>OX421975.1:109964818-111219818 GCA_949128135.1 Parasteatoda lunata
GTTTTAAATTATTTTTCCGTGATGCAAATAGTAAAAGCATTTAAATATTTTTACTAATTGTGATATTCATACATATTTCTTACAAGTGAAATAGAAAAAATATTCAAAAAAACTTCCTACAAAATACATTCTTACTCTCTCTCTTTCGCATTTTTTTTTCTTTCTTTTTTTTAAGGCAATAATTATTTAAACTTTTTATTCCCTTATAAGAATAGGGTGTTAAAATGGTTAAAACTATATTCAGTATGCGAATTCAAGCTATATTTAGACGCTTTATTTTCGTTGTATGCAATCTATATTATTGTGGTGTAACTACCGCTATAAATATTGAATACTAATTCCCTAGTATATAAGACATGTTAACTTGCTTCTATTATGAGGTACCATTTGTTAGATGAAGGTTGACGTAGTCGATTTATATTTCACCTCAATATCAAACACTATATTTTTTCTCCCTGTCTTTATTCTTTTTTATTTTGTCTTCTTAAAAATGATGAACTTATGACAAAGCATGAAGGGTGGTACAATAATACAGAGACGATGAAGGGTAGTGGAATAATATGTAAATATTTTTTATTTCATGAAAAAAGGAGAAAAAATTCCTAACTTTCAGCCAAGGGAAGCATTACAGTTGTCGATTAAGGACTCTAAGACTAATTACATTGCTATTATTTTTATTAGGAAACTATCTAACGGATGTTTGGCTTAAGCAAAATATTTTATGAAGGATATAATATGATTTAATAATGAAGTTTAGTAATAAAGTTTTAGGGGTCATTAAATTTATATATTTTATAAATTTAATGAAAAATTCAGAATATTTTGTTTGAAATAGTGAATTGCTCACTAACGAGTAACTACGGCCTGCATTTACATAAAAATGTTCCAATTTTTTTTATTGGCTCTGTTTTCCGCCTACTGTATTTACTGCATGAATTACAATCGTCTTTTGTGGTACATCTATTCAAGTAGTTTACTTCGAGAATCCAGGCACCTTTTTACGTCATTGGCCCCCTAACATTCGGGCCACTTCTTGAGGACGAGATCGACTCTCTCAATATCTTTACACGAATGTGTGTCCTATATTTTCCTCGTAGTTATTTGTTGTAGTAATTAAATCAATGTTCTATGGAAAGAATGATTTTTCATTGCGTTGAATTTCGTTCAATCGCTTACAAATAGATGTCTCTCTGGCATTGCCTATTATTTTGTTACATAAAAGATTTATTTATTTTGAATTTTTGAAGAAAATAAGTAATATATTTTTAAATGATAATATTCTGCTGGAAAGGAAAAAATCTATTAGTTAATTTGGCGAATTTCTTTTTTTATTGTTTTGAATTTTCCTTTGACATTAAAATTACCATTAAGGCTACATAGTATGTGATATTTTGAAATTAATGTGCTAATTAAAAATATTATTTAAATAATCCAAGGAAAGATTAGAATTGTTAAAAAGGCTTGTTTCTTTAAAAATTATGCTAAATTCGTATACTGATGTTTATTTTAAATATTTACTTTTAAAAAAATGTTTAAAATCTGGGATTATGCTCTATTTATATTTAATTTTCTAAATATTTTAGCTGGTGCAAATTGGTAAAGCTCAATCAATTACATTTTCGTATAAATATTTTTTTAATTCAAAACTATAAAATTATGTTATTCAGACTATTTAAAAAGTTGCGACGTGGTTGCAATTGCATGCAGTTAGACTATTTTTAAGTATTAGCTTATATTTAATTAAATTTTTTGTCAACTTAAAATTCTAGAGGACAACCAAGCTCTATTTCTTTTCCTTTTGTAAATTGAAAAAATGCTGGTTATTTTGTCACACATACATAATATAATGTGCAACTCCTAAATTGTAAAAGAGGCAAATTTTGTAAAAGAATTTTTTCTGTGTCATTCATTTCTCCTAAAAATGCATTAAAAAGAATTATATTTTGTAACAAAAATTATTATTCATTATGTTTGATTACACAAACGAAAATGTGTTTTCAACCATTTTGAACTAACTGATCTTCTTTTATATAATCACAAAAAGAAATATATATATAAAAGGACGAAATATAGTTTTTTTCACCGAGCCTAAATACATAGAGAATAAAAGAGAAATTAATATATAACTGCTTTCTTTTTGTTTAAAAAATAACAAGAAAAAAACTTCACGATATTCTCTTACTCTTAGAAAGAAAATTTTTTTTTCCTAACAACGTTGTCAAATTAATAGAAAAATATGTATCTGCTGCAAAAATACTTGCCATTCTAAACTATCTTTCAAATACAAAAAAGTTGAAATTTGTTGAGCATTTTCAAATGTTGCAAATGGACATAATGCGAAAAGACATTTGCTCTAAAGTATAAATTCTTCTTGCGCGTAAGATTTCGTATAATTTTGATTGAATAAATATTGTGATCATTGAGAATTTTTATTTACAGGAGAGCACCAGTGGCCTTTAAAAAAGAGAAGATTGAAACAGAAAGGCATGGGCTACTTTGGAATGCTGCAAAAGCGGGAAGAATTTCGCTCCTCTCTTATACGTGCATTTAAGTAATGAGGCTTTATTCATTTCATTTAACATAGAATCATTAGAGATCATCATGTAATGTGAAATGTAACTCACTGATCAGCAAGTTAAGTTAAATCCATGCATTTATTTTCAGTATGCTTAAACAAAAGGATTTAATTTGGTCTGCCAGTCTGTCCATGATACATTTAAGTTTTAAAGCAAAAGTTTTTCAAGTACATTTCAGTACAAGAATTGGGTTATCATAATTAACATTAAAGTTTGTTAATAGCTATCTGACAGCGCACTCCATGTATTTTGCTCTCATTAATGTTTTTAATTTTTCACCTGAAGAATTAAAGTTGTAAAAAGGGTGGCAGCGTATTGTATTTACTTATGGAAGACCAAATTTTAGAATGTAGTTTAGTTCTGTATTATTTTTGTCTCTTATTCTAGGATTGTATGAATGGTGTTTTCGACACTCGGGAGCGCTGCAGGCTGTATGCCGCTTATACTTCCGGGTTACTGTTTCCGGTGTATTTTAAAGCCATTTGGCTCACAACGTGATCATTGTGTTGAGATTCTTGCAAACGTGGTATTTGAATACTTATTACTAAACTTAATCTTGCTCCTCGAACAATCTGCTAACATTAACGTAAGATGCTGCACTGCTTGCAACACGAGCAAACAGTAATAAACAAATGGAAAGAGGCCAAATCAAGATTGCCAAAAAAGCTAGTTATTCAAAATCTAGCAACCATGTCACCTTTTTTAACAATATATCTCTAAATAACTAAAACAAATTTTCACTTCAAACTCACCAGAATTACATAATAACATTAATATCTTATGAAATACGGCAGATTTGAGCTCAGAAATCATCTAATTTATTTCTTTTATTGAAAACAAAGTTATCCGTTTGAAAACATCGCCTCGCAGAATAACATGTAGTAACAAACAACATGTAGTAACAAACTTTTTAACCGGAACTAGAGCAGGCATACAGCTCGGGATTGTTATTGTTTACATTTCTACTGAAAACACCATCCATTTCCCGGGACGTGTAGTCCTTCAGAAGACTATAGTGTTGAAATTTGTAAACATTTGTATAATTTTGTAAATATTTTTTTATTATTTTGTAAATATTTTTTATTGTAAATATGTAATACATAACAATGTGAAGTAAGGAAGACTAAATTAGAAAGTAATGTAGAGAGTCACATGGGAAAATTGCTTAGTTTCTTACAAGTTTATTTTTATTTAAAAATGTACTTAAAAAAGTTGAAAAAGAATATTTTATAACTGGATAGAAAAACTATAGACAGGACAAAAATAAGGTAATAGAATAATAATTTCTTTTGCATAGGCCGGATCAAGATACAGTATCATCAAAATCATCTAGATTGACACCTGAAGAGAAGCAATGGCTTGTAAGTTTTGATTATCTGTAAATAATATGTACAGTGCGCAAACCGGATCATCCTTAATAACTTTTGATTTAATGGTTCGACCTCAACTATGCTAATTATTTAGTGCAGGCGATATTTTTAAGTTTCGAAATTAGACACTAAAACGTACTTCTTCTAAATAAACATGCCTTTGTTTCGATGGATTCAAATTTCTGACCCCAAAAATATAGGCCGCAATCTATGAAAAAGGGTCCCAATAGTTGGGTCAGGAGAAAGGTCCAAAGTTTTAACCCCTTAATGTTAATTTTACTTTTTACATATTTTCCCATACCTCGGGAAATTTTGAAGCGAATTACAAAATTTTTGTACACAATCATAATATTCGTTCATCCAGAAAAAATTCCATGAAAAATATTACTTTTAGTATATATTTATTATTTTTTTATTATTTTATTTAATAATAGTCGAAACAATTATGAATTTATAACGTATAAAATTTTTCCCATCATTTAAAGTAAAGCAATTTTATGTGGCAAAATACAATTTTTAAAAAGTCGTATTTTTAAAATTCAATTTTTCAGGAACTTATCGACCCATTTTGTTCAAATTTTGTATTTTGCAATGTAAAAATACATTATTTAAAATTATGTAAAAAATTGTATACTTTGCAATTAAAAAAAATTTCGACTTTTATAAAATAAACTAATAAAAAATAAATTAATAAAAAATAAATTAATAAAAAAATACCTACTGAATGTTGTTTTTACATTGGATTATTTTTGGCTAAATAAATTTTATATTTGTATGCAAATTTATCTAAATTCGTTAAATAAATTCTCGAGATATGGCGAAATACGCAAAAAGGGGTCCAAACTTTGGATCGCTGTCCTGATAAAAACTATTTTGGAACCATTTTTCCTAGATTACGGCTATTTTCTGAATCCATCGAATCAAAGTCATGTTTATTCAAAGAAAGTACATCTTTTTCTCTGATTTTGTAACTTAAAATATCGTCTGCACTAATTAATTCATATATTTGAGGTCACTTCTTTGAACCTTTAAGGTAGAGTCGTAGAACGTGAAAATCAAATCAATAGATCACAAGTTATTCAGGGTGGGCCGTTTTTTTTATTTTACGCACTGTACACTTTCTGTTAATCATCTTTCCATTATTTTAGAAATATGAATATTATTTGAGGAAGCTCATTCCCAACGATGCAGTGGCTCCACTAACAAAAGCCAACATTGAAAAGATTTTAAGTGTTGTTCCGGATCATTTAAAGGTAAGAATTTCTGAAAATTTACACTATTTTTTTTTTTTTTTTGAATTTGGAAAAAAAAATTTCATAAGCAGCTAGCAAAAATTTTAAAGTTTTTTTTGAGAACAATAATTTTTCAGAAACTCTCTCAGATTATTCGATTGTCAAACGATAAATATTCAGAAAATTCATAACCCTTTCCCTCAATTCATAACCATTTTTCAACTGCCCTCAAAGCAAACTAAATTTTGATCTTTAAGTTCAGTAAAATTGAGTTTGTTTTCAGGGGAATGTCAATAGTGGTTAATTAATTTGGAAGGAATATATATATATATATATATATATATATATATATATATATATATATATATATATATATATATATATATATATATATATATATATATATATATATATATATTAGCATAATAAATAAATACAAAAAAACACGAAGAAAATTACAGACAATTAAAAAAAGGGGAAAAAAGAAAATTATTTAAAAAAAAAAGAAAGAAACAAAGGATAGAATTCTTTTTAAAAAAAATCCAGGGGAAAAAAAAAGATATAATCTTTTCATCACGATTATATCTGCAAAAAAGAGTGCTTTCTAATATTGTATTAATATAGCCAAAGCAAAATATATCAATACAATAGTGTGAGGAACACTCAAAAAAGTTTTACAAAAATTACAACAAATAAAATAGAACACAGTAAGTAAAAATAACACGTAAAAACAGAAAGTAAAATATAAAGAAAAAACAGAATAGAACATAAAACATAATCTATAAAGCGAGTAGCGAAATTAAATGAACTTACATGAGCGGGGAAATTTTTCAAGAATGATTTGAAAAATTTATATACATACAATATATATATATATATATATATATATATATATATATATATATATATATATATATATATATATATATATATATATATATATATATATATATATATATATATATATATATATATATATATATATATATATATATATATATATTCAATATATATATCTATATATATATATATATTCAATATATATATCTATATATATATATATATTCAATATATATATCTATATATATATATATATTCAATATATATATTTTATATATATATAAGTTCAAAATGAAGATAAAACAAAGGTAAATTGCAGACAAATGAAAAAAGGGGGGCGAATAATAATAATAATAAACAACTGGGGAAAGAAAAAAAAGAATTAATTAAAAAAAAGAAAAAGAATTAATTTAAAAAAAAAAAAAAAAGAGGAAAAAGTTTTTTTTAAAAAACCGGAAAATAAAAGATATAATCTTTTCATCAGCCCACACGATTATATCCGAAAAAGAGTGCTTTCTAATATTGTATCAATATAGCCAAAGCAAAATATATCAATACAATAGTGTACAAAAAAACTATTTACTTGCAGTTTATGCGCAATAAATGATACTTATTTTTTTTTTTTTTTTCTTTTCTTCTCTTTTCTGGTTTTTATGTATTAATTTATTTTGCTGTATATATATATATATATATATATATATATATATATATATATATATATATATATATATATATATATATATATAAAGAGTAACTGTTGTTTTTTTTTAAATTTAGTTTAGACATATTAATACAAAAAACAAGTTTAGCACAATATTAGTATATTGACCGTACATTATATTTTACGCAGATGAATATGGAAGTAGAATTAAAGAAAATCATTAGCCAAGTTGAAACAGAATATATATGGATTATTAAGAAAGCCACAGGTATTTTCTGTTTTCGTCTTTCCCCCCTTTACTTTAAAGTAACTTAATATAGTAACTTAGTAGTTCATTAATATTATTATTTATTTTCACTATCACTATGGCGTACAAAAAGTTGTCAGATTAAAAGATAGATTTTTGATAGATTTTTCCAAAATTTTTGAACAAAGGTTATTTCCTGTTTTGTTTGTGCAACTTTTAAAGTAAAAAATGTTTTTCTCTGAAATTTTTAAGACGTTTTTGTATTATTGTAGTGCATTTTAATTATAAATACGCCATTTTTAATTAATTAATTACAGATATACCATATATAAAAAATTGTAATAGTGTTAAATGTGGAATTTTAAAAACTTTAAGATAGAATATTATAAACTATAAATATTATAGTTTAAATTTAAAAACTATAAATATTAAGAATTTACTATTTTTAGAACACAAATTTAATTTTTTTAAAAATTATTAATTTATCTGAGTTAAATTAATAACAGGTGTTTTGAAAGTAAAACATTTTGCTACTTAAAAAAATACAAAAATACCCGAATTTCCTTTTTATTTCTTCCAAAATTTCAGAAAACAATAAGCAAATAAAAATATAATTTTGTCTTAAAATATTTTGATATTATTTTAATTATTTTGATCACATTCTACTTTGTTTGTTCAATAGTTGTATAAAGGTGCTTCTTCGCACCTCCTGGTTGAAGGGATAAATAAATAAATATATATATATATATATATATATATATATATATATATATATATGTTGTTATAATAATTGTGAAAAGTGAATATAAGAAAGTATTTACATTTGGCGTCGCAATATAATCTTTAGGAGAGGAAAAATGCTATCACTTCTGAAGAAGGAAGGTCTCAAAGCATTAAGTTGAAGTGAATGAGCCGCGATGGCTCAGGGGATAGAGGGTTCACTTTCCAATGAGTTGATCCTGGCTCGACTTCCAGCGGAGGCTGATTGATGAGAATTCAGTTCGCAGCTCGCATCGACCACAGTGCAGGCGTAAAATATCTTCAATTGTAGACAGATCATGGATTAGAATCTATTTGCCGTCGGGCTAACCATGGGAGGTTTTCGTGGTTTTTCTCTCCATGTAACGCAAATGCGGATTAGTTCCATCCAAAAGTTCTCCACGAAGACGAATTTTTCCCAATGCTTGATTCAAGAGACTTCTTGTCTTCTGGTTCGGACTCAAAATTACAGGGCTATGGAGTTGAGTGGTTGTTGAACCTTTGTATTTGTAAACTCTAAATTGGATCAACGACGATTATAAAAAAAAGTAAGCAGATAGAAATCAAAACATCTTTATCCAGTATTATAGCTTGTTTTGATGATGGCCTTTTTCATTAACAATGTGACAGTTTTGTTTCTTATTTGCTTAAATATTATTTTGCTGCCCTTAAGAAGTTAATGTTTTTGCTTATTGTGGTCTGGGACTTTTAAAATGTAAAAGAGGGTGATTACAAACCTCTTCCAAATAAATAAATTTATAATTTAGGTTTCGCATGTTATTTATTATGGCATGATGTTTTTTTAAAAAGGAAGTTGTACCTCATAACTCATTGCATTTAATCATAAATTTGTCATCTTTTTTATATATTTCATATTTTGTGACTTGTCTTTCTTTTGATATCAAACTTCTCAATGAAGTTGCTTAATCACTCTAAACAAATATTAATAATTTTAGTTGATTCTCTCATGTTCTCTACTCGAGCAAAGAAATGTGCCTACGATCCTAATTCGAGATATTACCGAGAGATGTCCACCTTTGAGGTGACCCCTACCCACATGCAGAGATTGATCCAAAAGTTGTCTGCTTCCTATATTCTGTCAAATAAGTGCATTCAGAGGCTTCAGGAAGTGTGGCTTCTCATGGGTGCTGTCTCATTCTTCAAAGAGAATACATTGAAGAGAGATGAACCTTACGAGGTGGATTCCTATCTTCAGGCTGTTAAAATGGAGATTTTAAATGGTCAAGATGTCCTGTACAAAAAGTGAATTGGTTTTTTCATTTAATGTGCAAAACAATATATGGAACATCTTAATAATTAGGGCTAGGATCTTGATAACCTGAAATTTATTGAAATATGTAAAGAAGATAGCTTAAAAAAACAATAGAAATAATCTACAAATAAAAAGTAATGCCTTAAAAATGTTCGAAAACGTTAAACTTTTTTTTTTTTTTTGAAAAAGAAATTCTTAATCGTGACTTGTATTTATATATGTGATAAAAAAGTATAAGAATTTATTATTTTAGTTACAATCTTCAAGAACATCAGAAGTGCAGTGTGTAATGAAAAATTGCATAAACTCTCTTCAACATCAGCACTTGATATTGGAAAACGTTTAAAATAACAAGATTAAATGTACTCAATAGTTTATAAAAGAAATACTTAATTCAACAGCAAAATGCTTTTAAAATAAATTAAAATTATCTATCCATTTGAACAAAAAACGATTGAAAAAATATAAAAAATGGCAAAAAAATGGCAAAAAAAAAACAAAAAAAAACGCAAATGATGTTCTATAGAAGGGAGCAATAAATGCAAAAAGAAATGTTATTATTATCAACATCCTAACCCTGTCAATAACATTTGTATCTGGTGTTTTTACGAGTTTAAGAATGACTTTGCCATCTGCATATAAAAAATTTCCCCGAAGCTACAGGTACAAAAGGTTTTCTGGTGAACATTTGAAACAGTGCATGAGTCTATCAGGTCCAGTGAAATATCCTTATAAAAAGCATATCACCTTTGGAACATTCATTCATAGTTACATTAAATTTGAAAAATAATAATCTAAAATCTCAAAAAACATGTAACAGTATATTTATTCAGACATGACTTACGATATGGATTCTGCATCCGGCTTGCACCGACCACAGTACTGACGTGAAATATCCTCAGTGGTAGACGCATCATGGGTTAGAGTCCCCTTGTCCTAACCGTGGGAGGTGCTCTTGGTCTTCCTCTCAATGTAACGCAAATGCGGGTTAGCTCCATCAAAAGTCCTCCACGAAAGCAAATTTCTCCCAATACTCGATCCAGGAGTTTCCCTGTCTTCTGGATAGGGTTCAAAATTACAAGGCTACGGAGTTGAACTTTAGTAGCCGTAAACCCATAAAATTGGGTCGGCTGCACAACGACGGTTATAATAGGTGACGCATGCGTCGCAACGAGTGCTCGTGTCGTGTCCCGGCATTACTTATTGGGAACAACTGTGCCCAGTTGCAGCTGTGTAGGTAAACTGTACGCTCCGTTGTGTGTCTTTAAAATGTTCAAATTTAACAAATAGCCCGTGACGCACGAGATACGGTCAGTGATGCGTTTTTAGTTGGCAAAAAACTTGTCTGCTGCATACATTCACTGGCAGATTTGAAGTAGCAAAATTCCGTTGTCTTGCTGACAGGGAATTTCTATGACAATGACTCTCTTCGCAGCTCAGCTTTATTGGACTTTTTTGATTGGGAAGGTTTAGATCACCCCTCTCTACAGTTCGGACATTGAGTTGAGTGATTTTCGTCAATATTTCAAACATCATTTTGACGATAATCACTTCAACAATGGCGCATACGCCTTGACCTCTTGGTTAACGGAGCAGGTGACAAGTTTGTATGAAGAGAGTATTCTAAATCCAGTTGTAAGGCATAATAAATGTTTAAACAAACTTGGTAACTATGCTGAAAAGAGCAACGTATGTAGAATCTGAAAACAAATTATCTTTCGTTTGGTTAAACTTAAAAAATAACTCTCGTATGCCAAACTTTATTAATACATTAGCGTCCAACTGAAACAATGATTTTCTTTTCAGGTGGTACCCTCTTGTTCAGCGTGCAATGAAAGCTGGCCTTAAGAGGGACATCATACTAAGAAAGACACAATTCTTCAACTGCGTCGCTGCCATTATGACTTCTCAGCTGAAATCACTTTGTTATGAATCCCTCTGCAAATATGAACATGCTGTTTGCAATTTTCAGGTTTTTCTTTTCTTCTTGATATCATTTTATAACTTTCAAATTATTTTGTATTTTCACATTACCAAGAATTATGGTGATGTTTCTACAAAGGCTCCTTTTGGAAGTTTTATTTACCAAAACTATTTCACATCCTTTTTTTTTAAACCCTATCTTTTTTGTTTGTATTGTTGCTTTTGTAGTTGTAATTTCTTCTTTTTTTCAATTTTCTTGATTGTTTTAGTGAAGCACTCACTAACTTGTTATTTTTTGAATAACATTAGCTCTAAACTTCGTGTTATGCAATACTATCTGACTTAGGGCAAAATTAAAAATCATCAACGGCTACTAAATATAACAAATAACAATTAAAAATTGTTTGCCAGTCTGGAAGCATTTATTAATTTTTGAAAAACATCAGTTCTAAACCTTCTTTTATGTAATACTAGATGCCATTGGATACCAGACATTGTCATTAACCGTCATATAACAAATAGTGATTTTAAAAATTTTTGCTAGTAGCCTTCCGACAGTACATTTTTTTAAAATCAAAAATGCACTCCATGTGCATTTTACCATTATTTTTTTTAAATAAACATATAATTATTATGAATATTTTTCAGTATTCTGAAGACTACTTTATTTCACTCTTGTTTCAAAAAATATTTTCTTTACTTTAGAAATGAATTATATTTTGTAATATGTTTCAAAAGAAATGATTTTTCTGTCCAAATACGAATGCACTGGTAAAAATGAGAAATATTTTGAGACTATCTACGTTCTTATGTTAAATTGAGAAGGGATTACTCACGATCCCAGGGTATGTGACTGAGGCACATTCTTTCTAGGTTGCCATCCCCCCAATAGGTTTTCTTATGTAAGTACACACAGTTATCACAACCCAATTTGGGTACTCTAATGAGCATTCCTCCTTTTCCGCTTTCCTCCCATTTTTTTTTTTTTATGTCAGACTTTTCTCAAAGCACTTTAAATAGATTATCCTATGCTAGATCTGAAAACTAAAATTTTCAGTTAGTAGTCAGTGGCCGGTAGACTCTAATAAACTTTTCCTGAGACCTAATGAGTCGGTGACTGATACCTATTGGTCCTTTTCATTCAACAGCTCCTTTTTGTACACTTATTTTTTTGCTTGAATTAATTATTTTTTTAAAAAAAATTCATAATCTACAGTGATAAAAAGTTAATTGAGCGATAAATATAATAGAAATATGTGACAAAATTTTGCTTGGATTAATTATTAAAAAAAAAAAAATCATATTTTAAATAATTTACGGCGATAAAAAGTTAATTGAACAATAAATATAATAGAAATATGTGGCAAAATTTAGTTAAACATATTTTTAATAATATTTTTAATTAACAAGATTTGATGGAAATCAATGATTCTATTTCAGGTCAATATTGGTGCTCTTAAAGTGGAGCTGACATTTGTAGATGAGAATTATAAACTAGAACCGGACATTGTTGATTTGGTGAAAATAATTTGTGAACCCTTTACTTTGATGCATCTGTCAGTAGCCTATTTTCCTCGAGTAGACATGTGTTTAGATGAAGTGAGTTTTATCTAGTATATTTAGTTTTCAAAATTACATTTGCATAAGCAGTTATTTATTTACTTGTTATAACAATTTAGAAAATACTGATTGCATGAAATAGACTATTTACAAAACAATGAATAAATTATAGAACAATTAAAAATTATTGAATGTATGAAATAGAATAAATTATAAGACATTTGAAAAAATATTGGGTGCATGAAAATAAAACCCGCTTTGACTTTCCAAGTCCATTAACAGTTCAATACATTATAAAAATTTAATTCAAGTTAAACCTCGAATACTTTGTTTTAGAAATAGGTAAGAGTGTTAATGAATTATATATATTTTATATATATATATATATATATATATATATATATATATATATATATATATATATATATATATATATATATATATATATATGTTTATTTTTCCAGGATCCTGTAGAATCTTCGAGATACAATTTAAAGACAGCACTTCCCGAAAATGTACTCGAAACTATAAGAAAAAAAGCTGAAAAATCTCTTCTTGCGCAGTGGACACAAGCCCTCACCCTTGTTGAAGAATTCGAGGGGTATAAATTTCTATTGACTAATGAAGTAAGAAATCTAATTGCTCTTATAAAGATTTGTTTAAGAAAATGTATCATACTCATGCTACCATACTAATATATCATACCCATATTTTGAAATTTTATATTATGAATAACATCATTGTTAATTTCAAATATTTTTTTGCATTAAAATAAAACTAAACATTTTGGTTGTTCATCCATGTATAAGTATTATTGTGGAATAAATAGAGAGATTTTGCAAAGCCTAATCCTTAACATTAACGCCATTTGGGCTTCTCAGTGCTTGCTCGAAAATTTCCTTACAAATTGAAGTATTGCTAAGAGGTGAGAGAATAAGTTTAGCGATACGATTAACGCAAGGCTAACTTCTACTTTGTAACATTACAAACCTATAGTTGGGTACTTGCACTTTAAGAAAAAGAAGACCATGTATACCTACGCATGTGACTTATGACGTCAGTACCGGCTGATTTTTTTATAAGCAAAATGGCATGCTAAACTCGAGCTAAGATTCTCCACATCAGTTAGAATGTTAATTAACTTGAAGTTAATTAACTACAGTGGCATATAACACATCGAATTTATTAAAAAAAAACTATTTCTCTTTTATGTCTTTTATTTATGCTGGATTTATTATTTTCCTATGTATTTTATTGTAACAGTGATTTTATTTCATGTACCTGGGAAACTTCGATGCATAATTAGTTTGTTTATGGTTTACATGGATTTATGTCTGTCTTTGTGTTAAGTAAGAAATATATAGTAAAAGAATTGAAATCTTTTTGAAAGAATATAGAAGGTATCATTTAAGAGAATTGATGCTCGATGGGCTAGGCTTACTCGAAATAGAATGGAAAGATCAGTTCCTAACGTAAACAAATGCTACGTTTCAACAACCAATCAGTATCGAGATACCCACACTACGTCACTTGCAGGTATCCCATTTTCAATTAACGTTATACATTTTGCATTTTCAACCAATTTTAACTATTCTTCAAATGAAATGCGAATTTTTTTGTAGTAATACCAGGTTCGTAGAGGGGAATGCAAATATTGAAAACAATTATTTTAAAAAATTCTTATATGAAAATCTATTAAAAATTCCAGATAGATTTTGGTGGTACTTTTTTGCTGCTGTGTGTAGTTGAGTACAGTGCACTTAAAAAAAAATCAAACATTAGGGAAGGTTATAAATAACATTTAGTGAATTTAAGAACATTAGCTGTAGGAAATACAGCAACGCAGCATAAAGCTGTTTACTAAATTTATTATTAAAAACCACCCTTTTATATGGTCTTTCAAACAAAAATATTCAGTCGACCATAACATGCTTTGAATTCTAAAGTTTTCCACATTTAAGATTATTCATTGAAATAGAATGGTACAAATTATTTAAATGTATTTTATTGCCTTTTGTGAGTCGTTCAAATATTTTACGTAAGTATGTTTTTGGTAATTTTAAATTCCTCTTCCTCCTTGTCGGCAAGTCACAAACCCCTCCCATGCTTAGGTAAAACAGTCGTTTATTTTTTGCTTTAACATTGACGACTTTTACTGTAGTTATCTCATTTTTTGGATTAAACTCAAATAAACGAAGCAACTTTGCACAAAACAAAATTTAAGTAGAATATTATTTATGAATTGTTTGTACTTTACCTTATTGGTTAAAACTCTTGACCTCAATCTCTAAGAAGGATTTTTTTCTAAATTCTTTTCCTAAAATTATTTTTAATTTCAAAATGAAAAATTTTTAAAGTGTAATTTTTCTAATTTTGTTTGCATTTTTTTTTAAATTTTGAAAATAAAAAGATTTTTGTCTTACATAAGCATTTCTCACCTCATCAAAAATGAACAAATTACAAACGTTAGGTGAAATTTTAACATTTGTAATTAAAGAAACTGTCAAATCTTTTCAGTTTATCTCTGATTTTATTAATAATTTTAGAAGTATGTAAACTAATATTACTGTTTTTTGTTAACCCTATCCTTTATTCAACATTTCCAGGCTCAAAATGAACTGAATGAATTTCTGCTTGACACTGATAACAAATCGATTGATGATTTCAAACAAAAGTACGACCACTATGTTACTCTGAAGCATGAGATTGCTCAATTTGAGAAAATGAAACTGACAAGCAGAGGGATGTATGTGATTGAATGCTCTGAAATATTTAAACAGCTCATCTCGGCTTCGACTGATTTGCTTACGTCCCTCGTCTCTCACTTGAAACAAAAACTTGCTACAGATACCTCCAAGTAAGCATAAACATTTTCACAAAAAAAATGATTGCTTACTCAAACTTTAGAGTAAACGCGGAAGCTCAGATCTTTACTGAAAGTTAAACAATTAAGTATGCTATATGGAATATTAGAACATTGCCGACCTTAAAAAATTGTGTAATCTTTCTCGGCTTAAGTAAAAACTTAAGTGGATATACTGCTTCCTGTTCAGAAATCTGTGCTATGATGGTACTGTAGTTAAGGCATTGAGTTGACACTGTTTAGAGTTCTATTAATGGTAGTGGCTTGAAGCTTACCTATACTCCGTTGCGAGCTAAGTAATACCATTACGGTATATGATTTAAATAATCATCTGCGACTGCATATGATTCCATTTTATTTAGTTATCAAATTACACAAATATGTTTGCAAAATAATATAAAGGCTTTTAGAAGTTAAACACATCAGGCAGAAAATTAATTTGAACTATCTTTTACTATATATATCGAATAATTATTAATAAAATAAAGGTTATACGTAGCCTTACTTGAATCCTAGACTTGATTACATATTTGGATGAATAAGGAAAACATTCGGTTTTGAACACGAGATGACTGTATGTCGTTGCAAGAGCATTTAATTTGATTGGACCACTGAAAATAGCGCCCTTAACAAATCAAATGCGAGATAAAAGAAATTTTACTTTAGTTTCGCTGTAGAAGAAAATCACGTCTGCAAGAAACAATCTTTATTATTCTTTCATCAGTTTCTTTAACTACGAACAGAAAGGGCTTATATTTGTTACGATATTTCGGTATTTATATTAATTTTTATTAACAAAAAAAACAACATAATTATTTATTCAATATGTTTTGTTTTGCACATTTCACACAATTTAAGAAAGTAAGCAAAAAGTAGGCTGTGCAACGTAGCTTAAAGAGTTGGTGATATTGATGCGCTGCGAGTTTGGCATTCATTTGGCGTGCACTTAGACGCAAAAAGGCTCTCTGCATAGGGATAATGGTGTTTTCTTAACTTGCAACAGAGTATAGATTCAGATTCATGGGTATTAGCTGTAAAGACCAGTTGATCGACGACATCAAATACGCCGATTAACGGATGTTACTAACCAAATTTTTACATTTGTTTACTGTCAGGTTAAAGATATATATATATATTGAACTCCACAACTATCCTCAATAGATTGCAAACAACTGTATTTTCCTGTAAGATATTATTTTTTTCAGCTTGAATGGAGAATACGAAGCAATCACATATCAACTGAAACGACGTCCAGTCAATACAAAAGAGTTGTTTGATATAAAGGTAGCTAGAAAATCCCATAAGTCTGTCTCTTAATTTCTTTCTTAGGAAATTTATGAATCATTATGCACTGACTTGGTATTTTTATTTTTAGAAATCTTTAAAAATATAATTAATAACAGATTCATAAATTATTGTACATTAAAGCATTTTAGGGCTTTACTTTCTTACATTGCACAAATTATCTCAACACACACACACACGCACGCACGCACACACGCACACATATATAAAATCAAGAGTTGTAACATTTTAAATGCACAAGGACTTTCGAGCAGTCGGTTATGAGGACATTATATCAAAAGAGAAACTTTCCGTGGCAAATTCTGCTCATTGATGTTTTAAAGTTTAAAGAAAAGTGAGTTCATGTGAATCTATGAAGTTTCAAATGCTGATCAAAAAGCAAACAAATGATGGCAGAATTACACAATAAAGTAATTCGTCTATAAATAATTTGTTTGAAAATAGTTTCGGCTTTTGAAACTTTATTGTTTATTACCTGAACTTCATTTTCTTTAAACTTTAGAACTTTAAAATACCAATGGTGAGTTAACAGAATTAGCAAGGAAAAGTTTATCCTGCGGTGTAGTACTTTTTCGGTCACTCCGCTGGTCAAAAGCTGGTAGGTTGCAAGTTCGATCTTGGCAACCAGCGTGTATACGCGTTAAATCTGTCTTGATTGAAAGTCCTCTCGTTGGTTGTGTTGTGGAAGTTTGGAGAGATACCAGCTAAGGCTCTGTCAACATCGTCTGAACAGTTCAAAATTATGTAGAACTTCTATCATGTCTGTTAAAATATGTTCTTGTCTTTTGCCGCTTCTCAATGCTGACAAGCCTATTTTAAGGAGAAGTGATGCGTTTCTTCTTGTTTTTCCAGTGGCACCTTCTATGGCCAAGAATTCGACTTCTGCCACACACATAAGTCACAGCTCATTTTACAGGGAGGATACATAAACAAACCATCCATCCATCCGCAAATCGTAATTTTGACCAGAACCTGAGCATGATGAATCTCAGATCCTGTACTTCCAGAGGTATTGATTCGTCACGGAAATTTGGAGGACTATGTCGAATTAGCGTCGATCCCGACCGATTTTGTGTGCACCCGTCACCGTTTTGTACACTTCAACTTATTTGTATACACCGTTTTCGGACGGCGGGAATCGAACTCACGGCTCTTGTATATGAGCTCAACGCCCTATCAACCAAGCTATCCCGCACCCACGTTAAAAGATTGTCTTGTAAATGGATTATATATTTGAACATGAGTGTGTATACAAGAACGTTTCCAGAGATAACATGTTATTTTTTCCTTAAAATTTATCGATGAGAATCTTCTATTAGGCAATTCTAGATACTTTTTCGGCAAGAAATCCAAATCTGCAACCAAAACGTTTCTGTAACACTCCAATTTTTGCAGAACTAATCCTAAAACATTTTAAACGTGATTTCTTTTTACCACGTTTATATTAACTTGCCTTCGTGTAGGTCTGTTCGGATGGAATTTTGTAATTGATTTTAAACTAACTTCCCGACTAGCTACAAACTTCAAATTTGGCACATAGTTCAGAATTGGATGACAATGTATGAAAATGATGAGAAAAAAAAACATAAAAGTAAAATAAAATTAAAATTTGAAAAAAAATTTTATTATTATAATTATAATATATAATTATAATTAATAAATATAATTATAATTTATATTTCCGCCATTGTCCTTTGTTGCCGATTCGATTATTTCAAACTAGTGTCACATGTCAGGTGAAAAGTTTTTTATTGTTGTCGGAGTATTTTTATTGGCTGAAAAATTACGTGGTAGGATCCAGTTTTTTCTCATTCATTTCAAGATTGTTTTGGTTGTCATCAGCATGAAACTAATAAAAGTCGTAAAGGTATTTGTTGTTACTCAAAAAAGATTTTTAATCGCTGCTTATACAGGATCTAATTTATCGTAATCTTAAGTAACTAAAACGTAATATAAACGTATAATAATAATTAAACTTTATTTCGATTTCTTAATATCGTATAACATGTCAACAAACTAATAGAACACAAAAATCATCTCTCTTCTTGTTGCCAGATCTGCTTATGCTAACTTCAGTAATAATACAAGTTCCGACATACTCCCACCTTATGTATTGCAATTAAGCTTAGACACAATACAAAACTTACAATTCACTAACCACAAGTGTAAATTAACAAGTGAACATATTAATAAACACTCTATGAAAAACAAGTAATTTGAAATCAGTTATCCTAGCTTAAATATATGCAGTCTACAAGTCTAAACGTTGGCGTGGAACTATTTTTCGACCTCTACGAGTCAGTTTCACAGGTTGGGAAACCTCTGTCATAGGAATGAAAGTCTCAGCATTAGGATTGAGAGGTCTTGGGATAGGAGTTGTTGAGAACTTTAAATCACCAGAGTCGACATCGCCCTGTTTATTTTTTTCATTTGCTGTTGTGTCAGGTGGGAACTCACTGACAGACATTTCGAGTGCATACAGTCTCTGCAATGGTCTCACGAGGTAGCCATTAGCAACTCGTAATTTCGCTACTCTTCGTTTTGCGTCCTTGCCAGGAAACAGTTCTACAATACAATCTAATGGCCAGTTCAGTCTCTTCGTGCCCTCACATCCAATAAGAACTATTTCTCCTACAGAAATTTCCTTCTGCTTTGACCTAGATTTTGGGTTTCGTACAAGTTCACCTAAATATTCCTTCTGGAAGCATTTTCGTAAATTTTCACGTAGACTTTGTAGATACCTTACTCTTTTCGGTAAATGCTTTGTGCTATTCCGGGTTGGGTATCGAAGAATAAAAAACTAAGAAAAGAGCTTAACTAAAGAAAATTATACCATAAAAAAAGGAAAGGCACATGATAAAATTTTAGTAGAAGTACATATTGAGGCGTTGAAATAACCCGATAAAAAAAAACTGAAAAAGAAAACATACCTTTGGCTTGTACAAAAAAATCTGTAATAAATAATCCTTAGAAAAACACAAAAATAGTTTTGAAAAATAGTCACCATCAACACTATTGGAGAGCACAAATTCTTTATTTAGGAAGCTTTTTTGAAGATTTTACTTTTCTCATATACTGTTACACAAAGGATGGCACAACATCATGGGAAATTCATCATACTGGAGAATCGGCAGATTGGAATACAGCAAAAATGTCGTCAACCCCTGGTGTTTTTTTTTTTTTTTTAAATAAATCTAATGGATTGCACTTTTTTTTGTCAATTTAAAGAAAGGGGTGTTGAAGTTTCGGTCAGCTCGATCCACGTACAAATGACGTGCGTCATCATTCATGATAAAACAAACTGATAGTTATCCTTTAAAAAGCATTAAAATGAAGAGAACCTTGACGGAATACGAGTTTTGAAAGGAACATGCTGAGGATGTAGTAGAGATTTTCTTGAAGTAAGCCAACGCTTGAAAAAAACTTAAATATCCGGAGTAATGTAGGAGGCAAAATCATATTAGCCAGAATATTCAACCAGCAAGTATGGCGGAAAAGACCACGCCATGTTGAAATTCCGACCTCGGGGGTGAGGAGGGAGAAAAATGAAATCCCCATTAGACGGAGAGACGTGAAATTTGAGATGACTAGAACTCGAATGCTTTCGATCTTTCTTAGCGCACGATATTTATACTAAATGGAAAAAGTCGAAGTTAAATTACTTAAATATCTGCAAGTTAAAGTTGAGTTTCCTAACATTACTGAGTTGAGGAGTCACACTTAACGTTTACAAAAGGGTTCTCAATTGAAAGTGAAGAAACAAGATGCGGATTACTTTGCACTGACGTGGACATGAAAGGGGCCGACAAGCAGGTGTTCAAAAAAGAATGTAAATTCTAGCAAAAGGGAGGGGTCAAAAGAATGGAAAAGGAATTTTATGGGGAGAGTGTCCTTATTGCCTAAAGCTTAAGGGGAGAGAGGAAAAAGATGAAGAACTAAGGATTTGTATCAGAATATTAAAAAAATTGGGATTTGGATGTAAAAAACATGAAATTTAATTGAAATTGTGACTTAATGTCACATACTTGGTGTTGACAATGTCTATGTCATGCGTTTCTGATCCTCTTATGTCTTGTATGAAATGAGCTGGTGTTGTTGGTGTCATTTCATTCGGATCATCTGAAAGGAAGGTGAGTGGTCTCCCATTGATGACACTTTCGGCTTCGAACAATAACGTGAGCATTTCTTCGTCCGTCACGCAAGACCTTCCCAAGCACTTTCGTAAAACTTCTTTGATACTACGGACCATTCTCTCCCACCATCCACCATACCACGGGGCGGTAGGTGGGCTAAAATGCCATTTGATGTTTTGCAAGGCAAATTGAGATTGCAATTCCTCCCAGTTCAATGGCTGAAGGGCTCGTGCTGTTTCAATGAGGTTCGTCCCGTTGTCCGAATACATTACCGAGCACCTCCTTCTTCTTGCAAAGAATCTTCTCATTGCTTGCATGAATGCTTCGGACGACAATGATGTAACGAGCTCCAGATGAATGGCTCTATACACCGCACAGGTAAATAAAACAATCCAAGCCTTGATACCTTGACGTAGTTGCAAAGGCTCGGCCAAATTTACACCCGTGATTTGAAATGCAGAAATGCGTTTTGTTCTATCCATGGGTAGAGGTGATGTATCTGGCTGTAGTGGTTTACTTGAGTGACGCTTGCAGACCACGCATTTGCTTATGACTTCACGAACTACCCTCCGACCGCGAGGAATCCAGTAAAGCTCTCGAATGCGGTTCAGAGTTGTTTGAACACCACTGTGCATCATGGCTTTATGGACATGTTCAACGTACAGTCTCACGATAGGATGATCGGGTAATACTGTTGGTCTCTGGAATTCTTCTGGATCTTCACCCAAAACCAACTTAGTTTCAATCTTTAAGACTTCAAATTCTTCGTAAAATCGGATTGACTTCGAGTATTTTTTCATTAAATCTGGAGCCTGTTCTTTTTGGACCAGTTTTATAACGGCAAGTTCTGCATTCTGTATTTTTGCACTTGTTAACTCGGATGCTACTCGTATAGACTTATTTATGGTATTGTTGACAAATCGCAACATCCAAGTTACCATTCTTATAATTTTGCTATAATTGGAGAAGTACAGAAACCTTTTGCTGAAGTTTTCCTGTAAGTTGATATTGACACTGGGGATGACACATTTCTTTCTTTCAACCAAAACT
Organism: Parasteatoda lunata; assembly: GCA_949128135.1. NCBI lineage: Eukaryota > Metazoa > Arthropoda > Arachnida > Araneae > Theridiidae > Parasteatoda > Parasteatoda lunata. Next base: position 109,986,611 of record OX421975.1, read on the forward strand.
TCTTCAGGCATTGTAATCTCAGTATTAGGCCAAATGTTCTCCGCTTCCTTTAACCAGACGGGCCCTTCCCATCATCGACTTTCTATAAACTGCTTCCAACCGCAAGAGCGAGACGGTAGGTCAGCTAGATTCATAGTTCCTGGTACAAATCTCCAACTGTTAACATCTGTGAGCTTTCGTATCTCTCTTACATGGTTACCGACGAAAGTGTTCCATGGTTCTCCCTTCATTATCCAACTAAGGACAACCATTGAATCGACCCAAAAAATCATTCTTAAAGGCCGTTGTATTGCCTCAAGAGCGGTATATGCTAATCTTGCACCCATTGCAGCTCCAAGTAATTCTAAGCGGGGAATTGTTGGTCTCCTCATGAGGGCTACTCTGGCTTTGGCAGAAATTAACTGGATAGACGTGTCTGTTTCCTTTTCAGCACGTAAGTATACACAGCAAGCATAAGCGTCTGCAGAAGCATCAGTAAAGACATGCAAGCTAGTGCTCTCAATAGATCCTTGCATCAATTGTCGAGGTATTCTGCACTGTTCTATGAGATCAACATGTTTCGCCCAGTGCTTATATCGTTGCTGAATATCTAGAGGCAATTCTTCGTCCCAGCTTATCTTGTTTTTCCAAGCTTCTTGAAGCAATAATTTCGATAATAATGTTGCAGGTGATGTAAATCCAATTGGGTCGTATATGCTGTTGACAATAGAAAGAAGTTTTCTCTTTGAAAGGACTTTATCTTCTGAGAAAAATGCTTGACTACCAGCACAATAGAGTTCATCCGTATACGTATTCCATTTTAGTCCAAGTACATTCTAGTCTTTCTGGTCTTGTATTCCATTGAAGGCTCAACATCTTAATTCGAAGGAACCTTTTCTCATTATTTCTATAGCTTGCGATTGCAGTTCTTCCCGTTCTTCGCAGGTATCCACACTCGTGACTAAGTTGTCAACATAAAATCCTTCTTTCAGACGATTGATAGTTTTTTCTAGGTTTCTTGTTTGGAATTCCTGAGACTCTAGATGGAAGTTAATCGTGGAGTTCAGAAGAAATGGGCTTCACGAAACACCAAAGACAACACGGCAATGTCTGTAGATTTTCAGCTTAATATGCTCATTGTCTTCCCACCAAAGGAATCTAACGTAGTCTCTATCTTCGGGAGCTAAAGACAGTTGCAGAATTGCCTGCTTGGTGTCTGCAATCACTCCAATGGCACCACAACAGAATTTACTTACTAGATGAGGTATTTGATGCAAGTTCTAGGTCCTGTGCTTAGGCATTCATTTAACGAGGCATACCCTGGACGTTTGTATGATGCGTCAAAGACCGGTCTGATCTTAGTAGTAGAGCTTGACAATTTTATAACAGGATGATGTGGTAGATAATGACAAGCTCTAGAACTTGACATTTCTCTTTCCAACACTTCCTCTATGATGTTGTCATCCTTCCATTGCTGCAAAGCACGTTTATACAGTTCATAGTTATTGTCTTTCAAAAGACGCTTAGTCACCGTACGTAGTCTTGCTTCAGCCTGTTCGTATCCCTCATACAGGGGAGGATGTCCTGTTAGCCTTGGAAGTGCTACCTCATACCTATCACCAGATTTCTGAATTGTCTCTTTGAAAAAAGTTACGGTTTCTTCGTCTAGCTTCTTAGTTGTTTTTCTTTCAGTGGGATCTGTGATACCCAAGGACTCTCAATCCCATAGCTTATGTACTTTCGAAAGATGCATACTTAAGGATACCATATTTATACTGCTTTTCTTTCCTTGGCCTAAAACGCTCCATCAGAGCTTCGTCTCTATGGCTGTGACTCCCGACGGCAAAAATTCTATTCTTTCTGTCAATATTCCTCCTAGAAAATCGTCACCAATCAATTGGAGGAATCTTTGGACCAACATCGGTAAGCTCAATACCTCGAGATTTCAATTCTCGTATCAGATTTGGGTCACGTATGCGAGGTAAAGATGAACAAATCTTGGGCTGATCCAAAACTAATATGTTGTATGAAAAATTTCTATTGATGCTCTCAACAGTGATGTCGTAGTGACCATGTCTGACTTCAGAAGTTTGCGTACCTCTAAATAATCCTTGGGACAATAACTCTGTTCCTAAAAGATTTAATCGTAACTCTTTAACTACATTTTTGGTTAAGTATGATCGCTGTGATCCGTCATCCAGTAGAGCTCTAACGTAACGTTCTTGATTTCCATTTCTTAAACGTAGCAATAATGTTTTCAAGTATATTACCCTTTGAGGCATAAATTCCGTAAATAACGTAGACGTATTCCTTTCCACTCTTGATTCATCCGGAATTTGAACCTTATTTTCTTTAGGCAGTTCTGGACACAAAATTATGTAGTTTCGCCTTCCACACACCAGACAGTGAACGCTTCTGCGACAATTTTTTGCCAAGTGTCCAATCTTCAAGCATACCAAGCAACAGCGTTTACGTAGAACAATTGATTTTCTTTCTCCTGGCTTCATTGAGGCAGCCTTATGACAGTCTTGACTGGCATGTCTTTTCTGACAAAAAATGCACTCAATCTTACTGGACCTTTCAAAGGAAGATGTTAAAGTCATTGCCGTTGGTTCTTCTTTGCTTGAAGATTCCTTTTTACTTTTTGAAGGCTGTCCAAAAGCCTTTACGGCTAACGCTCGATGTTCTTCCCTTTCTACCTCGCGACGAAGAAAGGACATAACTTTTCTAACAATTTCTCTTTCGTAAGTTGAGCTGTCTCTTCAACCTCCACCTCAGTTTTTAATGAAAATCTATCCCAAGCCTTTAATACATCACTTGGAAGACACGATTCAACAACTGGGTATAACATGGCAGCATAGTCTTGAATAGTTACGCCCAATGTTTCTAGAGCTCTCAAAGATGAACCGAGCTTATCGTACAATTCAGAAAGCTTAATGTTGGCTCGGTTGTTCAACAGGGTTAAAATATCCCTTATAAACACGTCTATTAATAAATCACGTCTGCCAAACCTTGACTTGAGATGCTTGATAACCTTAATGTAATTGTTCTTAGAAGGTGGATAGCTTTCTACAATACTTCGAGCTTTTGAACTCTGCTTCAAAGATGAAGGAAGATATTGAAATTTATCTTCCTCTCGTATACTTGCATCTTCGTCAATGCGACTAAATTGTGCCCAAAAGGCAACCCAAGTACGTGGCACTAGGTCGGATTCTTTTAATTCTATCTTTGGAAGTCTCAACTTCCCAACTGGCTCTGTATCAGATAGTATAGAATGACTCTTATTTACTAGCAAGTAGTCTTCGTATTCAGTTTTTATTTCGATAAAGCGCTCTCTATAAGTTTCAATTTCATCATAGTCTTTATCTGATTGATCACTTAATTCTGATATTTGACCATCAACTATGAATAAACGCTCGGCTTTATCTGCTAATTCATTAAATATTGAGGAAAATTCCTTACCCTCGACGTTTTCTTCTTTCTTTCTCGTATCAAACTTATTACAAGTCGTGGTAAATTTTCTTCGTAAATTAGTTTTTTCTTTCCGTAATTTCTCAACCTTGTCGTTTCCTAATGCAACCTCTGCATCTTTTGCTTTCGCTTCGTCGTCAGACATTTTAGTTCGTTCAAAATCAACGGACGCCACTTTGTTGTTACTCAATAAAGATTCTTAATCGCTGCTTATACAGGATCTAATTTATCGTAATCTTAAGTGACTAAAACGTAATATAAACGTATAATAATAATGAAGCTTTATTTTGATTTCTTAATATCGTATAACATGTCAACAAACTAATAGAACACAAAAATCATTTCTCTTCTTGTTGCCAGATCTGCTTATGCTAATTTCAGTAATAATACAAGTTCCAACATTATTGTTTTTCTATAAAGATTTTTGTATCCCTAATTTAAAGTTAAAGTTCTATTAGTAGTGGTCTTGACAAAGAAATAAATTTTCTACGATGGCGAAAGAGACAGCCACTCAACGCAAGCGGCGACTGGAGAAAATAAAACAAAGGCGGCTAGAGACGCTTCAACAAGAATCAGACGCAGATAAGTTTGCAAGATTAGCCAAACGGCGTAAACAAGCGGCAGAAGTTCCGAAAAATCAGCGTGTAGTCGGACGGAATAAAGATAAACAACGAATGGCTCAAGCGAGTTTAAACGAGAATGACGCACAACAACAACAAATGACGCTTAACAATGACGCACGAAGACATTGTGAAACAAGAGCAAATGAAACGGATGATCAACATTTCTCTCGATTGGAATCAAATCGCTTGAGAAACTCTGACTCAAGAGCTGGAGAATCAATTCAGGAACATGAAGAAAGACTAAAACGTCGACGTGACGCTTACTGTCAACGGGTAACTGATAGGGCAGATTTCTACTCAACTACAAACACTTATTGCGACAAGCGCTGTGATATCTGCCAGAAGAAATGCTACCCTAATCAAATAGCTAAATATTGTTTAACGTCATCAAAGCCATACTTGCCACCGGAACTTGTCGCTAAAAATGATTTGCTTGTATGCTATCGATGCAATACGCACTTGAAAAGCTCAAAAAGTCTTGCTCCATCTAAGGCGTATTAGAATAACTTGCTACCAGGTGATATTCCTGGAGAAATTGCAGCACTAACTGAACCAGAAAGACATTTACTTCACTGCATCATTCCGTACATCAAAGTTATTAAATTTCCAGGCAGATTTGGCCAATACGGTTTTAAAGGACATGCCACATTATTTACTTTCGATATCTTTGGAGTTAGTGAAAAACTGTTTGAAATGCTTCCTCGATCGAGCTCAGATATAGGAATTATTGTAGTGACTAAAACTCTGCAGAACTTAAATGTAACAAGAGACTTTAGCATATCACCGGATGGAGTCTACAAGGCACTTGATTGGCTTATTGCAAATAACCCACTCTACAAAGATGTAATAGTAAATAGATTTGCTTGATTAATTACACAAGATGTTATTCGCGTTATTCTGGCTCAATCAAAAGGACCAAACGAACCTGATGACCAAAATGGTGATGCTCCAGCTCGTAGTGCTTTCCAACGAATAAATGACCACTCGCGAATCGTACGTGCTTCCTGGAATCAAAATTATGAAGATATCTTTTAATCCGGACATGCTGGGCACCAATGTTTCTCCATGGTTGTGGCAAACTTAATTTGTGCTGCCATTAAACCACCGAGAGAATGGGGTACAAATGTTTTAAATCAAAACATGAGTGAAAGCGATGAATTTTACGTGCGAATCGATTTGGAAACAAGAAACCAACCAGATGCTTTTCCCATTGATAATCGTAGCTACTTGGAGATCAAAAATCTGGATGTTGTGAAACAGAACATTTTAATGTTTGACAATGTCTTTTGTATTGAATATGACGATTTAAATGGTGCCTTTAATGGCAGTTTATGTGATAGGGAAAACTATGGAATTAATTTCTTAAATCTTCGAGCTGCGATAAACTTATTGTTCGTCGAACATCAGGCTGGAATTTTGATTATCTATAGCAGTTCATTTGGTCTCATGTATTACGACAACAAATACAGTAAAACTTGTGTAAGTTGACCACTTGTGGTGCATTGTTTTAGTGGTCAACTTAGACAAGTGGTCAACTTATAGAGGGGGCGGATCATTGTTTACTTTTTCATTTCCTATATCATGTTGCTATATATGTAAATGTTTTTTTTACTTGACTTAAAAATTTTATTTAGCAAATAAACAAATGAATATCTTAAGAAATGTGTTTAGACCTGAATGAACTTCAATTTGTTACATATACATAATTCTAATATTAAACTAACTTTTTTAAAAAATTATTTCGTTAGTTATGCATGTGAAGTGTTTAATAAAAATAATTTCTTAAAATATTAGAACACGAAGACATGTAATTTGAAAACTTTAACAAAACAAAATTATTTGAACACTTTAAAATTTATTCTGTTATTACTACACTTACATACCTATCTGCTCACTATTGCAACTGAAAGAGCAGCGTTTCAACTAACACACCTGTTTTCAATGAATGAATGAAAGAAATGGTCAAAAGCTGCCCCCCTATAGTTTCCCCAGATGGTCAACTCACAAAAGGGCTTAGATTAGCTTTTTACACTATTTCACCAAACAAGAGAAATTTTAACATACATTGCAAAATGACAGAACATTTTCTGAATTTTTTTTCTCTGGTCAACTTATGAGGGTTTTAGAATAGAATTTTATAATACTCCTAGACAAAATTGACTTATTTCAGTGGTCAACATACAAGATAGACAGGTGGTCAAGTTACAAAGGTTTTGCTTCTTTATATTATATAGGAAAAATTCCGTTCTTGATAATTGAGGTCTACTTATGCAGGTGCCCAACTTACAAGGGTGGTCAACTTGGCAGGTTTCACTGTATTATTTTACCGATTCCCGTGCATGTGGACCAAAAGGAAAAATTGGAGCACATAACGGAAAAGCATGTGTCATCCAATGCGATACGATTGATGAATTCCTTCCCATTACCCGTCGAACTACACGTTCCGATGCCGGTACACAGTTTTCAATTAATGCCTTCAATGTTGTCGTTAAAGATAGAGTTTTACCAATGGAGCAAGAATTAAATGCACATTCATCGGTACAGATAGACGAAGTTCCTGAGAAAAATGAATTAGAACTAGAGCTAGTTAATGCACCACAATTTGTTCCCATACAGACATCTATAATGGCACCAATTGATCACGAACAGCCAGATGTTAATGATGAATTTAAGGAAAACAGAGATATTTACAAAATTTTACGCAAGACTAAAGACAATATTGTGAATGTAAATCGAGAATTGGAAGCAGAGGAATTCTCATGGTTTTATCTCTTTCCATATGGCAATAATGGTTTGAATGAAGAGCGTTCTGTGAGAGTATTTACAACAGCGAATTCTAGGCTCAGATAACCGTTTTCAAAGAACATACAAAGAACAGATATGCACAAAGCCCTATTAATTGCAGATGGCAGACCCGATGAAGATCCTAGCCAATTAAATATTTATGAAGTGCAGCATTTGATTGAATTGTATACCGTTGTGTTGAACCGACAATTTTCTCGTCATGTCAATGCTTTTATGAAACAGATTAAACAAAATGATAATCTTCTTGGAGGAAAAGCCGTTGATTTCTCGTATCGAGTTGAATTTCAGAACCGGGGAAGCACACATGTTCACCTTGTAGTATGGGCTGAAAATCCTCCATCTTTTGAAACACCAGAAGGATTTTCGCACATCTACCAAGGGGTTTCATGCCACTTACCATGCGAAGATGAAGATCAAGATCTAAGAGCACTTGTTAAACGTAATCAAACTCATCGCCATACTCGTACATGCTACAAAAACAATTCGGAAACATGTCGCTTTGTTTTTCCTCGACAACCATGTCAACAAACTCGTGTTGTGCCGCCCAGTTCAGACTAGTTCATTCGAAATGGAGGACGATTTTGTACTTTAAAACGAACACCCAATTAAAAATGGGTAAATAATTATAATCAGCAAATTCTTGAGTTTTGGAATGCCAATATGGACATACAACCTTGCGGATCAAATGAATCAATTGCCCATTATGTCGCCAAGTATATTTCGAAGACCGAACCAGCAAATGTAAATGAAGGTGTGGCCCAAGCAATTCGGGAAATTCATCTCGAAGAAACTAACATCGCTGCAAAGCTCTTCAAATCGTGCATGCGAATATTGAAAGAGCGACAAGTTTCTGCATCAGAATGTGTATATCGACTCTGCCATCTGCTACTATGCTCAAGTTCAAGAAAATGTCTTTTCTTAAATACAAGAAAATCTGATGAAAGATATAGAATGTTGAGATTTCAAAATAATCAAGCAGTTGAACTTTGCCCAAATTTATTTGAGCGATATGCTAATCGTCCAAGATGTGTCTACTTGAATTTGCTATGAATTTTCAGACTTTTTATGCAAAAAGAGCAGGAGATAATGAAGAAAGTATTGATGCAGAAGAGGAAGAGCAACCAACAAGGCGAAAATTCATAAATCAGATAAACAACACAAAAATAGTAATTAGAAATGTTCCAGATGTTGTTTGAATACCGTATTTTCAAATGTCGACCGACCCAGAAAATTATTTCTATAGTCCGCTGGTATAATATGTACCATTTTACTCTGAGAATGAATTAATTGATGAGCATATTAATGTTCGCGATGCTTTTCTTGCTCGAGAAGAACAATTGAGAGAAACAAATGTGTACCTTGCAATTCATCGTGCAAGAGACAGACAAATTGAAACTGCATTCAATCAGGCGCATGCTTTCAATATTTTCGAAAATCTAGAAGAAATTGTTCAAGTAGAACTTGAAGTTAATGAAAAGGCGATGACAAATGAGCAGTTTCAAAATGTCTGTGCTGCAATGAACTTAAGACAGCGAGAATTATTTAACGCAATCACTCTCAGAATTCAGAGTCAACTAAATGGAAGTCCGAGTCACATTAGAATGTTTATAACCGGAGATGCTGGAGGTGGCAAAACTTTTACTTTTAATGCATTGAAAGAACAGGTCAATCGCTGTTACGGCAAGAAAGCAGTTAAAGTTGTTGCAAGACTTGTTGGTGAAACAACACTCCACAGATTATTTAAATTCCCAGTTGAAAAAGACAGCAAAATCATAGGAAATTTGGCACCACTTTCTGGTAACTATTTGAAGGTGTTACGTAATCAATGGAAGGACATAGAGAATTTCTATTTATAGATGAGATTTCCATGGTTTCTTACAAAATGTTTTGTATGATATACTCCAGATTACGACAATTGAAAAAGAAAGAAAATGAACCATTCGGTGGCATTAACATTATGGTTTTGGAGACTTGTTTCAGTTGCCACCTATTCGAGGAGCTAAGATATTCGACCAGCCTACAAGATTTATTCCGGCAACTCATTTGTGGAGACTCTTCAGCCTTGTGGAGTTGACAGAGAACATGCGACAACAAGGGGATACACAATTTGTCGATCTGTTAAATGCTCTCCGCGTAGGTGAGTTGAAAGCCCCACAGTTTGCTCTATTAGCATCAAAAATGTTGACACAGACATCTGGCGATTTTGATTTAGATAAAGCGATTCGCATATATCCTAATCGTGCTAAAGTTCACGCACATAACACAGCCGTCCTTGAACGATATCGAGCTCAAGGAGTGCGAATATTCAGCATTCGGGCTCAGGATGTCTTAATAAACGTGACAAGAAATGCAGACAATGCAAACATAGATGACATTGTGTCGGATGACATCAACAAGACTGGTGGATTAGAAAAGGTTTTGAAAATTTTCAACGGAGCCAGAGTGATGCTTCGTTCTAATATTGATATAGAGAAAGGACTTGTGAATGGTAACATTGGCACTATCACTGAAATTATTTGGCCTTTATTTCGACGTGATCAAGTCTACGATATCGATATTCCAGCTATTCGTGTTGACTTCAGCAGAGATGGAATTCATTTAAACAAGCCAAAAACCACTCAATTTCCAGCCCTCAGAAATTATAGAACAATCGAGTGAACACAACTCCCACTAATACTGTGCTGAGCATGTACAGTCCATAAAATGCAAGGGTGTACAGTGGACAGTGCTGTCATATGTCTTGGATCTGAACTATTTGTTAAAGGACAGGCATATGTCGCGTTAAGCCGTGTTCGATCCTTGAACGGATTAAGAATAGTGACCTCGATTGCTCAAAACTTACTGGCAAGACACCATGCAATGAAGAAGCAATGAAGGAAATGATAAGAATGCGACAACTAGGACCTCCAGAAACATAATTGATTTATATATTTCATTTTAAATTTTTAACTGAAAAAGATATTTTAAATATAATAAAACTAAATTTAATTTAATATTTATATATAGATCTTATGAAAATTATTTTGCTACCTTAGTTATTCCAATTCTCATAATAAATTTTTTGATATGATGTTATTGTTAGGTACGTATAAAAACTTTGAATTTCAGATATAAGGTGAAATGAAATTGAAATAAATCTGCAATTATCTTATCATGGTATTTAAAACCAATTACATAATTTTAAACACAACACTAAAAAGCAGAAAATTAATAATTTAAGTAAAAAAATATATTTTTAAAAACCATGTTTTTTGTAGTGGAGAATAATAATTCAAAATTCAAAATTTAAAAATTATAATTTAAAAAAAATATAAAATAATAAGTGAAAAATTAAAAAAATTATAATTTTTAAAAAAAAGCACTAAAAAATATAAAATAATGTTTTTCAACTTCATACAGATTCCTATGATCTTAGAGATTGTCATTTAAATTGGTGAATCTGAACTTTTAATAGCTTTGAAAAATAGGTCTATAAGTTATAATCAGAAACTTCCTGAGTTCTGGAATTCCAATATAGACATATAACCATGGGAATGAAATGAAGCTATTATACATTATGTCACAAGGTATACCTCAAAGACGGGATCAGCAAATGTAAACGAAGGTGTAGACAAAGCAATTCGGTTAATTAGTCGCGAGGAAACTAACATCGCTGCAAAGCTCTTCAAATCGTGCTTATAAGATTTAGAACGAAAAACGTGGGGCGCATGAAATACATAACAGTAATGTTATATTAGTGTGTGAATGTGTGCTCATGTGAATATGTGTATGTATATCTGTAATTGTAATTGTATCTGAATGTGTATGTGGCTGTGTATGAGTAAGAAAATGTGTATATGTATGTGTATATATTCTTTTATGTATTTCATGCGCCCCACGTTTTTCGTTTTAAATCTTACAAGCACGATTTGAATAAATTTGCAGCGATGTTAGTTTCTTCGCGACTAATTTACCGAATTGCTTTGTCTACACCTTCGTTTACATTTGCTGATCCCATCTTTGAGGTATACCTTGTGACATAATGTATAATAGCTTCATTTCATTCCCATGGTTATATGTCTATATTGGAATTCCAGAACTCAAGAAGTTTCTGATTATAACTTATAGACCTATTTTTCAAAGCTATTAAAAGTTTAGATTCACCAATTTAAATGACAATCTCTAAGATCATAGGAATCTGTATGAAACTGATAAGCATTATTTTATAAGCATTATTTATAGTCATTTTTTTAAATTATACTTTTTTTTTAATTTTTCACTTATTATTTTATATTTTTTTAAAATTATAATTTTTAAATTTTTATTTTTCAATTATTATTCTCCACTACAAAAAACGTGGTTTTTAAAAATATATTTTTTTATTTAGATTATTTATTTAAAATTTACTTTTTAATAAAAACTGGATAAGGGAATTTTAATTGCCTCAAAATAAAGCTTATTATTTGTAAATTTTGTTTCTAGTTTTTAGATAAAATATACATTAATTAAGAGATTAAAAAATTTTAAACGTTTTGCTAAAATACTAAACTATTTTCTTTTTCTTGTTTCAGAATTTTGTGAAAAATTTTGTGGAAACTGAATTGGAGGAGTTAAAAACGAAACTACGAAGAGTCACCGAATGGATTTATTATTTATCTGGTATAGTTGATTTTTCAGAGGATGAGTTGAAATTAAATGCTAAAATTTACGTTATGCATCAAGAATTTCCTAAAATAATAAAAGAAAATGCTCAAGTCTCAAAAAAGTGTTTAAAAGATTTTCAAGAAGATCTTATTGTAAGCATATTTACATGTTTATAGTTTTAAGAAAATTGCGATTAACGTTTAGGTTTCTTCAACCCTTTATTATGCCGTGGGAAGTATATTTCCCATAAACTTCATTAGTTTTTAAATGTTATTTGGAAGCTATTTAGGATTTGTGCAGCCATCTGTTGATAACTTTAGAAAGTAAAAACAATGATGGGTACATAAATGTGGGTTACAGCAAAGGTTAGCGTCAGGACAAGAAGAGAATCTACATATCTCTTGTGCGTTATGCATTCTTACATTTGATCAATTCTCATGGAGTTTTTTTGTAGTTGTTGTTTCTAATGCCACTTGCCAATATACTAGCAAGCCTTCTTGATGAAACCAAGCGAATTTTAAGGCAGAGGGTGCGTTTCTTGTTTTTCAATGGCACCATCTATGACCAAGAATACGACTTCTACCACACACATGTCACTGCCCATTTATAGGGCTGACCCATTTATACACACAATCATTTATCCACAGATAGTAATTTTGACCTGAGCCAGAGAATCATCAATCTTCAATTCAGTACTTCTAGAGGTATTGCTTTGTTATGGGAATATGGAGGATTTTGTGAACCGACAGATTCAACGTGCACCAGTCACCATTTTCTAAACGGGGAGATTTTGGTCCGCAGGGATCGAACTCAGGGCTTCTTGCACATGGGCCCAATGCCCTACAAGCCAGGTTATCCCGGCCTGCTTATTTGTAGTACAAAATTTTTATATTCGATTATTTATATGCACAGAAGTTCAAGTCCCAATTCTTTACAGTAGGCAATATTTTGAAAATTCCACCCATTTCCCCAGAAAAATTATCTTCAAAATCAAACTAATTTTAGGTAGTAAGCTGTATCAAATTCTTTTTTAAAATTAAACCCCAAAATATTTTAACATTATTAAAACAGTGGCCCGATAAAGGGTTAAAACAGACAACAATGTAAAAAGTTATTGTTTGGTATTGATATTTATTAGCCTATCTATTTCTGCAATAATTGCTTAAAGCGAACATTATAAGAGATATATATCCTGTTTCCCCCTTTTTTTAAAATTTTGTTTGTAATTTAAATTTTTATCAATTATTCTGCGGCCGCGATAGCCCGGTTGACAAAGCATTGGACTTACGTTCGTGAGAATAGGAGTTCGAATCCAGGCTACCGAAGACTCCCCGTGTAGTAAATGGTGACTGGTACATATTAAATCTGTCGGTTAACAAAGTCCTCCATGTTCCCATAAGAAATTCTACTTCTGTGAGTACTGAATTGGAGATTGATTCTTCTCTGATTCAAGTTAAAATTACGACCTGTGGATGAATGAATGGATTGTGAAGGGGTCTTCTCTATAAACGGGTGTGACGTATGGGTGTCGCAGAAGTCGAAGTTTTGGCTGGAGATGGCGTCACTGGAAAACAAGAACAATCGCATCCCCAAATTCTTACAACAACATCAACATCCTTTATTCTTAAATTTTATGTTAGTTTTTCTTTTAATATGTTAATATTTATTTGTGTATGTTAATCTATAAATTTATAAATTGAAAATCTGCAACTTAAACGAAAACAAACAAATGATCTAAAAATATGCAAAGTTTCTTGCACCATGCATAATTTAAATTCTATAATAATGAAATAATGACATGAAATCTCGCAATTTGAAGCCTCATAATAATTTTATTAAAAGCTTCATTACTCTGTTGATAAGGTGAGTTATAGTTGACATGAACATGAGTTTTACAACTGAATTCTGTAAAATAACTTGAGTTTGACACATATGGGTTTTACAACTGAATTCGAGAAACACTTGAAATCGTCCATCGAGGAATTAATGAGAGTTACATTATTCTGTTGATAATGTAATTAATAACAATAATTAATATCGGCAAACCAACTTATCTGTAGGTTGAACTTTATTGAATTTAGCTACAACATGGATTTTATAACTAAATTCAATAATTATTTGAATTTGAAATACTTAGAGCTGTTGAGAATTTCATCCCTCTGTTGATATTGTGAGTAATAATAATTGATACGAACAAGTCAACCTGAATTTTGCAGTTGAATTCAATAGAGACTTAAATTTTATTACACCTTTAACAATGTGAGTAGTCATAATGATTGATACGAATAAGCTATAACATAGCAACAAAAGTTTTGCTTCTGAATTCCATAACGACTTAAATCAACATGGGTCTAATATTATCAATATCAAAACAGTGGTCATAACTGGTGACATAAAAATGTCATATCGTGGTAACATGAGTTTTACAATTAAATTCAACATGGATCAAATTATACAGAACATCAAGCATGAATTACAGTAAAACATAGTTTTTTAACAGAATTGTTCAATTTTATAAAAGTTTTCGTTTGCAAACACTTTCTTTTTCTGACAAATTCTGTGCATGAATTATCCCGCAGTTTGAAATAAAAATGAGGTGTGTGTGTGTGTTTACAGGAAAAGCGAAAAACGTTTGTTGAAGACTTGAAAAGTTATGGGGATCAAATAAGCGGGATGTCTCAGTGGAACAAACTGCAGCTGGTGCCGAAGTATCTGGAAAAGGCAAAAATCGTGGAGAAGTGGCTTCTGGAGGCTGAGACCAACATCGAGGACATCAATTTGGAGGAGGAGGAATTTGAGTGGGATATCACCAATTACCCGCTTCGCCTGAAACTCGTGAAAGATTTGAAACCCTACGCTCAACTCTATCAGTTGGGCGTTGACTTTACTCAGAAGAAAAGGTAAACATCCATTCAAAATAATCTTAATAATTCTCTTAAACTATAAATGATGGGTGACAAGTTTCAGTAGCAACAAACACTAAGTCCTAAGTATATGAGATTTTTTTTTATCAACGACATATAAAATATGCGTTATAAATGTATTGCTGTTTTTTCATACTATATTCGTAAAGATTGCTAAAAAAAATTTAGAAATGCTTTATTTTAAACAAGGAGAGTTCTTTTTTTGATCCATCCTCATATTAGGAATTGTGAAGTCATTATAACGAGCCATTGTCTCAATGTAATTTAATTCTTTTTATAAATGTATTATTAACAATCGAAACTGCCATAGAACAAGTAAGTGGATGGAATGCAGAGAGCCATCGAACAAGTAAAAATTATAATATTAATCTTGATCTGGTGCTGGATCAGAATCACGTTAGAAGATCGTGTTTTGGTTTTTAAAGAACATTTGTGTTTTTTAAATGTTTGACATTTTTAAAAATGAATTAACAATATGTTACAACAAAAATATTTGGTTTAAACTTTATCAGAGTTATTTCCCGGCCATCCTGCAAAAAGGTGAGTATAACATGTTTTATATATTGGTGACATTTATATGGATTTAAGACTTTGTAAGCTCGGAAATTTTCAATCATAAAAACTACCAACCGTTATTCTTTAAATCTAACACAAAAATTGTCTGATAAACTAATAAAAGCTATTACTGGGCCCCTGTTCGCCGACAGTCCCCACATTGTTAGGCAACTTGCAAACTATGCTCTCTTTGCTCAGTTAATTTCATTTTAAGAAGTTTTTACTCTATTTAATTGCAACCGGGTAATTTCAACTACCATAGCCAGGCTACGTTCTGGTCACTTTAAAAGAAAGAAAATATACCCTGGTGGCCAAAGAAGTTACAATACATGTCCTCAATGTTCTAAAATCCAACTTACCCCAGGTCAAAATTTTAATTATTGTCCTCTTACACTGTTTACAACAGTGATTCCCAACCACCACTGTGCCGCGGCACTTTTGTCTCTCGCCAAATTGTAGAAATGATATTGTAAATATGATAATGCTTTTTTCTTATTAAGAGTAAAATTTAAATTAAAGAAAAGTATATATATATATATATATATATATATATATATATATATATATATATATATATATATATATATATATATATATATATATATATATATATATATATATATATATATATATATATATATATATATATATATATATATATATATATGTATATGTATATATATATATATATATATATATATATATATATATATATATATATATATATATATATATATATATATACATATATATAGCAAAATAAATAAATACAAAAAATTTATTGCGCATAAGCTGCAAGTAAATAGAGCTCATAAGATAAGTTTAAAATGAAGATAAAACAAAGGTAAATAACAGACAAATGAAAAAAGGAGGGGTGGGGGAAATAATAATAATGACAAACAACTGGGGAAAGAATAAGAATTAATTAATTTAAAAAAAATAATTAAAAAAAAAAAAAAAAAAAAGGATAAATTTTTTTTAAAGAACCGGAAAATAAAAGATATAATCTTTTCATCAGCCCACACGATTATATCCGAAAAAGAGTGCTTTCTAATATTGTATCAATATAGCCAAAGCAAAATATATCAATACAATAGTGTGAGGAGCACTCAAAAATTTTTTTACAAAAATTACGACGAAAAAAAAATATTAAACACAATAAGTAAAAATAAGTAAAAATAACCCGTAAAAACAGAAAATAAAATATAAAGGAAGAGCAGAATAAAACAAAATCTTTAAAGCGAGCAGTGAAATATAGCGAACTTGCATGAACGGGAAATTTTTCAAGAATGATTTAAAATGTTTACACAACAAGATTGCCAGATTGCAAAATATGAAAACTATGAAAACAAAAGCGCAAATTGAGTGTAACTAGAGGAGTTTAAAGTGTGTTCTTGCTGCATTACTGAAGTCCGTTTGATTTGTTAGTTATCAAGGATGGGTCAGAAAACGGATGTGCGCGAGGTAATATTATACTGGATAATTTAAAGAAGTTGACTATAAATAATTTTAGAAAATAAATATTTATTAAAGAAAAAAATAGAAAATAGAAAAGAGAAAGAAACATGAATTGCCAGTTTTGCACATAATTTTAGCCCCGGATTTGCCCGAAATGGATTTGCACATGGAAAAATTATATAAATTGACAAAGAAATCTTTTTAGTAAATAATTTTAGCCACAGATTTGCCCGAAATGGATTTGCACATGGAAAAATTGTATAATTTAACAAAGAAATTTATTAGTAAATAATTTTACCCACGGATTTGCCCGAAATGGATTTGCACATGGAAAAATTATATAAATTAACAAAGAAAAAATTAAAAAAAAGAAAAACAACTTATTTTAGTAAATAATTTTAGCCACGGATTTGCCCGAAATGGATTTGCACGTGGAAAAATATTATAAATTAACAAAGGAATTTTTTAGTGAAGGAAATTTTTTAGTAAATAATTTTGACTAAGGATTTGCCCGAAAAGGATTTGCGCAAGGAAAAATTATACAAATTAAGGAAGAAATTATTAGTAAAAATGTATTTATTTAATTTTTTTTTAGTGCTTCTCACACTATTGTATTGATATATTTTGCTTTGGCTATATTGATACAATATTAGAAAGCACTCTTTTTCGGATATAATCGTGTGGGCTGATGAAAAGATTATATCTTTTATTTTCCGGTTTTTTAAAAAAACTTTATCCTTTTTTTTAAAATTAATTAATTTTTATTCTTTCCCCAAATGTTTGTCATTATTATTATTTCCCCCCCTCCTTTTTTCATTTGTCTGTAATTTACCTTTGTTTTATCTTCATTTTAAACTTATATATATATATATATATATATATATATATATATATATATATATATATATATATATATATATATATTTATATATAAAATTTTTCCACGATTTAACGGCGTGAACATTACTGTCTATGACAATCTTAAAGTGTTAAAATAAGTAGAAAGTTTTATGACTATTAAAATTATTCATTAACAAAAGAAAGCAAGATAAATATTAACTTTCAAAAGGAAGTAAAAGCTAAGAATTAAAGTAAGTTATGCAATTGATATTTAATAAAAAGATTAACAGAGGATAACTAACAAAAAACAAAAAAAAAAACAAGCTAACAATTAATAATTAGCAAAAAAAAAAGTTAACAAGGAATCACAAATAATAGCAATTTATGTAAAAATGACTAACAATTAATAAATGAAAAAACAAGCGCTAACAATTAATAACTAGCATAAAAAACAATAACAAAATAACAGTTAATAACTAATAAAAAACAAAACAAAGATGCGTGAGAAAGAGGGCGAAATAAAAACTGCACAAGTTGTAAGAGCGGGAGGACCACTGCAAAAGCGCCGATTCCTTGACCTTGAAAACTAATTCATCGTCGCCAAACGAAAACACCTCCTTCTTCTTTGTACATTCGCTTTATAGATATTTATAGTATTAATTTATTTAAAAAAGAGAAAAAACTCATATACATGTTTTTAGATCAAATTTTTGTATTATACAATATTTATTTATAATTGCAAGCGCATTTAAACTGTAATAGATTCTAAAAAAAAAAAAAAAAAAACGAAGAAATACTTTTCAATTGCGTAGCATTACATTTCCTACCTTTCCCTGTAGTGCCAACTTGAGGTGAAATGGACTATAGTTTGTCTGAAGTAAGAACTACCCTCGCCATTCGTCTGGACCCATGGTGGTGACTATGGTAACGAGGTATAACTATTTCAAGTAGGGGTGTCGGCGAGAGAGAAGGGAATTTTTTTCCCGCTCTACTGTGTTAGTCCTAGAGTGAGGAGAAGCTACCCTCCCGGAAATGCGATATTCTTGTTTCCATAGCAGCGAAACGGCTTTGTGGCGGGGGGAGTTCTTACCGTAGACTATTTTGGACACCTTCAATGCTATTTGATTCCTCTGCATTACTTGGAAAAGACAACATCAACAACAAAGATTTTACTCAATCACAAGTTATTGAAATAAAAATTTTTAAATTGAAATAAGCGACATGCTATAGAAAAAAATTGAATTCCACTTGAAAAATAGCAAAATTTGAATTCCTCTCAATTGTTAAAATTTTTAAAAATAATTTCTCTTTGAAAATTAAAAATTTTTACTCAATAAGGTATTGAAATAAAAAAATTTAAGTTGAAATAAATGACATGCTATAAAAATATTTGAAGAAAAAACCCATAATTATGCTTTTAAAAAACAATTACTATTAAAGGTTCACAATTATAAATTTCAGGACTTGGAGCTTTCACTCTAAGGCTAACAAATTATTTTACTATCGAGAGAATAATTAAAACGTTGCTTGTTGATGTAAAATTTCGCTTTTAAACTTTCAATTTATCCTAACTTATAGCTCTGTTTATTTCAGCTTTTCTTTGCCGAGGCGAGAAAAGAATTCGTATACATGTACGTTTACGCTTTCTAGCTTATAAAAGCTCACACGCTTGATATTTCAATTCTTTGTTGCCAACACGAAAAAGAAATGAGGACTTTCTTTGTCGCCTTGTAAGAGAAATATCTGTATCAAACACTTTCAAAGAATTGTCCTTATACAGTTGTTATAGATATAATTTTACTGTTGCTAACAAAAACTTTTTTTACAAAAATTGATTGAATGGTCTTCTTTCTTTTATTTAGACCATGCTAACAAACCAAAGAATGAGATACAAAATCAAATACTGCTTAAAAGCTGTGTATTCATCCCTCTCTCCCTATTGATCCATTTATGTACTTATCTTTTTGTTTGTTTTGATAGTGAATGGTTAAGTGATTCGATTGATCAAGTTGATCCAGAGCTTGTTGAGCAAGAAGTCATTACAATTTGGAGATCTCTCTATAAATTGGAAAAAGTGTTCAGTGATGTTGCAGCTCCAAAAGGAATCGCAGAAGACGTAAGTTATTCAATGTTCCCCAAACTTTTATAATTTTTTAAAACTGAAACTTGTATTAGTAATTTTGATATTAAAAATTTTTTTATCGTCAACACTATTCTGCATTTACGCTGTTTTTTGAAAGTCTGTCACCAAGGAAAATAAAAAAGCCATAGTTTAAGTGCCTTGCATTTGAAGCAATGCGATGATTTTAAACTATATATATCATCTTGCCGTGAAGAATCAACACCTCCTAGAAGTAGGAAGGCCTCAGCACGGATCAATATTAGGAGTCCGATGTGACGAAGTTAACTGCGCAGTAGATGAAAAATAAGAAAGATGTCATTACGTTCGGGGTACTAAGCTGCGCAGTGGTTGAAAATACGAAATATGTCATTACGTTTGGACTACTAAAGGATAATTATGGTAACCCGTGCTGAGGCCTGCTCTTATCTAGGAGGTGTTGGAAGAATTATCTGGGCTTTAAAAGAGACAAATAACGTAAATATTACAAAAGTTATTAAACGTTTTTAAAAATCGCCAATTTGGCGACATTTTTCAACCTTATCAAAATCATTGTCTTATTCTCAGTTTTTGCAAATGTTTATGAACCCAGACATTGCAGTATTGGAATAAGTTTTTCAATATTAAAAAAAATTAGATGACAAAAGCTTTTCAGTTTCACAACACTGTGGCTTTTCTCCATTTTGACACTTTGGCGCCATTTTTAAAATAAGCGTAGACAGCTCTGGCTTTAGATAGGCAAAACTTGGCCTGACAGTCCAACACCTCCTAGATAAGAGCAGGCCTCAGCACGGGTTACCATAATTATCCTATAGTAGTCCAAACGTAATGACATATTTCGTATTTTCAACCACTGCGCAGCTTAGTACCCCGAACGTAATGACATCTTTCTTATTTTTCATCCACTGCGCAGTTAACTTCGTCACTTCGGACTACTAATATTGATCCGTGCTGAGGTCTTCCTACTTCTAGGAGGTGTTGGACAGTCACGATAACAGTTTCAAACTCACAGCAGTTATAAAAATAGCAAATTATTCGCAAAAAAAGCATCATTTCATATTACGACGGAGCTTTCAAAAAACAGAATTAAACTTGAAAAGTTAAAGTGTTCATCCTTTATTTATTCGTTTTAAATAAAATTGCAGTTGAGATTAGGAACCTGAAAAAGGTAGTTTTTCATCTATTGTGTTAAGGAGAAATTTTGTCAAATGCTTCATGATTAAGGGAAATTTCCCTCCGTTGCTAGGCAACTTAAAGGATTTTTCCTTGTCGATGCTAGTTTTTCTCCTCTGGTTATTTAACAATGGACTTGTTAAATATAAATTTTTCGTTAAATACAGTGTGTTTCCTTGTAAAATTAAATTACAAATAAAATTTTCCATCAACATTATTTTCAATACATATTAAGAGATTAAAAAACCTACACATTAAAGAAAAAATCTCATGAATTAGTTAATCTCAAGCGATGTGAAATTAGTTTATTTAAGTGGAAAGTCATATGCGTAATCATAAAGGGGGTCTTTTATTCAAGTTGCTCCGCTGGACAAACAATAATTTCTTAGTTCAAAATGAGTAACTCTCAATATTTCTGGAAACGTGAATAAATCAAGTCAATTTATATGTTTTCAATATTAAATTCATTCTGGGTAGAATTTCAGAAGCAGGAATCTTTTTAGTTTCAAAAACGATACAAGTGGGTATTATTAACGGGAAAAACGAAGGTTCTCTTTTCTTGTACTCCAAAGTGATTATTATCATCAGGTGAGGGAAGAAGTGGATAAATTCAAAGAGAACATCCCATTGGTGCAGACATTATGCAATCCCGGTTTGAGGGAACGTCACTGGGATCAGATATCCGAAATTGTTGGATTTCCACTCAAACCTGACAAATCCACAACATTACAGAAGCTGATAGGACTGAATCTGAGGGAGTACATACCACAGTTTGAAATTATCAGCGAATCGGCGAGCAAGGAATACAAATTGGAAAAAACTCTTGAAAAGATGATGGGAGAATGGAGAGAGGTATTTCCATGTTAATACCCATTACTTTCTATTTGAAATATATAAATCAACGAGTCTGGCAAGATTTAGTCACAGGAAAATAATATACAGTGCTAAGAAATGAAACACTCTGACTAACTTTTGATCCTAATAATAGGAGTTTTACGTACTAGGGCTCAATTTTAATGGCTTGATCTCAAATATAATATTTATTTAGTGCAGGAAATATTTTCAGTTACAAAGTCAGACTCAAAAATGTACATCCTCTGCAGCTTTTTTTTTCACTGGATTTGGATTCCTTACCCTCAAAAATATATCGAGCAGCCGCATTCTGGGAAATTAAGACATAATTGTTTGGTCAGGAAAACGGTCCAAGGTTTGAACCCCTTAATATTAATTTTATTTTTTACGCATGTCGCAATATCTCGTCGTAACTTAATTTTCGTAACTTAAAGTATTGTGAGCAGAACTTTTTAAGTGAAGCAAGCAAAACAGTTTGGCACACAATTATAAAATTCGTTTTTCCAATTGTAATTTAATGCAAAACATAATTTTTAATAATAATTTATTATTTTTTGTTTTATTTTATGATCGAAATAAAAGACGAAAAATTTTTGAATTGATAGGTATTCAAATTTTTACATCATTTTAAAGAAGGTAATTATTATTTTTTTTTCTCCTTTTTTTTCTTTTTTAGGCTAAATACAAAATTTGCGCTCAATCGATCGAATGGTACCAAAGAAATCGAATTTTAAATATACTTATTTTGTAAAATTTGATTTCTCAGGAAATATACTACCCATTTCGGTCAAATTTTGCGTTTTGTCATTAAAATTGCATTCTTTAAAATGATGGAAAAATATTGTTACTTTAAGATTCCAAACTTTTTTGACTACTATTAAATGAAATAATACAAATAACAAATAATTATGAATTTTTTTAATGACTTTTGGATAAACGAATTTCATAATTGTATTCCAAAATTGTTCGATTCGTTTAAGAAATTCTCGAGATATAGCGAATTACGCAAAACATAAAATGAATAACAAAGGTTCCAAACTTTCGACACCTTTCCTGATCTAACTATTGGGACCCTATTTCAAATTCATTGTGGGTCAATTTTGAATGTACGGAATCCAAATCTGACAAAAAAAGGTATGTTTATTTAGAGAAAATACGTTTTTGTGTTTGTTTTCGTAACTTAAAGTATTGTGAGCAGAAACTAATTTGCTTATTTGAGATCGTCCCCGTGAAGTTTGAGTCCAAGTACATGAAAATCTAACCATTCAATCAATAGTTAATCAGTGTTTTTAGTTTTTTCCACAATGTTTTCTTTGCACTGATTAGTTTCCGGTGGTTCATCTTTGACTGATCACAATTACCATATTATTATTCAAATCAAATAATAAATGAATGATTGTTTAATAGATTGATATCTTTGAGGACAATGAGTTAAAAACTTTATGGAACTATATACTGTGGTATGGTTTAGTGATGCTTAAAGAAATTAAACGTTCATTAGTTACTTTCACTATAGAAAGTCTTTTCAGAAAATGCGCACTTTTAAAAGAGTGAGCACCTAAGAGTATTCAGATAAAATATTATTTATTTATATTTCAAATAAAAAAAATTAAGCAGCACGAGTCTTTAATTGATATGATATGATTGAAATGGGAAAACTGTTGTCGCGCTCGTATTTGAAGGCTCAGATGTGTAGCAATAGCGCATAGCCTTTTTTTTTCTTTTTCTTTTTTTCTTTTTTTTTTTCTTTTTGTTTTAGCTATTTCGGCTTAAGTGGTTTATCATCTATAATATGCTTCTGTTTTTCACACTGTCCCATAACTTCTTTGTGACTGGGACAGTTGGTAAAATTCTTCTCATTGGTAACGCTGCTTAGTCCTGTTTCATATTACTGAAATATTGAATTCACTGAAATTCTGATTTAGATGGAAAAATGGAAATCTAATACCACAGCTGCTATTTACCCACTCTTTCAATAAGAAACTGTAGTTGAATGTTTATTTCAATGTTACAGTTTTTTGAAAACTGATTCTACTTGTGACATTGAGACATTACTTGTGATTTCTTAAAGATATTTTCCCAGATGTCTTATTAATGTGATGTAAATTTATAAACCCTTCTTACTGATTGACCTAAATTAGACTAATATAAAAAATTATTTAAAAAACATATTTAAAACATTATTGCAGGTAAACAGTTATGATAAAAAAAATCCTGCCTCTAAATTCATGTGACGGGGCATAAGTGTTTTATCCCAGGCTATCTATATCTTGACTGAAGGCACCGAAAAGAATTAGAGCGAAACAACTGAAAGTGGAACCATAATTTTTTGAAATTATTCATACGATGAATGAACTTGAATGAAAGACAAGAATGTTATACTTGAATTTAGTTCAAGCGATTGATATTATGCTTGAACCAACTTATGTTGATTAATTATTCCATATCAAAATGTTTGATTGTCGTTTAGATGGTGTTCTCTATCATTCCATTTCGAGAATCTGGAACTTATGTGCTGTCATCAGTGGACGAGATTCAGACACTGCTTGACGATCACATAATTAAGACTCAGACAATGAGAGGATCTCCATCTGTCAAACCTATAGAGGAAAAAGTCAAGTAAGAAGTCCTTTTAAGGGGAAAACTTTGTCAAGAGTTGTAGGTTATTTTAATTTATATTTTTATAAAATACTGGGCACCTCCTGCAAGTAACGCTGACTCTCATACATATTTATTTCTTTTTCCTTAAATATTGATATTTTTCAAAGATAAATATCATTTTGTGTACAAAATATAGAATTGGGTATTTGCACTTCAAGAAAACCTCAGACACCCGCACATGTGACCTATGACGTCAGCGCCAGCTGATTGTTTGTAAGCAAAATGGCATGTTAAAACTGAGCTAAGATTCTCCACGCAAGTTAGAAGATTAATTAATGATAAGTTAATTAAATGCAGTGCCGAATCATACATCGAATTTATTGAAATGTAATTCTTTCTATTCTGCGTCTTTTATGTAATTTATATTTACTTTTTCTTTATGTATTTTATTGTAGCCGTGATATATTTTTGTTTTGTGTACTTGGCAACTTCGTTTGTTTTATCATTAGTTTGTTTATGTTTTTTGTGGGTTCATGCCCGTCTTTATGTTAAGTAAAAATATATATAGTGAAAGGAAATCTTTGTAAGAATATTGAATGTATCATTTAAGCTTGATGGGCATGGCTTACTTGAAATAGAATGGAAAGAACAGTTGATAACGCATACAAATGCAAAGTTTCAATAAACAATCATGATCGAGATACCCTCACTATGTTACTTGCAGGTATTCCATTGTTATAACATTGTGTAAGAGTATTTTGTTAATCATAAAGAAATGAACGATATTCTAGAACTGAAAAATAATCAATGGGAAATAAATTCTTAAACTTAGGAGTACAGAATGTGTAACACAATAAGCAATAATAAGACTTGTTTACAATATGTATTGATATCCCTATATCATATATCAGTTCGTTTTGGAAACAGTTTTTATCTTTTTCAATTTTTATATTTTTAAAAATTTAGATATAAATGTTAAGATTTATATATGGCAGCACCTAATCTCTCTCTTATTTTTTATTTATTAAATATTTTGTAGTTTTGATATAAAGTCAAACTCGAGCTTTCAAAATAAAGATCGTAAGATAAATTTTTAATAAAAGTAGAGAAATAATCAATATTTAGAGCGAAAAAAAGCACTTAAAATCGCAATAACTACAATCGAATTTCGGGGGGAATACCCACGTTAAGTTTAAAAATGAAAATGGTTTTTTCCGTTTGTCGAATTTCCAACCTGTTGTTGCAATTCAGTGGGCTGTAGATCGTTTTGTGTGGTATTTTCGATTACAAGATTATTAGTTGATAACTCTTAAACTAATTACCGAATCAAATTTTTATTTTTTATTTTCATCGTACTCCTTGAACATTTTTACACGTTTTTGTACTTTGAAGTTTTTTACGCAGCAATTCCAAATGTAACATTTAGCAAAATTTCTCAAAAAAGCATTTAAAATCGCGATTAATTTCGAACACACAGGAATTTTATTTTGTACTTTTATGTCCGTCGTTGAACAGCCGACCAGTTTTTTATTTTTAAGACTACTAATGTTCTACTTCGTTGCCTTGTAATTTTAAACCAATCCAGTAGACAAGGAAACCCTTCGATCTGTACCCCCAGAGGTATGATTTGTTATGGGAATATGGAGGACTTTGGAACTCGACAGATTTAACGTGCATCAGTCAACAAGGAGTCTTCAGCTGGTGGGGATTGAAACCACGACCTCTTGGACATGGGCCCAGTGCCCTACCAACCAGGTTATTCCAGCCCTACATTGGAATTTAGAGAAAATAAAAACAAACAAAACAATTTCATGTTAAGTTCAAAATCTCAAGTTTGTAGTTGCATTTCTGTGGCCTGCAGAGTAGACCGTATAATATTTTTTTCTCACAAGTTAAACAGTTAATTCACTAGCTAGGTATTGAACGTTCAATTTCTTTTATCCCATCGTACTCCCTGAAGAGTTTTCGACACACCTTCGTAATTTCGTAAGTTTAAATGTTTGAGCAACTTCGTAATTCATTTCGAGACTGTTTTGTATTAAGGAAGAAATATATCGTGAAAGAATTGGAATTTTTGTGAGAGAAAATAAAATGTATCACTAAAGAAAATTGATACTTGATTGGCTTTGCTTGCTAGAAATCAAATAAAAAGAAAGCGTAAATACCACGTTTCAATAACCAATCAGGATCAAGATGCATATATTACGTAACTTGCAGGCATCCCATTGAAAAAAAAGAACCTTTGTTTATAAAGTTTTAATAATTGAGTACTTTCGTTTGCCATCATCTTTTATTTGCAGCTGAAAAACAGAGTTACAAAACTACTTTTTTAAGTTGTCCCAACTACAATGTACAAGTAGATATGATTGGATGATTCATATTAATCAACAAGTTCTAGAATTCTAAAAGAAAGTAATATTTAAGTTAGAGAAGATAAAAATGTATCAAAATCTGAAAAATATTACAGCACAGTTGTAATGATCAAAAGTCAGTTGTTATATTTTTTTGTCTGATCGAGGTGAAAGCTCACCCTAACTAAAGGCAAAGGTGTCTTGATTTCATTCAACAAATAAACTGGCGTTTAATTTTCTCTAAAAGACCTCGATAAGGATTTGTCAGTTTTGAATAATGTTTTCCACTAACCCTTAGAAATTAGTTTGGGGCCTTTAATATTTAAGTTTTGTGATTTTTTAAATAATTAGTAATGGTAGTGAAAGATGAAATCTTTGTAAAATACTACTTTACTTTTACAGTTAAATGCTTATTTTAATCGAAATTCTTAAATTTACTCAAATTGGTTATTTTTAATTGGATCAGTGAAGAAATTAGTATTTTTTTAAAATTTAAATTTTGCTATATTTTTTCAGAACTTGGGAGAGCAAACTGATGCTTTTGCAAGAAATTATAGACGAATGGCTGAAAGTTCAAGTCACGTGGCTCTATTTGGAACCCATTTTCAGCTCACCCGACATTATGGCTCAAATGCCTGAAGAAGGAAGGTACTTCATTACAAAAAGTTGCACATTTTTTTAATAGAAAATTTTAAGAATATAGTTAATTACCATTATTGTCAAAAACTTTTCATAGTGTAATCCTATTTATTCTGACTATTTTGTTAAAGCATGGCATTTCAAGCTATTTTACTTTTGGTAGCTTTACTAGATAGTGTGCAAAATTTAAAGAAACGAAACATTGCATCAGCGTTTAAATAGGCCCATTTAAGTTATACAGTGAAACCTCCAGGAAAGACCACCTTTGTGTAGCAACCATCTCTATATACGACCACTTTTGGGAGGCCTCGGAAATTTTTTCATGGACAGTAAAATTATTTGTGTTGAGGAAAACTTTTAGGAGAGATCCTCAAAATCTCTCTCATTGACCGGGAAAAGCTCTGCACCGGAAAGATCAAATATATTCTTTTTGACGATTTGTGAGAGAGATCGACAACCTCAGAGTGTACTAAAAACGCTTGAGAAAAATCCTGTATCTTCGATGAACTCCATTAACGACCATTTTACTGTGGCTTCCGAGAATTTTCACTGTATTTATTAAAATGTAATTGAAAGAAATAATAAGAATATTGCATTAATTAAATGTTCAGCTGTCAGAAGTTTTTATAATGTGATGTTCATTAGGAAGATATCACAGAGATTAATTTATATTATCTTGCGTATTTATTTCATTCAAAATCTGTTTAATTATCACATAAATTTACTTATTTTCCCTCCCAGAATAAAATTCTTCTTCTTACTGAATAGAGTTGTTATAAAATATAACTATTTTATTATTATTATGAGCACTGTATGAAAAAAGTGAAAATCCTAAATTATGTTTCTCTTTAATGACCAGAGTTTTACGTATTAAGACTCAATTTTAATGGTTCTAGACCCAAATCTTAAATATGCTAATCAGTTAGAGTAAAAAATATTTTAAATTACAAGAAATCAAATAAAAATAAGTATTTTCTCTTAACAATAAAATTTTTTCCCGATGGAATTAGATTCTTGAACCTCAAAATACGAAAGGTAGCCGCAATCTGTAAAATATGCTCCTAATATTACCTGATAGAAAACTTCATACGCTTCAAAAATATACGAAATTAAAATGATAGTTTCAAGCACATCAAAAATAGTCATCCGTTTTCAAGACTTGACAGACATGAATCCAACGAAACACAAATGTTTTGAAGAAAAAAAAAATGTAAATTTGCCTATGAAAAATGGAAAAATAAAAGTAAGAAACAAAAACTAAGTAAAAACACAGAAGCCGAGAGAGAGCACAGTGAAACAACACAGAAAAAATACAGTGGCAGAGAGGAGAAATCAGGGTAAAATGTATTTCCACGCGTTATGGAGAGGTGGCGAGGAACTAATATCGTTAACAAGGAATCAGCATTTAAATGAATAATATAAGATTCCAATATATCAAGATGAGCCGACGCGACTGGGGTGGAAATAATTCTAGCATTGTTGAAATTGAATTTAAGCTCAAGAATCCAACAATGTGAAGTAATTGAAGATTTCTCCAGATAACGAACATATCTATCGTGTTCTTAAGTCAGAATTTTAAAGCATGTTTAGTTTTCCCCGCTGTAGCCAAGGTCGCACTGATTATGAATGTGATAAATACTCCAGCGATTATCAAAGCTAATGGAATTTTTAAAAGTTTTAAATTTGATTTACGTCGCACTAGAGTAGCCAATGGACCATTGGCGATAGTCTGGGAAACATCCCTGAGGCTGATCCGAAGACATGCTATCGCAATTTTGATACTCTGAAGAGGGGATGGCTCCGCCTCTTTGGTAGCCCGACGATCTACAAGTGCTTTACGGTAGAACAGTTTAACGAGGACCGATACCTCGCACCCACTGTACACAATGGCACATTAGAAGGTCGTTTACATAGATCAGTGGTTCAAGAACTTTTTTGTCTCGTAGACCCCTTGATAAGTTTTTCGGTTTTTGGTAGACCTGATATTGATTTTTTGTAAATTCATTAACTTTAAATGTATTTTTGACAGCTGGTACAGAGTTACTTAGTATGAAAGATTAAAATGTTTAACTGTAGTGTAGTGTGAAAAACTTAAGAAAAAAACACATGTTAATTTTATACATTTATTAATTAAATTCAAATTAAAACGAACCTAATCAAAATTTAGTATCTGTTATATAAAATAACTAAGCAATAAATAAATGCTTTTAGTGGGAGGGATGAACCTGATGCTTTAATAATAAATTATCAACATTTAGCATCAATTTAGTTAGGTTTAATCTCAAATCTCCTCGGTTAATGATGTCCATCTTGTTTCTTCTTTTTTTTTTTTGTTTGTTAGGAGATTGGCAGCTGCGCTAAAACCCACTTGGTATGAAAATGGAAAAGCAATTAAAAATTTTCTCGTGCTATTCCATAATACGGGATAAGTACGTATATGTGCATTATGTGCAAGTTTTTACAAGTTCGAATTGTATTACGACCACAAAGCGAATGCCTACAACTTTCAAAATTTTGTGAAACATACTAATTTAACTTAATTAATAACTAATTTAATTTAACTAATAGAATAAATTAGTTCACTATAAAACCCCTACTCTGCTACAAATATTATAATAGCGGAAGTAAGTTTGGATATAAAACCATAGTATATTGTCGGTCTGTTTATTACATTTTCACGTAAAAACTAAGCAACAAATCTCAGTGCGCAGATGAAGTTGAAAAGCTAAAGAATTGACACAGACTTGGCTACAGCTTACCGCGGAAGTTACAAAATAAAACCTTTACACTCAGAGAAAATAAAAACGTCCAGCTGCAGTCAACTGCTAGTTTATAATAACTCAGTTTCATATATCAGAAAATAATCCTAATAACTTAAATTTTAATATAATTTTTACTTCATAGCTACTTTTATAAATTATGTAGAATGTAGATAGATATATTTCTTTATATTATAAGGTAGTATAATGTAAGTAAATAGGTATTATCAGTGTATGTTGGTTATTCCATTCATGAAATGCCAAAATAAAAGTCACGACCTGCTTATATGAGATCCACTATCGTTGACATCCATTTTCATTTAATGGGCCCCATTTTTTTTTTTTTTTTCACTTGACATGTACCCCTCGCAAGTTGTCGTCGACCCCTGGGGGTCGATATAGACCACTTTGGGAATCACTGACATAGATTGAAGGTCACATTCTCTGAATTGAGTATTGTGTTGCAGACGATTCAATACTGTGGATAAAAATTGGAGAGAAGTGATGAAATCCATTCTTGAAGATAAGCATGTCTTGGCTGTTATTGAAATTGAAAACTTGCTGGACACTCTTAAGACTTCCAACGAACTCTTGGATCTCATACAGAAGGTAAAATATTCAATTCGTTGTCGTGTATTTTTTTCATGAGTCTCCGATGCTTTTTTTTTTATCAGATTTATTCATTTGTTGTGAATAGTGCTAAAAAAAATGTGTTCTTAGTTACTGCATCAAAAATTAATGGACATATTTGGTGGCACTTAAATGTGATGTCGTAAACCGTGACCTCTTTGTCAATAGAAGATAGTGTTTAGCACCCCTAAAAGTCCTTAAACTAGAAAATAAATAATGGCTATAACTTTGCTTTAAAATAGTGTCAAAGTGCTAAATATCACCTTTTTCAAATTACGGGGAAACCTTTTTAAGCATCTTGAAAGCTTGAGGAAATTGAAGAAACTTGGCATAATAATTTTATTGCATAATCTAAAAGTATACTATTTTAGGATCATAGTTTCAAAATCAAGTATTATTAAGTCTTTTAAAACTATTAAGTAAAGGATACTGTGAGTTGAGAAAAATAAAACAGAAATATTATCTTTATGGAGGATTGAAATCAGACAAATCGGAGTGATCTGCGACGAATCGGTGTTGTCAAGAAGGCCGATTAAATTATTTATTTGAGATATAAAACTAAATTCATTTGAGAATAATATTTTTTTGAAATATAAAGCTGAAAGATGAATGACTTGTATTGGTTAGAGTAATTATTAAAACAGGTCAATAATTGTCAACAGTAAGTTAGTGCTTTAAAATTAATTTTAAATGATTCTTCAACAGGAAATTTCATACTTTTTTTAAAAAAATTCTGTTTAAAGCTATTTTTTTCTCATATTTTTTTTTCCATATAACTCTCATCAAGAAAGATGTTATTTATTAATTTTCGATAAGTGTTCTGAATGTATATAGCCAGGGCGGTGTTTAAAAAACTCCCTAAATATTGAAGAAAATTTGTATGAAAATATCTTTTCAGGGTCTCAATGATTATTTAGAGAAGAAAAGGCTTTTCTTTCCTCGTTTCTTCTTCCTTTCCAATGATGAATTGCTTGAAATTTTATCAGAAACCAAAGATCCGAAGAAGTATGCTTTTTTTCTTCTGATATTTGTGAATAATTATATCTAGGCTTTTACATACTTATTTTGCTTTTACTATAGCCTAAAATTTCACGAAAGTTTTTTTAGTAACTTCACTGGTGGCAAAACAGTGGCTTAAAATGCAGAGTCAGGTGAATAAATTAATTCAAAACTCGTGGTCAAAATGAATAGGTAAAGCAAGCATTCAAAAATAATAAAGGATACCATAGGGAAACAGGATAAATAAGATAAACTGAAAGAGCCTTGCTGTGGATAGAGAAAATGGCAGAGACTACTTGGGACGGCTTTGACCTGTAGCAGGCTGCATGATGCTGCAGAAATTATACATAATACAAGAACGCTAAAAAAAAAAAAAAAAAATCATTCTACATTTTTTTTACTGTATTTTACACATTTACGAAAAATACTGCTACAGGAAAAGTTTTACCAAACAGTTGAAGCAACAAGATGTGTTTAGGATCCATCTGCTATGTTTGAAGCACCATCTGCTATGTTGAAGAAGTTGTAACGTTCCATGCATATCCCCAGATATTTGGCTAAAACTTTGAGAGTCTCTTGTACTAGTATTGGTGGTTACGACCTAACTTGTGGAAATAAACTGCTTTAGAATGATATTTGTTTATTTTCTTGAAAACAACGTCTAACAGCTTTGTATCCAATGTGATTTTTCACAAGTACAGAACTATCTGTTCCTGCATAAGAAAAAATTCTATGTCGCACTGTAAATACGTTTAATTTATTTTTAAGGGCACAAAAATCGTTTTAAGTATAAAAAAATTTAAAAGTATGAGATTTTTATATATTGGAA
This sequence comes from Parasteatoda lunata, assembly GCA_949128135.1. Classification (NCBI taxonomy): domain Eukaryota; kingdom Metazoa; phylum Arthropoda; class Arachnida; order Araneae; family Theridiidae; genus Parasteatoda; species Parasteatoda lunata. The sequence goes on from OX421975.1 coordinate 110,018,841, forward strand.
ACAAGTGATCTCTAATGTTTTATCTTTCTTTTTGTGAATTTTAGCTTTTTTCTAAAATATGTATATTTTACCTGGTTTAGGTATTGAAAGTTGAGCAAAACTTCAATCAGATAAAGTTGAGCTAAACTCATTGAGAAATAAAAATATATTTTTTCTTTTTGTGAGTTTTTTAATTATTCTGGCATACGAACATTTTACCTGGTTTAGGCTATAAAAACTGTGCCAAGTTCGCCTTTAATGTTGAAGACTAAAAATGGAAAATGCTAGAAGTATACGAAAGGAAACAGTTGAGTGTAAAACAAATGAAAAATCCGATTGACAAACTTTTCCATTTTCCTCTTAGTCAATAATTTAAAAATGTAGGTAATGCTCCTTTTCATTTAGCGTTGTTAGAGGAATCGATTAACTGACCGGTAACGAGTTAACTCGTCTTTTCATGCTCAGATCGATGACCAGTTACTTCGCAATTGTAGTTGCATCATCTATTTCAATTTATGAGACCCAGAATGGTCTCATAAATAGCATATCGTGTTTAGTCAAAAATAAAAGCCGGTGACATGACATAGTTTCTGTGTAAAATTGCTGGTTGGCAAAGTGTTAAGATAATATAAAGCCTGCATACATTTTTTACTTTCAATAAGAATGAAAATTTTTCAAGCTATGAATGTGCTTGTGAAAATATTATGCTAGTCATTACGTTTGTATAGGGTTCAACCTCACCTTAAGAAATGCTTTGAAGGTATTGCAAAATTGAAGTTTCTGGAGAATTTTGACATCACTCACATGGAGAGTAGCGAGGGTGAAGTCATACAACTGACTGAAGTCATATCGGTTGTAAATGCCCGCGGTCAGGTGGAAAAATGGCTGCTAGAGTTAGAGTCTCTCATGTTATCCAGCGTTAAAAAGGTAATATTATTTAATAAATTGTGAAGGGTGAGTTTAAACTCTCGAAGTTTAATGATTCGTAAAACCACTAGTTTCGGAGAATTTAAGTGAAAGTAAAGTATATCGCAGCGATAAGTTGACGAACTCTAGGTGTTTCTATGCGATGTTCCTTTTTGTATTAGTACTTTATTTACATCGTACTAGAGCTACCCAAAGGACTATTGGCATCGGATCCTTGAGTATGATCCCTCTGCATGCCATCACAATTTTGATCCTCTGAAAAGGGGATTGCTTCCTCGTTTTGGTAGCCCGATAACCTGTGCGTGAAGTATAGCACTTTATGGTAGAACAGTTTAATGAGGTTCGATAAAGCACACCCTCGGTTACTTTGCAGTCTGAAAAAAGTGGACGTGACCACAACCAGTCACTGACTACAGCCAGCAATGCTTGATTTCGGCGATCTAGTGGATAATGTGTTTTACGATTAATCGATTATGGGACGATGTTCTAATTTAAGAATACCAAATGGTATTTTTCGAAACTGGGGTTTGGAGATTCTGCGAAGAATGGCTGTATTTATGTTAGAAATGACAGTTGTGATGTGCATTTTCACCTCACAATTTCTAAAGCTTACAGTCTGCGAGCGCAGAAACTTCGTTCCAGTGTCAGTTTCTGTTCAAAAAAGTTTTAGCTCATTTTCCGAAATAGAGGTCTTACTGTTTTTTTCTTCTTGTCAGTTATTGACCCGGAAACAGTGAATTTATTCTAGCACTATATAATTATTGGTAGATCGGGTTATTTCTTTCAAAACTCTACAAAGATATTAGAGTATGATTTTTGAATGAAATAACACTTTTAAGCGCTGTTTCTAAAAATAAATAAAAAAACACGTCCACGTCACCACCTTGACATCACAAACGAAGTCTATGACCAACACCGAATGAAATTCATCCAAAAGAGTCTGTCTAAATAAAGGGAATCAAAATATTTCGCTATACTACAGACGGCAACTTTAAACTCACTCTGCTTAATAAATATTTCAAGAAAAATCTCTCTTTATTTTTTGCAAAGAATCAAAATCTGAAAAGTTCTAATCTCTCTATCAGGTTATTTTTGATGCTCTTGAATCTTACTCAAATATATCTCGCGAAGAATGGGTTCTTCAATGGCCTGGTCAGGCGGTTCTGTGTTGCTCTCAGAATTATTGGACTGCAGAGATGCATGAAGCCATCAAGAGTGGCCCACAGGTATTTCTATTTAAAAAGGAATTCCCAGACAATTTTAGTGATTTGTACAAAAATAATTTTTAAAAATTTATTATAAGTACTCGTAAATTCTATTAGAAATGAGTTAATCTCCTTTGATAAATTTTATTGAGTTTTATAGGCAAATATGTTTTTCTTTCCTTTTAGGCAGGTATTTAAATAAATGTTGCAGGTATTAAAATAAAACTTCTATGTATGATATAAATTCAAAAGTATATAAGCATTACTTTTAACTAAAAATAAAGTAATATACATTAAAAAGGAATGCTTAAAACGAGTCATTTTGCCGAAATATTATAATGTTAGAGATTCCAGAAACAGGCCTGCGAGAGAGCAAAATGGTTGCACAGGAATTACAACATTTAAAAGCAATTTTCTTCAAAAATGACGGAAATAAAAAGATAACCCACTAAAAAATTTTCAACATGACGAAAATTGAACAGTTAAACGTCTAGAAAATTTTATATGGGTAGACAACCACTTCATTGTATGGAAAATATTTGAATGTTATGAAACGTACTGATTAAAAATTTCGTTATTGGAAGATATTAAGGAACTATGAAAGGAAACTATGATGTAGAATGTAAAGAGAATCACCCTATTTAATTAGTTAATAATATATAAAGCAAATTATAAGCTATTCTAGCATATTACTGCAATAGGCTATAAAATATTTTTTCATATATAGTGTGTTTATAGCAGTGTCTGACGCATTTATTTTTAGAGTTTAAGCTTCATATCTCAAAAATGCTATAATCATGTATTGTTTCGATATTTTTCCAGAACCTACAAGTTTATTTAAAGCAGAACAATGATCAGATTGACAAGATAGTCTCCATTGTTCGTGGAGATCTCTCTAAACAGAATCGTATCACATTGGGAGCTCTTGTAGTGCTCGATGTCCACGCTAGGGACGTTGTAGAATATCTCTGTAAGGCCCAAATTACTTCTGACCAGGACTTTGCTTGGTTGAGTCAGCTGAGGTATTACTGGATAGTAAGTTTTAAAAAAACTGTATTTATGTACGACTGCTATCATTATAAGTGACACTATCGCTATTATCATCAATGATTATTCGTCATCAATGTGTTGAGAAAAAGACAAAGTTGGTTGACAACTTACAATGTAAAGAAAACTCGATATATCTTAAACCAGTATTTGATGCAAAGTTTCTCATTATCCCAAAGTTTAGTTAAATGAAAGTTTATTTTATTTTAGTTACACCATAAATTGTGATGTATGATCGATAAATACTACCAGGGTGCAACTGAATGCACCAAAATTCGGTAAAAGACACAAAACTTTGACGGTGACTGATGTAAACTGAACGATATATGTTTACGACGCCATGTTTTCTTTACAACTCGGTCTCGATGTATCGGGATAACTAAAGCATGTTGTTTCCAGTATTAACTTATTTAAGTGGGCAAATAATTTATTTGCCTTCGTTAAAGTTAATTTCTTTTTGGAGTTAAATTGTTTTTCTATTCAAAAAGGTTGTCCAAATTAAGAAAGAAATGGTTGCTAGTGAGAGGCTAGATGAATGTAGAAATTCCGATTCCTGTATGTTCGGCCATAGTGCAGTGTGTGGTCTGGAAATGCCATCCACTAAGATAGGACTCGATCTGTTGACCAATCTACGCTTTTTAAGCTTTTGAATAATTTCGTTTTGCATTTCTATTATGATCTAAGAGCCAAGTTTTATAAATTCATGATGGATCTCACCTGTGCACGACCACAAATCATTCACCATAAACTTTATTTTTATTAACATTACGCTTTGAAGATTCATATTTTTTCAACCTACAATAAGGCTAAAACCAATTATGTTTAGCGATGCTCACGCTTCATAACAGTGTGAATTTACGACCTTAACTATATATTTTTTTTAAATTAATATCTTAATTAGCAAGTGAAGTATATAAATTTCAACAAAAGAATAAAGAGGTGAAAAATTAAACTAAGATCAAATAATTAGCTGTTATAAGTTGACATATCTAACCTACAAATTTCATCCTTTATTTATTTATTTTTGAAATAAATCAAATGACGGAGGTGAATTGACATGTTAAAAAGCAAAAACACAGGAACAAAACAAGAAAGTAAAAAGTCACTTCCTCAGGAGCGCTCTTGCCTCCCAATATCGCTCGGTAAACGACGACCCGTGGAGAGCCCATCAGCAAAGGATGTGGCCGCCATCCAAAACAGCTTGGCTCTTGTACAGAGAACAATCAACACCTCCTAGAAGAAGGAAGACCTCAGCACGGATAAATTTAGTAGTCCAATATGACGAAGTTAACTGTGCAGTGGATGAAAAATAAGAAAGATGCCATTACGTTCGGGGTACTAAGCTGCGCAGTGGTTGAAAAAACGAAATATGTCATTACGTTTGGACTACTAAAGGTTATTTATGGTGACCCGTGCTGAGCCCTACTCTTTCTAGGAGGTGTTGGAACAATAGGGATCAAGTGCCAGCCCTAAACGAAACAGGTGCGCAACTAGGCAGTCATGTCTGGTATATAGTCGAAACTGAGCCACCGCTTCGCGGCGCGGCCAGTCTGGAATGGTGTTCTGTCGAAGATCTCTCCATACTTTGGTTTTGACCCTTTCTTATAATTGGTGATTGAAATCCCCATTGATTTTTGTTCTAACAATCTTTTTTAAAGTTGAAAAGGGGATTGGGCTACTAAGAGCCTGGAGAATTCTTGTGCCTCTCTTTGCCAAAGCATCAGCCCTCTCATTTCCTGCAATATCACAGTGCCCGGGAATCCATTGTAGGGCTACAGTTTTACCAAATTGGTCGAGTTTACGTATCGCATCCTGACATTTTAGAACGTCCCAAGTAGAAGGGCAATGCATAGGTTCAATCGAGCAAAGCGCCTCCTTCGAGTCTGAAAGGATAACCACATTTGAAAAAGACTCAATAAAACAAAAAAGCTGTTCGAGAGCAATACGGATAGCAACAACTTCCCCGTCAATAGCAGATCTATTGGCACCAAAGGAGAAGAGATTACAAAAGATACCAGCATTTGGTTGATCCGGATCGAAAGAGCCATCTGTGAAAACTCTCAGCTAGAGCGATTCCGGGTAACGGATTCCCATTGCACAAGAAGGTGGAGAGCAGTGGTAGACGTTCACTTTTGACAATGTCCTGTTCAAGAGAGAACCTGACATTAAATTTTTGGTAGTCAAGAGGGCTCACCAGTTTCAGCTGACCCTCTAGTTGGGGCAGATACACACACTTAAAAACACCACACACACATATATACGAAGCCTTTCTGGTGGCAATTGAGGAGGATAGTAGTCGAACATGTGAATTTGCAAGACAGTTTAACGTTTTTGATGAAACGGACGCCTTCGGATGAACAAGCGGGTTCCACACATGCTGTTGGAAGTCCACAGGAAATAACGAGTATCAGCCTGTATGTTATTGCCTTTTCGCCACCGTAACGCATTATATTCAATAGAGTACTTCCCAAGTGACGAAAAAGGTTCCTGTATGACGCTCTCAAGCTCTCCAAATGTTGATTGTTATCTCAGGATATTGTCCCTCACAGCGCCCCTATCCTTTGTGTTTGGTGGACTAGTCGTCAAGTGGTTCCTTATGAGCTATCAGCAATGCGGTCATGTACTCGCATCGGATTAGAGCATGTAACAGACATTGTAACAAAAGGAGATAGTACTAGTAAATGAGAAAGGTGTATTCTTCTTGCATGACAACGCCCAGGTAGGACGTTGTCATGGATACTATAGAGCAACTTGGTTGGAAGACTTTGTGCCAACCTCCTTACTCACCTGACCTTGCAACATCAGATTAACACCTTTTCAATTTCCTGCTCAATCATATTTGTGCACAATCCTTCACAAATGAAGCAAAGCTTTCAAAACTCACCGATTTTTACATCAAGGGAATTGCACAGCTAGAGAGAGACACTTTGACAGAAGATACTGGATGCCGATGGAGATTACTTGGAGGACTAACAATAGGTAACAGTTTCTGCGAATCAGTTTCTTTTTGGCTATTATAAACGGCTAAAACTTAATTGGTTACAATGTACAGTTTAAGATAAGCACATAATGTCATTTATTCCTTCTCAATATAAGAATCTAGACAATACAATCAACAAATTAGTTGATAGGATGAGAGAAACACACTTTTTAACTTTAACGATACAGATGCTGTTAAGGTGCATATAATATGGAAAATACTTAATTCCGCATTTTAGTGGAGCAAAGCAGTTAATATGTAGCATAGCTATGTAATGAGCACATTATCGGCTTTCGAGTTTCAAGGGTATAAGATAAACACAGCTTAAAATTGATTTTAAATGTTGGTCTCTTATTTTTTTATTCAGGATGATAATATGACGACACGCATGATTAACTCATTTCTGGATTATGGCTACGAATATTTGGGAAACTCAGGTCGCCTCGTGATCACTCCCTTGACAGATCGATGTTACCGTACTTTGTTCGGTGCTCTCAATCTGCATCTGGGTGGGGCACCTGAAGGTCCCGCAGGAACTGGAAAGACAGAGACTACTAAAGATTTGGCAAAAGCTGTGGCCAAGCAGTGCGTCGTCTTTAACTGTTCCGATGGTCTGGATTATATAGCCCTTGGAAAGTTTTTTAAAGTAAGTTTTGTAAATTGAAAACATTTATTTTACTCTCTCAAGTTTCTTCAGCTCCATTGCTGGTAAAAGAACACCACTACTAAGCATTTTGGAATCCTGATAAACCTTAATATCATTTAATCTGAGTGTGATGCTAATGCGAACCATATTATCATATTTCATAAATTTGTTTACAAGATACTGATTACTGGTTTAAAGTATCAAGTGACTAAAGCGTGTTGAACCATAATATCGTTGCAATTTTCTGCAACCTTACTATAGTTGAACCATATTGTCATATTTATTAAATTCTACTACGAAATACTGATTACTGGATAAAAAAGTCAAGTGATTAGAGCGTGCTGAGCTATAATATCGTTAAAATTTTCTGTAACCTTACTATAGTTGAATCATATAGTCATATTTATTAAATTCGACTGCAAGATACTGATTATTGGATAAAAGTATTAAGTGATTAGAGCGTGTTGAACCATAATATAGTTAAAATTTTCTGAAACCTTAATAGGGTGCTAAGTCAAACCATGGTATCATATTTTTTAAATTCGATCTAATGATTATTGAAAAAAAAATTCACGTTGTGTGACTATACAGGTTTGGAGCATGCTGGACAATAATAGCGTTTAAAATGTCTGCAACTAGAAACATCATTGAAACAACATTTCTGATATATGAAACTGAGTTATTATAAACTAGCAGTTGACTGCAGCTGGACGTTTTTATTTTCTCTGAGTGTAAAGGTTTTATTTTGTAACTTCCGCGGTAAGCTGTAGCCAAGTCTGTGTCAATTCTTTAGCTTTTCAACTTCATCTGCGCACTGAGATTTGTTGCTTAGTTTTTACGTGAAAATGTAATAAACAGACCGACAATATACTATGGTTTTATATCCAAACTTACTTCCGCTATTATAAGACCATTTGCCATAACTTTTATGGGGTGTTAATGTGAGAACCATGTTATAATATTTTCTAAATTTGATTACAAGACGCTATGGTTTGATTTGAATGGAAACACGCGTCAATTTATTATCATCCTAATGTTGTAGAGGAAAAAAAAAGAAGAAGAAGATTTGGCTGAATTCAGCGATAAAGAATGAAGCTTATTAATTCAGTTTTGTGGTCGAAGATTGAAGAAATCTAGTTTCTCCATAAGGTTCACAAATAACCATAACTTACTGGCTTTAAACTACACAGATAAGTTGTTACTGCACGATTCATTCTTTAGTTTCATCAATACATTTCTCTAAATTCGCATTTCTTGTCCATGTTTTACGTTTGAAAGTCGACTTAAGCAGAAAACAACAGAGCTTTAAACAGCGTTCTTTGCAGCGTAAATCAAGCCAACATAACGTAAAGATACGTAGCATCAGCGCGAGTATGTGAATCAACTTAAATCAATTCAAATCTTACAGGAGCGTTAACGTAAAAGTACGAAATTTATTATTATTGTTTAATGGTGTATTTATTTGTAAAGGTTGTTTGAAAAACTTTTACTGTTAAAGTTTTGTTTGTGTTTCAGGGACTTGCATCGTGCGGCGCTTGGTCCTGTTTTGATGAGTTCAACAGAATAGATCTGGAAGTTCTATCTGTTGTTGCTCAACAGATTTTAACCATACAGCGGGGGATTGCGGCTGGATCCAAAAGACTGTTCTTCGAAGGCACAGACATCAAATTAGATCCCACATGCTCTGTGTTTATAACAATGAATCCGGGATATGCTGGTCGCTCTGAACTACCGGATAATTTGAAGGTTTGCATTATTGTTCATGGCTTGTAAGAAGTGTTGTCAAATTTTTCAGACATGCAGTTTTAATCAAAGCAATTTTCCATTTAATTACTTGAGTACAAAATTCTTTAGTTTCTTATAAATAAAATTACAAAAAAAAAAAAAAAAAGTTTAGGATGAAAACAATATTTGAGTGTTCTAGAAAATATTTAATAACAATACAGAAATAGAAGCTCTTTATAACGCTAATCTTGAAACGCGAGGCTTAGCGTTTTTATAAAATTTTGTGTTAGATCATTTTACATTTTTTTAAAACTTACCATCTAAACATGGCAGACATCAGCATCGTTGGCAGGGGAATGTGCCCTTTAATAATTAGAAATCTCTAAAGTCCCCCCTCAGACAAAAAAAAAAAGGAAATTGTTGTGAATTATTATCGATTTAAATTTCTTAAAGTTGAAAGATTTAAAAATAAAAATAAAAAATTTGTGGCGATATTTAGCACATTTGAGAAATTTTTTTTTCCTTTTGTGTGAACTGTTGACTGCCTAAGTTAATTTCGACGTCCCTCAAAAATTAGACTCCTGTGACGCCCATGATGGCAACAATATTAGTTTTAGAGCAAATCAATCAGAAAATACTTTAAAATAATCGTTAGATGCGTATACACAAAACAAGCACAAAAATATACACTTAAGTATTTATTATTTACAGAAAAGAATTGAAATTTTCTAAAGTATTGCTGTTATTAACAAATTAATCAATTTTATTGGCTTAGCTTTAGAACAAATTTTAAACAAATAACGCAAACTGTTAATGTAACATAAAAAGCTTCAAATAATTTTTTAGTGTTATTCCTTTATCTAAATCTTTTTCTTAATTTATTATTCTAAACTAAACGCTCTTTCTCACACTTTAATATTCACATCCTGTCTTTTGATCTATTTTTGTCTTCAAGTTATGTATAAATTAAAATTTTATATATTTTTTCTTATGAACTGTGAGAAAGACTTTTTCCCTCGACCTATTTAATAGACTAATTGTAATAACTCCGATTTCCGTTATTCCCTAAGTTGAAACATTTTATGGATTTATTTTGCAATATTTTTCCTAACTTTTATTTGAGGAGTATTTCGATTTGTGTGTCACTTGGATGATTGTTCTCTCTCTTTAATAATAATTAAATAAGTTTTTCCTTATTTAAGATCTATTTTAATACTTCCTCTCTGCCAAAACTTTAGATATATCACTTAGTTTCAGAAATTTCTTAAATACAGCTTTCATTGTTTTCACCCACAAAGTTAATGAAGTTTATGAAATTATGTAATGTATTTATATAATGCTTTGCATGTGTATGTTTACATTATGCGAAAGAATGCGCAGTGGTTTCCCCTAAAATATTTTAAGAACTATACGGTTAAGAACAGCATTTTATTGCAATTTTAAGTTGGATGTTGTAAAAGCAGGGGTACAAATTAAGAAAATTTAGTCCATTAAACTAGAAACTAAAAGATATAACTAGTAAGTACTCATTTTCACTGTTCCATTTACAAAGTTTCTATTTTATTTATGCTTTGAAAAAGTTAGAAGTTAATAAAGTGAAATTAAATGAAAAATTACATTACAAAAACTGTGAACTGGCCACTATTTTCAGACAATAACAAAAATCAAAACAGCACACCATTCCTTTACATTGATTGCGTTAAAATGTATCAGTCTCAAACTAACGGAGCACTGCTAATTTCGAGCTCGGTATAAAAATTAGATCATAGGAACGATTTTAATAATTAAGTTAATTATAGTTAGTTATTTAGTTAATTGTATCTTGCAATGATGTTTCTATTTTATTTATGCTTTGAAAAAGAAAGTTAGAAGTTAATAAAGTGAAATTAAATGAAAAATTACATTACAAAAACTGTGAACTGGCCACTATTTTCAGACAATAACAAAAATCAAAACAGCACACCATTCCTTTACATTGATTGCGTTAAAATGTATCAGTCTCAAACTAACGGAGCACTGCTAATTTCGAGCTCGGTATAAAAATTAGATCATAGGAACGATTTTAATAATTAAGTTAATTATAGTTAGTTATTTAGTTAATTGTATCTTGCAATGATGTTTCTATTTTATTTATGCTTTGAAAAAGAAAGTTAGAAGTTAATAAAGTGAAATTAAATGAAAAATTACATTACAAAAACTGTGAACTGGCCACTATTTTCAGACAATAACAAAAATCAAAACAGCACACCATTCCTTTACATTGATTGCGTTAAAATGTATCAGTCTCAAACTAACGGAGCACTGCTAATTTCGAGCTCGGTATAAAAATTAGATCATAGGAACGATTTTAATAATTAAGTTAATTATAGTTAGTTATTTAGTTAATTGTATCTTGCAATGATGTTTCTATTTTATTTATGCTTTGAAAAAGAAAGTTAGAAGTTAATAAAGTGAAATTAAGTGAAAAATTACATTACAAAAACTGTGAACTGGCCACTATTTTCAGACAATAACAAAAATCAAAACAGCACACCATTCCTTTACATTGATTGCGTTAAAATGTATCAGTCTCAAACTAACGGAGCACTGCTAATTTCGAGCTCGGTATAAAAATTAGATCATAGGAACGATTTTAATAATTAAGTTAATTATAGTTAGTTATTTAGTTAATTGTATCTTGCAATGATGTTTCTATTTTATTTATGCTTTGAAAAAGAAAGTTAGAAGTTAATAAAGTGAAATTAAATGAAAAATTACATTACAAAAACTGTGAACTGGCCACTATTTTCAGACAATAACAAAAATCAAAACAGCACACCATTCCTTTACATTGATTGCGTTAAAATGTATCAGTCTCAAACTAACGGAGCACTGCTAATTTCGAGCTCGGTATAAAAATTAGATCATAGGAACGATTTTAATAATTAAGTTAATTATAGTTAGTTATTTAGTTAATTGTATCTTGCAATGATGTTTCTATTTTATTTATGCTTTGAAAAAGAAAGTTAGAAGTTAATAAAGTGAAATTAAATGAAAAATTACATTACAAAAACTGTGAACTGGCCACTATTTTCAGACAATAACAAAAATCAAAACAGCACACCATTCCTTTACATTGATTGCGTTAAAATGTATCAGTCTCAAACTAACGGAGCACTGCTAATTTCGAGCTCGGTATAAAAATTAGATCATAGGAACGATTTTAATAATTAAGTTAATTATAGTTAGTTATTTAGTTAATTGTATCTTGCAATGATGTTTCTATTTTATTTATGCTTTGAAAAAGAAAGTTAGAAGTTAATAAAGTGAAATTAAATGAAAAATTACATTACAAAAACTGTGAACTGGCCACTATTTTCAGACAATAACAAAAATCAAAACAGCACACCATTCCTTTACATTGATTGCGTTAAAATGTATCAGTCTCAAACTAACGGAGCACTGCTAATTTCGAGCTCGGTATAAAAATTAGATCATAGGAACGATTTTAATAATTAAGTTAATTATAGTTAGTTATTTAGTTAATTGTATCTTGCAATGATGTTTCTATTTTATTTATGCTTTGAAAAAGAAAGTTAGAAGTTAATAAAGTGAAATTAAATGAAAAATTACATTACAAAAACTGTGAACTGGCCACTATTTTCAGACAATAACAAAAATCAAAACAGCACACCATTCCTTTACATTGATTGCGTTAAAATGTATCAGTCTCAAACTAACGGAGCACTGCTAATTTCGAGCTCGGTATAAAAATTAGATCATAGGAACGATTTTAATAATTAAGTTAATTATAGTTAGTTATTTAGTTAATTGTATCTTGCAATGATGTTTCTATTTTATTTATGCTTTGAAAAAGAAAGTTAGAAGTTAATAAAGTGAAATTAAATGAAAAATTACATTACAAAAACTGTGAACTGGCCACTATTTTCAGACAATAACAAAAATCAAAACAGCACACCATTCCTTTACATTGATTGCGTTAAAATGTATCAGTCTCAAACTAACGGAGCACTGCTAATTTCGAGCTCGGTATAAAAATTAGATCATAGGAACGATTTTAATAATTAAGTTAATTATAGTTAGTTATTTAGTTAATTGTATCTTGCAATGATGTTTCTATTTTATTTATGCTTTGAAAAAGAAAGTTAGAAGTTAATAAAGTGAAATTAAATGAAAAATTACATTACAAAAACTGTGAACTGGCCACTATTTTCAGACAATAACAAAAATCAAAACAGCACACCATTCCTTTACATTGATTGCGTTAAAATGTATCAGTCTCAAACTAACGGAGCACTGCTAATTTCGAGCTCGGTATAAAAATTAGATCATAGGAACGATTTTAATAATTAAGTTAATTATAGTTAGTTATTTAGTTAATTGTATCTTGCAATGATGTTTCTATTTTATTTATGCTTTGAAAAAGAAAGTTAGAAGTTAATAAAGTGAAATTAAATGAAAAATTACATTACAAAAACTGTGAACTGGCCACTATTTTCAGACAATAACAAAAATCAAAACAGCACACCATTCCTTTACATTGATTGCGTTAAAATGTATCAGTCTCAAACTAACGGAGCACTGCTAATTTCGAGCTCGGTATAAAAATTAGATCATAGGAACGATTTTAATAATTAAGTTAATTATAGTTAGTTATTTAGTTAATTGTATCTTGCAATGATGTTTCTATTTTATTTATGCTTTGAAAAAGAAAGTTAGAAGTTAATAAAGTGAAATTAAATGAAAAATTACATTACAAAAACTGTGAACTGGCCACTATTTTCAGACAATAACAAAAATCAAAACAGCACACCATTCCTTTACATTGATTGCGTTAAAATGTATCAGTCTCAAACTAACGGAGCACTGCTAATTTCGAGCTCGGTATAAAAATTAGATCATAGGAACGATTTTAATAATTAAGTTAATTATAGTTAGTTATTTAGTTAATTGTATCTTGCAATGATGTTTCTATTTTATTTATGCTTTGAAAAAGAAAGTTAGAAGTTAATAAAGTGAAATTAAATGAAAAATTACATTACAAAAACTGTGAACTGGCCACTATTTTCAGACAATAACAAAAATCAAAACAGCACACCATTCCTTTACATTGATTGCGTTAAAATGTATCAGTCTCAAACTAACGGAGCACTGCTAATTTCGAGCTCGGTATAAAAATTAGATCATAGGAACGATTTTAATAATTAAGTTAATTATAGTTAGTTATTTAGTTAATTGTATCTTGCAATGATGTTTCTATTTTATTTATGCTTTGAAAAAGAAAGTTAGAAGTTAATAAAGTGAAATTAAATGAAAAATTACATTACAAAAACTGTGAACTGGCCACTATTTTCAGACAATAACAAAAATCAAAACAGCACACCATTCCTTTACATTGATTGCGTTAAAATGTATCAGTCTCAAACTAACGGAGCACTGCTAATTTCGAGCTCGGTATAAAAATTAGATCATAGGAACGATTTTAATAATTAAGTTAATTATAGTTAGTTATTTAGTTAATTGTATCTTGCAATGATGTTTCTATTTTATTTATGCTTTGAAAAAGAAAGTTAGAAGTTAATAAAGTGAAATTAAATGAAAAATTACATTACAAAAACTGTGAACTGGCCACTATTTTCAGACAATAACAAAAATCAAAACAGCACACCATTCCTTTACATTGATTGCGTTAAAATGTATCAGTCTCAAACTAACGGAGCACTGCTAATTTCGAGCTCGGTATAAAAATTAGATCATAGGAACGATTTTAATAATTAAGTTAATTATAGTTAGTTATTTAGTTAATTGTATCTTGCAATGATGTTTCTATTTTATTTATGCTTTGAAAAAGAAAGTTAGAAGTTAATAAAGTGAAATTAAATGAAAAATTACATTACAAAAACTGTGAACTGGCCACTATTTTCAGACAATAACAAAAATCAAAACAGCACACCATTCCTTTACATTGATTGCGTTAAAATGTATCAGTCTCAAACTAACGGAGCACTGCTAATTTCGAGCTCGGTATAAAAATTAGATCATAGGAACGATTTTAATAATTAAGTTAATTATAGTTAGTTATTTAGTTAATTGTATCTTGCAATGATGTTTCTATTTTATTTATGCTTTGAAAAAGAAAGTTAGAAGTTAATAAAGTGAAATTAAATGAAAAATTACATTACAAAAACTGTGAACTGGCCACTATTTTCAGACAATAACAAAAATCAAAACAGCACACCATTCCTTTACATTGATTGCGTTAAAATGTATCAGTCTCAAACTAACGGAGCACTGCTAATTTCGAGCTCGGTATAAAAATTAGATCATAGGAACGATTTTAATAATTAAGTTAATTATAGTTAGTTATTTAGTTAATTGTATCTTGCAATGATGTTTCTATTTTATTTATGCTTTGAAAAAGAAAGTTAGAAGTTAATAAAGTGAAATTAAATGAAAAATTACATTACAAAAACTGTGAACTGGCCACTATTTTCAGACAATAACAAAAATCAAAACAGCACACCATTCCTTTACATTGATTGCGTTAAAATGTATCAGTCTCAAACTAACGGAGCACTGCTAATTTCGAGCTCGGTATAAAAATTAGATCATAGGAACGATTTTAATAATTAAGTTAATTATAGTTAGTTATTTAGTTAATTGTATCTTGCAATGATGTTTCTATTTTATTTATGCTTTGAAAAAGAAAGTTAGAAGTTAATAAAGTGAAATTAAATGAAAAATTACATTACAAAAACTGTGAACTGGCCACTATTTTCAGACAATAACAAAAATCAAAACAGCACACCATTCCTTTACATTGATTGCGTTAAAATGTATCAGTCTCAAACTAACGGAGCACTGCTAATTTCGAGCTCGGTATAAAAATTAGATCATAGGAACGATTTTAATAATTAAGTTAATTATAGTTAGTTATTTAGTTAATTGTATCTTGCAATGATGTTTCTATTTTATTTATGCTTTGAAAAAGAAAGTTAGAAGTTAATAAAGTGAAATTAAATGAAAAATTACATTACAAAAACTGTGAACTGGCCACTATTTTCAGACAATAACAAAAATCAAAACAGCACACCATTCCTTTACATTGATTGCGTTAAAATGTATCAGTCTCAAACTAACGGAGCACTGCTAATTTCGAGCTCGGTATAAAAATTAGATCATAGGAACGATTTTAATAATTAAGTTAATTATAGTTAGTTATTTAGTTAATTGTATCTTGCAATGATGTTTCTATTTTATTTATGCTTTGAAAAAGAAAGTTAGAAGTTAATAAAGTGAAATTAAATGAAAAATTACATTACAAAAACTGTGAACTGGCCACTATTTTCAGACAATGACAAAAATCAAAACAGCACACCATTCCTTTACATTGATTGCGTTAAAATGTATCAGTCTCAAACTAACGGAGCACTGCTAATTTCGAGCTCGGTATAAAAATTAGATCATAGGAACGATTTTAATAATTAAGTTAATTATAGTTAGTTATTTAGTTAATTGTATCTTGCAATGATGTTTCTATTTTATTTATGCTTTGAAAAAGAAAGTTAGAAGTTAATAAAGTGAAATTAAATGAAAAATTACATTACAAAAACTGTGAACTGGCCACTATTTTCAGACAATGACAAAAATCAAAACAGCACACCATTCCTTTACATTGATTGCGTTAAAATGTATCAGTCTCAAACTAACGGAGCACTGCTAATTTCGAGCTCGGTATAAAAATTAGATCATAGGAACGATTTTAATAATTAAGTTAATTATAGTTAGTTATTTAGTTAATTGTATCTTGCAATGATGTTTCTATTTTATTTATGCTTTGAAAAAGAAAGTTAGAAGTTAATAAAGTGAAATTAAATGAAAAATTACATTACAAAAACTGTGAACTGGCCACTATTTTCAGACAATGACAAAAATCAAAACAGCACACCATTCCTTTACATTGATTGCGTTAAAATGTATCAGTCTCAAACTAACGGAGCACTGCTAATTTCGAGCTCGGTATAAAAATTAGATCATAGGAACGATTTTAATAATTAAGTTAATTATAGTTAGTTATTTAGTTAATTGTATCTTGCAATGATGTTTCTATTTTATTTATGCTTTGAAAAAGAAAGTTAGAAGTTAATAAAGTGAAATTAAATGAAAAATTACATTACAAAAACTGTGAACTGGCCACTATTTTCAGACAATAACAAAAATCAAAACAGCACACCATTCCTTTACATTGATTGCGTTAAAATGTATCAGTCTCAAACTAACGGAGCACTGCTAATTTCGAGCTCGGTATAAAAATTAGATCATAGGAACGATTTTAATAATTAAGTTAATTATAGTTAGTTATTTAGTTAATTGTATCTTGCAATGATGTTTCTATTTTATTTATGCTTTGAAAAAGAAAGTTAGAAGTTAATAAAGTGAAATTAAATGAAAAATTACATTACAAAAACTGTGAACTGGCCACTATTTTCAGACAATAACAAAAATCAAAACAGCACACCATTCCTTTACATTGATTGCGTTAAAATGTATCAGTCTCAAACTAACGGAGCACTGCTAATTTCGAGCTCGGTATAAAAATTAGATCATAGGAACGATTTTAATAATTAAGTTAATTATAGTTAGTTATTTAGTTAATTGTATCTTGCAATGATGTTTCTATTTTATTTATGCTTTGAAAAAGAAAGTTAGAAGTTAATAAAGTGAAATTAAATGAAAAATTACATTACAAAAACTGTGAACTGGCCACTATTTTCAGACAATAACAAAAATCAAAACAGCACACCATTCCTTTACATTGATTGCGTTAAAATGTATCAGTCTCAAACTAACGGAGCACTGCTAATTTCGAGCTCGGTATAAAAATTAGATCATAGGAACGATTTTAATAATTAAGTTAATTATAGTTAGTTATTTAGTTAATTGTATCTTGCAATGATGTTTCTATTTTATTTATGCTTTGAAAAAGAAAGTTAGAAGTTAATAAAGTGAAATTAAATGAAAAATTACATTACAAAAACTGTGAACTGGCCACTATTTTCAGACAATAACAAAAATCAAAACAGCACACCATTCCTTTACATTGATTGCGTTAAAATGTATCAGTCTCAAACTAACGGAGCACTGCTAATTTCGAGCTCGGTATAAAAATTAGATCATAGGAACGATTTTAATAATTAAGTTAATTATAGTTAGTTATTTAGTTAATTGTATCTTGCAATGATGTTTCTATTTTATTTATGCTTTGAAAAAGAAAGTTAGAAGTTAATAAAGTGAAATTAAATGAAAAATTACATTACAAAAACTGTGAACTGGCCACTATTTTCAGACAATAACAAAAATCAAAACAGCACACCATTCCTTTACATTGATTGCGTTAAAATGTATCAGTCTCAAACTAACGGAGCACTGCTAATTTCGAGCTCGGTATAAAAATTAGATCATAGGAACGATTTTAATAATTAAGTTAATTATAGTTAGTTATTTAGTTAATTGTATCTTGCAATGATGTTTCTATTTTATTTATGCTTTGAAAAAGAAAGTTAGAAGTTAATAAAGTGAAATTAAATGAAAAATTACATTACAAAAACTGTGAACTGGCCACTATTTTCAGACAATAACAAAAATCAAAACAGCACACCATTCCTTTACATTGATTGCGTTAAAATGTATCAGTCTCAAACTAACGGAGCACTGCTAATTTCGAGCTCGGTATAAAAATTAGATCATAGGAACGATTTTAATAATTAAGTTAATTATAGTTAGTTATTTAGTTAATTGTATCTTGCAATGATGTTTCTATTTTATTTATGCTTTGAAAAAGAAAGTTAGAAGTTAATAAAGTGAAATTAAATGAAAAATTACATTACAAAAACTGTGAACTGGCCACTATTTTCAGACAATAACAAAAATCAAAACAGCACACCATTCCTTTACATTGATTGCGTTAAAATGTATCAGTCTCAAACTAACGGAGCACTGCTAATTTCGAGCTCGGTATAAAAATTAGATCATAGGAACGATTTTAATAATTAAGTTAATTATAGTTAGTTATTTAGTTAATTGTATCTTGCAATGATGTTTCTATTTTATTTATGCTTTGAAAAAGAAAGTTAGAAGTTAATAAAGTGAAATTAAATGAAAAATTACATTACAAAAACTGTGAACTGGCCACTATTTTCAGACAATAACAAAAATCAAAACAGCACACCATTCCTTTACATTGATTGCGTTAAAATGTATCAGTCTCAAACTAACGGAGCACTGCTAATTTCGAGCTCGGTATAAAAATTAGATCATAGGAACGATTTTAATAATTAAGTTAATTATAGTTAGTTATTTAGTTAATTGTATCTTGCAATGATGTTTCTATTTTATTTATGCTTTGAAAAAGAAAGTTAGAAGTTAATAAAGTGAAATTAAATGAAAAATTACATTACAAAAACTGTGAACTGGCCACTATTTTCAGACAATAACAAAAATCAAAACAGCACACCATTCCTTTACATTGATTGCGTTAAAATGTATCAGTCTCAAACTAACGGAGCACTGCTAATTTCGAGCTCGGTATAAAAATTAGATCATAGGAACGATTTTAATAATTAAGTTAATTATAGTTAGTTATTTAGTTAATTGTATCTTGCAATGATGTTTCTATTTTATTTATGCTTTGAAAAAGAAAGTTAGAAGTTAATAAAGTGAAATTAAATGAAAAATTACATTACAAAAACTGTGAACTGGCCACTATTTTCAGACAATAACAAAAATCAAAACAGCACACCATTCCTTTACATTGATTGCGTTAAAATGTATCAGTCTCAAACTAACGGAGCACTGCTAATTTCGAGCTCGGTATAAAAATTAGATCATAGGAACGATTTTAATAATTAAGTTAATTATAGTTAGTTATTTAGTTAATTGTATCTTGCAATGATGTTTCTATTTTATTTATGCTTTGAAAAAGAAAGTTAGAAGTTAATAAAGTGAAATTAAATGAAAAATTACATTACAAAAACTGTGAACTGGCCACTATTTTCAGACAATAACAAAAATCAAAACAGCACACCATTCCTTTACATTGATTGCGTTAAAATGTATCAGTCTCAAACTAACGGAGCACTGCTAATTTCGAGCTCGGTATAAAAATTAGATCATAGGAACGATTTTAATAATTAAGTTAATTATAGTTAGTTATTTAGTTAATTGTATCTTGCAATGATGTTTCTATTTTATTTATGCTTTGAAAAAGAAAGTTAGAAGTTAATAAAGTGAAATTAAATGAAAAATTACATTACAAAAACTGTGAACTGGCCACTATTTTCAGACAATAACAAAAATCAAAACAGCACACCATTCCTTTACATTGATTGCGTTAAAATGTATCAGTCTCAAACTAACGGAGCACTGCTAATTTCGAGCTCGGTATAAAAATTAGATCATAGGAACGATTTTAATAATTAAGTTAATTATAGTTAGTTATTTAGTTAATTGTATCTTGCAATGATGTTTCTATTTTATTTATGCTTTGAAAAAGAAAGTTAGAAGTTAATAAAGTGAAATTAAATGAAAAATTACATTACAAAAACTGTGAACTGGCCACTATTTTCAGACAATAACAAAAATCAAAACAGCACACCATTCCTTTACATTGATTGCGTTAAAATGTATCAGTCTCAAACTAACGGAGCACTGCTAATTTCGAGCTCGGTATAAAAATTAGATCATAGGAACGATTTTAATAATTAAGTTAATTATAGTTAGTTATTTAGTTAATTGTATCTTGCAATGATGTTTCTATTTTATTTATGCTTTGAAAAAGAAAGTTAGAAGTTAATAAAGTGAAATTAAATGAAAAATTACATTACAAAAACTGTGAACTGGCCACTATTTTCAGACAATAACAAAAATCAAAACAGCACACCATTCCTTTACATTGATTGCGTTAAAATGTATCAGTCTCAAACTAACGGAGCACTGCTAATTTCGAGCTCGGTATAAAAATTAGATCATAGGAACGATTTTAATAATTAAGTTAATTATAGTTAGTTATTTAGTTAATTGTATCTTGCAATGATGTTTCTATTTTATTTATGCTTTGAAAAAGAAAGTTAGAAGTTAATAAAGTGAAATTAAATGAAAAATTACATTACAAAAACTGTGAACTGGCCACTATTTTCAGACAATAACAAAAATCAAAACAGCACACCATTCCTTTACATTGATTGCGTTAAAATGTATCAGTCTCAAACTAACGGAGCACTGCTAATTTCGAGCTCGGTATAAAAATTAGATCATAGGAACGATTTTAATAATTAAGTTAATTATAGTTAGTTATTTAGTTAATTGTATCTTGCAATGATGTTTCTATTTTATTTATGCTTTGAAAAAGAAAGTTAGAAGTTAATAAAGTGAAATTAAATGAAAAATTACATTACAAAAACTGTGAACTGGCCACTATTTTCAGACAATAACAAAAATCAAAACAGCACACCATTCCTTTACATTGATTGCGTTAAAATGTATCAGTCTCAAACTAACGGAGCACTGCTAATTTCGAGCTCGGTATAAAAATTAGATCATAGGAACGATTTTAATAATTAAGTTAATTATAGTTAGTTATTTAGTTAATTGTATCTTGCAATGATGTTTCTATTTTATTTATGCTTTGAAAAAGAAAGTTAGAAGTTAATAAAGTGAAATTAAATGAAAAATTACATTACAAAAACTGTGAACTGGCCACTATTTTCAGACAATAACAAAAATCAAAACAGCACACCATTCCTTTACATTGATTGCGTTAAAATGTATCAGTCTCAAACTAACGGAGCACTGCTAATTTCGAGCTCGGTATAAAAATTAGATCATAGGAACGATTTTAATAATTAAGTTAATTATAGTTAGTTATTTAGTTAATTGTATCTTGCAATGATGTTTCTATTTTATTTATGCTTTGAAAAAGAAAGTTAGAAGTTAATAAAGTGAAATTAAATGAAAAATTACATTACAAAAACTGTGAACTGGCCACTATTTTCAGACAATAACAAAAATCAAAACAGCACACCATTCCTTTACATTGATTGCGTTAAAATGTATCAGTCTCAAACTAACGGAGCACTGCTAATTTCGAGCTCGGTATAAAAATTAGATCATAGGAACGATTTTAATAATTAAGTTAATTATAGTTAGTTATTTAGTTAATTGTATCTTGCAATGATGTTTCTATTTTATTTATGCTTTGAAAAAGAAAGTTAGAAGTTAATAAAGTGAAATTAAATGAAAAATTACATTACAAAAACTGTGAACTGGCCACTATTTTCAGACAATAACAAAAATCAAAACAGCACACCATTCCTTTACATTGATTGCGTTAAAATGTATCAGTCTCAAACTAACGGAGCACTGCTAATTTCGAGCTCGGTATAAAAATTAGATCATAGGAACGATTTTAATAATTAAGTTAATTATAGTTAGTTATTTAGTTAATTGTATCTTGCAATGATGTTTCTATTTTATTTATGCTTTGAAAAAGAAAGTTAGAAGTTAATAAAGTGAAATTAAATGAAAAATTACATTACAAAAACTGTGAACTGGCCACTATTTTCAGACAATAACAAAAATCAAAACAGCACACCATTCCTTTACATTGATTGCGTTAAAATGTATCAGTCTCAAACTAACGGAGCACTGCTAATTTCGAGCTCGGTATAAAAATTAGATCATAGGAACGATTTTAATAATTAAGTTAATTATAGTTAGTTATTTAGTTAATTGTATCTTGCAATGATGTTTCTATTTTATTTATGCTTTGAAAAAGAAAGTTAGAAGTTAATAAAGTGAAATTAAATGAAAAATTACATTACAAAAACTGTGAACTGGCCACTATTTTCAGACAATAACAAAAATCAAAACAGCACACCATTCCTTTACATTGATTGCGTTAAAATGTATCAGTCTCAAACTAACGGAGCACTGCTAATTTCGAGCTCGGTATAAAAATTAGATCATAGGAACGATTTTAATAATTAAGTTAATTATAGTTAGTTATTTAGTTAATTGTATCTTGCAATGATGTTTCTATTTTATTTATGCTTTGAAAAAGAAAGTTAGAAGTTAATAAAGTGAAATTAAATGAAAAATTACATTACAAAAACTGTGAACTGGCCACTATTTTCAGACAATAACAAAAATCAAAACAGCACACCATTCCTTTACATTGATTGCGTTAAAATGTATCAGTCTCAAACTAACGGAGCACTGCTAATTTCGAGCTCGGTATAAAAATTAGATCATAGGAACGATTTTAATAATTAAGTTAATTATAGTTAGTTATTTAGTTAATTGTATCTTGCAATGATGTTTCTATTTTATTTATGCTTTGAAAAAGAAAGTTAGAAGTTAATAAAGTGAAATTAAATGAAAAATTACATTACAAAAACTGTGAACTGGCCACTATTTTCAGACAATAACAAAAATCAAAACAGCACACCATTCCTTTACATTGATTGCGTTAAAATGTATCAGTCTCAAACTAACGGAGCACTGCTAATTTCGAGCTCGGTATAAAAATTAGATCATAGGAACGATTTTAATAATTAAGTTAATTATAGTTAGTTATTTAGTTAATTGTATCTTGCAATGATGTTTCTATTTTATTTATGCTTTGAAAAAGAAAGTTAGAAGTTAATAAAGTGAAATTAAATGAAAAATTACATTACAAAAACTGTGAACTGGCCACTATTTTCAGACAATAACAAAAATCAAAACAGCACACCATTCCTTTACATTGATTGCGTTAAAATGTATCAGTCTCAAACTAACGGAGCACTGCTAATTTCGAGCTCGGTATAAAAATTAGATCATAGGAACGATTTTAATAATTAAGTTAATTATAGTTAGTTATTTAGTTAATTGTATCTTGCAATGATGTTTCTATTTTATTTATGCTTTGAAAAAGAAAGTTAGAAGTTAATAAAGTGAAATTAAATGAAAAATTACATTACAAAAACTGTGAACTGGCCACTATTTTCAGACAATAACAAAAATCAAAACAGCACACCATTCCTTTACATTGATTGCGTTAAAATGTATCAGTCTCAAACTAACGGAGCACTGCTAATTTCGAGCTCGGTATAAAAATTAGATCATAGGAACGATTTTAATAATTAAGTTAATTATAGTTAGTTATTTAGTTAATTGTATCTTGCAATGATGTTTCTATTTTATTTATGCTTTGAAAAAGAAAGTTAGAAGTTAATAAAGTGAAATTAAATGAAAAATTACATTACAAAAACTGTGAACTGGCCACTATTTTCAGACAATAACAAAAATCAAAACAGCACACCATTCCTTTACATTGATTGCGTTAAAATGTATCAGTCTCAAACTAACGGAGCACTGCTAATTTCGAGCTCGGTATAAAAATTAGATCATAGGAACGATTTTAATAATTAAGTTAATTATAGTTAGTTATTTAGTTAATTGTATCTTGCAATGATGTTTCTATTTTATTTATGCTTTGAAAAAGAAAGTTAGAAGTTAATAAAGTGAAATTAAATGAAAAATTACATTACAAAAACTGTGAACTGGCCACTATTTTCAGACAATAACAAAAATCAAAACAGCACACCATTCCTTTACATTGATTGCGTTAAAATGTATCAGTCTCAAACTAACGGAGCACTGCTAATTTCGAGCTCGGTATAAAAATTAGATCATAGGAACGATTTTAATAATTAAGTTAATTATAGTTAGTTATTTAGTTAATTGTATCTTGCAATGATGTTTCTATTTTATTTATGCTTTGAAAAAGAAAGTTAGAAGTTAATAAAGTGAAATTAAATGAAAAATTACATTACAAAAACTGTGAACTGGCCACTATTTTCAGACAATAACAAAAATCAAAACAGCACACCATTCCTTTACATTGATTGCGTTAAAATGTATCAGTCTCAAACTAACGGAGCACTGCTAATTTCGAGCTCGGTATAAAAATTAGATCATAGGAACGATTTTAATAATTAAGTTAATTATAGTTAGTTATTTAGTTAATTGTATCTTGCAATGATGTTTCTATTTTATTTATGCTTTGAAAAAGAAAGTTAGAAGTTAATAAAGTGAAATTAAATGAAAAATTACATTACAAAAACTGTGAACTGGCCACTATTTTCAGACAATAACAAAAATCAAAACAGCACACCATTCCTTTACATTGATTGCGTTAAAATGTATCAGTCTCAAACTAACGGAGCACTGCTAATTTCGAGCTCGGTATAAAAATTAGATCATAGGAACGATTTTAATAATTAAGTTAATTATAGTTAGTTATTTAGTTAATTGTATCTTGCAATGATGTTTCTATTTTATTTATGCTTTGAAAAAGAAAGTTAGAAGTTAATAAAGTGAAATTAAATGAAAAATTACATTACAAAAACTGTGAACTGGCCACTATTTTCAGACAATAACAAAAATCAAAACAGCACACCATTCCTTTACATTGATTGCGTTAAAATGTATCAGTCTCAAACTAACGGAGCACTGCTAATTTCGAGCTCGGTATAAAAATTAGATCATAGGAACGATTTTAATAATTAAGTTAATTATAGTTAGTTATTTAGTTAATTGTATCTTGCAATGATGTTTCTATTTTATTTATGCTTTGAAAAAGAAAGTTAGAAGTTAATAAAGTGAAATTAAATGAAAAATTACATTACAAAAACTGTGAACTGGCCACTATTTTCAGACAATAACAAAAATCAAAACAGCACACCATTCCTTTACATTGATTGCGTTAAAATGTATCAGTCTCAAACTAACGGAGCACTGCTAATTTCGAGCTCGGTATAAAAATTAGATCATAGGAACGATTTTAATAATTAAGTTAATTATAGTTAGTTATTTAGTTAATTGTATCTTGCAATGATGTTTCTATTTTATTTATGCTTTGAAAAAGAAAGTTAGAAGTTAATAAAGTGAAATTAAATGAAAAATTACATTACAAAAACTGTGAACTGGCCACTATTTTCAGACAATAACAAAAATCAAAACAGCACACCATTCCTTTACATTGATTGCGTTAAAATGTATCAGTCTCAAACTAACGGAGCACTGCTAATTTCGAGCTCGGTATAAAAATTAGATCATAGGAACGATTTTAATAATTAAGTTAATTATAGTTAGTTATTTAGTTAATTGTATCTTGCAATGATGTTTCTATTTTATTTATGCTTTGAAAAAGAAAGTTAGAAGTTAATAAAGTGAAATTAAATGAAAAATTACATTACAAAAACTGTGAACTGGCCACTATTTTCAGACAATAACAAAAATCAAAACAGCACACCATTCCTTTACATTGATTGCGTTAAAATGTATCAGTCTCAAACTAACGGAGCACTGCTAATTTCGAGCTCGGTATAAAAATTAGATCATAGGAACGATTTTAATAATTAAGTTAATTATAGTTAGTTATTTAGTTAATTGTATCTTGCAATGATGTTTGTATTTTATTTATGCTTTGAAAAAGAAAGTTAGAAGTTAATAAAGTGAAATTAAATGAAAAATTACATTACAAAAACTGTGAACTGGCCACTATTTTCAGACAATAACAAAAATCAAAACAGCACACCATTCCTTTACATTGATTGCGTTAAAATGTATCAGTCTCAAACTAACGGAGCACTGCTAATTTCGAGCTCGGTATAAAAATTAGATCATAGGAACGATTTTAATAATTAAGTTAATTATAGTTAGTTATTTAGTTAATTGTATCTTGCAATGATGTTTCTATTTTATTTATGCTTTGAAAAAGAAAGTTAGAAGTTAATAAAGTGAAATTAAATGAAAAATTACATTACAAAAACTGTGAACTGGCCACTATTTTCAGACAATAACAAAAATCAAAACAGCACACCATTCCTTTACATTGATTGCGTTAAAATGTATCAGTCTCAAACTAACGGAGCACTGCTAATTTCGAGCTCGGTATAAAAATTAGATCATAGGAACGATTTTAATAATTAAGTTAATTATAGTTAGTTATTTAGTTAATTGTATCTTGCAATGATGTTTCTATTTTATTTATGCTTTGAAAAAGAAAGTTAGAAGTTAATAAAGTGAAATTAAATGAAAAATTACATTACAAAAACTGTGAACTGGCCACTATTTTCAGACAATAACAAAAATCAAAACAGCACACCATTCCTTTACATTGATTGCGTTAAAATGTATCAGTCTCAAACTAACGGAGCACTGCTAATTTCGAGCTCGGTATAAAAATTAGATCATAGGAACGATTTTAATAATTAAGTTAATTATAGTTAGTTATTTAGTTAATTGTATCTTGCAATGATGTTTCTATTTTATTTATGCTTTGAAAAAGAAAGTTAGAAGTTAATAAAGTGAAATTAAATGAAAAATTACATTACAAAAACTGTGAACTGGCCACTATTTTCAGACAATAACAAAAATCAAAACAGCACACCATTCCTTTACATTGATTGCGTTAAAATGTATCAGTCTCAAACTAACGGAGCACTGCTAATTTCGAGCTCGGTATAAAAATTAGATCATAGGAACGATTTTAATAATTAAGTTAATTATAGTTAGTTATTTAGTTAATTGTATCTTGCAATGATGTTTCTATTTTATTTATGCTTTGAAAAAGAAAGTTAGAAGTTAATAAAGTGAAATTAAATGAAAAATTACATTACAAAAACTGTGAACTGGCCACTATTTTCAGACAATAACAAAAATCAAAACAGCACACCATTCCTTTACATTGATTGCGTTAAAATGTATCAGTCTCAAACTAACGGAGCACTGCTAATTTCGAGCTCGGTATAAAAATTAGATCATAGGAACGATTTTAATAATTAAGTTAATTATAGTTAGTTATTTAGTTAATTGTATCTTGCAATGATGTTTCTATTTTATTTATGCTTTGAAAAAGAAAGTTAGAAGTTAATAAAGTGAAATTAAATGAAAAATTACATTACAAAAACTGTGAACTGGCCACTATTTTCAGACAATAACAAAAATCAAAACAGCACACCATTCCTTTACATTGATTGCGTTAAAATGTATCAGTCTCAAACTAACGGAGCACTGCTAATTTCGAGCTCGGTATAAAAATTAGATCATAGGAACGATTTTAATAATTAAGTTAATTATAGTTAGTTATTTAGTTAATTGTATCTTGCAATGATGTTTCTATTTTATTTATGCTTTGAAAAAGAAAGTTAGAAGTTAATAAAGTGAAATTAAATGAAAAATTACATTACAAAAACTGTGAACTGGCCACTATTTTCAGACAATAACAAAAATCAAAACAGCACACCATTCCTTTACATTGATTGCGTTAAAATGTATCAGTCTCAAACTAACGGAGCACTGCTAATTTCGAGCTCGGTATAAAAATTAGATCATAGGAACGATTTTAATAATTAAGTTAATTATAGTTAGTTATTTAGTTAATTGTATCTTGCAATGATGTTTCTATTTTATTTATGCTTTGAAAAAGAAAGTTAGAAGTTAATAAAGTGAAATTAAATGAAAAATTACATTACAAAAACTGTGAACTGGCCACTATTTTCAGACAATAACAAAAATCAAAACAGCACACCATTCCTTTACATTGATTGCGTTAAAATGTATCAGTCTCAAACTAACGGAGCACTGCTAATTTCGAGCTCGGTATAAAAATTAGATCATAGGAACGATTTTAATAATTAAGTTAATTATAGTTAGTTATTTAGTTAATTGTATCTTGCAATGATGTTTCTATTTTATTTATGCTTTGAAAAAGAAAGTTAGAAGTTAATAAAGTGAAATTAAATGAAAAATTACATTACAAAAACTGTGAACTGGCCACTATTTTCAGACAATAACAAAAATCAAAACAGCACACCATTCCTTTACATTGATTGCGTTAAAATGTATCAGTCTCAAACTAACGGAGCACTGCTAATTTCGAGCTCGGTATAAAAATTAGATCATAGGAACGATTTTAATAATTAAGTTAATTATAGTTAGTTATTTAGTTAATTGTATCTTGCAATGATGTTTCTATTTTATTTATGCTTTGAAAAAGAAAGTTAGAAGTTAATAAAGTGAAATTAAATGAAAAATTACATTACAAAAACTGTGAACTGGCCACTATTTTCAGACAATAACAAAAATCAAAACAGCACACCATTCCTTTACATTGATTGCGTTAAAATGTATCAGTCTCAAACTAACGGAGCACTGCTAATTTCGAGCTCGGTATAAAAATTAGATCATAGGAACGATTTTAATAATTAAGTTAATTATAGTTAGTTATTTAGTTAATTGTATCTTGCAATGATGTTTCTATTTTATTTATGCTTTGAAAAAGAAAGTTAGAAGTTAATAAAGTGAAATTAAATGAAAAATTACATTACAAAAACTGTGAACTGGCCACTATTTTCAGACAATAACAAAAATCAAAACAGCACACCATTCCTTTACATTGATTGCGTTAAAATGTATCAGTCTCAAACTAACGGAGCACTGCTAATTTCGAGCTCGGTATAAAAATTAGATCATAGGAACGATTTTAATAATTAAGTTAATTATAGTTAGTTATTTAGTTAATTGTATCTTGCAATGATGTTTCTATTTTATTTATGCTTTGAAAAAGAAAGTTAGAAGTTAATAAAGTGAAATTAAATGAAAAATTACATTACAAAAACTGTGAACTGGCCACTATTTTCAGACAATAACAAAAATCAAAACAGCACACCATTCCTTTACATTGATTGCGTTAAAATGTATCAGTCTCAAACTAACGGAGCACTGCTAATTTCGAGCTCGGTATAAAAATTAGATCATAGGAACGATTTTAATAATTAAGTTAATTATAGTTAGTTATTTAGTTAATTGTATCTTGCAATGATGTTTGTATTTTATTTATGCTTTGAAAAAGAAAGTTAGAAGTTAATAAAGTGAAATTAAATGAAAAATTACATTACAAAAACTGTGAACTGGCCACTATTTTCAGACAATAACAAAAATCAAAACAGCACACCATTCCTTTACATTGATTGCGTTAAAATGTATCAGTCTCAAACTAACGGAGCACTGCTAATTTCGAGCTCGGTATAAAAATTAGATCATAGGAACGATTTTAATAATTAAGTTAATTATAGTTAGTTATTTAGTTAATTGTATCTTGCAATGATGTTTCTATTTTATTTATGCTTTGAAAAAGAAAGTTAGAAGTTAATAAAGTGAAATTAAATGAAAAATTACATTACAAAAACTGTGAACTGGCCACTATTTTCAGACAATAACAAAAATCAAAACAGCACACCATTCCTTTACATTGATTGCGTTAAAATGTATCAGTCTCAAACTAACGGAGCACTGCTAATTTCGAGCTCGGTATAAAAATTAGATCATAGGAACGATTTTAATAATTAAGTTAATTATAGTTAGTTATTTAGTTAATTGTATCTTGCAATGATGTTTCTATTTTATTTATGCTTTGAAAAAGAAAGTTAGAAGTTAATAAAGTGAAATTAAATGAAAAATTACATTACAAAAACTGTGAACTGGCCACTATTTTCAGACAATAACAAAAATCAAAACAGCACACCATTCCTTTACATTGATTGCGTTAAAATGTATCAGTCTCAAACTAACGGAGCACTGCTAATTTCGAGCTCGGTATAAAAATTAGATCATAGGAACGATTTTAATAATTAAGTTAATTATAGTTAGTTATTTAGTTAATTGTATCTTGCAATGATGTTTCTATTTTATTTATGCTTTGAAAAAGAAAGTTAGAAGTTAATAAAGTGAAATTAAATGAAAAATTACATTACAAAAACTGTGAACTGGCCACTATTTTCAGACAATAACAAAAATCAAAACAGCACACCATTCCTTTACATTGATTGCGTTAAAATGTATCAGTCTCAAACTAACGGAGCACTGCTAATTTCGAGCTCGGTATAAAAATTAGATCATAGGAACGATTTTAATAATTAAGTTAATTATAGTTAGTTATTTAGTTAATTGTATCTTGCAATGATGTTTCTATTTTATTTATGCTTTGAAAAAGAAAGTTAGAAGTTAATAAAGTGAAATTAAATGAAAAATTACATTACAAAAACTGTGAACTGGCCACTATTTTCAGACAATAACAAAAATCAAAACAGCACACCATTCCTTTACATTGATTGCGTTAAAATGTATCAGTCTCAAACTAACGGAGCACTGCTAATTTCGAGCTCGGTATAAAAATTAGATCATAGGAACGATTTTAATAATTAAGTTAATTATAGTTAGTTATTTAGTTAATTGTATCTTGCAATGATGTTTCTATTTTATTTATGCTTTGAAAAAGAAAGTTAGAAGTTAATAAAGTGAAATTAAATGAAAAATTACATTACAAAAACTGTGAACTGGCCACTATTTTCAGACAATAACAAAAATCAAAACAGCACACCATTCCTTTACATTGATTGCGTTAAAATGTATCAGTCTCAAACTAACGGAGCACTGCTAATTTCGAGCTCGGTATAAAAATTAGATCATAGGAACGATTTTAATAATTAAGTTAATTATAGTTAGTTATTTAGTTAATTGTATCTTGCAATGATGTTTCTATTTTATTTATGCTTTGAAAAAGAAAGTTAGAAGTTAATAAAGTGAAATTAAATGAAAAATTACATTACAAAAACTGTGAACTGGCCACTATTTTCAGACAATAACAAAAATCAAAACAGCACACCATTCCTTTACATTGATTGCGTTAAAATGTATCAGTCTCAAACTAACGGAGCACTGCTAATTTCGAGCTCGGTATAAAAATTAGATCATAGGAACGATTTTAATAATTAAGTTAATTATAGTTAGTTATTTAGTTAATTGTATCTTGCAATGATGTTTCTATTTTATTTATGCTTTGAAAAAGAAAGTTAGAAGTTAATAAAGTGAAATTAAATGAAAAATTACATTACAAAAACTGTGAACTGGCCACTATTTTCAGACAATAACAAAAATCAAAACAGCACACCATTCCTTTACATTGATTGCGTTAAAATGTATCAGTCTCAAACTAACGGAGCACTGCTAATTTCGAGCTCGGTATAAAAATTAGATCATAGGAACGATTTTAATAATTAAGTTAATTATAGTTAGTTATTTAGTTAATTGTATCTTGCAATGATGTTTCTATTTTATTTATGCTTTGAAAAAGAAAGTTAGAAGTTAATAAAGTGAAATTAAATGAAAAATTACATTACAAAAACTGTGAACTGGCCACTATTTTCAGACAATAACAAAAATCAAAACAGCACACCATTCCTTTACATTGATTGCGTTAAAATGTATCAGTCTCAAACTAACGGAGCACTGCTAATTTCGAGCTCGGTATAAAAATTAGATCATAGGAACGATTTTAATAATTAAGTTAATTATAGTTAGTTATTTAGTTAATTGTATCTTGCAATGATGTTTCTATTTTATTTATGCTTTGAAAAAGAAAGTTAGAAGTTAATAAAGTGAAATTAAATGAAAAATTACATTACAAAAACTGTGAACTGGCCACTATTTTCAGACAATAACAAAAATCAAAACAGCACACCATTCCTTTACATTGATTGCGTTAAAATGTATCAGTCTCAAACTAACGGAGCACTGCTAATTTCGAGCTCGGTATAAAAATTAGATCATAGGAACGATTTTAATAATTAAGTTAATTATAGTTAGTTATTTAGTTAATTGTATCTTGCAATGATGTTTCTATTTTATTTATGCTTTGAAAAAGAAAGTTAGAAGTTAATAAAGTGAAATTAAATGAAAAATTACATTACAAAAACTGTGAACTGGCCACTATTTTCAGACAATAACAAAAATCAAAACAGCACACCATTCCTTTACATTGATTGCGTTAAAATGTATCAGTCTCAAACTAACGGAGCACTGCTAATTTCGAGCTCGGTATAAAAATTAGATCATAGGAACGATTTTAATAATTAAGTTAATTATAGTTAGTTATTTAGTTAATTGTATCTTGCAATGATGTTTCTATTTTATTTATGCTTTGAAAAAGAAAGTTAGAAGTTAATAAAGTGAAATTAAATGAAAAATTACATTACAAAAACTGTGAACTGGCCACTATTTTCAGACAATAACAAAAATCAAAACAGCACACCATTCCTTTACATTGATTGCGTTAAAATGTATCAGTCTCAAACTAACGGAGCACTGCTAATTTCGAGCTCGGTATAAAAATTAGATCATAGGAACGATTTTAATAATTAAGTTAATTATAGTTAGTTATTTAGTTAATTGTATCTTGCAATGATGTTTCTATTTTATTTATGCTTTGAAAAAGAAAGTTAGAAGTTAATAAAGTGAAATTAAATGAAAAATTACATTACAAAAACTGTGAACTGGCCACTATTTTCAGACAATAACAAAAATCAAAACAGCACACCATTCCTTTACATTGATTGCGTTAAAATGTATCAGTCTCAAACTAACGGAGCACTGCTAATTTCGAGCTCGGTATAAAAATTAGATCATAGGAACGATTTTAATAATTAAGTTAATTATAGTTAGTTATTTAGTTAATTGTATCTTGCAATGATGTTTCTATTTTATTTATGCTTTGAAAAAGAAAGTTAGAAGTTAATAAAGTGAAATTAAATGAAAAATTACATTACAAAAACTGTGAACTGGCCACTATTTTCAGACAATAACAAAAATCAAAACAGCACACCATTCCTTTACATTGATTGCGTTAAAATGTATCAGTCTCAAACTAACGGAGCACTGCTAATTTCGAGCTCGGTATAAAAATTAGATCATAGGAACGATTTTAATAATTAAGTTAATTATAGTTAGTTATTTAGTTAATTGTATCTTGCAATGATGTTTCTATTTTATTTATGCTTTGAAAAAGAAAGTTAGAAGTTAATAAAGTGAAATTAAATGAAAAATTACATTACAAAAACTGTGAACTGGCCACTATTTTCAGACAATAACAAAAATCAAAACAGCACACCATTCCTTTACATTGATTGCGTTAAAATGTATCAGTCTCAAACTAACGGAGCACTGCTAATTTCGAGCTCGGTATAAAAATTAGATCATAGGAACGATTTTAATAATTAAGTTAATTATAGTTAGTTATTTAGTTAATTGTATCTTGCAATGATGTTTCTATTTTATTTATGCTTTGAAAAAGAAAGTTAGAAGTTAATAAAGTGAAATTAAATGAAAAATTACATTACAAAAACTGTGAACTGGCCACTATTTTCAGACAATAACAAAAATCAAAACAGCACACCATTCCTTTACATTGATTGCGTTAAAATGTATCAGTCTCAAACTAACGGAGCACTGCTAATTTCGAGCTCGGTATAAAAATTAGATCATAGGAACGATTTTAATAATTAAGTTAATTATAGTTAGTTATTTAGTTAATTGTATCTTGCAATGATGTTTCTATTTTATTTATGCTTTGAAAAAGAAAGTTAGAAGTTAATAAAGTGAAATTAAATGAAAAATTACATTACAAAAACTGTGAACTGGCCACTATTTTCAGACAATAACAAAAATCAAAACAGCACACCATTCCTTTACATTGATTGCGTTAAAATGTATCAGTCTCAAACTAACGGAGCACTGCTAATTTCGAGCTCGGTATAAAAATTAGATCATAGGAACGATTTTAATAATTAAGTTAATTATAGTTAGTTATTTAGTTAATTGTATCTTGCAATGATGTTTCTATTTTATTTATGCTTTGAAAAAGAAAGTTAGAAGTTAATAAAGTGAAATTAAATGAAAAATTACATTACAAAAACTGTGAACTGGCCACTATTTTCAGACAATAACAAAAATCAAAACAGCACACCATTCCTTTACATTGATTGCGTTAAAATGTATCAGTCTCAAACTAACGGAGCACTGCTAATTTCGAGCTCGGTATAAAAATTAGATCATAGGAACGATTTTAATAATTAAGTTAATTATAGTTAGTTATTTAGTTAATTGTATCTTGCAATGATGTTTCTATTTTATTTATGCTTTGAAAAAGAAAGTTAGAAGTTAATAAAGTGAAATTAAATGAAAAATTACATTACAAAAACTGTGAACTGGCCACTATTTTCAGACAATAACAAAAATCAAAACAGCACACCATTCCTTTACATTGATTGCGTTAAAATGTATCAGTCTCAAACTAACGGAGCACTGCTAATTTCGAGCTCGGTATAAAAATTAGATCATAGGAACGATTTTAATAATTAAGTTAATTATAGTTAGTTATTTAGTTAATTGTATCTTGCAATGATGTTTCTATTTTATTTATGCTTTGAAAAAGAAAGTTAGAAGTTAATAAAGTGAAATTAAATGAAAAATTACATTACAAAAACTGTGAACTGGCCACTATTTTCAGACAATAACAAAAATCAAAACAGCACACCATTCCTTTACATTGATTGCGTTAAAATGTATCAGTCTCAAACTAACGGAGCACTGCTAATTTCGAGCTCGGTATAAAAATTAGATCATAGGAACGATTTTAATAATTAAGTTAATTATAGTTAGTTATTTAGTTAATTGTATCTTGCAATGATGTTTCTATTTTATTTATGCTTTGAAAAAGAAAGTTAGAAGTTAATAAAGTGAAATTAAATGAAAAATTACATTACAAAAACTGTGAACTGGCCACTATTTTCAGACAATAACAAAAATCAAAACAGCACACCATTCCTTTACATTGATTGCGTTAAAATGTATCAGTCTCAAACTAACGGAGCACTGCTAATTTCGAGCTCGGTATAAAAATTAGATCATAGGAACGATTTTAATAATTAAGTTAATTATAGTTAGTTATTTAGTTAATTGTATCTTGCAATGATGTTTCTATTTTATTTATGCTTTGAAAAAGAAAGTTAGAAGTTAATAAAGTGAAATTAAATGAAAAATTACATTACAAAAACTGTGAACTGGCCACTATTTTCAGACAATAACAAAAATCAAAACAGCACACCATTCCTTTACATTGATTGCGTTAAAATGTATCAGTCTCAAACTAACGGAGCACTGCTAATTTCGAGCTCGGTATAAAAATTAGATCATAGGAACGATTTTAATAATTAAGTTAATTATAGTTAGTTATTTAGTTAATTGTATCTTGCAATGATGTTTCTATTTTATTTATGCTTTGAAAAAGAAAGTTAGAAGTTAATAAAGTGAAATTAAATGAAAAATTACATTACAAAAACTGTGAACTGGCCACTATTTTCAGACAATAACAAAAATCAAAACAGCACACCATTCCTTTACATTGATTGCGTTAAAATGTATCAGTCTCAAACTAACGGAGCACTGCTAATTTCGAGCTCGGTATAAAAATTAGATCATAGGAACGATTTTAATAATTAAGTTAATTATAGTTAGTTATTTAGTTAATTGTATCTTGCAATGATGTTTCTATTTTATTTATGCTTTGAAAAAGAAAGTTAGAAGTTAATAAAGTGAAATTAAATGAAAAATTACATTACAAAAACTGTGAACTGGCCACTATTTTCAGACAATAACAAAAATCAAAACAGCACACCATTCCTTTACATTGATTGCGTTAAAATGTATCAGTCTCAAACTAACGGAGCACTGCTAATTTCGAGCTCGGTATAAAAATTAGATCATAGGAACGATTTTAATAATTAAGTTAATTATAGTTAGTTATTTAGTTAATTGTATCTTGCAATGATGTTTCTATTTTATTTATGCTTTGAAAAAGAAAGTTAGAAGTTAATAAAGTGAAATTAAATGAAAAATTACATTACAAAAACTGTGAACTGGCCACTATTTTCAGACAATAACAAAAATCAAAACAGCACACCATTCCTTTACATTGATTGCGTTAAAATGTATCAGTCTCAAACTAACGGAGCACTGCTAATTTCGAGCTCGGTATAAAAATTAGATCATAGGAACGATTTTAATAATTAAGTTAATTATAGTTAGTTATTTAGTTAATTGTATCTTGCAATGATGTTTCTATTTTATTTATGCTTTGAAAAAGAAAGTTAGAAGTTAATAAAGTGAAATTAAATGAAAAATTACATTACAAAAACTGTGAACTGGCCACTATTTTCAGACAATAACAAAAATCAAAACAGCACACCATTCCTTTACATTGATTGCGTTAAAATGTATCAGTCTCAAACTAACGGAGCACTGCTAATTTCGAGCTCGGTATAAAAATTAGATCATAGGAACGATTTTAATAATTAAGTTAATTATAGTTAGTTATTTAGTTAATTGTATCTTGCAATGATGTTTCTATTTTATTTATGCTTTGAAAAAGAAAGTTAGAAGTTAATAAAGTGAAATTAAATGAAAAATTACATTACAAAAACTGTGAACTGGCCACTATTTTCAGACAATAACAAAAATCAAAACAGCACACCATTCCTTTACATTGATTGCGTTAAAATGTATCAGTCTCAAACTAACGGAGCACTGCTAATTTCGAGCTCGGTATAAAAATTAGATCATAGGAACGATTTTAATAATTAAGTTAATTATAGTTAGTTATTTAGTTAATTGTATCTTGCAATGATGTTTGTATTTTATTTATGCTTTGAAAAAGAAAGTTAGAAGTTAATAAAGTGAAATTAAATGAAAAATTACATTACAAAAACTGTGAACTGGCCACTATTTTCAGACAATAACAAAAATCAAAACAGCACACCATTCCTTTACATTGATTGCGTTAAAATGTATCAGTCTCAAACTAACGGAGCACTGCTAATTTCGAGCTCGGTATAAAAATTAGATCATAGGAACGATTTTAATAATTAAGTTAATTATAGTTAGTTATTTAGTTAATTGTATCTTGCAATGATGTTTGTATTTTATTTATGCTTTGAAAAAGAAAGTTAGAAGTTAATAAAGTGAAATTAAATGAAAAATTACATTACAAAAACTGTGAACTGGCCACTATTTTCAGACAATAACAAAAATCAAAACAGCACACCATTCCTTTACATTGATTGCGTTAAAATGTATCAGTCTCAAACTAACGGAGCACTGCTAATTTCGAGCTCGGTATAAAAATTAGATCATAGGAACGATTTTAATAATTAAGTTAATTATAGTTAGTTATTTAGTTAATTGTATCTTGCAATGATGTTTGTATTTTATTTATGCTTTGAAAAAGAAAGTTAGAAGTTAATAAAGTGAAATTAAATGAAAAATTACATTACAAAAACTGTGAACTGGCCACTATTTTCAGACAATAACAAAAATCAAAACAGCACACCATTCCTTTACATTGATTGCGTTAAAATGTATCAGTCTCAAACTAACGGAGCACTGCTAATTTCGAGCTCGGTATAAAAATTAGATCATAGGAACGATTTTAATAATTAAGTTAATTATAGTTAGTTATTTAGTTAATTGTATCTTGCAATGATGTTTGTATTTTATTTATGCTTTGAAAAAGAAAGTTAGAAGTTAATAAAGTGAAATTAAATGAAAAATTACATTACAAAAACTGTGAACTGGCCACTATTTTCAGACAATAACAAAAATCAAAACAGCACACCATTCCTTTACATTGATTGCGTTAAAATGTATCAGTCTCAAACTAACGGAGCACTGCTAATTTCGAGCTCGGTATAAAAATTAGATCATAGGAACGATTTTAATAATTAAGTTAATTATAGTTAGTTATTTAGTTAATTGTATCTTGCAATGATGTTTGTATTTTATTTTATGCATTAGGCACTGTTTCGACCTGTGGCCATGATGGTACCAGACTATGCCATGATATCTGAAATTGTGCTCTACTCTTGTGGATTTGTGAATGCTCGTCCTCTTGCTGTCAAGATTGTAGCCACCTACAGACTCTGCTCTGAACAGCTTTCCTCCCAATATCACTACGATTACGGAATGAGAGCAGTCAAATCTGTTCTTACTGCAGCTGGGAACTTAAAGGTTAGGTTGGTTATGCAGCTGTACTTCACAACTTCAATTATACACTCTATGTAACGATCAACTAAGTCTTTCAATAAATAATTCATTAAACCATAAGGAAATAGAGATTTCCTTCCACTAGTTTAGTTAGTGAAGGTAAACAAATCAATATGCGTACAATTAAATACTTTGTCACATATAGTCGCAAAAAAAATTAAACCCTTAACTCTAAGCATGGGCCCTGCATTTCCTAGCTATTTTTAAAATCATGAAATATTTATTTACAGTGTTTAATCATGCATTTTCTTTTGGGGTGGTAATAAATTCTTAACTCACCTATAATGTGATAAAACTCGCCTGTTTGTTTGCTAGAGTTGCATTGTGTTTCAAAAATTGGAAACATGTATCCATAGTCCTGAGGTTTGTAGATTATCAAAATAAGTATGCATAGATTATTCTATGTTTTGAGAGTAAATTAAAAAATAATAATACCAGGTTTATGTACTATTTAATATAGTTTTCCTATTTGTTGAAACTTTAAAGCACAAAAAAATTGTCAACATTTTTCAGAAAAAAGGAAGAGCGTTTGCATTTAAAATAAATTTAACACATTAGCAAGTTTAAATTAAATGAGTTAAATGTTATTATTATTAGATTTACTATTTCATATAGGTTTATGAAGTAAACTATGTTCTTCGGGAGTGTCATAAAATCAATCTGAAATCGATCATCTGGGTTTTCTTGAATTTCTATTTCTGTTACAAATCAAAATCAAGTTAGTAATAAATAATATATTTTTTCATCTGCATATATACTTTACTTTCCGAAGTACAGTTTATATGCATCTGAAATATTTTACGAATCGGTTCACCCAAATAAATATAACGCATGAAAATTAAAAGAAAATTTATGAAATATTTTATTCTTCTGAAAATTTTAAGAGTAATTTCAAATAATTTACCCCATTCTTTTCCCACATCTTTAAAGTAGATATAATTCTAATGATTCATTTTAAATTTTAGAAAATTCATTATCACTTTTTCATAGTAATTGAAACTAGCTCAGTTTTAATTTAGTCGTCTAAGGAATTCTTTAATTGTAATTAATAAGTCACACGACCGTACATTACTCTCTATAATTTGGTTTTATTTTAATTTTCTTTCACCCGAATGTTTACAGCACTCCTTGTCTTAAGTGTCAAAGTTGCTGCTTTTGTCTCTCTTAAATCCTGTATTCATAAATAAATTATTGATATCAATTTATTGGTAAATAATCCTTGAGTGTTTCGTAATCACCACTTTTAATATGTTTTTTACACTCTTTCTTACACTCTTAATATAGTCAAAAAGCTCAGTACATGCATTAAGGGTTCCAAATTAATGCTTTAGCGAGGAAAAAAAAAAAATCAGAATATGAGTAATCACTTGTGAGGAAGCCAAATGTAGGGTACATCGAAAAAACCTGTTTGACTAGGAGAAGAAATGGAAAGGCGTTTAAAAAAACACGTCCAGGTTTTGTCAGGTTATCCAATGAATATGATGTTTTCATTTTCGCCTTGCTCAATAGTAATCCATTGCATGATGATAGAGTAATATCATTTAAAAAAAAAAACATTCGATTTGCAACTTCTGATGGGAATACATTTTTGACAAGGGTTTTTAAAAAATAAAATTGTCCAGATTGCTATGCGTTCCTAACATCCTGTATTTTTCATATTTAATTATAAGCTGTTTGAATCTAGATTGCCATGCGTTTCTTTTGCGTAATAATTTATTTTTAGAGTTTTTGACTGCTGTGTACTTGAATTCCATCGTATTGAAATAGTTTTAAATTTGTTTCTCTTTTATTTCATAGCTTAAATATCTGGAGGAAAGTGAAGACATTTTGGTACTAAGGTCAATAACAGACGTCAACCTGCCAAAGTTTCTCTCCCATGATCTACCTTTGTTTTCCGTAAGTTTTCATTTTTACTTTTAAGTAATTATTTTTGATATTTACAAAATACGTGTAAATGTTGGGTAAAATTTTCAGGGCATCACATCTGATCTTTTTCCTGGAATAAAACTTCCGACTCCAGAATATCAACACTTGAATGCTGCTGTCATCAAATACTGCAAAGACGTTAACTTGCAGTGCCCACCTGTATTCTTGGAAAAAATTCAGCAGGTCTTTACTATCCTTTTCTTGAATTTTACTATTTCATAGAAATACATAAATGCTATAATTTAAATGAATTTTAGTTTTAAGTTCTTTTTAGAGATCAGTAGGTATCCATTATAAACTATAGAGCCGTGTTGGCTCGGGAGATGGACCCTATCCCAGCGTGGCTGGTCGATACGAATTCCGCATCCAGCTTTTTATTTTATTTTTATTTTATAACCGTCGTTGAACAGCCGACCCAATTTCATGGGTTTACGACAACTGATGTTCAACTCCGTAGCCTTATAATTTTGAACTAATTCAGAAGACAAGGAAACTCCTGAATCAGTACCCCCAGAGGTATTGATTTGTTATGGGAACATGGAGGACTTTGAGACTCGACAGATTTAACGTGCATCAGTCACCACCGCATCCAGCTTGTACCGATCACAGTGCTGACGTAAAAATATCCTTTAGCGGTAAAAGGATCATGGGTTGGAATCCTCTTGCCGTTTGGCTGACCGCGGGAGGTTTCCTTGGTTTTCCCTTCCATGCAACCCAAATGTGAGTTAGTTCCATCAAAAAATTCTGCACGAAGGCAAATTTCTCCCAATACTTGATCCAGGGAATCTTCTGGATTGGGTTCAAAATTGTACAGAGTTGAACATTAGTAGTCGTAAACTGAAAATTGAGTCGGTGGTTCAACGACAGTTATAACATAAAATTAAAAATTAACATGTATTATTTCTTCTTTTAAATTTTACCAATACCATCACATATCAAGTATCCCGTTGGTAATGTAGTAAGACTTAGTTTAAATTCGACTCAAAAGTTAATTTTGAAATTCGTTTGAATACTATTTAGAAAATGCATTAACGAACACAATTGGATGCCTGCAAATGACGTCACATATACAAAAATCTCAATTTTGAATTTTTTGTCGCTTGCGTTGATGTTTCTATTGACGTGCAGTAATAATATTATAAAAATTTGCCTTTTGGGACGAGACTGCTGAAATTAGACGATACATGCGGGATGTATGGGTCAAGTATTTACTGTATTTTTTTAAATAAAAAAAGTAGGAAAAGAAGCATATGGAAAAAAATTC
The DNA here is from genome assembly GCA_949128135.1 of Parasteatoda lunata. Classification (NCBI taxonomy): domain Eukaryota; kingdom Metazoa; phylum Arthropoda; class Arachnida; order Araneae; family Theridiidae; genus Parasteatoda; species Parasteatoda lunata. Next base: position 110,060,576 of record OX421975.1, read on the forward strand.
CTTCAATATCATAAGTGATGAGGAACTATATTATATATTTTGAATATTTCACTTGAATTTCTCTAATGGATGCTTCTCGTGTCCATAGATTTATGAGATGATGATTGTCCGTCATGGTTTCATGATAGTTGGAATGCCATTTGGTGGTAAAACTTCAGCTTATCGAGTTCTCGCTGGTGCTCTTGCTGACTTACACGAACAGGTGATACCTCCTTTTATTTCTACACTCTTGTAAAGTATATGTTAAGTTCTCTTTTTCTAAAGAAATTCTTTTTTTGTTTACGTTCTTGTTTGTTTGTTATCAAAATCAAATAAACATTTATTTACAATCCTTCCTAATAAGAGTTTTTAATAAGTCTAATAATAACATCTACAGTCAGATGATTATTGTTAAAGGAAAGTTATTTGTTAAGTTTATTTTTGTTTAAAAAAATCAAAATAAATTAAACCTTTGCTTACGGCTGGTACACTAAATGGATCAGAAAGGCTTCATCAATGCCAAGCTCCGTAAGCAAAAGGTTAAACTATAGTCGTAGTAAACCTATTGAAACAGAAAATCGGATCAAACTTTTATTTTATAGTTTTATAGAAATAACAGTTTACTCTAGAATCCATCGATGCACAATACAATTAGAGACTTATGTACTGGGGCGATGTAATTTTTTGTTGAGGAAATAGATGCCCTGATGGATGCAACTGATCAGCAGTTATGATCAATCCGTAGCTTTCAGGATCTTTCTTACCGCAACTATGGGCCCCTGAGACGCCAATGACAAAGACTCCCAAAGCATTATACCATCAGCCTATGAATAACCTGCTGTGCTTGCGGAGCAACTGCTCGCCTGGATGGCAGTATACCTTGACGTGACCATCGACATGATGAATGATAAATCGTATTGCATCTGACTAGACAACTGTCTTTCACTTATCCATAGTCCAGCGTGGATGTTCCGGGACCCACTAGTAACGTTGATGCTTGTTGATCACATGCACACAAGTGGGACGTCTGCTGTGCATTTCCAACATCAGTCCATTGAGCTGAGTGCTCTAAAACACTTGCACTTTCCTCTACATTGTCCTGAGATGAGGTTTTGTTTTACCAAGCGGAATAATCACCGGCGTTCCTTTCTTTGGATGACGCGTGGACGTCCAACACCTTGGTGGTGACTACTACTGGTTTCGCCGTGACTTTTCACTTTGATTTAATACTTTTAACGAAGGCCGGGATAGCCTGGTCGGTAGGGCGCTGGGCACATATCCAAAAGGTCATGGGTTCTATCCTTGCCGGCCGAAGACTCCCCATGTAGTAAATGGTGACTGATGCACGTTAAATCTGTCGAGTCTCAAAGTCCTCCATGTTCCCATAACAAATCAATACCTCTGGGGGTACTGATCCAGGAGTTTCCTTGTCTTCTGATTGGTTCAAAATTACAAGGCTACGGAGTTGAACATTAGTAGTCGTAAACTCATGAAATTGGGTCGGCTGTTCAACGACGGTTATAAAATGAAATAAAATACTTTTAACGGCAGATCATGAACAACGTACTAGTTGTGCAGTTTGAACATATTCGTTTCGAGTCTTCGGACCATTATGACCTGCACTCTATTAAATTCGTTTCAAACCTTAAAAGTTAATTCGCCTTTCCCATCATCCACAAAAAAATAATTTCTAACCTTCTCTAGCAACAGTTTAATACTTTTCCAACTTAATCACTCCGAGCTATCTAGACGAGTTAATTGAAAAATGTGGAAGGGGGGTTAGAATGTTATGGTTCATCAGTGTGCATATCCATTGAAACTGACAATTCATAGTATTCACTTTTTGTACTGATTATGCTGCAGCTACAGAATGTGTGACAATTGCAATTTTCACTTCTGATGTATCCTTTCTAAAGAAAGTGCAGCGTTTAAACATAAATGATTTTTTTAATATTTAATCATTTTTTTCTATTGTTATTTTTTATATGTATTGCTTTTTTTTTATATTTATGTTAAATTTTTCTCTTCAGCCAAATTCTTGGCAACCAGTTACCCATTGATGCATAACACAATTAGGGACTTGTGTATTGAGGTGATTTTCTGCTCGAAGATTCATATTTATGTTGCAAAAATAGACGCCATGATGCCATATTATTATTTGGTTAAGGGCAAATTTCTTTAGTGTCTTTTTAACGTTGCTTAAATTTCGATAAGTTTGTAGTTTGTACTATCAATATTGCAGTTACAGTGTATGTGACACTCTTATAATTTCCTTTTTTGATTTAACCTTTCGAAAGAGAGTGCAGCATTTAAACGTAAATGATTTTTTATCTTTGACTAATTTTTATATTGTTATTTTTACATTAATGTTATTTTGTTATCTATTTTTTAAATGTTTCTCTTTAAACAATTTTTTTTAGCTAATTTACCTTTGACCCCATTGATGTCATTGAATAAAATTAGTCTATTATAACTATTAATACTATTTATTTTGATTATTAAATTATATATGATAAACAAACAATGAAAAAAGCACTTCTTATAACAAAATAAAATTGAGATTTAAACAAGCCGTTTTCTTCAGAATCATGGAAACTGATGAATTCGTATATCACATAGTACGGTTCTGTTTTATTATTCCAACACTACTCAGAACTGCTTTTCGTCTACTGTTTTACCCAGTAACTTTTATTCAATTGTATCCTCTTAGGGTTTAATGAATGAGAACAAAGTACAAATTACTATCATCAATCCAAAATCCATTACCATGGGCCAGCTGTATGGGCAGTTTGATCCTGTCTCCCACGAATGGTCAGATGGTGTCCTGGCTGTCAGCTATCGAGCATTTGCACAATCCACCGTGAGTATCCACTAAGCTTGTTCGCATTGTTTCGAATAGCTATAATAAAGATGTATGTATGCATTTAGACTCCAGATAGGAAATGGCTGATATTTGATGGACCTGTCGATGCCATATGGATTGAAAATATGAACACAGTTTTAGATGACAATAAGAAGCTGTGCCTGATGAGCGGAGAGATCATTCAGTTGGCCCCCACCACCAATCTCATATTTGAACCCATGGATTTAGAGGCAGCATCTCCCGCCACTGTGAGTGAGTCTTTTATTCTCCACCGTATTAAAGAATTTTTTAAAGAATGTTTTTCTTTACTAAATGACTTGATTTTGTTATGCAGAGAAGAGTGCAGAATCTGCAACTTAAACGAAATTCAATGATTAGTAATTTTTTAAACATTTTTTCTTCATTTCATTCATTGAAATGTTTTTTTAATTGAAATTAGTGGGAGCCGAGATAGCCTGGTTGGCAGGATGCTGAACTCACGTTCGTGAGAACGGGAGTTCGAATACAGCCGGACGAAGAGTAAATGGTAACTGGTACACGTTAAATCTGTCGGATCACTCTTTGTCCCTATAACAAATTATACCTCTGGGAGTACTAAATTGGAGATTGATCCTTCTCTGGTTCAGGTCAAAATTACGATCTGTGAAAATATTAATGGGTTCGCTCTATAAACGGGTGTGACGTATGGGTGTGGCGAAAGTCGAATTCTTGGCCCATAGATGGCTCCGCTGGAAAACAAGAACAATCATACACCTTGCCTTAATGGTCTACGACAACAACGACAATAGAAGTTTTTGCCGAATTTCAAGTTTTAGTTTTTTAAATATTTTTAATTCTTAAAGATTTTATATTCGGAAAAAGCATTAAAAATTATTACTGCGTTGAAACTTAAAATTAATTAACTAAGTTTAATAGAGCACATTTTGAATGCAACAAAAACTTTTACTACAATTTAATTAGTTACTTAATAAATAGATAAATTCCAGAATCATAATTCTCAGTAGATTAACACAAAGGAAGTAGAATCCCTTTTCAATCTGAAAGAGCAACCACAAGAATTGATATAATTCGTTCACCAGCAGTTGGCACTTGGTTGGAAAAATAATTCACTGTTTGCGTTTGGCGTGCATTGAGGGTTGTTTCGGAGACGTTTCTCCTCTTACTCCCACGCTGAAATAAACTCTTCGTCCGAGGAGCCAAGTGTCAACTAACTGGTGAACGAACTACACTCAGGCAACTCCTTCCATATTTGATATTTCATAGCTTAAGGAGATAACATTGGAATTCAAAATGTTTTTAGTGTGTGTTAAATGTTTTTGATTTGCTTTAACAGTTTTAGAAATATTACGAACTATGTAAAAAACAACATTAGCATTAGGGGTATTGAACTCGCTTCTGATTAAACTATTGAGACAATATTTTCTAGTTTGCTGCTTCCTCTAAAATGACAACTATTGCTATATTTTGAAAGCTAAAAATCCGTTTAATACGAGCTAAAAATGAATCCGTTTGAAAGCCGTTAAATTTCGAAACGTATACAGCAAAAATACTCTTTCTTAGGATTTCGCGACCTAAAGTATTATCAGCTTAAAAATTGAAAACTAACAAATACCAAAATTAGCATTTTTTTAGTACGTCCCATCTTAACGAAAATCCATTAAGTTGATCAAAAACCATTATGGTTCTAATTTTCCTCTGTACTCACTTCTTTAATTTTTATAACTAGGGGGCTAAGCCCCCTGTTCGCTGACGTTCACTAACCCCAATGATTGCTTCGCAATAATTAGAGTTTCTTAGCATAAAACATTTGAAATTATTCAGCTAAAAATATATATTCTAAAGGGAAGATAGAACATTTTTCTGTTTAATAATTTTTTGAAATACAATTAAAATTAAAAGTATATTGTTATAACAAATTTGGTAAGTTCACAACTGTAATTTATTATTTTTTGCTTACTAAGCAGACGGGTGTATTTTAAGTCCAATTTTTGCATTCATCACTTTGTGCATGGAGCTGAAATTTAAGTTCATTTAACGAATCTCTTTAACAGTCATTGATAATAGTATATTAATGTAATTTACACCAAAAAATAATAATTGTAAAACGGTTAATATGATCAGGCACCGATTTAAATAACTTTGTCTTAAAATATAACGTAGAATTACACTATTCTAATAATAATAAAAACAATCTTTTTAAACTCTTCATTTAAAAATCAAAGACGTAATAAAAGCAGTACAGGTAATTTTGACCTTTAAACTAGGTAAACAAAGATATTTATAGGAAAACAATACATTAATGACTTATATCAATTTTATGCTGATAACAACCAAACCAATATGAAAATTAATGTGGGAAAACCCTGTGATTTTCCAGTCACTAAAAATGTATTGACAGCAAACTGCGACACCATCATTAGATTCTTATATATAGTAAAATACAGTTAATATATTAAAGACTATATTTTTATTAGGTATCCCGATGTGGTATGATTTATATGGAGCCTACAGCATTAGGATGGGAGCCATTGTTACAGTCATGGCTTAATGTTTTACCGGAATCCATTAATGAAGACAGCAAAGATCTCCTATTAGAACTCTTCGATTATTTCTGTCCTCCTTTACTCAGTTATGTCACACACAATGCTTCCAAGGTATGCTTCAGTAGAGTCTTCTTATAACTAAATATTGGATCGAAATAACAATATTCTCCATAAAGTGAAATCTCTGTCTTCTAAGTTCATCTTTTTGTCTCTTCTAAATTGTAGTTTAAAGTTGGAATTTCTGTGCTACTCACTCTTTCTCACCTTTCACTTTATTCATTCCCAGAAAAAATGTAACCAGCTTTATTTTTTTACTCTCCTTTACTCTACTTTTTTTACTCTTAACATTTTTATGAAAATTTGACATCATGAATTTCAAAGTAATGAAAGATTACAGTTTCAAGTAAAATAAACACATGTACATACTTCTACAAATTATTTTCTAAGTGGACGCATCATATTAACTTTTTAAGAATTTTATGTATTTAATAAAAATGAGAGAATTTAATAAATTTAGAAAAAAGTGTTTGTTTAAAGTTATACTTTTTCACTTATTGTAAGTGCACCAAATTGTGAATTTTGTAACGTTTACTTTCAGGAAACTTTCGTTTAACAAAATTTTCCCTTTAGCGAAATTCTTTATTAGAACTAATTGATCTTGGTTATAGAGAGACTATTTTTATGACGAAAACCAACAATAATTTTTGGTTTACGATGTTAATATAAATGCATATCTTGTAGGAATTATCGCCGACAACTGAGACGAACCGTGTAAAGTCCCTAATGACCTTGCTGGATTGCTTGTTTCATGACTTCAGCTGGATAGATGGCATGTCTGAATCTCAAGTTGAGACACACATTCAAGTAATTTTTGTAAAATGCTAAATTTAGTGTTACTACCCTTCGTTTGAAACGATCCAATACAATGTTTATTTTTGGGTTCACGACTACCAATGTTCAACTTCGTAGCCTTGTAATTTTGAACCCAATCCAGAAGACAAGGAAACTCGTGGATCAGTACCCCCAGACGCATGATTTGTCATGGGACTTTGGAGGACTTTGTGACTCGACAGATTTAATGTGCATCAGTCCCCATTTATTACATGGGTAGTCTTCGGCCAGAGGGTATCGAACCCATGAATTCTTGGACATGGACCCAGTTCCCTACCAACCAGGCTATCCCGGCCATCAATATTTTATTGTAGAAAATGTGGCAGCACACAATGAAACACGGTTTTTCAGTTGCACTGCAGTGTACGATCCAGCAATTAATATCCAGAAATCATACTGTAAATTTTGTAAATAATTCTGGTTTAGTGCTGTATGATAGCGCTATATATGCTGTGGACAATGTGGTTTTTGGGGCAGAAAAGGATTGATTTTTTTTTTAAAAATCAATAAATACTATTAAACGTTTATATTGATTTTCCGAAAATTTAACGCTCACGTTTTAAAATGAAGATAATTTTAAATGAATCTTTCGTAATAAAATGTTACAAAAAATTCACAAAGTGTGTACTCTTATGTATATTGTTACAAATATTGTTACAAATTGTACAAATTTTCCATGCTTATGCGATTTTTAGTTTAAATAATTGCATAAATTATACCTAGTGAGAGGTCTGGATGCCACAACAGGAGTGTATGGGGCTCGGTTATTAAGATCTTCATGCTAGTCCATTACTAGTCTTGGATTTCATGAGAGTGTTTGACTTTATGGAACTAGTATAGCCCAGCTGGACTTTTGGATGGCAACAACAATTTGTGAGAAACTGGTCGAGCTGTATAAGTTGTCCGGATTTTGTCTTGTGGTGAAAGTTGTATTAAGTTCACCAAGTTTTGAGGTGTTGTCGTGAGAGCTGTATTAAGTTCACGGTTGTGTGTGGTCTCTCCTGTGTTGGTACTTGCACGTCAAAAAGAAGACCTCTTATACCCACACATGTGAACTATGACGTCAGCGCCAGCTAATCTTTATCAACAAAATGTTCTTAAATCTAATGTAATTTTTATCAGCAAATGTATTCTAAGTTTCTCTGCATATGTTCGATGGTGGTACTGACAAAACTAAAATCGATATCTACAAGTGTTGTCCACAGGACTCCTACTATGGCTCCTACAGGACTCCTCTTAGGACCCCTACTATGGCTTATCATTGCGGATATCTTTTTACAACAGTTCATACACGACCATGCTAAAACACAAGCTTTTGTAGATGACTACAGCTTCATCAATTCCTTACAGGACATGGCTTCTTCCCCTCATTCCTACACAGGATACAGCGAATAAACACAGACACATGCCCATGCGATGACACAGGCACCCCAAGTCACTACCTACATGACTGCCCACTACCTAAATCGTACCACCTCAAAAAACCCAATGAACAAGGCAGAACGATATTTGCAGACAGTTTCAAAAACAAGCATATTATGCAAAAACTAATAAATATTCTTGCCATAACCAGGAACATCACAGACAATATGTCATAAACCTAATAATAACTTTATAAAAATACTGGCAGCAAATACAAGCATGAAGAGTCAGGGCTCCAGGCAAACCATTGCTGCAGCATAAAAACACACTCTGGCCCCACCAACAAACATTTGGCAGGCAGTCAGTCAACACAAGCTGTTGTCCGTGAGGCTTAAAAAAATAATAAAAAGAAAATAATAATAATAATAATAAACCTCAAGCTCGACCCACACTAACAAGAGTAATTGTCGATAAACGCACACACAAATACACTAATCTATATCATGATAATTTTACCCAGGGTACAAGGGCTTAACAACAGCTAGGTCTTCAGATCAACTAGCGTCCATAGTGGTTAAAATTTTGGCCAAATATTACCTAACTGATATCCCTATGTCTCTCAATCTCCCAAAATCTCTCTGACTAATATTGATACATAGCCCCAAAATATAACACAAACAAAACACGCATTTCTCACAATCAACCACGGACTGGCTCACAATGGCAGCCAACGTGGTTGATCACCACACACGCCTCACCACTGACCCTGCTCCTAGACACTGGGAGCAAGCAGTGTGCTAGGAGCTTTTCAGCTACCCGTGATGGCTATTAATGAAAATTTAAAAAGAAAAAAAAAAGGTGGTGGCGGATGAGTCAGCCAACTTTATTACTAAACTTTATAATTCACATTCCACCACAGCACTGCCTCAACTACAACTCCTACAAAAAATAGGTAAAACACAAATCACAATATAAACAAAACATACATACCCCACAATCAACCACAGACTGGCTCACAATAGCAGCCAACGTGGTTGATCACCACACACGCCTCACCACTGACCCTGCTCCTAGACACTGGGAGCAAGCAGTGTGCCAGGAGCTTTTCAGCTACCAGTGATGGCTATTAATGTAAATTTAAAAAGAAAAAAAAAAGGTGGTTGCGGATGAGTCAGCCAACTTAATTACTAAACTTTATAATTCACATTCCACCAAAGCACTGCCTCAACTACAACTCCTACAAAAAATAGGTAAAACACAAATCACAATATAAACAAAACGTACATACCCCACAATCAACCACAGACTGGCTCACAATAGCAGCCAACGTGGTTGATCACCACACACGCCTCACCACTGACCCTGCTCCTAGACACTGGGAGCAAGCTGTGTGCCAGGAGCTTTTCAGCTACCCGTGATGGCTATTAATGTAAATTTAAAAAGAAAAAAAAAGGTGGTGGCGGATGAGTCAGCCAACTTAATTACTAAACTTTATAATTCACATTCCACCAAAGCACTGCCTCAACTACAACTCCTACATAAAATAGGTAAAACACAAATCACAATATAAACAAAACATGCATACCCCACAATCAACCACAGACTGGCTCACAATAGCAGCCAACGTGGTTGATCACCACACACGCCTCACCACTGACCCTGCTCCAAGTCCCTGGGGGCAGGCAGTGAGTCCGGAGCTTTTCATCTACCCATGATGGCCATTTGTGTTAAATGTTAAGAAAAAATATATATATGTGTATGTATGTGAATATGTATGTGTGTATGTGCATGTATATATGTGTGTGTATGTATGTGTATATGTATATATGTGTATGCATGTTAAAATGTATGTGTATATGTGCATGTATATATATGTGTATGTATGTGTATATGTATATATGTGTATGTGTGTATGTATATATATATGTGTATGTATATATATATATATATATATATATATATATATATATATGTGTGTGTATGCATGTATGTATATGTATATATATGTATGTGTGTGTATGTGTATGCATGTATGTATATGTATATATAAGTTAATAAAAAAAAATAAAAAAATTGTCGCTACTAGGTCGGGATAGCCTGGTCGGTGGGGCGCTGGGCTCATGTCCAAGTGTTCGTGAGTTCGGTCCCCGCCGGCCGAAGACTCCCCTTGCAGTAAATGGTGACTGATGCTCGTTAAATCTGTCGAGTCTCAAAGTCCTCCATGTTCCGATAATAAATCAATACCTCTGGGGATACCGATCCAGGAATTTCGTTGTCTTCTAAATTAGGTTCAAAATTACAAGGCTACGGCGTGGAACATTAGTAGTCATAAACCCAAAAATTGGGTCGGCTGTTCAACGGCGGTCGTAAAATAAAATAAAATGTTAATTAGCGATAAGTTAATTATATACAGCCCCGTATCGCACATCGAATTAGATTTGATTTATTATTCGTTTAGAATTATTATTTGTTTATGTATTTTATTGTAACTGTGATACATTTTTATTTTGTGTACCTGGCAACTTCGATGCATAATTTTTTTTGTTTATGTTCTACATGGCTTCATACTTGTGTTTGTGTTAAATATATAATGAAAGAATTGAAGTCTTTGAAAAAGAATCTTTGTGTAAGAATTTTGAAGGTGTCACTTAAGAGAATTGATACTTGACGGACTTCACTTACTCGAAATAGAATGGAAAGAACAGTTGCTAATGTAAACAAATGCCCCATTTCAACAACCCATCAGGATCGAGAAACCACACACTGCGTCACTTGCAGGTGTCCCATTGAATGATGCTCGTATAAAACCTGTTTCAGAAATGATGATAATTTCAAATGAGGAAGTTAGTTGGCAAGAATTATCATGTTTTAGTCCAGCAACGAAAGGATACTGGGCTGTATAGGATTCTCTACGGTAAGGTGTTTCGTACCAAAATTGAAGATTCCAAATGATGGAAAGAGTACACAAAACTTATACTTCATGTGATGAAAAAAATGCATAATGTAGAGGTCATCTCGAACACGTTGAATAAAGTTTCAGAGCGTTTCCTTTCGGTCGATCAGGTATTGGTGCTAAACTTGTAATGTTTGTGCAAGGGATCAAAGACTCGCATCCGTGAAAAATTTTGATGTAATTAGAAAAATATATTTGTGAATCATCCTTCCTTATGTTAGCGCTACGTGTGAACTTAATCGAAATAACCTAATACTATGCACTCAATAGAATTGTTTAAAAGAATTTTATGAATACATTTACTAATTTTAGGAGTGGGGAGAGTTGGAATCGACCATGTGAACCTTCATTTATTAAAAAGTAACTCAAGATTGAGTCGAATTAGCATGTCTTATATACTACTGAATTGATGTTTAATAATCGTAGTGGTAGTTATGTTTCCCCCCACCAGAATTTCATATAAGGATAGAGTTCAATGAACGGATACAACTAGTTGCCGTATTTGCGAAAGACCGGGAGAGCTATATTAAGTTTACCGAGTTTTGAGCGCTTGTGGTGAGAGCTATTAGCAGGCGAGTGTTGGCAGGATCCCGTTTTGTGTAGACTAAGAAGCAACAGCGCGCGGTGAACGATGACGCGGTTACAAATAGCAACTCAACTGTTCAATGTGGGCCATTCATCGAAGTAGGCATGAACGTAGCATGTCCGATGGTCACGAATGTGGTGAGCATGTTATTGACAATGGTAATGAATATATTCGGAAAATATGATTATGACTTCCTGTTTTCATATGAAACAAATTTAAAAGGAATCCTGTGTCGAAAAAATTATTAAAAAAAATCACAGATTGTCCATCCGATGTTTGTTCTAAATATGTGCTAGGCCTAATGAGTTTTAGGTTAAATAGGATAATATTTTTCGATATGTATGCAAAATTTCGGTATCTATGATGCCATTATTCTAATAAGAATTAATTTTTTATATAATTCATCGGCATAAGAAATTTTGAAAATTCGTAAAATAGTTTCATTATGTTAGTGCCACACATGCTCTGTTGGTACTAAAAGATAATTTTTTCTTTTTTATTTAAATATGCCTATGAGCAATGGGTATTTTCGGAAAGTATAACGCCGTTTTTTTAAAAACTGCAATCAATTTTAAAGGAATCCCACGTCCAAAAAGAAAAAAAAAATTGCACAATGTTAATTTCAACTCTATATATCCACTGGACTTCACGTCTTTTGGATTAAATAAAACTAAGAATAAATTGTCAATATTTTAATATAAGACCATTCTCAAAGGAATCTTTTCTCTAATGTTATCTATGTATAAGTTCTAAACGTAGCGTGTCTTGGACAAAATAAGATATTTCTAGATTTTTATTATTTAAATATTTAAGTATGTTTTAGATGTCGAAACTTTGACATCATTACTTTTCATATACATGGTATTTCATAGTCATTGCCGTTAAAATATATGTAAGTTTTGTGACTGCTAACGTCTATATATATTATGTGTGGTGATTATAAAATGCCCCGTATTCACCATCTATCCTTTAAAAAAAAAAAAAAAAAAAAAAAAAAAAAATATATATATATATATATATATATATATATATATATATATATATATAAATCCTACCGGAAGTCTTGAGGTTCTCTTCTGACGTCATAGCATTGACGTGACTTTTTCTTTTTTTAAAGTTCCGAGTTTGTTTGTTGTATATACTCGGAATACTGTGCCGTATTTTTGCCGTAATTGTGCCGTATTTTTGCAACGAAATGTGTTCTTCCTATTTTAAATTATCAAACGATGATATGAAAAAAAAGTACTTTGGGAAATTATCCTATAGTGATATGCAATTTCCCGATCGTTGAGATGCGGATTTACGCAATTTACTTTACACCAGCAGAAATTCTTTTACCGGAAGTTAAAAACCTGTCCCCCTATCGTACAGAACATTTAACACGAAGGGAATATAAGCTGAATACAAGAAAAACAATATTTCCATAGAATAAATAAAACACTGTCTCCATTTTCGTAACTTATTTATACCTCATTTATAAAATTTATTGTGAAAGCAATTTTTTTTGAAGAAAACTTAATTTAACTTCATCATTTTGTCAATCATTATCTTGTATCATTTTGTATAAAATAATTTTCTATCCTCGTTATCAGAATTTCGAAGAGTTTTTAGAATATTTAAATTACACTATGTTACCAAAATTTATTCTAAAGCATAAGTTAATTTAAAAACTATTTTAGTTTTAAATATTTTTGAGAGAATGTTGAGGGAATTATCGTATGGGTTGGTTGTCTGCTCCAATTTAATTTAAAGAAAACTAAATAGTCTTACAATGTTAAATTTTCTATATTTCAGTGTTGTTTCTTATTCTCTGCAATTTGGTCTTTGTGTTCTACAACTAATGAGGATGGGCGAAGAGAACTGAATTTAATTTTCCAGGATCTTTTAAACGTAAGTTATTTAGTTTTTCTAGTAGTTAATATTTTATAAACAAATATGTGTTGGTCTGTTACTTTTTTCATAAATAGCAATTTGTTTTTAAATCAGCTGTTAATTTTCTAAATTTATTTTTAATTTTTAACCTTTTCTTTACACAGGGGGTTTTATAGCAAGTCTTCCTCTCAAATATAGTTTTGGAATATTTGTAAAAAATTAAAGATAAAAATATATTCACGTTAGAGATCACAAATTAATATTTAAGTGAGGAAAAACAAAATTTATTGACAATACGTTTTTAAAATCATTAAAAACTTGTATTTGTTGGTGTAAATTAATTTTTTAAGTAAAGTGTGTGTTTTGTTAAAAACTTTCTTAACACTCTTTGTTTTGTTGTTTCTTAAATACGAATAGTCTGACTCGGTACTTTTTCAATTTAATCACTCTAAATATTAATTTCCGACCCCCAAAGTGAATATTTTTAATTTCTTATACAGTTATACTAAAACTAAACGTATATAGGGTTATGGAATACCCTATATGTATTTTGTGCTAAAACTCATTGTATCATAAATTTGATATAAAATATTACAGAAATCAATTGAAAAATATAATGAAAAACTTCATAAGAATAATATAGTAATAATCTTATTATTTTATGTGAAATGTTAATAGAATGAAAGTTTAATATATTTTATAAAGGAAGCAAAAGTTTGTTTGTCTTTTTTTTAAATTTCAGAACCATTTGGGCTATTATTCTGAAATGTGAACAACAGGTGGAAGGAGTAATGTTAGTGCGTGAACCTAAAATGTGCCCCTTTAATTTCATATGGATTTGACATTAAAAGCATTATTGTTATTAAAACGCATTTGTTTCTAGTTCGCAGATGATTCTGTTTTTGGAATTATTTAAAAAATGAAAATCGGTCACGTTTTCTAGATCCAGCTTTATTTAATAAAAAAAACTGGTTCCATTGAAAGTTTTTTTCCATTTAATACTTACTTTGCTCAATTCGTAACTTGCACTTCAAGAAGAAGAAGATCACAGATACCCACACATGTGACCTATGGCGTCAGTGCCAGCTGATCGTATAAAAGCAAAATGGCGTGTTAAAGTTGAGCTAAATTTCTCCACATAAGTTAACTTTAAGTTAATTAAATAAAGCTCCATATCTAACATCGAATTCATTGAAATATGATTCTTTTTCGTCTACGGCTTTTACTTAAGTAAGATTTTTTGTTTGTTTATAGATTTTATTGTTAATCTGATAAATTTTTGCTTTGTGTACTTGGAAACTTTGATGCATAATTAGTTTGTTTATTTTCCAAATGGCTTCGTGTCGGTCTTTGCGTTAGGCAAGAAATATATAGCGAAAGAATTGAAATATTTGTGAAAGAATTATTCTGAAAGAATATAAAACGTGTTACTTAAGAGAATTGATACTTGAGAAACTTCGTTTACTCGACATAGAATTGAAAGAACAGTTGCTATCGTAAACAAATGCCACGTCTCAACAGCCAATCATAATAGATATACCCAGACTACGACACTTGCAAGCATCTCATTGTGTCTAATAAGTAATAAGCAAAATCAATGCGCTCGAGTAACGTCGTCGAAAATAGTAGTTCGTAAACTATTCGAAACCGTGTGTTTAGTTAATTTGTAATTATACTTTGAAACGTGTTTTGGCGATTCTAAATAATGTAAAATCTATAATGTAAATTCAATACAAAAATTACGCTATGTACTAAAGCCTTAATTCATGGGGACAGCTTGTGGCGAATCTTGACTATCGTGTGTTAGCTGCTATCAATTGAATTATTTCCAGTGATGAATTATACAGACGCAACTAAACTTTTCTTTGATGTGGAAACACCAGGAAATAAATTATGTCAGTTTCATTTTTGTGCAGTTGCCTTTCAATTTTGAGCATGATTATATAATGTAGCGTTAATTAATACAGATTTATTTTTTTATTGTTATTTTGTTTTTGCTTTTTATACCCTGCATAAAAAAGTGGCATTCCGCTTAGATAAGAATTAAAAGCATCAATAAAAAATGGCTTCTTAAAGAAAACTCCTTATAAACTTCAATCGATATAAAGAACATTAACAGAGATGTAGTCTTTCTCCAAAAAGGAGTAGAGTGTGCTACGTAGACTAAAGCAAAAAACATTGTGATTAAAGCACAAATAAACTACATACTATTATTGTTCAGGCTTGTTCCTCTGCTCTGATTAGTTAAACCACTTTGCACGTGCTTATCTCTGTACTTTTATAATATCACCTAGTATTTCTGAGGAAGACTCTTGTTTATCGAACCGAAACTATAATATGCCCAATTCTTTACCTTTATTTTATGCTTTATTTGCGTTGTTTTTTCAATTACGCGTATCCTTTGGTTATATAAAATGTTTGCTATGAATGAATTAAAGTTGAATGCAGCTGAAAATGTTTTATTTTGTTACACAAAATGTTTTAGTATTTTTCGATTGCTAAAATTTGATTTGAGAATCATGAGAAGTACACAATAAGTAAATCATAAACAAATGCAAGTTTGTTTGCAAGTCTCTAGCTCCAATTTTTTTTTCATTTTTAGAGTAAGCTATCGGATGAAATGTATTCATTATGTAAACTACCCGATGACAAAGTACACGAAACTTCCCTTCCTCTGCGCCAACTTTTCCCTGCAGATTGGAGTATTTTCGACTGCCAATATGTTAAAGAAGTAAGTTCTAAGGACTTCAGGAGTAAGTTTTAACGGCGTTTCAGTTGTGTGTTTTAAACGTTTTCTATTGCACTTATTTAATTTCTATTAAAATCAATGTATGATATCCATAGATAAGTAGATTTTCAGGAATGCAAATGAATTTTTAAATAACGCAAAGATGTGAAATAAAACTTGCAATACTAATAAATTAAAAATGTTTTTTCTTTTGTTTTGGCATAAATAAATCAATAATAATTAATTGATGATAATTAATAACAATTTCTTTGCTCAAGAATAAAATGTAGATATATAAATAAATAAATGAAACTACACAGGTTTTTCTAGCAATTAATAAAGAAATTTAAAGAAAATTATTATCCAATTATAAAAAATGTAAGAGGTGTTTAATTTTTTTAATTAAAACAATTGTCACTAGTAAAAAAATGCAAGGAGTGAAAAAAGCAGATAGTGTACCAAAAGTCGATACACCAATTGTTCAGTTTATGCAGTACAGAGTGTGCAAAGCTTTGAACGAAAAGCATTAAGTAATCAAGCATTTTTTTTTACTATTTTCATACTTTGGGATTGTTTGTAGCTGATAAGAATCAATTGGAACACCTTCCACAATATTTTATTTGTTTCCTCACAGAATCAAAATTCATTGTAAAATCAGTTGGTTTATTTTCTGTTTATTTTAGGTGCGTGTCTATTTATATTTATATAATACAGACAATTCAAAACCGAATCTAGGAAATAGATAGCTTGAAAAGATAATTATTTTGTTGATCATAAGTATTATTATTACAATGATCGATATTTTCTTCTTTCTTTGAAAATTCTTTTTTATTAAGCCACAATATTAAATCATATATTCGTATTATAATGTCATCGTTTTGAGTTATAGTCCCATGCAAATTTGCTGCAATTGGCCATACGAACGTCTTTAGTTGAATCATGGTTTCATTTATGTTAAATCATTGTACTATTATGCCTAAACCTTTACTATGTACAAAATTCACCATCAACTTTAAATTTTACCTAAGTTACATTGTATTTTGGTTTACTCCAATATATTCAAATTCAGGTTGAACTTTCAATAATCTTACAATGTGAAAAAAAGTTTAATTGATAATCATAATAGTGCTTTGTCATGACCGCTCTTAAAACATAGTTTTAGAATCTTTGTAAAACAATTAAATAAAAAAAAAAAGCTCTTTTTCAATAGTAATCGGTCAGAGCTTGAAAATACACTTTTTCTTTCTTTATCAAACATTACTCTTTGACTCCTACTATGCAATATTTGTTTTTGATTTTTGCAAGGATTTTAAATATATAGTGTGGAAAGTTAGCACCAAATGATCAGCATGGAAAAACTAATTGATTGTTGTGCTTGCTGAGGTTTATTGTTTTTCAAACAGTCTTAGAGATTGATATGTCCAGTTTTTAAATGACTGCTCATTTCTGTTTCAGGGAGATGGTAGGTGGGTCGAGTGGAAAGATGAAGTGGCCAAGTCACCAGCCATTCCCAAAGATATCCAAGTGAATCAGATAATTGTAACCACAGTCGACACTGTACGCTATGCTAATCTTTTGAATTTGTTGGTGAACCATGGGAAGCCTGTTCTTTTTGTGGGCCCTACTGGTACTGGAAAGTCTGTCTACATAACTGTGAGTCATTTCAATTCACTGTTTATTTTTAAGGTTCACTGCTGTTAAACTATACAAACTTTTTTTAAATGCATTGTTGTATTTTTGAAAAAAATTCATTTGAAAAACTAAGAGTGTAATTCTACTAAATCATGCCACACGTATTGCAAAATCGAAACCAATTAAGAGGGAAAATCGCCTTCTTGAAACACAAAATAACAAATGGAATTTCTTTTCAAACTTCCATTTTAATCACATTTTAATCCTGTGTACTTTTCCAGGATTTCCTCCTGAATTCTGTCAATACCAATGTTTATAAACCTCTATTCATAAACTTTTCGGCTCAAACAAGTGCTGGACAGACGCAGAATGTTATTATGGGAAAGTTGGATAAGAGAAGAAAAGGTGTTTATGGCCCTCCACTCGGCCAAAAAATGGTAAGAGAATATAATGTGTGCATTTTTCATTTCGAAAGCACAAAACTTTAACCAAAATAACAATTCATTTAAAAATGAAGTAATGGCCTAAGACTATCTGACGGACAAGTCAATAAGAATTGTTTTTTAGAGTTCCTTATTTCATATGAAATTATAACTTTTATGGAGTAATAAAGTTGTTTTTTACAGCTGATACTAAAAAGATTTCAATATGAAGAAATTTTTCTTTAATAAAAACATTATAATTTAATATTTTAATGCTTGAAAACATAACTGATATTCATAAATGTTAGGTTTAATTTTGTCCACTACTTTTATCTCTCTTCGTCTGAGCTGACAATGAAAAAATATAAGGATCCAGAGTTTTTTGAAAAAAAAAAATTTTGTTAGCTAGCTTTTTAATAGGAAGAAAATTCTCAGATTTATAACAAATGAAACCACTGTGACCAAATTTCTTGATGCTTGAAAACATACGTTTTAGCTGCATCGTTAACAATCACAAACATAGTCGAATAATTAGAATTTTTCAATTTATTTCAATTTTTGACAGGGATTATTATTCAGTAAAAGTCCTTTATACTGATTATTCTCAATAATAAACTTGTCGTTATAAACAAATATCCATGTTTAATGTAAAACTAGCAATTAAGGAACTAAAAGATGAAATAGAGATATGTCACACTTTCTATTTTATTCTGACCACTATTTTGAGTTAAAATACCTAAACTAGCTGTGCTTATCTACAGATTATAGACTGGTATGGAAGTTTTTGCTAGATGTAATAAAAAATATAGTTTTTAGTTATACAAATTTTAGTGAGTTTGATGTCATTGATAATACTGAATATTTATTTAAATTGTAAGTTGCCAAGAAGAAAAATAGTAAAGTATTGCAGATATATAATCAACAAAAGGCTCACTTTTTTGAAAATTGCAAACTATTTTTTTTTTGTAAGTTGGAAGATAACTTGGCCATAGACCGCCCACAGCGAATAATCGTAATAACAAATTGCTAATTATATTATAATAATTTCTAATAATTTCAACTTCTGCCATAATTATTACATCGAGCTTTTACTGTATATATTTACTGCGATTGTTACGAAACTACTTGCATTGTTTGTTTTTATTATAAAGGAACGCAACAAAAAACAGTATGCTAAAACGCCTTTATGATATTTACAGGTGATATTTGTGGATGATCTTAACATGCCTCAACTAGAGACATATGGTGCACAGCCCCCTATAGAGTTGTTGCGTCAGTGGCTCGATCACTGGACATGGTATGACATGAAGGAAATCCTTCCAATTAAATTAGTAGACACACAGCTCATTGCTGCAATGGATCCACCAGGTAAGACATAGATTAGACGCCACGAATGACAAAAAACAGCGATTAAAAATAATCAGAGCTCTTTCTCTTTAGGTTGAAAAATTCTAAAAACTCAAAAATGGTTGGAAATGTTTATGTTGTTCAAATTAAAGAAAGAACAAAAACTAAATACTCTGATCATTTTTTCCACATCTGTTTATTGTAAAAATTTTGCCTTTCCTTTATATTAATTTTAATTGCCAGAAAATTTTAGCTTTTAATATTTTCGTTTTGCAAGTGCTTAACCTTTGCTAAGATCCTTTTGTTTAAATTAAAAAAAAAAATCCAAACTTAACTTTGTCCACTCCTGTGCTGCTAACTGTGGATTTATCCCTTCTTGCTAATTCAGCTACTTGCTAAATTTACTAAACTCAACCCTCTCTTCTTCTAATCCTTACTGTTCACTCGTTATTATACCGTTTTTCTCCCCTGTTTGCTACAAAATTGATAATACCTGCCCAGTTTTGGTTTTCAAGTCATTTTCAGTTATAGTCACTGAAAGATCTTATTAATATTGAAAATCACTGAGGCATTTACCACTTATCTCGACACTGCAACTTTGGCTAGATCGGTAAAACTAGACGAGCTTTAAAATTTGGATTAAAGGAACATTATAAAAAGGTTCGTCATTAAGAATTCTATAACTCACCGAGTGCCGCACATTGTCTGAACCTTGGGCATTAATTCAATTTTGGTAATGCTAAAATGTTTTCCTTTCCTGTCACATCAGTTCGTTTTGATACCTCGTAATCTTGTTTCATTCATATGAACGGTGATTCGCTTGTTAACGAAATGAGTTCCTCGCTAACCCCCAGTAGTGGTTGGAAATGCAACCTACTCAGCTTTGTCTGTTTTGGCCACTACGATTTTCCTAGTTCTCTTTTTCACCTTTATTATTTTTTTTCATTGGCCACTTTACGTTCTCTATTTCATATTTATTCATTCACGTGTTGCGAGTCTTGAGAATGAGCGCCTATTTTTGAGCACTCAAAGTCGACTTTTGTTCCCCTTTAAATTCTTGTTCCAGCTGATGTTTTTATGTTATAAAGTACGTATACCTTTCCACTTCAGTTCCTTGGGATAATTCACTTCAAATGGAACTTCGTTTTCAATGTTTCCAAAATGATTAAAATGATTTTATTCTTCCTTAGGTGGAGGACGTAATCCAGTCACTCCTCGGTTCTTAAGACACTTTAACACCATCACAATCAATGAATTCCAGGATGACATTATGAGAACAATCTTTAGCAAAATATTGACATGGCACATGGAAACAAGGTAAATTATTTCATAATCTTGCTGTAGGAAGTTTTCCGGCTCCTAAATTTGTGAGAAGTATTTTTTGAATTGTAAATTGGTGTAAACTATAAAAAACTTTAAAATTGTAAATCGGTAACAAAAGAAATTTAAAATTTTTTAAAATTAATGAACTGTAATACAATTTATTCAAACCTTTTCTCTCATATTAATTTTTTTTAAATTTTTTCAAAACATTATTTTTTACCTTATTTTTTGCTGTACTTAAATGTATTTTCTAATTCTTACAAACTTCAACAATCAGAAAAGTTTTATTAGCAAAATAAATATACTATGACTCAATTTGATACAAAAATGTAATATCCCCTATGATTGTATTTAGCAACAAGTTTAAATGGGTATTTAAGTATCGCATTGAAAATATCCTGGTTATTGGTTCAATTCCAGAGGTCATTTAAGAATTCTATGTCTATATCTGCTTTAAAAACCTTATGGTGTTTTCCTATACAGCTCTTGAAGGTGTCGTAACATGAGTTTTTTTTCTTGTGTGGGGCTATCAGTCCAACTTGACCTTGAAGACCAGGATGCTCTCCTTGTTTAGTGTTACATATCTTTAGAATGAATTCGGGAAAAATGTCAAAAGATTATAAGACAGAAAGCAGGAGAACCAAGATCTAGTGGAAAACCCAGCACTAGAAGTGAGGAACAAATTGAAGAAGACCTGAAATTACTAGAAAAAGGCCCCCGATAGAAAAGAATTGTCCAAAATTGTAAAGAGTCTAGGGCTCTGCAAGGGCTGTAGTGCAAGGATCTTTCCACAAAAAAATAGAGAGAGCCCTAGTGGCTCAGAAGATAGAGCGCTCACCTCCCAATAAGGTGATCCGGGTTCGAATCCCAGCAATGGCTGGTCGATACGAATTCTGCACCCGGCTCGTAACGACCACAGGGCTTACTTTAAATATCCGCAGTAATGGACGGATCATGGGTTCGAGTCCCCTTGTCGTCCAGCTAACCATGGGATGTTTTCGTAGTTTTCCTCTACATGTAACGCAAATGCGGGTTAGTTCCATCAAAATGTCCTCCACGAAAGCAAATTTCTCCCAATACTTAATCATGGAGATCTTTTGGATTGGGTTCAAAATTACAAGGCTACGGAGTTTATCATTGGTAGTCTTAAACTCAGAATCGGATCTGGTGTTGAATGAAGGTTATAAAAAAAAAATTAAGAAAAAATTAAATAAAAAAAAAAAAAGTAGAGAGTTATAAGGGTTGTTCTTTGATTTTTCTATGTATAGATGATTCTTCGAGCTTGACTTCACTTCATACCGCTAATGTTTGCTTTCTTAGGGGTTTTGGTGAAGATTTCAAAGCGTGTATAGGTGATGTGATTGATGGCACTCTGACTATCTACAAAGAAGCCATCCTTCAACTTTTACCCACTCCAGCCAAATCTCACTACACTTTTAACCTCCGTGACTTTTCTCGGGTCATCCAGGGATTGCTGCTCTCTTTTCCGAAGACAGTCCAAACTATTACCGACCTCAAACGGATGTGGGTTCATGAGGTGAGATATAATCTTTGCTATATTTTGCCACTATGCGTCAATTAAATAATTTTCTTACAAAAATTTCTATAGGCTAAATAATTATTCCATACATTTAACCTTACGTTAAGTTTCTTGGCTTTACTGCCCCCCCCTCCCAGTTTTGCCCGGTGTCTGTCATTATACGCAGGCATAGATTCTTTATTTTACTAAATATAGAAAGAAATATTTAGATTTTAGTTAATCACTTTTAGTTGAAACGAAAGAACATCCGAAAGTAATAAATTACTATTTATTACTTTCATTAAATTCGTAAGTTTATGTTAAATTGTAGGGCAGCACGATTTCTATTGTGGCGTAACTACCACTATAAATATTGAATATCAATTCCCTAGTATATAAGACATGTTAACTTGATTCTATCTTGAGGTGCCTTTTGATAGATGAAGGTTGACATAGTCAATAAATTAAAATCCTCCACACTATCAATGTCAAAAGTTGGCAGCATTCCATTTTTTAAGCCAAATGTTCATTTGTCTTTGTAGACCCCTAATTTTCAGAATTGTATGAAATTTGGTTTCAGGGATTATCTTGACACGCTAAATCGAATGCAATAAAAAAAAAATTATATTTTTACAGAAAAAAAATACGCTTTTGTGTCAAAATAAACATATTTTGCCATGTTGTTGTTTCTTATGGCGCTTGGACAAGCCTTGCATGGTGAAAGCACGGAACGAATTTAAGGCAGAGAGTGCGTTTTTCTTGTTATTTCAGTGGCGCCATCCTATGGCCTAGAATCCGACTTCAGCCACACACACGTCACACATACGTCGCACCCGTTTATAGGGAGGACCCATTCATTCATCCGCAGATCGTAAAATTGACCTGCATCAGAGAACGATCGATCTCCAACCCAGTACCCCCAGTGGTATTGATTTGTTATGGTGACTTGGAGGACTTTTGCGACTCGACAGATTTAACGTGCATCAGTCACTTTACTACACGGGGAGTCTTCGGCTGGCGGGGTTCGAACCCACGAACTCTCGTACATGGGTCCAGCACCCTACCGACTAGGTTATCCCGGCACCATGCCATGGTAAAAATTAACATACATAATACTCTCATACCCATAAATTACGGATAATGCCTGGTCAACAAATAAAAGGTTAAGAAACAAAACAAACGTGACTTATTCGTAAAACCCATTTATTAAACAAAAGCTAACGAATAAAGAAGATGATGTATGAACGATTATAAAAAAATAAATATCATCAAAAATATCTCCTTTACAAAAGCTCTATATTACATAGATAATATGATTTTTAACTCTTTGTATATCTCCCATGCATTGAAATATAAGGCCTAGGTATGCTGAGTATGAAAGTTTAGAGCTGATAACTTCACGCAGCGGCAATAATTTGTAAAGTTCCAGTATACATGTAGAAGGTGGTTGGTGGTGCTGCAACTCGTCGGACAAGCATTTCTCACACTTGCTTTATCGGATTCAGATCAGGTGAGAATGCTGGCCATTTCCTATTGGCGATATCCCATGATTAAAGGCATTCGTTCACGGAGAAGACAGGCCTTTTCATCCATAAAAACAAATTCTGTATCTATGGTACACCTAAATAGTTCTAGATCTATGTAGTTCCAGAATGATGTCAAATTTAGACAGTCATGGTTACGATTTGAAATGCAGAGCTTGTTCTGGAGCTTAGAATAAATCCATCCAAAACGAGTAATCATGCACCATCGCAACTTTCAATGATGCTGTCTTGAGGATAGCCATAGCAAATACCTGACGTGCTTCAATTTAAATGTCCGGCGTGAATCAGACAGCAAGCTATGTTCAAAAGTTATTAGTTTATTTTGCCACTGTACTTTGCTTGTTTGTCCCAAGAGCGTTATTAGTCCTAGGAACTTACAAAAAAGCCAAAAAATTTGCGTTTCGAGTTAGAGAAAAAATAGCTAAATTCTTACTATTGTGTTGGATCCAACTATGTTTTGCAACTTATTATTATTTATTTTAAAAAAATGCTCTATGATAGTCAGTATAATGATCCAATTTAAGGGAGAGAGATAGTTTTCATTTTCAAAGTTTCAATTATCACCGAGAAGTTAATTTTTTAGGAATGATTTCATTTTAGGTTTTGCGGGTGTTTTATGATCGTCTTGTGAATGAGGCGGATCGAAATTGGCTCTTCAACTGCGTTAAAACTGTGAGTCAATCTGTACTCCACGAAGATTTCGATCAGTTGTTGTCCAACTACTGTGGGGAGGAGGGTGTCGTGACGGAGGATGACACTCGATCACTCATGTATTGTGACTTCAGTGATCCAAAGGCCGACAATCGTCTCTACATGGAGGTGCAGGACTTTAACTCTCTCAAGACAATCATCGAAGGATATCTGGATGAATTCAATAACATGAGCAAGAAACCCATGAGTTTAGTTCTCTTCAGGTAAGAATCATTTTATTTTCTAAAGAATAATTGTGCCCAAATAAAAAATTATAGCCAGAATAATTTTTAATTTAAGCAAGGGCAGTTGAAATATTATGCAATCATATTTTTGGATATTTTCGGGCTTACCCTCCCTTCTTGTCAGCCAAAATAAGCAAATCCCCCTTCCATGCTTACGTAAGAAAATCGAAACATTCCCCTCGACCGATAAAATCTTCAAAAGAAATTTTTTCTTTCCTTAAATCCCACTTTTATTCCAAGTTTGACATTTTTCTTTATAACATTTGTTGTTGCATTTTTTACAACGTTTTTTTAGAGAAAATTTTGAAAATAATGTGATTTTAAAGTCAAGTAAACATTGCGATATCTCCATTACAAATCCTATCTTTTTTGTTAGATGCTTACGTAATATTTTAACGGCCCCTATAAAATTTTTAATTACTGCCAAAAGAACGACATAACTTGAAAATTTGACATCGTCATGAGTCTTAAAACATAAGACACCTTAAATATGTAGTTGAAATTATGAATTAGACAAGATGGGCACCTTAAATATGTCACGTAAATGTTGCATATGGTATTTAATGCTACAAAATCAGATATAAAATTCAAATCATTCTGAAAAATATCTATTTTTTGATGCATTCAGATTTCTATGACTTAAAATGTAGTAGCAGGTAGTTTCAATTTTAAAAGTTAAGTCCTAACAATGTAAGTTAGTTTTGATGGTTTTGGTTTCATCGAGAAGGCAACTTTTGCAACTTTTTTCGACAATATAACTTTTCTGAAATTTAATTTAGGCCTCTGAATTTTTTACTGGAATTTAACATAAGTACTTTAAATATAAACACTTTTTTGAAACAAAGCAAAGAACCTTTACTATTTAATTTTCTTCAAAGCTAAAATTTGAAGATGAAAATAAAGATATTTTGAACACACTATTAAAGTCATAAAAATCATGTTAGTGACATGAAACAACTTTAAATGGGCAGTCATTTATACTCTTTTTAAAACTATTCTAGCACAAAGAAATTGAAAAAAAAAAAAAAAAGTATTTTTTGCATTAAAAAAATTAGAATTATTTTTTTGGATTATTATAGGAAAAAAAATTTTTTTAAAGCAATAAATTATGTAATACTCTTTTTATACTTTTTTTCAAACCCATACTAGCTTAAAAAAATTGAAAAATAAAAAGTTTTTTTTTAACTAAAAGAAACTATAGAAAACTTTAACTAAAAAAAACTTACTAAAACTAAAAGAAACTTTAGAATAAATTTCTTTAGATTTTTTATAGAAAAAGTAATGATTTTGAATGAAAAATTATGAATTTTTACCTAAATTCAAGTGCTAGTATGAGTGACTAAATTTTAACTTATTACGTTTATTGCACGCCGAGTGCATGCAGGATGAAAAAATTTGAATTGAGAAAAACAAATTTAAAGACAAAACTTTAAATATAAATTAAATTAAAATACTTGCAGACGCTTTAAGAGTTAAAAATATTTTTGGTTTTCAGTGAGTGGATTATACCTGGCGTCAAATTGCTCAAAATAAAACAAGTCCTAATTTTTGTTGAAAAAAATCGTTAATTGTTTTTGAAAAAACCCTCTAGATCCCCTAATCAAAAGAGTTGTCAAAAAGGTTTAGCTTTTTTACGTTAATTAAACTTTTTGTTAAATCTCAGAATTCCGGAATTAATTACGTGAATCAAAACTTGTTTATCAAACGATAATTTTTTGTGAAAAGAAATTATACTTCAATTTTTTTTAAAACTTATAATTGATCAAAACAACTTTGAATTATAGGGTATAAATCTTTTTACATAATCGTTGCGTAATTAATGTAATTTAAAAGAGCAAATTCAACAATTTGAAAAAAAAAACAAAAAAAAAAAAAAAAACATTTTTTAAAATTTTCTTCCTCAAAATATTGCAACAACCATCTAAATGCCATTTAACAATTCTGTTTCAATTATTTTAAAGATAACCATAAAATTAAATAAGTAAGCTCTGTAAACGTGGATTAGATTATTAACAAATAAGTTATAGTCTTACTACTTATTAAATACAATATACTTATTAATTGTGTTGGCCATTAATCTCGAGTCATTAAATGTCATTAGAATCATTAAAGTAAAAAAAAAAAAACAAGAGTTGTTGAAATTTAAGTATCTTTAGACAATTCTTTTGTGATGCTGAGTTTTAAATTTTATTTATAACAAAGCTTTTTATTATCAATTAGGTGAATTTTATTAGTATAGCTTGAATATTATTTCAAATCTGAAATTTAAAAGAATACAGTTTGAAAAACGACAATTCATAATAGCACATAAAATTGTAGTGATAGTAAGCTTATCTTTATAAACAGATTCATTTGATTCATTCTAAAATAGACTAAAAAATGTAATCGATATATTTTTCTCCTTTTCTTTCATTTTGGTAGTTATTTTGATTTAAAATGCACATCAAAAGTCGACTTCTGTGATGCCACAATAGGCATCACATATATTTCCTAGCTTTTAAAATTTCTTTAATTTCTTAAATTTATTCTTTTAATCATTCTTAATCAAATTTTAACTAAATAAAAACAATTAGTTAATTTTTATTACATTTTATCAATGCAACGGCTAATTTTTTATTTCTATACCAATGTTAAACTCATTCATTCACTGTCGCGACTCAATCGAATACAAAATCTATTTATAATTTCTTACCGCAAAATTGTTTCAGTTATATTAATTCTCGCAGTCTTTTTGGTGATTAGCTTTTACCAAATTATTTTCAAATTTAATACTGATTTCGGGAAGTTTGCTTTACTTTTAGAAATATTACCTTTTTCATAAATCGCAAACCATGGATCTCTTCCCATGCTCCTAATTGTCCGTTAGGAACAATTCACTTTACTTTTAATTTTGAATTCTTGGCACGGAGACTAAAGGCCTTTGGTTCTCAGTCCCAACCGTAGAATCTTAACAGAAATTCTTGATGCTAAGGATCTCTTTGAGGGACTTTATTTCATTATTTCTAAGTATGGCCATATTTTCTAAATAATAAATCAATTTTTTTATATGTTTATTTTTCTGAAACAAATATCCCTCATTCATAACAGAATCTCACTCGGTCAAAAATTATACTTAAATTCTATAAAGAAACTACATCCTTTGCTTGCAGACTTTATGAAAGGCAGGAATGTTTGAATAACAGATATGTGTGGGATGAACATTGCTGACAACAGTGAATGTTAATTTTATAGGTAAATTTTAGAGAAGGGAAATAAAGGGTTTGACATGGGTGACTGGGTTTCTAAAAAATACGAAGAGAACTTTTATTTTGTTCTTTTTTATGAAAATAAGAGGTTAAAAGGGGCAGCAGTCAAATTCTCATTTTTTTCCGTAGCTAAGTTAACCTCATGGAGAGACCATCTCTATGTAGCGTCCATTTTTCTGTCTACTTTGTGTTGGTGAAAGCATCCAGGAGAGACCATTCATTAATGGTCAAATAAGGAAAACACAAAAAAATATTAAAACAATACGAAAAGGTTGATTAAAATGTATTTAAAACATTTGTGTGAGACTCTTATTGAGAGAGCTCTTTTTGACGATACAACATCATGTTGCAGTCAGAGTGCATTACAGACGATGACGCTATCAATGGTATTATTTTAGAGTTGGAAGTTCGAAAAAAAAAGTTAATTTAGAAAAAACAAGTATTTCAAACAAACGAACCTCTCTTCACCTTTTAAAGCTAACTAATTTTTATGATATATAATTAAATGAAACCGTGCGTATTTATTTAAAATAGTTTTATCATTCATAATGAGTAAATTTGTTTTTACATGTAATTATATCAGTTGGGATCATTTTCAAAGGGGCTAAATTTTTTATTCATAAATCCGGTATTTCCCCACCAAGAAAATGACACTGACTAAAATTAAAATCGTTGGAGAAAAATCATGTACCTTCGATAACAATTTTGAAATCAATAGAGGTAACTTTGAAGAAAGATAAATCTCCATTTTACTGTGGTTTCACTGTATTAACAGAGTGTAAAGCAAAAACATTTCTTCATAAATGACTCATCTTCACTCTCCCTGAATATAAATGAAAAACCAGTGGTTTTCCTTTTCATACAAAGTGGAGCTTGTTACTCAGTAGAACATGTTGCTTCTGAGGTCACCTCCTATGAGGAAAACATAAGCATTCAAACCGAAGCAGTAAAGAGGCTCCAACCTGTTTGCCCATTTTGTTTTATAACCGTCGTTGAACAGCCGACCTAATGCTTTGGGCTTACGACTCATAATCTTTAACTCCGTAACCTTGTCATTTTGAACCTAATCCAGAAGACAAAGGAACTCCTAGATCAAGTATTGTGTGAAATTTGCCTTCGTGGAGGACTTTTTGATGAAACTAACCTGCATTTGCGTTACAGGGAGAGGAGAACCACGAACGCCTCCCACGGTTAGCCTGACGGCAAGAGGACTAACCCTTAATCCGTCTGCCACTGAGAATATTTTAACGTCAGCACTGCGATCGGTGCAAGCCGGATGTGGAATTCGTATCGCCCAACCATCGCTGGGATTTGAACTTTGGTTCACCTCATTGGAAGGTGAATGCTAAATCCTCTGAGCCTCTTTCAGACCAACTCGGAAATTTGTCGTGATAGAGAATTTTATGTATTTCGTTATATCGATATGTTATATATATTTTTTGTATAGATTCGCCGTTGAACATTTGTGTCGCATATCAAGAGTTTTGAAGCAGCGACGGAGCCACGCTTTGCTGGTGGGTGTTGGAGGATCAGGCCGGCAATCCTTAACTCACTTAGCTGCCCACATATCTGATTACGAACTGTTTCAGGTAAACGGTTTATATTTCCAATTAAGAAAAAGCATTCTCTTATTAGTGATAAATGCCTACAAAAAATCCAAAATGTAAAAATTATTAAAATTATTTAAAAATAAAAACATTATCCTGTTATAAAATCAACTTATTTGTCTGGTGGGTAGTGATTCATTCTTATTTTGTTATGAATCTTTACCACCTTTTTTTCGGATTTCTAACCCCCAAAATATAAGGTGAAGCCGCAATCTGGGAAATAGGGTCCCAATTGTTTGGTCAGAAGAGCAACCCACAGTTTGGACCCCTTAATGGAAATTTTACTTTTTGCTTATTTCGTCATAACTCGAAATTTGTTTTAACGAATTTAGAAATTTTTTTTGCTCACTATTATAAAATTCATTTAGCCAAAGATAATTCTATGCAAAAACAACTTTTAGTGAGCATTTTTTTAATAGATTATTTTATAACAGTCGGAAAAATTTTGAATTGCAAGGTACACAATTGTTTTCATCATTTTAAAGAATGTATTTTTAAATGGCAGAATACAAAATATGAGCAAAATGGGTCGAATAGTTAGTTCCTGAAAAATTAACTTTTTTAAAATTCTATTTTTCAGAATCTATTTGAGAATCTATTCTCTGATCTATTTGAGAATCTCAGAATCTGTTCGTATTTTGCCATTTAAAATTGCATTATTTAAAATGATGGTAAAAATTGTATACCTTATAATTCAAAATGTTTTCGACTCTTATTAAAAATAATAATAAAACATGATAAATGTATACTAAAAGTTATATTTTGCATGGAATTATCTCTAAATGAAGGAACTTTACAACTGTGTGCAACATTTTTTTAATGTAAAGTATGTAAAAAGTAAATAAGGTGTCCAAACTTTATACTGCATATATATATTATATGTTTATTCAGAGAAAGTATCTTCTATCTCTATATGTAGGGGTAGCCGGAATCTAGGAAAAATGGTCCCAATAGTTTGGTCAGGAGAGCAGTATAAAGTTTGGATACATTACATTGCAGTTTTGAAAAAGATTTCTTTTTGACCTTTACTTAATAATATTTATTATATTTTCTTTACTGCCTTTAGGGTACATTTGTTAGAAACGTCATGTTAAATAATTAAAAACTTAATTAAAACATAATTTTTTAAGTAACTGTATCAACTTAAAACTATCACTTAAATTTTAATGGACGGGACGTTTAAATATTTTTCTTCCTAGCTGAAATTTTTATGAGTTTTTTTCGTAGGCAAAATATTTAAAACTTATTTTTTCTAATACTCTACATGTGATTGCAAAATTCCTTGTGCATTAAGTAATTACTTCTTTTCTGAAATCGCTTGGCCTCCAACAGTAAGCCCGAACTAATCTCAAGAAAAACTGAGAGATTTTTTCAAGATCTATTTATGTAAAAAGGTGTTAATTTAGGCTTTTTTGTGTTCAGGTGGAGATAAGTAAAAGTTACACTATGACAGAGTGGCGAGACGATCTCAAACTGATCCTACGGAAATCCACGGCCACCGATCAGCACGGCGTTTTTCTCTTCAGTGACAACCAGATTAAAGAGGAATCCTTCCTGGAAGACATAAACAACCTCCTGAATGTGGGAGAGGTTCCAAACCTCTTTGCACCCGACGAGAAACAGGAAATCTGCGAGAAGATGAGACAGATTGACAAGTAAAAAAACACTCATTATTTTCAATAATTGAACACACAGAATGCATTTTAGAATATTAAATTAGTAGAATCTGAAATGATTTTATGTCCTTATTGTCTGCTTTAACATGTATGAGTAGAAACTCGTGCAACGCTTTCTTTGAACAATATGCTTAAGAACAAAGAAAAGGATTTAAGAATGTAAAGTTGCATAAAATTATTGCTCGGAATAATTTTTATTAAATAATTAAGGGTTGCTACAATGAATGAAATAATTTGACATGATGTTCTATTGCAGGAAGCACTATGTAGGAGAAGCAAAAACCATTTAGTTCTTAATCACTTTAGAAATGGCACTATGAATCAAATGACTCTTCATTGGTTATTTTCATAGCCATAGGTTTGTGCGATGCAGGAAATCAGAGATTTAGTAAACGGATACGATTGTTTGCGATCTTAAGCCATTTTGAAAAGACCTATTTTGTTTAAAAAGGTTTACTAAGAACATTATGCTTAAAAAACCATCGGTTACTTTGCAACATAGTTTTAAATTCCATGAATGTGCTAAATTCCATAATAATGAATAGAGTGATTTGTTGGACCAAAGCACAAAATTAGATATTATAGAATTAAAAATAAAAAAAATGAAGTTTAACAGTTAATTATTGTACACAGATCCGAAATCTGCATGCAGGCAGCATCAAGGAAGGAAAAGGAGTGTTGGAATTTTAAACTATATTAAAGCCATATCAACACGTTTGTTAGTATATGTTGGATACCAAAGTAGTTGTCGTGAATTTTATCTAAAATAAGGCTGTACTTGAGTATTTTCTTTTTTTAAAAAATTTCCAGTACAAAGGCTGAATTAAAATAAAGCTATACAGATACTCACAAACTATATATTTTTTTTAAATTCACTCTATATTATTTCATTAAAATAGCGAAATATTTTATGTAAAAATTTTGCAGCATGCATGGAATTGATTTAAGGAATTGTTTATTTAGGCAACGTGAAAAGTCCCAACAAACAGACGGTACTCCTGTTGCTCTGTTCAACA
Source organism: Parasteatoda lunata (assembly GCA_949128135.1). Classification (NCBI taxonomy): domain Eukaryota; kingdom Metazoa; phylum Arthropoda; class Arachnida; order Araneae; family Theridiidae; genus Parasteatoda; species Parasteatoda lunata. Next base: position 110,092,619 of record OX421975.1, read on the forward strand.
TGTTCATCCAGAGAGTGAGGGACCAGTTGCACATTGTCTTGGCTATGAGTCCCATTGGTGACTCCTTTCGCACAAGGCTCAGAAAATTCCCCTCTCTTGTCAACTGCTGCACCATTGATTGGTTTCAGGTAATTAATCATTAAGGCGACTTCAAAGCCAAAGTCTTAACCGACTTTTGAGTAACATATAAAAAAATGTTTTACCGTCTAATGAGAGAGAATTAAAACCTTGATTCCTCTTTATAATATTTGCCATCTGTCTTAAAAAAAAAAACAAAAAACAAATTCTACCGGAAGTTTTGAGATTCTCTTCTAACGTCATAGCATTGATATGACTTATTTCTTTTTTTGGTGTCACAGGTTTGTTTGTGTATACTCGGAATACTCAGTTATTCTGAATTTAATTTTTGTGTTGTATTTTTGTGAAAAAATTTGTTCTTCCTATTTTAAAATATCAGATGAAGATATGAAAAAAAGAACTTTGGAAAAGTATCCTATATTGATTTGCAATTACTTGATTGTTGAGATGTGGATTTACACAATTTAGTTTACACCTGCAGAAATTCTTCTACCTGAATCTCTTACTGGAAGTTGAAACAACCTCTACAAATACTGCCCCAAACCGTGGAAAACATGAAACATGGTAGGGGTGAATAGCAATTACAAATTAACGAATCTGTAATTTAAAGAGTATGTAATAATGTGAAGTATATTAAAATTTACAAATTCATTCATCAAACATGGTCTATTATAAGTATGGAAAGCTAATTTATTCTATTTACTTTGTTTTCAATAAAAGTTTTTTCCTAAGTAAAAAAATAATAAAATAAAAGCGCTTCTGTGAATTTAAATTCCTAATTTTATTTAACTCATTAATATATTACTTAATATCTTGTCTTAAGCTCTTTAAAATTTCTTTTTGAATCTCTTTTGCCATGATATAAAGCCACAGTTGAATGCTTGAAAAATGAAATAAAGCTATTCAATTAAAAAAGAATATTGAAATTTTATGACATTTTCACTATTAGCATTCACTAAAGATTGGGGAAAATTAGCCATTTGACCGCTGGTAAAATGGAGTTTTGTGTCACATAAAAACAAATATCTAAAAGTGCTTCTTAGAACCATTCAAAGTTATATTTTTTTCTTAAAGGTCTCTAAAATCTAAAAATGTCGGTTTATTTCAAACATTTGTCTTATTAAATGAATGCATATTTAAATTTGAAACTCTTATTTTGTGTATGAAAGGCATGGCCTGAAGATGCGTTGGAAGCTGTTGCCAGCAAATTTTTGGAAGATGTTGATTTGACAGACAAAGAGAGGGAGGGCTGCATCTACATGTGCAAGACTTTTCACACCACCACCCAGGATCTTTCGGAACATTATTTTTCGAAACTGCAGCGCCACAACTATGTCACCCCAACATCTTTCCTAGAACTGATATCAACTTTTAAGAGTTTACTCGAGAAGAAAAGAAAGTATGTCTCTTCGTTTGAATTTTATCCGCTACTGCAAAATTTACGCTAGATTTGATTTAAATAGAAAATTAATTATTTATCGTTTGAACTAGGAAAATAAAACTGTTTGACAGCAGGCAGTTTAGGGTTTGTAAAAATGCTGTCTTATAATTACGAACAACGCGTTTTCATTGAACAAAGCCAATGAAACAATCCAATTACTGCAGAAATATTTCAACAGAATTGACCCCCAGCAATCATGCGATTTAATATTATTGGACTTCTGTCTATAGGGTTATTTGAAATCAAAGGTTTACATCAATAATCCCTCACCCACCCGTGCATTGAAGGAAGAGATTCAACATTGCATCAAACGAAATTTAGCCATATTTATGCAAAATGGCCAATTTCAACAAAAGAGTGTGAGCATGGGCCAGCAAAGCTGTGGAGGTTAATTTGCCTGAATTGCTGTTCTAAACATAACCCATCCTATTTACTTTATGTTTTAATTAAAATATATATATTGAGAAAAAAATATTGAGGAGAATATATCTATATAAAAAATATCAAAATATATATAAAGTATATTGAGAAAAAAACTGTGTTTTCTTTTTAATTCACATCTTGAATAAAGGTTGGGACACACTACATTGTTTCAATCAAGTTTTTTCTTCATTCAAGTTTACTGGTTTTCATTTTTCTTGCGAGATCAGAAAACTTTTTACTCATAAAAAGAATAAACAATTACCAATGCTTTCGTTAGACATATTCTTAATTGGAAATTTTTTATATTCTTATGAATTTCTTTAAAATATATAAATTAGTTAAGAACGAGAATTGTCATTAGACAGTAAAGCTATTAATTTAGGAGAAAAAAGGTCTCACTTCAAACAAAAAAGAAATAATAATAATAATAATAAAGTACTGAAACTCAAAAAATTTCTCTTTCCATAACGGCAAAACTTTATCTGGAAAACCAAAAGCAAAATTTATTTAGGTCCATTGAGTAAATTAAATTACAATTGCATTTGGGTTAATATAATGATAAGCCAATTTTTTTTAAAAAAATGCATAAGTGAGCGTTTCTTATGATCAGTTTTGGTGAGAAACAATTGATTTCCAAGATATTTCTGTATAGTGTTGCCCACTTGTAGAAATTTGAAGAGACATGTAAAGTACGCAGATGAAAAAAATATTAGGGAAGAGTTCAATCTAAAAATATCACTTTTGAGAAAAGTATGACGCATCATTGCGCATTATACTCTCGATATCTCAAAACTGAAGGGACGCTAAAAGATTTTCGAGATAATAAGTTCAGAACTAAATAGGTTCTAAAAAGTCGAAAATATATTCTAAAGTATGACTCTAAAAAGTAGAGTCATGAAACATAAGAATAACTACTAATAAGTATGTATGTAATAATAGTTGACAATAAGTCTAAATGGAACAAGGATAATTTTATTTTTGATAGATAAGGACAAAAATAGTTATGCAATAAATAGAAAATAATTTTTTATAATAAACTTATGTTATGATTTTTCCAAAAAAAAAAAAAAAAAAAAATCATTTTCTATTTCGAAAGAAATTAGACATAAGAAGGTTTTAGAAGAAACTCTCCGACATAGGAATTGAAATTAACATTAGGTGGACATATAATGCCAAAGGGAAAATATTTTCTTGACATAACAAGGTTTTCGAGACATCGAGAGTATACTGTACTTTATATTTGATTTGCACTACATGTATATTATAAGTTAGCTACTTCTGTGTATTTTTAGTTACTTTCCTTTCTCAATTCAATATAAATTTGTGACCCCTAAAGTCACAATTATTTTTTTAAAAAAAAACAAATTCTGATAATACACACTAAGGGTGGTCGTTATGGCACACTCTGTTTATAATAATCCAGTTTTTCATTTAAAACTGTTTTTCATAATTACATTTCAGAGCTATACTGAAGGCTAAAAACAGGTACGAGGTGGGTCTGCAGGAATTGCAGAATGCAGCTGGTGCAGTGGCGCAGATGCAGGAGAAATTGACCAGCTTGCAGCCCACTCTAGTGGTTGCAGGAAAGAAGGTGGAGGAGCAGATGGCAGTTGTTCAAGCTGAATCAGCAGACGTTGCCGAAGTGGAAAAGAAGGTGAAGCAAGATGAATCCTTGGCAAATGATCAGGCAGCCGCTGCCCAGGCCATCAAGGATGAATGTGATTCAGATTTGTCAAAAGCTGTGCCAATTCTAGAATCTGCTCTTGAAGCGCTTGACATATTGACACCAGCAGTAAGGCAGATATTTTATATTTCAATTGTTAGTGTAAAATCATATTCATGTCACAATTATCTTAGTTTTACCTTTACTGCAAAAGAGACCGCTGTAAAAAAAAAAAGTGTTACTCGCCATCTCTGCGAAAAGAAAAGTTTCTTATTCTCGTTCGTAAGATTATGCGCAATTGTTTTCATAGAATCCTGTCCTGCTGTCTGATTGGGGTCCTGGAATGAAATAAGTATGGCTGGAGCGTATATGTCTAGGTTCACCCTGTGCATAAAAAGCCTTTCCCTTATGCCTCATCTAAAGTATTGTGTGCCGAGTCAGACTTCAATCGTTTGGCGCTTCATAATCCTTGACCTCCTGAAGCTGCATTGTCTACCTTTCATCCTTATAGCATATCTTTTTTGAGCGAAATGCATTTTGAGTCTAATCGATGCCTCAACATTAATGAGTTGCCAGCTGTACCCCAGTTCTGCTGTGGTGTTTGGTTGTTTAAAAGCACATAAGCTCGTGGAATTTTTGTTGTTTAAAAACACCCACGGTAATGCAATTTGATTCGTGCCTCAGCGTCAACATTAATGGGTTGTTAAAAAAGTCATCTGTGCAATATTCCTGGTGTTTTGGTGTTTCATGGGATCTAGATATTGCTGTCGATCCAGTGGAATAAGAAAAAACAATTCTTTAATCATTTATTATTTTAAAAATGGCATCATCAGTCGAACAAAAAGAATCCCTCAGTAAAGATATGAGACGAAGAATTTATTGATATCTGTTCCAGTTATTGACAATTCTTAATAAGTGCACGTGTTGAGAGATTTACTTCATATTTTTTTATTTCTTACAAACTGTAATTGAAAGAAATAATCTAAACTGACTTATGCTTGAGTTTAAGCATTTATTTTTCTTACATTTTAAGCCAGTTTCCTCTATGAAAGCTTAAATAGTTCAATTTCATCTCGAACTTTTTTTTTTCAAATAAAATTTTGCATGCTATCTTATAGATGAGATATCAGTACATCGGGTATCAGTGACTGGGAGCTTTTGGTTGTTATTAAAAAAATTAACCTGAGTTTGAATTGATTATCTATCAGAGTATGTAAGAAAATTAATATTATTAGAGTTTATAAGAATATTAATATAATTTTTATTAAAAAAAACAAGGCATGAAACATAGAATTTTTTGGACTCATAATGGTTGATGAAAATGTTGGTACAAGAAATTGTTGATGATACAAAACTTATAACAGAGCTTAATCGATTTATTTATATGGAATTCAGACTGATCTCGGTCTTTGCATTCACCTAATATTTAAGAAACATCAAGAAAATAAAATTTCAGTTATTTTCTCTTGATATGTCTGATTAATAAATAAAAAACTGAAATTAAACTCAGTGGTACGACAGCCCATGGAGAGTCAAAACCTACTGTACCCGTCTCAGTTTTCTTGAACCTGAAATATAGAGCGTAGGAGCAGATGTTCTGATTGGGTAGTCAGCCGTATGAGGAATAATCTGTGTTTAGTCTTTTAGCATGCTTGGTACTCATTTTATGGATCCACTGAATGGATAAAAGGCTGAGTCAACCTTGCGAAGTTGGAGAACAGAACTCGTGACCCATTAGCGGCATGGCTCATAAAATAGTCCTTATTGACTTTTTTTAAAATTTAATATTAAAATGTATGCATTTCTTTCAGGATATTACTCTAGTTAAGTCAATGAAAAGTCCTCCCGCAGGTGTCAAACTCGTCATGGAAGCCATCTGTGTTCTCAAAGGAATTAAAGCCAACAGAATAAAAGACCCTGCTGGAACTGGTAAGCGATTTTTTTTTTATCTTCTTTCAATTAATACTGCAAATCAAAATTGTTTCCTATAATTTATGTAAAAAACAACACATCGACCACGACTAGGTCCTTTTCAGGGTTTTATTTTTAAACAGCAAGCTGAATCTTTTGTTAAAACCGATACGCGTTTCAGTGTCACATCTTCATCAGTAGGCTGAATATTAGGAATGGTAAGACGTCAGATTTTACGTCATATAAAAGAGATACAGTTAAAGGTAGAACTTTAAAGTGACAGTTCATTAAAAATGATTTCCAAGTTTTTAAGAAAATATGGAAAGATCTCCTAAAGCACTTTTAATTCTTACTAACAGTTTCATGACATATTTACCTCTTTAGTGTGAAATAAATTCTGTTGAATAAATTCTGTTCTTCATCTTACTAAGGAACACCGAAACATTTTATATAAAAGATTTTACTATTTGTGATTTTTTAATAACATTTTATTTTACTTACTAAAGATAACTTTATTTACTGCCTTTCAACTTTTATCACTTACTCTTGCAATCAAAGAAAATTTCTTTCATCAATAGTGATTCGTTACATTTCAGAAGTGTTTTTCTTGATTAAATATCAATGTGCGACCCCAAATGTATGTTCTTTTTTTTAAATTTTAATTCTTGAAAAGGATTAAAAAGACATCGATTAAGGGTTGTCGTTACATAATATTTTGCATAAAGGTGCATTATTTAATTTTAAACAAACATTTATTTAATGATTTTTTATTTGTGAACTAAATAATGAAATTTAACTTTTGTGATTTATTTGTAAATGAATGAATTAGGTAGATATTCTTTCTTCAATATGTAATTTATGCGTCTGAACTCACCTACCTCCTTTCTAGGAAAAATGATTGAAGATTATTGGGGACCCTCCAAGAAGCTTTTAGGGGACATGAAATTTTTAGAAAGTTTGAAAAACTATGACAAGGTAAGTGAACAATAAAACTCCAAATCATTTAAGTTGGCTGAAAGAATTTCGTTGTAAATTTAAAAAAAGAAACATATTATCATTATTTTGTCTTTCATTCTGAATTTTCTTAATATAGTGTTATAAAAAAAATGAGTTACTTACTCTTAGATTATATCCTTTTCAAATGATGTAATGACTCACCAAATTGTATCAATTTATCAGTTTTAAGGAAATGCTGATACAAGGAAGTAAAATCAGTTTTGTATTTATTTTGTTTTTTAATCATAGTTGAGTGACCATTCGAACTAAATTGTGATGCAAACTATATAGAAATGGTCGTTTCTAATTATGAGCCTTTTTAGAGTTATTTAGTATTTTTGTGTGAAATATTTTGTGCATCACCACATAGACGGCTGACCTTAAAATCCTACCACAAAAATCAAAATAAACTTGATGGATGGGAGGGGGGCCGCTGCGTGGCCCACGTGCCCAGCTCAAAAATCAAAAGGAAAAATTTTTTTTACGTGTAATGGAATCACATCTGTTTCGAAAGTAACTTGTCAACCTTATTTTCAATAAGTAAATTTAATACTGTTCTTTTAAGCTTATTTTTCTACTTTTTTATGTTGTTTAAACTATCCTTATTGAGGTTGATCAATTCTAAATTATTGAAAAAGCATACCACATTTTGTCAATGTATCGAGTAATTGTTAAAGAATTATAATTAGTAACAGCTATAATTGAAGTGATATATTGACATTTTTACGTCAACCTGCTTATTAATTAGCCTTCACTAGGTGTTATGGACCACACTTTTATTTTCTATTCATATTATTTTCAAAAATTTTGTATTTTATTTCCTACTTTTAAATAATTTTTTTTTCTTCTGAAAATTGTCTTTCCTTATATGCATTAGCTAATATAAGCCAAAATTAGGAAATTTTGTGGCCAGTTATATTATTTTTGACAGTTGCCTCTTTTCAAATGATTAAAAAAACTATTTATGAAGTAAGGCATTTCTTTTAAAGTATTTCTTAAAATATAGTTAACATTACAAAGAAAATTTTACAAATGTGAAATAAGTAGTTTTCAGAATATTAAAAAATTGTGCTTATTATTCCAAAATTTGAAAAAAGTTATGATAAAATGCGAATGTAGTGCATTTTCTAAGAAAAAGTAGCGAGTGTCTGATTTTAATTGGTTTGTTACGTTTAGTCCGGTGATGAGACCGTTCATTTTACCTTATTTTTTTATGACAAATTTCATAAAAACTCAAAAAATATTTCAAAATTTTGTTTTCATTCGCAACATCATAAAAGTAAATAAGTATTAGTACAACAAGATTGTTCACAAACTAGAGGATATAAAGAATGAAGCAATAAGCGTTAAAAACCGTTCCTTCAAAAATCAACCATCAAACCTATACTATTGAAAATGCAAATTTATATTTAAGTGACAAATTATGTCTCTATTAAATTGTTGCGGAAAAAATAATGATTTGTTTCAATATGTTTGTCCTCGCATAGTAGTCAATTATAAGAACGCGTAATATTTTAATAAAAATATATGTGGCCAGTTGAAGACTGCATTTTGCCATATGCGTCAGTAGGATAGTTTTGCGGTCAAGGGTTTGATTAGTATTGTTTTCAGATACATACTTTACAAGTTGATAGAATTTCCCTCTGGGTGGAAGAATAATACACAATAATACATCCATTGTATGGGAATGATGATATTTTTCACCAAAACAGCTCTTCTGAAGTATTTAAAAAATGTGGCCTATCATTGTGTTTAAATTCAAAAATAAAAATTATGATTTCAAAAATTTTTTTTTTTTTACATTGTGATGAAGCTCACCTTATTTCAAAGTTTGCCTAGTATTTTTTTTCTAATAACCAGGTAACAAGGGTCCAATCACTCCATCCTATGTTTGGATCCCTATGTACATTTTTTTTTGATCAATTTGTCTCATTATTTAAAATGTGAAATAGTGTACACTCCATTCATGATTTCAGATTTTTCCACCACTTACAAAAAGTTACAGGGTTGGTATGCTTTGTCTTTAATATGATTATGATGAAATCTTTTGTTTTCCATGAAATATTTGATGTTATTCTTAGGACAACATAAACCCTAAAGCGATGAAGGAAATTCGAAGTAAATACACATCGAACCCAGAATTCGATCCTGAAAAGATCAAGAGTGCCTCCACTGCTGCTGAGGGTCTATGCCGATGGGTCATCGCCATGGATTCATATGACGCGTAAGTTTCCTCTTTTGATCACATACTTATGTAACTACACTAAAGTCAGATTGTCTATACTCTGTTGCAAGTTAAGAAAAAACCATTATTCTTATGGAGAGAGCCAGCTTTCCTAAACCGTGTAAAATGAAGAAAACCAAATTTGTTGAATGAAAACTATTTTTTTGTTTCTAATAAAAGTAGAGAGTTGCATCCTATTTAAATAATACTTTCTGCTCGCATTTAAAGAAACTGATGAAAGAATAATAAATATTGTTTCTTGCAAACGATTTTCTTCTACATCAAAACAAAAGTAAAAATTCTTTATCTCGCATATGATTTGTTATGAACAAGTCAGCATAAAAAGCGCCACTTTTAGTGCTCCAATCAAATCCAATGTTTTCGCAACGTCATATAGTTGTTTCTTTTTAAAGAATGAATTTATCGAAATATGTCAAAAAGTCTAGGATTTAAGCTAGATTACGAAGTTATAACCTTTCTTTTCAATAATTCTATGATATGTATCGTAAAAAATAGCATGAATTAAATTTCTGTCTGACGTGTTTAACATCTTGTTTTTAAAGCACATTTGTATAATTTAATAACGAAATAAAAGGCAACTATATGCAGTCGCGACTGATTACTTAAATGCTATAACGCAATGGTCTTTTCTTAACTTGCAAGGGAGTATAACTCATGTGCAAATTATTTAGTGATTTGGTAAAACATTTTATTTCATAAATTGCTTAGCACTATTGTTAGTAACTGCACATTACTAACAATAGGTACTTGTAAAAGCAAACATAAGATCTTTTGCTGGCACAACAGCAACATTTCTGTTTGCTTCAAATTACGTAATGTTCTTTATTTATATTTTGCTATCTAATCAAGTTCAAACACATTAGTTGATAGAATCAATCACTTTATAAACTATGATAAAAGGAATCAAACGGTTTAAAATATTATTGCCATTGAGGAAATTAACATAATGTCATTTTCTTTTACAATGTCTAAGGATTTAAGTCAAAACAAAGAGACACTTTAAAGTTCCAACACATTAGCTGACTGAATGAAAGAAGCAAACTTTTACACATTACCAGTGTTCATTGCGGAAAAATCTTGATTTCGCACTTTAATAGATTACCTCAGTGATCTGCAAATTAACAAGATAATGTGTATATTAACGGCTTTTGGGCTTTAGAGGTAAGATAAATAAATAAACACTTAAAATATAGCTTTTTTTAAAAAAACAAGAAATAAAAGAAAAATCTGCTTTAACCCTTTGACATAGACTTTTTATTAATCATATTTTTCATACTTTTTCCTTATTTTGTATCCATTTATGTCAAAATAAGTGAAAATTATTATATTTAGAATTTTAACAATTCGTGGTTATGAAATACAGCATGGAACACCAGTGGCTTTTTTCTGTTTTAAAGTTAAATTCTTCCAAACAAGGCTGACGTACAATCAATAATTTTTCAAATTCGCACTTATTTGCAGTTATATTTAAGAGAAATAGTTATTCATCATTGAAGTCTCTTTAATTTACGAAATCAATTATTAATAAATTTTAGAATATGAATGAAACAAAAATTTTCAAACTACATTTTTTGAATTTTTTATTTCAGTACAAATATAATTCCGATTATTCTGAGTTCTTTAGTAACTATTAAATTGTTTTTAATAATTAAAAAATACCAAAATGCATTTTTGCTCGCAACTAAGCGGTAGGAAAAAATATATGTAAAAGGAACACATGTGTCCCCTCTGCGTCAAAGGGTTAGTATTTCTTAATTATTATTTATTATTGTACGTCCCGCAGAAATGCCAAAAATTATAATTTCAATCAATCGAAGTTTGATCGTGTTTGAAATATGTAAAATATGTAATTTGGTTTCTAACTCATTGACACATACTGTACTAATTGCTATTTAAAAAACATTTGTTATTTCTTCAGTTCTGTAATAGAACAATGAAGTTTTTTAAGTTTTAAAACAAACCATGCTGACTTGAAATATAAACAACACACCTAAATTACAACTTTCTGATTTAAGAACTATAGAATTTATTTTGGCAGTTTTAGGAAAGAATTTAATTTGTTAGAAATTAATTTAGATGAAGTACTCAAAATCTACAAATGTTTACAGCTTAACAATGTTTAATTAGTTAAATTAGTTAAAATTAGCTTGAAAGTCATTTTGATATTTTTAAATTTTGCGACAGCGTGGTGAAAATTGTGGCACCAAAGAAAGAAGCCCTAGCACAGGCTGAAAGCGATCTCAGTGAAGCCCTGGCTTCTTTAAAAGTGAAGCAAGACAGCCTGAGAGAAATTCAAGCCAAATTGGCTGAACTGCAGCACAAACTAGACGAGGCACAAAAAGAAAAAGAAGGTCTGCAATATTTTTTAATTCTACTATTTACAAAATAAAATGTTTCATAATTCTGTTTTGGTCTGAACATTTCGAGAGAAAATATATAATCGTAAATTTCCCATGTCGGTAAATCTAATCTACCATGACTCATTTCCCTGAAAATTAAATTTTTCGATAGCGTAATAAAAAGGTGATTTGAACAATTGGAACAAACAGAGAGTGATATACAATTTCTATGATAGTTTTGTTGAGAAAATATAACTTTAAAGGTATGAATCTAGCGAAAACAAAATAGCCAGCAGAGGTAGAGATATTTAAAATAGAAGCTTTTCTCCGAGTAAAGTTTTATTGTGTGTTGAAATACGCAAATTATTTATTGACTCTTCTGTTCGCTTACTCTCACCAACCCCGATGATTGCATAAAAAAAGATGAAATTATTCATCTAAAAATATATGTACTTAAAAGAACACTCCAATATTTCTCTTATCACACTATTAAAATCTATTAGTGAACATAAATCATTTTTTTAAGTAATCATGTTTTGAAATAACAATTAAACTTAAAAGCTTGCCAAATGAGCGGATTTTAAATACAATTTTTGCATTCATCATTTTGTGCATCTAAAAATCATTTAACGAATCTCTTTAACTGTAATTCTCATGTCATTTCTACCAAAGAATAATAATTGCAAAGCGGTTTATCTTAAATTGTAACGTAGAATTACGTTATTCTAATAATAATAATAACATTCCTCCTAAGCTCTTCATTTAGAAATCAAACAAAATCAAAAATTTAATAGTAACAGTACAGGTAATTTTAACTTTTAAATTAGGGAAACAAAAATATTTATAGGAAAACAATATATTTATCACTTATAATAATTTTATGCTGATTTCAACCAAACCAGTATGAAAATGAATGTGGGAAAACTGGAACCTACCATGTGATTTTCCAGCCAATAAAAATGTATTGACAACAATGGACACCATCATTAGATTTTTATATATAGTAAGATTATCATTGTTATCGACTACCAAATGTGGTTTTAAAAATATCTCATTACGATAATAAGAAGTAATACAACTCTACGAAGAATAATCTTTCTTACACTATTGTTTCTCTCAGGTGCTACTTCTGCTGCTTTTTAAAATATACCAAGGCAAGAGTGGAACTTTAGATGATTATGACTTAATTTTTTCACTTCAGGGACCACCAAGTCTACAAGAATCTAATAGACAATCTGAAGTCTGTAAGAGAACTAGAACGCTTGATTTCAAAAGGTTATTTTCCAAGACGATATTGCAAGATTCAAAGTTATAAAGAAACATTTGCATCGAAGAGACTGAATCACTAGCCAGAGAAGTCAGACTGAAATTGAAGTCAGTATTTCTGAAGCAGTACATAAGCTGTGTTGAATTGCTGGACACAGCTGAAAGATTGATATCACGGAACGACATGTATTTCAATTTCGTTGACAACTTCGTGAAGGAAATTTGTTTTTCCTTTGGGTGGATTAGAAATAGGAATCCTGTTTGAAATTTGGGTAATTTTTTTCTTGGGAGGGGTGAGAAGAAATGTTTTTGGAATCCTACTTTTGAAACAACCCTCATTCACTAAGAATTCGTAAAAATTTAAAAAAAAAACATGCTTTTACTTGACAAAAGCAAAAGTCGCAGTATAAATTTTGTTCAATAATGGTCGACTCCAACCCTTGTTTGCTGCAATTCCCCTATTTTTAAAAAATGCTGTGCAATCTTATATGGTTTACTTTGCAAACCATGCTCGCTTCGCTTTCTTCTTCACGTCTTTTACGCGTTCATTCAATGTTAAGACTTTCATGACTGTCATCAACGCATTCTTTTCTTCTTTGATCATGTTTTTTTTATTATACTTAAAAAGCAGCTCGACAAATACTCATTTTTCAACGAGTAACATTAGCAATGAAGAAAATAATTCTTACTGAATCTGCATAAGTATAAAGAAAACAAAATATCGAACACTTAGTTTGTTGAACTATTCGCTTTTAGCCATTCATTTTTTCCCAACATATAGCTCCGTTTGTTTTAGCTTTACGTTGTTCACGCGAGCAAAGAATTTTCATTCACACGTCCATTTAAGCCTTCATATTTATGATGGCTCACATGCTCGATATTTCAATTGCTAACTCTAAATAGAAATTTTAATTATTTACATTAAAAATGAAACCTCTCTATTTTAGATCTAGAGAAACAGGTAGAGCTGTGTGCTACTCAGCTGGAGCGTGCCCAACTTTTGATTGGAGGTTTAGGGGGAGAAAAGGATCGTTGGAATATTGCTGCTGATCAACTGGGTATCCAATACGATAATCTGACAGGAGATATTTTAATCGCTTCTGCTGTTGTTGCTTACCTTGGAGCTTTTACCTCTGCATTCAGACAAGTTAGTTTTTTTTTTTTCATTTTGTTTCCTCTGCAGACCGATTTCGCTCAAACTCTGCTAATGAATCTGCATTCTTTAAAATGATGTAAAAATGTGGACCTTATACTTCAAAAATGTTTGACTATTATTGTTAAATAAAACGATATTTATTAAGAATCACTTTTTGCATGGGATTATGTTTGGATAAAAAAAATTTTATCAATTCGCTTAAAATTTCTCGAGCTACGACGAATAAAAAATATATTAAGGGATGTAAACCATTCAACAGACCAAACTATTGGTGTCCATGTACGTGGTTATTGAATCAAAAGATTGGACATTTTTGATTTCGAACCTCTGAAGTTTTTTTTGTTTGAGAGTGTATTATTTATAATTTACGAATTTTCTATTAAACTGTTTCACTGCTTCATACAAAGTCACACTTGGCGGATTATCGGTAATAAATGGGAATTTTCTATTTTTCATGATAGACATATTTTAAAAAAATTCCAAAATCGAACAAAAAAGCTTTTTGACTGACACAACAAGCATTTTAATTAGTATAATGACGCTTTGTTCTCTCTGACAGATGCTTCTAAGACATTATATTACAATTTTCAGGATCAATGCGTAACTTGGGTTTCCTTGTGTCAGAAATGTGGCATACCCTGCTCAGATGAGTTTTCTCTGCAAGATGCATTGGGAGATCCCGTTCTCATCAGAGACTGGAATTTGGCTGGTCTCCCCACCGATAGCTTTTCTACAGAAAATGGCATCATTATTACGTATGTAATCTCTTTTAACTGCTATTCTTTTCAACAGTTTACTCTTATAGCGTTGTTCATAGATCTGGGTTTCTCAAAATTTGAACACAAGTGTATCTTGCATTTAAAACTAATAAAATAACTAAAAAATGTCACCGGCATATCATTAATATCTGTGCCTCTTTTTAAAAATTCCCTAGAAATGAATTAATTTGGCAAAAATTTATCTCATAAATGTTTTATAGAATCGTACAATATGGAGTCAAATCTAATGCTAACTTAGAATGAATTTCATTTCATGACTCCCTCTGACATATACATATATGCTACAGATCGACAGAATGTGAACGATCACATAGTTGCTTTGGTGAATGTCCGAAATATTTGTTAGATCTATTCGTTGATATTATTATATTTATTCGGTATAATCTCTAAAAGATATAATCTCTTCATCAGCTCACACGATTATATTCGCAAAAATTAGTACCTTGATAGACATTATTGAAACGATCCTGAGAGGATATCGATTGTTAATTTAACCTTCCATTTACAATTTTTATATTATTATTATTTTGTACAGAAATGCTAGAAGATGGCCACTCCTGATAGATCCTCAGGGACAGGCGAGCAAATGGATCAAAAACATGGAAAAAGCAAACAAGATGCATGTCATCAAACTCACCGATTCAGATTTCGTGAGAACCCTCGAGAATTGCATCACATTTGGAAATCCAGTAATTCCTTCTTTTGTTCTTGAAGTATTCTAAATACAAATATACAAATAAAAGAATTCTCTCAAAAGCAATTTTACACACATCCATATGACCCTTAATAATATCCACTTTTAAAGAGTTTTATTCGTTACGGCTTTAAATCATAAAACATGATGAACCTAATACACAGATTTATTTTTGCCTTGTATACAAAAATTAGATAATCACGGGATATCATTAGATTAATATCTAGTCACGGTTTCTGCAGATAAATCTTTCTTTGGGATGAACAATACATTAAAATAGGCAAGAATTAAATGAGCTTATTATATAATGATATTTTTAATGACTAGTTTTAACCTTGATCGAATCTTGCATTTAATATTTAGATGTGCTTAAAAATGGCTGGCGAGATTGTACGGGATTAATTTTGGATGTGAGGTTAAATTAACTGCGTTGTGAATGAATGGGAAACCTAATTATAACAATTATTATTATTGTGATCTTTAACTTAAAAAATTTTGCCATTTTAAATTAAATTTTTTAAAGTTATGTAAAAAATTGTATACTGTGCGATTCAAATATTTTACGATTATTATTAAAAAAAATAATAAATATATACTGAAAGTTACATTTTGCATGGAATTATCTTTTGAAAAACGAATTTTATAATTACATGCAAAAATTTTTCAATTCGCTTCAAAAGTTGACGAAATACGCAAAGAATTAAATTTAACATTATGGAGTCCGAACTTTGGACAGTTCTCCTGACCAGACTATTGGGATCATATTTCCCGAAATTGCGGCTAACCCTATATTTTAGGGGTTAGAAATCCGAATCCATGGGAAAAAAAGGTATATTTGTTCTGAGAAAGCACATTTTTGTGTCTAACTTCGTAACTTAAAATATCATCTATTCTAATTAATAAGCATATTTGAGGTCACTCTATTTGAGCGTATTTGAGGTGTGTGTGCGTGTGTAACAGGTAGAAAAAGTTTTTATTAATGCACATATCCTAATTATATTTGGATATGCTCTCTAATAAAAATTATATTTGAGAAGGTATCGTGATCTATAGCAGAATGATCACCATGACTTGGCAACTTCCTGCGAGAAACTAAAAACAGTTTAAAATCTATTTGGCACTTTGGTGATAGTAGTTGGCGCAACGGATCAAGATACAGAAATATCCCCTGATATATATATATATATATATAGTGCTTAAGAGGTGCTGATGTTTTATTTAAAAATTTGACTTTGCACCCTGTAAATATTTAGTTGTTCGCAACATCATTATGTAAATTAGATCACGGGAAAAATACGGTTAGGTGTCCCCGTTTCTCACACTCTTCTTTGTTAATCCGCCCTGATGAATTTCTGAGAGGAGAACCTAGCTCAGTCCACCCATAATACCGTCTTCTTCAATGGATTTGTAGCCATGAAGTTCAGGTGAGATCTGAGAGTGCACGTCGAATCTGTATGTCAGTAACTGTATTGCTAAACAATGTCATGTAGCTGAATTTAAATTAAAATAGTTTTGTTCGTTTTTTAATATTATTTCTAGAAGTAACATAATAAATATCATCTTCAGGTTCTTCTGGAGAATGTTGGAGAAGAACTAGATCCTGTCTTGGAACCTCTATTGCTGAAACAGACATTCCGTCAAGGGGGAATGGTGTGCATAAAACTGGGCGACTCCACCATCGAATATTCTTCTGATTTCCGATTCTACATCACCACTAAACTACGAAATCCTCACTACCTGCCTGAGACATCGGTGAAAGTGACTGTGGTTAATTTCATGATCACGCCAGCTGGCCTGGAAGACCAACTCTTGGGAATCGTAGTTGCCAGAGAGAAGCCTGAACTGGAGGAGCAAAAGAACCATCTTCTCCTGCAAGGAGCCGAAAACAAAAGGTGCTATGTTTCATTTTTGAAGTGCTTAGAGGTCTTTTTCTCTGTAAATATTTGTCTTGATATCCAAAACATAAAATGAGTTCAACCGTTTCTGTAACGTTTCTTTGTTAGAAAATCTCAATATTTGTTTAGACTTGGAACGAAGTTGCAGAAGATATTTACGTTTTGGCAAATAAACTTGGTTAACAGACGTCAAAAAATGAAAGAAGTTACCATCGTCATTGGCAACCTAGGCAAACATACACAGAAAATAAATGATTTATAAGACATTGAGTTTAAAAACGTTTCGTAATTTATTTCGTAAATTTATATCATATATTTCGTAATTATTCGAAAACTTTATTTCGTAATTTTAAGTTTCGTAAGAATCATTCTGTTGTGTGAAATCATGTGGATTTTGAATTCTTAAATACTAAAGTATAACTATTTTCATATTCAATGTAAGAAGTACGAGTTCTATGACAAAACGTTTCAATGTCACTCAAGTTAAAAATGTGTTATAATTTTATGGAATATTTTACTGACATAATGAAATGCCTGCAAGTGGCGTAGTGTGGGTATCTCAATCCTAATGGGTTGTTGAAACGTGACATTTGTTTACATTAGTATCTGTTTTTTCCATTCTATTTCGAGTAAGCCAAGCCCGTCAAGTATCATTTCTTTTAAGAAATGATACATTCTAAATTCTTTCGCAAAGATTTCAATTCTTTCACTATATATATTTACACAGAGACTAAGTGCAAAGACAGGCACGAAGCCATGTGGAACATAAACAAACTAATTATGCATCAAAGTTGCCAGGTACACAAAACAAAAATCCATCGCGGTTACAATAAAATACATAAATAAATAACAAATTTAAGTAAAGTAAATGAATTAGACGAGAAAGAATTATATTTCAACTCATTCGATGTGCTATATGGCTCTTTACACTCATCGTTAATTTACATTTTAACTTATGTAGAGAAACTTAGCGCAACTTTAATACGCCATTTTGCTGATAAAGATTAGCTGGCGTTGACGTGAAAGGTCACATGTTTAAGTAAGGAAAATCTTCTTCTTCTTCTTCTTGAAGTCTAAGTACCCAATTCTGGTATGCAATGGTCCATTGATTTATCTATCCTCTCTCATTTAGAAATAAGTATTAATGCTAAAAATTGTGAAGGATATAAACTTTTCTTTAAAAAAATTTTTGGTGTAATATAATTGGCGCCCAATAATATTACTATTTTTTTAACTACTCACCATTTGTTATCATGACAGAATGGAACCTAAAACAATGGCCCTGATGCTTAAAAATTTTTTTTAAATCTCATAAATCTTTCTTTAACTTTTTTTTCCAAAAATTTACCAGCTTCCAAAAATGTGTAAAAAATGAAATGCTCATATATAATGAAAAACAAAAATTTTTCACATCAATCATATTTTAAAATTTTGTTTTTATTTTTCTTAGGAAATAAATAAAAAAAAAAAACTCATGGAACAATCAAATTAGTTATTAGGGATATTTATTTTGTTGAGAAGAGATAAAATGCTTACTAATATCAAATTTTTTTCTATTATTAAAGGCAACTGAAATCAATTGAAGACAAAATTCTCGAGTTGTTGACTTCGGGCTCAAATATTTTGGAAGACGAAACAGCCATCAAAGTGATATCATCAAGTAAAGAATTATCAAATGAAATTCAACAAAAACAAGTAATATCATTTTTCTCTTAAAGTGGGTGTCTTTAATTCGAAACGGTTCTGTGTTTAAGAACATGCTGTAATCTATTTTGAATATAGAACATTCTACTAAGACATTTGTTGTTTGTTAAGCTGTTCATATCGTTTCAACTTTAACCATTAGTCATAGAAACGAATAAAATGGGAGGTTTGGCGGAGTGAATTGCTTCTTCGAAAAACTGACAAAAACAATGCGTGCATTAAAATTAAGGAGATATCTATTTTATATGTTAATTTTGAGCTTCATAGAAATAATATTTTTGTATTCAAGAGCCAATTTTTGTAAGTAATCAAGGAATAGAAGCGAATTTCTCTTCTCTGGATAAATGCACGGGTGTCATGATTCTAAAGTTACTTTCTTCGTTTTTTTTTTCACACATAGTTTCTGCTTGGCACCATTTCTTTTTGTTATGAGTAGGTATTATACAGGTTCTTATTTTTAAATTATTATGACTCATCATTAAGTCGTACTCATCACTTGTGCCGGTTCAATCTTTTATGTAACCAAGAGTTTTGTCAATCAATAAAAAAGAAGCCGATTTTTGTAAATGAATTTCAACCGGTTCAGCTCTGTACATCTTCTGCATACCCAGTGGAAAGTCTGAATACTATTAAGAAAAAGAAATCATCAAATAATTAATGAATTGGTACACACAATCATGTGCAAAATTAAAAGGCATACCCAAAAAGAATTTCTCATTTTTCCTGAAAAATCGAATTTTAAAGAAGTCGTTTATTTAAAATTCGATTTCTCCCAAAATATTCAACCGATTTCACTCTAATTTTATATGTTGCCCTGTAAAATTAAATATTTTAAAAGGACGTAAAAATTCTATATAATTTAAAAGGTTTTGACTGTTATTTAATAAAACAATAAAAAATAATAAATATTTACTAAACTGTATTTTTTGCATGGAATTATCTTTGTACAAACGAATTTCATAATTGTGTGCAAAAATTCGCTTAAAAAGTTCTTCATATATGGCGAAATACGCAAAAGGTAAAATTAACATCAAGGGGTTCAAAATTTGAATCGCTCTCCTGACCAAATTATTAGGACCCTATTTTCCAAATTGCGGCTACCCCCCCCCCCCTATATTTCGGTGGTCAGGAATCAGTTGAAACTTTGTTCAGAGAAAGTACGTGCCTGATTTCTTAACTCAAAATAATGTCTGCACTAATTAACTAGCACACTTGAGGTCACCCCCTCGAACCATTGAGATTGAATCTTAATGTTGCGAAGTAGAACTTTGAATTTTATGCACTATATTGGACTCACAAGAAGAAGAAAACAGGTTGACAAGAGCACATTTATTTATAAGACATTTTATACATCACATCGTTTTCTTTTATACTTATCGATCGTTTTTTATCTATTTCTTTTTATATTTTTTATTATGTTGCCAGATTTTCAACTAATTTATTACAAATGAAATATTTATTGATCTCACTTATGCGATATGCGAGCCCACAACATCCTCCCCACCAACAAAATAAATTTTAAACTTTTAATTTTTTTTTCTTTAGAATTAAGTATAACCCTTTTTAAAACCTAAATTTCAAATTATTTTAGTTTTAAATTATAATTTTTTTTTTCGTTTAAAAAAAATTTTTGATTATAAAGATATTTTTAACTCTTAATGTCCTAATGTTAAAATTATTTATAGTTCACAAATTGTTGTCATGTCAACACTCAAAATGTGAAAATCCGATTACTAGATCAAAAGTTATTCAGGGTAGTCCGATTTCATTTGACGCACTGTGCATTATTGAGTCTTATCGAAACACGTTTCAATAGCGTAATTATAAACAAAATAAACTCGTGGTTTCAGTTAATTTTCAAACTGCAAATTTTGGAAACACTTCACGTTGAATTTACTTGCGCTTAGATAAAAAAAAATATATATATCAAAGATAAAGCATTAACTTATTATTTTTTTTTATTAAATCGATCTTTAAGGTAGCAAACTTTATTGAAGTATCGTCTGCATGTAAAATGAGTCTGAAGTTCAAAATGCTATGAGTATAATGCTTAACCTGTGAAAACAATTTTTTTTAAAGTTCTTACCGTAGGAACAAATTAGAATTTTGTACAGAGTATGGGAATTGTGTTGCATCCAATGTCCGAATTTGAAGATCCTAACACAAATGGTTTTTGAAAAAAAGTTGAAAGATAGCCTTTTGCCATTTATAGGCAATTAATTGTGTTTCCTTATACTCTGATTTAATTCAATTCAATAAAATGTAGTAAAATATAGTAATTTCACTTACATGCCTATGCATTACACTTTTCATTTGGAATGCATTCTACTTGACTTTGAAAAAAAAATTTAACAACATCGGTATGTTGGTGAATTTCAGGTCTTCGCTGAAGAGACTGAAGCAGAGATAGACAAGACACGGTCAGGGTACAAACCCATCGCTGTCCATTCTTCCATCCTGTTCTTCACAATCGCTGATCTTGCGAGCATTGATCCCATGTACCAGTACTCGTTGCCTTGGTTCATCAACCTCTATGTGAACGCTATTGACAACTCAGAAGTGACAGACAACGTTGAAGAACGACTCTCCATTCTGAAAGAATTTTTCATGGAATCTTTGTACGTTAATGTGTGCCGGAGTCTGTTTGAGAAGGACAAGGTTTGTTGTCAAACTATCATTTAAACCCTTTGGTTACGGTGCACCATGTTGTACAAATCACATGTGGTCCACATGTTGTACCAGTCATAGAAGCAAAAGATTAAAAATAAAATTTAGTGTTACAATTGAAAATATACGATTTCTGTTTGGATAATCCTTTGTAAATAAAATAGGTGTCTCAAAGTTTCACTATTTTTCTACTCTCCACTCATTTCAACTCTCCATTACCATATGGTCACGGAAATTCTTGCTTTTCCTCCACTAGAGTATGTTTCAGTAAAAAAGTAGGAATATACTGGCGTGGGGGAAAAAAGCTAGATTTTTTATTTACCATGGTAACGGTGAGAAGAAAATCGCCTAACCTTGAGATGCCTATACTATTATTAAAAAAATACATAAAATATTTAACGCTAAAAAAATTTCGAAAAGCAAGTTTTCGAGGTAACAAGCTCAGAACTAAATATGTTCTAAAAAGTAAAAAAAAAATGTATTCTTAAGTATTACTCTAAAAAATAGAGTCATGAAACATAAAAATAACTACTATTAAATATGTTTGTACTGATACTTGACTATAAGTCTGATAACAACAATGATAATTTTGTTTTTAAAGTAAGACAAAAATTATATGCATTAAATAGAAAAGAATTGGCTTACAATAAACTTAAATTGTGATTTTTCTGGAAAAATGGAATTTTTATTTCGAAAAAAATTCGTTTTAAAAAGGTTTTAGGAGAAACTCTTCGACATAGAAATTCAAATTAACATCATGTGGATATATAATGGGAACATGGGGAAAAATATTTTTTGACATAACAAGGTTTCGAGATATCGAGAGTATACTGTAGTATAAGGGACGTCCAAACATTAAGAACCTAACTCTTCTGTGATGTGTTTATTTTTGCTGACATGCAAGCAGGAGGGGTATAAGCAATGCCTACGTACGACATTAAAATCGTATTATTTTCAAACTTTTTCTTAAAATGAAAAAAAAAAAAAATCGTCTGAAAAAATTTGAAAACAAGCAAATCACACTCAGATAAAAATGACAAAAAATTTGAAATAAAAGTTGGAGAAAGAAAAAGTGAAACGAATTTTTTTTCTGCAATTTTCAAAGGTGTAGAATTTGCACAACTGAAGATTCCTAAAATATATTCTTATCAAAGTCTTATTAAATTAATTGAATCCTGAATTTTGCTTTCAGTTAAATTATTACTTATTTCAATTTTATCCCAAAATTTGATTAGCTCAAAACAACGATTGTTGCGACTTTCTTACATAAGCATGGGGAGGGTTTGAGATTTGTTTATTTTTGCTAATTACTAGGGGAAGAATTGAGAGACCAAAATTGCCAAAAACGTCTTACGTAATATTTGAAAGGCCCCTTTGAGGGATAGAAAGAGTTTGGTGAAAGATGCAGACAAATAATTTTTTTACAATAGACATGAAGGTGTGCCTGAAAAATTTCCAGGATCCAGGATTTCTAGGATATTATGAAGTAGAAAGTAGCACAACAACTTTTTGCATTAGAAAAAGATGACATTTAATACTGGACGCTGATTATATGCTTTGTGCGCCCGTGATTTGCTGTTTTGTAGACCTTCAGTTATATATATATATATAAACAATATTTTTTTGACATCCAAAATAAATAAAAGTGACTAAAATTTTGGTTTCGAAACAATTTATGAGCAACTATTATTCGGCACTCACTTTAAAATCTAAAATCTTCATTTCCAAAAATTTAAGTCTTAAAGAAAGAAGTAGACTATCGTCTTATCTCTTGTACCAGAAAATAAGAGAAACCACAAGTATGATGTCAGATACATGGATTTATTGTAATGTTTTAGCATCATTGTGATACACATTCTTTTGAGGAATCACATAGTTTGGTCAAAAGTTTGAATTAGCCCAACACTCTTGACCATGATCAGCGAAACCAGCATTTTGTTGGAAAACAAAAAGCCTTCTTACTACTTTTTTTTAATCAAAAACTTTATTATTCAAATGATCACAGTTAAGTGCTTTCACATAATTTGTACTCATGGAAAATGTCATCAGTAAGCAATGTGACAGAAAATATTTGTTCCATAGCTATTGTTCTCTTTCCTTTTGTGTGTCAACATTCTGAAAGCGGAAGGAAAAATCGACAATGAGGAGTGGCGATTTCTGCTTACCGGTGGAATAGGTTTGGACAATCCTCACCCGAATCCCCTGCCATGGCTGCCCGGTAAGTCTTGGGATGAGATCTGCCGGCTCAGTGACATGCACAACTTTAATGGACTCGCCCAATCCATTGTAGAAGAGGAGGCGGCCTTCAGACCACTTTTTGACAGTCTGGTAAATTATTATAAATTATATATTTAAAATTTGTTATTATGGATCATGGGGTGATTAATACACTAGCTTGAACTGCCCTTAGATTCATAAAAATCTCGATTAAAGTTGAAACATAAACTTTTTTCAAATGCGTCAAATGGATTCCACTGCTGATCTGCCCCAAAATTCCTAAGAGGAAATCAGCAGGTGGTTAATAAAGGGGTGGTGAGTGTGAATAGAGGACCTGACATGAGCAATGGGCAACTGGAGGGGTTTTCTCGAGGTAACTTTAAAATTTTGCTTGGCTACTTTTCAAAGTAACCAAGAACCTAAGAAGGGCAAAAATGGTTCACATAATTTTTGTTTTTGGCTCGTCACGAATTGTATGCTTAAGAAACAAATTTTAATTCTTTTCTTTATTTTTCTGTTCACCTTGCGAATCTTGAAAATGCGGAAATTTCCTTCTAAATATATCAAGACATAAATAAATTCCTACTTTTTTTTGTTTTTGCTTTTCTATAATGCTAAAGTAAACTGGAATTTTTTAAAGAAAAAAAAATTATTATGAGATATTAATTATTATAAGAATTTTTCAATGTTGACATTTAATAAAATATTAAATTACAAATATTCGACAGGAAAAAAAACTTATGCTTAACTTTTTTTTCTATTTTAATATTCTCCATTAAATATCAGATAAGTTTTTCTAAAGTTATACAGTTATATGTAATTATTATTATTTAACTAGCGTTATTTGTTTTTATTAAAATAACATTTTAGATTATCCTAATGTATACGATTAATTCTACTTCAAACAGTTTTTAACGAATATATGCGTCCTGTGAAAAAGAGAAATTCTTTCGAAGCATAATTCATTTGCATACATTGTGAGTCATATGAAAAAAAATCCACCGCCATTAGGAAAAACAATTGAGATTATTTTGTAATTGAAAATTCGTTTAATGAAAACTATTTGCACCGTGTTAATTTATCGCATCGTGTTTAACTACTAACACGAATTTGTAATAAAATAATTTTTTAACTTTTATAATATTTTAGGAATAAATATTAAGATAATATAAAAAAATTATAATTAATATAAAAAAAATTCTAAAATCACATTATATAAAAAAAATTTTTTAGAAATTTTATTAAGAAAATGCTTGACTAAAGAAAACTTCTCAGTTATTTCTCAAACTGTTGTTTGATATTTGAACTTCTAAAAATACGTATTGTTAGTAAAACAATAAATTAAAAATTTTAGGGAGTAAAAAAAAAATTTTTTTTCTCTGTTGTGAAATTCTTTTTTAAATATTAGGTAAGTATTTCTAAAGAAATTTTGTTCTATTCATTGGTTATTTTTATACTATTGATTTTATTCAAATAATATTGTATTATTAATTTCGATTATCCTTATCTGATGCGATTCATTCTAATTAAAAAAGTCTTTTATAAATTTATGCAACACGTAAAAAAAAAAAGTTCTTCCAAATAACTTTTTCATAATTTATTATACATGCACAATGGTAAATAATAAGATTTAAAGAAAGAAAGAAAAAACATCGTAAAATATTAAAACAATTTCGTAAATGAAAATTTGTTTAATTAAAAATATTTACATCGAGTGATACTAAAACCACGAATTTTTGACTTAAAAAAATCATCAATAACCCTTATGGCTAGAACGACAACATTGAAATTGTATAACAAAAATTTTTAAAATGAAATCCTTTAATGACAAATAAAGTGCGACTACTTGGCACTCTTGTCTTCTGGGTTCAATCTAACTTAGCAATAAAAGACATACGTTTTATAGCAGAGAATTTATTACCAAATCTTTTTAAATAAAGCATAATGATTAAAATACAATTTTCTAAAGAGAAATAAATTATATAATTTGAAGAAGAAAAAAAACGCATTGTTTGTGTTTGCAAATTGCAATTCATTGTAAAAAATGTTATAAAAGAAAAGAAAAAAAATTTTCTCTTAAAAACTAGCGATTAATTTCGCTTATATTTTCAAAATGCATAAATCTGCAATTGTGATAAAAAAGAAAGGTCACAACAATCAGGAAAGAAAAAAAAATTGATAAAGTAGTTTTTTTTTTATTGTTATACAAATTTTTTTTATTTGGGTTTCAGATTATGTAAACCATACAAGCATTTAAAAAATGCTAATACGTAGATTAACAACTACTTAACATAACAAAAGTCTAAATCAGCTAGTTTGAAGTTTATTTCATGCATTTTACCTTTTCATTAAAGCGTATTCATTACACAATTTTTAGATACTTATTTAAATTAAAAAATTATTAAATTAAAAATTTAAAAAAAAATTTTGCGATAAGTTAAGCATTTTATCATTTGCAAATATGAAATAAGTAATTATAAATAATAAAAAATAATAAATAATCCTAAATATAATGAAATGTTTATAAACAATTAAATAGTTATACACAGTAAGTTATAGCAAATTAAATATTATTTCATTATCAAATAGTAAGTTACAACGGTTATTTAAATAACCCTTATTAACTTTGTTAAAATTCATTAATACGGAGTCAAGATTAGGGCACTTGATCCAGAAATACTACACTACAAGGGCTGTACAACCTATGGCCCGCGGTAGCCCCTGAGCACAATTAAAAAAAAAACTATTATAATTTTTTTCGGAAAAAAAATCAGAAATTGTGAGTTAAGCATTTAAGTTTTTGAACGCACCAAATTTAAATCAATGTAGTTTTCCGATCGCTTTTTTCGGTGGTTATCACTACGAATTTCCAAAGTTTCAAATTCCCAACAATTTTAATACGACAGAATTATGATGCGTGAATTTCGAATTTTAGAAATAACTTTTAAAGCGCTTTATTTGAGTCTATTTCACAGTTAATCCAAATGGCTTGTCGATCGCTTTTCGGAAGTTATTATCGGAATTCCACATGTTTCTTAAAATTCCGATCTTTTTATTACGATATTATAACGACTCGCGTTTTTCAAATCATGCAAATAGAAATCACCTTTGACGTGCTTATTTATTTGTGTCAATTTTAATCGTAAATCCATGATATTTTTCGATTGTTTATTTTTGGCATAGCGCATTTCCGCATGGTTTTGAAAATACCGATATTTTTAATATGAATTAATAAGACACTCGAATCTTGCATTTAAATGTGCCAATTTCCTCCTAAATCTAAGAGATATTTTTATTGTTCATTTAACAGTTGTTGTTAGGCTTTTCCACTGGATTTCGAAAACCCTGATAATTTTACCCGGTATTAAAACGACTTGCGATTTTCGAATCAGGTATTTTAACATTAATTTTGACGTGCTTTATTTTTCCCGATTGCATCGTCCATCCATGTTATTTTTCAATCTTTTTTCTTTCTTTTTTATGCAGTTGCTGTTATTTATTTTAATTTTTTTTCTTTCTTTTCAAGTCTTGATTTTTTTTAATACAAATATTATTATTAAAAGCAAAATTCAATAGTGAGTTTTAAACTATTTATAATTTTAAGCTTTGTTTCTAATTTTTCATAGCTTAAAAAAGTAATTAAAAAGACAATTTAAGATTTAATATTCATAAAATCTCTTATAATTCATTAAATATCAATGTCCTAAGGTTGAAAATATATTGAACTTAATCCAAACTGAATGTTGAATGCATACCTATATACAGGGTGTTCCAAAATTCTCTTTACAACTTCAAAAATTCATAAATATAAATATACGAAATAAAAAAATAAACAAATCGAAATAAAAAAATAAACAAATCGAAATAAACGAGATATTTATATTCTGTCTTTTGCATGTATTACTGCAACTAATAAAGTTTTGTTTAGTACACTTCAACATGCGCACCATTGGTGGCCCTAAGCACTTCCAGTCTGTAATCAATTTCAAGCCAGGTATTGTAAAGATAATTTTGGAACACCCTGTATAATGTTTATGAATTTTTTGCGGCATATCAAAGCAAATATTTCATATTACTATATGAATATTACTTCATGAATATTTCATATTAAAAAAATTATTTTAACAAAAAGAGAAAAAAAAATCTTTCTCAATAATATTCAAAATTAAAAAAATGCCTGTTTTATTTACTTTGATTATAATACATACTTTGTTTAAAAAAATATCTGTAAAAAATGTTTGTTTTTTTCTACTTGTAATGTGTTTTTAATCTTACTTTTTAATAAATACGCAGTGGCATTCTTTTTATTTTTTCCAAAAATAGACGAAAAACAGGTACTTAATTTTTAATTGCTGTAAACAATATATTATAAGGAATCTATATCTTTCAAAATATTTACAGAATGCAATATGAAGAAAAAAAGTGTTTTAACACTCTTTTTCGGAGAATCGTGAATACACAACATGTCGGATTTAAAATTAATCAAATTTAAAAGAAATAAAATTAAAAGGTCAAATTTATGTTCTAACTTTATTTAACCAAGCATCGTAAAAAAATATAAAATATTAAAGTTTAACAAAGAACCAAAAATATTTTTGCAGAACATTGAAATGTATATTTACGAATATTAAATTATATATTCACAAAAGAATCAAAAACTTTCTTTGGAGACATATCAAGAGCAAAAGCAACATTTATTTTATTATTATTTTTTAAATATTTTATATGAAAAAAATTTCTGTTGATAAAAAAGAAAACACCACTTATCTCAATAATATTTAAAATTATAAATAAATGAATCTGCACAAAAGAAAAGAGAAAGTAGATATTTTAATAGGAATCGGTTTATAATCTTATTTTATTTTTTAATAAATTCTTTATTTTAGTATACTCTTTATTTATTTACTTATGTTTATTTTTTTTAAAAGATTACTGAAACTACATTCCTTGAAGTGTAAGAAATGTAAAAGCGATAGCTGATTTAACGTATTAACCCCTTAAGAGGCTCGGACTAGAATGAGGGAGTGAGGACTAAAGTTGTAATTATCCCCACGGGAGGTAGTATGAGGGGTAGGATCTTGGGACAGATTTACTGGGACAGCGTGAAATTACTGATTACGATTAAATCAACATCCCTGGAGGTAACTGGATTGGAGATCGATCGTTCTCTGATTCAGGTAAAAATTATCATCTGTGGATGAATGAATGGATGTATGAATGGCTCCGCCTTATAAACGGGTGTGGCAGAAGTCGAATTCTTGACCATAGATGACGCCACTTGAAAGCAAGAACAATCGCACCCCCTCTGCCTAAATAGGCATACGTCAACAACAACTACAGATTTCGATGATTATTTTCTAATTGGCTTTCATAAATAAAATGAAAGTTTTAAAAATACAACTTTTTTAACTGACCAGTTGCATCAAAAGATGATCGTTCCTCATATTCTTTAGAGTTGTTACTGTGAATGACAGAAATGGGTGGGTGTTGACTTCTGACGGTGAATATTGACAATCACATAGTCGCTTTGGTAAATGGCCGAAATATATACTAGGTCTAGTGAACTGCCACTGCCCGGTATGCCCTACATCAATGTTTCTTAAGGCCAAAAGTACCACTGCCCAGTATACATTTATCCCGTACTCCAAACACTGATGTTTTTTCTAATCTATCCTCGGCAGATATTAAAATATCGAATAATATCAACGAATAAATCAATATCAAATTGGATATAATAAATTTTTCGAAGATTCATGTGATGTTTGATATTCACCGGTGACATTCTCTTGATTTCGACCATTCACGATGACACAGTTAAGTTTAAACAATATGAACTTATTTCTAGTAAATAGAACAACAAATCTTTGAAATGTCTTTTTATTAGTATAATGATGTTTTCTTAAGTATAATCATTGCAGTAGACTCGTCACATCAAATTAAAATCATATCCATTACACGACATCGTTTATTTTATATAAACCAGTCCAGAGAGACACCAAATTCTAAAATTCTTTCATAGTTACATGATATTTTTGAAATATTTCCCAAAATTTTACCGTTGTATCTTAAATGTCATGTCAAAAAACCTATTTTCTTTCTTATCGTTTATTCTAGGCGCCGGAAGACGAACCTATTCCTGGTGAGTGGAACATCAAGCTGTCGAACTTTCAGAAGTTGCTGATTATGCGCTGCGTGCGCTTTGATAAGATGATTCCTGCCGTCCAAAAGTTCGTTCTTGGTAATCTCGGTCAGACATTTATCGAGCCACCGCCATTTGATTTGGGCAAAGCTTTCATGGATAGCAACTGCTGCTCTCCTTTGGTCTTCGTCTTGTCACCTGGTGCCGATCCTACCGCAGCACTCTTAAAATTCGCCGACGATCAGGTATGCCGTTCAATTATATGTAAAGTTATTAATAACACAATGAATTGAAACATAATTTTGAAAAACCCTTAAATATATAGTCGATGACATGAAAACATGGTTTAGTGATTTATTCTTAAGATTTTACAGCAAGTACTGTATTACTCTAACTTTCCGTTAAACATAGGAGTTTTCATTTTTAATCAGCGATTACTAATATTTTTCGATTATAGAACACTAAATGATCAACTCTAAATTTTGGCACAAATCCGACTAAAGTTTGTCAAATATATTAGCCAAAAAAGGCCAATTTTGCAATCTAGCGTTATGTAATAAAGTTCAACATGATTCACGAATTTAGAAATTAGCTGTTCCACAAGCTTTCTTCGCCCCATCTTCTCCGAGTTCAACTATTTCTGTCATGCATTGTTTTTAATTAGACTCTCTGCAATACTTTTCCTGTAACTTAACAAGAATGATGTTCGATTGTAGGTTTTTGTGTGTCACAAAAAAGTCCTCACTTTCCTATATCTAATATTTTTCCAATTATCTAATTGAGTACTTCTACTTTAAGAAGAAGACCTCCAATACACACAAATGTGACCTATAAACGTCAGTGGCAGCTAATCTTTATCAGCAAAAGCTGAGCTAAGTTTCTCGACATAATTTAGAATGTTAATTAACGTAAAGTTAATCAAGCTGTATCGCATATCGACTTAGTTGAAATATAATACTTTCTCCGATACTTCTTTTACTTAACTTAGATTTATTACTTGTTTATATATTTTATTGTAACCGCGATGGATTTTTGTTTTGTGTACCTGGCAACTTTGATGCATAATTAGTTTGTTTATGTTCCACATGGCTTCGTGCCTATCTTTGCGTTTAGTCTCTGTGTAAATATATATAGTGAAAGAATTGAAATCTTTGTGAAAGAATTTAGAATGTGTCACTTCTTAAGAGAATTGATACTTGGCGGGCTTGTCTTACTCGAAATAGAATGAAAAGAACATTTTTACTAACGTAAACAAATGTCACGTTTCACTAACCAATCAGGGTAGAGATACCCACTCTAGATTTGCAGGTATCTCATTTTCCTGTTCAAAAACTTTCCTTGCGATAATAAATAAAATAAAAATAAAAAATCTACTTCAATTAAGCAGGGGCATTAGGATGTAAGAGTCTCTAGTAATCAAGATTCCATTATATTTTTGAAATAAATAAAAGGGCCATCAAATGGAAGAGAGCAAATCAGTTGCCAATGTCCTTGAACGTGAAACACTTCAGTGAATTAAAAGATTCTCTTCCTCAAGAAAGAGGTTATATTGATTGAGTATGACACAATATTTATCGTTAACTACTGTGGGTGATATCTATCGGCATTTATCGTCGAAGTCATTTATAATTATAATATTTATCGTATTCATGATATATCGTAAGGCTATTTTTAATAACGTCTCCGGGAGAATTAAAAAAAGTATCGATATATTAAGATATGCTATCTTAAAATATCGATTTATTACAATATTTATCGGTAACTACTGTGGGCGAAAACTATTGACATTTATCGTGGACGATATTTATAAAGAATTATAACTATTAATATTTATAGCTCTTATGACTTATTATCATGACTTTCCTCGTGAGGTTATATTTTAAATAACACTTCAGCGATAACTAAAAAAAAAATTATCGATATTTTAGGATCTATTTTTTTATTGCATAGATCTGCTGTAGATACATTCT
Organism: Parasteatoda lunata; assembly: GCA_949128135.1. NCBI lineage: Eukaryota > Metazoa > Arthropoda > Arachnida > Araneae > Theridiidae > Parasteatoda > Parasteatoda lunata. The sequence continues at coordinate 110,124,202 of OX421975.1, forward strand.
TAACATTATTCAGGGTTTCAGTGGATATCGTTTGAATTCACTGTCATTGGGACAAGGACAAGGTCCTATAGCCATGAAACTCATTGAAGACGGCAGATCCTTGGGTTCTTGGGTTGTCTTACAAAACTGTCATCTTGCAAAGTCATGGATGCCCACTCTTGAAAAGGTAAAAGATCTTTTCTAATATAATTGAGTGCTTAGCAGTACAGTATACATACAGTGCTATACATATACAGAAATTAATTATTATAAATTGTCAATATTTAATTATTTTTAGGTTTGCGAGGAATTGACAACTGAAAATACACATCAGGATTTCAGACTGTGGCTGACATCGTATCCCGCTGCTCATTTCCCTGTAATGGTTCTTCAGAACTCTGTGAAAATGACTAATGAACCTCCAAAAGGTCTCAAGGCCAACATTATTCGCTCTTACCTCAGTGATCCCCTCTGTGAATCAGAATTCTTTGATGGCTGCATGCAACCAGTAAGTGTTAATTACTCCTTAATTCACAAGTTGTTCTAAAGACATGAATAGTACAGTAAGGTAACACCTTGAATTACTTTTGATCGGATTTTCACTAACTAGGATGCATAATCGTTTAATGTTTAATAATTTAAAGATAGTTAAAGAGCAAATTTAATAATAGTTTAAATCATAATAGTTTAAAGGGCATATTTTAAATATGTTATTTAAATAGTGATGAATTAAGTTGTATAACGTACTTTCGCTTGACAAACATACCATTTTTTTAATGGATTTTGTACACTTAAAATAAAGTTTCGATATACAGATCAATGCAATGTTTATTTTTATAACCCATCAATGTAATTTTTACTCTTTGGATCCTTGAATGTGTTTTTAGAACTTATTTTAAAAAACCCGTCTTTGAAACTCATTTACATAAGGATGATTTCTTGCAATAAATATTTGTTTTTTAATTTTGTAATGAGCGACAAAATTTTTAACTAAAAGATACACAATTTTTTTAAATGTTTGTCTAGAAATAGCATGTTTTTGTCTCGTCTGTTATTTTATATAAGGTATCACTAATTTATTAGCATGTTAATGTATGTTCCTCAAACTATGAATCTTGATTCATGGAAAATAGGATCATTTACAGTTTATAGGTTTGTTATCATTTTCTTTCTTTTCTTTAAATGTATAACACTCTTCTCGCCATTGTTTTAGACATTTAATCATTCTGGACAGTAAGAAACTGCGGTCTCTTTACCTAATTTCATTCACTTATTCATCGCTTGCATAAATTGTTCAGTATTATTCGGGAAAATATGTTGAGAACGTTTGGATTTTATAACTAAATAAATGACTGGGGCGATTTACTTTAACTTTTTTTGTACCTGTTCCTTAAATTTTATTGTTCAATCGAAGAAGTTGAAACAAAATTAAATGGGTACCGACTGTCCGTTTTCTTTCCAGTTGTCAGTCGAGTTTTTGTTCAAAAATGTGAAACACTTTAAAATAAAAATTACAAACGAGGAACATCTGAATTTTAGCACAGGCAAGTTGAAAAATTCTAGTTTGTATCTGCTTGGAGCATAGTATTTGGCACAGTTGTCACAGTAAGACTTTTTTGAATAGAAAGCCCTCAAACACTATTATTTATTTCCCAATAAACACTTTTTCAGACAGTGTTCAAGAAGCTTTTGTATTCTCTGACATTCTTTCACGCTTTGGTTCAAGAGAGACGAAAATTCGGTCCTCTGGGTTGGAATATTCCTTATGAGTTCAACGAAACGGATCTAAGGATAAGCGCCAAACAACTATCCAGATTTTTGAATCAATATCCTGTAAGTGCTGTTTTTTTTCCTTTCTTTTTTTAATAATTAATACTTCTTTCTCATTATTTAGCATATTTGTCTGGCACCTTTTCTGCACTGTAGTCCAAAGTAAGTCGTAGTACGGTAAGTTTTTGTACACACTATTAATTGCAAAAATTAACAATACAAGATTATATAGAAATATCAACTTATACAAGATGTTACCTAATCTGCCATGCAATAGAAAACTCAACATAAGCGACAAAAAATTCAAAATTGAGATTTTTAGGTAATTGGCATCTATGCATGATAAGCTGCCTATAGCAACAAAAAAGAAATTTTGTTCTATCAAATTTCTGAAATTCTATTTTAGCATCCATAGCATTAGCAATCGAAAGAAATTAGTAGTCAAGCCACGTTTCTCGAAAACTATCGACGTTGTTTTTACAATAGCACGGCAGTAATAGCCACTCTTTAAATAAGTTTCTAAAATTTTTGTCAAATGCATAGCCAAAAAATATACGCGTTAAGAGTTACACATTAAATAATCGAAGGAAAACACCAAAAACTCTATCAAAGTCCAACGAATTACTTCTGAGAAAAACTGAACTGAAAATATCAAAACCTGTTGTTAGAGGAAAAATTAAAACGTGAAACACCTTCATGTTTCATCAGACAATCAAACTGGTTTTGATATTTTTTACCTTCTATTCTGCAACAGTGATATGTCACTTTAGTATTTTCCTTACTTAATTTTTAATTTTAGTAAGGCTGTGACCCACACTATTTTCTTACTTTGTTTCTAATTTGGATTCTTTAAATACACCGAAAAAATCATTGCGGAATATCTATTAAACTGCGTTCTTTTTAAAAATAACTTCAAATTTTATTTTAAGTTTGGTTTACATGCATATTTTAGAACAACTGTTGCTGGAAATATATATATTTTTTTAATATACAGTGAAAATGAAGTTTTTTTGTGGTGCTTTTGAATGAAGCTGAAAAACGGGAATAAAACACAAATAATGGCACAAAAATTAATATGCTGTAGTTTCGATTCTATTTACTATCCTTGATCCTTGTTTATAGAACCGAAACTAAAGTATATTGTTTAAAAGGAGGAGATACATTGTGCTACGCAGAAAAGTAAGTCAAAAACATGGGGGATATGTTTAATACGCAGGAACACTTCCTCAGTTTCTAAACACCAAGTGACAGTAGAAAAATAACGAGACAAACAAGTGCAGTGTCGTTTATTTACTAAGGAAAGAGCTACATTTATTTGCTTTTTTTTGCTTTAATTAAATAGAATGTCTATTTTTATGACATTATTTGTGTTTTATTAGCGTTGATCAGGGCCAGCAAGAAAAAAAAATCTTTAAAAATTCACAACAACTACAAGAAAAAAGATTTTATTAGCTGTCACTGAAAGCAGTTAAAGATTATTATAAAGTAAATTATGAATGAAGTGATTAATTTTAATGGTTTGGAAAATATTTTTACATGTAAAATTATTATTTTTTCATACAAAACCTTCTGAGTGTAGGATGAGATTCCCTTCGATGCCCTGAAATACTTGACCGGTGAGTGTAATTACGGAGGCCGTGTGACCGATGATTGGGACAGAAGGACTCTCAACACACTCCTCACGAAATTCTACTGCAAAGAATCTGTCTTCGATGACAATTACCGATTTGATACAGCTGGAATATATTATTCTCCTCCAGAAGGATCTGTAAGAGCTTATTTCATTCATTATTCTGACTTTTAATGAATCTGATATTAATTTTGAGTTTTTTTTTTTTTTTAATTAAATTATAAACCATAGATTTCTTTTAAAGTATCATTTTTTTCTTTGAAAAGCTGTCCATTCCATTCAGAAAATATTTTATTTTTATTTTATTACCGTAGATCAGAAGTCGACCCAGGTTTGGGTTTACGACTACTCATGTTCAACTGTCTTGTCATTTTGATCCCAATCCAGAAAACAAGGTAACTCCTGGATCAAGTATTGGAAAAAATTGCCTAGATCACTGATACTTTACATGGCAGAAAATTTATAACGTCCACTTCATTTCCGAAGTTCATTTCGATAACATCCCTTTTAATTATTTTACTAGAGATAAAATACATAAATAATACAAATAAATAACCTCGAAAATATATTTAAAACTTCTTTATAAAATGTGAGAGAAAAGTAAACAAAACTTTTAAAGTTCTTGAATAATTTGGATAACACGACTGCCTAACTTTGTGAAGGATTCATCTTTATGGTAAAATAATGTTTGAAAAATCCGTGTTTACGTTAAAATTATTCGTGTAGAGTCTGTTGATGGATTCCCATTTCTCCCAAATAATTTCCTGTACACACTTTTTTTATAACTATTTTGTAATATTTACAAATCTTCTGGTTTTGAACCCTTGAAGTCACCGTGTATCATTGAATATATTTGAATTTGTATTTCAGTACCAATCTTATTTGGATTATACCAATTCCTTACCACTCATTGCCAAACCAGACGTTTTTGGTATGCACCCGAATGCTGAAATCACCAAAGATCAACAAGAGACCAATCTACTTTTTGATAGCATCCTTCTCACTCAGGTACTATACAAGAGGGTTTTTCACGTGAAAAAATCAACTCACAAGCTTGTTTTGTGTATTTCTAAATTTTGATCTACAATGGTGTTAGAAATTAAAAGAATTTTCAGACTGGGTCGATTATCTCTAGATCTACTGCACCGATTTTTAATGAAATTTGAATATGCAAATACATTGATACAATACAAAGTAAATAACCATTCAACAATTGTAATACACACGCAAGATCATGCGTAACACTCGTTGGAGTCGGAAGGTATGAAACTGCCACAGGACAATTCAGGCCAATTGCCACAGGAAATAATAAACTGCCTTATTTTAAGTATAATTTCACGCTGCAAGGTCTGTATCAGGGTACCATACCCCTTATTAATTTTTTTTTTCATTCTGCAACCGCTGTTTCATACCTTCCTAATCCAACGAGTGTTACGTATGATTATGCGTGTGTATTTCAAATGTTGAATGGTTATTTGTTTTGTATTGTATGTTCATTAAAAATCGGTTCAGTAGTTCTAGAAATAATCGACCAAGTCTGAAAATTCTCTTCATTACTTACACCAGTATATTATTAATAGTTCCTTAAGTTGGTTAAACATAGAAATTAAAATTTTCGATTTTGATTTTTAAAATGTTCCAAAAAAATGAAATATTTTGTTAAAATATTGCCGCAATTTGGGAAAGTTGGTCCCAATAGTTCAGTTAGGAGAGCGCTTCATAGTTTAGTCAACTTAATGTTAATTATATTTTTCGAATATTTCGTCATATCTTGATAAAGTTTGGAGCGAACTGAAAATTTTTTGCACGCATTTGTAAAATTCGGTTAGCCAAAGATAATTCAATGCAAAAAAATTTATTTTAGTAAGTATTTACTATTTCTTAATTATTCTATTTAATAATAGTCGAAAATTTTTTTATTGTAAGGTATGACATTTTTGACATCATTTTTAAGTATTTAATTTTACATAGAGAAATACAAAATTTAAGAGAAATCGGTCGAATAGTTCTTGAGAAATCAAATTTTAAATGTACGACTTTTTCAAAATTTGATTTCTCAATAAAAATGTGTCTGGTTTTGTAACTTAAAATATCGACTGCCCTTGTTAATTAGATCATTTGAAGTTACCCCCTCGAACCATTAAGATTGAGTCCTAGAACGTGAAGATCAAAAGTTATTTAGGGTTTCATTTTGCGTACTGTGTTTGACTTCATATGTATAATTACAGAACTCCCTGTGAATTGACTCACTTCTATACCAAGACGCTTGTTTCCTTTTAGGCTCGTGTGTCAGGAAGTAGCGGTCAGTCTTCGGAAAACATGGTTGAAGAAGTCGCATCGGACATATTGGATCGTCTCCCAGGAAACTTCGACATAGGTCAGGCTCTGATCAAATATCCGACGATGTACCAGCAGAGCATGAACACAGTCCTTGTGCAGGAGATGGGAAGATTCAATTCACTACTCACCACCATTCGAAATTCTCTTCTAAACACAAAAAAGGCAATCAAGGTAAAATTCACTTGCAATTATAGAACTGATCTTCTCAAAATAAGAAGAACGTGCAGCCAACAAATAGAAACACTTTGTGTATTGAATCCCATTAAGAAACGGATTGTTGTCACAAACATTTGCTGATGGTCAATTAATTCAGTTAAGTCTCATGTGTTGAATTCAGCCAGGGGATAGAGTGTTCACCTTCCCCTGAGGTGAACCGAATTCAAATCCCAGCGATGGCTGATGGGAACAAATTCCGCACCTGGCTTGCGCCCACCACAGTGCTGACGTAAAATATCCTCAGTGGTAGACGGATCATAGGTTAGAGCTCCCTTACCGTCAGGCTAACCATGAGAGATTTTTGTGGTTTTTCTCTCCATGTAAAGCAAATGCGGGTTAGTTCCATCAAAAAGTCTTCAACGAAGGCCAATTTCTCCCAATACTTGATCCAGGAGTTCCCTTCTCTTCTGTATTTGGTTCAAAATATCAAGTTGAACATTACAAAATTACGAGTTGAACATTGGCAGTCGTAAACCCAAAATTGTGTCGGCTGTTCAACGACGGTTATAAAATAAAATAAAATGTTCAATACTGCAATATTGTAAATTTGTGCCCAGCCAAAAAGAAAAAAAAAAACTTTTATATTCTCTTTTTCAACTCAATCGTCTTTGTTGATAACTTTTTCAATGAAAATAAGCTGCATTTGCACTGAGAGAAACCTTCCATATGACAGCAAAGAGACTAACTATCTACCACTGTGTACTGCAGTACAGTGGTCGGTGCATGCCAAGGGCATTATACAAACTGATCAACCATCTCTGTGGTATGTGCGCGCTCTATGCCCTCAGCCATCTTGAAGACAATTTCATCGAATAAACAGTAAATCTGAAGTTTGGTTTCTTCTAAGAAAGCAAACCTTCAAATATTTTGTTATGTATATAGGAAAATTAACTGTTTACTTTTTCACAACTATTATTCAAAGATATTCATACACCTGGGAAATGTCTGTATAATTTTTTTTTTTTTAATTCGAACTTTTTTGCCGACTATTTGTCATTCTTGTTATTCTTCCTACATTTAATCCTCTTGAATTTCCTAATATTACCGCTTAAATAGTCGTGAGGTTTTGTTGGCACTTGACAGGCTGGCTCGCGATCACACCTCAAAACGTGATGAAATTTAAGCAGGACTCTTTTTCCGATGTGTTATGTTATTGTAAAAGTATATTATTCTATTTGCTACGCGATATTTATTGCTTAAAAATGAAAATTTTAAGATACTTTTGGAATACAAATAGCATCTATTAGCTTTCAGAACTGATCTGATGACCCCTGCAAATATTTTGGGAATTGCAAATCCACTTAATATATTTCAAAGCAACCTCCATCTGCTGCAATACACTTCCGTACTCGGCTGTAAAATTTTTAAAAATACAACTTATTCACTATTTATCCTAAAAAAAACTAACAAACCTACTGAAATTCTTGGGCTCTTTCCATGACGTCATAGCATTTCGTGACTATTTCTTCTTTTTTTTATTTTCCGAGTTTGCTCCCGTATAAGATTTAGTTTATAATACAAACGATAAAATCGAAACAATATTTTTATTCATTTAATTCTTAAAGAGAGAACGATATAGTTTGTCTGTGTTCAATCTACGTCTTAATGTTATTCTATGAGAGAAGTTATTTAAATTATTTTTAGTAATTTACAGCCTGACAGCTTAATGTTTTATATTACTGAATAGATCTCATTTTAACTGACAAACCTTATTCCACAAATAATTTTTAAATTCTATTAATAATTTTTAAAAGAACTTTCAATGCAATCACGAATCAGGTAAGTGGCTCCATCCATAGGCGTGGCGTGAGGGGGGTGCACTTTTAATTTTTAGAAATAACTGTTCTTTTATTTTGAGTTTTATGTATATATGCATAGATATTTGAAAACGCGAAATTCTGTTGTGTCCCTGCATGTGTCTGACAAATGTGTACAAGTGACAGAAAGATTTTGCACATTACTGCTGCAAGCCCGTGGGAGTTATTGGTTTGATCCGAGACACCGTCACCTCTTTCTGGAATGTACCGATCGTCACCCAGCGAGATTAAACTTTTGACAACTATTTTTAAATAAGCCATTATCACTATGCTTAGAGTATTCAGTTTTTTTCAGCAAGAAACTTACAAGAATGTGCAAGCAGAATACTTTTATCGCGGCATCTCACCCTTTGCGCTAAAATTAAAGAAAAAAGCAAATTTCTTTCAAATTTACGCTTTTTACTTTAAAAAATAATAACCAATTGAAACCAATAAAAACTCTCACTTTGTGTTTACGGGCATAAAAATAATAAAATTAAAATAATAATCTATAGTAAATCTTTGTAAATGAGTCGCAGGAAATGCTGTTATAATATTAAAAACTTTGTGTAAGGGACGAGCTATCTCGTCTCTAACGCACAGTGAATATTCCTAGAAGACGAGTTATCTCGTCCTCCGTGATGAATGAAATAAGAATCTCTTTAACATTAATTTACTCCTTGTCAGGGATTGGTAGTGATGTCATGTGAGTTAGAACAAGTTGTAGAAAGCATTTTGAAAGGTAAGATTCCCAATATGTGGATGAGCAAATCTTACCCTTCCCTCAAACCTCTCGGCAGTTACATTGCAGATTTCCTTCAAAGACTCAAATTCCTTCAGGTAAGATAATTTGAATCATTGTGTGTTTATTTTATTACCGATTACTATCACAGCCAGTATTACCGATAATTCATTTTAACCAGCAGTGCTTTGTTCGAATTGTGCTGTACTCTCGACCCAACTATATATATATATATATGAAATAGGTGTGTTCATTTCAAAGTGGGAGTATCTGTCAAGGTAGGGGTGTTCACATCACGTCCGAAGATCACCAATGTGGGGCGAGTAGTTATCGGCAACCTTTTTCTATGAAAAGGTACCCCAACATAGAATCGAGTTAACATGTCTTATATATTAGGGAATTGCAATTGTATTTTTGTAGTGGTAGATGCACTACAGTACTCGCCCACCAGAATTTTATCCGTGATAGAATTCGATGAATGGGATACCACTAGTTGATTCATTGCTGTTTTGTGAGATGCCGGGAGAGCTGTATTAAATCCACCGTACTTTTGAGTGCTGATCGTGAGAGCTGTATTAAGTTCACAGGCATGATCGCTCTTGTGTTGCCTATAGCAGTCGAGTGTTTACGTTGTATGTTGTGCGTGATCGAGACTGAGAAGCAACAGCGTGAGGAGGACAATGTTGAAGTCAAAAGTAAGAAGTTCAATGTGGACCATCCATCAAAATAGGCGTGTTCACATCACGTCCGGGTCACCAATGTGGGAGAGTAGATATTGATCATATCAACCTTCATCTATGAAAAGGTACCCCATCCTGAAATCGAGTTAACATGTCTTATATACTAGTGAATTGTAATTGTAATTTTGTAGTGGTAGATACTCTCTCTCTCTGTATGTATACACTATTTTTAAAATTAATAAGATCGATTAATAATTAATCGATAAAGATGGTGGTCGATTGGAATAAAAAAAATTTTAAGGTAAATTTCCAATTATAGTGTTCATCATATTTGTGTTATCATTTTTTATTTGATATCTGCACTATAAAATGATTCGATATTTGTAACAGTATTTTGTAGCAATCCAGTAGTTGTTTGTAGCAGTAATAATTACAAGTTACAATAAATAAATGAATGTTAAGCTACAAGCAAAAGGATACCTTTATTTAATCATTATATTCATTCGATTTTCGTCAAACACGTGTTCAAAACACATTATAATGAGTTCAGTAAGGTTTTTCTTGTTCAGTTCTTACTCACAATTTCTCAGTCTCTCCATTCATAATAATAATTGTTTGCAGTATTGGGTAAATTGATTATACGGCACTAATTATATATTTCTTTCTTCCTTTTTTTCGCACACAAAAAGTCTCGTTTATCAGTCCTGCATGTTACTTTTTTCTCATGATTCTTAGGACGATACTCATGAGTCATGACACTATTACATTCACCACGTTTCATAGAAATCCATCCACCGTGTTGTTTCAAGTAGGGTAACTTAAATTACATGAAGTCTGATGAAACAAATAATAAGTTAGATCCTTGATTGGCATGCTATCAATTAAGATTATTGTACTATTTCTGTTTATGCTGGTTAAATACAGTGAAACCTCCTTATGTAGCTACCACTTTTGAGAGGCACGGAATTTTTTCCATTGTTGTTTCCATGTTGAAGAGAACCTTTAGGTGAGACCATCTTAAGTGAGATCTTCTTATTTTTGAAATCTAACTAATTTTTATGATATGGAATGCAAACTTCAACAAAAAAACATAATAGTTTATTTATTTAAAATAACTTTATATTTCATATTTGGTAAATTTGTTTTTATACATAATTATATCAGTTGGGATAATTTTTAAAGAGGCTAAATTTTATTCATAGATCCTTCTCTTCATGACGCCAACAGAAGTGGCATGTCCACACCAAAAAAATGACACTGACTAAAATTGAAATCGTTTGTAAAAAATCATGTTCTTTCGATAACAATTTGGAAGTGAATGGAGGTAACCTCCATCAACGACCATTTTACCGTGGAACGGAGATTTGTCGCTCCTGAGAGGTTTCACTGTATATACTTTTTCCCAATAAACTTTTCACGAATCCAGTGAATGGAGTGAATTTTAAAATTAATTTTTTATTGTTTCAATCGAACTGACAGGATTGGTTTGACAATGGACCACCAAACGTGTTTTGGATTTCTGGTTTCTACTTCACCCAAGCTTTCTTAACAGGAAGCCAGCAAAATTATGCCAGAAAATACACAATTCCAGTGGATCTCTTAATTTTCGATTATGAAATACTCGAAGATGTACCTTATTCTGAACCACCATACGACGGTAAGTATTTTTTTTTTTTTTTTTTTTCGTATTCTCTGCCGCATTACATTTCCTATTATCAGAACCAATTCACAGTTAAGACCACAGCTTTGAAAGATTAAGTTGCTTTTCGAGACCTTTGATGAAAGGATGTCTAATCTAATGTCACTTTATGTACCTGATCACTAGCCATGCATCGATATAGCCCATTGGTTGTCAGTAGCAACCAAATTAACAATGCATGCTGATTGTTTACTGAGAATTTTAATTAAATTATAATAAAGATAACAACAGAATTAATTTCACACTAACAACGGTTCATTTGTAAATGCCTTATTGCCATTAACAACCAAAATATTACAGCGACTGTTTGATAATAGGCAAGATGTTTGGTCTAGCATCTAGGGTTGGATAATAACCCCAACGTAGGAGCTATCGCCCCCAATGAGCATTGAAGACCTGCAGAAAGTGGGGTGTTGGGACTTTCTGCACATTACTTAGAAAAACTTATAAAAAAAAAAAAAAACTCTTTAAATATCGAGTACATTTTAAAACCAATAATTTTACTTGGGATCGAGCATATTCTAATGCAATCCTTCGTAAATTATTAAAGTAGTTTTTAATTCAGCAAATAGGCCAATTTTATAGTGTATTATAATTCTAATATATATATAATAATTATTGGCTGATTTTGCAGTGAAAATAACACTTTGTTTGCTGTTCTACATTTAAAAAAAATTTCTAGGTAGTTTGAAGTGGCATTTTTTTTCTTTCAATATTTTAAAATTCAAACTATTCTTCTCAAATATTTTACATATTATTTTGAAATTTTTCTTACTCATCATGATGTATAGTGTTACAATAACTCAAGATTGTAAAAACAATGCGCTTAAAAATTTCTTTATAGTTATAATTAGAGTTTCGCAGCTAATATTTTTTTCTGTTTTTTACTTAAAGGCTACTTTTATAAAACAAAAATCGCTAAAGAAAAGGTTGAAATATAAAATCTCTATTCAGTAGGAACTTTCATTAAATTAACGATATGATTAAAAATGTACCATATCAATTATAAAGAATGTAATAATCTTTTTAAACTATTCAATAAATCGTGTTAAGAAGAGGGCTTTGAAAAGATTTGTTTTGCAAAATGGGCGGTGAGCCAAAAAAGATTGAGAACCTATGCTTTACTCATTCTCCTATTCAGAAAAATGGAACAAAAAAGTGAGAGGCTTTGGAGGAAAGGTGTCTCCACTTCAAAGCTGCTAGAGAAAACTCGAACCACTTACTAAATTGTAGAAAAGATTCGTTGAAGTGCTGCCACTAGAATATACCAATTTTTGAAAATAATGCGTGACTGTAATCTATTGAGGTATGTGTTCATATTACATTACAAATCAACAATCTGGAGTCACCCATAAAGTAAGCACTGTGATTAACTTAAAATTGTTGATGCAGAAAATAATGTGTTAGCTTTCTAGATTTAAAATTTAAGTGATGCCCCGTTTTATAAAGGTAAATTGTTTTATGACGTATTTGCTACATAACTTCATGATGGTAGAGCTATCCTTAAATTATGTGATCTCTTTTGACTTTCATATCACCCTTAGTATAATTTATTTTCAAACAGTCCAACAAACTCCAAAAATTATAACACTTGTAAATTTCTAATTGTTAGGATACATTACTGATTAAGGTAAACAATCGAACAAAGACTCCCAAAATAAAAATATAAACTTTTTTTAAAGTAAATATTTAGAAAGAGAAAGGTGTAGAATATGAATTAGCTTTTCTGAAAAATTTATAATATACTTACAAAACATCTACGAACTGAAATTTCATATCAATATTCCTTATTTTGATCCATGTTTTTAACAAAAGGAAAGTGTTTGAACTTTGTAGGAGGAATGTATGATAATGATTTTTATTTCAGGAGTGTATGTCAGAGGTTTATTTTTGGATGGAGCTCGTTGGGACCATGATTGCTGGCTTCTGGGTGAATCCTTACCTAAAGTATTGTACGATCCTGTACCCGTAGTAAGCATTTATCGTATTTATATTTGTACATGTAATTATATGCACTTAACAATATGCATATCCAGTAACACAGGTGTCCGAAAATTATAGAATCGAATATCTTGAGAAACCAAATTTTTAGAGGTTGTGGTGGGGTCAAGTTTGGTGTTATGAGACAGGTTTTTGAAAACATTAAACAAGTTTGTTTTTAATTTTTAAATCAAGATCTATTTTTGAAATTGCTGCTTTATTAAAAACAATTGTATCTCATTTTGATTTTGTAATTACAATGTCATCTGTGAACCAAATTTTAAATACGTTCTAGTCGAATTAAAAAACTTTTTTCTGGAAAATCCAAATCTGAAATGAAAAATTTATGGTTTAAAATTTTGAAGTAGAACCCCATGCCCGACTCTAGAAATCATTTTGGGGGTCAAGTTTAATATCATTTAATGTCTTTTTTGAAAATGTCTTAGACTTTTTTTAGGTTTTTTATCTAATATAATTTTTTCGCTATAATTGATCATTTTCCCACTTTTTGTACTCTTTTGTACATGTAAATTCTATCGTGTAGAAAAGTATAATTCTGAATAACTTCAGATATATTTCAGTTTTCATATACTAAGATGCATTTATATACGAAGACCACACTTTTTTTTTTCCTTCAGTGACATGACAGTCACAAGTGGGCCCTGGCCTTCCTTAGAATTCCATTCCATGCTATCTTGTTCTTGGTTAAGGTTATCCAGTTTGTTATTCGAATAGTTTTAAGGTCTTTTTCCAGACTTTCTAACTCTTTTTCGGTTACCAGATGGTTTGGCCAAGAAGATCTTCTTAGTGAGTCGACTTATTCAAATCTTATTTAGTACTCTACTTATTTAAACATTCACATGATAATTGCTTCTATCTCTTAAATTTCAAACGTAATTTTCCTGATTGATCCTACCCTTTTGTTCCTCGTCACTGCGTTCATCTTTTTAATTATTTCCTGAATATTTCTCCAGGTGTGGCTCAAACCCATGAAACGAGAAGAATTCGTGGAAAAAAACAGCTACTTGTGCCCAGTGTACAAGACGAGCGAGAGACGGGGTATTCTATCTACTACTGGTCACTCTACTAATTTTGTGATATCTATGCTCTTGCCCACCGATAAGCCCCAAGAGCACTGGATAAATCGAGGAGTAGCCTTGATTTGCCAATTGGACGACTGAACTCTGTTGAGCATTCGAACGACTGTAAATCTTACTTATCGAAGAGTATTTTTGTATTACTCTCTTTTATTTCTATTTGTTCAAAAATAAAATTTCAAGAAGATGTTGATTTTTTATTAAGATAACGTATTTATTGTAACATTTGTATTTTATTGTAACACGTGACAATTTTTTGTTTTGTGTACATGGCAACTTCGATGCATAACTAGTTTGTTTATATTCTACATGGCTCCGTGCCCGTATTTGTGTTAAGAAAGATTTGAAATCATTGTGAAAGAATCTTTGTGAAGGATCATAGAATGTATCACTTAAGAGAATTGATATTTGACGGGGTAAGTTAACTTGAAATAGAATGGAAAGAACATAAAAAAAAAACCACGTTTTAACAACTAATCAGGCTCGAGATATACGTCCCTTGCAGGTACCCCATTTTCGGAATGTTGTGAAATATTTTTAATAATTCCATATTTATTATAAAATATACAATAAAATGCGCATGTAGTACGATTTTGACAAAAAATTACAATCATGTGCTGACTGGCACCCAATTTTTTAATCGCCATTCATTACATTTAGGAGTTCTGTGGGCAGTGGCGACCGTTAATTTGACCCTGTACATCACAGGCAGGTTAATAAAAATATATAGTGATTTTTCATAATCGTTTTTACCCATTGGCAAAATGGGGATTTCACGGAGCCTCATTTTTTAACTACAATAATCAGGAGTAATAGTAAACAGTGCGCATGCGTTGCTATGGAGACCGCTGCTGTTTGATAATTTTTTTAGAATTATCAAACAGCAGCGACTTTTGACTTTTAATTTTGACTTTTTTTTCTTACTTTTAATTTTGTTATGCATTAAATTGGTGAGTTTATTTTCGAGATATGGGAACAGAGAGATCCCATAAATACTTCTTGAGTTGTAAATAAAAGAGAATTTCATCATTTGAGCGATATTTTTGTTTTTATTGTTTTAATTAAGAATCAAAAATTCTAATATTATCACGCATGAAAAGGGTCGAAACGGTCCCAAAAGTTAGAGTTGAAGCAAGAAAAAACGATGGCAAGGCCTAGACTTACCGAGGCTGAAAAAGTCAAAGGACGTAGGCGGGAATACCTTAAGCGTTACACAAAAACGGAAAAACGAAAGGATTCCATTTGTAAAGGGAAGCATGAAGCCCGCTGTCCCTCACAAAAATACCAAAGTGTGGTTGAGAGAATTGAGCCCTACCGAAGAGCGAATGGTGACTCTCCGAACCCTTTTCATGCAAATACGAGAACTGGGTGTTGATCACCAGTTAGGGAAAAAAGGATTCATTGTCAACATGCTCAATAACTTGCACAAAACTGTCTTCCACGCAATAAAAATGATACATTCACTATTCATGTAAAATTTAAAAAAAGCCAATAGCTTTCAAATCAAGTATCATGTATGAACTTGTGAATCCGAAACGAGTGTAAGATGCAGTTTACAATCTCCATCAAACATCAATTGTACGTATCCGAAAATGTTAATATTAATCTCAATTTTCTGTTCAATGTCTATTCGGTCATCGAAAGAATTTACACAGAATTTGTCTAAGTTGCATTTAAATATGTCTGCGAAATTGTGTACCGAGCAGTTACTTTAACTTTAGTTACAGTTACTTTAACTTTACATATTCACAGTTACTTATGTCCAAGATAAAAACACAAAAAAAAAGTAGACAACTTTTTTAAGTTGTCTAAATTTTTTTTCTAGTTTCTTTTCCAAAAAAAAATTAGACAACCATTTTGCCAATGGGTTACTTGCGTTCGCCTTGCGGCGATCAGAATTTTCTTCATTTTGTAGTAAATCGTATTTATATTATTTCCTTTTATTTTGGGTTTTTTTATTTTTTATTTTTTTTTTTTTTTTTTTTTTTTTTTTTTTAAAACAAAAAAAAAGTTTTTGGAGAAAAAAATTTCCTGTGTTTTAACATAAAGAGACAACAGCTTTAAGCATATTTGTTCATAATTTTGGCCATCATCTTGATGGTTGGCGGGGAGGACGGCAGATCAATAAATAGAAACCCTTAAATATCGTCCTCCATATTTCAGACAAATAAAACTTTCGTAAATTATTATAGATTTAAATTAAAGTTAAAAATCAGAAAATAGATATAAATAATTCATCTTTTTACACACCTTTAGCACCTCGAAAAAAAAAATTTTTCCTTCGGTGAGAAATTTAAAGAACTATTGTGACTGTTATTTGACTTCGTCTCTATCAAAAATTGGGGGCCAGTTACGCCCATTGCAACCATTCTTCTTCTTCAAATCATTCAAATTTATATTTGTTTGTGTGTTAAATTTCATCAAAAAGATAGTTCATATATCATTAAAAATAGTTTTAATTTTAAAAAAAGAAATTTCTCGTTTTACATAATATCAAAATTGAATTTTTCTTTGAAAATATTTTTATCCCTCCCGCAACTTTTTTTTAATGAAAAATAAGGATCGCGTGACAAACTGTAAACACATCAACAAAACAAGCAATTACCAAAGTTGAATCCATTGCCAGTGTGTGAGACTAAAATCATTAGAATGATGATTCCCCATGGAACACTTTTTTACCGTTCCAAGAAGTGGCGCTGCGGAGCTTTCTCTAGAGAATCATTTGCTTTTTTATTTTAGTAATTCGAAAAGAGAGAAAACTTATGCCGTGAATCAAGAGCTTGTGTAAGGATTACTTAGCCTCAAAGGAAGGTAAAAATGAATATGTTTTATCATTTTGATTGTGTTTCAATTAATAACGTGAAAGAAATTATTATCATAAATTCAAAATATATGTTTCAAGGCCGAACAAATCCATCATTCTAGGATCAAAATCATCCGTCATTCGAAAGCGTTAAATGCGCGGCACATTGATAGAAAAGTAAATTTTCTTAAAAATTAGACTTTTTGAAAAAATAGTGCTAAAAATAATTATCTCAAGAATATTTAATTGATGGATTTATAAGGTTCATGACTTCGATTATTCGAGATGCAAACTTGGAGCTCGTAACCCAATATTATATCATTTTTAATGCCTTTTTTTGTAAAACTAAAGCATATCTATTTGTTTATCTAATTTTCTTTCTCTCTCTCTCTCTCTCTCTCTCTCTCTCTACCTATTTTTAATTCAAGTCGTAACAATTAGACAAAAAAATATTTGATGATTTCAAATCCGGCTATTAATAACTTATCAAAATGTAGATTTATTGAAAAAAGATTCTAAACGTTAATTTTAAAATTAGTATTAAAAAACTTAAAGATTACATTGCTAATTTATTTATAACTTAGCTCCCACCTCTTGACGCACACAAAATAATTAAGATAAAGAAGGTTATTATTTTTTTTAAATATATTTTTAGAAACAAAGACAGAAAAAAAAAGCTTCGCAAAAAAAAAAAAGAAATTTGAAAACTGCAGAGGGAGAAAGAACTTCATCGCAAAATGACACTTGAGTTTTGTGTGTTAGTGACTTTGAAACAAAAAGAAAAAAAATTTCACAGTCTAAAAAATATCTTGGCACTATTGTTCAGACAACAAGAGAAAATGAGAAAAAAATACTTTTGAAATTTATTGAAGTGATAGAAGGGTATCTTATATCAAAATTTTTTTTATTATTTACTTTCAGCTATTTATAATTAAATGCAATTAGATTATCAACTAAACGCCCTCACCGACTGGGTGTGTGATGCCACTTTTTTTCTCCTTTTTTGATAACACCAGAAACCAGGAAAGCGAATCCTAACTAAAGCATTTAACTTTCACTTAACATGCATATTTGACATTAAAATTTTAATGTTTAGGTAAAACAATCAGTTTTTTTTTTTTTTTTAAAAATTACTTTTAGCAAAAGACAAATATGCAAACATTTTTAAGAATAACAGTTTAGGAAATAGGACTGAGGAAAATAGAGTGGGAAACCTTAAAATGCTTATTTAAACAATTTTTCTCATTCCTTTAAATCTCTCAAAACTGTAAGTTTCATTATAAATTTAAGTCACGTAAAAAGAATACTTAGTTTTCTATAAAAGTGACATTAAGCAATTTTTATAGGATTATACTTTAGGAAATAAATAAGAAGATGTTTAAAAAAAAAAACGAATTTAAATAAACCTTTTATGAAAACTCGTGAACTCTCTCAAATCCCTCTAAAAGTTTTAATATTCAGGTAAAACGAACACTTTTTTTTAAAAATTGAATACAACAAATTTAAAAAAACGAATAGCTATTTTTATAATATGCTAAGAATCCGGTAAAAAAAAATTTCAGGGTGTTGGCCTTATTTGTAGCAAAAATGTAGAAAAAATAGGTTTGACACTTTTTGTTTTACAAAATTTTTTTTTCTAATTTCTTTAACGCAATAAAATTTCTAATTTGACATCATTTAATATTCAATAATGTTACTCATCTCTTGTGATTATTGTTTACTTAAATTATAAATTACCATTTTTAACCACTTTTCAAGAAAGTGACTTATTACATAGAGAAAAAAACTTATCTACTTGAGGGTTGTTTAATCCACTATGAGAGAGGTTCAGTGGCGTGCAGAGAGGGGACGAAATGGCCAGTGGCCCCAGACATCCAGTAAAAGTGCATCAAACCAGTGACTAAAGGATACTGGAACTTTAAATTCATTCATCGTCATCATCCTACTTAGCCAGATAGCCCAATGTGGGCCAATGCCTTCCTCTGAAAATTTATCAATAACAATTTCCGATTTATCTTTGATCTCTAAATCTTTTCATTAATTGCAAGATAATCAGACTCCGTCGAATCAGCCCATCGAATCAACCACGGCTTTTCCCGCTTTCTTGTTCCACAGGGTTTGAAAAGCAATATCTTCTTTATTGTATTGTCATTACTCATTCGAATCACGTGGGCCATCCAATTCGATTCATTTATTTTTATGTATTTAATAATATCAGGTTGTTTATAAATCTTGCGCAGTTCGAAGTTAAATCTCCTTCGTCAGTTATTATTTTCATTTATATCACCAAGTATACTTCGCAAAATCTTTATCTCAAATATTTCGATGCAATTTTCCTCCAGTTCCTTTATATTTATGAGCATGATTATATTTTTAAAATCTAATTAAATATTTTATTAGGTCAATAATTTTTTACGCAAAATATTTTTGAAAAATAAAATATGATTTTTAAATAAATTTAATAATGAAGTTTTACTTCAATAGAGCTTAAATATTTTTTTGATCCAAGAAAAATAAGAGTACTGCTAAGAAAGTTATTGTTTTACTATAAACTAATAATCCGTAACATAAAAATGAATTTTAAATGTAAATTTAGGTTTTTATGAGCATACATCATCGCATTTTTTTCTTTTTAATAAAATTGAATTTTTCACCTCCTTATTGCACTCTTCTTTTTAGGAACATTTTGTCCCGAACGTTCTTTGCACGGGGGTATTTGAGGAAATTCAAAGAATTATTAAAACGCTGAACAGTAATATTTAAATGTCTAAAGAAATATTACGGGCAATAATTGTGCTTAAAGAAATATCAATGATTTAATATAACTTATGAATAATAACAAATCTAAACTGAAAATGTTGAATGATTTTAGTTTGCAGTTAACTATGCTGTTGGAATATTTTCTTTATTTCTTGCTTGTTCTTTTTATTTTGTGAACTTTTCTTTATTATTATTGTATCCTCCTTTAGTTAAATTTTTTTCTTCTTTCACTAAATTTTTTTCGTTGTTTCATTCTTTAAATTATCTTTTTTTCTTTTTTTTTTCTGTTATTTTCATATACCTTTATTTGGACGGATGATAAATAAACTTTTTATTTGGACCGAATCTTCGATACCTTAAACATTGGGGTTAGCTGCAACCTGGATAATGTAGTCCAGATAGTTTAATAAGACTACTACTGTCTGTAGAAAGTTTTATTCTCATAATTTTAGTTTTTTATATAAGGCTTATCTCTAGAATTTATCGTATAAATAAAAATTTATTTTCCTTATTTATATAACTCATTTATCCAAATAATTTTCGTAAAAATATTCTTCATAATAATTCCTTATTTTCTATTATTTAATTAAATCAAATGAATTATAAGATATATAAATTTTTTAACTTCCTCTCAATTAAGTAACTCTAATTGCCAAATTCCATTTATTTTCAAACTTTTACGTTTCAGAAATTATTAGACAGATTTCGCAAGTAAATAAATTGAACTTTCATTGGTACAAACATTTTCTCGTTTAAAAAAATATTTTTGTCCAATGAATTACTGATCAGCCGAATGGGTCTAATATTTCTATATTATAGGCAAATAACATGCGCTGCAAAATAAATTCATTGTAACTCAACTTATATCTATTCTATTCACAAAAGTGTATTTTGATGGAAAAGAATTTAAAACAAAAATACGCTATAAACATTAATTAAAATTAGACGCGTCAAGCATTCAAGGCTGATAAAAAAAAAAAACATTTACAAACATTTATCACAATCCAAAAAAGAAAGTGAAATAAAACAAAGGGCAGCATCTATTCATTGCTCAAATTATAATTAAAATTAGTTCACAAATCTAGTGGCTATATTTATGCTTTGGTATGTCGAATTTCTGAACTCGCATACCAGACTGTGACAAAAGATCTTCACTTTTACTACAAAGAAAATCATCCGAATTTAACTCATAGGAGTAGTTGCAAAATTAGTTCTGTTGTGTGGTCATTATTTATTAGTAGCAAAATTAGTTCTGTTGCAATTTAAGGAAAACCATAATTCCTATGTAGAGAGCCTGATTGCATCTAAATGCACGCCAAATGGATGCCCAGTGAGAACGTATGTCGACAACTCTTGAAACGATGTTGCTTCTTTTTGATTGCTTTCTTAAATCATGCGAAATGAAGAAAACAAAACTTATTGAATAAAAATGACTGTTTTCTTTCCCGTAAAATTAGTGAGTTGCATCACATTTAAATTTTATTGACATCATTTTTCTAAAAATGAATCAGAAAATGCATTTGAACGAAAAGCAGGGAACAAATTCTTAGATGAAGTAGACATTTCAAAAACAGTCAATAAATAACGCGATTTATAACAAATACAAAACAAAAATTGCAAACTACAACGAACAAAGAACAGTTATTAACACTAACAATCAATTAACAATAATTATCAATTAGCAAGTAATAGGAATTAATGAAAATAATATAAAAAAATCGGAATATATATAAGTTTCTCTGTTCACATTTAAAAGTGATAAAAGAATTTAAAAAAAAAAAAACGTTTCTTACAGACAGTTTTCTTCGATAGCAAAAAAAAGTAAAAATGTTTGATCTCCGATTTGATTTGTTGAAGGTATGTCAGCTAATGCAACGCCACATAGTTGTTTCTTTTACAAAAACGAATGTTCTCCTTTGCCAAGTCTAGGATTCCAGTATGGCTACGAAACTATAATCTCTTTTTTTAAAAATAATTCTACGATATATATCGTAAAGGAGAGCACGAATTAAATTTCTGTCTAACGTGTTTAACTTTTAAAAACTTTTATATTGTTTTTGAAAGCATGTTTGCATAATTTGTAAAGGAAATAACTATATGCATACTCGGATGATTATTTAAATATTATGCTACAATGGTCTTTTCTTAACTTAACACACAGAGTATAGTTAATTTATTGTAAACTAAATCGACTGTTTGTACTGATTGTAAATATATTAAGAACAAGTACTGATTTATATCAAGTGAAATATAATGTTTTTTATCGAGACAATGCAATGTAAAATAACATGGTATTTTATCCTCGCAAGTTACAACTGTTGCTATCCTATCGATGATATAGTAAGTCACATTTTCAATTTGTTCAGAAGAACGTTAATGGAAAAAACACTACGATTCCCGTAAATTTAATTATTTTGCTGTTTATCCAGCGTAGATTACTGAATATTATAAAAGTAATAAATCCAGTAAAACCAGCGTAAAATTACCTCCTTTTTTTATACCACCCCAAGCCCTTCATACTAATATTTGTTAATTAATTGAGTCCTGAGGTTCAGTATTATTAATTCAAATTTAATTGAGGTTATATCTAAAGTAGTTTTATGTTCGAAATTACGAAATTGTTGAATAAACTTAAGAGCACATCTGATCATGTTTGTTGCATTTAAAAATAACTCTGAGATTTTTCATTTCAAGAAAATCATTATTGTGGAATTTTTATAAAAAAAGAAAGTTTAAGTATAAAGATTCGATTGTTATTTATTTTTTAATTCGACAGTATGCAAATTGAAAAGCATTCTCTAATAATTATTAAACGAAAATTCATAGAAATAAGTTAACTATAGCTCTTTTAGCATTGACGCGCATACGATTAAATAAGCTTTCGCTAACTTTAAATGATGTTTTCTTTAAAAAAACAAAAAAACGTTTTTCAAACTCTAGATACGATAAAATGCTGAATTCTGAACTGATTTTTTAAACTGTTACATATTGATCTTTATCTGAACATCTGTGTATTTATTTTAGCTCTTTTTTACCCCCTTAAACCTGAATATTAAATGCATTTTCTTTCAATTTTCACAAATTCCATGTTTCTTTTTTTCTCTTAAAGAACTTAAAAACGATATCAAAACTAATGGAAGTCAGGAAAAATACCAGCAATATGAAAAATTAATTAAACAAAAACAGACTTAGACAGAAATGTATAGTTTGTTTTGTTCTGTTTAAGAAACTAATATTTATTTTCACGAATTTCTAAATCAGTTACGAAGTTCTTCAACAGATGGCACTGGTTGCTGAAAACTATAAAGCAATGTTTTCCAAATAACTTCCATTTTGAGCAACAGCGTGACTGCAATCTAAGGGCAAAAGCACCCGACTCCGGGCAAATATTACAACTGAAATGGGGTGATATACTGCAGAAAACATTGTTTTATAGTTTTTCCAGCAGCATTCATCAATCATTTAAAAATTCATGCGTTGGCGAACTATTGTGTGAAGCTTGCAGAAACAAATCTTGTTTCTTCAGCATCAAAAGTCCTCCACGAAGGCAAATTTCTCCAAATACTTGATCCAGAAGTTCCCTTGTCTTCTGAATTGGGTTTAAAATGACAAGGCTACGGAGTTTAACATAGTTAGTCGTAAACCCAAACTTAGGTTGGCTGTTCACACACAACGACAATTATAAAATATTAAATAAAATACATAAATAAATAGAACATTTAAAATGTAATTAATTATAAGAAATTTAGCAACAAAAATTACAACAAATGACTTACTCTTCACAACATTCGCAAGCTACTTCTAAAAAAAAAATAATTAAAAAAAATCATGCCATTTTATTTGAAGCGTGTTAACATGATAAGCTAGCAACAAGTGGGAAAATAAATTTTAAAAAATTGTGATAAACAAGGCATAAATAGTTTTTTAAATGCATGGGAAATCGCTTAAAATTGCTTCAAAACAAGACGAATTTTTTCTTTCTTGGGTGTTTAAAAAGAGAGAGATGGCTCCATTTCTTCTTAACTAGCACTCTCGGACTAGATTTTGGCTCTTGGGCCTTAGTAGAAAAATCAGTGTGACTCATGGCCATAAAAGCCTGAAAGTTCATTCTTTGGTGCAAATTACATTAATATTATGAATGACGGTTAAAGAGATTCGTTCAATGATTCATGCATAAAGTGATGAATGCAAAAATTATGTTTAAAATATACATCCGTTCGTCTGGAAAAATATTAAATGACAGTTGTGAACTCTCCAAATTTGTTATAATAATATACTTTTAATTTTAAATGTTATTTCACAAAATGATTACTTAGAAAAATGATTTATGCTCAATAATAGATCTTAATAGTATCATGGAAATAAGTATTTGGACATGGAAACTGGCGGGACAGGCGTTCTTTTTAGTACATATAATTTTAGTTGGATAATTTCAAGTATTTCGTGCCAAGAAACAGCAGTTACTGCGAAGCAATCATCGGGGTAAGTGAGCGTCAGCGAACAGCGTGCTTAGCCCCCTAGTAATTTAATATCATTTAATATTACTATTTTTAGCAGCATTTATTAACGTATTATAACGGCAAAGACAGGGCAAGGCTTTAGCTATAATTTTATTATTATTATTCTTTTATTTCCGACGTTAAAAGCACACGTTTTGTCAGCATGTTCTCTAAAAATCAATTAGTTTAGAACTAAAGTTTATGAAAGGTTGATATTATTTTTTCTTTTAAAGGAGATAAGTTTGAACAAAACATACTTACTATACTACTCGATAGAATAATTATTCGCGTTAAAAATATTTTATAACACGCAATGATATGTTTTTGAGACTTTTTTATATTCTAACCAACCGATCTTAAAGAAACGAATTTCCACAAGGCCGACATAAATAATATATCATAGTTTTTTGAGGGGGGGGGGGGGGTAAATTAAGCAGTCTAATACTTTTTTCTATTTTTAGCAGCAGCACTTGATACATATATCATTCGCTCGAGCGTGCAAACATACTAAGAGAATAAACATTGAACATATATTAACATCTAAGTAAATATGTAACATTAAAAGATTATAAACATTTAAAACATTTGAGCATTAAAAATATTAGAACGTAAAAAAAGGGGTAAAAATATATCAAAAACATAAACAAAAAGTTAATAGAAAGTCATTCAGTTTACAGTAGGGCTTGTAATAGCTCACGTGCCCTCTGTGGTTTCCTCTCACTGCTCGGTTGTCCTCCTTGCACCAAATTCCATTGGGTCGCCATGTCCGGTTGCAC
The DNA here is from genome assembly GCA_949128135.1 of Parasteatoda lunata. Taxonomy (NCBI): domain Eukaryota; kingdom Metazoa; phylum Arthropoda; class Arachnida; order Araneae; family Theridiidae; genus Parasteatoda; species Parasteatoda lunata. The sequence continues at coordinate 110,148,969 of OX421975.1, forward strand.
ACAGCAACCGTCTTGTCCGATATGGTATCCTGTCTCCCTCCAAGCCTGTCGCCAATTTGTTCGTTTCTCATAGTTCTTATGGACGTTATTTTAAATCATTCTGATTATAGAAGAATAAGATGTTTCTCTCTGGAAGCACTGCAAGATCCTTTTTTAGCTCAGCCATCTCATTTCCATATAAATTACAATGAGAGCAATCTAATTAGATATGCAACAAACAAAAAAACTTAAAAATTTGAAAAGTGGGTATGATAAACCTAGAAACTACTGCAGAATTAATTGGACTTTTGGAAATATAGAAAATTTTAGGAGTTTTGCTTTGTATTTGAAAATAGAAATGTATCGTATAATTATTATATGTCAATTTTCGTTTTAATTCTATTAAAACAATTTTCTCAAATTTAAATTGGATAGTGATTTGACTTTGCGTATTTTAGTTTACTTAAGTATGTTGGTGGCTTATGGTAGCTTAAAAAAATCAATAATACGTACTTATCTGATGTAGATGTCATTGACTAATTTTTATTTTACACCCCAACAGCCGACCCAATTTCATGGGTTTACGACTACTAATGTTCAACTCCGTAGCCTTGTAAGTTTGAACCAATCCAGAAGACAAGGAAACTCCTGGATCAGTACCCCCAGAGGTATTGATTTGTTATAGGAACATGGAGGACTTTGAGACTCGACAGATTTAACGTGCATCAGTCACCATTTACTACACGGGGAGTCTTCGGTTGGCGAGGATCGAACCCACGACCTTTTGGACATGAGCCCAGCGCCCTACCGACCAGGCTATCCCGGCCCCTCATTGACTAATTGAACAATCCGGCTCTTTGAAAATTGCCACCATCATTTTGCAATGTGACAGGCTTATTGGAAAAATCTCCAGTATTTTCTAATTAGCCTAACATTTTTTTTAGTCTTATAGCATTCAGCACAGATATCTGGGTAATTTTATTTTATAACCGGCGCTGAGCAGCCGACCCACGACTAACTATGCTAAACTCCGTAGCCTTGTAATTTTCTACCCAAACCAGAAGACAAGTGAACTCCTGTATCAAGCATTACCTTTTAGAAGGACTTTTTGATGGAACTAACTCGCATTTGCGTTACATGGAGAGGAACGCCGCGAAAAACTCCCACCCATTTCTCTTATGAGGTAACATTGTATACATATAGCACATACTGTTTGAGTTTTCGTTGCTATCTTTAAAAAAAAAAAGAGATAATTTGTGGTATTTTGTTGCCAAAACTTTAAACATTTACATTCACTTTCCGCAATAAAAAATTTGGTGCTTATAACGTTGCTTCACAATGTATCCTTCTCCTGTGCCACCTTAAAGAAAATTTTACTTAAAAGAAGTTTTTTTAAAAAGTTTTGTGTACAATCTTCCTTTAAGAACACTTTGAAATTTTCCTGTAAGCGTGCCTTGACCCTTTTCGTGTCAGCGATATATTTATCACTATGCATTTTTGAACGTCTCTATGCGGAACAAAAAACGCGTATGAGTCGCGATCAATAAAATAAAATAAACGAAACAAATGGTTACGAGGAAACATCGTGAGTTGCAGAGATTTCTGTACGACTTGTTTTATAAAACTTTGTATAGATGCATGCAACTACATAACTGAAAGTTAAGATTCAAAAAAATTTGGATTATGATTTTACTTCAGACCGTCAAAAGGTAAATTCATTTATCATTATCGAACAATATTATTTTCAGCGAAAAATAAACAATGACCGTTGCTAACAGATTAATCAGTTAGTTATTTAAGAACGACATCGTTTTCTATTCAGTTATGCGAAAATTATTCAATATTCATGATTTCACATTTTTATTACATTTGTATATTTAATCAAATGTCTAAGTAGGAAAATAATATATATTCTATTTTGTTTATGTTTTAAGAGTAAACTGTGATAGGTATTATTTTTTTCTTTGAAAAATTAAATTTAAAAAAATAAACATTCAAATCATTTTTTTATTTTTTCAAAAATGATAGGAAAAATCGTGTAACATTACTAATAACATAATCTGATATTAAAAAAAATACGTTTACTTGTCTTATTTTTTTTATTTTTTTATTTATAAATTTTCGAATTTCCGAAAATTGCATGTTATATTGCTTATATGTGAATTTATTTTATTAGTTTCTTGTATGCAAACTTTATAGTGTTGTCGCGCATATTTATTTTGAACAATAAAATAATAGAAACGGTTGCATTCGCCGTGCTATTTATTTGTTTTATTCGACAACGGATGTTAGCAACTTGAAATTTATACTGAAAACCGTTGTTTTTGCCGTTTTAATACAGAACGATATGATAATTGAGTTTATTCAGAACTACCCTATAAATTATTCTGAAACACGTAATCACGCATGAAGGGAAAACTTAAAAAATATGAAAATACTCTTTTCTTATATTAGTGAGAAAAAAAATATTATTTACATATCATATGAAGAGACACTTAAAGGTTTTGATATTTTTTCATATTTCTCAAAAAATACTAAAGTAATTATTTTTTGACTTTAGAACTTTTTAGACATTCGATTTCTCATACTCATCAATAAAGTTAAAAAATTTCAGAGGTTTGAATGTAAGGACAATAAATTATATACGAACGAATAAAAAAGCGTTTCTGAACACCCTATGCCAGAAAATATAGCAATGAGTTTGTAACTCGTATCGATTATTCTGGTTATTAAATGCAATAACTGCATAAAATTATTTAAAAAAAAGCGTTTTTTTTTTTTTTTTGCTTTACGTTTTCTTTTTGTAATTGTAAAAATATTCAATAAAATTCAACGAAAATTTTAGAACAATTTTTAATTACTGATAAAAATATCATTATTAAATATGAAAAAACTCGTTAAAAATTGCACAAGGAATGAGCATTTAAAATGGTATCTTCATACTACACATGCACGGAAGAAATTTGAAAGCTATATTATGTATATAATTTTGCTGCAGAAAAAGGTAAATGGAAAAACATCAAAACTAAGTTGGTAGTTTGAAGAAATATGAAAGTGTTTCTAAAATCATCATTCAAATCTTCTTTTTTTCCTTCGGCAATCAAACGTTTTATGTTTTTAGTTTCACCTTCCTCACAAGTAATTCATTCGATTCCGACAGAGTATTTGCCCTATTATTGATGTGCAATTTCTAATAGGTGTCTTCATTTGATGCGCAATTTCTAATAGGTATTTTCGTTTGATGTACAATTTCTAATAGGTATTTTCATTTGATGTACAATTTCTAATAGGTATTTTCGCTTGATGTACAATTTCTAATAGGTATTTTCATTTGATGTACAATTTCTAATAGGTATTTTCGTTTGATGTACAATTTCTAATAGGTATTTTCTTTGATGTACAATTTCTAATAGGTATTTTCGTTTGATGTACAATTTCTAATAGGTATTTTCATTTGATGTACAATTTCTAATAGGTATTTTCGCTTGATGCGCAATTTCTAATAAGTATTTTCGTTTGATGTGCAATTTTTAATATGGATTTTCGTTTGATGTGCAATTTCTAATATGCAGTTTCGTTTGATGTGCAATTTCTAATAGGTATTCTCGTTTGATGTGCAATTTCTAATACTTTTTTTTCGTTTGATGTGCAATTTCTAATAGGTATTTTCGTCTGATGTGCTATTTCTAATAGGTATTTTCGTTTGATGTACAATTTCTAATTGGTATTTTCGTTTGATGTGAAATTTGTAATCAGTACTTATTAACAAGAATTTTAAAGCAGTATATTAAAGGAAATTATTACGGAATATCATGTCGCTATAACTGAAGTTGTATGAACTACAATCCAAACTTTAATGCAGTACAAAAAATATATGTTTCTAACTGATCAAGTTTGACCCATAGGGTTATGTGGAGCTGAGACATGAACTTTAACTAAAAGTCATTTGGATATTTTCTTCGTAATTTATATACAATGGAGAAACAGAAGAAATTAAGAGATTTGATAGTAAATATGTGGAACCAAATATTGAAACAAATATAAGAATAAAAAGTTTTCAATGGTTTTGACACATCCTACAAACGGATTCGGAAAAAAAATATCAAGAAAATACTTGACGGAAAGCCAGGAGAGTCAATTATGTACAGGAAGACACTAGAACTAAATGGAAGAAGAAAAAAAAAACAAATTGAAGAGGACCTGAAATTACTCACATTTATAAACTTAAAAAAAAATTCAATCAACAGAAAAGAACAATCCAAAACTTTAAAGAAGGCCAGGGCTCTTCAAAGGCTGTAGCATTCGGATAATAATAATAATGATGACCGATTTCATCTACTTTTATTAAATGAAAATTGCGTTTTATACATTATGAGGTCACATTTAAATATTATTAAATATTATTTATTATTAAGATGAGCATTTTTAGAAACGAGAAAAAGAGGGAAAATGCTAACAAACTAAGAAAGGAATTGACACTATTTCCAAAATTATGGGGATAATTCGAGAATTAAACAGAGAAAATAATAATTCCGTATGTGATAAAGTTCAGTCAAAACGGAAAAGTGCCAAAAAATTTTCTCCGCCAACCTTGAGTGACTGCTGGTGGTAGTACACGAATAAATATTTTCCCTCCGCTTTTTTCTGTGGGAAGGTAAATAAATATTATTTCCGCCATTTTTATCATTTTGTTGACACTGATGACAGACACGTATGTCACTTTTCTGCATAGACTGATATAGTTTTTATTTTTAAGAAGAGAACTCGACAAACCTATAAAGTGTATAGATAGATAGCTGATTTAGAACAACTTGTCGACAGATTTTTCACCCTAAATCTCTATTCAAAACCCACTTATGGCATTATAATGGCATTAAATACGAAAAAAGGAAACAACTCTTACTTTTTTTCGTTATTATCGTTTCATTGTTGTGATAACTTAGTGTATAAAACACGCCTTAAATCTGCTGTCAGTGGAACTTTAAATCAACTTCAATAATTTTCAAATGTCCATGGGATGCAATTATTTTCTTACCTATGATTTGTGCTGCCATTTACTCGAAACTAATGAAAATTTGAAGAACATTTTTAACAATTAAAAAAGTGGATAACAGTAATAACATTGCTAGGGAGTTCACTGACTCTCACCAACCCCGGTGATGGCTTAGAGCCTCTCCAAAGAAGGGTTCGAGTTCCGGTGATAGCTGGTCATTTCATATCCTGGTTTCGTCTCGCACCGATCACAGTGTTTTATGGAATCCGTAAAGTGCGTTTTTTGATCTGTTTTTTTTTTTCTTTTTTAAAAAAAGGAGCTTTTTGTTATGCATTTACAAAAATTTACCATTTCTTTGAACAAAATCCGATTTTTACGAATGTTATGGAATGAAATTTAGCATAACAGTCTTTCATGTTAAACATATTATTTGCCTAACTAAGATAGTGCCATAGCGGCAGTAATTTGTTGTCCCCTAATATCCGAGACCAGATCTGGCACAAAATTCGATACTTGCTTACTGAAAATTAATATCATTGATGTTATTATGAGGCTTTCTAGGAAAAAAATTCGTAAATGGTATTAATATTTTTAAAAAATCTGTACATTAAACTAGATAAACTTTTTAAGTTATTTTCAATTATTACACAAACAAAGATAAATATTACTATAGCATTTTTTGCATAGTGTATTTCTTCACATTTCGTTAAAGAAAAAAAATCCACTACACTCAGATAGTAAGAAATTTATATGACATAAAACTGTCCGAAATACACTCTATAACAAAAAAATCGACGCACCAAGGAGTTGTCCGATTGAAACGAAAATTGGTGGATAGGAAGACAATGTACAGAATAGTAAATGATTAAAATTTCAGAACAATTGAATAATTTATTGCAGGGTTACAGTAACAAGTTCAATAAGGTGTTGACCCGCCTCTAGCCTGGATACAAGCTGCCACACGGCGTGGCATAGACCGATAAAGCTCCCGGATGGTCTCTTGCGGTATTTCCTGCCAAATTCGATCCCATTGTCGAACGGGTTTATCAACATTCCGTGCCAGAAGCAATCGCCTTCTCATCATATCCCAGACATGCTCGATGGGAGAGAGATCTGGTGATCTGGCAGGCCATGGAAGAGTTTGACAAGCTTGCAGACAGTTCATAGCAACACAAGCCGTATGTGGTCTGGCATTGTCCTGCTGAAAAACCAGCCCAGGGCGCTGCAAAAGTAACGGTAGGAAAACAGTCTCAATGCCAGAATTCAAAATTAAAGGTAAAGTAAATTGTTCCCAACGGACAGTTAGGAGCACGGGAAGAGATCCAGGAGCTTGGTTGGAGATTTACCGAAAGATAAAATAGCCAAAAACAAGGCTAATCAATATTAAATTTGAAAATAATTTGGAGAAAGCTAGTCGCCAAAAGGATGGCGAGCATTACTGAAACATTTTTGTGGTGAGAAATAAAGAGTTATAAATAGATTTAGTCGCGACAGTGAATGAATAAGTATTGTTGAAATAGTTAATAGTGAGAGCTATTTGTATTGAAATATAAAGTTAGCCGTTACATGGTTAAGAAAAGAATAAATATTTATATTAGCTTTTTATAAAAAGTTATAAAAATTAAATAATTGGTTTAATTTAATTAAAATTCAATTAAGAATGTTTAAAAAATGAATTTCAGAAATTAAAGAAATTTTTAAAGCTACTAAATATGTAATGCCTATTATGGCATCACGGTGATCACTTTGTAAAAACATTGAAACAGGAATCTTAAAATGAGATTATTTTAAATGATGTTGTGTCTCGAGGTATTTCATGCAAGTAAAATATAGTTTTCTTAACAAGTTTTGACACGAGGCAAATGTTACTGAAATGAAAAGTCTTTTTTATTTATATTAGGAAACATTTTAACTCATTTTATATTTAGTCCTTTGTAAATAAATGCGCTCAGGATATTTGCCAGGTATTTTTTTTTTCTTCGCACAATTCATCGCACCTCCGTTCTACCTTAATTCTATGAAGGAAAGATCATCATCCTTTGAGTCTGCCAAGAATGAGACCTTCAAGAGACGGTTTACTTTCTTTCTTTCTTTCTAACGCATTTGAAAAGGTTGATTGAGTGTTATGAGAAGTGGTGGTGAACCCTTGTCGAGACAGGTTCCATAGATTAAAAACTGACATTTTAAATAGATCAATAGTCAAAAATAATAAAGACGAAATGCGAAATTTAATAACATTTTAACAGCAAAATTAAAAGCATCCAGGATTATAATCGAAGACGTAGAACATAAAATAAAGTGTAAAGCTATTCGAAAAAAGAGAGAAAGAACCCAATTTTACGATAGTATATATACATTTTATCCATTTAAAATTCTGTTTAGTTCGTTATACTTCAGAAAGAAGATTACTGAGAATACATAGAACATTGCATAGAAGTTTACTGGTTCGTCAGGTCACTAACTTTGGCACTTAAATCTAGTATGTTGATTACACCACAAACCCATTCGTAGAAACATTGTTTAAGATGTAAAATAGAAAGAAAAGTTAATTTACTGTATTTGGTCTCACACACATTACCTGACTAATTGATTTGTTTATTTAAATTATTTATTTTTAGAAAAAAAAATTATTTTTCCTATTCTATTTTTTATTTTGTTCAAATCTTTCATCATCTATATTTTTATTAGTATTGTCATTTACCTGAACATTTGGAACAAGCTAAGAGTACTCTTCCATCATCTATATTTTTATTTATTTTCCCATTCTATTTTTTTGTTTGTTTGTTTATATCTTTCATCATCTATATTTTTATTACTATTATTGGCATTTACCAGAACATTTGGAGCAAGCTAAGAGTTCTCTCTTATCATCTATATTTTTAGAGATTCCCGACATATTGTAAGAAATTTTGGAGCATGATTAATCATAATAGGGTCGAAATTTGTAGAAATCTGATATTGAGCTGAATTGCTCGATATTGCTGAACTTTTTGTATTTTATGCTATGCTTTAATTTTAACGAAAATATGGTTGAATTTAACAGAATGTTAGGGTTGAAGATACTTTTCACTGTGGAATCATTTAAAGTTCCGTGAGTACGGTTCAAATTGAACCAAAACATGGTTGAATTTGACACCTTGTAATGGTTGAAGCCACTTTTCATCCTGGTATGATTCAAAGTACCGATTAACCTGGTACCAAAGTACCTGGTGTGTGGAAGAGCATTTAGCTTGGTACTTATCGCTGATTGGTACCATGAAGCCTAGTTCACAAACGAATTGGAAGAAACCCGCCAGATTCCGGTTTAAATGGTAGGTCACCGATTACCGACAAAACACTTAAGTATATCCAATTTTATTACTTCTTTATATTAATTTTTATCAAATGGAAATAAACTTTTTTTTTTCAAATAAAAATGATTTTTGCTTATCATTTTATTTATTTAAATTATAAAAAATGAGCATTTTCAAGAAGAAAAAATTCTAAATTATCTTTATTAGTTTTGTAAATAAATTTGAAATAAATATTTCACAATTTTCACTTTTAAAAATAATATATTCTTTAGATAGAAACATCAAACAATTAAAATTAATTATTGAATTTCTATAAATAATTCATTATATCAGTTCAAACTATAAAATTATCCATTTTTCAGTTTAAAAAATTCCAAGCAAGATGTTGTAGTAATTTTTTTAATAAAAAGCCAAAATATTTTTTTCAAGTTAGAGAAAATATCTCCGACAGGAATCAAACAAGACGGGGATTTTAACCATTATTAAAGAGCAGTACTTAATCCATATTCAAAGGACGTTTATTTTAGACTGAAAGAGCGAAGAATTTAAGTCGGGGATCATATCTTACCACAGTTTCGTAAAATGTTAACTCATTTTTTGATTATGATCCTTAATTTAAATTTTGTTTCATCGAAATTTTACACATTTAGACTTTTTTCTCAGTACCTTTATTTACATGCAGAACTAGGTATCTTATATAGTTTGTCTAAAGTAAGAACTCCCCAAGCCATCTTCTGGAATCGTGGCAGGGACTATGGAAACGAGGTATAACTATTTCAAAGAGGGGTTTATTGTTTACGACTGGTTTTGGCTCGGTCTGTTCGGCGAGAGAAAGAAAATCTTTTTCTTCGTGTTAGCCTTAGAGGGAAGCGAAGCTAGTCCTTCTGAAATGAGCATTCTTATTTTCATAGCAGCTGACTTTGTGGCGGGGAGAGTTCTTACCGTAGACAAACTATATTTGTCTTTAATTTATAAAACTGACTATATCTGCCCCAATTTTTCAGTGATGCTTTTGCTTCGGTATCAGCGACAAAGACAAGGAGAGGGTGGCGGGGATGAGATGCCCCATGAGCACGACATGCGGCGTAAGATCAACGACAGGGACATCAAGAACGACAGTCACAGGGCCGCCACCCGCAGCACTCTCATCTGTATATTCGTCTGTGGTTCCCTCCTTCTATCCTTGGGCCTGGCTGTCCTCTTCGTTGGCCTCCTCGTCCCTGGGCCGCGGGATGATCCCACACCTTGGCTGGTGATTGGTCCGACATGCATCGTCCTGGGGATCCTCGTCCTTCTTCTCTCCGTCGAAATAATCCTCAAACTCAGGAAAATATCCAGTTCTAGCCGGTAAGATATGTCGTTGGCTTATCGCTCTCTACAAAATGCCTGATATGCCGTAGTAAAATCCAGTGTTTTCTACAAATTCTGGCACATTTTAGGCTTTTCGCAATCAGCTCATGTACCTTTAGGCTAGTCAGGAAATGTGCGAAAAATTCCACTATCAGTCTTAATTCATGTAGACTTACTGTAATGAACTGTGTTCCCTTTTGATTGCAGAACTGAAGCTAATTTTAGTTTTTGACTTAATTCTTTAGTTTGGATTTATTTTAATAAGTCTTTACTTCACACGGCTCATTGCGTTAAACCTCTACAAGAATTGGCTCATTACAAACAGCTGAAAACAAATTTGGCCAATTGAACATTGGATTATATATTTTCTAATTAGCCTAAAGGTAAATGGGCTTTTAACAGTCTAGCCCTGAAATCTATCAAGCATTTTAGAAAACACTGGAGAATCAGAAGTTACAAAATGACGGACCCTGTATACGAAGAGAGCCAGAAACTATCCTGCGACGGATGCATCAACATAAATGCAGTTTTGTTTAGCCTTGTGAACATCCTTTATAATCTTAATACATCATGCTTTCATTTGTATATCTTTTTTTACGATTGACCATAAATACAAATCAATCTAAAAGTAATTCTTTAAACTTCTTCAATGCCAGGTTCGATTCCCAGGATGGCTGATATATTCAATTTCCAATCTCGTACCAATCACAGTGCTAACGTAAAATGTCCTCAGTGGTAGACGGATCATGGGTTAGGATTCCCTTGTCAACGGGTTAACCATGGGAGGTTTTCGTGGTTTCCCTCTTTATTAAATGTGAATCATCACTTAAGGGTTAATCCATCAAAAAGTTCTCACCAAATACTACTTTGATCCATTACTTGTGATCCAGGAGTTTCCTAATATTCTGGGTTGGGCTCAAAATTGCAAGGCTGAGTTAAACATTGATATTCATATACCGGGTCGGCTGTTTAATGCTGATTATAAAATAAATTAAAGTGTCCGAACAGAATACATAAAGCATTCGGTAACGTTTATTGCATTTTTTCTTATTATTATTTTTCTTCATATTAGTATTTTGTAGGTCGACTTAAAAGCAATTTGAATAGAATGCAAAATCCCTAAAAATTACATTCTGCTCAATTGCTCTTCGAGCTGTCTTTAAATCAGAAATTTTTTTTAAAAAGATATTTTTGAACATGTTTTAAAATGCCTGTTTTCTGGTGTGAGCTAATTTTCATTAAAAATAAATTCAGTTATAAAAAGATTTAAGTATGTATTTTGCTTGGCATTAATACTTTCATCCAGATAGGAAACTGGTTTATCGATTAACTAGTATATGAAACTAATGTATCGATATCACGTAAGTATATCGATTAAACTTACCGTCACTCTATCTGTATGATTATTGTAGGTATAAAAATTTCGAAATGTCTCGTGTTATTATTTAAAGTCTTTTGATATTTAAAAAAAAAAACATTGTTTGACAAAACAAAATTTATTAGTGCTCTACAAAGAGAAAATAGTAAAATTAGCGCTTTACATTTTTAATGAAAAATAAATTAAATTAAATTACATTAAGTAATAATTTCTGATAAAACATAAATCTATCCATCATCGCCACAATCAATGTACTTATGCTCAAAATTAAATTCATTTAAATTGAATAATAATCGGTGATAAACGAAACAGTACTTTCATGAGTTTGTGCCTCATCGCCACAATGCTCTGTGAACTTATGCTCTAAATCATTTACTCATATCATTTACTCTATCCATATAATTTTAGCGAATAATTAAGTTTTTAATTTTTTGTTTTATTAAGACTTAAAATAAAAGTAAAACCTTCATTAAAAAATAAAATAATTTCCAATATGCTTTTTTATTATTTATGAAATAATTAGTTAGACATTAATATTGGTATCTATTATCAACATTTTCACTTTAAGAATAGATATCAATGTTAATGTCTAACTAATTATTTTTACATTTAAGTAAATAGGAATTTCGCTATGACAAAATATTATTTTTGCATGTATTTAATAGAGAAATATTTCCTTTTTCTATTAAGTAAAACTCAATGAATTTATATTATTGATTTCAATACTCTTATAAAATAGCTTAATGCCATTGAAATAAAGTTAACTGAAATATAGTCAAAGAATGAAACTGATTGACACAAATTCAGAAAAAGACAAAATAATTTAATAACATTTAAAATAATAAATTAAAATGGAAAAGCGCTAAAAACAGCTGTGTGTGTGTGAAACCAAATTTGACTTATTTTAATTAAATGAAGTCAGAAGAACAATTCTAGCAGAAAATAAAGAATATTTTTAGATATGTGTGTTAACCAGTCAGTACTTCATCAGGAGACACACTGCCTGCCAACACACAGGAGCCTTTCTGTCGTCAGTGGTAATACCAAAAGCTGACTATGCCCCCGAGGCCCAATAAGGGATAAACAAATAAGAAAAAGCAATTAAACAAATTAAATGTAAATGTAATGAAAAATTAATGACAAACAAACACAATTTAAAAGTACACAGAGTAAGAATGATGAAACGCCCACATATGAGAAGAATAAATAAAGTTATAGTTAGAATGACCAAATCAAAATAAATTGTCAAATCATAAATAAAACTTTTGAAATAAATCAAGTGCTGAGCCCTTTTGAAAATCTTGAAAAATAAAGCAAAAAACATTCAATGAGTAAAATTCTAAAAAAGTGCTTCAGGAACAAAAAATCCTAAATTTCACCCCATAGGCCAATTTATGCGGGCTTCAATATCGGCCGAATCATTTGAACGTCTTTAAAATATTTTGAATATCACAATTACAGTAATTAAAAGGAAAATTATTATTCTCTAATGTAATTTTGAAATTTCCGATAGCTGAGAAAAATTCTGTTTTATTATTACAAATAAAATTAAACCTAATATAATTTAACCAATCAAAAAATTCTTAAAAATTTTAAAGTATAGGTTGAAATTAAAATGTGTTAAGCTAATAATATTAAACTTAAAATCTCTTCTTTTATCGTATAATCCGATGAAAATTTTGTTGTACTTTTTAATCTCTGTGTACTTTTAAAATCTCTGTGTACTTTTAAATTGCGTTTGTTTGTCATTAGTTTTTGTTTGCATTTACATTTCAATTTTTCAAATTGATGTTTCTTATTTGTTTATTCATTCTGTGGCCTCGGGACACAGTCAGCTTTTTGTATTATCCCTAACGACAGAAAGGTTGGCAGGCAGTGTGTCCCCTCATGAAGTGCTGTCTTGCTAACACACTTATCTTAAAATATTCTTCGTTTTCTGACTTTCTAAATAGAAATATATTAATTTTTCTTACTTATTTTACATTAAAATAATATTTTAATAATGTTCAAATATTTTTTGTTGCTATTCTTTATAATATTGATTGTAATATTGGGCTTTACAACGTTGAATGTAATTCGACATCATCAGTAAAATCAATATTTTATTTTCTAACTAATTTTTTAAAACAAAATTATTAAAACTTTTGTTTAAATCCGAACTTTTTTAAAATGTATTTTACTGTTATGCTGAAGATAATTCCTTGCATTAAACTCAAGCAAGAATAAGTAAATAAAAAAATACGTAATTTTAGTTCTTCACACTTTTAAAAATTAATACAATTCTATGTATATAATGTATAAAAAAATCATACTTTCTTTCGCTTAAAGCAGGGATTTTATAACATAAAAAGAAATCTTCGAAAAAAAATTTCAATTAAAATAAAAATTAGAATTTAAATTAACATGATTAAAAAATAAAAGAACAAAATTATTTAGTGATAATAAAGCATCATGTGAATAAATAATATATAAGCATATGAATAAGTATCCATAACTCAGTCTAACACCCTTTTTTTTTACTGAACTAAAAAATCAAAAACATTCAGAAAATTTTTTTAACTTTCAACAATAATTCAGTGGGTACTATTGAATTTTAATATTATTATAATATTACATAACATCAAGCTACATTAAGGCATAATTTACTAAACATATCTTTGTTATGACAAATTTATTTACAATGTAAAACAGTTAGATTTAATTACGAAAATTCAAACGAGGACTAGAGGGTAATGGCTTTTGATGCACAACGTTGATAAACGAACACAGCAGGTGGACACAAGTGACGTCAGTTCTTTAATAATCACGTGATTTTTCGCTCCAACTGCAAACGAGATTAAGTGGGTTTTTTTTTTTTTTTTTTTTTTTTTTTTTTTTTTTTTAAATAACTTAATAATTAACAAATTTAAAGATGTGATAAAATGGGGATTTGAGTGGTTCTGAATTCCTTAAGATAAAAAAAATTGACTGTAATTGGGTACTTGCACTTCAAGAAGAAGGAGACCTCTCATACTCACACACGTGAGCTGGGACATCAGCACCAGCTAATCTTTATCAGCAAAATGGTGTATTAAAGTTGAGCTAAGTTTCTCATCATAAGTTAGAATGTTAATTAATTATATGTTAATTGAATACACAATAATGTTAATTGAATACACAATGATATGGAATACAGCTCTGTAGAGCCGCACATCGAATTAGTTTAAATATAATTCTTCCTCATCTACATCTTTCACTTAGATTATTACCTTAGATATTCACTAAGATCACTTAGATTTATTATTTATTTATGTATTTTATTGTAACCATGTATTTTTGTTTTATGTACCTGGCAACTTCGATACATAATTAGTTTGCTTATGTTCCACATGGCTTCGTGCCTTTCTTTGTGTTTAGTCTCTGAGTAAATATATAGTGAAAGAATTAAAATCTTTGAGAAAGAATCGTTGTGAAAAAATATAGATTATGTCACTTAGAAGAATTAATACTTGACGAGCTTGGCTCACTCTAAATAGAATGGAAAGAACAGTTGCTAACGTAAACAAATGCCACGTTTCAACAACCCATCAGGATCGAGATACCCACACTACGTCACTTGAAGGTATCCCATTGTGCAATGCAGAAAATTGCTTACTATTGATGTAAAGATAAAGTAAAAATTTTCACAAAAGAAAAAAGTGTGACTTTTCACTAGTTTGAATCAATCGTTCAATTGAATGCCCGATATTAGATTCGTAAATAAAAAATTGTTCCTTTTTAGGTCTTCTGTAGAACGAGATTCTCCTCCTAAAGAAAGCTGGACACTGGCTGATACGAAAAATGAGGAATCAGAGCCAAAAACCATTCCAGTCATCATTCATCCTCCCACTCCGATGCAACAGCTGAATCCAGTGACTCTTTCATCGGACATCGTCCAGCACAGGTGATGATATGGGGAACAACTTATCTTATGGATACATTACATTTTTGAGGAAACAAATCGAAGAGTTTTCTGGTGGTTCAACACTTAGTAGAAGATCCGTCCACTAGGGTGATTAATTCGTTTCTGGATCCCTCTGCCATGTTTTGAAATCATCCTGTTCATTTTTTTCATCAAGAACATCCTTGAACTGGTGATGAATAGCTCGTGTTGTATACATCACATCATCACGTGATGCCTACGGAAATACTAATGAATACGTCACCCACTTTAATTTCAAAAAGTGCGAAGTTTTAAAACTAAAGTTTTTAACAGCTTGACGTACAACCATGATTGCTTGCAATTTCCAACCTTCGATGAAACGTCAACTTTAATGGAATTTGACATTTTCAATGACCGAGGCATCTATGGATGGTTGACTGAATGTAAATAATAACAAGCTTCCTAAATCTGGAAGAAGTATGGAGAAATTTCCGTCCTCCGCTTATGTTTTGCGGCGTTGTTTGAACACTATTCCAGGAAGCTTTATTATTGTGATTTTTATGATTAAACTTGCGCTTAATTTTACCGTTCATAAGACTTTTCTGTCATTTGTGAATTCTAACAGATCGCGACACTAAAAAAAATATATAACAAAATGAATATCACCATAAATAAGATTTGCCATAGTTTGAGCATTATCCCTTATTTGGGTAAAATAGTACCGTTTATTATTTTCTGTGGTAGCTCAGCAAGCTTGCGGAGTCTTCCGAATTCATTTCCCAGAAAACATGTAACCTTGTGTCTGAATTTTCTTTTTAGTGTCACGAAAATGTTTGTACTAAAAACCTTTTTTCAATAAAGCAAAAATATTGCAGTTTCAAACTTTTCATCCTAAAAGGATTAAAAATTATTTTTTAAAGCTTTTTTTCTTTAAAGTATTGTCACTTATGTCCATCATGACGTTTTAGCTTACGTCACACTAGCAATGGTATCAAATTGCATTGTCCATCAAAATTTCAAGACAAGGTGGATTTTGGCTGAGCATACCAGAATTTGCGAAAAGAAACCTTATAATGACCTAGATTTAAGATTATTTTCACCTAGCTTTATTAAAGGAATTTTTAACTCTTGAAAACCCTAAGTCAATCTCGATTTAGGGTTCAATATTTATATATTGAACCCTAAATCGAGCGATATTTGAATTTGTTTTAAATATAGAAGGTTGCTTTCCAAGAATTTGGATTAGGAAAATGTGCGTAGAATAGAGCAGATGGTCACAGATCTCGTTTTATGGCTAGAAGGTTTGCACGCAAACTTCATAACAAACCTTTTCAGGTTTGCATTAAAAGGTTTTTGTTAAGTGAAAATAAACCTTATTTTGCTATGTGCAGTGTTATTTGTTTCGTTAGAAGTTAAATTGAAAAAACGCGTTATATTTAAAATACTAGAAGTATAATAAAACTGGATGGAGCGTTGTTTGAAGCTTAGGCGTAAAAGTCGGCCAGAAATAGTAACCCGGAAGTTGTAGGCGAATTTTGCTCCTCAGCGCTATCTACGCTTAGCTTTACATAGTCAACCATTCATACTCTGTACAGCGAGAAAAAGATAGTGGTAGTAAATTGGTGCTTATCGTCAACATTACCCACAACTCCATCCTTTTCTTACTTATCAGCCCTTCTTGTCATAACTCTGACATTAATCAGCCGAATGTAATGCCGAATATCCTGTGGCTTTGTTTACTATCGCTATCAATTTCGGCTGAACAAAGTACAGATTGTTAATTTAATGCTTTAAGCTAGTTTGAAGCCAGTTTCAGGGGAGAAGGGGATAAGAGGATGCATGGGTGCTAAGAATAGATAAACGTTGGTTATTTTTCTTCATTTTGTGATGCGGAAAAGTTAACTGTTAGCTGATCTTTCAACCAAAACGTAACTATTTGCTTCATTCTGATTCAATATCAAAAGAAATCACTTTCCATAGATATTAAGGGTCTGATATTTGTTTACTAATACAAAATGAGCAGATCAATACTTTGTTCCGAGAAAGGTGATAGAGAAAGTAATCATGGAGGTTTCAGTTTCTCGCTAACATAACCGACAACTGCTGAGTCAGCATTTATTTTGTTACTTACCATTGGCCAAATTATTTTATTTTATAACCGTCGTTGAACAGCCGACCCAATTTCATGGGTTTACGACTACTAATGTTCAACTCCGTAGCCTTGTAATTTTGAACCAATCCAGAAGACAAGGAAACTCCTGGATCAGTACCCCCAGAGGTATTGATTTGTTATGGGAACATGGAGGACTTTGAAACTCGACAGATTTAACGTGCATCAGTCACCATTTACTACACGGGGAGTCTTCGGCCGGCGAGGATCGAACCCACGACCTCTTGGACACGGGCCCAGCGCCCTACCGACCAGGCTATCCCGGCCCATTGGCCAAATTAGCGCTGATTAATACGCCAATGGTGTCAATCAGTCAAAGGAAATGCCACGCATCTCTTGGCTTCATTAATTTCGCTATCAGTTCTCGCTGAATAGCGAATAGTAACATATTACATACAGGATCGGTTCAACCACTTTCTTGACTATAAATATTGAAGTAAAAGTTTCACATTGAAAACGAAACATTTAAAATGCTCTGCCAAACAGGTCTAATGTAACTCTTCCCAACATCTGTTCACACCTTGCTTCTTGACGATAATAAAAGAAAAATTTATTAGTTAATTAATTGATTTCGTGTATTAAATAAAAAGCAAACTATTATTTCATTTACCTGTGTCGGAAAATAAATAGAAAAAATGCCTAAAAACTGACAGCATTTATGATTAGAAACATTCAGTAGTTTTCAAAACAAATTTTTAGATCTTGCATCGAAAAAATGCTAAAAGTAATCGCTAAATGAAATGTTGGGAGAGGCTGAGGAAATTTGTAAGTTTTTATTTTGACCAGTCAGGTTGTTCCCTATCAATAATCCAATAACCTCTACTACAAAGAGATTTGGGGCTCTGTAACATGGGGCTATCTCCAAAATAATTCAACTTTTTTAACTAATTTACATCGCATAATAAACTTTTAATTATTTTAATTCTTATACAATAGTTAAATTTGCCCTTCACATTGTATACATTAAACTACAAAGAAATAAGTGAATTAAATTCCCACCAAAAAATTAAAAGTAGACTTAATAAACAAATTGAGGTCAGTATTGTCAAAGATCATACAAAAAAGGAAAATCCGGTTCTGCATCTTCGGGTACGGTCATTACTCTGGAGCAGTGGTTCCCAACCTTTTGTAGACCATCGCCCCCCTCTTGGGGTTGGCTGACACATATCGCCCCTTTCTCTTTTTGCTCAAAAACCATTCATTGTTGCTTGTGAGCAACCAAACACTGAAAATAGGCTAAGTGATATTTGATTTTAATTTAAATTGTAATGCAAATAAAGAGACAATTTTATCCTGCTTTTTTTTTATTAGTTAAAAAAATTTTGCATCTTTTTTAAAAAAAAAAGAAATGATATTTAAAACGAAATAATCAAAACATGAGTAAGTTTTTTTAAATTCATATTTTTATGTAATCAAGAAAAAGTTAAAACGTTAACTACAATTTGAGAAAAAATGAAGAGTGAGAAAGTACATTTTTATCACTTCAACGACTGCCCTGTGCTTGGTGTATTTCAGTTAAATCTTGAATGTCTGGTTTTATGTTCGTCAGATTTAAACGCAGGTCTCCTTTAAAGCAAATGTCCAACATATTTCTTTGCTTTGAGAGCAGCTGGACGACAGAACTAAATCCTCTCTCCACTAAATATGTTGACGGAAACGATATGAGGAGCAGCTCAATTTGTTTTCACAATTGTGGATAAGTGTCCATAAGCTTTACCCAAGCTAACTCGTAACCGTATTTTTTAAAGACGATTTTAGCATCACGGTCATACTTCAAATCTAAAAACTCAGTCTGCAAAGAGGAAGTGAGCTTATCCAAAACTTCAAATGAGAAAGGATCGAAAATCCAATTCGGAATTTCTAATTTCATCAAACCTTTAAATCTTGATTCCATATAAGTTTTTAACTGATCAAGGTGATTAGTAAAAATTAAGATTTTACTTTCGAGAATCTCGATATCTGCCATTAAACACGAAATTGCATTATCTCTTTGCGACTAATGTTTGACTTGCAGATATCAAACTTGACGATGAATGAAGATATGATTCCTTTAGCCTTGGTAATGCTCAATTTATTTCCTTGAAGTCTTACGTTGATTTCTTTCATTTTTTCAAAAATATCCGTGAGGTACGCAGTTTCCAACTTACTTTGCTCCAAACTCTCACTTAAAGTAGGATCAGTGGTGTCGAGAAACTCAGTAACCGAGTCCAACAATTCGAAGAAACGGAGCAAACAGTTTCCTTTTGAAAGCCATCTCACAGATGTATGTAGGAGCAAGCGCTTGAAATCTTTATTTTCGTGGCAAAATTATCGGAACAAACGGTCATTGAGGAATTAGCTTTGATTTTATTGATGCCAGAAATAACGAATTGTAAAGTGTCATGCAGGGCACCACTCAACTTTTTTGCAGCCAAATGTTGACGATGTATGGTTATGACCTCTGGTACTTCTTTTTTAAGGTGTGCGAGAAACCCAGTATGACGACCAGACATTGCAGGAGCAGGGAATTTCTTTTTCCTCAAAATAATCTTTGACCAATTTAAAAATCGACAATCCTTTTGTATCAGTGATCAAAGTTCTTGTAAACAACACTTCCTCGTTAATCGCCTTACTCTCATTTATGAATCCCAGGTAAGCTAATACAGTAGCTTTGTTATCTATCACAGTTGATTCATCAATCTACAACGCAAATTTACCTTCTTTCAAAAATATGATGAGTTTTGATTCAATGTCTGCGGCAATCTCATCAATACGCCTGGAAACAGTATTATTGCTCAGAGGAACAGATTGACTTATCTTATTGCTCGATCCCTCACCCAACATGATTTCAACAACTTTTTTAGTAGCAGGTAAAATTAGAGTTTCGCCAATTGTGTGAGGTTTACCACATTTAGCAATCAATAAAGAAACTTCGTAGGAAGCAAGAAGACTTTTGTCAAGATTAGTTGTTTGTTTTTTAAATAGTTTATTTAAATTAGGCCGTTTTTCAAATTTAGATTTCAGATCTTGAAAAAAACTTAGGGGTTTGCTTACTTTATCACTATGTAATCTCGATAAATGGTCCCTCATTCGCGAGGGTTTCATCGCCTCATTACTAGTAAATGTTTCAGCACACAAAAGACAATATGGAAACTGCACATTTTGCAATAACGCGATAAAACTGAATTTTAAACATCCGGATGATTACTGACGACACTTCTTTTTCTAATCCATTGACACTTCAATATAAATGCATGGATGCTATAACTATAAAAAATAAGCTAACAATTATTAACGGTGAGAAACAAGTAGCAATTAATAACGATAAAAACAATTAATAACGATATAAAGCAACCTAACAATTAACAACCAATAACTAATAACAAAATTAAAAAAAAAAAAACAATTAAGCAATGCGAGGGAAAGAAAACGATTTAAGAACTGCACAAGAGTAAGGACACTATAGCAATTGCGAGGAGAGTCAAAGAGTTGGCTGACCAGTGCAAAAACATAGCCAAAGCGCCAATTATTTAACCTTGGAAACTAATTCATCACCAAATTAAAATACCTTCTTTGTACATTCGCTTTTCTGCGAGGGTATTTACATTTAAAGACGAAATGACTTCAAATACATGTTTCAAGATAAAATCGTCTTACTATACAATATATCTTTATAATTGTACTCATACTAAAACTGTAATTCATTCCAAGAAAATGCAGAACTACTTTTCAAAAGTTGCATTTCCCACCTTTCTCTCTACAGCTTTTTTATAGCTCTCAGGTCTATAAGAAACTTGTCTGATTCCATGGTTACAAGCAGGAGCACATTTCTAATGAAGGAATGAATGTGACGATTGATTTACTTGCGGTGACCTATCCCAAGATTAAGACAAAACTATTCCCCTCACCCTCATCTATACAAAGTGAATTTTCCTCGTAACCATAGAACTAGCAACGACGCAACACTGAGGTCTGGAGTTTTCCTGAAAGCCGTATTATAAATGCCGTAGAGTTATCTAGCGATAAATGCTACGTCTATCAATCAGTTTCTCCTATTACATGCCTTTTAAAATCGGAGGATAGAGAATGAGACGAGAGAGGAACATTTGAGGAAAAGAAGGTATATAAAAGATCATGACTTTCAACAAAAGAGAATTCTTGAAGGTCAGATTTCCATCTGCGATACCAAAACGTATGATAAAAACGATCCTGAACTTGGAATTTTTTAATTTTTAACTATCATAATTCTTTGTCTACACCAGAACCATAAGTTTAATATATGTTTTCAATTTCGATCTCAAATAGCTTTTGTTATTAATATTATTAGCAATTTTTATCTTTTGAATACTCTTCGCCCCTTGATCGCCCCCCTAAGGATTATCCCCTTCTTGAGGGGGTTATCGCCCCCAGGTTAGGAATCACTGCTCTGGAGCTTGAATACTGGAGAATAACGGAATAACTATAGAATTTGTAATATTATATAAAGAATAGCGTTGACATTACAGTTTATTATTTTTTTAAGTTTTGTACAATAAATATTTTTAACCTCCAAATTGTGCACATTTAATTAATCGTTCTTCGCTATTTGTATAAAAATCGCACTAAAAAATTAATACCGGTACTCGTCCTATCACCGAAATGAAGCATCATTGGGCGCAGTCAGTACTTGGGAGGATGATTACCTGGGAACACTGACTGCTGTTGACATAATACTTTTTTTTTCAAGTCTTATGCAATATATATATATATATATATATATATATATATATATATATATATATATATATATATATATATATATATATATATATATATATATATATATATATATATATATATATATATATATATATATATATCCCTTCCAAACTGTGTAATTCTTACCTCGCATTTTTTTATAAATTGCATAAATAATAACAATCTAATAAATTAAGACTGGAGTGAATTTGATAAAGAAACAGAAGTATACATTGTTGTCAACGGTCATACCGTGATGGAAAAACCTGTTCTCATTCGATCACCGAAGTCAGGGGCGGATTAAGCGTACGCGGGGCCCTGGGCCATTCAAATTTTTGGGGCCCTTAGATT
The DNA here is from genome assembly GCA_949128135.1 of Parasteatoda lunata. Lineage (NCBI taxonomy): Eukaryota > Metazoa > Arthropoda > Arachnida > Araneae > Theridiidae > Parasteatoda > Parasteatoda lunata. The sequence continues at coordinate 110,171,100 of OX421975.1, forward strand.
AAATTTTTTTCGCGTATATTTTTTATTCATATATAAAAGTATTTATATATCTTTTCATTTAAGAAAGCATATTTAAAATTAAAATCAATAATAATAAATTAAATTCTATTTTATTTTGTTAAATCAGAACTAAAAAATAATCATAAGATTTTGAAAAAAATTGAAATTTATTAGCACTTTACAAAATTAACACTACTATAAAATTGGTATTCAAAAACCTTTTTTTCTTGTCTTGCGATCAATAAGCTCATCGATAATGTTATCAAAATTAATTTCACGGAGAACATCTGATTCGATAAACATCAAACTTAGCATGTCTAATCGTTTTTGAAACATGACGCTTCTTTGCTCATTCTTGATTCGTTTAATTTTTGAAAACGAGCGCTCCGTAGAACAATTTGATATCATAAGAGTTAGAAAAATGCGAAAAGCAGTTTCAACATTTGGAAAAACAGATCCAAGTTTGTCTTGAAATAAAGTTTCGTGAAGTTCCGAATGAGTGAACTGAGTTTTTGATCGGAATTTTGATTTTGTGTAACTCTGAAACTGTTTCAGTTCAAAATAAAAATCTTCCAAAACGTCAAAATAAAAGTCAACTAAATTAGTAATTGTTTCTCGATATTCATTATAAAACGCTAAAAAAATTAAGAGACACTTCAGATGAGGCACTAAATAACTTTTTTTTCATTTAAAACGTCTCAATAATGTCAACAACATTTAATTCTTTGCTTCTTGCTTAAACAAGTCTCAGCTCGCTATAGTACTGCTTTCAATTTTTTCGCGCGCAAATCAAAAGGACAAATTTGAACTTAAAAAACATTGATAAATATTATAATACATAAACTATAATAATACTTATAAATAATAACTAAAATAAGTAATAAATAAATATGTAAATAATTACGTAATAATTATGTGAAAAAATTATCATATTTTATTAATATGTATTTGAAATTGATTTTTTTTTTAAAAATCATTGTTTTTCTTAATTTAAATTTATTTTCAAAAAAAAATTTTTAAGGGGGCCCCAGGCCATGGCCCAGTCTGGCCCAATGGGTAATCCTGCACTGACCGAAGTGAAGTATCGTTGGGTGCAGCCGTTCCCAAGTAGCACTTGATATTAGATATTACCAGAAAATCGGCAAAATCTAACGTTATCCTGCACAACTTCTAAGATTAGAAAGATACAAGAGGTCGCTGTTTGCTCAGCATCGTATAATATAGGATTCTATGCAAACTAAGATTATCTAGCGTTCGCCATAGTATTATTTTGAATTAGTTTTAACGCTTTATAATATTAGGTTTTGTATTTTCTGATATTATCTTGCTTTGCTCTTTATTTTTGGAGTAAGCAAGAGGAGGATTTGGATGGTAGTAGAATAATTCGGCGATATAATTTTATTTAATTTTCTGTATTGCTGTGAAGCAGTAAAACATAGAACAATAGTCTTATAATGTCATTCCATGCATTATTACACAGCAATGCAGAAATACTAAATAAAATTATTTTAGCGAACTCTGCTACCATCCATTTTCCTCCCTCTTACTCCAAAGTATATCTTATGTTCTGCTGATTTTTCTGAATATTTCAAATTTATTTAAGAAATAATACTATAATAGAAATAATACTTAAGAAATAATACTTTTATTGAAATTTTTTTCCTTTCTTCATGCAATGGGTTTTCTGACAAATTTTATATCATTAATAATTTTCAAGTTTTTAATTTTAAAATGTACTCTTAATTTAAAAAAAAAAAATGAGCTTATTTTAACAAAATCTCAATTGAATTTGTTAGTTTGTAATATATATACATATTTTTTTTTAAATGTGTAACTTAAGCCATTTGCAATTTCACAATTATCATTCATTATTTATATTCTGAAATTGTAAATTAAGAAAACAACACCACATAATTGCTAAGTTATATTTACATTTGAATTGAGTCGAAATTTAGCTTAACTTTTTTTCTACTATATAACTAAGTCATTCATTTCCAAAAATAATACAATAAAATTATATCTCGAATTTTTAAACTGTTATTTTTTGTAATAACTGAAACAATAAAGAAAATATAAAAAAAATTCAAATCACTTACTTGCAGAAATTATTTCACTTCTAACACTGAAATTAAAGAGAGAACTACTTACGTAACTTTATCCTTTTAGAATCTGAAATTTTACTTACAAAACACTTGAAACAAAACCTAAAGGCACCTGTAGAAATATTTTCAGGGAGTGGAAACAAAAAAAGCCTTTAAGAATTTCTATTAAAAAAATTTGCAATTATTTTTTATAATGTAAAAATAATTTTACATTGGGACATCAGAAATTTTTAGCGATTCAATAATTAGTTAAAGTACTATGTACTTTTATTTACCTAAAGTTTAGATAACATTTAAATGTCAAAACCAAAAAAAATTTGTAAATATTGTATTTTATCAGAATTAAATTTGCACAAACATTTAATTGCATACAAGAATGAGACGAAAAAATATAATACTTTTTTACTATAAGTTGCTTTTATATTGATCCAAATTTGACTACCATCAGTTACTTTTGAAAAACCTTGCTATCACAAAATATTCTTTAATAATATTCTTTATAATATAAGCAATATTCTTTTCTAAATTGATCAGGAATTTTTATCATAATAGAAATGTTATTCAGTCAAAAGAACTTTTTACGATTATAATTATTTTACAATTATATTATTTCAAACATGATAAAAATAAGAAAGCAGATATTTTTGTCTCAAATTTTAAATGAATAATTATGTGAAAGTTTCCAAAATTAAAATAATAAACACAATGTTGATAATGAAAATCCACAAGAATTTGAGTTATACTTTAAAATCAGCATTAAAAAGAAATTGCTTCTGATATCATCACAGAAATTAAATGGAGAAATACTTACGTATCTTTATTCTTTAAGTATTTGAAATTTTATTGAACAAAACACCTGAAACAAAACCCAAACACAAAGTGGAAATTTTTCCAGAGACTGAAACCAGGAAAGTAACTAATATTATGAAAATTGCTATTATTTTTTGTAATGTAAAACCTACTTTTAGGGGCACATCAGAAATTATCATCAATTCGATAATTATTTAAAGGTATTATGTACTAAACCAACAATCTTTGCAAACAATTTACATAATATTTTAATTTCAAAACTGTCAGTTAATATTATGTTTAATCTAAATCAAATTTGCACAAACATATAATAGCAATCAAGAACGAGACGAAAATATAATAACATTTTTAACAGTATCTTTTAAAAGTTTCCTTTGGTATGAATGATTAAAATTTGACTACAATCTATTACTCTTTTGAGAACATTGTAATAAAAATAACGATTTTTGTTTAAAACAATTCCATTTCTTTCATTTCGCTGATTATAGATTATGCGTTATGACATAAATAGGTTTAGAAAAAAGCAGGTGTAATATGTAAACACTTTAAACAGAGCTTTTCAGAAAATAAATTTTAAAAAATTAAGCAGACGCTAGAGTCAATTTTTTGGTATTGATCAATTAGCCATAAAAAAAAAAAATTATGTATTTAAAAACCTGCTTTGCAAAGAACCTTACTGATGAAAACTTAAACAAGATTCTACTCTATGTTGGTTTAAATTTTTTGCTTTAACAATAATGTAAATAAATGTCCTGCTAAATTTTTAATATTAAGCCAAAGAAATTTTTACTATTATCATTATTTTAAACATCATAAAAATATATATATACACTTCTTATCTCAAATTTGAACTAAATAATTCAAAATTAAAGTAAAAATACAATGCTAGTAGTATAAATGCCCATAAGCTAGAGTTACTGATTGACAATGATGTTAAAATAAAATTGTCTCCGATATTTTGAAAATTTAAAAGAAACCGAATTTTATATACATCTAACTTCAAAATGCTTAAACATTACTATCATGACTATAAAAAAATTTCCAACATTATATCTTATTCTTCAGGGGGTACCGGCCCCAGTGGCCAATTTTTTTTTTTTTTTTTTTTTTTTTTGGCCACTGGGGCCGGTACCCCCTGAAGACGTCGGCTTCAGTGGTCATATTTTTAATTTTGTTTTATTTCCTTTGCTACATTTATTTCTATTTTTATTCTCTCTTTTTTTGAAAATTCTGCTGCTTTTTAGCGCATTTTTTTAAAAGAAGTTTTGTTCATTTTGTTTAGATATTAATTGTATTCTTTTAGTATTATCTGATTGAAAATTACTATTTTACATTTTTTATCATTTCTAGCTTTGCGTCTAGTAGTTTTGCTTTTGTCTGAATTTTTTCGAAAATTTCGAATAGTGATAATAGTTGGCGATAAACAGCCATACATTTTATTTGCTGCTTTCAGGCTGCAACTGCAGGCTGCAATAGCTGCAACTTGCATTGAAAATTCCATGAGTTAAATTTTGAATACTCTAAGTAGATGATAAAATACGCAATTAGCTTTAAATTCTATTTGGCCATATAATACTCTAAATTTTGATTCCAGGGTTCAAAAACAAAAAGTTTTTACTTTCATTGTCAACAGACACAAGGCAATTATTGAAAATTTTGCATTTTTTAGCTGGTCGTAACGTGGTTCAAACTTTTATTGACGAAAATTCCTTTTGGCATAACATGACGAAAAACTACGCTTGTAACACTCATAAAACTGTTGAAACGTTTTCAGTCTTTTATGCAGAGCTTTTGCCAAACTTTTAATATATTGAATTGAATTATTTTTAAATCTTATTCTTACTGTTCATTGAACTGAGTCCATATGCAAATAAATATTTAAGCATAACTTGTTTGTAATTTTAACTGCATTCCCAGGTAGCAAAAGGATATGATCTAATATTGGCAAGATGCAATATAATACTGCCGTGCTAGAAAACGCAATACTCTTGAATCCTATCTTCTAATGTTAGAACTAATTTGATATAAGATTCTATAGTATTCCGAAATAGTAACATCCTATAGATTCTATAGTAACATCCGAAATTTCAAAATAATCATCTATTTCATTACTTTTGGTACAGCGCCACATTTTTGCGAAAGGTTATCCCATATTATAAATAAATAAACATTTATTTATGAAAGAAACCAATAAATTAAATATTACTGAAAATATCATTTTTAGCCACTTCAAACTTATGCCAGAAAACATAACGATAATATTAGCAGAAATAAGCTGTTTCCGCCAGTGCAATTGTTGATTTCTAACTTTCTGGAATGGGAATGTTTACATCGCCGCCGCCATTGATCGTGGTAATCAGCTAGAATGACATTTTTAACTTCAAAGGTATTTATAATTTAGTAATTTTTTAGTAAACTTTATAAATTTCAATGATAGATACATAAAACTTTAAAGTAGTATCGTAGGTAGTGTTTTTCCTGTAGAAACATTCAGTGTATTTAATAATCTTGACCGCTTCTTCAAAACATTCAAGAATTAATTTAATGATTTAATAAATCTCTTATTAAATATTATGATTGTGCTCATTTTTAATAATGTTTGCTTGTAGTAGTTGACTACTCTGTTAAAACGTATTGTCCGACTATAAATTACAAGTATTATAATTAGTTTAGATTAGGCTCGTAAAAACAATATTTACATGGTAATTCGCATCTGACAGAATTTCACTGCAACAATGATAAAGATTAAAAATAATATTTAGTAAAGAAGTTTGCCATGTTAAAATAATTATTAATTAATCGGCTACTTTTTAGTTAAAACCATTAGGTACATTTTAGAATGTTTGAAATTTTATTCACAAGAAGAACACTATTGTTACATTAATTAAAGATTTCTGTTTAATATATTGTAAAATAATGAGTTAAACATTTTGATTTTCATTTCTTGAGTATATACAGATTTGCATGTTTTTGATACATGATTAATTATATTAATTCATAAATGATAGCAAATGGTTAAAAAATTAGCAACAATATGGTTTATTCAAAGTTGTGTTTACGTTAAATGAAGAGCAGTGCTGAAAAGGTGTTAAAATTTTTATTTAGGAAGTTCTTAATAAAAGTGTGAATATTTCCTATTGGCTCTATCAGCTTATACAATGTACAAAAATGTTTTGATAGTTAAGTATCATTGTACTTTATCTTTAAAAAACAAAAAGCATTGTATTTGATATATTTTTGTATCTGTATATATACTTGAATATTCACTTCAAATAAAAAGGGCTAAAGGGTTTTGAACTATAATTTCTTCTTTTTTAAAATAAAAAATAATTAATAATGAAAAAAATTATTACTTGAGAGCGGTTATAAATGAAATGTTTTTCGATTCTTGCGCAGTCATACTAAGATTTTTGGTGCAGGTATTGTTACTGAAATCTACCTATTAAATTTTAGACCTATTAAAACTTATTTTAAATGATTTAAGTTTTAAAGAAATATTCAATGCTTAATAGTTTTAAATTTACTAATTTAACGTTTTCAAAGTAGTAAAGTAATGTAGAGTTTTAAATTTAGTGTTTTCAATGTAAAGTTTAACTCTTCTTCTCTTTATAAGAGAAGCTTCGTCTTCTTTTAGCTTCGTCTGAGGCTGCTGGATAATTCAAATGGAGAATGACATACTGGTAGAAGACAAGGGCCCGTAAGTTCGATCCTGACAGAAAACAAAACAACTGCTGTGTATATGCTGTTCGATTCTCTTTAAATCTGCCGGAGCTGAAATTCCTCTTGTTATTGTGTAGAAGTTTGACGAAAGGTGTATCTCTATGATTCATCCCTCCTGTATATTTTACGCGTTGTTTACTGTTGCTGACAATTTTATAAAATCTTTCAATCAAGCAACAATTCATCAGTTTATTGCTCTGAAATATAGTTGCACATAAGCAAAAAATTGCAAGTGAAGGGAAAAGAACTTTGAACTGCATGAAATAAATGACTGTAAAGTTTTGGAATTCTTTCTATTTAAAAATAATAATTAAAATGATAACACATAGTCAAACTGTTGCTTTTTGCATTAAAAAAATAATTATTTTATTTAATGACAAATATGTGTTCTTAAGGATTATGTTTATATTAAACAATAAAATTCGGTTTCTTTTAAATTTTCAAAATATCGGAGACAATTTTATTTTAACATCATTGTTAATCAGTAACTCTAGCTTATGGGCATTTATACTACTAGCATTGTATTTTTACTTTAATTTTGAATTATTTAGTTCAAATTTGAGATAAGAAGTGTATACATATATTTTTATGATGTTTAAAATAATGATAATAGTAAAAATTTCTTTGGCTTAATATTAAAATTTTAGCTGGACATTTATTTACATTATTGTTAAAGCAAAAAATTTAAACCAACGTAGAGTAGAATCTTGTTTGAGTTTTCATCAGTAAGGCTCTTTGCAAAGCAGGTTTTTAAATACATATTTTTTTTTCTTTTATGGCTAATTGTTCAATACCAAAAAATTGACTCTAGCGTTTGCTTAATTTTTTAACATGTATTTTCTGAAAAGCTCTGTTTAAAGTGTTTACATATTACACCTGCTTTTTTCTAAACCTATTTATGTCATAACGCATAATCTATAATCAGCGAAATGAAAGAAATGGAATTGCTTTAAACAAAAATCGTTATTTTTATAGCAACGTAGTCAAATTTTAATCATTCATACCAAAGGCAACTTTTAAAAGATACTGTTAAAAATGTTATTATATTTTCGTCTCGTTCTTGATTGCTATTATATGTTTGTGCAAATTTAATTTAGATTAAACATAATATTTACTGACAGTTTTGAAATTAAAATATTATGTAAATTGTTTGCAAAGATTGTTGGTTTAGTACATAACACCTTTAAATAATTATCGAATTGGTGATAATTTCTGATTTGCCGCTAAAAGTAGTTTTTACATAACAAAAATAATAGCAATTTTCATAATATTAGTTACTTTCCTGGTTTCAGTCTCTGGAAAAATTTCCACTTTGTGTTTGGGTTTTGTTTCAGGTGTTTTGTTCAATAAAATTTCAAATACTTAAAGAATAAAGCTACGTAAGTATTTCTCCATTTAATTTCTGTGATGATATCAGAAGCAATTTCTTTTTAATGCTGATTTTAAAGTATAACTCAAATTCTTGAGGATTTTCATTATCAACATTGTGTTTATTATTTTAATTTTGGAAACTTTCACATAATTATTCATTTAAAATTTGAGACAAAAATTTCTGCTTTTTTATTTTTATCATGTTTGAAATAATATAATTGTAAAATAATTATAATCGTAAAAAGTTCTTTTGACTGAATAACATTTATATTATGATAAAAATTCCTGATCAATTTAGAAAAGAATATTGCTTATTTATAAAGAATATTATTAAAGAATATTTTGTGATAGCAAGGTTTTTCAAAAGTAACTGATGGTAGTCAAATTTGGATCAATATAAAAGCAACTTATAGTAAAAAAGTATTATGTTTTTTCGTCTCATTCTTGTATGCAATTAAATGTTTGTGCAAATTTAATTCTGATAAAATACAATATTTACAAATTTTTTTTGGTTTTGACATTTAAATGTTATCTAAACTTTAAGTAAATAAAAATACATAGTACTTTAACTAATTATTGAATCGCTAAAAATTTCTGATGTCCTAATGTAAAATTATTTTCACATTATAAAAAATAATTGCAAATTTTTTTAATAGAAATTCATAAAGGCTTTTTTTGTTTCCACTCCCTGAAAATATTTCTACAGGTGCCTTTAGGTTTTGTTTCAAGTGTTTTGTAAGTAAAATTTCAGATTCTAAAAGGATAAAGTTACGTAAGTAGTTCTCTCTTTAATTTCAGTGTTAGAAGTGAAATAATTTATGCAAGTAAGTGATTTGAATTTTTTTTATATTTTCTTTATTGTTTCAGTTATTACAAAAAATAACAGTTTAGAAATTCAAGATATAATTTTATTGTAATATTTTTGGAAATGAATGGGAACTCTTGTATCGAGTAATGGGAGATATTTAGCTTCGTGGAGGACTTTTTGGTGGAGCTAACCCGCATTTGCGTTAATTGGAGAGGAAGACCACGAGAACCTCCCACTGTTAGCCTGACGGCAAGGGGACTCTAACTCATGATCCGTCTACAACTGAGAATATTTCACGTCAGCACTGTGGTCGGTGCAAGCCGGATGCGGAATTCGTATCAACTGGGATTCGAACCCGGTTCGCCTCATTGGAATGCGAACGCTCTATACCCTGAGCCATCGCGGTTCCCATCTTTAAATTAAAAGGAATTAAATTTTTTTTCTTTCTAAAATGTAGCTTCACGATACGTCAAAGCTGTAATAGAATGAATTTAAGTTATCGCTTATAAAATGAAAAGACAAAATGTAAGCTCATTATTCATTATAGAAAATTACAGGGAATAAAATTTTTTTTCTCTTTTTTTAGTGTATTATGAATTTCATTTTTTTTTTTTTTTTTTACTCAAAACGAAGAATAAAGCACAAACTTAACTTAAAATTTTTTGAGGAGACCAAGAAAAAAAATTCTTTTTTATAGGTATAAACGATGATAAAATAAATAGTTTAATAATGTTCATTCAAAAGGGTTATTCACGTGTAAGAGTTATAAATATTAAAGTTCCCAATCTTATTAACAAACAAGACATTATTTATAAGACTTTATTGAAACTGTAACTCAGAGTCAAACTAAAATATTGCACAAGGGGGAAAAAAACAATAAAATAGCCACAAAAAATCATGGTTATATATAAAAATAAAATAATTAACTAAATAACATAATTTAGATTACAAAAGTATAGAATATGTACTAGCTTTAAGAATGTATATTATAGAATTGTATTGAATGTGTATTGTAGCACTATGTATGATGCATAGCTCTTGAGTAGCAAAGCTATAGATGTAAGTCAATGCCTTTTTCCTCGGCAATACATAACGTATTTGTTTAAAATCGTGTCCTTTTTTATAATAAGAACAGAAAACAAATCCTAAAAATAATATTTATTAATTTCGTTTATTTAAAATAGTTTACTTAGATATTCATTTAAATTTAAAATAATTTACTTGGAATAAATGCTTTTCTACTTTGATTATTTGATATTATTTATGTATAATTGAAAATGCTGTATGTTAAAATTAAATTATAGTAATATAAGCTGAATCTTTAAATTTAAAATATTTATCTATATGAAAAAATTAGTAGTACAACAACAACAGACTAAAAAAATGAAAGGCGAACGAAAGAAACTTCGGAAGTTCAAAAGTTGATGAGAAATGTAAAGAAATTTTTCTCCCCTTATCTTAAGGAAAGTGAGACCTCCAGTTAAAAGAACAATTTTCCAGGGAGGAAATGGATGGAACCCCTTCAGGCAGAAAAACCAGATGGCCAGATGGTGATGACCAAAGGACAGAGAGATGTGAAAACCATGGGGTGTCTCAGTCTAGCTTAGACTAATTATTCTGTTGTGAAATGCTTGTAAATCTTCAATTTTATCAGGGGTTAACTTTGAAAAACGTTTTCCGCATCTGCTCAATAGATTTCAAATAGAATCCTTCTATAAATTAGCGTGAATCCTTCCACTGCAGGAGATTTTTGCCACGGGAATCACCTCCACTTAAGTTTTAAATAATAAAAATAGGAAGTTCCTCTGCCTTGCTCAACAAATAATTTAAATCAATGAAACGATGAATACACCCCACTATTTTGAAAAATAAAGGGCAGGCGTTATAAGTAGTTAGGTGCTCATACAAAAAATTCAGCTCGTTCTAGTTAATGTTTCAAAATTTAAGTCAAGAAAATCAAATATTTAAAGTCTTTAGATTTTTATAATATATTTTGATGCAGCTTCTGGGCTTTTATAGTTGATTCATAGATTTAAGTGAACAACGTGTACTACAAGGATTTTCTTTGATTGTAAGTAATCATTTCCTAAATATTTAAACTAATGCATTATACTTAAATTATTAGTTAGCGTTATATGCGTTCGTTATATTTTCTAGAAATGATGTCAACTGCTAAGATTTCTTCTGAATATTTTATTAAGTGGTAGAGAGTTAAAAACTAAACCTTGCAAAATTTTAGATAATTTTGGTAAAATTTAAAATTCTTACCACGAGATAACTGGAGTAAAATTGTGTTTCATGGAAAATTTCGAATTATACATTCGTAGTGGCAGAAAATATAATTTTAAATCAAATTTACATAAACCAAGAATAAAACATCAAAACATAAATTTTGCTACCACTAGAAAAAAGTTCCCCATTAAGTTTCAAGTTAGTATCTCTGTATATGTAGATCGAGTGGGAGATTTGTTCTCCCTCCTTTTAATGTTATAAATTAGAATTTATAATAATTTTTAGTTTTTATTGTTACTGTCTTATGACAATACATTTTATAAGAACATAGATTTTTTGTATTAATAATTATATATTGTATAATTAAATATTCGTTACTGCATTATAATTAATACGTAATAAAAAAAACAACGAATGTTGAAATTTCTAATGTTAGTGGGATCATAATTTTTCAAGTTTCCTGAAAAATAATTGCGATAAGTAAATAATTTTGTGTTTAGTACGTAAAATTCATTACGTTCAGAAAATATTTTCCAACAACCGATAAATGCTTTTTTTTCTATTCATAAATAGATAGATTTTGAGTTTCACCACTTGTTTTTTTTTTTTTTTTTTTTTTTCTTTCCTTTGAATGGTTATATTAAGTAACATTGCTTTAAGTGTAAGTTTCAATAATCCTTTTACTTACAAATAGATTTTTTTTAAATTTATAAAGACATTTTTGTTTTGTACTTTTAAATTACATTTATTTAATATTTATCAACTTTTCTTTGAGTTATTGAACACCCTTCCATAGCATCTCGGGCACAAAATTTTGTAATCTTTCCTCTATATCTTTTCTTTTATTTCAGATTACAATTTTCTTCCTTTTTTTAAAAAAAAAATATTAGATTAAATAATTACTTTTTTTAACAATTTCATAAGTCTTTTACAATACATATAACTTACATTATATTTATATCACTACATATTATATTACTTGAAAAAAAATTTTTATACTGTTTTTAAAAGGGTTCATAAAGTGTCCTTTATATATTTATTTCTTATAATCAAAGTAAAATGGTAACAAAATAATATTAAGGCTATAAAATGTTGTTTAAAGCCAACCACTGCAACAGTTTAGTATCTTGAAGAAAAAAAATCAATAAAGTAACAATTACAATAATTATTTTTCATTAAATAATTACCTTTATTTTAAGAATATAAAAAAAAAAAAAATAAGCATTTTATGTATTGAAAAATTAGATCTTGTTTAATAATGAAGTATACGCATTCTTATAATGTATTTTCATAAAGATACAAAAAAAGCCCTCTTTTCCTCAAATATTCCAATCATTTATATTTCTCTTCTTCCTAAAAAGCAACTTTTAAAACTAATTAATTTTGATTATTTTTTTTTTCCCTGTTATACACGTTGGTCTAAATTCATGTAGTTCGAATATGGAGTTAGGATTCCTGAGAAATGGAATTTCAAAAAAGTCGGATATTTAAAATTTGATTTCTTAGGAACTATTTGATCAATTTCGCTAAAATATAGTATTTTTCCTTGTTAAATTACCTTCTTTTAAAACGATGTAAAAAATTTATACCTTACAATTGAGTTTTTTTACGACTATTATAAATAAAATAATAAATATTTACGAAAAGTTATTTTTTAACAAACGGCCTTTATAATTCAGGGAAACTTTTTTTAAAATTCGATTTAAAAGCTCTGGAGTTTTGCGGGTACCCCCAATACTTAGGGGTACAGAAATCCAAATCAGTCGAAAAAATTGCATGTTTATTCAGAGAAAGTAAGTTTTAGTGTCTGATTTCGTAACTTGAAATATTATCCCTGCACTTATTAATTAGCATATTTTAAGTCACCTCCTTGAACCATTGACATGAGAAGAACGTGAAGATCTGATTATTATATCAAAAGTTATCAGGGTAGTCCGTTTATTTATTTTTGCGCACTGAACGTCTAAAAACTTATAATTCAAATCTGTTTAATTTTTTTCTGCCTTTTCTCTAATTTGTTCCATTCAGATGCGAAGAGAATTTTTCATAATTTGATATTTTTTTTGGTCTATTTCTTAACTTTTTGCATTTCTTTTTCACTGTTAAAAAATCAATTATTTCTAGATATTCTTAAACTAAGACGTCAACTTCCTCTAATTTATTTCTCATTAAAGAATGTACTATTGTCGCTATTTTGTCTAGAGTTCTGTATTTAATTATATGTATATTTTTTCTTATTATCGGTTATTATAAAATGTCTGTAAAACTTAATTATATTAAGAGCATCGGTTTTTTGTAAATAAAAAACTAACCAAAATATATATTTTGATTGTCGCTATTTTATTTGTAATTATCATAACAAATCGTAATTAATTACACTGTGATCTTTAATGAATTTATTATATCGCAATGATTTTATTGTTTTGGTATTAGCAAAGGATTATTTTTAAAAACAATCAATTTTATTCAGTTTAAATTTTGAAAATAATGGGTAATCATCAGGTTATGTTATAGCTCTTCTTTAACCCAGAGACATTTGTTGCGTGTGCGTATTTTTGTTGCTTTATTAAACAAATTGTTGGAATTTTTATTGACAGTTGAAGAAACGCAAAAGAATCTTCTTTGATATGCAGAATGATAAAGCAGATATGCATATGATGAAGCAGACTTTTTTCATATCTAACTAATGCTGATTTTGAACACACGTGAATGCATTACAATTAAAAAGAGAAAATTTTATTGTTATAGTTAATGTTTATTTATTTAGTCATCTATTTAAAAAGAAATTGTAATGCAATCTTTTTGGAAAATTTTATAACCGTTGTTGAGCAGCCGATCCAATTGTTTGAGTTTGCGACTGCTAATGTTCAACTTCGTAACCTTGTAATTTTGAACCCGATTCAGAAGACAAGGGAACTCAGAAATTTGCCTTCGCTGAGGACTTTTTTGATTGAACTCATCCGTATTTCCGTTACATGGAGAGGAGGATCACGAAAGTCTCCCGCGGTTAGTCTGACGGCAAAGGTAACCAATGATTTGTCAGAGAGGATATTTTACGTCAACACCGTGGTAGATGCAAGCCGGATACGGAAATCGTGTCGAGCAGTCATCGCTGGGAATCGAACTCGGCTCACCTCGTTGGAAGGCGAATGCTCTATCCCCTGAGCCACCATGACTCTTTTTTCAATATTACCAAAAGGCTTAAATACTTCAAACAATACTTTTATTTCGTATCGCATAAAAAAAGGAGATTATAAATATTTTAGGAAGGGCGCCAGTGCGAGATTTGCCATAGGTGCTTCTTTCCATAGATACGCCTCTGGCTGACAACGGTATTTTAAATTAGGATTTTTTATTAATATATGATCAGTGTGTAATTTCAAGTAGTCTGGGTTTTTTTTGTTGAGCGCCTAAGCCTCTTCCTCCAATATTTCGAAGTACGCTCAATGCTAGGTAAACTATTATAATGTACCGATGAAATTCGAGGAGTCTTAGAGTTTGTTCAGGCCAAGGCCGGATTAACCATTAAGCACACTAAGCACGTGCTTAGGGCACCAGAGGATAGGGGGGCACCACAAAGCCTAACTAAATGTTCGCAGTACATAATTTTATTTATTATTATTTTTTTTTTTTCTTGAAACATTGATATTATAAATTTATTATTTTGAGCTTCCATTTTAAGAGTAGATAACAACCATTTCTAAGTACGAAATTTCACATAATAATAATAAAAATAAAAAAAATAAAGACGTTTTGTATCAAAAATTTTTGGTCTTATAATGAAAGTAGGTAGGGAATTTCTATGCGATAAAAGCTCTATTTATTTATCCATCACAATAATTCTATAACATACTGCAACGATTCATGTTTGCAGAATATTTTTCGAAGTTGTAGCAAGGTAATACTTCGGCAATTTGATTTTTTTATGAAAAAAGAATTTGATTTACAAAATTTTGATGCAATGATTTGATGTAAAAAAATTTATTTTTGATGCGAAAGAAAAAAACTATGTCATGCACGTTTGCAGTTCTTGTGCATGTTTTTGTTTATACAGCATTCTATTACACAATAATACTCAAAAGTAATAAAAACAAATTTCAAGTTTTTGTTAAAAATACAATGTGACATGTTTTTAAGAGGGGATTCCGTATTATAAGTTTTAAGAAGTAATTAAATTTTTTAAATGATTGATCTTATCGAAATAAATGTCATTCTATGACGTTATAATTAAAATAGCTATTCGATTTAAAATAAAAATTTTAGGTAACAATACACAAATTTTATTTCGATTAATTTTACGAATTTGTCTTTAAATGTTGTAAAGAATATGTAAAATATTTAGTATATAAAATTTTAGTAGGCAAAGTAGATTTTAGTTGGTTTAAGATAAATATTGGTTTAATAAAATTACATACATATAATTATTTACATTTATGGTTATATTTTTCCAAACCTAAAATTATTTTCTATAAAACTTATGTGGTATTATGTACGCGTATGCATACAGGAATAAAAAATATCGTAACACAAAAAAAAAGTGAATAAATTAAAAATGATGGTATGTTATTTTCTATTGATTATTATTTAAGTTCAGTTTTTATATTATATTCACTGTTGCTATATTTATGTTTTTGTTTTGTATTATAAAAACACGAATGTTCTGAATTTGTAAATGAAAATCTGATCATTGAATTTATAGTTATTTAAAGTATATTGTTTTTTCATTTATTTACTTATTGAGGACAGAGTGTTTATTTACTGTAACAGCTTTTTCAGACCTAAGTTTCTGCTATCACTTATGAGAATTTTAAGTACAGGTTTAATGCATTAGTTTTAAGTGATTTCCATCATTTTTTCTAAAAGGTCATTTTTTTACTAGTCAAATTAAGATTTAATTGATAGTTATTTCTGCTCTTAAGCTCTTCTGTACCTTTGACTTTGACAGGTCAACTAACTACGAGAATGTCCAAAATATAAAACAAAATAGTAATAATGCTATTAGATAATTAGTTTTGTTTTCCACAGATGCAATCTAGAGTGACTTGTTATTATGAAATAAGTTCATTTCTGATTTTTAATCCAGATTTTAGAGGATCATTAAAGATAATTGTTGCATTTATAAAATTACTCATCACTATTTTTCCCCTCATTTCTCTTCCTATCATTATTAATATATTAGGTTTAATAAGGAAAAAGGAATAATGAAAAGCATTATTATTTGTAAAAGTTATGCTGTATTATATACAGTGCGTAAAATATAAAAAAAAGTAAAAAACCTGAATAACTCTTGATTTAATGATCGGATTTTAACTTACTAGATCTCAATCTAAATGGTTTGAGGGCCAAACTTAAAATATGCTAATTAGTTGGTGCAGAAGATATTTTTTTAAGTTATTAAATCAGGCAAACGTGCTTCCTCTACCTACTTATATAAATGTTGTTGTTGTTGTTGAATTTGGATATTTGCCTCTCAAAATATTGATGGTATTCACAATATGGAAATTAAGATCCCAAAAGTTTTTTTAGGTTGAAAGTTTGGACTCTTTTATTCAATTGCAGTTTTCATGCATTTCGCCATGTCGCCAACTTTTGAAACGAATTGAAAAAATTTTGCTCCTAATAATAAAATTTATTAACCTAAAAATAATTCCCTGTAAAAAATAGTTTTTTTTTAAATTATTTATTATTAATGGTCGGAACAATTTTGAATTTAAAAATATACAAATTTTTATATAATTTTAAAGAATATTAATTTAAATGGTAAAATATAAAATGTGAACGAAATCTGTCGAAAAGTTCTTGAGAAATTAAATGTTAAATATATAACTTTTTTAAAATTGAATAATTAAGGTTTATTTGATTGATTTAGTAGACATTAAATTTTGTATTTTGTCATTCAAAATGACATTTGTTAAATTTTTAATTTAAAGTTCTTTCGACTTATTCTCTTAATAAATAAAATAATATAAAATGATTAATACTTCTTAAAAATTATTTTTACGAGGAACTATTTTTAGGTAGGTAAATGAATTTTATTATTGTGTGCTAAAATGTTTTAGTTCGTTTGAAAAATTCTCGAGATATGGCTATTTATTTCGATAGTCAAGAATTCGAATCAATTGAGAAAAAAAAAGGCTTTTAAGAAAAAGTACTTGTCTGTTTTTTTAATTTAAAGTATTTTGAGTCTTAGTATATAAAAGTTCAAACTTTTGATCATAAGTTATTCAAAGTGTTTGCTTTTTTGCACATTGTACATGCACACAAACATAATTTATTTTTTTAATATTAATTGAAAAGTTTTCACTTGATTATATTTTAATTTTTTTTTTATTTAATTTAAATAAATACTTTTTTTTACAAAAAATTTTGATTTTATATTCTGAATTAACCCATGACTTAACATACTAGATATATTTTAATTGTTAGAGGGGGGAGCACCAAAATATTTTCAGTGCTTAGGGCCTCAAGAGGTCTTAATCTGGCCCTGGTTCAGGCACAAAAAGTTTGGAAAGTTTCCATGCTGCAACCAATGATGTCTCAAATGAATTATACTTCTTATAAGAAACAACACGTAAGTCTAATTTCTGCTCGTGTCTACAAAATTTGTATTAATCTATATATTAATACTCCAAAGAACAACTGTAATTTCATTTCTTGGGTCAAACTTTCGTTCGGATGTTCCACGATCTATCTTCCCCAACATTTTAGATGATTTTGAAGGGATTTTTCTTCCCATTCTATTTTCTCTAACAGTTCTGTAACGAGGAAGATTTTACTTTTGAGGCTAACGAAAAGATCAAAGATGTGAAAAAGTAATCCATAACAATTTTTTGCTTTGCTGGAATCCCACCTACTGATAGCAAATTTTCATCAACCATTAGAGATAGTGGCCGAGTGGTTAGCGCGCCTGACTGCGGAGCCGCTGGTTACGGGTTCGAATCCTGCTCAGGGCATGGATGTTTCTTTCTCTGTCTTTGTGTTCTATGTCCTTTCTCCTTTTTGTGTGAATGTGACCCGCCCTATAAACGGGTTTGTGGTTGTGTCACTTGGGCGACGCTGCTCCACCGCCGTGGCTCCGCCATAGGTGCCCACTGGGTAACGAAAAGAGAGTAAGTAGTTCTGGCATCTTCAGAGGCCAATGGATCTTCATCCCAAGTGCCCGCCATTAATAAAAAAAAGAAATTAGAGATAGTGACTTTTTTCTTTCTTTATGTCAGACTCAATATCTTTCTTTGCTCCTTGATATGCTATTATAAGAAAAGCATCGAAAGCATCCAGAGCTTGTATCCAAATTTTACGAGCTTCTCTTCATATACATTTCCGAAATAACGAACCATACTTTTATAAATATTAAAATGTTCCAAAAACACACCAAATTTTTATATAGCTTCATTCAACGGTTCATAAATTGGACGATCTGATGAATTAATAGCAGTGTTGCCATTTAAGTGTGAATACTTCTTGAGATCAAAGCACCTTTTTTCTCGACATTGCTTGACTGACAAGCGTTGTTCCATCAAGGGCATTTTCCCAGCACATTTTTTCTCTAGGCAAATATGATTATCGCTAACGAACATAATTCTGAAAATTGCTTTAATTCGTCAGTTTTTATTTATCAGTTGAAATTCTTTATAAATTTTTTTGTCTCGGCTATTTGCTATTTTCGTGTACTATTTTTACAATAATCTTTTTAGCCTGAATCCTGAAATCATGTCCACTAATTTTTAACGATGTTCACTACTATTTTATATTTTATTTTATAACCGTCGTTGAACAGCCGACCCAATTTCATGGGTTTACGACTACTAATGTTCAACTCCGTAGCCTTGTAATTTTGAACCAATCCAGAAGACAAGGAAACTCCTGGATCAGTACCCCCAGAGGTCTTGATTTGTTGAAGTTCTTCCCACGCCGGGAATTGAACCCGGGCCTCCTGGGTGAGAGCCAGGTATCCTAACCACTAGACCACGTGGGATATGTTCACTACTATGAAATAATTCTGAAGCTGACCAAAAAGTTCGAATGTTTGATTCCAATTCGGTGATACAATATTTATTTCTTCAGTAATTTTTTTCGCTTATACCTTCTGCAGTTTCTTCTTGTGGTTTTTCATCAAAAATAACAAGTCCATATTCAATGCTATTGCAGGCATCATTAATGTCTTCATCATCACTCACTGACTACGTCTAGATCAGGAGGCAATATTACCATTTGAGGGACACTATCATTAATCGATGACATTAAATAGTCTCTTCAATTTCTAAAAATCTCCGACTCATTTTCGACACTTTTTTTCCCAAAATGGATAGACATTAAATGCAAAACTCACCTCTAAATTTATTCTTTTCCTGACAAAAGATAGCTATACCAAGTGACGGAACCTAATGTCCAATGAAAAGTAATTCTAAAAGCAAACTATAGACTTATGTTCAGAGAAACCCAGATGTAATTATGTTTCTCAGGTGAACGCCTATAGTAGGGGATTTTACAGTTGTATATATATATATATATATATATATATATATTAAATAGTTAGTGACAGTAATTGTTTTAAAATATACTAATGTTATATTCTATAAATATACTACTAATGTTATTATGGGTGTTTGTTTGACACTGAAACAATAAATACTCTTATCATATTTACGAATAAAATTTCTTTGAGATTTATCCTCGTTAATTTTTTTAATTACTCATGGATACCAGAGATCATCATATATCACAGCAAGTCTTATTTCAGCCTTCATCTCACCAGAACTTACATAAGTAGAACTTGATGGGTAATCAATAGCACAAATTGGGCGGTTCTGTTGCTGACTAGTAAAACAACTGAGGTATCTCAGAGAAAGCTTATCCTTAAGGTCTGTTTATATTGTCCAAGTTCTTGAATCCGGGAGCTTGAAGAAATTTCTCTTCAAGAAATTGAATGATCCGTCCGTCAACACTATCCAAGTTCCTGAATGTCCCTGATGGGTCGGATGAATAAGCTGCCGCGCAATTGCGTATGTGCATTGTTCATATTCAACATTATAATAAGATCATACTTATATGAATTCGAAATTCAAAATAATTTCAAATAAAATCATAATAACACAAATAGACCTTAAAAGTTTTATTGATTTGGATTAAAATATATGAAAAGGAGAGCAAAATGACATATTAAGATCGCAGCTTGCTGCCGTCACATAACTGTTGAAGCTGATTGGTTAAAGGAGGATAAACTTGGTTGAAAATTAGAGAAAGCTCTACTATGTGCTTAAACCAAGAACTTGGATGATCGTTTACACGATCCAAGCTTCCCAAACAAAACATGTTTCCATCAATTTCAATCAATCTTGGTCCAAGAATTTGAATAGTATAAACAGGTTTTTATACACATTCTATTCTTCTTGATGCAACAATAAACAAATAAATTACTCCATAATTTCAAATTTACTTGCTCTCTAAATCTATTTTTATTTGTAAAATATTTTAAACGAAAAAATCAGTTAAAATTCTTAATTAATGTGAATGTCTCTCTAATAGTCCCTTTGGTACCCGCCATAAAATAAATGATTTTTAAAGGAGTCAGTACAGTGACAGGAGCAAAGGTGACAAAATGATAAAGAATAGTATTTTGGCTTACTTACCTCATTAAGTTTTTTTTTTTTTTCTTTTTTTAAATAGTTCTTATAAAGGTTACTTATGATAAAATAAAATAAAAATTCACAAATGTAAAATGAAGTACAGGAGTAATATCAGCAGAGACGACAAATAAAAATACTCTTGCGTTTCAGCTGATTTGAATGCACAGTCATTAAGTGATAGCCAGAAATTTTAATGTATTTAATCTGCGTATGAAGAACAAGGAATCATACGAATTATTCATTTATTAATTAAAATATATGGCCTTTTAGGGGTCAATGTAATAATATTTCAAATGAGGAACTGTAGTGATAAGTAAATTAAGGCACAGGATTTTTCTGATGAATTGTGAAATTATAAAAAGACTAATGAAAAATCAGATTTTATATTCCTAGTAACCTTAATATATGTCCAAAAAGATATGAACAATTTATATTAATCGCGCTTTATATTCGCGCTTATGAAATTACTTTCAGTATCTGACAATATAAGGTTTGGGTTTAGGAGCAGATGTGACATTCAAATTAAGTAGTTCAAAAGTAAATTTATTGTGTGTAAATGTGTAGTTAAAAGGCTTTAATGTAGCTTCTTTTACTTAAAAATTTTTTAGAAAAATAATATAACAAATGGAATAACAAAGGACCTAAGTGTAATACTCTCCGAAAACAAATTCTGATTTATCGCTAAAATTTCAAACTAAAAGTTTATTTTGGGTTTTTTTCTTCCTATCCACTATATCTCACAAATACGACTAACAAAATAGTATTAACATCTCCGAATAAAGAGAACTTTTTTATTTTCTTTGAGTGGTCTTCCTTTTCTCTAAATTTAGTGTATAAAAGCAATAACTTTATCTTTGGTCCAACAAGGCTGAGAATTAGGTCAACAAAGGTCCTACTATAATATGTATCGAAGGACCAAAATTATGATGCCTAGATATTGTCCTAATGAATCTTGACTTGCTCGGGTAATTATATAGAATCACCTAGGTTGAATTGGAAATTCTCTATAGGTCCAAACAAACCAAAATAAAGGTTAGTAACAGTCACTTCAACCCTTATTTGATCAAAGATTGATTAATATAAGTTTATACACTGTAAAAAATGTATACTCAAATTTCGAAACTTTCTCCATTTTTGACGAAACCCTTCTCTGGTATATGCTCCAAGCGAACATTTTGTCGAAGTTGCCAAAAAACTATCGTCACTTCTTCGAGAAAACAAATTTCGTCAATAGTAAAGAAATATTTCGTTATTCTATTCAAACCCCCCCCCCCTCCCAAATAGAAACAATTCGCAATGCTTAATGTATCTAACTTTCCTAATAATCGTGGGTCACCTTTATAACACAAAAAAGACAATTAGAACAGAGACATAAATTACACCCTTGTCCGATGCGAGATTCGATCCTAAAAATCATCGTGGTACGAGGCCATGTATTTGACCACCATACAATCTCGTTGGCTTATTTCGTCATTTTATTTTCTATCGTCTACTTTTTATCCTAGTTTCGTCATTCGAGTTAACAAAACCCCACAATGCACTACGATGAGGATTCGAGTTGAGGAAACATTTTCATCATATATTTGAAAGTTCCGAAATCGCGTGATTTGTAACGAAATAATTCTCAAAATTAACGAAATATAGCTCAAGGATTGCTGAATCATCAAAATTAAAAGTTTCATTTCTGAGAGTGTAAGGACTACAGATTTCCAGTTTTAGATTCTCTATAGAATCGTTTCTCCTTTAGTTCCTATACTCGAGAAACTCTAGTACACATAAAATAAAAAAAAACTGCTTCAAACATTTGATGACAGCATAACTCTTGCTTTTTCCCGGTACTATGACTATCGTTCATATTCAGACGTAACTCAAAATCAGAATCTATACAGCAGAATGTGTTTATTTTATATGGGTTCGGACAACAAGTTTTCCTCTCATTGTGTATCCCATGTGTCTCCCTCCTTTCCCACTTATTTCATGTAATCATTTATTTGGTAATATATTAAAGAATGAACAATCGCTGCTGCTATAACTTGCAGCAAAAAACCTTTCTTAAAGAGAAATATATCACCAGCTGACAGAACAGTGACTTTTCTTTTCAACAAATAATCAACCAATTTCTCGCAACGGCTCGAAATATCGTCATCACATTTTGAAGCTAATACATCTAGAATCATCTTTTGAATTCTTTTCATTTCGATTGGTATTTTTGCAGCAGATTCAATCACCAGAGAGCCAAAAAGAATAGCATAAGTCAAATCAAGAACAGCAGTCACTATTCGTACGCATGTCAAGTATTTCCCGGTTATAATATCTAGTACACTAAAAGAAAACCAAATGAAATCTGAGGTAACGATAATAAATATCGGTAGCGAAAACAGATATTGGAATGAATCGATACACTTTCCAACTGTCATTATTCTTGAGGCAAGATGCTCCAAAACTCTCGATGAGAACTGTTTTTCAAGTTCTAATATCTCTATTTTAAACGATTTCAGAACACCTAAAATTTTGAAGCAAATTACAGAGTACGTGAGGCTAACTAAACATTGCAGTAAACATTGCTGTGTCACTTGCAAGCATTCTAGGAAATCTAAGAAAAGGGAATTCTGATGTTGATTTTGCAAGCGAATAAACCCCAGTCCTATAATATAAATAGCAGTTACAAAAATAATTGTATGAATTGAATAAATTATATTTTTATCTAAATGTTGCTGTAAAACGTTCGAATCGAGTAGTTGTTGCCATAGTTTCCTGAGGGATGATCTTCGTAGCGCCATTATCCACCACAGAACAATTGATAAAATATTCAGAGTAAAGTCTAGAACTACTATATAGTTAAATTTAAGACTAATTTTCACTGAGTATAAAATAATAAAAATATGTAAAAACGAAACAAAACTGTATTTTTTAAGCTTTTTCAAAACTCCCCACGACCGGCTTCTCCTTTCTTCTTTAAATGCTCCAATTCCAATTATATCAAGTAAAATCCAAATAATTATAAATTGTTTTTCATAGAAAGATTCTGGTTTGATTATTGTTGAGTCTTTCATTATATGTTTCATGAGATCGGTTTTCTTAGTTATAGTTTGAAAACCATTCCTAAGCTCTGAAAAAAGAAGAGAAAAAAAATTATATTCGCAAGGTTGTAAAACCTATGATAGCTCCAACTTGAAATTTAAAGCTGTTGTTTACATTTATACTCTAAAGAACCTTTATTTACTTAAAAATGTGAAACAGCTTTACTACTTAAATTTTATATATTGATTTGTTTTCTTAATTTCTTTTTCTGATATTCTCTAGCAAAGTAGTTGAAAATGAACTACGATACAAAAGATGGTCCTAATTGTTAACGTCTAAGAGATGAAAACAATCACATTTTAAATAGACATTTGTTCAAAATATTATTTCATAAAACAAATCCACTTATTTAGTTTACTTTTTGGAATTTTTTCATCTGTTGAATTCTTCTAATAATGGAAAGTCTAATAGAAGTTCCAGCTTTAAATCCCACACTATTGCAAACAATTCATTAGGATTATGAATGTATGAATTTGAGGAAAATATTATTCTTTCTGAATAGTATAGATTTGCGCATTTAATTTATTTATTGTTATTCTCTCATTCGATGAAATATATGATTGGAATAATAATATAGACAACTAGTTCCAACAAATGCTCCATAATCCCACACTATTGGTAGCTGTTATTTTTTTAATAGAAATTATTAATAAATTTGAGGAAAATATAGCATTTTTCATAATAAAAATTCATTTTTTTAATTTATTCTCTGAATTTCGCTCATTTCTTGAATTTTTCTAAGAGAGGTGTTAAGAAATAGAACTTCAGCTTCGAAAAAAGACAAATTGCATGCAATAACAATTGTATACTGTTGATAAAAATGTTAAAAACTATCATGCATCTTGTTTTAAAACCATCGCAGTTTCTAGCTAACAATAAACTTTTCTCTTTTTTTCTTAAACTGGTGTAAACATTACTCTTTTCACACAATGCTTATTCAATTTCTTAATTTATCTATTACATCCCTTCCTTTAAGGATGCCTATATGTTACTGAATATCGATTTGAATGCTGAAAAAACTTGTCGAAAATCCCACACATCTATTTACTTCATATGCACCTTAAAATATTTTTTATGTAACTGGAGGATATTTCATACTTTTTTCACACTTTTTATCTTAATATTTTCTTTTTCGATGTTATAATAACTTCCTACATATAATTTTCACATTATTGAATAAATTTGAATCAAATATACATATATATATATAGTTGTTTTGTATCAACTTGCAGTGTTAGCGTCGCAATAATTTATCAGCAATAATTTAGCATAGCAATAATTTAGAAGTATTGAGACAAACAATTTTCAGCTGATATTATCAACTCTAAAATTTAAGAACAAAATGTTGTAGATAGGCGATTGAATGAAGTTCTAAAACCAGATAAAATTATTACTAACAAAATCAATAGCTTTATTGAAATGAATATTTGGCATACAATAAACCACTTCTTGGAACAATATGCGCTCATAAACAAAATTAAAAGTCGATTTCCAATATTTTAAAAAGCCAATATATTTAATATTATTTTTTTAAAGACTGCATTAATTTTATTAAAGAGTAGAACAAAGATTATTGTGTAGTTTGTAAAGAATATTCATATTTTACAATTATTTGCAATAAAAAATGGCAATTGATCTCTTTTTCACAGAAATGGATTCTTATTAATTTTTTAACTTCGAGAAAATTTTGAAAGCAAATAGGTCATAATGAAGTATATGATGGAAAATAAAGAGAACACAATTCTGAAACAATACTAATGTTTTTTTCCCCCTCACTTTTAATGATTTTATTAATGGGACATTTTTTTACGTGGAACTAATAATGATGTAGTCATGGTTATTATCGAGCCGAATAGAAATTTTTTCTATATATAATTACCTGTCGCTTATGACACAGCCCTACAAAATTAAGTGATTTATAGTTTCGGTCGTCAATTTTTAATTTATTTTGGTTATATTTGATGCTCAAATTTCAAATATTTAATGAAAAAAGCATTATTTTACATTTTAACGACCAGCACAATTGCGCAATTAGTTACTAAAGCTAATAAAAGCTGAAGTCATGCTGTTAGAAAATATAAAAATAGTGTCAAATTGCAAACCCATGTCCCATTTTTTTGACAATTTTAATGAAAAAAGAAAATATTACTGATTGACTTTTCAAATTACAAATTTCGAATAAAAAGAAACAATCAAAAATTTGCTTACAAAATTAAACATTTACAAACAAGTTAATTGATACTAAGTTTTTCCAAGAAAAATTCTAAATTATTTCCAAATGCTGCAAGCAGACATTACATACTTACAATTTATCAGGTACTTCAGTTTATCAGGTACTTAAATTTGAGCAACATGAAATTATATTTTCAGTAAAAGCAATTAAAAATAAATGGCACATTATTCTTTATATTTAGTAAAAGCATTTGAAAACAAAGGCATAGTATTCCTTACATCTACATTAAAATTGAACCTAGAGATTTATCTACAAAACTGAAATTTGGTCAACGCTTCTCGTGGGTCAGCACTTCATTTTTTTGTATACAGCACATAGAAAC
Organism: Parasteatoda lunata; assembly: GCA_949128135.1. Classification (NCBI taxonomy): domain Eukaryota; kingdom Metazoa; phylum Arthropoda; class Arachnida; order Araneae; family Theridiidae; genus Parasteatoda; species Parasteatoda lunata. The sequence goes on from OX421975.1 coordinate 110,197,405, forward strand.
TCCTCTACCACTTCCTTCTAGTATAGCAGCTGGAACATGTGGATCTTTTCTGATATCAAGCACACCAACACTTTTATTCTTCCTTCCTTTCAGCAATACTGCCGGAACAAGTTTGTCAGAGCACATTTCTTTTTAATTCATAGATTCTCTTCCCAACAGGAATCTTTCTTCATACTAGCAGATGGAGGACTTGGAAAGGCAGTCCGTTCATTATTATTTTATGTCTCCAGCCAAAGTTTTATTCATCATTTTTCTGTCGGCCATTCTCCGCCACTATTTATCTACGTGTCAGCACAGCGAGTAAATTTCTGACTGACCTCTTTACTCTCACGAGCAGTAGCGCAACACCAGTGAAAGTCACAAAAAAATAGTCCCGCGATAAAAACAGTCATGAATGAAATAATACTTTATAAAATTGATAAAACAATACTAATCTATACAGCAGAGCTCATTCTAGGCAGAAAAAGGGGCAGGGTGCAAAAGTTTAAGAAAAGGGCATTATTATTCTAAAAAGGCAATAATTTCTATGGGCTTTATACGTTCCATTAAAGAACATTGTCAATTAGTAAAAGAATAACTAAAAATAGCAAAGTAATCATATTAATTACTAATTTTTATTAATAAATTAACATATATATTGAGTAAATGGGCTGATTAGCTTAGTGATTTATTTAAAATGCATGCATATATTAATAAAATAATAAATGTATGTTTCTAAGTGTCTGTAGGTATGATTTAATAATTAAAATTATTAATAATTATGATTTAATGATAGTGGAAGTAACTGCAAACTTTCAAAGACAAGTGCAACAAGGGGGTGGGATGGCTATTTCTCCTTTCCCATATAAATCTATGCATTGACAGCAATGACAAACTAAATAAAAAGAGTTAAAAATAACAAAAGTTTAAGAAATCTATAGTAGAGTTTGGGGAAAAAACAAAGGGTTGAGGAAAGAAAGAAGAAAGGGCAAAAAGGGTAAAGAGTATTATATCAGGGCGCTAATTTACTTCAGGGGCAACAGGGTGAATTCTTTTGACTAAAAGAGCAACAGGGTGGATTCTTTTGACTAAAAGGGCAACAGGGTGCTGCGCCCTGTTTACCCTGCCTAGAATAAGCTCTGCTATACAGGGTGATTCATAAAAGATGGGCAAAATTTTAGGAAGTGATAGTACACACCCAAGCAAACAATTTTTATCAAAGAATGCATGGTCGAAAACAAAACGCAAAGGTGCTGGCGCATTTGGAAAGTTTGATGCAGACGATGCATTTAGTTCCAGCAGAACGCAGCACCAGCTCATTACGTACGAGAAGTGCGAAACTATCTGGACGTAACCTTTCCAAACCAATGGATTGAGCAAAGTGATCCTATAGCTTGGCTACCGTACTCGCCAGATCTTTCATGCCTCGATTTCTTTTTGTGATGACAGCTGTAGGCTCTTTTATGAGACTCCCATTGAATCTGCAGAAGAACTTGTCGCCAAGCTTTCAGCCGCTGCAGGGAAAGTTCGTGATATGCCTGGTGTGTTTCAGAATGTTCGCCTATCTATTCTTCGCCGTTGTACTGCGTGCATAGCCGCTACCGGCCACTATTTTGAGCACTTATTGTAATCACATGCCATTAAATTTGCTTTTATAACTTAACTTCATCGCTCTTTGTGTGTTTTTGCCTCATATAAGAACATAAACTTTAACGCCTTTTAGCGGTTTTGCGTTTTGTTTTGACCCTGCATTCTTTGATAAAAATTTTTTTATTTGGGTGTGTACTATCACTTCCTAAAATTTTGCCCATCTTTTATGAACCACCTTGTATACATAAAAATGAATGTCTGTCTGTATGTATGTCCTTTATAGACTCCTAAACCAACCGACAGAAAGTGATGAAATTTACCATACAGAATGTTTCAAGCACGAAGAAGGTCACTGTCAACATTAGAACATTCTGCGACAAATCGTTCTTGCAGGATGAGCGAAAAACGAAATGGAATTCTCTGATTGGTTAAGCGTTAACCATTGTTTTAAATTTAGCGATTCAATTTTCACATATTTTAAAGATAACATCAGTGATAATTGCTAGCATACAACTCTGTTTAAACAAAAAATAGTTTATTGCGCGTATTTAAATATTTGATAATTTTATATAATATTATTTTTTTAGGAGCGAAATATTTTAGGGAGTGAAATATAACGAAAATGTACCAATGTCCATAACATGAAACTTTATCTTAGTAAACGTCCGTTTTGGAAATGTTATTTCATTTTCAATCTTATTTATTAGAGTTCATAATGGCTATAGAATCAGGTGAGACAAAAGTTTGTTTTAAATCTATGCTAAACTCTATATCGGCCCATTTTCCACCGAAATCCGATTGACTACTTTAATTTTAAACAAAGTGTTTCATTTTAAGATTTTTTCCAAAAATTTTAAGTGTACATTGGCGGCACCTAAAAATCTGCCAAATCTGTAGCTGTGGTTAATACGTAAGTACCGAATTTTTCTTCCATACTTTTCTGAATCATATTACTTCAAACATTAGAATATACAAGAAGTATACATAAACACATAATGCTATACCATTTAATTTTTCAAAAAAAGTATTTTGACAACAATTTTTATCAAAATCTTATAAACTAAAAAACGTAAAATTAAGAATTCTTAGGTTAAAAAACGATTTTAAAAATTCTTTATATTGAAATAAAAACTTTCATGTTTCTTTTTTTTTATTCTTATAGTTCTTAATCAGACGTAAAAAACCATTCTGTAGAGAACTATCATCAAATAAGAAAAAAAAAATATTTACAAGCAAATTTTTTATTATAAAAATCATAACACTCACCTGTTTTATAAATCCGCAGAATTCCAAATGAAATGGTCTTCGTTTGAAAATTTTATTTTCAAATAATATATGCATAGATTATCTCTTCATTACTTTTAGATAACACACCACACATCAAAATTTTATAATTGTAAGATCTCGATATGAATTTGAATATGTAGCTTGAAAACAGAATAGCTGAATTCTAGTTGAAATTATTCTTTCAAAACTAAAAAATACTTACCAAAGAAAACGATAAAAAAAATTATTAATAATCAGCACAAATGAAACTATTTCAAGTTGTTCGGATGATTCTTTATTGTTGTTTTCCGAATTATATAGATACAGAAATATATACTATTCTATAAAGAAGAAGAATATTCTATAACTATTACAGTTCTAAATTCACTTAATTCATTGGAATGACGAAAGCAATGTTGACTTCCTTTTAATTTGTAATGAATTGCAGACAGAAAAAATTATTTTACCGTAATTTACACATCTGTAACAGCAAGTAATCATGAAATTGGAAGTTATGTTGTTGGTAATAGAAAGGTAAAAATTATTGAGAAATTGTTCTTCAAATGCTTGGCGTATTCTGCTTCAATGTTTGGCATATTCTGGTTAGTTTTTTCAAAAAGTTCTACCTTAGGGAATTTTTACTTCCTATTTGCTGCTAAGAAAATGGCGTCCGTCATTGCCAATGGTTATGTGGGAACTAATGCCCGATATTTACAGTCTCCCGCTAGATGGCGTACACGAGTGTTGCGATCGCGAATAATGAATTTAATGAACAGATGAATTTAATGAACATTACGTGGTAGCACGCGTGGTTTACGTCATCAAATTTATACTTTGTCTGATGTTACACGATTTTATTTTATTTATATTAATTCTTTTAAACGTGTTTCTAAAAAAATACTTATTTGAAATCAACGGTAATGAAATAGAAAAAAAAATATTTATGTATTCAAAGGCGAAAATTAATGGGAAAATGGTACTAATTCATTTAGGAGAAACATAAAAACTCGACACCAATGAGGCTTAGTTACGCCAATGATGTTTAATTAATTAAAGTAATATATGCGTATTGAAATAAAAGGAATAAGCTATGTACTGGAAAGAAAAAGAAATGTAGTAAAGGTATTTATTTGTGTAGAAGAACCGTAAGAAGTCGTCTTACTATAATTGACGACAATGAAGCTTAATTATTGTTGGTAATATGTATTAATTGAAATAAAAAAAAGTAACTTCTGTACTAAAAAGCAAAAATAAGGAGAAAAGCGCTTTGGGAAACCGTTAAAAATCTGCATATTATTATTGGCACCAATGCTCAATTAATATTGCTAATGTGTATTAATTGAAATAATATAAAATAATCTATGTGCTAAAGAGCCAAGCCCATGGAAGAAAGATTAATGGGAAATTCGCTTAAGAAAACATTAAAATATCGCCATTCACAGATGACGCTTCATTCATATGTATCCCTGACGGTAATATGTACTACTGGGAATTTGGTAAATGGCAATTTAGTTTTGATAAGAATTCTACAACGAGTTTTCCGTAGTTTCAGAATATATTTTTTCCAGTGGTAGTTAAGATAGTGTATTAATAATTTAATTAAAATAACTTTTTTTATCACTACTTTTAATTATTTTAACAGTAAATTAAAGGTCAGATCGAGAAATGGCCATGCTCCGAAATCCTTATAAAGTTCAGTTTTTTTTCTCTTCTTTTTTTAAAATTAATGCGGCTTTAGTTGGCGGCTACTGACAAATACGTAAAAACTCAAATGTTGGAGGGTTATGTAATAAGTACCAAATATACTTACATAAAGTATAAAATATATTGATATATTTGGTGATTATTAAAACTGCAGTTTTAATACCTATACTTATGGCTATATCACACGAGAGGAAATAAGTGCAACTGCAAGTGTAACCGCAAGTGTAACTGCAACTCTAAAGGCAATTTCTCCAAAAATTGCTCGAAAAATCCTCGTGTGATATTGAAATCACGGTTGCACGAAATATCTGCAACTGTTCAGGCAATTTCTTACATGAACCAATCAGATCGTTTGCTTTTCATGACGTTTCAATTTTATGTGATGGCATATACAAATGTAAATAAAAATGGCGGCGACGTTGGTGAAGAGAATGATCGGATGAAATTTTTTTATAGATGAAACGGAAAAGTTTTTTAGTTTAATAATAACATTTCCTTTAAAATCAAGGCATTAAAAATACTTTCACACAACGAGATGGCCATCTCAATGCAGTTGGTGTACTACCATAACAGGAACCTGCACATCATTTTAGTATCGGTGAGTTTAGTACACTATTTTCTAGATAAATTTTCTTTTAAAATATTTATTTATTTAAAACTAATAAAATTAAAACCTTTTATAATTTGTTCCGATTAAAGTTTTAATTACTTTAAATAGAAATAGTTTCAATTTTTATATATGCAAGGATTTATACTGGCGAAAAGCTTTACTTTGAAATATTCGCCAAGCAACTCGCCAAACTTTGTTGCATTATTATAACATAAAATATAATAATGATTATATTTCTTTATTTTTAAAATTTTAATCTTTATTTCTGTAGAATGTAAAAGCATGTGTCCGATTATATGAAGAAAAGAATTTTATTATTTGTGAAATAATTATTTTATTCTTCTCTAAGAATTCTTTTAATTTTTGAAAAGATTATTTTAAAACAAGTTAGAAAATATGTGTGGCAAATATTTATCTTGTCTCTCACAAAGTTACCCCATTTTTGAGTAATTATTGAAAAGTATTAAAAAAAAAGTAGTAATATTATATATAAAAAGTAATTATTGAAAATGTAAATTCCCAATCTCCTTGTCTGTTTCTACAGTCATCCCCTCCATTTTCCTTGGTGTATGATGATTTGCATAATATTTTGTTTATAATTATTCAAAGTTAACTTTACTTTACTTTTTATTTATACTTTACATTAATGTTTTGATACTTTAATTTTCTACAATGATAGTAAGTATGTAAGTGTACCTTACTAATTTTTCAATTTATACTTACATTTTTAATAGTGTTCGTTTATAAATACAATTTATTTTTCTTAAAACAAATTTCAATAAAAACTGCAAAACTAAAGATACCTGCCATCTTTCATTAGTGTATAGAATAATCTTAGAACTATAATCAAAATATCTGTCAAACTTAAAATAAGTTTAAAACGGATACCTAAAGACTTAAATGATTTCAAATTAATGGTATTTAATCTCCCTTATTCTAATAATGTGTTAATAAAATTTAATCATGATAGTGATTTCTTTCTTTTATTTCAGATATTTTGTATAATCATGTAAGGTTTGTCTGGTGAAGAAGGAAAGAGATGTAATATTGTTTTTATGAATGAAATTAAAAAATAAGAAATGAAAATTAATAATGTTTCACTTGATATTAAATGTCTTATTTTTTAAATTGATTCTTGTATTATTTAAAATGCAAAACAAAACACGTAAAAGGCCATATCAAAATAATATGATACATAAAAAGTATGCTCTTAATAAAATATTGTTTTTTTTCTTAGTTATTATTAAATTTGAATTTATATATTGTATATTACAATAAATTTGTCCTAAAATAAATCCTATAACTTTTAATTAAATTATCTTATACCAATAATGAATGTTTTAAATTTTACAATAATAAATTGTAAGTATGACATTGAAAATCCTCCTAAGAATCAATTTTACTAAGAAATTGGAAAAAATAATTTTCATAAAAGTGATCTTCCTGAAGTGCAATGTGTAGATGAATAAAATTGATGATCCCTTAATGCAATGTAAATTCATTTTAAAAATTCTAACAATAAAATAAACAATAAAATTCTGACACATTGTAGTATAGACAAGTCTTACATTATTTATTATGTATTTTTTAAACTAAAATAATAAAATAAAATAAAGAATTGATTTGATGTCATAAATATTTTGTGAGTGAAAGGTAAGTCAAAAATTGTATAATTCATACATTAAAATCTAATTTCTTCTAAAGAATTATTTCAAAGGACTATTTTTTTGAATTAAGCTTGAAAAATTGAATTTGAAGAAATGCCTTACTTGTTTAGATAGCAATGTCAGTCGCATAAAGTGGTATAAATCATAAAAATGTACTTTCTCCATATGAAACTTTTATAAATTTTCGAATTGCTAAACTATTAAATCAGACAGCTTGGTTTTATTCTCATTCGATTTAGCGTATACATAGATAATGATACCGCACTTGCCTAGCTAGCATGTTAGATAGTAAATATGTATAAATAAACTATGCTTTTACAGGGTGCTTAACCAAATCTTTCAACAAAAAATAAGCACCCTTTAAGACTTTTTAGACACTCAAAAAATATTTTTAAACACTATGTAAATTGACAAATTGCAAAATAATTTTCAAAGACTTTACATGATCATGATAAAATAACTAGAATTTGACAAAGAACTCTTTTCTTGATTATATTAGCCATTAAAAATTGATTAAGAGATATTTCGATTCGATTTCAGAGGGTGGAAAATGAAGCCTGAAATTGAGAACATCTTGCAAAATGCAGCAGAGTTGCACATGAGAGTGCAAGAATCTCACCGAACACAGCTCACTAGACGCACATGCGAACTCTCAAGTATTTCCCCAAACCTGTAAAATGATTGGCGCTTTCATACGCTATGGACTGACGGTACGCTGAAATTGATCGTGGTTGAGTGAATTCTGAAAACGTTGATTAGAAAAATATGAAAATAACGTTTTTACATAATATTTGGGGAAAATAGACATTCCCTTTCATAAAGCTCATTTTCGAAAAGGGAAAATTAAGCACTTTTTAAAAACACCCATTAGGAAAAGCGTCTTTAAGGGCTTTAAAAAATCGAAAATAAGCACCTTTAAGCACTTTTTAAAAACACTACGCACCATGCTTTATACATTACTCACTCAATTCAACGTAAAAAAATCGTAAAAATTCTAGATAGTATTTAAGTTCAACCCCCTTTTATCCTTTTAGGGACGCAACATGAAATTCATTGATATCTTAATATAATCTTATATTAAGATTAGAGGTAGAAATCGTAATCCTTTTTATACTATGCTACTTCACTAATGGGGAAATGAAGTGTTCAGAATTTTTATTTGCAGCTGGAAAAAAAAAACACTTTAAAATGACCAAAATTAAATCAAAATCAATAAATATTCTACAGCGTCTGTGATTTCCTTTCCCTACCTTTACAAACATCGTTGGGAAACTATGATATATACGATAAAATAAAATATGAGCCAAAAGTAAAGATAAATAGCAAAATATGGTAACCCAATTACATGCAACCGTTCAGGCAATTAAGCAACCCTTTCGGCAACTCAGAACGGAGGAATTGCGCTTAGAATTGCAGATAGAGTTGAAGTTACACTTACGGTTGCACTTATTTTTCTCTCGTGTGATATAGCCATTAGGAATTAAGTGTTTTACGGACCCTCGAAAGGGATATGTACCTGAGAAAATCACTTAATAGTGGTAAATTTTTACTATCATGAATCGGTCGCGAGCAATAGCATCATGTCAAGAGCTGATAAATGCATTTTATCTTTATTCCATTGGTATGAATTACAAAGACCTCTCTTTACTTCAATAACGTAAGGTCACCGAAGATTACAACATATAACATTAAGTAAAATAAAAAATCAATTTTAGATACACTTAGTGGAAGAACCAGGTAAGTGCCATTTTCAGATAGAAAAAAGAACAAACGCATCCGAATTATTTTATTACCAATTTATAAGAAGGAGGGACTTATAATTCTTTGCTTTATTTTATTTACCACTGTCTAATCTAAGTAAATCTATCTAATCTATAAAAATGAATGCGTGTGTGTGTGTCCTTTATAGACTCCTAAATCATCCAAATAAAATCGACGAAACTTAGCATATAGATAGTTTGAAGCACGAGGAATGTCACTGTCGATATTAGAGCATTCTACAATGAACCGTTCGAACGGGATGTGCGAAAAACGAAATGGAATTTTCTGAATGGAGCATGGCCAGTGGAATTATTGGTAAAACGTTAGTCATTGTCTAAAATTTAACTACAGATCATTCAGTTTTTCACATATTTTAAGAATAACATTAGTGACAATATCTAGCTTATAGCTCTATTTGATAAATAAAAATAGTTTATTTCACGAATTTAAATATGGAATTATTTTATATTCGCTATGTCAGATAAATCCAATGAGCAACATGATGTGGTAACATGCGAGGGCCACGTCACCAAATTTATACTTTTAAAGTTGTCTAATACCACGCATTTTTTTAAATTTATATTTCTTTCAAAACGTTTTTATAAAAAATTTTTAATTTAAAATTAACGGTAGTTGAATAGAAAAAAATATGTATGTATTTAAAGGCAAAATTAATGGGAATGTTGTATTTATTTGTTTAGGTGAAACGTAAAAAATCCCCATATTATTATTGATGTCAATAATGCTGAATTAATTTAAGTAATACAATGCATATTGAAATAAAAGAAATAAGCTTTGTACTAGAAATCAAAAGTAATGGCTATTTATTTGTCTAAGAGAAGCGTAAGAAATCGTCATATTGTCAATGACAACAATGATGCTTAATTAATGATGGTAATTTGTTAATTAACATAAGAAACTGATCAAAATTATAGCAAAAATATTGAATAAAAGATATTTATTCATTTTGAATCGACATTGTTGAGTACGGCAAGAAATATACCCTATTTCTTCAACTCCTATGTTTTTATTAAAATCAAAATTCTTAAAAAAGGAATACAAAAATTTTTACCTATTTCGGAACATAAACTAGAGTTCTATTGTACAAGTTAAAAGTTATTGAAGATATAAACTAGACGCTTTTAACTAATTCTCCAGAATGAAAATTTATCTAATTCTTTTCAAACATAACAGACATCTTATTACTGACACTAATGCTTCATTCATAAAAGGTAGAAATACTGAAATGACTTTCCTAAGAATAAATTCGTAACTTTACATGCATTGAAATAAATCTGTAGACACTAATGTATTGTATTTTCAATATTTTTATGCACCATAAAATATTATAAGATAATGTCTAAGTTTCTTTATTCGCGATCAATATCGAGTAATATAACGGCCCATAACATAATGAAAAATATAAGTTTTAATGTTATTATAAATTTTTAAATTTAAAAAAGTAACTAAAACAAGAAACTAGTCTTTTTTCACTTTCAATCCTTTTTCTTCTTATCAATTTAAGTGGCGTATTATTATTTAACGATGGAGCATTGATCTTTATTATTCGAAGACTATTAGAAAGTTTTAGGTAAGTGTTCTTGAGGTTTCTTTATGTACCCGCTCAAAAGCCCATTGTTACATATATGCATAGATAAAACACTACATCTCCTCTGTGTACTTGTTAAATTGTTTTGAATAAAAATTCCTGCGAAAAACGATGCAATTAAATTTTGAACCACGTATCAGAAGGAAATAGATGCTCAACAAAATATTTTTTTCTTCGAAGATCACGATACTTGAATTTGTTTGAAGGTAGGTTTATAGTTTATATCATTCTAACTACAGGATTTTGAAGTTAAAAACAAGTTCAAAATTCGGGGTTTGAAAATTTAATACCCATTTTTCACTTTTGTTTAAATTCTACTTTTTAATAAGAAAAATTGAGTATAAGGTAATTGCTTAAGCATCAAAACCTCCAAAGACTTGAGAATAAGAATTGTATTAGGAAATTAAGTTGAAATATCAAACAAATTTCTATATACGCTACTTACAAATGATTTTTTTTTTTTTTTTTTGTTACAAAAGTATTTTTTTACACAAATGTATTTTAACAAGTGTAATAGAAATGTTCATCAATGTTTGACAGAATTAATTAAAAAACTTTCCTGTTCCTATGAATAGTGAATATTTAATGTGGTTAGAGTGAAGTACAGTTTCGTCAGCTTAAGCTCATTTGTTAGTAAACTCGACATGAAAATCCAATATGGCAACAGTTTATTTTACGTTTAAGTTAAAAGAAAAATTTCAAATTCATATATACTTATATTTAGCACGATTTTAACAAGTCAAATTGCCACAAATAAACATAACAGTTGATTAAATCTTTTTTTTATGTTTGAAAAAAAAAATACATGATGTGATATGAAAAAAAAATTAATAATTTCGTTTCGAAATTTATAGGGTTTGTGCAAAGAAAAATGATTAAACCCAATATATATATATATATATATATATATATATATATATATATATATATATATATATATATATATATATATATATATATATATATATATATATATATATATATATATATATATATATATATATATATATATATATATATATATATATATATATATATATATATATATATATATATATATATATTCTATAATTATTCGTTGTTTGCTAAACGGTTGCACTATGAGAAACCCATGTGACTATGAGAAAAACAAATGAAGTATAGCAGTTTTTAAGAATTACCATAAAGAAAAGGAAAAAAAAGGCTATGTTTTAGTTATAATTTGAGACAATTATAAATTCGTATTGATTAAATAATTGTAACTAGTTTAACATCAATTTAGAAAAGCATTTTTTTATAAATAAAAAAGGGCCATGAAGCATTTCGTTATAGCACAGGATACGTAGATTTAAAACAGTGACTTTCAATAAAGTTTACATTAGAAGATAAAATTTGGTGTTTGGCGCTTTCACTAAGTGCCATGTCTGCAATTTTTAAAGTTAAGAATAGCAACCTTAGGAGAAGACTTTTCAGCAATGCATGGGGAAGTAACTAATTGATGTTAACTGTCAATTCTATTTTCTCCTCCCCCCCTCAACCATCCCCAACAACCGCGAAGCTACCTTCTTCACCCTTTACACCTGGAGCGTCACGAAACAGCACCTTGCATGTAGATGTTTTTTCGTGACGTTTCGGAAATAAGGGGATAATAAGAAGATAATAACTTCTCGGCAATTTCAGAGTCAAACTGTCTCAAATGAAATTTGATAACTGCTCCAAGCAGAAACGGACTGCAGTTTACCCCGAACACTACACGACAATGTCTGAAAAGTTTTATTTCTGTCTGATTATCATCCTTCCACCACAAGAAGCGTAAGTAGTCACGATCTTTATCATTTACTGAAATTTGAAGAAATGCACCTTTAATATCGGAAATTACCCCGATGTTGTTTTCTCTAAATTTTAGAATCATAACGGGTATCAGTTCCAGCAAATTTGGTCCCTTGGCTAAGCAATCATTTAATGAAAAAGATCCTTTCTGTTTGGCAGATGCATCAAAAAGGGGTCTCACCGGAGTTGTCAAGTTGTTTTTAAAAACTGCTCTGTGAGGAAGGTAATGTGCACTATTGCTTTGAAGTTGTTCAGGGACTTCTTCTATAACACCTTCTTTACACCAACTTTCAAAAACTGCATTGTGGTCAAAAAATTTATTAGCTTCGTTAAGTTTCGCTGTAGTAGATAGTAATCTTTTTTCTGCTACTTTTCTATTGCCAGGCAAGATGTTCGCTTCTTTGATCCACGGCAAATAAATTTCATACCGTCCTTCAGAATTCACTTTTACTGTTCTTTCGAAGTGCACTTGAACTGCGTCTTCTATTTCCTTTTGATCTTTTATTTCACATGCATCTGTTATACCTATTGCTTCAAGTTTCCAAAGGTTTTCTATGACAGTGCTCTGAATTAATAGAGAAATCAAAATATTCGAATGATTGGCGTCAATAACTGAGGGTTTCATTTTTCCCATAATGACCCATCCTAAATAAGTTTCTACTGCAGTTAAACCACACGCCAAATTGCACACTTTCCCAGTGTGAGCCGCGATGGCTCAGAGGATAGAGCGTTCGCCTTCCAATGAGGCGAACCGGGTTCGAATCCTAGTCGATACGAATTCCGCATCCGGCTTGCACTGACCACAGTGCTGACGTGAAATATCCTCAGTGGTAGACGGATCATGGGTTAGAGTCCCCTTGCCGTCAGGCTAACCGTGGGAGGTTCTCGTGGTCTTTCTCTCCATGTAACGCAAATGCGGGTTAGCTCCATCAAAAAGTCCTCCATGAAGGCAAATTCCTCCCAATACTCGATCCAGGAGTTCCCTTGTCTTCTGGATGGGGTTCAAAATCACAAGGCTACGGAGTTGAACATTAGTAGCCGTAAACCCATTAAGTTAGGTCGGCTGTTCAACGACGGTTATAAAATAAAACTTTCCCAGTGTAAAGTTTTTCTGCTTCATCAGCTCCAATTAATAATTCAATAGGCTGTCGATGATTCCCAATATCACTAAGTGAGATGCTCTTCAGTACCATTTCTTGTACCCAAGGTCCATCATGAAGTCGTGGAACAAAACTGCAAATTTTATGTTGATCCAAGACTTGCATATTACAACTATAACTATTTTTAAAATCGGTAACTTTAATCGAAAAAAGATTATGAATTTCGCTGCTTGATTTTGATCCTCCAAATAAGCTATGAATCAACGTTTGAGTATCAATTTGGCGAAATTTCAGTTCCTCAACTGTGCTCTTTAGAATATATGAGCGTTGAGAACTAGTATCAATTAATGCTCTTAAAGTACGTTTTCCTTCTTTACTCTCAATATTTACCATTAAAGTTTGAATGAATATCTCTCCAGAACAACAAGAATTCAAAAGTACTACATTTTGGCATTCACTCGAATCGATTACATTCTCAGCATTTACTTCACGCTTGTTTGTCGATAAATCTGCACACATGATCGACCAATGTCTCTCAGAAAAAATTAGACATTTAACACTTGATTTACAATATTTTGCTTTATGTCCAAACTTAAGACATATAAAGCAAACTTTCTTATTCTTAATTAGTTCTTGCTTCTGATGGTAAGCTAATTTGGCTGCCGTAAAACAATCTTTACTGTCGTGGTTTTTGTCGCAAAATATACACCTCTTATCTACCACAGTCCTCAAGTTTTTACTTCCAGAAAATAACTCATTCGCAGTTGGTATAAATAGATCAGCTTCAGTCTTCTTCTCTTTCTTTGTACCAGCAGCGATAAATTTGAATCCAGTTTTCACTAAAGAAATTCGTTGTTCTCCTTCCCCTTCGTTTCTCAGAAACAATAGCAGTTGCTTTAATTTTTCACAATACGTATTTTCTTGAACCTTTGTCGTTGAATGACTCCTTAACCAGATCCTTAAAATCTCTTCAGGAATGCACGATTCAACCAAAGGGAATAACATTGCTGCGTAATTGTCACTAGTCATACCTATTGACTCTAAAGAACGAAGGTAGGATTCCAACTTATCGTATAAATGAGTTACATTTAGTCTTCTTGGTTGTTCTGTGGCATTCTTAATAACTAGACTCAATAATTCTCTGACATAAAATTCAATTAATAATTCTTCTCCACCAAATCTATTTTTTAAACATTCAATACTTTGTCATAATTCTCAGTCGTGGCAGGGAAACTCTCCACGATTTCTCTAGCTCTGGAACCTACTACGGTAGCTTGATATAAATAATGGAATTTATCTTCTTTTTCCATTTCTAGGTCATCGTGAATACGCTTAAACTGATTCCAGAATGTAAGCCAGTCCTTAATGTCACATCCGTATTGTTTCAATTCAATCTTGGGTAACTTTAATTTTCGTCTGCTTAGCTTTGGCGACGAACTAAAAGAAGCCAAGGAAGGTTCAACTTTCTTATTGAAATAGTCTGCAATTTCTACACATATTGAACATAAAAGAAATAAGCTTTGTACTAGAAATCAAAAGTAATGGCTATTTATTTGTCTAAAAGAAGCGTAAGAAACCGTCATATTGTCAATGACGACAATGATGCTTAATTAATGATGGTAATTTGTTAATTAACATAAGAAACTGATCAAAATTATAGCAAAAATATTGGATAAAAGATACTTATTCATTTTGAATCGACATTGTTGAGTACGGCAAGAAATATACTCTATTTCTTCCACTCCTATGTTTTTATTAAAATCAAAATTCTAAAAAAGGAATACAAAATTTTCTACCCATTTCGAAACATAAACTAGAGTTCTATTGTACAAGTTAAAAGTTATTGAAGACATAAACTAGACGCTTTTACCTAATTCTCCAGAATGAAAATTTATCTAATTCTTTTCAAACAAAACAGACATCTTATTACTGACACTAATGCTTCATTAATATTGATAATATGTATCAATTGAAATAAAAGAACATATGCTATGCGCTAAAAAGCAAAGTTAAAGAAGAAGAGGTTAATAAAAAATTTGCTTTGGAAAACCATAGAAAATCACCATTCGAAGATGACGCTTAATTCATATGTATCCCTGGCGGTAATATGTACTACAGGTGTCGCGTAATAATGTTTGTAATGACGTCATCGTTCATAATCTGTAATATTTTATTCATTAGTTTAATACTTATATGAATTCGAATGGCAACAGTTTATCAGTTTATGTTTTATGGAGAATGTTAAGAATAGAAGTGGATCACTTTATAACTTGTAAATATTGTAATAAAAGTTTATAGAAAATTAGTAAGAGTTTTATGATGCAGCTGACATTGTGGTGAAACCCGGACGTGATCGTTTGCATTTGATCAACATTTAAGTCAGATATTTTTATACTCTTATTTGAAATTGTTTTCAAGTTTGGAATTCTAAATGGATCTGCTCATAGTGAAAAGAAAGTCGGTAAGAGCTTCTTTTACTCGTTTATATAATATTTTAATGGCGGCTCTCGATAAAACTGAATTAAATTTTGAAGATTTAGAAAGTAAATTATCGTCTTTGGAAAGAATTTCTGTTGATTTATCGAAATTAGATGAAGATATATGTAATGCCATTTTGATAGAAGTCGCCAAAGCAGACGATTTTGAAAAGGAATACCGTATCATTGAAGAATACAGAGAAAAGTTAGATTCTGTTCGTGTTCGTGTAAAAAGAATTCTTAATTCTCGTGAACTGAAAGATAAGAAGGATAAATCGGTTAAAAATGAAAAAACTAAACTAAAGCTTCCGAAAATAGAACTTGTGCATTTCAGTGTCGAGGTAAAAGATTGGCTGTATTTTTGGAGCCAATTCAGTAGAATACACGAAAATAAATCGATGGACGATGAAGATAAATTCCAATATCTTATTCAATGCGTGACAGCCGGAGGAAGAGCTCGTGAAATAGTAGATAGTTACCCGCCGACGGCCGATAATTATTCCAAAGTTATTAAGAGTTTGAAATCAAGGTTTGGCCGAGAGGAACTTTTAATTGAATATTATGTTCGGGAACTGTTGGCTCTTGTCGTTAAAAATGCAACAGATTTAAAGAATAAGATGGATATTACACAACTGTACGACAAATTAGAATCCCATTTGCGATCGTTGGAATCCATTGGCATGACATCTGACAAATATGCCGCTATGCTATTCCTTTTAGTGGAGTCATGCATCCCCGAAGAAAATCTACGAGTTTGGCTTAGAAGTCCTTTAATTAATAAACAAGGGAATTCTTATAGCGATAAATTGGCTCAACTGTTAACATTTCTAAGAACGGAAGTAGAGGGTGAAGAACGGATTGCTCTAGCAAAAACTGGTTTTAAACAATCTGAAATTGTTGAAGAGACAAAAACACAGAGAAACAGAATTTTATCCACCTACGGCCAATGATTTAATATCTGGGTTTAAAGAAAAAACAAAGTTGAACTGTATATTTTGTAGCAAATTACATGAAAGTAAATACTGTTTTAAGGGACAAAAACTGTCATTAGAAGAAAAGCGAGAAGCAGTCAGAAAATATAAATGCTGTTTTTTTTGTTTGAAACCAGGGCATTTATCGAGAAACTGCAGATCAACTGTACGCTGCATGGTCTGCGGAAAGAGACACTGGGTAATAATGTGTCCTAATTTATCGCCAAGTCAGAAAGTGGCGATTCAAGAAAGTCAAGAAGTGTCGCAAAATCTTGCTTTAACCAATCACAATGTTTCAGAAGAAGTTTTGCTGCAGACTTTGCTTGTTGTGATAAATTATGGGGGAAAACGTAGTATCGTTAGAGCTTTAATAGATATTGGCTCACAACGCTCTTATGTATTAAAATCCACAGTTGAAAGACTGAAATTAACACCTGTAGGGTTTGAAACTCTGAATCATGTGGTGTTTGGTGGAAATAAGACAAAATCTAAACACAATGCCTATAAATTAAATGTAAGCAGTGTTCATGCAAACAAATTTTGCGAGATGCAAGTCTTAGACCAACCGACCATTTGTGGAATGTTACCAAGAACAAATGATGTATCTTGTTTAAAAGAGTTAGAAGTCTTGGGGATCCAGATAACAGACCTGTGGTAAAGGTAGTCCTCCTATTGAGCTCCTAATTGGAGCAGATATTGCAGGCAAATTGTATACAGGTCAAACGCAAATTTTAAAATGTGGTCTTGTTGCTGTGCAGACGCACTTAGGTTGGACTATCATGGGAAGGTCTGAAATTCATAATTGCAAAGACAACACTATAACATCGCTATTTTTACAAAGCCGTAATATAGAAAATCTTTGGAAACTGGAAGCAATAGGAATTGGAGATCCTTGTGAAAGTATGAACACAGAGTTATTGGAAAAGGTGGCCTTTGATCATTTTGAAAAGACTCTAAAGATTACTGAAGATGGGCGCTATGAAATTAGTTTTCCTTGGATGCAAAGTCCCGACGAATTACCAAGTAACCGCGAACTTGCAGAAAAACGATTATTGTCCACTTCTTGGAAACTCAGTAAAGCTGGAAAGATAAAAGATTATAATTCTGTGTTCCAAGAATGGTTGCAATGTGGAATAATTGAAGAATGTTCAGAAGGGCCAGGTCACTATTTGCCACATCATGCAGTGTTCAAACCAACTTCCACTACCACACCTGTTAGACCCGTTTTTGACGCCTCGTGCACGTCGAAGGGAAATATTTCGTTAAATGACTGCTTGATCAAAGGCCCGAATTTGCTCGAAGACATCCCAACTGCTCTTCTTAAATTCAGACAGAAAAAAATTGGAGTTGTTGCTGACATTAAGAAGGCGTTTTTGCAAATTTCAGTAGCAGAAGAGGATCGCAAGTATTTGAAAGTCTTATGGTGGGCAGATGCAGAAAAAAAGTCTATTAAAGTATACCAACATTGCAGAGTTGTTTTTGGACTTAATTGTAGTCCGTTTTTACTGGGTGCTGTTTTAAGACATCATTTAAATTCATTTGCATTTTCTCCATATCAAGATGTTTCAGAGACACTTAAATCTGCTTACTATGTGGATAACTGTGTTACTTCAGCTAATTCTGAAAATGAATTACAAAGATTTGTAAATGTGTCTACAGAGATCATGGCCAAAGGAAAGTTCGAGTTGAGAGGATGGGAATATTCTGCTGTTAAACGTTCAAGTGTTCCTATGGTCCCATCACAAGTTTTAGGTTTACTATGGGACAAGAATGAAGATGTTATTTTTGTGATACTCAATCCATTTCAAACCATCCAGAAAAGATAACTCGAAGGTCCATTCTTTCCATGGCTCAGCAAGTATTCGATCCGCTTGGATTTTTATGCCCAGCTACGTTGTATCCTAAGTTACTACTACAAGAGAGTTGGAGGTCTGAATTAGACTGGGATACTGAGGTTTGTGAAGACACAAAACTCAAAGTTCTAAATTGGATTGGAGAAATGAGGAAACTAAAAGATTTAAAAATAAAAAGACAAGTGTTTCCTGATAATTATTTGGAGTCAGAATTACATACCTTTTGCGATGCAAGTAGTTTATCTTACGCTGCTGTAGTTTATTTGAAATGTGAGACAAATGAAAATATTTCGGTACAACTATTGATAGCTAAATCCAGAGTTGCACCGTTAAAGAGGATTTCAATACCCAGGTTAGAGCTTTTAGCCTGCTGTATTGGCACTCGTTTGGCTGATTTAGTACGGAGAAGTTTGAATATAAACCTTAAGGAATTCTTTTGGACGGACTCAACTACTGCGTTGCAGTGGATACAAAGGGAAGAGTCCTGGGGTGTGTTTGTGAAGAACAGGGTCAAGGAAATCCTTAAGACATCCAAAAAGGAGAGCTGGAGACACATTCCAGGTCATTACAACCCAGCGGATCTACCTTCCCGAGGGTGTTCTGTCGAAAAGCTTATAAAATCTAGATGGTGGGAGGGACCACCTTGGCTCAGAACGCCGGAAGAAAGTTGGCCAAGTACAGAGTTGAGAACAAATGAGGAAGAAGTACGCCTAGAAATACACAACTGTTCAACACTTTTACTTACCGAAAGCAGTGAAGATTTTTTATCTTATTTCTCAACTTATACCAGAATTATACGCATGATGGCATGGGTATTAAGATTTATTCACAACACAAGAGACAAAACCAATTTTCGAAAGGGAGAATTATCAGTAAAGGAATTAGATAAAGCTGAAAGGGTCCTCATAAAAAGAGTGCAAGGTGAAGTATTTACTCCGCAATTTACCAATAGTTTGAAGACTTTAAACGTTTTTACAGATGAAAATGGAATTTATAGAGTAAAGACGAAATTGACTGACAGGAAAGATACTGATTTGTTTAGATACCCTTATCTTCTTCCGAGTAAACGCAAATTTGTAGAAGTATTGATTCGAGAAAACCATTTGGAACTTATGCATGCTGGATTACAAACTGTTCTATCTAACTTAAGGGAGAAATTTTGGGTTCTAGGTGGAAGATGATCTGTTCGCTACGTAATTAATAAGTGTATTAAGTGTAGAAGGCACACTGTGAAGCCTGTTGAAACCGCTCCAATTTCCTTACCAAAAGATCGTGTCAAAGACGCTTCAGGTTTTGAAATTGTAGGAGTAGACTTGGCTGGTCCTTTGATCTTGAAAGGTGGCCAAAAGAGCTGGCTTGTGCTTTTCACGTGTGCGGTGTTCAGAGCTGTACACTTAGAATTGGTCAGTTCGTTGTCTACCAAAGACTTCTTACTCTGTTTAAGAAGATTCATCGCTCGTCGAGGACGACCGAGTGTTGTATACAGCGACAACGGGACAAATTTTGTAGGAGCGGAAAACCTTTTCCGAAGCATTGATTGGAGTGTTGTCGAATCAGAAACAACAGTTAAAAGAATTGTGTGGAAATTTATCCCGCCCTCCGCAGCCTGGTGGGGAGGGTTTCGGGAACGCATGGTATAAAGGGTCAAGAAACTCTTGCGCAAAGTTTTGGGAAATGCCTCACTTAATTATGAAGAGTTAATGAGCCTTCTCTGTGAATGCGAGGCAGTGATTAATTCAAGACCTTTATCTTATCTTTCCGAAGATAGAGAAGATTTGATACCACTGACACCGGCAATGTTCTTACAAGAGATACGACCGGTGGGAGTACCCGATATTGATCAAATAGATTTGAAGAAAATAGAATAGAATATTCTGTCCAACGCCTTTATCCGTTGGAAATAAGTTCTGGTAGCGAATCTACTGCTAAACCATCAGAGACGCAAAAATCACTTTTAGCTGATAAACTAGTAAAAGATATTACGACCAGAAGTGGTCGGGTGATTAAGAAACCTATTAGATATTTAGATGACTGAAAAAAAACATTTATTTTTAAGCTTACGAATTAGTGTTTCAATACTTATTTTGGGAATGTTTCTTTTTACTCTTAGATATAGTATATAATGCATTTAGTAATTTCATATGCAGTTAAAATTTATATTTATTGCTTGTTTATACATTTTTAGGAAATGTTATAGTTGATTAAATAATATTTAATCAAGGTGGGAGGATGTCGCGTAATAATGTTTGTAATGACGTCATCGTTCATAATCTGTAATATTTTATTCATTAGTTTAATACTTATATGAATTCGAATGGCAACAGTTTATCAGTTTATGTTTTATGGAGAATGTTAAGAAAAGAAGTGGATCGCTTTATAACTTGTAAATATTGTAATAAAAGTTTATAGAAAATTAGTAAGAGTTTTATGATGCAGCTGACAACTGGTATTATACTAATTGGTGCAGATTTGAAAGGAATTCTACAACGGGTTTGTTATATATATATATATTACTGTAATGGCAACACCTCTCTTACACTTTGTAATCTGGCAACACTATGTTGTTTACATTTTAGTTTAATTCCATTATTCATGTAGCCAAACATTATGTGTCATCTTTGTTGATTAAAGATAAACCTTTTCTGTTTATTTTACTTTATCAATATAACAATTTAATCAACAAAGAAAATATCTTTTCATAAGCTTATCAACATCGTTTTTCTTTTCCCATGGAGCAATTGCTAAAGCCAGAACGTTTCGATGTAGACCCAACGTGTTCGGGTGCAGAAACCAAATGGCAACATTGGAAACGGACTTTCACGAATTTTGTTGCCAAAATACCTAATGTTAACGACGATGGTAAGCTTTCGCTCTTATGCAATTACATCTCCGCGACTGTATTTTTAAGTATCAACGATGCGAAAAGCTATGACGATGCTATATCTACCCTGGACTCTCTATATATCGTACGTCGCAACGAAATCTTTGCTAGACATTGTTTAGCCTCCAGAGGTCAACAAACGACAGAAACAGTCGGAGAATACTTACAAATCTTAAAACAACTCAGCAAGGACTGTGATTTCAAGGCTGTCACAGCAGAACAATACAAAAACGAGTACGTACGTAACTCATTTATTCGGGGCCTAAAAAGCTCTCGCATCAGGGAACGGCTGCTGGAAAACACAACTATAAGCTTAAATGATGCTTTTGATCAAGCTAGATCTTTGGAATTGGCAGAGCTGCACTCAGCATCCTATCTGACAGTACAGACACCAATGCACACAGCTGCAGCTGATTACGCTGAAAGAAACAGAGAAACTAGGTCCTTTTCTGAAGGAAATACTTTACAGGAGCAAGAACACCTTGGTGCCGCAACTCCATCACGATCGAATGCATGTTTTTTTTGTGGAAATGATCGCCACCAGCGAAACATCTGTCCTGCTAAACATGTAACCTGCCGTAATTGTGGCAAGAAAGGACACTACCAACGAGTATGCAAATCAAAACAACAACGTAATACAAGCGAAGTAGGAACATCTGCACATATCTTAGCCTCGCTTTCATGTGCTGCACCTAGTTGCCTACAAAAGTCGTTAGCTACAGTGACTGTTAATGGTGGGAAACTTCAAGCTTTAATTGACACGGGTAGCTCCTTCAGTTTTATAAACTCCCGTCATATAACAACATGCCAGCTTAAAGTAGGACCATATCTTGGTAAGATCACAATGGCCAATTCTGCAATGACATAATAAATTGCGGGACGCTGTATCGTGAGCATTGAGGTCCAAGCTCATCGCTATGAAGGAATAGAAATTCTAGTCATGAAAGACTTGTGTGCTGATCTCTTAATCGGGCATGACATCCTAAAACTTCACTCATCATTAATTGTCAACTTCGAGGGAAGCAAACCTCCACTGGAAATATGTTCTGTAGCTGTTGCTAAGGTAGATCATGTATCTTTATTTGCCAACTTAACTCCAGACTGCAGACCAGTGATCACCAAGTCGAGACGACACACTATAGAAGACCAACAGTTTATTGCGGCAGAAGTTAGAAGACTGCTAATAGAACACATCATTGAACCCAGTCACTCACCGTGGCGAGCTCAAGCATTTGTGATTAGAGGTGAAAACCGTAAACCCAGAATGGTCATTGATTATTCAGTAACCATAAACAAATTTACCTTACTTGATGCTTATCCTCTTCCTAAAATTGAGGAACTTATTTCCAGAATATCCCAATATGAAATATTCAGTAGAATTGACTTAAAGAGTGCTTATCATCAGGTGCCAATCATTGACTCAGAGAGACATTTCACCGCATTTGAAGCTGATGGAAAATTGTATCAATTTCGTAGAGTTCCTTTTGGAGTGACTAATGGTGTGGCAAGCTTCCAAAGAACTATCGATAAACTCATTCAAGAAGAACAGCTGGACGATACGTTTCCCTATTTAGATGATGTTACTATTTGTGGAAGGGATCAGCAAGAGCATGATAAAAATTTGCAAAAGTTCCTGATCGCTGCTAAGAAACTCAATGTAACTTTGAACGATGATAAGTGCATGTACTCTTCAAAATCTATTGCGTTACTAGGATACATAATTGAAAACAAAACCGTCAGACCCGACCCAGAAAGATTAAAGCCATTAATGAGTCTACCTGTGCCTAGGGATATAGCCTCACTGCAAAGAGCTCTAGGAATGTTTGCCCACTATTGTAGATAGATTCCGTACTTTTCTGCCAAAATTCGCCCTCTATTGACAGAAGGTCCATTTCCCCTCTCAAAGGAGGCTGTTGCTGTATTTGAATTTTTAAAAAAGTCTGTTGCTAATGCCACTCTAGCTGCAATTGAAGAAAACACCCCATTTCGTGTGGAAACAGATGCCTCTGATTTCGCTATAGGTGCTACCCTAAGCCAAGCTGGTCGGCCAATAGCATTCTTTTCTAGAACACTAAATCAGTCTGAACAAAGACACTCATCGATAGAAAAAGAAGCCTATGCCATAGTTGAGTCCCTACGTTACTGGAGGCATTATCTCATCGGCAGACATTTCGAAGTATTCACAGACCAACGTTCTGTAGCTTTCATGTTCGACCAACACCATAGAGGCAAAATCAAAAATGAAAAGATCACACGTTGGAGACTTGATTTGGCCTGTTTTAAGTACGACATAGTATATCGCCCAGGAAGCAAAAATGCTACAGCTGATGCCCTATCCAGAATATCCGCAGCTACTATACCCGGAGCGGATCTAATGGAACTTCATGTTGCTCTCTGTCACCCTGGAATTACACGAATGGTACACTGGGTGCGGTCCAAAAACCTACCCTTTTCAGTCGAAGAAGTAAAGAAAGTCATTCATGCCTGTACCACATGTCAGGAACTAAAACCTCGCTTCCACAGAAGTGAAGGCATCCTCATCAAAAGTACAGCACCTTTCGAACGATTGAATATTGATTTTAAAGGCCCGTTACCCTCTAACAACAAAAACCGCTTTCTTTTAACCATCATTGATGAGTTTTCGAGATACCCATTCGCTATACCCTGTCAAGATATTTCTTCATCTACTGTTATTTCCAGCTTACAAAATGTTTTTTCTCTGTTTGGCATGCCCACTTACATACACTCTGACAGGGGGTCTTCATTTATGTCGCGTGAACTAAAAACGTACCTAACCTCACAGGGTATAGCCACCAGTCGTACTACAGCATATAATCCTGCTGGTAATGGGCAGGTGGAAAGATACAATGGTTTAATCTGGAAAACAATTGAACTGGCACTTAAATCAAGAGGTTTAGCCATCAAAAAATGTCAGCTGGTGTTGCAAACAGCCCTTCATGCAATACGCTCGCTTCTATGCACAGCAACTAATGCTACACCTCACGAAAGGATGTTCACACATATAAGAAGATCTCACAATGGGTGCTCATTGCCTACATGGGCTGTCTACTCCAGGTCCCGTTCTGATGAGAAACCACATCCGAGAAAATAAATATGAACCCATTGTTCAAGAGGTTGAAATAACATGGCTGAAATGAACTCTCAAAACCTTGTGCCACTCACAACTCAGAGGACTAGACGTCCACCGAGCTACCTCAAAGACTATGTGACTGATTAACTAAATGAAGAGGGGATGAATGTTATATATATATATTTTACTGTAATGGCAACACCTCTCTTACACTTTGTAATCTGGCAACACTATGTTGTTTACATTTTAGTTTAATTCCATTATTCATGTAGCCAAACATTATGTGTCATCTTTGTTGATTAAAGATAAACCTTTTCTGTTTATTTTACTTTATCAATATAACAGGGTTTTCCGTGATTTCAGAAAATATTTTTCCTGTTGTAGCAAAGATACTTTTTTAATATTTTAATGAATGAGAACAAAAGCACTTTGTTCTTCCACTACTAAATATTTTAAGAGTAAATTAAAGGTTAAATAGAGAAACGGTCATTCTCCAAAATCCCTATCCAAGTTCTAATAAGAATTCAATTTTTATTTTATTTTAAATTTCGGCTTTAGTTGGCTGTCATTGACAAATATATTTTTTATAAAACTTAAATGTTGAAGGGTTATGTAATAAGTACCAAATATGCTAATATAGATATAAAATACATGCTAATATGATATATTTCGTAATGATTAAAACAGAACCTATACTAAGCCGTTTAAATACCGATACTTTAGAACGACCCCCCGAAAAGGATAAATACCAGAGAAAATTATTTGATAATGGTAAATTTTGAATATTATGGTTTAGCCGCGTCTAATAGCATCATGCCAAGTGG
Source organism: Parasteatoda lunata (assembly GCA_949128135.1). Classification (NCBI taxonomy): domain Eukaryota; kingdom Metazoa; phylum Arthropoda; class Arachnida; order Araneae; family Theridiidae; genus Parasteatoda; species Parasteatoda lunata. The sequence continues at coordinate 110,222,597 of OX421975.1, forward strand.
TGCTAAATACATTTTCTCTTTTTTCTAATGGGATGAACTACAAAAAACAAGTTTTACTTACTTCAGTAGTGTAAAGCCACAGTAAATGGCAACAAATAATCTTAAATATAAAAAAATGAAATTATTTTAGCTATATTAATTGAAAAAAGTAGTGGAAGAAGTAGGTAAGTGACATTTTCAGAATGAAAAAAAAAGTTTTATCCGAACTATTTTATTACCAATTTAATAGAAAACGGGACTAATAATTCTTCGCTTTATTGTTCCTAAAAATAAAACCTTACTATCTAAAAAATAAAACCTTATTGTCTAATTTGAAATTAAAAAAACCATGCTATCATACTAAAAATTTATGTGATTAGTTGTGTTAAAAAAGGCAAAACCAGTGATTCATTCATTCCCCTAAAAATGTCACTTGCCTAGTTCTTCCATTATGCTCTTTCATTGTGTCGCTATGTGCTTTTCAGTTATGAGCATGATTTCGTAGTGTTTATCTACTGTGATTTATTCATACTTTACTTATTTTTTCATTCACCCCTTGCGAAGAACGGGCATTCAGCTAGTTAGATATAAATTTAACTTAAATAAACATAATTCAACCATAAAATTCATTATTTAAAAAGATAATTAAAATTTAAGATAAATATAACTATTGTGATTTATTTTAAAATTTATCATAGTGGTGCCACCTTTATACAAATCATGTTATACACAGTTAAAAATTAGAAGAATTTGATAAAAAAAAAAAGCAGAGCAAACCAGTGCTGCCACCTATTGAGACAATAAGTGAACAATTTCAGTTGGAAAAGTAAACTAATCTTTCAAAGTATTTATAAATTAAATAAAATGCAATAAATTTTGATTTATTACAATACCATAGCCTCACCAAAAAAAAATTAAAAGATACTTTTAATTTTTTGAAACACTAAAGCAAAATTTGTACAATTGACATGGAATATTACCAAAAACATAGAAAAATAAATGACTGATGCCAAAGCAAAAAAAAACAATTTTTTTTTCTTTTTCACAAGAAAATTCCCACTTAAAGTTCCAAATCTCTAAAAGCACCACACGGCTTTAAACCTACTTTTAGAATTTTATCCCTAAAATCAAATCGCCCCTAAGAATGTGCACCTCGTGAGGGAACAGAAAAGAGGATATAAATTTCCGCCTAAGAAGTTCAAATTACTATTACTTTTAAGAACAATACTAATTAACTCTACTCTTAACAAGATATCTTCAAGTTGACTACGGGGGGCTTATAAGTTTGAGCCTCTATCAGTAACTAAAGTTTTAGGGGAGCCAAAACGACAAATAAAAATCCTCAATGTTAATTGATGCCACAGGAATAGCCTCCAACCATTTAATAAAATGATCTACTATTGTCAGTGGACATCTTTTGCCATTCAATGTCACTGTTGGCTTAGAAAGAAGATCAGCTCTCATAGGCCCCCATGTAAACTTGTTCCGGAGGCAACGGTTTCCTCCATCAAGGTGTGGAAGTATTGCTAGGAAAACAACCTGCCCCCTAAGAGAGGGTCCCTCCGTCCTTACCCCGTAAGCAACCCCATTCCCCTCCGCTCCTAACAAACTACTTTCTCCCCACTCATGCAAACAGCTGATGAAAAGTGACTCAAATCCCGTCTGCTTTTGTCATTTACAGACTATATGGCTTTGAAAAAGGTTTACTTATTAAACAAGGAAAATATTTACTTGTGAAGAAATCATTGAAAATAAATATAATTCATTATTTTAACATAGGTATATAATTTAAATAGATATCGGTCACTTAAAGATGTCATCTTAAACAGTCACTTTAAAGATGGCGAAAGATTTGTTGTTAAACAAGTTTAGAGACGCTATGATGGATGAAAGATGTGCGCATGCGTCGGCTCAAAAACCTTTGGCGCTTTTCTTGTCGTACAGAGGGACCTTGCTGGCCCCCTGCTACGTATCGGAGAAGCTAGACTTCTTCTCACATTATATATTCTTTGGCTTAGGTACGGCGGGGATGTCAGAAAATAATCAATAGGACGATGCGAACGCTTCTTTTTGTGAATAAACCGGTCTGTCAAAAGCGTGTTGCCCTGGGAAAAGTTAAATGTTCTGATCCCCTACAAGCTTGGAGCTTGGTTTAACTTCGCGGTTTAGACCAGGTTTAAAGTTAAACTTCGTTCTGGCAATTCAGCCTAAAACAACAAGTTTTTAGCTAGATTTAATTAAACTTTCACAAGGCATGCAAAACCAATGCTCCCATTGATGTAACTATTATATTTATGTTTTTTATATGAATAAATATCATTTCGCATTTAAAGCAGTTTATTTTAAATCAAAAGTCAAATATATATAAGCAAATAGTGTTGATTTTTTACCCATGCCCTAGAATTGAAAATTTAAAATTTGCAGTAAAAATTTTTAGGGGCTCTTTAAAAACTGGGAAATTTTGTGTAAATTGCAACTTTTGGCTCTTCAGTTTCAATAGGTTGCCAACCTCTGCTTTAGCGCCATCTGTGCTTAGTTTTACGCGGTCACTGGAACAAAATCATCAATAAATCAATTTGTTATAAAACTTGATCAAACAATCAATGTATTGCTATGATTTGATTATGATTGGGTGTGCTTTCTTCTCTATCGTTCTGTATTCTCATATCGTCGTAATTTTTTCTTGCTTTTACTGGAATTACTGAATTATATAGATTAAATGGAAACTAATTCGTATGAAATGCATTCCGAAACAACATGGGAATTATATGAAATGTGTGTTGCATTTTTGCAGGTATATAAATAATTTACGTCTTTTATACTCAAAGATTTTCCGATGCGCTTGTTTATGATAATCCCCACTTAAAATGCTAAATATTTTATCACGATGTGATTACAATAAACAGTGCAAAAAGTTAATTTGCTTGTCATAATTGCTCTGTTTCACTTTCGGGGATCAAATCGTTCTTACTCGCGCATATTATTGCTCCTTTAATTCTTAGCGACTTACATAAATTAATGTGCTATTGTACAAAGTTAATTGAGTTCACGGTAACATGTTTAAAATTCTTAAAATTTTTATGATAATCCCCCTTATGTAACTTTGTTTGTTTTTCGTTTAAATAAAATTTTTATTATCTAACAAAAAATCTAAAAAAAGTAATTAATAAGTATTATATATTTCTGCAGATGTATAAGCAGAGTGCTTAAAAAGTTAATACCCGAATGACAAATATCAATATATAGATAGTTGTTGGAAAAAAATATTTATTATAAAACATTTAGTGTTAAAACTTACTTTTAATATTTTATATGCTATCAGGGGTCTGTTTAGAAGAAATTTGGGTCCGTTAACGGACCCTCCACAAAATATCTTTTCATATAAACGGACCCTTCACAAAATAATTTATCTTTTAATCCGGCCCTTCACAAATTTGTTTATCTTCATTATTGTTTTGTTAATCAAATAAACCCTTCCCAGGAAGGGGGGGGGGATAAAGACAAATGCAAAGCTAAGTTTTGTCCTCGGCAGAAGCTTCTTCCTTTATTCGTCCGAAATAAATATTCTGCGTTCAGCAGTATAGGCTAAATACCAAATATTTGTATGTTGCATCTCTAATTTAGTAGCAGCAATTGCTGTTTATTTTATAAAATTTAATTTCTTTATTATAATTTTACAGTGTTGAGCATAATCTTGTATGTCTTTACAATTTAAAAACTCCTTGAAATTTTTTTTTGTAATAACGGACCCCATTTGTACAAATTCACAAAAGCGGACCCTGGTTGAAAGAATGTGACTTAATGTTTATTTTATATTCACAAATTACGAGTAATTTTTTCCCAATTTTACAAAAACGGACATTTCACAAAATGTCTAGACAGACCCCTGGCTATCCGTGCATGTCATTTTTGTACCTTTTCATCCTTCCATTATTTTAGGTATTATTTAATTATTAATAAAGAATTTATATCATATATTGCCTTAAACATATTATTTGAATTGATTCAATGGAAAAAAAAGAAATGTGTATTTAATAAAACTTGATTAATTACTAATATTCAAATTGTATGTAGCTTATTAAATAATACTGAAGGATATTAATTTTGTATTCTTGACAAGCAAGGGGGGAAATGAATCTTTAAAATATATTTCTAAAATAAAATTTAGTTGTTCAGAATTAATTTCCATGCTAGTTAAAGTTGTAAAGCAATATAAAAGCATATTTAATCTACTCAGTTCTTAGTTTGTTTCGTTTATTATTTGCATGTTAGCATATTAAAGTGGTGGTTATTTTTTAATCGTTTATTGAAAACATTCATTAATAGTTAAATGCTATGACATATTTCTTAATGGTTTAGTTAATTTCAATTAAAGGGTTAAAATATTCGGCATGTTGTTTTTTAAAAAAACCTATTTATACCAAACTTATATTTTTAAGGGGGGTTAGAGAAATTTTTTTTTCAAACCTGTAGTTTTTTGTTTTACACAACAAATGATGCTCAGATCCATGAATTTCTTTTGTGTAATTCACAAGTAATTGTGTAATTCGTTTATCCGTTTTCATATCAAATTTATAAAGGAAATAAAAATGTGCAATGTCATCTAGACTGTTTTGTTGGAAGTGTAGTTGCATGAAAGCTTCTTCGTGTTTTTAAGATAGTATCATGGTTTCTTTAATCTTCCAATGACTAATGGTGTAAATTTTTTCTAGATCATCAGCAGTGCAAGAAAGTTAATCTGTTTTTTTTTTTAAGACTTTTTTCCCGCCATGGCATGATGATGATTTTCCATTAAACGCTTAAAGTTTTGTTGGGCATCATTTTAAAAACAAAAAAAAAGTCTCATTTTGACTTAATTATAAATATTTTCAGTTTGTACCTATCCTTTTATTAAAATTGTTGACTCTTCTTTCCATTGTATAGTTTCTTTATTGACATTTACATTTTTACAGAAAAGACACAAGTTGCCAAACGACGTATGGTTTTTAATTTTTCAACTCATCAGTCCGATGCCGAAAAGTTTTGAATGTCACAATTCTTTGACATCTGAACGGATTTTTCTCTTAACTCAGTGTTAACATGAATGTTTGAGGAGGCTTTTTTAAACCATGTCAACAAAACTTTTTAAAATTCCTCATTCTTTTCATTTCAATCTTTTTCAATAGAACACCTTATTCTCAATTTGCTATTACAATTGCTTCAAAACATTTTAAAATCCTTATACAGAGACCTTCTTTACATTGATTCTGAGATAGTAAAAGACTTTGTCAAAGCATTCTTTTAAGAATTTTCATCGAATTATTTTATAACATCTGTTTCAATTGAAAGCGACAATTTGTTCTTTTCAGCATGTTGAAAAGCAAGCATCTAACTTAAAGAATATTTTGTTAGCCGTTAATGTCGCGTGGTAGGTATTGTACTAACTACTTTATTTAGTTGTTATGTGAACCAAGAACTCTTCCTCCTTTTACACCTCTGAGTGAAATGTGTTCCTGGAATCTGAACAATAGGGTAAGGGAGATGAGAACCAGCTAGTTTACCAACTGAACCATCATAAGACGCTTCAAGCTAAAAAAAGAAGATGTGCGTAAGGAAAAAGATAGGAAGAGCGTTTGTAGAAATATAGCGGAAGGAACACATTCTTCTGATAAGTAATTTATTACAACTTCAGACTCTGAGTAAGCGCCATGCATTAGTCGGAAGTGTTTTTAATACAGCACATAAATTAAACAAAAGTTATCATCGTTTTTCTATATCCCAAGCCAGAGCTACGAGAAAAGTGCACAAGTGATATTCACGCTTAATAGAGAGCATATGGAAGTGAGTGGTCTCTCTATACAGGTATGCTTAAAAACAAGCATTTTTAAGCATGCTGGTTTATGAAGTATTAGTAATTATCTATAAGGATGAATAGATGAAAAGAAAACATTTAAGTGTGTTGGTGCTCAATTATTGACATTTTCAGTTTGTCTCACTGACCATTCAAATGGATTCTTTTCTTTTTGTGGTCTAAAAGCCATCTATTAATAGCCTTGAACTATGATTTTGGGCACAAAATTATACATTTTTCTCAAAAAAATGTTTAAAAGTAAGAATTTATGTAAGTCAGTGCCTTTTATAAGGAACTCACGCCAAAAGTCACACAAGATTTTAATATTTCACTGTTTGACCCTAACCTCACCTTATGATATATATATTTATACAATAATATGCAAATTTTACCACATATTTTTTTCAGGCACCTACTTACCATCTTGCTCTAGAAGCAGTATTAGTTGTCTGGGTAATATGGTTACTTGTTCACAAAAGCTATAAACCTCAGAGAATGGAATTGACTGAACGGGTAAGCTCATTTAATAAAATTGAATATTCTGTAAACTTTTCACAACAATTAAAATTGATTTTAAGGTCAATTAATTTGGATAAGCTATATTTTTATTATTGTATCTCAATATATTCTGTTTCAGGATTTCACTTTTTAATGTGTAATATTATTTGTTAAAGGAAAAAGAACAACTGATAGCTGAATGGACTCCAGAACCTTTAGTGCCTCCATCCGATGAAAATTTAAATTTAAAAACAAGAACAATTAGTGGGTAAGATTACTTTCATTTTCAAGCTTCAGTTTTTGAAATCTAACCTTTTGTATTGTCCTTTTCTATTGGCTTGTTTCTTGTAATTTAGATTGTAATACGTGACTACTAAATTTGTCTTAGTAAGCTTGACATAGTATGTCATAAATTTTGTCCAAAGTCATAAAGAGGGCATTTTTATTGATTTTGGTAATTAATAGGCTGAAAATAACCTAAATTATACATTTTATGGTTGTGTATTTTCCCTGAAGTAGATTTTTCTTTCTTTAGTTTTAAAGAATTTCTGCATTCATGTTTTCTTTTCTCTCTCTCTCTCTCTCTCTCTCTCTCTGTATTTTATTAAGACAATTTTATTAAAAGTACCATGTTATTTCAGTAAAAGGCATAACTTAAAATGGTAACCCAAGCAGGAGTTACTTTGATCCAACCTTATAAAAGGCTCTCTTTTTTTTAATGGCCATTAAATCTTTAAACACGTTTATTTATTGTTCACTAAAAATGTAAATTTAGAAATAATGTTTATCAGAAAAGCTTATTATTACTAACATTTCCTGTTTTACTATTCTAAATTTAAAGAAACAAAATTGGCCAAAGCAGCCCTAATATCCTACGGTTTAATAATATAACATTTATATTTATTAAATGTAGGGATTTAAAATTTTTAAGTTAGGCAGCCTCCATTGTTTATTTTTTAAATAATGGGAATTTTCTGTAATGATATAATTTTGGTGGCATTAGTTTTTTTTTGGAAACAGATAAAAAGACAGTGCTGACTGTATTGCTTAATTGTAAAAAGAAATAATAATAATAGTTGGTACTTCTAGTTAACAAAAACACTACAGGCTGTATAATTTTAAAGTGTTTACATAATTACTAATATGTTTTTGAGATTTTTAATAGTAAACAAATGACATGATCTTAAAGCCATGAAAAATGTCCAACACTGAAAACATGCCACGCTGTAAGCTAATTAGTTTTTCCCTGTGCGTATTGGTTTAAATTAAGTACTCAGACAAGGTAGAAATCATTTTCTATTATTTTAGTCTGTTTTAGAATATTTAATGTAATTTTTTTTTATCCTGTAGTTATTTTCTGTTGTTAATTTCAGATAAGTAATTTATTTTATTTGTTAATTTTCTCAACTTAATTCTTTTAGCAAAGTTGGGAAAATGGTAATTGTGGATGGTAAGAAATGTTTGAATGCTGCAACTCATAACTATTTAGGTTTGGTAGAGCATCCTAAACTAGAGGTATTTTTCTATTTTTTTAAAGAAATTTGTTCTTATTTTCATAAAATATATTACCAATTACTTTTTTTTATACAAAAAGTTTTAATTTAATAATATTTTGCAAGTGATGAAGAGAAATGGAGTTTAATTTTTTATGAGAGGCACATCAGTTTATATTTTGTTACTTTAGTCAAACTGATATAATTACAGGGATCAATCCAGGATTTAACATCCAGGATCAACCCGGGTTCTAGTATTAGAATTTTGTAAAAAAAAAATATGGGATTTCATGGAAATTATTTTTGTCTAAAATCTATAAATCTATTTCTTTAAAATCTAGAAATTTCTAAAAAAAAATTAAGAATGTATGGGTACAAATAAAATTTTATGAACAATACTTTTTAGATAGATAAACAAATACTAAAGAACTCTAGAGGACAATAAGCAAGACTGTCGTGTTTAACAATCTTGTAATTAAATCTATATAAATTTTCTATTTGGAATAATAATTATTTTTTTCAAATCAAGCAATGGAAATGTACAGGGTTGTTATAATTTGGTACACCTGGTTATAGTTTCATTCGTTTATAGCTGCAGTGTAGTCAAACTCATTAATAACAAAAAGGAAAAGATAATAGAGTTAATTTATTTGTTAAATGAGCATGCTTGTTAAAGCTGGGTTGACCAACATTGCAGAAAAGTAAAACCAAAATTTCTTATGCACTGAGAAAAACTAGAAAAGTTTTACTTTTGCTTCGAAAAGTTTTACTTTTTATTATTTTTAATTTACCCTGCTGAGAAAAATGCATGATGTGTTATGATTAAATCATTCACTTATAAGTGCAATATATTTTAAGGTAATAAATACACCTCATATATTTATTAAACAGGTAAACAGGGTGTTTATATTCAATCAGTATGTTTCTTAATACTTTTAAAGGTCATATCCTACAATTATAGAGGGAGTTGTATACATCGGCAAAATACTGTGTGTGTGTCTGATTGAATTTGAATGTCTCCAATCATAACTTTATTATTCAGAATTTACAACCATTGCACTAGTAATGTTCAAGTTGTTATGAAAGGTTATTTCGATTATGTCAACCTTCATCTATCGAAAGGTACCCCGAGATCAAATCGAGTTGACATATCTTATATATTAGTGAATTGATGTTTAATAATTGTGGTAGTTCCGCCATAATACTCTTCCACCAGAATTTTATCTGGGATAGAATTCAATGATCAGATACCCTAGTTGATTCAATGCATTTTGCGAAAGAATTAAGAGTTATGTTAAGTTTCTTGTGAGAGCTGTATTATGATCACAGTTGTGTGTGTGCAGCATCCTGTTGTGTGTAAATGACACTATGAGGCAACAGCGCAGGGAAGAAGACACAGTAACAAATAACTGTTCAATGTGGACCATTCATCGAAGTGGGCATTACTCTCGATGTAGGCGAGTTCGTATCAGGAGCGCAGGTCACCAATGTGGGAAGAGTAGTTATCGAACATGCCAACCTTCATCTATCAAGAGGTACCCATAGATAGAATAGAGTTAACATATCCTATATACTAGTGAACTGATGTTTAATAATTATTGTGGTAGTTACGGCACTAAGTTCACTTTGTACCCAGACGTGTGCTAATAGTTCATTAGTGCAGTTCTTTTGATGTGCTAATGTACAAATGGAATAATTTTTGATTTATTACAAATACATTCCTGTAATACTTTATTTTTATTGTAATATCTCTTATTCATTTTTTAGGAAGCCGCCTTACAGTGTTTAAGAAAATACGGTGTGGGTTCTTGTGGACCGCGGGGCTTCTATGGAACTGTTGGTAATGTTCAAAACAAAACAATTATTTTAAAGAAAAGAGACTGCTCTATTATAAATTTATAATGCATATAGGGAGAATTTAGTGGAAGAAAGTATCAAATATCATTCTGAAAAATTTCAGAATTCAGCTTGCTGCTATATTTTCTAAAGCTGGTGTTCCTAAATTCCCAAAAATGTCACTGAGAATGTTCTTCTTCTAAGCACTTGAATTATTGTCATTAATCAGGATAACTCTAGCGATATAGTGCTGATTGAAGTTACCCTATTTGATTGCTGTTTCACACTGACCACTGTACTGATGTACAAAATATTCCCATTGGTTAACTGGTTCCGTATTGAAATCCCCTTTTTGTTGGGCTAGCCGTAAGTGATACCTGTGGTTTTTGTCCCTGTGTAATGCAAATACAGATTACAAAATATACTTCTACAAAGGTGAGTTCGTCCTTATTCTTGATTCAGGAGATCCTGTGTCTTCTAGGCGACGTTTAAAAATATAAAGCTGCAGAGTTGAACATTGATTGTTGTAAATCTGAAAAGGATCAGCTGTTCAATGATTAAAAAAAAAATTTTTTGATGATCTATATTAGAATTAACTTTTGCCATTATTATTTACTTCTTTCACATTTTGTATCAGACTGAAAGCAAGACCCTTTTTCACTGCTGATCTCAAAAGTGAAATTACATCACAATCATATTTATTCCTCAAGGGGGAAAAAAAAAAGCTGAAAGATGAAATTATTCAACGAAATTTTTGCTCTAAAAATTTCACTATTTAAATCTAAAAAATTTCTTCTGAGATTTTATTAGAATTGCATCCTGTAGAATCAGTGCTTAGTCTATCAAAATCATTTTGCGAGGTTACTACTTTCGTAAAATTAACATGGCATGTTTACTAAGTTTGCTAATTTCTAAAGATGCAGCAATAAGGTTTTGCATAGTGAGCAATTTTTTAAAGAAAATTTTATTCTGAATTTTCTGGTGGATCAGGGTCAAAATAAATGAGATGATAAAATAAATTTTGAGTTTGTTTATAAATAGGGACCTTTACATAACATTTAGGCTTATTATTGCTACAGCTTTTTTTTTTTTTTTTTTTTTTTTTTTTTTTTTTTTTTTGTATGTTTTGACAGGTACAGTGTGCAAAATAAAAAGCGAACCAGCCTGAATAACTTTTGATCTAATTATTGGATCTTTTTGTTCTAGGATTCATTCTTAATAGTTCGATGGGGGACCTCAATATTTTAAGTTATATATATTATTTTATAGGGGATATTTTAAGTTATGAAATGAGACACAAAAACATACTTTCTCTGAATAATCATGCCCTTTTTTTAAGGAATTCGGATTTCTGACCCCCAAAATATAGGGTGATATTATATTTGCTAAACCTTTATGCACTTTTTTTTTTTTTTAAGTGTTAAAATATATATTTTGCTTTTCTGACTATGTGTTTTTAAAGATCAGGCATGAGATTCTTCTGATTTTTGGTATAATTCCAACTTTTTTATATTTAGAAACTAAACTACTACACTTTTGTAATTTTTTTCGCTTTAATCAGGATTTATATATGATGCTTAACAATTAGTTGGATTGTCAATATACATGTATAGTAAAAATAAAAATAGTTAAATAAGTATAATAGTTTAAATGTTTTCTTTTTGTGCAAAATAGTTTTACTCACTTTTTTTTCATCATTTTAGTCGATGGGTATTTTTATATGTTTTGTTCTTTTTTCTTTCTCATGCCTGGGATGATTTCTGAGGTATTTATATTTCAAAACATGTTATTTTGCAGACATTCATTTAGAACTTGAGGAAAGGTTGGCTAAATTTATGAGACAACAAGAAGCAGTTCTCTATTCATATGGATTCTGTACTATATCAAGTGCCATTCCAGCCTATTCAAAACATGGGGACATCATATTCTGGTAATTTGTGTTTATTTAATTTTTATATGAATGTTTTTTTCATTAACTTTTCTTTTCTGTTTATAACACGTTGCATTTTTTAAAACCTTTTCCACTTATTACTTCTTTTAAAATATTTAAGAAAAGTTTCTTTCTCAGCGAATTCCAAATGAATCACTATGGTGTGACAGAATAGTTTATAATTATAGGGCAAAATTAATAGTCATAACAGGGCCACTAGATATAACATTTTATTATTACTTTTAATGAATATGGAATTATTATGAATATTTTATTAGACTCTGAAAAAATATTTCATTTCACACTTGTTTCGTAAAATTTTTCTTCATTTTGGGAATGAATTTTATAATGTTTACCATATTTCTAAAAATGCTTTAAAGAAATGCCTTACATTATAATATCGTCAATTTTTTTACTCATTTAAAACTTTTTGAAAAAGTGGCTGCATATTTTATATAGTGATGGCCAATTTTGAGTAAGTTCTATATTTTCCGATATTGCTAAGATAATGCTTATGCCATTAGATTTGTCTTTGCCATTGAATTCTGTAAATTGTTTTCTTATTTAGTTTTTTTTTTTTTTTTTTTTCCAATTAAGGTTAATCGTTTTCATTGTGAATATGGAAATCAAATGAATGTTAAAAATGCACTGGATACTAATGCACAGAGGTTTATTTATTAACAGGAAAAGTGACCTTGAGCAGGATGCATTAAGATATGCTACTTTTATATAAATTAAGCATATTTTGTTTTAGCGTTAAATGACTCTATAATTTCATAAAAATAATTTGAATTAATTCTGTAAAATATTAACTCTCAACATCTCTTTGCAATTTTAGGATAAAATTGGGTTTTATTTCTTTCTTGGGTTGCTTAAAAAACATTGACTTCAAAGTTTTGGAGAAAATTGTTTTTATTTTTCTTATCTTTATAAAAAAATTCAGCCTACATTTTTTTTTATCAATCATGAAATATTTAATAGTTTTATTGCACTTCCTTGAATAATCTTTAAATTGCACTGAAAATTAAAATGTTTAAAGAAATACTTATATCTTTTTGATTATACATGTTAGGTTTCTGAAACTATGAAGTATATGTTACACATTATTAATAAAAACATCTGTAAAGGTTTTTTTTATTGTTTTTTTTTTTAATCTGATTATCTATAATTTTTTAATGATCCTTTGTGACTACTTCTTTCTTTTAAAATTATAGTGATTTCATGATATCAACATACAAAAAGTGAAAAAAAAAATCAGTTTCGATAATGGTTAACAAAATTTGAAAATGTTAGCTTACATTTTGAAAATTTATGTAAATTTTATTTATATAGTTTTTTTTTTATCATTTATATAATTGGCTTATTTTAGTGATGAAGCTGTAAACTTTGCCATACAAAAAGGGCTAGTTGCATCTAGAAGTCAGATATTTTTCTTTAAACATAATGATATGGATGATCTTGAAAAACTGCTCTTAAATCAAGAAAAACTAGATAAAATTGTAAGTTATCTTTTATCTCTTGTGTTGAGTCTCTCATCACATATAATACTGACAAGAAATTAAATTGATCAATATTTTTTTATTAAAATTTGAATTCTCTTTAAATCAGTTTAGTACATAATATGAGAAAGTATGTTACTAAACTCTGACATTAACTTTATATCTAAAATGTGTCATTTTTATCTGTTCAAACAACATGTTTTTTTTTTTTTTTTTTTTTTTTTTTTTTTTTTTTTTTTTTTTTAATTCAAACCTTTGAAGCATGTATTTTTATTCTTTACTTTTCTTCAAATTAAAATTTCACAGGTTTTTTGTATTTTTGTCAGCATTGTATGTGAAAATATTATGCATGATTATTTGAATAATTGAAAATATTTCAAAACTTTAAAATTTTTTATTTCATAACAAAAGAAAAGTGGAGTGCATTTTCAGCAACTTAAATTTAAATTCATTTTCTTTCATGGCCACTTGTTGTAAAGCTTGATTATGTTTCTAGGATAAATTAGATACAGTGGTGTAATTTAAATATACATTTGTATAATAAATTAAAAATAGTAACAACTGTTTTGAATTAACTTGTCCTTTGATTGCATATTAGGATTATACATAGTTTAAGCATGTATCTTTATAAGTTTGTGTGTGCTGCATAAATGGAATTGTAATAATTTAAGAATATTCAATGAATAGAAAAGTTTAATGAGGAGTAATGTATAAAAAGTTTAAATGGAAGAATACATGAAGTAGCATTTTAGTAAAATTTTAAATAAATCAACTTTAGAATTACAGAAATAGTTTTTAAAATGTACCATATTTCCTTGTTGTTTCTTAAAATTACGCTACATTGTCTTTAATTTGCTTTTAAACAAATTTTTATTATTATTTATTTGACTATACGCTTCTGTGTTGTTATTAGAATCCAAAGAAGGCTCTGGTGACTAGAAGATTTTTAGTTGTGGAAGGATTGTATCTTAATAAAGGAGACATTTGTCCATTACCCGAATTGGTATATTTTCCTTTTATATATTTTTAATTTTTTATTGCTGATAATTATTCTCTAAAATGAAGTGTGATGCCATTTTTAAAGGTTATAATTTATAAATATAATGCAGCAATGCTCTAAGACTTTTCAATTCAACTTCTTAATAAAATGTCTTTACTTTTTCTCAAATATATCTGAATGAATTCAAGTAAAGAGTTAAAGCTGACTTCAGAAACGGGGGCAAACTTAGAGCAAAATATTGAACCTAAATTAAAACTCGGGGGTGATTGTGCTCTGGGGGTACCTCAGAATTCCTGGTTTTTCATATTGTCCTTCCAGGTATAAAATTCGGTGCTTACCTTTCAGTTTTACTGCTAAAAATCACAAATTAATGTGATAAACTCTTGCTTTGTAGCAATCCTTATACATCAAGGATTCTGACAGCGCCAACCTTCGATGCATACTGATCGGAGGTTAGGGAAGGAATTACAGAGTGTGTGTGAGAGAGACAGAATTCATTTCATCTCCTTGTGTTTTTGAGAGAAGAGGAGAGGTGTGAGGTTGTGGTTAGATTATGAAGGGGAAATCTAAATTTTAACTGCTTGGCAAAAATACTTTGAATTTAGCAGAGACTGCAGGGTTTTAGGTTTTAGTTGCACATGTTAGAATTTTCCCTGTCAAAATATTTCTATCTGCACGCTTTGTGCTGTATTTATATTTGGCATAAAATCTTTTCAGCCATTTTGTAGATTGCATTTTTTATGTATGCATTTTTTAACAGAAAATGATGGCAAAAAGGATCTAGAAAATGACTGAAAAAATAAGTTTTGTTTTAAATGGCGTGCTCCACATTTGTTGGATATTGATGAAGAAACATGCCATATTGTAAACAATCGTTCTAAACATTTCACAAAGTAAATTTTTAAAGCACTTATAAATTCTATGTGGCAACATTTATTTTGATCTTAAGAGTGCTGATTAGAGAGAGTTATGGAAAACAATTTATTTAAAAACATATTAAACTTTAAATAAACAAATGCATTGCACTCTGGCAAACAGAGTAATAGAGGGACAAAGAAACGTAAGAATACAACATAACCATGTTGTATTCTTACTGAAGCTTAAGTACTCTCATAATACAGATAAGGGATGCCTTAATGAGCTATGCACGATTATCCAACAGCAAATGAAAAAAAGACCGACCGAACACTCCACGACCATGATGTCACAGACCTAAGTTGAATACATGAGAACGTTATGTCACCAAAAACGGGTTTCACAAAACGGAAAATCTAAACTTTTTTTTTCCGATCATTCAAACATAGAAAAACCTCTTTTAGTATTTATCCATTTAACAGTTATTACAATGCGCAAAATTCGATCCATGCAATTATTAGTCACTTTATGAAGAGACAATACTACTTTTTTTAATCTGTTTTTTACAGTTGTTGGTTTTGATATCCACATGGTATTATCAAATACCAATATTTTCATACGATGTTATTAAAAAGCGAGAAATTAGAATCGCCCATTTTAGTAATTACTTTTTGACATGCTCAATCCTCGTACGTTGTTATAACTTTTTTTTTCTTCTTTTTTTTTCCGGTTATTGCTGTTGATTTTTAGTCCCAATGTTATCGATATGGGAAATTCAAATCGTGCACCTGAATGGTCACTACTTAATGCAACAGTTCTATCTTCTTTTTTTTTTTCCAATGAGTTTTTCCGCAATTATCACTAATGATTTTTACATATCTTTTAAAATCTCGATATTTTTAATATGATATTATTTATGACAAGTCATGAATATCAAAATGAACAATCAATTAGAAATGATTTTTGATGTGCGGATTTGTGTGATTTCATTGTAAATACACGTGTTTTATCTCCTCAACTTTTTTCAGTTGTTGAATTTCACTGTTTTTAAATTTTTTTTTTCTTTTAATGCCATGAAGGAGGAAGGACAAATGTGAAGTTCAAAGAAGGGGGAATAAGAAATTTTTTCAATATACAATCACACCCCGTTACGGTGAACCTTCAAGGGACCAAAATTTCGATTCAGTATAACCACAGGGTGGCCACCCACCTGGAAAACCTGGAATTATCAGTGAATTTTTTTATACTGGAAGAAACCTGGAAAAATCAGGGAAATTTGGATAAAAACGTGGAAAAATCAGGGAATTTTAAAAAAAGCTGGAAATTTTTTTAATTTCCCTAATTTAAATTATTTATTAATTTTCTTAATTTAAATTATTTTACTATCCCACTTTTTTAGACGGAAAAGTATCGCCAAACAGTTGAAATATCAACTTTGCATCCAATTTTACTCCATTATAACCCTGCTAAACTAAAATGCCACGTAAAACTCTCCCATGGTTGCTAAACGAATCGAGAAATCTTTGACTTCTAGAAGACTATGGGATTGTGCTGTTTAGGAAAGTTGAAGATGCACCCAAAAAAAAAAAAAAAACTGCACATAAAGATTGCGAAATAAATATTTTTGTCATAGGATTGCCAAATAACAATCTTGTTCAGCATTGTTCGCATCCTTTTCCAAAAAATAGCGAAATAGTATTGTCGGATACCACGTGATGGAGGCAGAGCCAAGTGCCAACTGCTGGTGAACGAACTGCACTTTCTAATGTTGTCTATTGTTTTATTACGACAACTAGCCAGTTTTAAATGATAAAAGAAAATATTATAGAGTTAGCAAGTACAAATTAAAATTTAAATTTGTTATTTTAAGTTTTTTACAAAATATATATTTTATAATAATAAGTTTGACACAAAATTGCAAATAAATAAAAAATTAATCAAAAATAATTAAGTAAAAAAAATTAAAGCAATAGATAATAATTTTAATTCTGAAATCCGAAAACTATATTTTACAAGTTAAATATATTATTTTCTCTATATGTTTAAATTTTTTAAAAATTAATGTTTTACCAAAACATTAAAAAGAAAAAACAAAATCTTGCCAAATTGTTAAAATAAATTTAGTCTACTTATTTTTCAAGATGATATGTTAAAAAAATAACATTTTAAATAAAATACTTTAAAATATTGACACTTTTCTTGTACTCATCTTACACTTTATGAGAAGAAGAAAAAAGCACGCTAACCTGGAAATTTCAAGATTTTTACCTGGAATACCTGGAAAAATCAGGGAAATTTGAAACCTTATTAGAGTGGCCACCCTGAACCAGGAGTTCACTAGATCCATGCTGTAAACAATTTTAACTAATGGTTCTGATCTCCTCCCTTTAGTTGGGGATGGGAAGCAAACAAGAAAAAATGCTTACGACTACATTGCACTCTATAGATTGTTTTGGAAATCTGATATGTATTATATGTAGAAATCTCAAAAGTACCAGAAAATAAAGAGAGAAAAAATCAGTCGAAGACAGAAAAAATTTCATAATATCCAACTTCCTCTCTTATTTTGGTTCACTATATCCACAAAAAATAACATTATATGTGTTTTAGTAAGGCACGGGAGTGAATGTTTTGTTCACTATATCTGGGAGTTCACTATAAACCTTGTAAACCTGTTGGGTTTGACTGTATATATTCTTTTATCTACTGAAGAGAAAAAAAATTATTAATACCCAAGTACTAAAAAAAAAACAAAAAACTACACACTAAGAAAATAAATTTCAGATAATTTCTTCTTCTAGCAATCTGTTTACTTGAACAGATTTTCATGAAGCACATTTCTCTCTTATTAGTTGGAGTTAAAAAAGAGATTCAAAGTCCGTCTTTTCATTGATGAAGCATGCTCATTTGGAGTACTGGGAGAAACTGGACGAGGAGTCACTGAACATTTCAATGTTCCCGTAAGCTGGTATTGGAATAGTTCTATCAAATTTATATCCATTGTAGATTTATATCCATTACGTTTTATTTTTCATTGCAGATTGATGATGTAGACCTTATTACTGCAACTCTTGAAGCTGCCATACCTGGTTATGGAGGATTCTGTGTGGGAACATCATTTATTGTCGATCATCAAGTAATGAATTTAGTTTTTTCAGCTGACATACCCATCTGAGGCATGAGCCATGAACGACTAATATTATGCGGTGTTGTTAAGTACATACCGTCTCGTGTGTTCTTGACAATAAGGCCGGGATAGCCTTGTCGGTAGGGCATTGGGCCCATGTCCAAAAGTTTGTGAGTTCGATCCTCGTCGGCCGAAGTCTCCCAGTGTAGTAAATGGTGACTGATGCACGTTAAATCTGTCGAGTCTCAAAGTCCTCCATGTTCCCATAACAAATCAATACCTCTGGGTGTACTGATCCAGGAGTTTCCTTGTCTTCTGGATTGGTTCAAAATTACTAGGCTACGGAGTAGAACATTAGTGGTCGTAAACCCATTAAATTGGCTCGGCTGTTCAACAACCGTTATAAAATAAAATAAGCTTGTTAACAATATGCTTTCTTGTATTCTATGATATGCAGGAGATAAGTTCCTTGAAACTTCAAACGTGTGCTCTGTTTAAAATGCGGGAAGGATGATCATTATTTTGTTTGTCGTTCCAGAAGACATGCAGCTTACAAAACCGCTTCATAAATAAAGCCTTATTAAATAACATAAATTGTTTAAAACATTATTTCTAGTAATCTATTTGATTAAATTTTGCTGAACATCATAAAATTTATTTAATACAGCAAAGGAGGCAACCATTATTAACAATTTTTAAAAAAAAAAATAATTAAAACTATTTTTTGATAAGATTAATACAGGCAGAGTTTAAATCGTGTATAATTCTGCATAAACACATTAAATCACGATTTTTGTCTGCCAGATAGTAAATGTAGTTGTTTGGAATATATACCAATCAATAAACATGCTCAGACTCGGTTGGTGCAGTCTGTAAAGGTGTCACTCAATTTGTTTGTGGGGAAGCCGTGGACTATGAGTTTGTTCCTGGCAGCTGACTATACAACCAGTGTGTATATGCATCAAAGTGCACAATAAATCTGTTGGGGTTGTGATGTAGAAGTTTGGTGAGGCAGGGGTCTGTCCAGGCCAAATTTATTACTGTTTAGCGCTACCTTCACAAATTCAACTTTAGGAAAAATGGTAGTTTCACAAAATACTTTTTCTTAAAATTCTATTTTTATATCCCGCAAGAAACGATAAATCCATATTTTTTAAGTTAATTTTTTAATATAATTTTTAGTTTTCACAAATTATGTCTAAATTTTCACAATATAGGTACCTCTCAGAAAAACCTAGACAGACCACTGAGAGGGCTAACTGTTCAGGCGCTATCCACATTGTCTGACTGGGGTCAGCTGTGGTATTTCTTCCATAGTTGTTAAAAGATAGAGCCTTGAATAATGGGTCTAGGTGCTTGCCCATGATAGTTTGGTATATGATCTTGTGCTTAAAAATCTCATTTTTAGAGTGTTTACTGTTCATGAAAGCAATGTTGTTTTACCACGAACAGAGAATATTCAAATTGGCCTGTTATTTTTTTAAAAAAAGAATCTTATTTTCAAGTCATTGAAGAATTTTAAAAGAAGTATACCTTCGAAACAATACTCAATTATTCAATGGGGACACAATTGATAGCTTCAGTACAACTGGATTAGTAGCTGACAAGATATGAGCTGATAGGTTCTCCATTTTAGAAAATGAAAATCTGTGAGAAGTTGAAGCAAAGTCTCTATGTTTATGACGAAAAACATGAGGAAAATCACGATAAAGTGTTGGAAAAGTAGCATTTCTAATTTGAAAAGGAAAATGTTGTTTTGAACATTTGTAACATCTAAAATTTGTCTTTCAAAATCTGGATAAATAAAGACACTGGCATTCATAAAAGAGGATGACATTTAAAACATTTAATTGTTACATTGCATGAAATAAAAGCAACATTTAAACTAATCTCTGTAATACTTAATTTCTTTCAATAAAATTCTCAAGCTGGTAATTTTACTGAGATGATGGTACTAAACTTTGAGGTGCGTTACTTTAACTTTCCTTGTTTAATTTAAGCAAACAATTTTTAAATTGTTTTTTTAATGATTTTAATTAATTTAGATTTGAGGAGCTACTATATTATATATATATCAGACACACGATTCTACCAATGAATTTTTTTTTTTTTTTTTTTGTATCATTTTTCTAAGTTTCCCTTTCATTTTCCAGTCTTTGTTTTATTTCTAAGGATGTGGAAAAATAATAACACTATCAAAAATTTTCTATCCTACACTCATTAATGTCTATAAAATTAAATTAAAATCAATTTTGAAACTCAAGTTTTTAAAAAAATTAATTGATAATTTTTTTTATTTGTTTATTATGAACAAAAACTATTATGATTAAAAAGCTGTATTATGTTAATTTTTTTAATAAATTATATCAAAAATCAAACTACAAAAATAATTTTAATTCCAGCGCTTATCTGGTCTGGGCTACTGCTTTTCTGCTTCTTTACCTCCTTTGCAGGCTGGTATAGCCATAGCTGCATTAGAAATTTTAGATTCAAGTCCAGGTTAGTTATGCAATGATTTTAACAATTTCCTTATTATATTTGATTCCTTATTTAATTTTTTATGTATAATCGGTCTTTTTTTATTTGATGTTTTTTTAGAAGTTTTGATAAATTTTTTTAAATAACTTTTTCATTTAATAAGAAGTTTTGAAAATATTTTTAAATAAGTTTTACTTATCAGATTTAAATTTTAAATACTTAATTTAATTGGTTATGACTATTAATGAATGTTTCATTTTCGAATAAACCATAAATTATCAACTTGTATTTTATTGTTTGTTAAATAATTAAAAGAATTATTATTAATATTTATTTTAAAAATATGAAGAATGAAAAATTATTCATTGATAAACTTGGGAAACAAAGATGTCAGATTGTGGACTATTTGGATGACATTAAAAAATTACATAACTTATTTGGATGTTATGTGTTAAACATTTAATTTAATGTTCTGTAAAGTTATATGCTAAAATTATTTTTGAATTCATTTTACTATAACTTAAGGTTTGTTTGTTTTTTAGCTGTTTTTAAATTGTAGGTGAAATTAAAACTATGTATTTTGCTATCTTAACAAAAATATATTTATATGAATTTATTGTATGTTAGCTTGACAGTAGTGTTATCAAAAACTGTTGGTGATTTAAATTTATAACATTAGTAATTAAAACGAAAACTTTTATTTTGTGAGAGTAGTTAACAATGCCATATTTATTGTTGATGTGCCATACAATTCATCTGTTACTTATATTACAGTTTGAAAACTAAATATCTGCTAATATTTCAACATTTTCATAAAAACAAAAACATTCAATGTTCACAAAGTTGTGATTTTGGAATAATTATCTAACATTAACAAATTTGTAGACTAATTAGAATTATGCTATTTTTATTTTTAATAAAAGAAAAATGTTTGCTTGAAAGTTTTCAAGAAAAGTTTCTATGAAATTAATACTTCATTCTCATTTTTGTCTGCCATAAAATTGTTTGTGGTCCAACGAATTCCGCTGAACATCTATTTTTTATTCACTTTTATATTATAATATTCATTACTAAACATCAAATAACTAAATCATCTTTTTACTTCTCTTGCCAACCATGCTTAGATCACAGTCTGGATTTTCAATTTAAGTGCAAACGGTTTTATGATTCTCACGCCTTCTTTGTTTTTTTTTCAAGCATTTATTTATTTTGTTTCTGATTTCTGGGCATAATTAAATCTGAAGTTTATTATTAAATAAAAAGACACATCTTTTGTTGAAGAAGTCTCCTATCAAGTTATGTTTTGATTCTTTTCATTAAATGAGTTTTAATCAAAATAAATATATACATAAAAAATTCATTTAATTAATACTTATTTTTTCTAATGCATACTCTAAAAATCGTCCTACAAATTTCAATTACAGTGAATGCAGTAACTCTCTCATACTTTATTTCCTTATTTCAAAACTTTCTTGATTGCAATTCTTTTTTAATGTTACAATGTTAAAATGTCATTGAGTCTAGTTTGTATAGTAGAATAATGATCGTACTAGTAAAGATGTTCTGTTGTACATATGCGTTTTCGTGAAGAAGCACTATTGCACACACACTCATATATATATATATATATATATATATATATATTGTATATTAAAAAGTGTTTTCTTTAGATAGAATTTTTAAAATTATCATATCTGGCCATAAATAAGAAATCACAAAATAATAGGTTGCTCCTTTTATAGGAGCGAAGAGATGCATTATTTTTAGCATGAAAAAATTTTGTAATATTTAAATGGTCAGGCTGAGAGGCAACTCTCAGTCCTAAAGCCAAGAATTTTATATAGTTCGTAATGGACACTTAGAAGCATGGGAAAAGATCCGTAGTTGGCAATTTATCGAAATTATTAAATAATTATTTTGATTTCATTAAAATTAGATTAAAAATGATTTTAGAAAAAAAACATTTGTGAAATTAAAAATTTTTTAAAAGCTAGGAAATATATAATGCCTATACTGGCATCACAGATCTTATTTATTTCTAGTTATTATGTAAAATATAAATAAATTTTAGTAAAATTATCAATGAACTTCTGTTTGGTGTTAAGTATTATTTTTTATTTTATTTATTTATTTTAGATCTTGTAAAAGACCTGCAAGACAATTCTAAATATATGCAAGAAAAATTGGAAAAGTAATTGTATAATATTTTTTTAAAACTGTCAGTAACTTCATTTATCTCTAAATTTCTTACAATTCATTGATCTATCGTGTTTAGAATTCCAGAGCTGGTGACTAAATCAGTAGCTATTTCACCCATCAAGCATCTTTACATCTCGAACAAATTCTCAAAAAGCTCTGTGGAAGATAAATCAAATTTAGAACAAATTGTTTCTTATGTAAGTCTTTTTGTTTCATCTTTTTCTAAATATACCTGATATTTTCTGCTGTCTTTATATTACAAAGTACTTTGCTTTTATTTATTATGTTTGGTCTTACATTCAGAAATTTAAAAGGAGACGGGAGAATATTTTTTCATTTGAATATTTTTCTTTTATTCCTGAAGCACAGCCTTTGCGTTTATTTTCAATATGTCTGATTGCAAAAAACA
This sequence comes from Parasteatoda lunata, assembly GCA_949128135.1. Taxonomy (NCBI): domain Eukaryota; kingdom Metazoa; phylum Arthropoda; class Arachnida; order Araneae; family Theridiidae; genus Parasteatoda; species Parasteatoda lunata. The sequence continues at coordinate 110,245,730 of OX421975.1, forward strand.
AACAAAAATGTATTGTTTAAATAAATGGGAAGCTTAAAATATTTAAAGTAATTCAAGTCATTTATTATACTTAATGAAAAAATCTATGCCTGTCTTATATAATAATTAGTAGATAAAATCGACAAATATTATTTTTCCTTTTCTTTTCTTTTCTTCAATGTCCTTTCTTTATGGTTTGCATTATTTTTTAATGTGTTTAAAGTATATTGTTATGAAATATACAATCATTTTAAACTTTTTTTTTATTACATTTAGATTCTGTAGTTGCTCTTATTAAAAAGGATGATGAAGTCAGCTTATGTGTGTAGGGGGGGGGGAGCAGATATACACATTTAAATGTAATGTAATTTATTTGCACACCCTTAATGTGATTAAAATTAATGTTCACATTATACATTTAAGTTTTGAATTTGAAACATATGTCTTTCTTTTACAAGTCATTAAAAGTTTAAATATTGATTGTTGACCAAATCTATCTCAATTAAGACTATTACAACAACTGTCTACAGATAAAATTTTTATGAAATAACATCCAAAGTTACTCCTGTTTCCTTCCACATTCATGCCTTTACATTTTATGTAACTCTATAAATTAAAATTCATAACATGATTTAAAAGATACCTATATCTGTATATTTATTATTATTATTTTTTAATATTTAAACATTGATAAAAATTATAAATCTAGTCTGTGCAAATGAAGTATACAACATTTATTGTGATTTTTATAAAGAACCATAAAAGAGTTATTTCAAATTTTCTAACATATTTTTCTTTTATCCTCAGGCCATGGATAAGGGAGTTGCTCTCACTCTTGCTAAATACTTAGATGCTGAAGAACATAAAGTGCCACAACCGAGTATCCGTCTCATTGTCACTGCCATTTTGAATGAGGAGGACATTAATTTAATCATCTCTGTTCTTTCTGAAGCTTGCAAAAATGTATTTCATAGCTAATAAATTCAATTATTTTATTATTTTTATATCCTGTGCTAATGTTCTGAATTATAGAATTTCATATTTTTATATTAATATTTCTTAGTTGTTTGCTTCTTCTGCCTTCTCTCACCCATTAAGGGCTGTGCATACAACATTTTATGTTACATCATTTTCATGAAAAATTTGTATGTGTTGCATCTTGTCTTTAAAAATTCAAAATTTAATTATTCATCTTTTTTTTCTCTCTCTCTTTAAGAAAAATATAAAAAAAATATTGTTAAAAACAAATCACAGTTAGAAATTCTTTTAGAGAAAAATCATTTTTTATGTAATTTGTAGGATACAGTCATATTTGTTTAATATTATGTATATATTTCTTAATCATTACTTTTACAATATGGTAACTTACAGTTTACACAGCTTAAAAAGTGTTAACTTCCAAATTAAAAAAAACTTTCTCCTGCCACTTTCACACAATTTTACCGCTTTCTCCTGATTTCCTAAAAAATTCTCCTGGTTTTTGTTTGTATGTGAAGATTTCCTGTATTCAAAAAAGTTTCTGAAAAAAAAATTGCTTTCATATATCATGACTTTTTCTCAGTCTATTGCTTGCTAGAGTATATAAATAAGAAACTGCTAACTAATGAAGTAAGACTCATTTATTGTTGTTGTTGTTGCTAGTCTCGGAATCGGAATGCTTTTCTTTTTTAAATATTCTAATGTTTAACTTTATTTTTCAGAGCTTCCTAGTTTTAAATTAAAGACATTGTTATAATAATTTGAAATGAATTAAATATCTATTACTTTTTTAAATTATAATTTCAAAAACAAATATATTAAAAGCATTTTACAGGGCTGCCATTGGCGACTAAAAAGGAGACTAAAGCGACTATTTTAAAGCAATAGCAACTATGGCGACTATTTTTGTAGAAATATGAGTAAAAACGACTAATTTTAAATCAGTTGCGTAAAATCAGCGACTTTTTTAAGCCAATTGGCGAGTAAAACGAAAAATAGCTTCATGAGTCCCCACCCCCACTTTTTTGCGCGCTTTCGTTTTACCCATACTTCATTCTTCCTCACTGTTTGATGTCATAAGCAAGGCAGAAATGTTTAACCAATCAGACAAATGTAATCGAAATTCGCACTATGTGAATGCTCCTCCTACTGCAGAAAAAACAAATTTATTATCTCTTAGGATCTCATCACATCAACCAGTGTTCTCATCGTATACTTCAACCTTTTTAAAGTTTATAAGCATAAACTCTATTTTATTCATTTTATATTTAATGTTTACTTTTCTTAATTTAATGTATAATTAAAACGGTATAGTTTAGAATTAAGTATATTTTCTAAGTATGATTTTTATTTCCACATGTGTCGAACACATTTTTTCTTTTTTTTAATTCAAACAAAGTAGCAAAATTTTTAAAAAAAATTTCTTTTTTAGTTTTTTTAATTACAACTATTGTTTCTTAGATGATATCTGAAGCTTTATGCCTCAAAGAATAAAATTTAAAATAAATATTTTTAAAATTTTTGGAAGTTTTTTATAGCAGTTCCTTCAGCATTGCTTTGTTTATATACACAAATAAATGTACATTTTTTACGAAATGTGAAAATTTAACTGCATATTATCTGGATTTTATACTATTACAGCACAAATAATTAAAATTATGTTAGAGAATGATACAATTTTGGCAACTATTATATATATCTTGCAGACTATTTTTAGGAGACTATTTTTCATATATAATGCAACTAAAGCAACTATTTTTCTTGTTTTTATCCAATGGCAGCCCTGATTTTACATTCAAGTCCATTTAATGTCAGCTATTAATGCAAAATATTGTAGTCAATTTAAATTTATATTAAAATGTAATATAGTTTTTGTATTTTTTTGACTGTAAAATTCCCAGCGCATAAATATTTTTTTTTTATAGTTTATGCTATAAAAATGAATAATTTGCATGTAATTCTTATTTCGTAAAATTCTCTGAATTTTTTCTTTTTCCTGTTGGCAATTGTGGTTATAAACAAAACAATGAATGAACAATTTTTAATTTATGCTTAAATTTTAATAACAGTTTCTAACTTTTTACTTATTAAAGGGTTGAGATGACAAAAAAAATCAATTATCGTGTTTTTCTTAAAAAAATTATTAGTTTCACAAATCTCGGTAATATTTTAATTATACCAAATTAAGAAATTTTTTTTTTTTAATATTCGACTTGCAAAATTTAACTTGCAGTTCACAAAACATAAAAATTCTTCAAATTATGAAAAAATAAAATAGACACGCCGGGTTTCAAGTAACAAGAAATAAAAAAATTTTAAAGCTGATGTCTTTTTTCACCTGAAATAAAGTTATATAAGTTTGACTATATTGTTCCATTAACCCACTGACTGTTCTGCACATAAAAAGTCGTATTTTAACGTGCAGTTTTCTCCACATAGTAAAACCGGTTTTATATATATATATAATTTGCCTGTCTTCAAAGATTATCTCACCATAATTATTATTTTTTTTTTTGAAATCTTCAATAATTTTGATTGTTAGTAAAACAGGCAGCAACATAATCGAATAGAAATAAGAGAGCTTATTTTTATTTTTTCCTCAAGTACATTGCTTTCTGTTTATTTATGGGATTGCAACAGTGATTCTTAAAATTTCCTAAGTTTTAAGCAGTCGTTTAAAAATACACAAATTGTTTGAAAATTGAAAAGCCTACAGTGATAAGAAATCTGTGATGAATTTTTCATAAATTCTTTCCACTTACTTAAATAGATTACATTTTAGGAAGAATCAAGCAACTTTAATTAAATAAGAGAGAAATAGTTTCAGTGACCAGCAGAGAAAGGGGCACTAAACTTTTTTATTATAAATTGTTATAATATCTGATCACACTAAAACTTACTATTGATTTTATTAATTATGACTTTATGAAGATAATACATATATTTCGAAGAAAATTAATGATGTAGTTTCTGGGCCTTAAATTACTGAAGAGAAAATATCATTTATAAAATTTAAACATGCTTTACACTAAAGAAGAAACTATTTTGTCGGAAATTATAATTTCTGTTGATATTTGTGATTTCTGTAAATATATATAAATTTTTAGTTGGAATTTTTAACCTCCCCCCTGGGGCTTTTAAATCCCGTTTCAGGGGCATCTCCACCTTTGACGTTAATGGTACACGTATTGAGACATGTTAGCAAACATTTGTGCTATTGCTTGAAGCAACAAAATTCTTATGTCTTCATCTTTGCCTTATTTGAGGGGGGGGGGGATGTGTTGTTCCATTTTGCAGTAAAATGCTTTTTCTCATTAAGTAAAATGTGACGAGTCCACTTTACTATGTCGATTTGAAAGCTAGGGTGTACAAGTATATGTGCACAACACAGTAAGTATTGCCTTCTGCTCCTAACCACTGTAGTTTATTCAACAATGGGACCATTTAAAACCTTTTAGAATTCATATTGTGATACTAATTTTTCAGCATATTAAACGCATATCTATTTATTTGATTTCTATGATGTGTAAGCAAAAAAAGGATAAGAATTTTCAAAAGCCAATTAAAGTTTTTTCAATCCTCTAAGGATACTTGCTTTCTCCCCCCCGTCAATTACATATTAATGTCAGCTGAGTTCCTTTAGACTTACATCATTAATTTTTGATTTTGAGTGAAATACTTAATTTTTGAATGTACTTAGTATGCTTAAAATTTAAAACAGTTTTAAGTATCTGGATTTTTTTTTTTTTACCATCTCTGGCTCTATTTTATAGATTCAAGTGAAAGGCAGAATTGTTTATACCTTTTGTGTTATTTAAAATTTTGTTTTAAACAAAGTAATGCGATTTTTCATTGATATTTGTTTATTAACTGTAATTAGAAAAAGTTTGTCAGTTTTTTAAACTTAGTCTTTGATGTGTCTAATATAAGTGTCATTTTTTAATTAGTGTTTTTATTTTTAAGTCAGATAGAAATAAGAGATAAAAATATAGATTATCATGCATAAATATTGAGAGATTTTCGAAACTGCAAAATTTCTTTTTAAGTAAATTTTTAAAAAATAGATTAAGTTTTACTTTTTGCTTAGTTATCAAAATTATTCAATTTTATAGTGTTATACAATTTACAGTTGATGTTTTACTCCTCTGCCTCCCCTATAATATCAATGTAAATAGTAACTACATTTCCAATGATATTAATCTTTTCCTAAAGCTTACCTTTAAAATAGATTCTAATTAATTCAACGTATATTATATTCTATTACTTATTCTAAGTTATTATTACATATCTATAATAAAATTAAATATGCTTTGTTTTTGCATTTTAATATATAATTATTTAAATCATGTGAATAAGTGAAAAAGAAAAGATTTTTATATTCTTTATTTGAATCAAGGTCTAGTCCATTTATATTCCATAATTTGGTGTTACGTACTGTCACAATTATTGCTTTTCATTTGTGTAGTAATATAGTTTATATTAATGCTTATCCAAATAGCTATCAATTTGTTGATTTTGAAGAAAATAAATGTATTTAAATTTATACTTTCTTAAAATCATCATTAAAAAGCCTTTTTCTTTTGTCTATATAATTTTATATATTTTAGTTTCACTTTTAAATTTAATTTTGTATCAGAAAGAAAAAGCTATTCCATTCCAATTTTTTTGTACTTTACAAATTGTTTACTTTTTATTTTTCTTATAGCACTTCAGATTAAAAATACAACTTATTATCTTATAACTATTTTTACATTTCCTACTTCTAACATACCTATTATAATTTGGCATTAAAAAAAACTTTTATCAAAAATAAATCAAGTAATGCTCTCTAAATGATCTCTTGATTATTATCAAAGTTATTTTATGTTGATAATGAAAGTCAGATTTAGTTTGCCCTATGTTTGTAGATTTTCTTTGTCAAAAACATTAACATTTTCGATAATTGCTTCATGTTTTAAAATTCACATCAATTGTCACAGAATTAAAAAACTGTTGTATGTTATTTTAGCCTAGAAGTATTTATAATAAAATATTTTAATGCACAATAGACTGAATATTTCTTCTGTGTAGTTTAGCTTTTCTTGCACTAACTTGCTTCAAATTTTGTAGGTTTTGATATCTGTTAAAACATAAAACTTCATCAAAAAGTTGCATATTTTTCTTTTTTTTTCCTTCTCTTTGCTTTAAATAAAGGAACTTTAACTGAAATTTGTTCTAAAAGCTTTTATTTACAATTTATCAACAAGTCTTTGATTCTTTAAATTTTAAACAAACTGGGCAACAAAGAAATTTGGGAGTATGTGTAATGGGTATTTCTGATGAAATATTTATATGACTGGCCAAGCTCTGCTTGGCACCTCTTTCTATTAAGCTTAATTATCTGAAGTTGTGTACCGTGAGTAAAAATTTTTTGGTACAATTAGTTAGAGTTAAGGCCGAAAACAACAAAAAAAAAACATAAAGATCGTATAGTTTTAACAATATTAACATTAGTGCACAAAAGAAAAAAATAATAAATTAACCTAAATTTGCCGAAAGGTTCGAATCAAAAAAGATTTATTTATAAAAAAAAAATCACTTACCTAAAGCTTTAGAATATACATGCTGAAAAGAAAATACTACCCCCCCCCCCCTTTATTTATCTATAACATCTTAAGTAAAATAGAAAAAAGAAAAACCAACATTTTATTGAGAAATGACTCCAATCATTAAGATATAAAAAAAATTATTTATTATAATAGCATGGTTATCAGGATATGATTCTAAAATATAATTTTAGGTTTTAAAATGCAGGGTAGTTGGCAAGGTTTGCAATTTGTTGAATTAAAAGTTCACTAGATGAAAAATGGAAAATAACTGTCCTGTAGCTGCATTCACATTATTACTATTGCAATTATAAAAGAAACGAAATCATACCACGTGCCCCCTGGCACGGACTTGATGGCACTTCATCATGATGTTAAATGCACAAGATCTTGATCATCATTTCATCTTCCTTCAATGCTAATCTGCATATAAGCTTCTGTGCCGCATGGCACGCGTTTCTTTCGAATTCCACATGGCTTACTTTCTTCAGCCAAAACCTCGTGGAGCACGACGTCTAACAGGTAGGAGAGCGAGAGAGAGCAAACTTTTTTTTTTTTTTGCACACCGCGCACCCTTCCTTTTATATACTTTCCAAAAACGCCACCATTGCCAACACCTCAAAACTCATAAAAAGAAATAATTTTTCAAAAATAAAATTATTTTAACAAAAATTGAAAGAAAATTACAAAATAAAAATACCTTGCATATGTTGTGAAATAACTTAATCATTTAACTATTTAACAAAATTTAAAAATTTAATTACAAAAACATATCAAATCAGCAGGAGAAAAAAAACTCAAACTGAATAAACTGAAAGTAACCTTAAACTTGGATCATTACAATCCAGTAGTAACTGATGCTGCCACCTGTCTGCTTAAAAAGAAACTAACTGAACAAACGTTTTTTAAAAAAAACAAACCTGTTCACTATTATTCAAAGAAACAGTTAAATAAATTTTTAAAAAGAAAGTTATTAGTCTAAAATTTAAATTAAATTAAATACCTAAAAAAACTGAACTCTTACAAGTAAAAATAATACAGTTTACCAAAAATAAAAGAAATTTAAAAAGTTAAAGGTAAATAAAACATGTAGAATTTTTGAATTCTACAATACCCCTCCCTTAAAATTTAAAAAAAAAAATTTGACAAAATTTTTTTTTTTTTTTTTTTTTTTTTTTGTAAGAAAAAGGTTAAGTTAATCAATAATCTAAGCACCACACAAGAAAAATTAAAACTTCTCTTAAACTCAAATCATTTAACTAACTACTCTTAAAAAAAGGAAAACCCAAGTTTGTTAGGTGCGCGCAAACCTATCAAACAAAAGCTCCTGAATGAAAGCAAAGTAAAAAAAAAATAGAAACGTTTATAGCAAATGATTAACTTAAGGTAATCTAGTGAAGCATGAAACATAATGGCAGCTTACAAAATGAAATTGGACAAATTTGGAAAAGGGGTGCCAGGTATGCCACAAAAGGGAAAAAACAAAGAAAAAAATTTTTTTCTTTTTCTCTTTCTTTCCCTTTTAAAAAGTTATTCATATAAAACAAAAAAAAAGTAAAACAAGTATATTTCCTCCCCCCAAAATTGACATAATATAAAACAATTTACTCAGAAGTTAAACACAAATTTTGATCAAAAGTTATACCTTAACACAGTATTGTGATACTAAAAATAAAAAGAAATACAACTTTCATATTCCTCAACAAGAAAGGAAAATTGAACGTAACCTCTAAATCAAATACATTCAAATTTGGCAAAAGATCCACAATGGCTGGATTTTCATGTAACAATTATATATCAATTCCTGGAATACATATTGAACAATACAAACAACATAATATAAACAAAAGTGCACATTTTTCTGATAGCTATCATTCACAAAAAATTTTGAGTGAAATAAAAATTTCAAATAATTATGAATTACATATTGGTTCACTTAATTTACAAGAAAATGTAACTTATTAGACATATCCGGGAAATCGGGAACAAAATTTTGAACTGAATGGTAATTCCTATAAGCAACAAAAAAAAAATTTTATTCTTTAATTTTTAAATTAGAGGGAAAAAAAATTATCGCTGCACTCGCCCATTATGTCTGGGTCTTAAATTGTAAGGTGGAGGGAAAGTTACAGTCCCCTGGACTTCCAAAGAATCCAGAACCTGCCTTAAAAGGATATCCTCGTCAGGAATGCCTTCAATATTTTCATTAACTGGACTATCCTCAACCTTATCATTACCTGAATCTACCTGATCAGCAATTAGTTCCCTACTGTCACTTGTATCGTGTTGAATTCTGTCACTAATTTTAGTTAAATCTTCAATATGTACTATTCTAGTACAATCTTGCCTTGTCTCATGTTTAATTTGTACAGACACAGGTGAAAAAAATTTAGTAATAACAAAAGGACCTTCATTTAGTTTTGCAAATTTTTTGCATTGATTCCTTTTTATGGAAGGATTGAACCAGAAAACCCTGTCATTAACCTTAAGATTCGGATCCCTAGCAACTTTCAATCTCCTGTTCCGTCTGTCGAGAGAAGCCTGCTCAAACTTAATTTTTGCCTCCTTATAAATTACCTTAAATTTATTCAATAAGTCGTCAGTGTAATTAATAGTGTCAGAATAAGAAAATTTAACTGGTGTATTGAGTAATTGTCGTGGTAAATTAAATTCCCTACCAAAAGTTAAAAGTGCTGGAGAAAAATTAGTAGTATCATGAGTAGAAGTACGATAAGCAAGTAGAGCATAAGGTAACTTACTATCCCAATCAGTGTGTGAAGAATTAACTAAGTGTGTAAGAAAGTTAGCTATTGTTTTATGTGTTCTCTCAACTACGTTACTTTGTGGTCTGAAGGCAGTAATATTAATTTTCTTAACCCCTAAAGCCGAATAAATTTTTGCCATCCCTTGACTAATTAAGTTAGATCCCCTATCTGAAAACAATCTAGTGGGTGTACCATATCTACAAATAAATTCCATTAGAACCCGAGCTATGGTCTCACTCTCGACAGAAGGCACAGGGAAAGCCTCTAACCATTTTGTAAAATTGTCAGTAAAAGTTACTATATATCTATTGCCTGACTCTGTAATTGGCAAGGGACCAACAACATCAAAATATATATGTTCAAAAGGACCATTAGGCATTTGCACACTTTGAAATGGAACAGGGTGTTTAGGTTGGTGTGCTCTTCGACCCAAGCAACTCTCACAAGATTTAACCCAATTAGTTATATGTTTAACCATTTTAGGCCAGAAAAATGATTTTTTAATTCTCTTAATTGATTTATGAATGCCCTGGTGGCAAACTGCTGCACTATCGTGGTAAATTTCTAAAACATTATTAATTAAGGATTTTGGAATAACAAATTTATTTTCATCTTGTTCATTACTATCTTTAAATTTACACATTAGTATACCTTGATTTAAATAAAATTTATATCTTTTTGAATTAGAATTACTGGATTTTAAATCTTCTTTAATTTGTTTGCAAAAACTATCCTCATTCTGCTTTTCTAAAAGCTCTTCGAAAGAAATATCTGGTAAAATGGTAATTGTTTCTGTCATAAATAAATTAGTTTTAACTGTTTGAGCCTCAGAAATATTTCTAGATAAAAAATCAGCGATTCCATTGGCTTTTCCTGGGAGATAAAAAATTTCATAGTTAAATTGAGATAAGGATAAAGCCCATCTAGCAATCCTACAAAATGAGTCCTTTAATTTTAAAGATCCAGTGAGAGGAGCATGGTCCGTAAAAATTTTGAATTTTTTACCCAATAAATATTGTCGAAAATAATTAGTGAAATACACTATGGAAAGAGCTTCTCTTTCTGTCACCGAATACCTGGTTTCGGGAGACGTTAGTTTTCTACTGCCGAATGCAACAGGTCGGGGGAAATTATCTTGCATTTGGCATAAAACCGCACCTATGGCAACTGAGCTAGCATCAGTATACAGTACAAATTCCTTTTCCATGTCAGGGAGAAGTAAAAAAGGGTCACTTTTCAAAGACTTTTTTAAATCATCAAATTCATTCTGCGCTTCAACTGACCACTTGAAGACAGATTTCTTTTTAGTTAAATTTGTTAAGTGTAAAGAACGGTTACTAATATTAGAAATAAATTTACGATAATAATTAATTGAGCCTAAAAATTTTTGAATATCAACTCTATTCTTTGGTATAGGAAAATTATTAATTATTTCGATGTTACGTTGATCAGGAAAAACTTTACCTTTATTAATGACAAATCCTAAATAATTAATAGTCTCAGTAAGAAATTTACATTTTGAAGGTTTAATTTTTAAATTATGCTGTAACAACCTTTGGAACACAGCCTTTAACTTAGGAAAATGGTCATCTATTGTTTGACTTGAAACAATAATATCGTCAATATAAATACCTACATTAAGTGGTTCTAACCCTGACAAAACAATGTTCATGAGTCGTTGGAAAGAATTGGCACTAGTGCGAAGCCCAAAAGGTGTTCTGGTATATTGATATAACCCCTGGTGAGTAGTAATTGCTAGCTTATGGCGATCTGCCGGATCCACACACATTTGATGGAAACCACTAGTTAAATCAATAGACGAGAAGATTTTTCCACTCGACAAGTTATCAACGGCTTCAGTTATGTTTGGGATAGGATAGGCATCAGGTATAACCTTAGTATTTAATGCTCGAAAATCTGTCACAAATCTATATTCACCATTACTTTTCTTAACTAACATAACTGGAGAGCTATATGGAGAAGTTGAGGGCTCTAAAATTCCAGCTTCTAACAAAATATTTAATTGGTCATTCATTTCTTGCCTTAAATGGTAAGGTACCTTATAGGGTCTCTTACGAACAGGGATATCATCCTTAAGAGGAATTTTATGCATTAAAGTAGTACAGCCGGGCAAATCTTTAACAGATTTTGCAAAAACAGCCTTATTCTCTTCTAAAAATTTTAAAAGTTTATCTTTAGTTGGTTCCTCTAAATGATCAATTTTGAAATTCTGTTTAAATTCTAACTCTACCTCCTCTAAATCACCTATTTCCTCTTCATTAACATTAAAAAGTTCCTTATTATAATCATTTGAAGAAATAGCACTGGTAAAATTAACTAAATTACAATTTTTATTTACATTTACATCAAAATTATTTGTATTCATTAACAAAACAGGAATCTTATTTTTATCTTTTAAATTTACAACTGAACGAGCAATAAAAAAATTAAATTCTTTTGTAACAGGTTCGGCTAAGAACAAACCGGGTTGGAAATTTCCTCTAATATTTACAAAAACAAGTTTTTGTGACAAAGGTGGTAACTGAGTCTTTTTATTCAAATATCCTTTAACTTCAGCCATATCTGATGCCTTTTGTTTACCTTCTTTATTTACATTAACCCAATCTATTTTTTCACCCTTAATACATAAAACCTTCTCCCCATAATCAAGATTTGCTTTATTGTCAATAAAAAATTGATGACCCAAAATGACATTAAAATTTTTAGAAATAGTAGTAGGTGATATCAAAAATTGTAAATTACATTTAATTTTCCCTATAATGATTTTAAGTTTAACTTGTTTCGAAATTTTAATAGTGTTACTTAAAGTTTTAAGTTCAGTACAGCATGGAAAAGTCTTAACCTCTTTCGGTAAAAGAGATTCCTCTATTATATTTACAGAAGCACCTGAATCACATAAAGCCAAAGCATGTTGTCCGAGGACCTCAATTTTAATTTTAGGTAAAATACTAAATTCAGACAAGAAAATTTGTGCCTCTTGGGGTGTTTTCACCTGAGTCTGCACAACAGGACAGGCCCCCCCTACTAGTTTAAAGCAGCTGGTTGAGGATCATCAATTCTAACCCGACAGAATTTTCTAATGTGGCCCATTCTTCTGCAGCGGAAACATTTTATGTTTCTCCTAGAGGTAGAGCTTCTATTTGCATCAGATTCTAATTTGCTAACTTTAGCAGTTAGCTGCTCAACCTGATCAGCAAGCTTAGTACAAATTGCAACTAGCTCATTTGTAGGAGTCGCAGGAGCCGGAGTGGCCTCAGCCCTGTATACCTCAGTTAAAGGGGCTGCAAATGGGTTGTGCACATTTTTTATAGCCAAAAAGGCTTGTTCCTCAATCCTGGCAGCTGATTTAACCTCTTCTAAAGTTAGGGGATTTTTTGAAAGGACCCCTCTTAAAATTTGGGGATGAAGATTTGTTTTTAACATATTAATTAGCATTTTTTCCTGTTGGATTTTTGCCATAGCAGGGTCGCATCCTAAATCTAATTTTTTAACTTTCTCAAATGCTTGGGCAATAAATCTATCAACAGGAGTATTAATATCATGTTTAAATGCCATAAAGTCAAACAATGCTTGAGAGGGAGAGATTTTCTCCCCAAAAGCTTTCAAAAGAGCTGTTTTTAAATCTTTATATGATTTAACCGATTCTCTAATTTCCTCACTAAGCTCTCTGGCTTCATCGAATAATCGATCTCTTAATGCAAACAATTTGTCACTTTCTGACCAGTTGAACTGAACTGCATAATCCTCCAAACGTGCCAAAAATTCCTTAATTTTCATACCACTGTTCCCACCCCTAAAAATTGGCAATGACATAAGCGATGAAGCAGTTAAAGCCGCTGGGATGATATTGGCAATTACGTTTGGAAGACCAGGCGAGTCAGTATTCTCATCAGAATCCATGATTCAAAACAATAATATAATACAATAAAAACAATATAAATACAATAAAATTAACCTGGCATAACCTGGTCACCCCTCACAAATTGAGTCACCTCTTAATAAAAATACATGTGTATATCAAAAGCTGAAAGTAAATTTTAAAAAAAGAAAAGTCACGGCACCAATTTTGTACCGTGAGTAAAAATTTTTTGGTACAATTAGTTAGAGTTAAGGCCGAAAACAACAAAAAAAAAACATAAAGATCGTATAGTTTTAACAATATTAACATTAGTGCACAAAAGAAAAAAATAATAAATTAACCTAAATTTGCCGAAAGGTTCGAATCAAAAAAGATTTATTTATAAAAAAAAAATCACTTACCTAAAGCTTTAGAATATACATGCTGAAAAGAAAATACTACCCCCCCCCCCTTTATTTATCTATAACATCTTAAGTAAAATAGAAAAAAGAAAAACCAACATTTTATTGAGAAATGACTCCAATCATTAAGATATAAAAAAAATTATTTATTATAATAGCATGGTTATCAGGATATGATTCTAAAATATAATTTTAGGTTTTAAAATGCAGGGTAGTTGGCAAGGTTTGCAATTTGTTGAATTAAAAGTTCACTAGATGAAAAATGGAAAATAACTGTCCTGTAGCTGCATTCACATTATTACTATTGCAATTATAAAAGAAACGAAATCATACCACGTGCCCCCTGGCACGGACTTGATGGCACTTCATCATGATGTTAAATGCACAAGATCTTGATCATCATTTCATCTTCCTTCAATGCTAATCTGCATATAAGCTTCTGTGCCGCATGGCACGCGTTTCTTTCGAATTCCACATGGCTTACTTTCTTCAGCCAAAACCTCGTGGAGCACGACGTCTAACAGGTAGGAGAGCGAGAGAGAGCAAACTTTTTTTTTTTTTGCACACCGCGCACCCTTCCTTTTATATACTTTCCAAAAACGCCACCATTGCCAACACCTCAAAACTCATAAAAAGAAATAATTTTTCAAAAATAAAATTATTTTAACAAAAATTGAAAGAAAATTACAAAATAAAAATACCTTGCATATGTTGTGAAATAACTTAATCATTTAACTATTTAACAAAATTTAAAAATTTAATTACAAAAACATATCAAATCAGCAGGAGAAAAAAAACTCAAACTGAATAAACTGAAAGTAACCTTAAACTTGGATCATTACAATCCAGTAGTAACTGATGCTGCCACCTGTCTGCTTAAAAAGAAACTAACTGAACAAATGTTTTTTAAAAAAAACAAACCTGTTCACTATTATTCAAAGAAACAGTTAAATAAATTTTTAAAAAGAAAGTTATTAGTCTAAAATTTAAATTAAATTAAATACCTAAAAAAACTGAACTCTTACAAGTAAAAATAATACAGTTTACCAAAAATAAAAGAAATTTAAAAAGTTAAAGGTAAATAAAACATGTAGAATTTTTGAATTCTACAGTTGATCGAGATATCCGAGACTCTAAAGATATCAAAGGAATGTTTTGGACGTATTGTGAATGAATATTTGGGTATGCGAAAGCTCTATGCAAAGTGGGTGCTGCGCAAGCTCACAATCGACCAGAAACAATGAATTGATGATTCTTAGCTGTGCTTGAAGCTGTTTAATCGTAATAAACCCGAATTTATGCGTCGATATGTGACAATGGATGAAACATGGCTCCATCATTTCACACCGGAGTACAATCAACAGTCAGCTGAGTGGATTGCACAAGATGAACCAACTTCAAAGCTTGGAAAGACGCAACAGTCAGCTGCAAAGTTATGGCATCAGTATTTTGGGATGAGCATGGGATCATCGACTATCTTGAAAAGGAAAAAACCATCAACAGCGACTATTACATAGTGTTTAAAGGACGAAATCGCAGAAAAACGGCCCCATTTGAAGAAGAAAGTGCTGTTTCATCAAGACAATGCACCGTGTCACAAGTCAATGATAACGATGGCAAAATGGGCTTTGAATTGTTTCCACATCCACCGTATTCTCCAGATCTCAAACCTCAAGAGAATTCTCACTGGAAGGAAATTTAGCACCGATGAAGAAGTAATCGCCGAAACTAAGGCCTATTTTGAGGCTTAAGACAAATCATACTATAAAGATGGTATCGAAAAATTTTATGACCGGCATAACTGTTATATCACCCTTGAAGGCAACTATATTGAATAATAAAATCAAATTTTAACAAAATAATTTTTTTTTCTATGTTAGCCTATGAACTTTTCAACCCAACTGTTATATATACAGTTTAACAGGTTTCATTACACACAGAGAACTTGAATAAATAATTGAGTCTAAAAACAGGTCATTTTTGTTGGAAATTCCTTGTAGATCATGTTTTTGAACTCTTCTGTTCAATTAGTTAAACTAAATACTATACAATAAAATTAAAAAAAAACATAAATACTTAAAATTGAATAGAAAAAGACGCTGGCTATTAAAATGTACCAAATACGTATTCTAAGGAATGAAAAGAATTTTAATGCAATCCTATGAACTTTATTTTTTTAATATAACTTTTTGCTGTGGTGTATACATTGAAATTTCACTTAATAGGCCAGTTACATTCAACTATTTAGAAAATAGCATCAGTATAATATTGCAACATTTCAAATAGTTAAATATATTTAATAAATAAAAAATCACACGGAACATAGTTCTATTAATATTATATAAAATCTTCTTTACATTTTATCAAATCTTAGAGTTATCTTAACTAATTACATTCATTTCTTTCAAAGCAATTTCTAGATTTATTTCGAATGGTAAACATTTTTCTATATTCAACAAATATGATTCAGAATTAACAATTCTATAAATTGCTATATTTTTTTTTTTTTTTTTTGATTGTAAAATAAAATTTCATATTTAATAAAAAATTATTACAAAAATATGAAATTATTTATACTAAAGATAGTTATTTTTTTTAAGTTAATGAAATGTTTAAATTATAGCAGATATAGATATTTAATTTTGCCGAAAAAATTCTTACAAGATTTATTTTAAAAACATATATAAAAAGAACAAAAATTCTAATATATTCTATAAATTTAAATAACTAATAATTGTAATATTTATAATGCATATTCTTCACATTTATATATTTATACAATTTCCTACAGATTTAAAAAAACTTTCACAATACATTTTTTTTAAACTTTCTATGTGTTTAAACTGCACAATAGGTACCTACTCTTTTAAATTTAAAAAAACATCACAAGATCAGGAACAACATACAATTGAGATTTCAACAATCCTGAAAACAAAATGTTCACTACATTAACTTAAACAAAAAGCTTGAGAGATAGATCATATACCTATTTTAAACATAAAATTTTTAATTTATAGAACAAAAATAGATTTTTTAATTTGCAAAAACACCGGAACACATATATAAATTATTTTTCCATTTATAAGATGTTTCAAAATAAATATATATTTTTTATAAGCCAATAAAAGTAGAGCACAACAACAATTTTAAAGAATAAAGTATTGATTTAAGCTAAAAGACATTTGCCTGTCATTTCTGAAGGTTGCTCAATACCTATGAGTGCAAGAACAGTAGGTGCAACATCACAAAGTGCAGCATTATGTGATGGGGTCTTAAATTTTTTGGATCCTGCCATAATAAATGGAACTCTGTTGGTTGTGTGAGCTGTATGGGGGCCACCTGTGTCCCCAATCATTTTTTCAGCATTGCCGTGATCTGCTGTCACCAGCAAAGTAAATCCATTTCTCTTACACGCCTCAACTAGAAGTCCTATAGCTCTGTCGGTTGCTTCGACACCTTTGATGGCGGGTTCATATTTGCCGGTATGACCAACCATATCGGGTGGAGCAAAGTTGCACATAACAAAAGGATACTTCTTTGCGTCTATAACTTTCACCATCTCATTTGCAACTCCCATGCAACTCATTTCAGGTTGAAGATCGTAAGTTGCAACTTTGGGAGAAGGTACCATGCACCTGTCTTCTTTCTCAAAAGCTTTTTCTTGACCACCGTTGAAAAAAAATGTCACGTGGGCGTATTTTTCAGTTTCGGCACAGTGGAACTGAGCGGCACCTTTCTTTGAAATCCACTCGGACAACACGTTGACTGGCACCGTCGGAGGATAAAGCATCGTGAAAGGAAATTCTTTTTTATATTGTGTCATGGTGCATATCTTCAGATTCTTAGGTACTTTGTCTGTTTCAAATTGCCTCTTGATGCCAAAAGCTTCGGATATCTGTCTCACTCTGTCGGCACGGAAATTTATGAAAATCATGGTATCACCATCTTGAATACAACCCTTCTCGTCCACAATGATAGGCTTCAGAAACTCATCAGTTTGGGGATCATCTTTGCTTTCATATCGCTTTTGTATAAGAGAAACTACCTCTGATGGTGATGTCTTTTCACCGATTCCTTGAACCAAACCTTCGTATGCCAGTTTGATTCTTTCGTGCCTGTTATCTCTATCCATAGCATAATATCGACCGGTAACAGTAGCTAAGCTACCATAACTTAGTTCATTCAATTTGTCCAGAACTTGTTGAACATACTTGTGGGCGCTCGTGGGAGCAGTATCTCTCCCGTCGGCAAAGAACTGTACATACGTATTAGGTACACCATTCTTTTTAGCTGCTTCTAAAAGAGCATAAAGATGCTCAATGTGTCCGTGAACGCCTCCATCACTAATAAGACCCAGCAAATGAAGTCTACCATTTCCCGATTTAGCATTATTAACACAATCTAAGAAATTGGGATTTTCACCGATTTTCTTGCTTTCAACATCCATATTTATACGGACTATATCTTGATACATCACACGTCCACAACCAATATTCATATGGCCAACCTCGCTATTGCCCATCAATCCAGCTGGGAGACCGACAGATAAACCAGAGGCATCCAATGTAAGATACTGTCCTTCGGATTTTGACAGTGCGTCCATTACCGGTGTATTGGCATGATAAATAGCATTTCCTTCCTTTACGTCTGAAATACCCCAACCATCGATAACAACCAAGCAAACACTCATTTTTAAATATGAGTTGAACTAATTTCAAATAGATGCAACAGGTTACAGCAGAATGCAATAGTCCTTGAATAACCTTGCTTTCTAACGAGAGCAGACGAACAGGCTGTCCGCCGGAAACTGAAAGTCAAAAGTAAGCTATGTATATGCTGCCACATAATAAATTAATAAATTTTTTTACGTTAATTATTTTTTTGATATTATTATTTTAATAATAGAACACACAATCAAGAAATATTTTTGCTGAATATAAATTTATCAAATCCTGTTTTTATTAAAATGAATAAAAATTTAAAATAGATTTGCTTTATGGAACATTCATAATTTAAAATATGGCAACTCTCTCTTGCACTGAAAATAAGTGCAAAAAAAAAAGTGTTTCTGCTCAATTCTTCAGATAGTGGAAGTTATTTTAAAGAAATTTAAAATTATATAATAAGCTACTTGTGCATGTCGTTTTAATATGACACTCAAGAGCCCCAAAATCATTTAAATTCCTGCATATTATATTTTCTCCAAATTATCCATACAAAATTATCTATTTTAAACAGAAGTCAGGTGCTTAACTTCAATTGCAGTATTCACATTGTATTAGTGCTAACTGGGCGGATGTCTATATAAATTTTTTTGTAAGGAAAATTACTTTAATGTTTATCGATTTTATTTAAATTTTGTTGTGCTAAGTATTTTATTTATATGATATGCTTGAAAATAGAAGAAATTAGATTAAATTTTGAGTAGTATTACATCATCAAAGAAAAAAATTATTTTATATTTAGTTAATATTTAACTTCACATTAATAATATAAAATGGATCTGTGTTTAGAAGTAAGTTGCAATGAAAAACATATTTAATTCAAAAATAAATTGTTTTTTTTTCCTAATTATGTTAAATTGAAAAGTAAATTTCTGAATTGAAATTTTTTTTTGCAATTTTACTAGCAAAGCTATTTAGTTTTTATAATATAAAATAATAAATTCATTCGATTTCTCTCCAGCAAGATTCATTCGTCAATAAGTTATTTTGAATTTAATTCTGTTTTAAATAATTTTTTCTGTGTGAGTAAAATGGTAGTATTTATGCCTTTTTCTTAATGTTTTACAGCAATGATTTAAAATTCCAGTTATAAATAAAATTTTATAATTAAATGTTTTGTCATACTATTTTCTTTTCTTAAATTTCACTTGTGATTGATTTTTTTACATTAAGAACCTTGAAATATTCTTTCATTTTTGAACCAAGTGCAGAATTTGTTATTTAATATGAATGAAAATAAACTGGAAAAAAAACATTTTTTTTTTCAGTAGTATTTTTTCATCTTTCACTTTAAACTTCTTTAAGCAATTTGAATATAGTAAGTATTGGCTTATAACAGATCAGTGTGATATAAATAATTGAATGTTCCACAAAAAATGTTTTTTTCTTTTAATTATTGCATATAACAGATTTGAAAGCATATAAAATTGTTTTTGCAATCTACTAAAAAAATATAGCATTGCTGTTCCTTAAAAAAGTCCTGTCTTTTTTTGGAAAAAGAAATTATTGCATCTAAAAGCTTTGCAAGTATTTTGCAAACTATTTTAAAAATGTTTGATTGGTGTTCTAAAACTGATGAAAATTGGAGTTCTGATACAGTAGTTTTCAACCTATTTTGTATCAAAGAACCACTACATGTTTTACCAAATCAAGACATTTTCATCATTTGTAAGACTTCTCAAAATGACGACTTTGATTCTTAAAAATATCAATCATTTAATGCGCTGAAATAATTATTTTTCTGTTAATTTTGACTAATAAATATTTTTATTTATTATGTACTAAATACAAAGAATTCTTTCACTAAATTAGTGGAATATTACAAGCATGTATAAATATGTACTTAAAAAAAGCATCTACAATTAAAAAAAAAAAGAACACTTTGCTTTTTGTAAGTAATTTCAACTGAGCCCTAAACAGTCAAGGTCCATATGACAATTGCCTTTGTCTACCCTCCCTTGAGTATGACCTTGATCTTATAGTGATGGACAGGCCTTACTTTTAAGATAAATTTGAATGATTTTTTCATAGTGATTATTTTTATTTTACCTCTAGTAGTCAACAGGTTGAGAATCTTCTTGTAGCATTCTGTAATTATTTTTCTTTAATATTATGATTATTCTTATATTCTTTAATATTACTATTTAATTATTTTTCTTTAATATTTATCATTCGAGTGAACGACTTGCTTACGACAAACCTAACCTGATAGCATTATGTATGATAGTATGTACAACAGTACAATTATTTTGTTTGCTAATTCTGATTTGTGTTAAAGTAATCAGGAAAAAAAAGAAACAAAAATATGTTTTAAATTTAAATTGTGTAGAGAAATTATTAAATGTGTTCATTTGGCATGTTTTTAGACAAGGTTATTTTAAGGACATTTTCGGTACAGCACATTTTTTTTTGTGTCTTATAATATTTTGAATTATTTTTTAATGTCTATCCTTTTAGTTATTGAAAAAATGTAACAATACATTAAAAACTAAGGAAAGAAAATGAGACTCAATTTTGATAACTACCTCTCATTCATTATCATTCAATAATTCACTTTTCACTGTTTTTTCAAGTTTAAAATTTATTTTTATATTTATTATAATTAAAATTAATTTTGTGTTTGTTGACTGTCAATTTTAACAAGTCTACCTCATTTGTGATGTTTTTGTTTAGTTTTTAAATATCAATACCATTGTATTGCCAAAATTTGTCAACCATTTTGCCCCAGGCACCATAACCAAAATTTTTGCATTCAGCATATAGATTTGTAACATGTCTACTCTATTTTACTTTCAAACATTAGTAATTTTCTAAATTCAATTTTATTGTATAATTACTTCTTGTATTATAGTACAAATAAAGTGTATTGGTTGACCACTTACTTTGGCAGTCATTGGTACTGGGGACAAACATTTTGAACAATGAAGGGGCCTACAGAAAAACATGTAAGTTTTGCAAATATTTAAAAATAAAATTTGTTTTTATTGTTCTGAATTGAATCCTTTTACATTAATTTTTTCTAATGACTATGGGACTAATTTGAACCTATTCTTTTATTATATTAATAAGTACATAAGCTTTTTCACAAAAATTTAGATTTCAGATATAGCAATAAATTGTTTTTATGCAAGTAAATTATATAATTTTCCATCCTAAAATGTGTTAAAAAACAATAGGGTGACCCGGGGTAATTCACGATCACTCTGTTTCTGGGGTAAATAATGATCACCTAAGTTTTATTCAGAAAAAATTATTTTTTTTTAAAATTTGAGACATGGACAAAAATACTTGTACACTTTACTAAAGTATAACTACATTTATTTAATTAGTTTTTGTTTAATCTAACAAAATAAGTATCTTTTAAACTGTTTTCTGTATTTTCCATTTCAAAGATGGGTTTCAAAATGTGCACATTTCTGCAAAGATCCCCCTCCTTCTCTTAATAATAAATATTTTGAGTTACTTTCTTTTTCTTTGATATAAAAATAGTGTAAGCTTTTGTTTAATTGTTTCACATCTACTGTAAACATTATAATTGATTATTGGAAACTATATCAAATGTTGCCCCCTACAGATGGGGTAATTATTGATCACTGGGGTAATTCCTGATCATTGTAATTTCTTCTTATAAATAGTATAAAAAATAGCTAATTGCCTTTTCTTAAATAACAGTTCATATTTATTAAGTGGAACAACTAAAATATTTTTTAACTGTAATCACAAAATTTGTTTAAATATGGTGAGAAATTATAAGCCTAAAAAGAAAAATAAGCTTCTAGAAAGCAAAATTAGTGAATTTCTTTTAATGATTGAAAATGAAAATTTCAGTGTGAGAGCTGCTGCCAGAGCAGTTGACATACCGTACTTAACTTTACACTCTCACTTAATGAAGTTAAAATATCCAGCAAAAGTTACCCATGTAGGAACTCTTTCTTATATTCCAGCAGAACATGAGAATGCTTGCCTAAAATGTATGGCACTATGGGATTAGTTGTTGTGTTTAGGTACACTTTAAGTATCAGAAGGTTTACAGGTTAAACATTAAGATTTTATTAACCACATCACAAACATACATACGCTACATGCAAAATAAAAAGATTATAGAGAGATGGGACCACACGTCCGTTTTCCATGAGTTTTAGCAGAGAAAGATGATTTGTTCGGTTCGGATCTCACCTGAGAAATGAATTAGCCACACCTTTAATGTTCAATGATTGGCTAGATTTAATTTTAGAAAATAGATTATTGGATTAGAAATTTGATAGACAGATTTTAGTTTCAGTTCCCAATTCTGGGTTTCAGTTTCAAATTAAAAGTTTCACTTTCAATTAAAAAGTTTCACTTCGTGGAAATTGTGATTGACACATAAAGAAAAGGGAAAGTAATTATGGGTCACCACAGCACGATGCAAAGAATTTTTGAAAATTTAAAGTTTTAATCTTTATTATTGCTTTTAAATAAATAGTTTTATTAGCTGCTTAAACATATCTTTTATAGTCCAACCTCATTAAACACCAGCAAGATTACTCATGTCACTCTCAGCGATATCAATTCAGTGGCTAAAGCAAAACTCAATGATAGGAAAATCAAACTCCAAATCTCTGAAATCAGTACAAATAGAACTCTCACCAGTACACTAACAAGACTTCGGACAGGACACTTTAGGGGTATGAAGATTCATAAAGACGGGACAAGGACTTACTGTCTCTGCAAAAACTGTCCAGACATACAACTAACCCCCAAACATCTTTTCAACTGTCCCGCTATTCTGGCGAAATTGCAGAAAATAAGTGACAATCCGTCGCCGG
This sequence comes from Parasteatoda lunata, assembly GCA_949128135.1. NCBI lineage: Eukaryota > Metazoa > Arthropoda > Arachnida > Araneae > Theridiidae > Parasteatoda > Parasteatoda lunata. The sequence continues at coordinate 110,268,850 of OX421975.1, forward strand.
ACCTATATGAGAGAAATAGCCTTCAAATTGCAGAAGCTGTTTATGAGACCTTCGGTCCCATTTAAAATTATTGACTGTCCATGACACTACACCAACCAACCATAGTCCAACCTCCTCGGAGGCAATGGCAACCAATATTCCATGGGGGATCATTCAGGAAAATAGAGACCTTACCAAAACTATCATCCGCCTTAGAACTGGTCACTATCGAGGTATGAAGATGCTGGGAGATGGCAATAGTAAAACCTGCCGTCTCTGCAGTAACTGTGATGATATTCCACTAACACCAAAACATATTCTTGACTGCCCTGCCATTTCAAGATCCCTGGCTCTATTTGGGGAATCTACTTGGGACCCTTTGACATCAAGAGTCTGTACTCTGACAACATCAAGGAGTTAGCCGGCTGTGTTTTGCGCACTCGTGGATATCTCTAGTTCTCCCCATGGACACCAACCAACCAACATGTTTTTTAGGTTTATTTGTTTGATCTTGATGTCTTATTTGTTAATTACCATTGTTTAATTATTTTTAAACAGCCCCTTTACCATAAAAACTGGTGATCAGTAACTACCCCAGAAGTGATCAGGAATTACCCCAGAAATGATCAAGAGAAGGGGTAATTCCTGATCACTAAAAATTTAAAATCTTTAAAATTCTAATTAGATTTTCAAACAAAATAAGGTAGCATATGATTCATCTCATATAGCCTCAAACTTCCAGTAAATATTAAAATTCTATCTTGAATAGTTTTTTCACAAAATAGATGTTTGCATTTTTTGATCAGGAATTACCCCAGGTCACCCTATTGATTAGTTAATTAAAAGACAAATTGCATTTTATATATTTAATGTATATATCAAATACAGAACAAGTAATATTTACTTATAATATTTAATTTATTTAACTTATAATATTTTTGAATTAAAAAGCTATCAAATTTTGCACACTTTGTCTTTATTGAAATTAAACTGTGGCAGGTTTTCAAATTTTGTTGTGAAGGAATTAATTTATTATTACACTATAGAATCCACTTATATCTTTTTAAAAAGATCCTAAACTACATTTGATTTGTAAATTTTTTGATGAATAAGAATGTCCATCTGTTATAAAGAATTATTGATATCACTGTTTCAGAGCAGTTTCTCTTTACTCAAACTCAAAACTCAGTGGCCCAACAGCCCATAGAGGGTCAAGGCCTACTGTGCCCATCTCAGTTTTCTTGACCTTGGACTCTGGGATGCGGGGGAAGATGCTCCGGTCAGGTGGTCAGCCGAACGCGGAACCCCCAGTGTTTAGTTCCCAAGTATGCTTGGTACTCATTTATCCACCCACTGAAGGAATGAAAGGCTGAGTCAACCTTGCCCGGCCCGAGGATCGAACCCAGGACCTGCAGCACGGGAGCGTGAAGCGCTATCAGTCAGCCGCCGGGCGTCAGTTTCTCTTTACACACTTCTCATAATGCAAAATCTATTTTATGAAGAAAAAAATATTAGTTTTACACATTTTTAATGATTTGTTTTAGTAACATTCTGGTATGAAAATGTAATTGATACAAAAACTATGAATAATTTTTTTTTTTTTTTGTAGCCATATCTTTTTAAGATCGAAAGATGTGCTAGACGTATCTCTTTTTATTTTTTTTATAAATTGCAAATAAGTTTTGGAGTTATCAAATTTTAAATGTTTTTTCTTATAAATTTCAAAAAAGGTTTAGAATTATCAAATTTTTAAAGTTTATTTCTTAGTAAAATTTTTTAATAGGTATATATTTATCATATTCACTAGATATTCAGCATTAAATATGAGCCTAAAATCTGTATTGAGTAAATAAAATAAGCTTAGGTATTGATTGTTTGTATGTTATATGTTGTGATACGGAAATGAGAGTTGTAAGATGAATTTATCTTTGGTTCTTTGAAAATATTATCTACAAGACTCATTTTTATGTAATTAAGTTAAGTTTTTTATGTTTACAGTTTGAAGGTATTTATGCTAATCCTCGTCTTATGCATTCAGTTGGGCAGATAGTTGTAAGTAAAATTATTTTTATTCATATGTTATGTTTTGCTACCGTTTTTTTTTTTTTTTTTTTAAATATTATATAAGTCTGTTTAACCACAGTAACATCCTTCAACAGCTTATTAACTAAACTACTGAAAACTCATAAAATAACAGCAGTTCATTTTTCAAAACTTTTTCTAATTAAGGCCATTTTCAATTAATTAATGGAGGTTTTTTTGTATTGTTTATTTTATTACATTGAAGAATATGCACTATTATAACGTTACATTGATTATGCAAAATGCATTGTTTTATTGAATACTTTTTAATATCCTCTAAATTGGTTCTAAAGCTGTTATTAAAGATTTTCTATATATGAAGATCAGTGCTTTAAAATTGATTCTCTGGTGGTTTAAACATGTGTTTTATTAGTCACTTTTTCTATTACATAGTACAAACCTAAAACTATTTTTAAAAGAAGTTTTCAAAGCAACACTCTTTTTTTTTTTATCATTATTATTAAATTGAAGGATAAAATTAAAAAAAGCCAATGTTTACAAGTTCCCATTTTTATATCAAAATATATTCCAGAAACCATCCGTGAAGAACTTTAATAATATTTAGTGTTTTAAGATCAAAATTGTTTTTGAGTTCAGTCTGTTACACATTTTTGTAAAGCAAATTTCATGAAGTCTTGTATAAGAAAAAGCAAGCATGTATACACCACTACAGCAAAATCAAAAATAAAGTATTTTAATTCTTCGTATGTGATTCATGACATATGAGGAAGAAGTAAAATTCTATTTTAATTTTTAAAAAATAATGGTAAAATCTCCTTAAGGATCCCCTTTAAACAGAAAATGTATTCAAAATCCTCTTTGTTAACCAAGGGAGAATTATAAGTCAACCAATAGAGTAGTTAAGAATGATTGCCCTTTCCTTTTTTATTTGCTAACGAATTTTTATTTTTGGATATTTTTTGTTTTTAATTTTATTCAAGGGGTACTATTGAATCTTAATTTTTAAAGTTTTAAGTATTTTTAAGCTTAGTTCAAGTTTTTAAAATATCATACTTGCGAACTTAAAATTAAAATTGGTAAAAAAATATAAAAAAATTTATTAAAACAAAGCAAAAAGTTTCCAAAAAGATCAGTTTGTGAATAAGCAAAATTGCATTCCAGTATTTCTCCTTATATTTACGTAGTGGAAATTAGAATCCATTTTCTGTTTTAAAAAAGCGGAATGGAAATTGCCCAAACTTAATCAAATATTTCTCATCATTAAGTCAGCTGAAGTAGAAATTGTTTGCTTGATGCGTTAAAAAAATTATTACTTATTTAAAATTTACTCTTAGTATAGAAGCAACTGTTTTTTTTTTTTTTTTTTTTGTAAAAATAATGTATTTCCCCTATTGAAAATAAGTGAAAAAAAAAATTTATTTTACTGTTATATGGAAAGAAGAAAAACAATTTACCTCTATTTATTATTTTGAATTTTATTTTGTTCAAAAAATTATTTTTTGTTTAAAAAAAAAAAAAAAAAAAAAAATTTATTAAGATCTTTACATTGCAATGGCTTATACTAATGATAAACCTTCAATTTGACTTTAAATGTTCAAAGAACAATATCAGTGTTATGAAATTTTTCTTAAAATATTTTTGTTGCAATTAAATTCTTATTATATATTTTTTTAAGAACAACATTTTTTATTTATAATATTTTCCTTTTCAGGGCTGTGTAGTTCAAGTTCAAGTAAAAAATGGGAGTATATTTGAAGGAGTTTTAAGAACATTTTCTAGTAAAGTAAGATTTTATTATCTTTTTCACTGTTAGTTAAGAATATAATTCCATTATTAAAAATATACACTATTTTTAAATTTGTAACAATTCAAAAAGTTTTTATAACCCTTACTTCTCCAAAAAAGTTTGGTTGTTAGGATATTAGTTTATAAAATCGATGTTCCATCGATGTTAACATACTAAATATTTTTAGAGTCTTCTCTGTATCTAAGAAGATAATTCATTGTATAAAAAGTAAATGAAGTAAAGTTTTATTTTCAAAGTTTTATCTTAAAAATTTATAAACTATTGTTATAAAAGGACTTTTATTTTTAATATTTACCTGATACTTATAGATTTTAATGAATTGTATGTTTTAGGCTGATTTTGTGCTTGAGTTGGCTCAACGAGTTGACAAGAACTCAAACAATCCTAGTACTGTGATAAACTCGAACAATCCTGATGATTATTTCGAAAAAATTGTCTTCAGTTTTGGAGATGTAATTATGATATCTGCTTGCAATGTTGATCCAGACTTTGCAACTCGAGGTAGTTTTTGCTTAGTAAACATATGATACTTTTTTCTTTAAGAATTAGGGAAATTTTTGGTAAACCTATGTTATAAAAGCAATAAATAAAACAAAACTGGCTAGTTCATTAGTTTTAAAAACTGATCTTTAACTTTTAATCACACTGAGCAAAACAGGCTTAAATTGCAATGTAGAAACTAAAAAATCAAAACCCTAACAAAACAAATTGTTTGAAGCAGAATAATTCATGTCAGCAAAAATGCTTAAAACTTTATGACAATTTCAATTGAAATTTTATACTGTGTTTAATTTTATTTCATAATGTAAGTATTTATAAATAGTTTTTCTGATTTTAGTTTCTAAATAAAATTGTTTCTCATTACAAAAAAAAAAAAAACATGTTGTACTTTAACTTAGGTGAGTTGTTTATATTTTATGAACATTTGTAAATTTTAAAAGTCACTTGAGCTCTGTCAAACAAAATTTAATAAAGACAAAATCAACTAATTTCATGGGGTGATTTGGCTATTGTCCTAAATAAGCTAAGATTAACAAGATTCAAGGATATTTGAATTTATTGATAAAATTAAGCAGTTATGTAAATAAGTGGGAGTTTTTTTCAGCATAATTGAAAATTTGAAAGTGGCAAACTTAATATTGAAATGGTATTTAATGAATAAAGTGAAATATTCCTCAGTACTAAATTATTAATTCTTCATTTGCCCCTTATATAATTTTTAATTTAGTGTCCTTAATGCTGTAAAATTCATAAAAACTGAGGAAAAACTTTCTGCAATAAGCCAATGATTCGTAAATTTACATTTTGTTATTAGAAATTCTACTGTTTAATTAGGAATGTTATAACTTATTAAAAAAATTTTAATGCTTGAAAATTTTAATGATTTATTTTATAGGAAAAATAGTCTAATGTCATTTTAATTTTAAAAGAATCTAATTTTATTCCAAATAATTCTTTTATATTTATTAAAAATGACATATATTATTTATGTATATAAAGTGTCCCTAAAGTATAGGAATGATCAAATATCTTAAGTACACATTGGATTTAGAAAATAAGGAAAACTAAATGCCATTTAATGAAACCGAAGTGGATCCCTTAACCTCCTCGTAAACATTAACTCTCTAAAGCTTTTTCTCGAAAATCTATATCTTCAATAAATAAATAAAAACAAAATTCCAATTTGAGATTTCAAAGTTGCATCCTGCTTCATTCCTGTAGGATTAGGGTTGTGGTTCAAACTTTAGTATCATTGGCGAGTGTTTTTTTTTTTTTTTAAAAATATGAAACATGTTTTTTTTTCTCTATATTCAATGTGTATTTCTCAAGATAAGACTGTTTTAAGACTTTAAAAACATCATGTAATAAATACTTCAATAAATTTCCTTCTAGAAACATTCACTGATACTGCTATCAGTAAATTCAATGGACAGGTTCTTGAAAAAGAGTTAGAGCCCTGGGATGGTGAAACTTCAACTGGAGATGGATTATTAGATCTCGGTACTGGTGAAGAAGAAGCGGTGGGTTCCATGTTTATTCTCATTAAAATAATTCATCTGTTGCATAATTGATTTTATTTCACCCATGATCCTGCTGCTGTCATGTTTTGTCCAGTTTCACATAAATGTCCCTTAGGTGAGTCAACCATACAAATGGGCCCAGAGATAGTCTTGGCCAAAAAGTCTTGACATCCCCCCTCCGATTCACGAGGAGAGTCTGTAACACGGAACCCTTTGCAGAGAGAGCTCCATTTCTTCTCCCTGCATGAAATAATGAAATAGAGGCTGCAGTAGGAAACGATTGTTTTGAATATTCTCTTAATCTCGAATTTGACTGAGTGAAATGACAATGGTCTTTTCTTTGGAAGGATACCAATACCCTTTTTAGCTAGAAAATCTGCATTTTTGTTTCCCTGTAGCCTACAATGTGAGGGTACTCACTTGGAAACAATTCTTTGTTTTGCAATCCATAAAAGATCTCTGCAGAGCTGGACTCAGGAATTCTTTAGCTCTTGTTTACTAGAAAAGGTTTGTAAAACAGAGGATGAATCCAAGAGAGTAATCACTTTTTGTAAGGAGTGCGATGTGTCAAAAGCTGTAGTAGAGTTACAAAATTAGCTTCTAGTCCTCCATCAAAATGAGTTGTATGTTTACCCACATGTAGATAAAATCTGAATATATCACTGAAAATTCCAGCACCTACTGAAAAATCAAAGTGAGATCCCTCATGTATGCGACACTTGGTTGTCCATATGTATGCAACCATTCCTCAGGTGGAAACCAGTCATGTATTGTTTCAAGAACAAAGTGCAACATGGAAAATATCGAATTTTCTTAATGTCAGTTGTAGATTTAGTTGAATGGCCAATTCCATGAAATCCAGTGGACTCATGGCGGTTGTTTTAGTTTCAAAAGGTGTCCTATTTATGATGTTCTATTGACTTATATCTCCAACCAATTAGATAAAACCACTTTGAATTTTAAAATTACGAATTTTGTCTTGATTGTAGTCTCAAAATGTATTGTAAGGCAGTCTAATCAATCTATTTTAGAGAATGGCAATCTTTTTGTTTTGATGAGTTAATTATTGGCTGTTTGTTATTTAAAAAAGTATTCTTAATGTATAATAAAGCAAGCCTCATTTATCATCAGTTAAATAAAAAAAAAAATTCTAAAATTTGCAATTTAATTTTATTCAAAACTCCTTTTTTTAAATTAATTAAAACATCTTAACTCTTGTGATGAATTAAATACCTATTACTATTCAAAATTAGGAGTAATGATGACTATGAAAATCCTTAAAATTCCCTATGTATAAAATATTTAGTACATTGCACAACAATTATCATTCAATTTATATTTCGTAAAATCTACTGGATTATTTTCTTATCCATGTTGACAGCTATGATACTATCTTACTGGTTAAGGTACTCATACTAAAATGTTTTTTATTTTCCTTTTCAAAAGACATCCTTAATAAAATGAAAATATTTAATAAGAAACCTTGATCTTTCTTACTACAAAAATTCTCTTAACAGTAACTCTAGTTATAGTAAATTATTTGTAAATGTTTATTCCAGAACGGTTGGGATCCTCAGGATATGTTCAAAACCAATGAAGAAAAGTATGGTGTAAAATCCTCTTTTGATAAAACCCTATCTGGTTACACGTAAGTTGAAAATTTTCATTTATTTTTTCTATGATTTACAATCTTATATTTTGTTCTTATTTGTAAAAGGAAATAATAATGTAACTATTTCTTTCATTAATTTACAATAGTTTTTGTTATTAATTTTTATTTTCAATGGTGATTTTAAAACAGAAGTAAGCCTAAGCAAATGCAAGAACTCAATTATGCTTACTGCAAGTTAAAAATCCGTTGTATATTTTTGTTTCATGTATGTTTGTGTTTACTATTATGATTATTAAATTTATTTATGTAATAAATGTATGAAATTTTAATAAGAAATAAGCTTTAAAAGAAAAGGCTAATAAGGTTTGACTCACAGCAGGTCTGTTTACCGGAGGGGTCTATTTTTCAATCTTTTTTACAATAAAGAATAAAAAAACTCTTTTCCTTTTTCAAAAAATAAAAAATATATTGACAATTGCAATTTGTTTAAAAAAAAAAAAAATTATGAAAATCCTTCGCTTTTTTATGATTTTTACTCTACTATCGATTTTTGTTTGATTTTAATCCGATTTATTATATGATAAAAAACACGTATACTACAGAAACGAAATTGGGTGTTTTAAAATTTCGGAGGTATTTCATTACAGGGTGAAAAAAATCAGATTTTATCTCTCATTTTGCGTAAAGATTACTACCACCGAGAATCACTCATTCAGTTTCAGAATGCAGAAAACTCTTGCATTTTGAACATAACGTGGATTTAAGATGAAATTGTCACAACTAGAGTGTGCCATAAAGTGATTATTTTGTGTGTCATAAAGTGTGATTCAAAATGTGCTAATTGTAATAGTATTAGTTAATCAAAAAGAGAAATCAAGATATGAAAAACTATGTGGAAATCCTAAACTGTTGAACAAAGAAATAGGATTTACAATAAAGTTGTCACATAAAGGTGATTTCTGGGTGATTGAAAAATTTCCGGACAAAGAATTTAGTTTAAAAAAATCAAGATTTTAAAAAGTTTGTGAAAATCTGTGGCAATAATGAAAATCTTCTCGATAAAACCACACGGTTTTATGGGTGAATCATCATTAATATAGTGCATAAAAATAGTTATTCTTCAAGTGTGCAATTCGAAATTTCCTGTCTGTGAAAAAGTAGCATTAAAAAATCATAAAAACTGAAAATTCTGGACAAAAGTTGAAAAAAAACGATATTGTAAATCCCCTTGTGTTATTTTAGGTAAATCGTCAATTTTTGAGTGCATGAAAAAGTAAAATAATTTTTCAACTGTGTGATTCCAAGTTTGCCAAACGAACTAATATCTAATTATAACATTGAAATTTTAAAAACCCTGTGAAAATCCGAAAAAAAAATTATCAAGAAAGCCATTCAAATTCACTATGCAATCGTCGCTAATTGAGTTGGTCAAGCAATAAAATGAAATACTTGATTTGGAATTCAGGACATGTTATAATGGCATATTAAAATATCAAGAATTTTAAAAACCAAGTGGAAATCTGCAACAATTGCTTCTGAAATTGTGATTGGCAAACCACGTAGATTTATACTTCCTTGAATTAAATTGACATTAATTATGGTCAATTTTTTTTTATTATTAAATAAGGATGTTTTGATGTTTGTTTACCTCAAAGACCCATTACCCGGAAAAATCTGCTTTCCAGACTTGCTGAAGTCCCCTCAATACCGGATATGGGACTTTCCACTGTATCTATAACTGAATGACTTATTTAGTATCTAACAATGCATTCTTTTTAAGATCATGTATAATTGTCAAAAATATTTTCTTTACAGAATTCCTCTAAATAAACAAAATACTGAAGAATATAGGCAAAAAGAAGAGAAAGCTGATAAAGTTGCAACAGAAATCGAAAGTAGTATGCATCACAAAACAAGAGCAGCTTTAGAAAATGGGGATGAAGAAGAGAGATTTAGTGCTGTTGTCAGGCCAGAAAATATGAATAATTTCAGGTACCTTTTCTTTTCTATTGTACTGTTTTTTTAAAGGGGAAAACCAGTCAGTGTGTGGAAAATAGTTTTGGGTAAATTGCATTTTTTGGTCCTTATCAATTTAAACTAAAATATACTATGCATCAATTACCCAGATTTATTCAGAATTTTGTGTTGTACCGTATTAAAAATAAGTTAATATAAAAGAAATGGTAATATATGTACTTCCCAAATACTATTTTTAATCAAAAGAAACTTATCCTTAGAAACTAAAGTGTAAATCATTAAAAACAAAATTTCATAAATTAGCTTGTGTCCAAAACACAATCCTCACTATTGGAAATACAAATATACAAACCATGTAAATGTGATGTTGACTTGTCTTGTTGCCCTTGTTTTATTCAAGTTAGCACCAATTCTCAGTTCTGTTCTTAAATTTTTTCTCATTTAATTTTCTATTTGGCAGCTTTGCCTTTACTACTTCTAAGCATGCGTTTCCAAAATAATTATCATTTGTGCATTAGTCGAATGCACAAATGATGCACAATATATTATGAAGTGAATAAAAATATATTGAACTATTTCTATTCTTTCGATGTCAGTTCCTTCTTTTTGTAGCAGATTGTCCCAAAATGCAAAAGTCTTAGTCTGTTGTTGTTTCATTGATGCTTAACATTTTATTATTGTTCCTGTTGTACAATGTATGCGATTTGCTGAACTGTTTATGTCCTTGTACCTGCAGAACAATTTCTATTCAAGACACAATAAAAATTTTGTATGCTATTATTGATTTCTATTTGTGTAAATTTAATTTGTGAAATAAAATATTTAATTTTAAGAAAGGGAAATAATTTAACTAGTGAGAGTTTTTTTAATGATACCCACAAAACATTTGTAATTATTTAAAAGTATAATTCCATGTTTAGGTACAAGTTTATCTTGGGGACATGAATTATTATTTTATTTTTAAAAATAGCTGTATACTTTAAAACTTTCATCCTTTTTTTGTTATTAAACTAGTAATTTTTGTTTGTTTAATTTAGGTTTGTACCACACAGACAGCGAAGATCTGCACAAAATATTAGAAATATGCGAAATAATGGTACATCCCACATGAATAGAAATTCTCATCAGCACACTCAGGTCTTTCCACGTGTTTCTAGTCCAACCACTGCAACAAATAGCAATAACTCTCAAGCTGGATACCGGCAAGTGAACTCTTCAAATTCCATTTCTCCACGTCAAACTCCGGCTTCTAGTCCAAGGCAGTCTAATGTGCCGGGGAATAATTCCACTCCTCAATTTCAACAAACGTCTACCCCTAGTCCCGTAAATCCTTCTACCCGTACTACTCCCCCTGCAGTCACTACTCCCTCTTCATCTCAAGAAGAAAATCATAAATTAAATGGTGGTAAGATAATTTAACTATTAACATCATTGGGATTATCCCATCGAACTGTCAACACTCGCAAAATTGCTAAAATCCTTTGCATAATGAAAAGCAATTTCCAAAATAAGCATTCTAAACACATTAAATTTATCAAATAATAAAAAAATGTAAGTGTAAAAATACATAATAAATAGTATCAAAAGAAAATAAAAACCTGTATTTATTTTTATAATTACATGTTGAATTATTCTTTAATCTAAGCATATATATTATTATAAATCATTTTGGCGACCGAAAATTCTTGAAAGCTTTTAAAGCACAAACAAACAAGTTATTATCTTTGTGTAGTCGCCACCACATTGCTTATCTGGTTAGATATACAATGCCATGCTGTGGTCATACACGTACATTTTCTTAGAAGAAATGATTCCATACTCTTGAAAATATGCCACTACACTTTTTTACACTTTCCCAAATTTGAATCATTTTGAAGCGGAGTAACAAAAAACAAACAGTATATTTCAAAATTAAAAAAATAACCAACTTGCATAGTCATGGATTACACAGTAATTATGATAAAATTTGCGGTTATTGGAGCAGAAGCTACCTTTTGGCAATAATATTGGGTTTGGCAAAAATGGCTGACGGGATAATCCCAAAGTACCCATTATTGCTGTGTCTATTACTATTGATTTTTTTAGAATTTTAGTTATACCTACAAAAATGACCAATAACTTAAAAGTTAATAGAATTTAATTTTTCTTTTTAAACCTACCTTTAGAAATACTTTGAGTATGACTACTCAATTTGACCTTCTAAAATCTACCATCTTTTATTTATTTAGAAATGTTAATAACTATGCATTGAATCATAATATATCATGTATCCATACACAGTGCACAAAAAAGCATTACTTTGAATAATTTTTAATCTAGTAATCGGATCTTCACTTACTGGAACTCTATGGTTTAAAGGGGTGATTAAGCACATATGATATTTTAAGTTATGAAACCAGGCTCAAAAGCATACTTTCTCCCAATAAACAAACTTTTTTTATCAATGAATTCAGTCTCCTGATCTTCAAAATATGAAGGATAGATGCAACCAGGGAAATATGGTTCCATTAATGTGGGAAGAAGAATGTTTGAAAGTTTAAACCCCCTCAATGTTAATTTTCCTTTTCGTATTTTCCCATATCTTGAAAAATTTTAAGCGAATTGTAAATTTTCCACACAATGTTAAATTTTGTGTATCCGAAAGTAATTCCATGTTAAAAATAATTTTGAATAATTCTTTATAATTTTTATTTTATTTAATAATAGTCAAAAGATTATGAATTGTATAAAAAAAATTTTAATCATTTTAAGGAACTTAATTTTAAAATGCAAAGCATGAATTTTGAGCAAAGCCAGTCAAATAGTTTCTGAAAAATAGAATTTTTAAATAGTATGTTATTTAAAATTCAATATCTCTGAAACTATGACAGAATTTGTTCAAAGTTTGTATTTTTCCATGTAAAAAATACATTCTTTAAAAGGATATAAAAATTTATATATTTTACACTTCAAATTTTTTTTAAAAAATTGTACACAGTATTATCTTTAGGTAAATTAATTTTATAATTGTGTGCAAAAAAGTTTATATGTACTTTTTAAAAACATCTAGCTTTGCGGCAAAATACACAAAAAAAATTAAATTAACATTTAGGAGTCTGCGCTTTTGACAGCTGTCGTAAAAAATCTAATGGGACCATATTTCTTAGACCAATATTTTCTTAATACCTTATTTTTAGGCTCACAGCCATCAATAAAAAGTTATATTTATTAGGAGGAAGTATGTTTTTGGTGTCTGATTTTGTAACTTAAAATATCATCTGCATACATTAGTTAGCATGTTTGAGGTCATCCTTTGAAATATAAGATTAGGTCCTAGCTCTTAAAGATCCTATCATTCAAACAAAAGTTGTTCCGTCTTTTCCATTTTTTTCTCAATTCATAAGAAAACTTATTATATAATAATTTCAGAATCTGACAAAACAGATTTGAAGTTTGCTCCTAAACCGCCACGCTCATTGAATCTGCATTCATCAGCTAACAAAGAAATGCGAGAAACTATTATAAATCAGCAAGTATCAAATAAAAACATGGACAGGCGTAAAGAATTGGATAAAAAAACAGCTGGACAAAAAGGTATAGCATACTTTTATGTTTATTATATAATTTAGTTTTTGTATTACTGGTGGCAGCAAAATTGAAAATCAGGCAAGAAGTGGAATTTTCATTGAAACTTCTGAACATACAGTTTCTCTATGTTAACGTAACCCAGACTGTTCAATTTTTTTCTATTCTGTTTTCAGAAGTGAACTTCTTGCAATAGATAAGGGACTATACTGAGAAAAATAATTCTCATAACCTTAATATATTGACTGCTCAATGTAAACTTCTAATAACTGGACCCTCATGGGGGCAAGATTATTATCTCCATCATGCATAAATTAAAACAAATATCCCTTCAACAACATATAATCAATATCCAATGGATTCCTTCTGTAGTTTATCTACACAAAAATGACTTGGCAGATAGTATATGAAAAGCGGGCTGCAGTTTCTCACCTGCTTCTTCTATAAAGCTAACATATCTTGAACTTTTCTGAAAGAAAATCTCAAATTAAGGACGATTGGTTGATACCTCCTACTCGCCACTGATACCAGGGTAGTAGACCAGGCCTAGTCTTGAGCCTTTATTATAATAGGAAAATCTGTACCACCCTCTTATGCCTCGCCAACAGCTTAGAAACGGCATGAGCGTGTAAAATCCTGGCCACTTTACTCCCAACACCTCTCTTGACGATTTCTAAAATTAAAAAATATATTAATTCATTCCTTACTGCTCTTATAGAAATGCGTCAAATGATACTTGATGTATGGCAAAATGTAAATTCAAGTTTTACTGTTAAAAAGCGTGGAATTTTTAATTCTTTGGATGAAGTTTATTTTTATGGGACTCATCAGATGCATTGCAGAGTGGGATTGGACAACACTGATAACAATATTGAATCTGGCACAGATATTCTAGAATTTTTGAATTTGTTGCTTTATAGCATGTTTTAAACCTTTTCATTGTTTTATATTTTTTGAAATATTCCTGGATGAATTTTCTTAATTTTTCTTATTCTTACTTTTTTTTTATCTGAATGTTATTTTAGGTATTGTTTTTAAAAACCTTTATCTGTAAAAAAAAAGTGATGAGAGAAAAGGGTAAATTGATACAAAGATAATTCATAATCTCATTTATTTAATACCGGTGTACAAGTCTATATTCAAACCTCTGAAATTTTACGGAAATCAAAAGATTGAGTTTTACTCTGGTATTTTATACGGTACTTCTCAACTAATACAAATGAAAAGAATTTTGTTATAAATATTTATTATATAAATGAGAACAAAACTTTCACTTAATAATGCAGTGCAGTGTTGGAAAATGATCGCTAAATGATAGTATCATGGTGGAAAGGAAAATTATCGAATGCATTTCTTGATTTGTGATATTAAATAATAGTTGCTTAAATACCAGTTCAATGCATTAGATAAAAACAATGGTTGAAAAACACAACTTTGCATCTGTAAAAAAAAAAAATTATTCAATTCAAACAATTAGAATTTCTGATCATTCGAATGACTGCTAATTCAAAAATATAGTGATCACAAATAATTCAGATTCTCAAGTTTCTACTGTCATCTCTTTTTTTTCTAAATAATTAAAGAATTATTTTTTGATATAAATATATGTGTTTGTGTTTTTTCCAGTTTAATATTTTTCTTCTTGAAATTTTTTTTTCATGCTTTTAGTATATATAAATATGATTTTGTATAACTTGTTGTGAGGCTTACATTTTTTTTGGAATATAATTGCTTTTTTTTATTTTTATTGTTTTATTGCATTTAAATCTCAGTAAAATTATCTTTTTTAATGCAGCTCGAGATGAAAAAACGGAAGATTTGAAGAGGTTCCATGCCAAGTTCAAAGTAATTTTTGAAACCTTTCATGATTTATTACAATATTTATGAATTTATTTTTCTTTGTTTATTTATTAAAATACATACATTAAATTATTACATGCTTGTTTTCTTGGATAGAAAATTTAAAACAGTTTTGCAAAATTGTTAAGCAATAGATAATTTCCAAGTGTTGTGGAAAACATCCACATAATATTCAATTTCATTCCAAGTGGTTTTCAGCATTTTAGTAGGTATTCTTCCATTTACTTGTTAATGATTGATATTTAGAAGTAAGTTGAGTACCCCAAAGAGAAAATCAATGTGTTACTTTTTCTTATAGTCCTTTGCAAACTGACTCAATTAGTACATTTTTCTTTAAAAATGTTATGTCCTGTGGCAGAATTTTTTCTCGCTTTCTGCGACAAACCTAACTAGAACCAATATCTTTCTGCAAGATATTTTTATTGTTATCAATATATGTGTAATGAATTTATAATAGTAGATGCACTTACACTAAGTGTTTATAAAAAAAGGCCTACATGCATAGAATAAAACTGTGTAGATTTTTTTTCTTCTTAATTTCATAATATAAGTTTAAATTTGTATAATCTGCGATAATAAAGAAAAATTATAAATATTTAGATGTGCAGACAAAAATGGTTACTGGAGCAAAAGTAAAGATAGAACTTATAAAAATAGCTAAGAATGGACAAAAAGATTAAATTTATAAGGCAAGATAACTGAATTTGAAGTATCAGTTTAAAACAGTATGATTTAATGTTTTATTATAGTAGTTATATCAGGTACAGAAACAAATCAGGTGAAAAAATTAGTATTAAAGTTGAGTAATACATAGTATAAAATATTTTTTTAATCATTTTAAGCATGGTAAACATTTGGAATAAAATATTTCTCAGTTTCTTGTATATATTTTTTATGAATATTAATAAAAATACGTAGTAAACATATTTAAGCATTTCTCAACATCTTATATATCGTGTTAATCTTAAAAGTAATTTTTTAATCACCTGTCCGGAAGTGTTTCGTAGAACAATTTTACCAACCATTTAATTAAATTTTAGCATTTTTAAAAATTTTATTCTTTACCCTACTACATTTATTATTTCTTCATTAATACTAATCAATTTTTTTAGTACTTTAATTTAGATTTTCTTTAAAGTAAAGTTCCTTTTTACATTATAGTCAAGTTTTTTTAAAAAGAATTATTGTCTGCTAGCTAAAAATAAAGCCTTGTTAAGAAATTAAAAACACTCCGCTGTTTAAAATTATTTAATGCAAAACAGCTGATTATTTACTTAGCATACCCTACTACATTTATTATTTCTTCATTAATACTAATAAATTTTTTTAGTACTTTAATTTAGATTTTCTTCAAAGTAAAGTTCCTTTTTACATTATAGTCAAGTTTTTTTAAAAAGAATTATTGTCTGCTAGCTAAAGAGTATAAAGATACCGAACATAAAAACTGTTAAATACGTAGCCAAAACTTTTAAGCGTCTTAAAATATCTCAGTATCTTAAATGATTATTTCGTTATGATTCCATGTAGATTTTTTTCCGGATAATATACTAAACTATTTTGTTTAATCTTTTACTTTAGCACGATTCCCAAGATATTATTGTAGTATAATTTGTTTTCAGGAACAATGCCTTATTTTGTTTAGCAGGAAACACTAAAAATTGAAATTTGTAAAAAGTTTCCGAAGCCGTGCGAATTTTAGAATCATCTGATTTTAAAAAATGCGATAGAAAATACGTAAATTTCCGAACTTATTTTGATTAAAAATAAAAATAGTAATAAAAAACGTGGCAAGAAGGCTAACATACTTTTTACAGAGCTGTGAAAACCAGTATTTCCTATATTTCGTCAAAAGAGGATAAGAATGATATTGCTCCAAGGGACCTACTCAATAATTTCGCTATTTCCAGATTGAAATCTGTTTGATCAAAACATATTTCCTTGAAAATAAAAACGGGGAAAAAATTAACTTTTATCTAAGCTTATTCCATTCATTTAATGATAGCGGTATCAAGGTTAAGGATATGCGATGGAAGCCCCGTTTACTATTATACTATAAATGCGTTAAATCATGCTGCTTGAATAATTTATTTTAAGCTTATTCTTTAATAATTTTAAGCAAATAAGGGTGTAAAAATAAACTCTATCAAAATACTCCGAAAGTATACCCTAAAATATTTGTAGAATAAACTTTGGAATCTATATATACAAAATACCTTTTCAAACAACTTCGAGTAGGACGGAAACGCTAACTTGTTTAAAATAGTTGTCCTTGTAACTATTTAATTTCGATTTCTGGTGCTAGGGGACATTCCATTTTCACATTCAACTTTTGAAATTTCAATTGTAAACGGAATTTTTTTATGTCCTTAAATTAAAATGTTAAGGCTTGCAGCAAAAAAAAATTGTACTGCATTGATTTTTTTACAAAATAGCGAATTATTATTTTTTTAATCTAAGAACCTGTGCCTATAACTTAAGTAAAACTTATTTTAATATCGAGTGAAATAATTTAATATATTGTGTAACTAAATAGATAATCCCAAGAAATTGAATTAAAAATATAAAAACTTCATTGATTTAAAAATTAGTAGATGATGATAAAAATAGACATGTTTTGAGCACAATAATAAAAGTCGCAAGTTATTCAAGCTTGACAAGTTTTGAGAATGGGTGAATATATTTGAACGCTCGAAACATGTCGACTTTTACTTCCCTCTTCATATTTTTTGAAGCCAGTTGAGTTTTTATCATCAATTATACTGTTTTACATTTGGGTCTTGATCATTATTTTGATAAAGATTTTACACTCGTTAAAGTAAAAATATGCATTTTCATATTTCAACAGGAATTATGTGGTCTTTAAAAACATAAGAGCATCAATATTGTAAAAGTTATATTTAACTTGATTTAAAATTAAAATTTTGAGACCAGATATTTTGAGTTAATGAAATTAAATATTTTATCTTTTAAGTTTTCGTGCCCCCCTTTCAGTATCTTAAGGACCTTACTAGCTCTGTTTAAAAAGAGAGTATCATATCAGATATATATAAGAAAACAAAAATAATCATAGTATCAGTATTTGGTGGTAAATGTAGCTTATCGTAATTGAAGAATATGCTGTGCGATATTTTATGTTGAATTTGCGAACGTTAGTTTCTAAATGTATCGAAGCATAAGGATGCTATTTGCTAATCATCTTTATCCAAAGAAAACATTGTTATCTAAATATCTAGCAGAATGAAGCGATTTTTGAAACAATGAATCATACTATATGCAACATATTATTTCAATATCTTATTCTTAAACATAACCTATTTCAATGCTCTTAAAATACCACTAAACATTCAGCAATTCCTTCAGTTATAGGAAAAAGAAATATCGTAAATTATAGAAAAACTTGTGAATGCGCATTAGAATTACTATACAATATACATTTTATTTTTCAAGCACTTTTTTTTTCTTCAAACTTTCTTGCCTAGAAGACTTGATTAAAGCTGTAAAAGTGATTATCCCTAAAATTTTGTATTTAGCCATAATGAGTTATGTTAATTTGATTTTAGTATGAAATCCTCGAATAAATATAGCAGAAACAACATAATCTAAATAATATCAGATAAAATGTTCATGTATTTAAATTCTAAAACTTAGAAAATCATAAATGTTACGGACGAAGAGTGTCGAGGATTAGCTTCAAAGTAATCTAGGGGAGTTACATTTAAAGCTTTTATTAAGAAAACGTTACAAGACGACACAAAACAATTATAGCTAGAGCATATTTCAGAGCTGTCTCCCCGTTGCCGTTCCGTGAGTGTCTGCTTTAGTGCAAATGGCGCTGCATGGCGTATGCAACACTCGTCTATCCTGATGGGTCGGTCCCCGACCAAGCTGAAATTCTAAAAAATAAAATTTTTAAGTTTAAATGTTCTTTTGACTGCAGAAAGCTGAAAGAGAAATATACAAAAAGTCAATAGTTCTTGATTGAAAAAAAAAAAATTTAAAAGCCACAGTTTTAGTTGAAGGAAAAAAAAAAAGTTTCTATTCAATGAAATAAAAATGTTTTCATTGATCATATCAGCTGATGTGGATGTGAGAGTTGGGCCTTCATGTCTTCCAATCTTCTTGACATCATATCTGTCGTGGGGTCGAACGTTCACAATTTCGTAAGGACCATAAAACTTTGGTCGAAGTTTTGCACCTATACCAAATTGGGTTTTCTTGATAGCAATCTTATCACCTATGTTGTATTTCCTTGCTTCTTTGCGTCTTCGGTTGTACTGCTGTTTACTTTGCTCTTGCAACTTTAGAATGTTTGCTTTGGCATCTTCTCTCATTTGTTGCTTATTTTGTAATGACAACTGGAAATTTTCTTCTTCGAGGATGGCCTTAATTTTGATGTCATTTTTATTTTTCATTTTGACGCCTGTTAACAACTCGAATGGCGTATATTTGGTAGCGTTTGAAACTGTGCTGTTAATTACTCGTTGTACAGATGACACATGCTTGTACCATTTATTTGGATCTTCGAGTGAGACTTTTGTCAGTATTGGTATCAATGTTCCGTGAAATTTTTCAACTTGCCCATTTCCACGAGGTACACCTGTTGTGATTGAAAGGAATTCGATTTCTTCTTCTTCGCAATATTTTTGAAATTCTGTTGAAGTGAATGCTGTTCCTTTATCAGAAATTATCCTTCTTGGGTTTCCAAATGTTGTTTGTTGAAGTTTTAGTTTTTCTAAAGCATCATGGGCTGAAGTGGATTTTACAGGATAAATCCAAAGAAATTTTGAGAAAGCATCAACGACAGTAAAAATATATTTGTAGTTTTTGTTTGTTGAGGGTAGAGGTCCTAAAAAGTCAATATGGTAGGTGTCAAGTGGTACGTCTCCTTTTGGAATCGGATGTAGAAATCCTTCTTTTTTGCCAAGTTTTTTGGAGGAAAGTATGCACTGAATACAATTAGAGATAACATTTTCTACTGTCTTTCGCATGCTTGGAAAATAGAATTGTTGTTTTAGCAAATTTTCCGTTTTATTTATGCCAAAATGTCCTTTAGAATGTTCAAGTTGTACGATTTGTTTTTGCATGTCAAGTGGAACTACTAAAAGTTCTTGGTCGTTTACTATTTTGTAAAGCACATTGTTTTTTAATGTATAATCAGGTGCTGAAGAATTGTTAATTAGTTGCTTTATACTCTCTGTAAACTCATCATTTATCTGTGCTTCTCTGATTTTCTGTGTTTCGTTATATTGTATGACCATAACTGGATATCGGCTAAGAGCATCTACATGTTGCATTCGTTTACCTGGCCTATGGAGTATTTCGTAATTAAAATCTTCTAAGAAGAGTGCCCACCGTGCTATTTTGGGTGGTAGATCTTTTTTTGTCATTGTCTTTTGAAACGCCTGGCAATCTGTATATATTTGGAATTTTGTGCCGATGAGATAATGTCGAAATTTTTTTAATGCTGTAACTATCGCTAAAACTTCTAATTCGTAGCTGGAATATTTCTCTTCTTGGGGAGAAGTTTTACGACTCATGTACTGTATGGGATGGAAATTGTTATCAGAGTCTTCTTGAAGGAGTATAGCACCAAATCCTTTAGCACTGGCATCACAGTGGAGTTGTAAGAGAGCACTTTGCTGATACAGATGTAAAACAGGTTCGGATGATAAAATTTGTTTCAGAGAATTGAAAGCTTGTTTTTGTGTAGGGCCAAAAATAAATTTAACTTTGTCTCGTAAAAGGTCGCTTAAAGGTTTTGCAATTAGTGCTTAGTCTTTAATAAATTTTCTGAAATATCCGGTTAGTCCTAAAAATGATTGAACGTGTTGAGTTGTTTTGGGTTCTGGAAAGTTCATGGCGGCGGTTGTTTTAGTTGCTGAAGGGCGAATGGTGTTTTGCTCAATAATATGGCCAAGAAAAGTTATCCTATGCTGTAGAAAATTGCACTTTTTGAAATTAAATTCTACACCATAACTAGAAGCTACTTCGAATACTTTTTTGAGTTTTACAATTCCTTCACTCTTACTTTTAGAAGGCACTATGATGTCGTACATATAAATTATAACAGTATCATCATATAAAAGATCTTTGAAAATAATTTGAATGTATTTTTGGAATACTGAGGGAGAGTTACACAAGCCAAAAGGAACTTTGTTAAATTCGTATTGTCCGGTTGGTGTTACGAAGCTGGTAAATTTGCGACTGTCAGGTTCAATTGAAACATGGAAATAACCGTTCCGAAGGTCAAGGTTGGAAAATAACACTGCTCCTTGAAGTTTATCAAAAATGTCATCAATGAGTGGTAATGGGAATCTCTGTTTAATTGTTTTGGAATTAAGAGCGCGATAATCTACGCATATTCTTGTTGACTGATCTTTTTTCTTAACAAGAACCAAAGGTGCGGCGTAATCGGACGAACTTTCAGAAATAATTCCATCGGTAAGCCATTGGTCAATTTGGTTATCTACGATAATTTTTTCTGTTTGGCCTAGCCTTCTTGGTCGTAACGCGATAGGTTTATCGTCAGAAAGAATTATTTTCATTTGTAAGTTGGTATCTTTAATTTTGTTTGGCTTATAAGATTTAATAAGTTGTTCAATTTCGGTACGCGTATCGGATTCTAAATGAGATAAATCAATATCGGTGTAAATTATATTTATATTAGATAAACAATAATCCGTATTTTCAATAAACGCATTTTTAATCTCTTTATTTTCCGGATTTGAAGAATTAAAATCGTTTGTTTCTGTTTCGGCAGACGAAAAAATATCGGTTTCGGTTTGTTTGTTTACATCGGAAAGAGCTCTCTGATCACGTGAATGGGCAGTTTCCGCTTTCCTATTACGCGCAGACGTTATTGAATCAAACTCATTCATTTGTTTTTCAAATAAATTTTGAGTAGAAGTACTTTTGCATTCGCATAAATTTTCGGTTTCAGTTTGAGAAGGGAGCGGTTTATTCTCAAAGAAAGACTGACCTTCACTTAACTGACACCACTGTATTGCACCCTCATCAGATCTATTTCTAAAAATTGGGTGAGAAAAATGATCGTTTTCTGAAATGAAAGAAGTAATTTGATATTCTTTTTTAGACATTGAGTTTAAATCGAAAGTATTTTGTTGTTCATTTTTATGAGAAGGAAATTTAGTTTTAGAATGCGGCGAAATCATATTTTCTTTTGAAATTCGATCATATTCTTTTTTAGCTTCGTTTAAATCATCCAAAATATTTGGGGGAATTATTAAGTCATAATAAAGATTTTTACAAACAGCTGCCGTTACTGTTATGGGATTTTTACGAAAACTTGGAAGTGCTAATTTTATTCTTGAAAGTTCAGCTTGTACTTCGTTTCCGAAAGCACAAGTTAATTGAACAGTTCCGACACTTTTAGTTTTGGAGGGGATTAAGTGATCTCGGACGCATATGTTTGCTCCCGAATCTACTAACGATTTAACTATTTCGTCATTAACGAAAATTTTTTCATATTGTAATTCATGCTTAGATTCATTAAATATTTTAGCTTCGACTTTGCAAACAGGGTCTCGATTTGTGTTAAATCTACGATTTGAATTAGTTTCGTTTCTGTGAAAGCTTTCGCGCAGATTATTTCGCGATTGGTATTCTGTAGAATTTCTCTCATATGATTTACGATTAAAGCTTTGAAATGAGTTAGTTTTTTGCTTGTTGTCGAACGGTTGTTGACGGTAGTGTTTTATTTCGGCAAAAGACTTCCGTTTCGAAACAAAATATACATCGCATTCTTTCGCGAGTTCAGTTGGTTTAAACCAAGTTTCGTTTTGGCCTATCGCAATATGTTGTTGCGTTTCACGATCGAGGGTAGAAAACAATTTATCGGCTATCATTAATTCGCACAAGCTTTTAAAATCATTAACGCTACGAAAGTTACAATAGTATTCAATAGCGCTTGTCAATCTTGACGAAAATTGTACGTGTGACTCATTAGGTAATCGCTGAGCTCTTCGGAAATTAATTAAGCATTCCTGGGGCGTTGGCTGAAATTCTCGTAATATAATATTTTTAACTTTTTCGTAATCTTGGAGTTCGTTCTCCGAAATGTAAAGTAAAATACTATTCACTTTTTCACCGAGAATATTAATTAATATTTCCGATTTGAATTCTGGCGGAACATTTTTGGTTGTAAACGCGCGTTCTAAAGAATGAAAGAATAAGTTAAAATTTTCGGGTTTAGTAGGAATCGGCATACTAAGTGTTTTAACCGATTTAATTAGACTTTCGAGATCTAAAGATGATGTTCTAATTGTCGCGTGTTTTCGGAATTATTTTGATTTGAGCCGGAGTTAATTGATGCTAATTCGATTTCTCTTTCGATTTGGGCTAACTTGATTTTTTCTTTTGCGCATTGTTCTGCTTCTTTTCTTTCTTCGACGATTAAATAAATCATGTCTTTAACAAATTCTGGTTCATTTTTGAACGTATCAGTTTTTTCTATAAGTTCTTTTAAACAAATAATAGTAGCATTATCAGGAACATCTATTCCTAATTCCTTGACGGCATTAGCTAAATCTTCTTTTTTAGTATTTCGATACATGTTTGATAATAAAAAGGATTGATCCTACCTGGTTTGAAGATTTCGGTGTTTGTTGACGTTGTTTTTGCTTATACAAGCTATCCGTTTGTTGAAATAAGTGCTCACAAGTGGTTTTCACGACTGTTTCACTACGATGATACGAGTTCACTTTTATCGTTGTTGACGTTGAATGCGATGACTTATGTAGAAGAGAAGTATGGATCTCCCAGTTCAATGAATTTCGATGAAGATATTTCTTAATTATGGACGGGAAATTGGTCACACAGGCGGTAGTATTGGCCTTCGTTGTAGAACGTAGTTGTTGAAGATATTTCTTATGCAATTAGGCGGGGAAATTGGCCTCTTGAGTTGTTGATTTTTCGCTGTAGAAGATATTTAGATCTGGAAATATATCATAGGCGGTGGGATTGGCCTTTTGAAGTTGAATGTTTTTCAGCAGTAGTTCGTTGTTGTCAAAGCGGGAAATTGGCTTTTCAATATAGGCGGGAGAATTGGCCTTTTGTAGTTGAATGTTTTTCAGCAAATGTTCGTTGTTATTTTCAAAGCGGAAAATTGGCTTTTCAGTATAGGCGGGAAAATTGGCCTTTTGTAGTTGAATATTTTTCAGCAAATGTTCGTTGTTTTCAAAGCGGGAAATTGGCCTGCGAAGATAAAATTGTTCGAAGATATTTTGAAGTATGCGGCGGGGTTATTGGCCGACTTATGAAGTAGAATTATTGCGCCTTTTGAGTTGGGCGACTTAAGCTTTTAATTTCAAGCATCGGGTTATGGCGATGACCGGGCAGAGCCCCCATGTTACGGACGGGGAGTGTCGAGGATTAGCTTCAAAGTAATCTAGGGGAGTTACATTTAAAGCTTTTATTAAGAAAACGTTACAAGACGACACAAAACAATTATAGCTAGAGCATATTTCAGAGCTGTCTCCCCGTTGCCGTTCCGTGAGTGTCTGTGTAGGGAGTCTGCTTTAGTGCAAATGGCGCTGCATGGCGTATGCAACATAAATAATTTCTAATCGATTCAAATTTTCTTTTCAGGGAAGAATAAAATAAAAAAAACTTTGCTTTTTGGACAGAAATCAGCTTAAAAATTGTCAATTGCCTAGAAACTTCGAGATATTTTCTATTAACTATTAATTAAACCTCAGTGAGTAATCACAGATTATTATTTCAATTTTTTTTCCAGTCAGAGCTTGGTTGCTTAGCAACCTAGTAAAATTAAGCATTCTTCTTTTGAATTAGTCGATGGGTTATCTTAAAATATTCATTTGCGATGGCGACTTTTTTTGGCGGTTTTCTGGACTATCGCCAAATATTTAAACCTTTGTTGCAACCCTATTTACCACCCAATTTTTTCAAAATTTTGTCTACCCCCCTAATTCAAGTATCTGGATTCCAAATATGTAAAAAAAAATATATGTTTATTCAGAGAAAGTACGTTTTTGTGTCTGATTTCGTAACTTAATTAATAGTTAGCACTAACTAATTAGCATATTTGAGGTCACCCCCAGGAACCATTAAGATTGACACTTAGTTCGTGAAAATCCGATCATTAGAACGAAAATTATTCAGGGTGATATCTTTTTCTTTTTTTTGCTGACTGTACAGGGTAATATGGTCCATACATATCAATTAAGCCTGCTTTTATAAACTTTCGATTATTTTTGTATCCAGCTGGTGGTCCATTTATTTGAATAAATGTTCTCTTATCATTTGTTCCAGCATCTTCTTCATTTCCTTCTTTAGATCTTAATCTCTGTTTATTTATTCGATCAATAATTGAGCCCCATGTTTCACAAATAGCTTCTGAAATTGGTATATTAAGTGAAGAAGCAACAAAAAAAAATAAAAGTAGGTATCCTACTGTTTAATTCTTGGAATGCAGTTTTGAATAGTAAATTTTGAGATCAAGTATTGCCATCACATATGTAGCAATGTAATTTGGAATACATCCATTTATTAAATATAGAAAACTCAAACAAAAGGAATTTCATCCAATATTAGAGTTAAAATGCTCTTCATTTAACCCTTTGGTTTCTCCTCCCTGATCTATGCTTGCTTTGGTATTTGGATACAGCATAAATTCATTATTAAATAAAAAGTTTAAATTTTTTGTGATTGCAAACGCACTTATAGTCTCTCTATTTTTAGATTTATTTTCTAAAAATTAGGAATCTGCCTGACTAATTAAACATCCAACATACTGTGACAAATCAATTAAGTTGTTATTTAATAATGAGGCTGAGTCTTTATTGGAATCATGAGCTCGTAAAATTTTTGAACTGACTGGTTTTTCTGGCAGTGGCACGTCATGAAAAGTGCCAGTCATCTTAGGGTCATGTGGAAACATTTCTGTTGCGGATCTTAAGTTGGGAAAAAAACTTTTTGGCAAATTATTTAAGAAATCAACAAATTCTTTGGTGTTAGAAACTGTCTTTGACAGTTCTTCAAGATACTTTTTTATTATATTCAAGGAGGAAAATGTACTTTCGATGACTGATGTGTACTGCCAAGGAAACAAATCAGACTTTTGGACCTTTCTTGATGCATACCCAAGACAACAGCAAACATCTGACAGAGCCAAAATATTGAAAATTCTTTCCCTACTCATAAGTGTATCTCTTAAGATGTAACCATTTGGATCTTTTTCACAAGCAGACACCAATATTTTGTAATCACAGATAAATGTTTTAAAAATGTCTTCACAATAAGAAGAAAATTTCATTGTTTTAAATAATTTTGGTTTATAAAAATGACCAAAATTTTCTGCATATTTTAATAATAACTCATAACTTTTACCCGTGGAAAAAATTTTCATGGTATCGTGTATTAATTCGAAAGCATTTTGAACTATTTTGGGTGTTTGGGCATGTTTTTTTACTAATTCAATTCAGTGCATGGGATCCCATGACACAACTATTTTTTTTTGCCAATTTATCTTGCAGATGTTTTCCAACATCAAGATTTGTGTATTGAGCATCAACTGCAAGGCCAGTTAAATGCTGGCGAATATATGTGGTTTCAAGACCAAATTTTTCAAGCGTGTTTAAAATACTGCTCGATAAACCATCACCGGTAAAATCAGTGACAGCATTATGTTCCAGATAAATTGACTTATAGAAGGATTCATGATTTATATATCGAATATAGGAATCCTTATACCAATAGTGTGACGACTACGTCTATTAGATGTCATTTTAGCATCAATAATTCCTAAAATAGTTGAATGATAAAATGCATATTGGTACCACTTAATCCGTTTTATTGATACAAACAGAAGGAAGAATTGTCACACAATATCACGTTATCCGGCAACGGATATGTTTTTAAAAGTAAGTTGTTTATATAGCTCGTATATTTAAGTTCCGGGAACGGTTTTTAAAAAAAATCAGGAAACTCTGGCAAAGGAATAATTAATTCAACAAATATAGACGACGTGAAAAACTTTATATTGTGCGTAAAACATCGCGATAGAGCAAAGTATCACCTTATAATATTCGTCCGAAATCTTTTGAACCAAAACCATAGAATTAGAACTTTGAAATCAATCTTAAATAAAAGAAAATGTTAATTTAAAAATAATTTTAATGTTTCTTTTTTTAAAACTAAAGATGAATTGGCGAATTTTAATAGAAAAAATTATGATGAACACAACATACAATATAGTTTAACAGTGCCAAGAACTAAACACTTACTAGAACAGGAGTACGGCCTGCTGTGCATAGCAAAAAGAAAGATTAAAGATCCTTTACACTTGTTAAATATTAAATATGAAAAAAGCTAATGCAATCTTTGTTTCATTTTTTTCTATATGAAAACAATTACAGATTGAGTAGTTAAATTAATTAGATTCGATTAATATTGTACTGACTTAATGAAAGATTTTTTTTAATAAAAAGAAGGTAAATAAAACTTTTTTCGTGATCAGATCAAGTTCAGAACGAAAAAAATAAACAGCGCTTGTGATTTGTAACAGAAGTCGCACTGTATTGTGTAAATATATAGCATTGATTCCCCACGAAGTACGCAGCCGCGGTTTTCGACTTAACAAGTCTATTCAGCATCTTAAAACAAAATTGTCTTCATCAGTACTGGAACATCGGTATTAGAGCCATACTCACTGGATTTTTTTCGCATGTGTATGGAAACCTGTTTGAAAGTGTGTTACCAGTAAATATTTTCCACCAATCTGGTTTTCATTCACATGCCAAAAAATCGTAGGTAGTGAGATCTTTCATGCTTTATTTTTTATCGTTAGATCACGAGTGTTTTTTTCTGTAGTCATTTTATCTTTAAAATATATATATATAGCTATTTTTTACCTTTGACTGCTTCTAAAATTTCTTGATTTGTTGGAGATGCTGTTTCATCTTTACTATCGACATCGCTACTAGTAAGAATATTTGGTTCGAATCTAGAACGTTTTTTTTTTTTTTTTTTTTTTTTTTTTCAATATTAGTAGTGTGTGAAGCTTCTTTCTCTTCTCTTGTCGCTTTCCAGAAAAAAAATCTCTGACATCAATAGATGTTGTCGACTTCCATCTTATTTCTTCTTCGGAATGCCGTCTTGAAAAATGAGTTTTCAAATTTTTTTAATTATTGTTGCTTCACCAGAGCAACAAATAACCTTTTCGTTAGACATGATTTTTTTTAAAAAAAGAATCTCTTTAGCATGAAATTTTCCACGAAAGTGCAAAAAATTAAAAACGCTCTGTTCTCATAAGAAAACACAAAGCAAATTACTGCGCCAGCGATAGAGGATGAAGTTGGCAAATTTCCAAAAATAGCTTAATAAAGGGGGGAAATTTCTCCCCTTTTTAACCAGTTATATTTGTGTTGGAGATTAATGAAGGATCATGAGCGCTTTGCCCTTCCCTGGTACGCTAGAAAGACAATTATTTTAAAACAATTCTGTAAGAAAAAATTTTGAAGAACCATTATTGCTTCTGCAGAAATTTTCTGTTTCTGTAGAAATTATTTTTTTGTAAAACAGCTTCTGTTTCTGCATAATTTTTTTTTTTTTTTTTGAGAACTTTTGTTTCTGCCATACCAAAAATTTGTATTTCTCACATAAAAAAATCTTTCTGCAAAAACTCAGTCGCTTTCTGCGACGATGTCACCGTGTTTCTGCCACAGGGATGTTATGTCACGTTCTGATTTATTTGGAAGTTATTTATCGTCTTTAATTTTGTTGTGCAAAAATGATTTAAATTGTCTTCAAAAAAAAAGAAAAGAAAATAGCAATTATTAACATAGTGGCTCATGGGGTAGAGCATTTGCCTTCCAATTGGTTAGAATACCAGCTATGCCTTGTTGATATGCTGATGCAATGACCACAATGCTGACTTAAAATATCCTCAGTGGTAGACGGATCATGGGTTAGAGTCTCCTTGCTCTCGGGCTTACCGTGAGAGGTTTTCCTCTCCTTGTAATGCAAATGCCAGTTAGTTCCATCAAAAAGTCGAAGGCAAATTTCCTCCAGTATTTGATCCAAGAGTTCCCTTGTATTCTGGATTAGGTTTAAAATTACAAGGCTATGGAGTTGAGCATTACTGGTCATATACCCAAAATATTGGGTCGGCTGTGCAACTGTCGTAAAATGAAATGTTAATGTACTTCTTTTTTTTTTCTTTTTTTCCTTCATCATTTTGAAATATGCTTTATTTTAGCACACCTTCTGTTTGAAGCACACTTCTGTTTGCACACCTGTTTTAATCTACTTAATTCAGGGCTCCCCCTGGCGACTAAAATTACTAATTTGAAGAAAAGGCAATTATTTTACCAAAAACTGGCAAAACTACTTATTGGAAAAATTGGAAACTTTTTTTATCATTTAGTTTAGTGATCACCAACTGGCAGCTTAAATTTTGACAACAGAATACCACTCAATAATCATCTCTAGAGTAATGAATTTGGATTATGGCATTACTCTATCCTTTTCTGTCTACAATGATCAATATTCATTTAAAACGTATTTTGAAAGATGAAAATTAGTGTCATAATTTTTTTTCTCTCCTAAGGACAGAAATATAATATTGTAAATTATATATTCTGTTGTATCTTTTCTAATCTTTGCAGCATTACCAGAGTTGAATCTAATCAATTATAAAAATATTTAATTGCACGAATTAAATTTCTGTCTGACATGTTTGACTTTTAAAAGCTTTTATATTGTTTTGAAAATGTATTTGTATAATTTGATGATGAATTATAATGGAACTATATGCTGTTGCAGAGGATTACTTATAATGCAATGGTCTTTTCTTAACTTTTCTTTGCTTCGGATTATAACTCTATTTATTGTTTTCAGCTTTCAGAAGATCCCAAAGACACTCTGGATCGGGATAGTGTCCAAAAACCTGATGTACACCCTGCGACTTCATCGACTCACCCAACTAAGCATCATCACAAGGATAGACAAAAAGAGGAAGAAAGAAGGACTCCTGATAACAGGAAAACTCCTGAAAGTCCAAAAAATTTTACCTTGAATCCCAATGCAAAAGAGTTTGTCTTCAATCCCAATGCAAAGTCTTTTACTCCTGTGAGTGTTTTTAAGTATTATGTGCCTAATCGTTTTTCTTAAACTCCTTGTTACTGTAACCGTTTTGGAGTAATGCACATGGTTAAATTTCAACCTGCAGTTTCTTACTAAAACTGATGTTAATTTGTGAGAGGAGAGAGTATAGGAGAGAAACATTCTATAAAATTAGCCGATTTTACAAAATCCAAGGAAGTTTGTCCTAATTTAATTAAACCAGTTTTCAAATATTATAAAATAAAGCCTAGGATAGGAACATTTTGACAAAATTTACCAAGTCATCAAAATTTTAAATGTTTCAATCTTAGTTTAATTACACCAATCAATTCCATAAGAGGAAAAGGTATAGGAAGGAAACATTCTCCCAAATTTGCCTGTTTACTAAATAACAAGCGAGTCAAGTGTTTTTAACTTTATAACTCTTTTATTTGATGTTCTGCAGAAATATTTCTTTTGTTAAAAGTCACAGTAAACATACTTTGTCTTTTTTCCTCTCTCTTTATTTAAGTTGAGTTGAACCTGCTTTGAATTGACCCTGTTTCATAGAAAGGGAGAAAAAAATTATTTATAAATTTATCCTATTAGAAATATGCTAGTTTCTATTATTCTGAACAATTCTTTTTTTTTTTTTTTTTTTCTTTCGTGTGCATTATAAATTCTTTTTTGTGAATGAATCGATTCTAAAAATCTCTGAGCACTGTCATTTATGTAGATAAAATACTGTTCTATGTATTCACATTTTTTTTAAAGCCATACCTTGTTATGAATTTTTTTCCAATAAATTCCTTAATTTATGCATCCTTTATCCAGAGTTGCCAATGCTTTGAGCTAATAGCCACAGATTTTCACCCTGTATTAAAAGTGATAGCTAAATGTGCCTAAATATTTGAATCAAAACGATTTTTGCAACAACATTGCATAAAATAAGTACCTAATTTATAAACTATGTTTACTCGTTATTTAATTATCACTTTAAATAAAAAATGTTTTGGGAATCTATAATATCAGGGTTGGTAGCTTTGTTAATATGTTACATATTTTAGAAAAGCTTACTCATAAACTATTATGTAGTTCTATAGTGTTAGTTGGAAAAGTTACAATGCAATATAATGCTAAATGTTTCAGAGGGGTGTTCCAATACAAGCGGTAGTGCCTCCACCTGTACAGCCACCACCAAGACTTCACACTCAAAGCCCCATAATGGCTATGCCTCAACCCCATCTAATGCCTGGTATGGCTCAGCCTGTGTTTAATGTGGCACCTCATTATGTTGTATCTGCCACGCCTGTTTCAATGGCTCCGCCATTTACTCCTGCTTCATCGGTGGCTCAAGCACCTAGGTTCAGGAAAGGTATATTTTAACATATTTTTTTTTTTTTAAATTATTACTTCTCTAATACAGACTTAATAAAAAACATCTTCATCTAGACAAAAAAACAAATAGTTCATTTTTAGCTGAGAATTTATCTTTTTCTATTTAAAGATTTGTGTATTAAGATTTTAAATTAATAGGGTCTCACATCATATTTTCTGTTAGTTATGACACTCGATAGCTGAGTAGTAGTGCTTTGCTCTCTTGTTCCGCAGGTCCTGGGTTCGATTCTCGGGTCAGGCAAGGTTAACTCAGCTTTTCATAAATGAGTACCAAGCATGCTTGGGGATTAAACACTGTGTGCTCCGTGTTCGGTTGACCATGTGTGATGCAGAGCTGTATTTAGTTAACTTCCCATTAATTAACATTCTAACTTATGTGGAGAAACTTAGCTCAACTTTAACACAATCAGCTGGCACTGGCGTCATAGGTCACATGTGTGGGTATTGTAATCTTCTTGAAGTGCAAGTACCCAATTGTTGCGAAGTTTTTTAAAAAAAAAATTATAATAATTTTAGGCCACATTTAGGCATAACTGCCATCAGTCTAGGGCAGGCAACCCAATACAGTTCAGAAGCATAATAGCAATTACAATTGTTTTTAACAGAATTTGCCACTGCTGATAAGGTCTCTGCACATGTTGTCAGCATTGCGTAAAGGGCAAGTTAAGATATCTGCTTAATCATATCTGTGCAGATGTTAAAATTACTTAGTCATTAGCACACCTAGTCTAGTGATTATCAACACAAGTCTTTAACAAATGTTGTTAAAATGGTTGAAATTGATGACAGATTTGCTCCTTGAAATGTTCCTGTTTTCTGTCCTTTATATTATTGCATTGAAAATAATTTGAATTTTAAAAGTCATAAAAAATCATGTGATAAACATATCAATAACCGTTCAAAAGATTTTTTGACTGATTAGATTTGTAGCATATCAAACAAGTGAACAAAAGTAAAAACTCAAATGCACAATTTCAAAAAACTGTGTCTTAAAAATATGATTTTTTTTTTAAAAAATCCTAGTATTTCAAAACCTACATTAAAATCTGTTTCCAATAACTTTCAAGAAACCAATCTGCAATCGAATTATCCTGAACGAAATTTGTCAGCATAATGTCCAATTAATATCATGATTTTGAAAACATGTAGATATCAACATTAAAAAAACAACAATAAATTTAAATTCCTGTGAATTTTAAATAAACGTGTCACAATTCTGTATTAAAATAAATATAGTATTTAAAAAATCATGTAGTATCTGCAATAGTTATTAATAAAAAAATGATTTCAAAAATATGATATGGATCTATAATACGATAGTTGTGAATCGACCCAGGGAAGAAAAAAGTTCAATTGCTTTATTTGCAGAAATAAAAAGGAGATTTTAAAAGAATGGCATTAAGAATATTTTAAAATAGAAAACTTAAACTTTGAAAGTAAAATGTAGATGCTGCTTTATGCATTTATTTGTATAGCCTATATACTTGCATTGCTTAACTTTTTTATTTGCCTATCATATTATATTTTTGGGACCACTCAATGAAAAAGGTAGGTGGTCTTTTTGGTCTACTTATTCTTATTTTGGTGTGAACCCTACTTGTAATATTAAAAAAAAAATGGAAAAGTTTATAATTGTGACACACAATAACAATAAATTTAATAATGCGTAATAAGTAAATTTTAATTTAATGTTAAATTATGTTTTTAAAAAAGCATGAAGCCAGAGTTGTTCAATTTATTAGCGTATATTCAAAATACCTACAAATTGTAATATTTCATTTAGGAAAAATGTTTCTTCAAAATATATTAACTCATTATGTTGTAAGGTAAAATCATTCATTCTTTTTTTATGTTTTTTAAAATTATATAAAAAGGAAACAAATAAAGTTTTTTATTGAATCAAGTTATAATATTGATCTTCTTTAAGATTTTTGAAAATTTTTCTTACTTTTAAATTTTAGTTTCAATTATTTTATTACAATCTGTGGGAAAATACCCTTCAGTTGTGTTTTAGTTACATGCATTATATTTTTATATTAGTTTTTTTTTCTGCTAAAAAATCCTTTTTTGTTTTTTCTTTTTCTTCATCATTTTTTTATGTTTCTCAAAGAAAGTTTTTTCTGTTCCTCCAAATTTACCTTCTGCCTTTTTAAAATCCTTTTGGTATCAAAATCATTATCACTATGAAGACATGATATTTTCAGCTATGCCAATGACTCTACGACATGACCTGTCTCAACCTGTGCACGTTCAAGCAGCTACTGGACAACCTATTCTTGCTCAGCCTACCCTGTCTGGACCGCAATTTACTATTCAGTATGCTACTCCTCCAGGAATGTTACATCCACCTGGTCCGCCACAGCAGCTTGCCTATGCTCAGGTAAGTCCTTTCATTTGCCTGTATCATGAAAAGAATAATGAGGAAGTTTGAAATCATTTTAAAAATTTTGATTTGGTTCGAAAACCTCACTTCTTCCTAAGTGAGCTTTAGCCACCATCTTGAATTTACTGAAAGGGACTCTTGAAAAAAACTTTTGTTTTAGTATGTAAATAAGTGAGGTATTATTTTCTATATATCCAGGGTTGCCACTCCACAGGGAAAACCTAGAAAATACAGGGAATTTAAAGATCACCACAGGGAAAATGCAGGGAATTATTTTTTCTTTACAAACTGGGAAAACGCAGGGAATTTTTCTTATTTTTGTCTTTTAAAACAATGGTGACCACTCATGGCGTAATCTGTGGGATATTTAACCATGATATTTCAGCTATACTGAATTATTTCTTTTACTATAGCATTATTTAAATATGTTCAGCTGTTTCTCCAGTGATTAAAACTTAATAAATATAGTTAGCCCAATATAGTTCACATAAGAGCACAGTAATTGTTTCCTCTTAATATATTGTGTATAATATGTGCAGGGAAAACAATGGGAATTTTTTCTTCTTTCCAGATTTTAGAGACAACCCTGATATTATTTTATACTGAATAAAATGTCACCAAAATCAACTAGATAGGAAGAATAGTTAACAAATTTCAAGTAATTTCTCAAAATTACAAATACTTCAGTAAATTCAAGATGATTGCTAAAGCTAACCTTGGAGGACGGTGCAAGCTTCAGATATCCTAAACACATATTTTAAAACCATTTCCTGCTTTTAACTGCATAGGAACTGAACTATTTTATTTCTGCTCCTGAAGAAGTTAATAAAATATAGTCATTGGCGAGTCGTCAAACCAAAACTATAATATTTTCAAGAGATAACTGAACTAAAATGCAATTGTCGATGCGGTGGGAAAGATTCATTTGCTAGGTAGTGGCAACTGTTATGCAAACAAGAAAAGTGTGTACTATCCCTTAATATCCTGTCCACTATTTTTGCCAAATCGGAAAATTGTCACTAAAACATCATGGTGCTGATATTCGGTTACCATGCAGTATAACACCAGTATGGTGCACGCCTCGCTCACTGAATCAATTCATTCTTGTTTTGGTGAAGTGGCATTTTAAAGCAAGTATTTCTTATTTCTAGGAAGAAAAAAAAGCTTATATTATCAAGAGCATTGAATTAGAATTAATAACAAACAGTATTTAACAATTTTGGTCTGCTTTAGTGGTTTGCTTTAGATATACTTAAACAGGCCTTTTTAATCTTAGAGTGAGAGCAATTTAATAATTAATGAAAACTAAATTTATATACATGGCATGTAGTAAGTACAGTTTTGCACTTCCCTACCTGAAAAATGGACTGTATAAATTTGAGAGTATTGGCAGTTTCTGGGATTAGAGGTTAATACTAAAAATACAATTGTTCAAAGATTAAAAAAGAAAAAAAAATTTTTGACCATATGCAGCTTTTTGGGGAGCTGCACAGATTTCTGAGGTCCAAAGGTAAAAAAAAAAACGTTTTTGTGGTCAACCAGAGTTTTTTCTTTTTTGGGAAGGGCTGCACACAGATTTACAGGGTCTAGTGTGTTTATATTTACTACCAAGACCCTGCTATATAAAGTAAGTATAAGAAGTGTGCTTACTTCTGCCTCGGAATCGTAGATTATGACCTCAAAAGCATGTGCATTCGAAAGAGAAATGGGTGTCCAGAATCAGTGATGCCTATATTAATGAACTATGGAGAAAGAGATTTTACCAAATGTGTCTAAACTCCAAGGATGAAATGGGCTGACCATCTAATACAGTCACTGATTGAATCCACGTGTAAAAGAATTTTTGACTTGGTCATTTAGAAATCAACCGTGAGGAAGACTAACTCAGATGGTTTGATTCTGAAGATATGGACATACTGAAGTGTAAAAACTTAAGAACTGTTGCAGAGTACAGGCCTGGGTGGAAGAGAATTCTTGAATAGACCAGTGTCCACCCTGGCCTGTGACGAGAATGATGATTATAGGTAATTTTATTAATCTGAATAAAGCGTAAATTTCTTCCTCACTATGAAAATAGTTCAAAATTGTATATGTATTAGGTCCTAAATTCTTTATTTTAAAATTTTGATGTATAGTCATTCAAATAAATAATATGCCTGAATATATATTGAAATGATGTTATATATTTTGTGTTTTACAGATGTATTCACTGATGCCTCGTGTTTTAACTCCACAACCTGTAGGAATGGTGCCAACCTCAGCAGCCTATGGGGAGAGCCCTCAAATTCCAACACATGTTTATAGTAAGTTAACAGAGCAGGGAACATTATTTTTAACATTTCATACTTACTGTTTGTTTTTAAGTCTTTTTTTTTTTCCATTTTAAGCATTAAAATAAACGTTTTGTCAAATCAACAACAAAAAGGTTTTTGTCAAATCTACAATTAAAAATATATGCCGCTAACACAGTCTGTCTTCAACTTGAGGGAAGCAAAATTAGGATAAATCGTGAATGAAAATTTTATTTGTTAGATTATGATTATTTAGTCAAATTCTAAATTAAAATCTTTTAAGATCATTTTAATTTTTGCTCAGATAATGGACTGATCTAGAAGAACAAATTTTCTTTGGTGGAAAACAGGGATTGCAATATTCAAGCAATTTTGCTGTAAAAATGAGCTTTTTATAATCTGCATTTAATGCAGATTAAAAGGAGGAAAATATCAATTCAGATTTTGCTGAATGGGTGAGGCAATGCATTTGCTACTTCTTGTTCTTTTAGTAAAAAAGTTATAAGCAACAGACACTCACCAGCCATGAAACCAGAGAAAAGCACAATCAAAACCTTGCTACTTAAAAAATAATAATAAATAAAATAAAAACATTAACTATGTGGAATTTTGAACCGAAAATTAATACTGGGGAAAATAATATATCAATGTCACATTTAATGTCTAAATTTAAACAACTTTTCAGTCCATGAACAGTCCTGTAAAGCTGAATTGTTATGGAGCATTGAAGCTTGTTGCTTCACATTCTTCTTTTAATGACATAGCAGAAATATTTTTACAGATAGGAATATTGCGAGACAGTGTACTTTGGAGTGTACGAAAATGATTTGATTTATTTGTTTTGTTAAGTTCCATTTTTTCAAGACTCTTCAAAAGTCATTAATTAATAAAAAGTTTCTAACATGTTTTGATGAAACCTTAAATCATCTTTCACAAAAATGACAAACGGATCTTGTAGTGAGATATTGATGTGATTCAACTACTAGTCTCCATAAGTTATTTTAATTCAGTATTTTTAAGGTGTACTGTTTCAAAAAATTTTGCACCCGAGATAGACTTGCAGTTACTTTCGCAAATTAGCATGAATGGAATATCAATTTAAAATTTCTTAAATCTGTAAAAGGAGAACTTTGGTCTGAAAATGATTTCCAAATATTGGACACTTGTGGATTACCTATCACTCATGGGCTGTAGTAGCTCAAAAAAATCATGTTTTGAGATAAGAGTGGCCTTTATTGCTAAGGACAATGCATAAGAAATGCTTTAGTGTTTGCTTAAACAAAGATTACCTTCAAGTTGAATTAGGAGTTGTGCTAGTATTGCTGCTGAAAAGAATGTGTATTTTCATATTTACACCTGTCCAAAACTCATGTTTTTTTAGTTGTGCCAATATTGCAGCCCAGAAGCGATATAATCCATAGTGCATAGCAATATGGGCAGAAATCAACTGAATGGAAAGTTGATGTTACTCTAAGCTCACTGTACGAAATATTTAAATATAGTCCAGCCAGGCAAGCTTATTTCCTAGAAATTACAGGCTCTTCGGAATTTCCTTTTAAGTTCTGTTCTATCCATTGGTTAGAAAATGTATTTCTTAGTGAGAGTACTCTGAAAGTTTTTAACAATATAAAGAAATACATTGAGATTTGTAAAAAACATTCCCTGGATCTGTCACATGTGGCAGTGCGATAAGTGCATGCTGAAACAAACTTATTCTGCTTATATTGCTAACATAAACAGAATTATTGCTAGAATTAGCTCCTTTTCTTATACTGCTAATATTCTTTAGCCATCCCTTGAAAAATTTCAGACATCTGAAACAATTATGTCTTTTTTATATGAAAATATTTACATTCCTGTTAAGCGGCTAATAAAAAATATTGTTAAAAGTAATATTCTTTAATAAGCAAAATCATTGGATAGCTTGTTTTTGGTTGATCTTGATGATCCTAATAATCTAAGACTTAGAAAAAAATACTTATATCGGCATAGTAGCATCAAGCATCTTAAATGCTAACGAAGCAACTGAAGCCCAAAAGAAAAACTTATTAGCAGTGTGTTTTGTGTTCATTAAGAGTACAATAAAAAAAAAAATTTGAGTGTGTGTCAAAATATTTTGCAGTTATAAAAGCAAGCTGCATCCTGTTTGAATTCTTATTTGTTTAAAAAAAAAAAAATAATAAAAAAAAAGCTTTATTATATGAACAGAGAATAATTAATTTGCTTGAATTGCTTTTCTCTGAAAGACAAACTGAACAGCGAATACAAGGACATAGCTTAATTCCTTTCATGATATTATTCGTTTGGATGATTTTTATTAGTTTTAAGTACGAAGAATTTTCAGATTTGTGGAAAGTTGTGCAAATAATTCTTATACTATCACATGGCAATGCTACTGTAGAAAATGGATTTAGTTTTAATAAAGACATGCTTGTTGAAAATCTCAAAAAAGCTTCCTTAGCAGGTCTCAGAACTGTCTATGATGCTATAAAATGTTATGGGGGAGTTTTAAAGGTTCCTATATCAAAAAATCTTTTCCAATTCATAAAATTTGCACTTGTGAAATATCACGAGGTTTAAGAAAGAAAGAAAACTTTTGAAAAAATAAGAGAAGAGTCCTGCAGACGGAAGGTGGAATTGCAATCCTGTAGAAAAAAAATTAATCTAGATACTGAAAAATCTGTAGAAGTTGCTGATTTGATTCTCAAACATGAATTTAAGAAAAATTTTTAGTCTTGTTTTGAAAAAAATAATTTTCAATTACATTTTTATTATGATAGCAAGATTGTTGCTCTTTATTTTATTTCTCCAAATTTTTTAATTTTTCAGTAGTTTTATTTCAAATAGTGTTGAATTGCTACAGCCCCTTAATTTTTCCAGTGATTAGAACTAAGGGAGTGTCGTTATTTCAAGAGCAACATGTGAACACCATGGTTTATTACGAAAACTAATTTTAACATTGCACTTATTCCTCTGAATTGAAAATAAATTAACTTCTCTTATTCTACTCTGATTTAAGATTAAAGTAATATGTTTAAATGAAAAAATATTTCGAAAAGTTTTAACACTTTTAACTTTTAAGAGATATTTTACTTTAAATAGTGAAGGGTGCCAAGCTTAAAAGTAAATTCCTGTCAAAAAATTTTCAAACATAATTTTTTTTAAGACAAAAATATTTACACTATGCTTGCACTCATTACTAAAATGGTGACACTTAACACATTTCATTTTTATTACAGTGTCTCATCCTGCAGGTCCTGGTTTACAGCATGCTATGACTAGTGGTAATGGTGGACAACATTCAACACCATCCACTCCCCAGTCCCAGACTCCAAACATCCATCCTGCACCTTCTCCAGTTCATCAGCCACCCCCTAGCGGTGGACACGGTCAGCCACCCACTCCGACTGGCCATCCGAGCAACGCTCCTACACCCCAGCCAGTCATGTATAGTCATGGTCATGTGGCTGCGCATCCTCTACACCCTAATCATCAGTCATCGAATCAGGGTCATCCGTTTGCAGCCTCGTACCCAGGGACTCCGCAACCCATAGTTCTCTTACAACAACAGCCGCATACTTTTACCTCATCTCTGCAGAACCATTTGCATGGTCAAACGGCTGGTAACCATGCTGGCACGCCAACACATGTGCTACAGCACACTCCTTTGGCTATGATACCAACTAGTGCTGGAATGGTGCATTCCCAAACTCATTATGTTCCACATTCACAAGGTAAGTGGATAGAATTTTTCAACAAAAGAATGTTTTGAAAAAAATACAGCAATAATTTTGATTTGTTTGTATAGTCTCACATATTTTTGTTAAATTTGTCAATATGTGTGTTGTCACATTTACTTGAAGATTTTAAAAAAAAGTGTATACTGTGCCATATACTAAAAAGAATAACCTAATGTTATATTTAAAGAATTAGATGATTTTTAGTTTATGTAGCATTTCAATCAAATTATTCATTGTTTAAAGAGTTCAATGAGCTATATAATTCTGTTAATTATGCTTTACAAGATAGTATAATAGTGGCATATCGTTTTATTTTGATATTTTTTAGTATTTTCTGTGGCAAGAATATTTGTATTAAAACTTTATTTAAAAGTTAAAGGTTTATTTACAATTTTATAAAAGCTGTTGTGAAACATGTACAATTTTATTACATGGTTATGAGTTATTTTGGCAATGACAAAGGAAGGTTATTTTATAAATTTAATCATATACACTTAGATAAAAATGATTACTTTTCCTTCTAAATTTTCTGATAAAAAAAAAGGCATATTTATTCAACTGGAAAATTTGTATTTTATCGTTAAAAAAAACTACATTATTAAACAAATGCCAGCCATTGACTATTAAGTCATTAAGCTTCTAGCTCTCCAGTACTTCTTAACAATACAGTCAATATCTTTCAGTGCAGAGCATGTGTCCAAATGCGCAGCAGTCATTGTTTGTCTGGAGTTACATAAGAGACAATCTGATGAAGTAGTAAGTTTAAGGCGAAATAAATGAGAACGTAGACAATCATGTCCGGTTAAAAGTCTAAACATGGCTACCGTAGTAGCACAGGGTGTATCCGGAACACTGAGTTCCACAGATAACGTTCCAGGACTTATTTCTAGCAGCGTGAGATGCCAAACGATTGTTTGAAGATTCTTTATATTTCAAGTTGAGTGGAATGGAAAGGGGGGATCTCTGAGGAGTTCCTTTTTTGGCCATAAAGTCTGCCATTTCATTTCACTTCCCTCAATCCTCTGCAGCTAAATATAAGGGAAGTACTGGGTTGTGTGACAAAGCTTGAAGGGCAGATAGAAAAAGCACAGCTTACTATGGACGGGTAAGACGAACAGCAAGTTGTTGGAGAGCAACAACATGGCTTTGAGCTCTCCATCAAAGTGAGTTGAAAATGGTCCAGTATGTAGATACATAATAAGGACAAATTGAACTTGCGTTGATTACCTTTATTATAAAATGAAATGCTTCCCACTTTGAAAATATTAATTCATTAGTATTCACAATTTGGTTTTAGAGAGGCTTATAAAAATGCTGTATGATCATCATAGTTGGCCAGACAGCCTAATATGGGCCTGTGCCTTCCTCAGAAGATTTCTTCATAACGACTTCTGATTTGAAAATGCTTCATAAGCTTACTGAAATATTTTTTTTTGCGATAATACATGTTTGCCAGTTCTTATGTCACAAAAAGACGCTAAATGTTGAAATCATTAGTCGCAAACTGGAAATTGTTTTATAAGTTGTAATTTGAGTTCAAATTTTTACTTATTTATATATTTTTTATTTTGAAATTATCTATTTGTTTAATTTTCGAATTTTTTTTTCAGTGTGATCAAGAAGCTGCTTATATGATTCGGGATAGTGCAAAAAAAAAAAAAAAAAAAAAAACGAAGATTTAATTTATTAAGTAATAAGCATAAAATTTAGAGCATTGTCTTTCATAGACTTTAGATTCGGCAAAAATAGAACAATAGATTATTTGTTTTGTTACAATAAACTGTAAAATTTTTCTAACTGCTTTCTTAGTTTAAGACTGTTATAAAACTAATAAAAATTATGTAAAAGTTTATTTGTTTCTTGTTTACTTGTGAGTCTCAGTTATTATGATGATTTCTAAATAATTTACCACTCTAAAATCTTGCATGAAATTCAAGTGGCAGGGTATAAATTTTTCCTCTCTGAATTCATGGTTTTAATTTAAAACGTTTCCGAAAGATAGAGCTATAAATAGTAAAAAGAATAAATTTAAAATGATACTGATTGAAAATCACTTCACTAATCTTTTAATGAATGAAAATGACAAAATAATTTTGATTTGTCCATTAGTCTTAATCACATGTCATAATCTGAGAATGAAATTAGCACAGGCACTGAGTTGCAGCACCATCTGTGGAGAACTTTTTAATTTAAGTCCCGAATTTCTTGGAGGAAAAACCTGTCATGTCACATGAATTTGCTACAATAATTTAATTAGCTATGGCCATCTATATATATATATGTCATCATCAATGACCCGACAGCCCAGGGTGGGACTTGGCCTTCTCAAGAAGTTTTTTTCCAGGCTGACCTTTTTTTTGCTAGTGTTTTGCAATTTTTAGTTTTTAAGACCAAAATGTCTTTTTCTAGGCCATTTATCCATCTTAAATTCCGCCTGCCTCTTTTTCCTGTACCAACTGTATATGTATGTATATTAGTTTAAAATGTAGAGAAAACATGGAAAAAATACAGATTAATGAAAAAAAGAAAATTATTTTTTAAAAATCCAGGGGGGGGGGGAGATATAATCTCTTCATTAGCTCACATGATATCTGCAAAATAGAGGTCTTTCTAATAATAAATAAAATAATAATACTTATTGATTTTCTTCATTTTTGTATTTATTTTTTGTGTTATATACATACACTTTTGAAAATGGTCTGTTTAATTTAGGACTCCCTGATTAGGATTTTAATTTTTCGTAACTTTTATACACTTAAGTTAGGGGTGCACAACCTTTTTGAATGAAGGACCACATGCACAGCAGATTGACCAATTAAGGGCCGCATGCCAAAATATTTAGACAGACATATTCACAGCTATTGTAGGTAGTAATTGTTATAAAAACATCATTGTTCTAGGCAGTAAATTCTTTTTGTAAGTTAACCTTGTAATATCTTTGCATAAAAGGAATTACTTTTAAATGTTTAAAATTAGAACCTTCTAAGCTGATTACTTAAGGAAAAAAAACAGGATCCGAAAATCAGAATCAATTTATCAGAAAAAAATTTAGATAAATTGAAATAATAAAAAAACTATGGGAAAATTCATGTTTTTTTTTTTTTTTTTTAATCATATTACATAATATAAAAGTCCATTAAAAATCAATGTTAATTTTAAAACAAATTTTCATGAAATTAAAATTTTTTAAAAAAAATATTTAATTATTAAAATAACTGCAAGTTAAATACTTTGATTTAAAGAAAGTTTATAGAATTGAAACTGAACTCCTTCAGCAGAAAATAAGATTTTGCATTTAGTAGGGAATATACTTAAACTTTAAAACATTTATTTTAAATTAATAATACATTTATTTTAAATTAATTATAAGAGGCAGAGAGAGGGAAGAAAAAGAAAGCATTAATTTTGAAGAAACTACGTGGAAATGGGCAGCAATGACTCGTTGGATTTATGATGAAATCGCCGCACAGGAAGAGCGTCAAAAGTAATAACTAAAATTCGAAATCCGTGCATCGTAATAATAATGTGTATTAAGAATATTTGGATTTTCAAAACTATGTCTAACTCCGTTGAGTTTACCATCGAAAAAAAGCGATCGAAAACTACTGGGTGGGTTCGTCAAAAACTTAAATCCGTAAATTTCCAATTTTTTTTTTTTTCTTCTTCTCTTTGTTCAGATTGCGGCCGAAGGCTGGCATCAAGGGTTGGCGGGCCGCAGGTTGTGCACCCCTAACTTAAGTGATAGGAAACAAATAATAAAATTCCTTAATATAAATATTACATATTTTTGTTTTTTTTTTAAATTCTAACTCATTTATTATATATAACTTAAGAGGGCCTCCACATCCCACTTTTTTTCTTTTTTTTTTACAGTTTTATTCCGAGCTGGGACCCTCTGAAGCCCATTATATATATTTTTTTTTCTTTCTTAAATTGTCGGATGCTTTTCAAAATCTTATCGAAGTGTTGACAAATATAAAATAATTGTTACTCTTCACTTTTCTACCCAAAAGAGCAATAAAACGCTCTTTCCACTGATGAAAATATCCCCACTTTCGTAGCTACCACCAAAAGAGTTGTCAAATAGCCTCCTCACTTTACACTGTGAGAAAATGTTTTTACCTTTAGATTGCCTTGGGCTCTTTTTTCCTAACTTCGGAAATATCAGATATCGACAGAAACGCCCTTTTGTGTAATTTCTGGTCATAAATTTCTAGGGCTGTAAATAAGGGGAGGGTCTGTCTTGAGTTTTCCATTGTGTCTTTAAATTGGGCCTCATTCAATTCTAATTTTTCTTTCTTACAAAATTTAGATAGTTTTTCTAATTTATTATAAAAGCTTTTTTTTCCCTTTAATCATCCTAAATGTTTCGACTTGCCTAATTGTTTAATTTACTTAATTATTGTAGTTTATTTTATTTTGTTATTTTCCAAATTAATCGTACATGATCCGCGAACCAGGAATTTCCATATCAAATTTTCGTAGGGATTTAATAAGACATAAGTTTTTCCCTTTGGAGGTAAGCAAATGTTTTTATTATATCAATTTAGGTTGTGATTAGGGAAAACAAGAAAGGCTTGCGCAGTTTTTTATATATACATTGTGTGTTTATTTAATTTTTTTTTTTTTTTTTGCTTATTTATTTAAATGGTGGGCCGCTATTCAATTCCCTCTTTGACTGGCTGGTCTGCCAAAACCCTTGATTTAGTCTATTCTAGATGAAATTGAGATAACAAATGTAATTTTATTTTAATTTTACTTACTGCTAATAATAGACAGAAACAACATATGATTTTGTTTAATAGAGCATTGAAATCAAATGATCATCAGCTAAACAAATGTTTAAACATGAGAAAAAAATTGTTTAAACCTCCAGTATGACCAAATTTTCCATGTTTCCCCTAAATATGACATATATTTAATTTGTAACATTATATTTCGTACACAAAATTAATTTATTTAGTTAGTTTATGATTTTATTGTTTATTGATCATATTTGTTTCTATTTTTAA
Source organism: Parasteatoda lunata (assembly GCA_949128135.1). Lineage (NCBI taxonomy): Eukaryota > Metazoa > Arthropoda > Arachnida > Araneae > Theridiidae > Parasteatoda > Parasteatoda lunata. The sequence continues at coordinate 110,313,618 of OX421975.1, forward strand.
CTCCTTGATTTATGTGTTTAAAGTTAATAAGGCTTTTCAATTTCCAAATCAAAGTCTAAAACAATTTCTTAAAATTGTAAATCGAAACTATATATGAAATTTTGACAGCTTTGCTTTTATTTTAAACGTGTGCATTTAATTTAATAAAATAAAAGTAAATAAAATAAATGACAGAATAAAATAAAAAACTTCGTTGTCATATCATCTTTTAAACAATTTGAGTATTAATAAATTATTTAAAAATAAGCAAATTTTTAGTTTAAAAGGTAAAAAAATTTTTGATTTGTTTAAAAGGTAATGTTTGATCATGAGACTATTTAATATCTGTTCCTAAGGATCAGAATTCTTTTTTATTTTACTTTAATATTGTAAAAATGATATATTAAATACTTTCATGTGATATGCTGTAGTTTAAAATACCTAAAAGATGACTGAAATTGTCAATTCAAAAAACAATTAATACTTTTGAACAGGAATTTAAATAACTCCATACGTTTTGTTTTGCTATCTCATTTTATATTATTGCAGCATTTAGAGCAGATAGTTGCTTGTGAGTGTGGATGATATAAGTAAAAGAAGCATACAAAAAAAAATAATAATAATTTCAGTTAATATCCTCAATATTACATTTTTAAACCTCTCGCAAAAATGTAGTAAAAAATAATTGTCGCAAACAAATTAATATTAAGTAAGAACGAAACAAGAATGATATTAAGATATGCTGAATCCCTAGTGAGACAGGTAGGATGAAAGACATCGAAAACAATTGGATTGAATAGTAAAACTAGAAGGTGTTTCTATCAATCAGGCATCAAATATTCTTTTGTCACAAAATTTATCAGGGGGCTATTCGTTAGATTTCAATATGGGTTATGTTTTTTCTTTGATTAAATATTAAACATTAACAAATATTTGTTTTTTAAAATCTTTCATTCTATAATAAAAATAATTATTCTATAATTGTAATTCTAAAACTAATTGATATAAAGCTTTAGTGTGCTCCATTTATATATTAAATGTCTTCTATCGGCGGATCCCCGACATTACGATTAAAGTTTATTAAAGTAATTACGAACATTATAACCTAAAAACAGACTATTTTTAAAATATTGAATTAGAGGAATGTAGATTTTTCAACGTTTTATCATTATCAATCTTAAATAAGGTTTTATATCCGACAGTTAAATTTGCAGTCCTTGTGCTATATCTAGTCTAGTTTTGAATTTATTTTTGGTGTATATACATAAGCTGAAAATGAATAAAATAAACCGAATTATGGTTTACTTCTAAATGAGCTGAAGATACTTGTTAAAAATGGTAATTTGGAAAGAATTTTACTTTGAAAAAGAATTTAGTTATTTTATTTTAATTTGAAAAGTGCGGTATGAAATACTAATGTAATATTTTATAAATGCTTATATTTTTCCTAATTTGTTCAACATTCAACTTACTGTTTTTCGAAATATATTTTCATTTAAAAAATGCCATATCTATTTAATTGGTATTTTACTTCAAATAAGTTAATAAAGGAAACCGAAAGATTATGATTTATAGGTTGCATTTAAATATAATTAAGAGTTTATAAAAAGTACTAACTGGAAGTTATTAAAGTATTCATCCTCAGATATAAAAAATACTGATTCGCGAAACCTCTTTAACTCTCCTCGGAACCCTAAAGTTCCATACAACACAGTTTGGAACTGCTTCTCTAAGGTATCATGATATAATTACCAAAATACTTGCCGAACAGGATAGTAAAAAACTTTATTTTTATTATGTTAATTTCATGAGCAGTCATAACCAAATCGCTGCGGAAAAAAACTACCCTGTTTTTTGAGCTCCCATAAATACCATAAATTTTAGTATATTCTAATAGTTTTAACCATACTTTCTTTTCTCAGTGCGGTCAGTACCACATTTCATAAAAGGTACTGGTTCACATTTCATAAAAGATACCGTATTGCCGCATGCAAACAGATGTGTTTTTCTCAAAATTTTAGAGGGCCTTCTATTTCGACACTTCAAATTTTTAAAATTCAAATTTTCGCAAAAGTGAAGAAGAAAAAAACACGTGTCTAAAAGTTTTACATTAAGAACATTTCTGGAAATTTTCAACAAAATCAAGTATCCAAATGACATAATTTATTAGTAGGTATGCAAAAAAAATTTCGAAAATATCCGCAAGGCAGATGTGTATATTTGGGGCTGATGATTATGAAATCTAACACAAAACTGAAATCGTGTGTTCTATTCCAGTTTTTAATTATTATTTATTAATACTGAAAAATGTTTTTCTTATTTTTTTTTAAGTATGATGTTAAAAACTAATAGTTTAACAATTATTTAAAAAACTAGAAGGCTCCGCTCCCTGTTCATTTTGCTCACTAACCCTCGTTGTTGCTTCTGCATTCATTGCAGGTTAAGAGGAAAAACGGTTTATTTCCATTTTTTCTACAAAAATTACGATTGAATTACCATTTACATTTTGAAGATGACTAAATTTAGGCAAATCGATAAAATTGTTACCAATCAATAAAATTGGAAAATTTGTACCTGCCGCAGAGTTATTACTCAATGGAGATGGACTAAGGGGATAGAGCATTCTCCTCCGAATGAGGTGCATCGAGTTCTAATCCCAGTGATGGCTGGTCGATATGAATTCCACACCCGGCTTTTACCGACCACATTGCTGACGTGAAATATCTTCAGTGGTAGGCGGATCATGGGTAAGAGTCCCTTTGTCGTCAGGCTAACCGTGGGAGGTACTCGTGTTCTTCCTCTCTATGTAACGCAAATGCGGGTTAGTTCCATCAAAACGTCCTCCAGGAAGGCAAAACTTTCTTCCAATACTTGATTCTTGAGTTCTCTTTTATGCTGGATTGGGTTTAAAATTACAAAGCTATTGAGTTGAACATTAGTAGTCGTAAACTCGAAATTTGGTGTACTGTTCAATGACTGTTATAAAATAAACTAATAATTTGGCCGCGGTAGCTTGGTTGGTGGGGCAATAAACTCCTGTTCGTGAGAATGGGAGTTCGAAATCATCCGGCTGAATAATGTCCATGTATTATATAGTGACTGGTGCATGTTAAATCTGTCGGGGTCATAAACTCCTCCAAGTTCTCACAACAATTCAATACCTCCGGATTGGTTTTAAAATTTCAAGGCTAGGTAGTTAAATATTGGATCAAAATTGAGTCAGTTTTTCAACGGCGATTATTAAAAAAAAAACTAATAATCAAATTGTATTTTCTTGTATTCTTTCTAACTCCTTGCATATTTTCTGCACACCTTCATAATTTGATGTTTCTAAGCCTTCCAGATTTTGAGCTCCAAAGCAAAACGTAACGTTAAAAAAAATTTTATTAAAATGTTTGCAAAAAATCATTTAAAATTGCAAATAACGTATACATAGATTCAAAATTTATATAAAAAAAGAATTCATGTATGAGAAACAATAATCTCGAAGATACATTTGCAAATATTGAAATTTCACTTCGAATTTTTTTATCACTCATGATAACTAGCGAACGTTCATTCTCCTGACTAAAATTAATAAAAAATGAGTTAAGAAATAGTATGACTCAAGAAAGATTGAGTCATTTGCCAATTATGAGCATTGAATATGATGTCATAGAGGAAATTGATTTTGATGATGTGATAGAAGATTCGCCTCTCAAAAAGCGCGAAAAGTATTGTTACCTTAAATTTTCGATAAAAATAATGTATATAAGCTTTTATAATTAATTTATATGTTTTTACTCTTAAAATAAAATAATTTTTAAAAATTATTCAAAATTAAATATTTTTCTCTAAATTTACTCATAAAGGGCCCTATGAACATAAAAACGGCTCTCCATGTAACAATTACCATATTACATTTTCAGTCTTTAATATGCGGGTTAGAGGGGTGAGACAGGATGTAGTTTTGTTTTCTAGTGGGCAAACTTTGAATTATATTATACTAATCAAGAATGACTATATTGGTTGATTAATTCACAGTGCCTGTGTAAATAAGTTTAGTTTACTATATTACCTATGATTTTGTTTTGAATACCAGCCTTATTTAAGATTTATACTTTAACTAATAGGATTTATCCTAATAACAGCTCTGTTCTGTTAAGTTTCGATATAATCTCTGTTCTCGGGTCAGTTTCTCCCCCCACCCTACACACCATCTATATGAGAGTCTGTGGTAGCTGCAGTGCAAGTAGAGGAAGAAGATATCAAGGAAGGCCCCGCAAAGCTTTATTCTCATATTTTAAAGAATTTTTGAAAAAAATTTTATACAAATTTTTTTATTTTGTATAGATATAAAGAAATTTCTGCCTTTTTCTTTAAAAAAAATAATAATTTTAGCACTAAATTTTTTAAAACAAATTTTGGCCATGCCCTCAGACTTCCTCTGGACAATTTTTTTCCCCACCCCCATTGAGTATAGCCATGACTACATCACATGTAAATATCATGCATAATTTTCTTAAAATGTCATATAAAGTAATAAAGTCTGCTATTTTTCGCTGAAATTCTTGTATTTCTAAATTTCCCATCGAGTTAACATGCATACGTTAGTCTTAACCCACTAGTGATGTAGGGCCGGGTGATATGATTTTTCTAGAAAAAATTTATTTATTAAAAAAAGGTAGTACAGTACTCCAAAAAAAAAGCAACACCCTGAATAACTTATGATCGGTCATGTTATAGAATTCAATCTTAATGGTTTGAATGGGTGACTTCAAATATGCTAACTAGTTCGGGCAGATAATATTTTAAGCTGGGAAATCATACAAAAACGTGCATTTTCTGGACATACTTACTTTTTTCCCCCACAAATTTGGATTTCTGACCCCCAAAATATAGAGGTTGGCTGCAATCTGGGAATATGCTCCCCATAGTTTGTTCAGGAGAGCTATTAAAAGTTTGGACCCCTTAATGTTATTTTTACTTTCTGCGTAATTCGCCATACTTTAACAACTTTTTAAGCGAATTGAAAAATTTTTGCACACAGTTACAAAATTCGTTCAGCCAATGATAATTCCATGCAAAAAAATAAATTTTAGTAAATATTTATTATTTTATTAAATAATGGTCGAAAACATTTTGAATTGTAAGGCATACAAATTTTTACATCATTTTAAAGTGTGTAATTTTACACATCGAAATATAAAATTTGAGCACCCAAATTTTGTATTTTGTCATGTAAAATTACATACTTTTAAAATTTTGTACCTTGCAATTCAAAATTTTTTTCAGCCATTATTTTTTTTAAATAAAATAATAAATATTTACTAAAAGTTATTTTTCCCATGAAATTATCTTTGGATGCAGTATTTTATAATTAGACGCAAAAATTTTTCAAAAAAAGTTAAAGTAATTAAAAAGTTAAAGTAATAAATATCCCCATAATTCTTGAAAACAAAACTTTAATGCTAAAAATACTGTTTTCCGGAAGAAAATTGTCCGTAAAATATTAAAGATAATGTCTGTCGGAAACTCTTTAAAAAAAATATAGCGCTAACAGAAACAAAAATCGATCTTATTGGGTGTAAAAATTAGTTTGGTCCGTTTTTTTTTTTTTTTTTTTGTTTGTTTCTTTTTTTTGTGGTCAAAAATGCATTTATTTTTGAACAAAATGAATGAACAGTTTAATCAAAGTATTGTCCATCGCTGGCTACTACTTAGTAAAGCTCTCGAATGCGGTTCAGAGTTGTTTGAACACCACTGTGCAGCATGGCTTTATGGACATGTTCAACGTACAGTCTCACGATAGGATGATCGGGTAATACTGTTGGTCTCTGGAATTCTTCTGGATCTTCACCCAAAACCAACTTAGTTTCAATCTTTAAGACTTCAAATTCTTCGTAAAATCGGATTGACTTCGAGTATTTTTTCATTAAATCAGGAGCCTGTTCTTTTTGGATCAGTTTTATGACGGCAAGTTCTGCATTCTGTATTTCTGCACTTGTTAACTCGGATGCTACTCGTATAGACTTATTTATGGCATTATTGACAAATCGCAACATCCAAGCTATCATTCTTATAATTTTGCTATAATTGGAGAAGTACAGAAACCTTTTGCTGAAGTTTTCCTGTAAGTTGATATTGACACTGGAGATGACACATTTCTTTCTTTCAACCAAAGCTTCTTCAGGCATTGTAATCTCAGTATTAGGCCTAATGTTCTCCGCTTCCTTTAGCCAGGTGGGCCCCTCCCACCATCGACTTTCTATCAACTCCTTCCAACCGCAAGAATGGTTTTTTGTTTGGAATTCCTAAAACTCTAGATGGAAGTTAATCGTGGAGTTCAGAAGAAATGGGCTTGACGAAACTACAAAGACAACACGGCAATGTCTGTAGATTTTCAGCTTAATATGCTCCTTGTCTTCCCACCAAAGGAACCTATCGTAGTCTCTATCTTCACGAGCTAAAGACAGTTGCAGAAATGCCTGCTTGATGTCTGCAATCACTCCAATGGCACCACAACGGAAATTACTTATTAGATGAGGTATTTGATGTAACAGGCTAGGTCCTGTGCTTAGGCATTCATTTAACGAGGCATACCCCGGACGTTTGTATGATGCGTCAAAGACCGGTCTGATCTTAGTAGTAGAGCTTGACAATTTTATAACAGGATGATGTGGTAGGTAATGATAAGCTCTAGAACTTGGCATTTCGCTTCCCGTCACTTCCTCTATGATGTTGTCATCCTTCCATTGCTACAAAACATGTTTATACAGCTCATAGTTATTGTCTTTCAAAAGACGCTTAGTGACCGCACGTAGTCTTGCTTCAGCCTGATCGTATCCCTCATACAGGGGAGGATGTCCTGTTAGCCATGGAAGTGCTACCTCATACCTCTCACCAGATAGTTATTAAAAATATTTATTTTAATATTTAAGAAGGTACGAAAATTTTTATTATATTTTAAAATAAACATTGCATACACACTTAATATTTTTCCCATCATTCTGAAATTAAATACGTAAATATTGTTAATAAAATTTTACAATTTATTAAAAATAATAAATATAAAAATTATAAAATAAAAATATAAAAATGATAAAATTTTTTAAAAAATGTGCAAATTTTAACAATTTAATAAATTAAAAGCGATATATTTAGTGTCGCCATCTATTGAGTTTTTATGAAATTAGTAGGATCGAAAAACTTTATTTAAATATTTATTTCAAATAATTTAAGTCATTTATTTTCTGCAAGCAAAAAAAAATTCTCAAAAATATATTAAATAAAAATATCGGCCCACGGATAGCACTTTGAAAAAGTTTTATGAAGAAAAAGACTAGGTATACGAATTTATGATTTAATTTCTTAAATCACAAATTCGATTTTTGTTCATTTTTTTACTCCTTTTAAATTTTAATGATAATTTTTTGAAGAAAAATTTCAAACTCAATCCATTAAAAATCCTACTCTCAATTTTAACTCGAATTTATTACAGAATCTTTAAGTAATAATCGAACACAACTTCTTAAATTCAACTAATAAAATCCATAACAGATGGCGCCACATTTATTAAGATTTTGATTCAATTCTTATATTCTTTCTTTTCAGAAAATTCGATCAAAAATTTAGTGCACGACCAAAAAATAAAAATTTCTTATTCGCAACATAAAATGAAATTTGAATATTTTTTGAATATATGAAATCTGAAAACAGTTGTTATTGTAACAAGCAAGACACAGGAAGAAATACAAATAAATATGACATGCAACATATTTTGATAAAGTAGTAAAAAAGCAGTTGATATTGTATTTTTATTATTTTGAATTCAAAGAGCTCATTAAATTACATTTTAACTAAATATTTGTTTATTTATTTAAATTTTCATTTTTCTCCTGAGCCCGGATAGCTCAGTCGGTAGAGCGTTAGGCTTTTAACCTAACGGTCCAGGGTTCGAGTCCCTGTTCGGGCGGAATACTTTTTGTAGGGTATGCGCCAAATTCGCTCTTCCATCACCGAGGAAAAACATCTCCATTTTTCAAAGATTCTATTTAAATTATTGCTTATTCATCTTTTCAATCCAGTAAATAAAAAAAAATCATAACTGCTATTGCGTTTTATATTATTATCGGTATTGCGCAATTGGTAAATTTTAAATTGTAATAAAAAAAAGTATGCCATTGCTATTAAAATATTGCAAAATAAGTTGGAAGAAAAATAGATATATAATTAGGTTAAATTTGTGACTTTAAATTATTATACTTCCAAGCACATAATTTTTGACCACCGAGCTATTCATTCAAAACTGGTTTTATCTGAAAGAATGGGGGACATCATAATTCCTATACATGGTGAGAAAAATAAATTTTTTTTTTTTTTTTTTTTTTTGTAGGAAGTATTCAAAAGCAAAGGTAGTAATTGTTAATTAGTGGCAGATAATAAAAAAAATTTAAGTTTTCATTCATTCCTTTTCCATACCTTAAAAAAAAAATGTCAGAATATTATTTTCTTAATTGAAACTATAAAATCAGGATCTTTTAAAAGTTAGTGTCTCCATGGAGTGAAAAACAATAAGTGAGGCGGCAAATATAAATCCATTATTTTTAAGCAACATTACAATAAACTACTCTATGCTTTTGACTCACAAAAGAATCGAACTGTGCTCTGTTGCACACGTACGAGGTAAATTATCCCCTAGTTTCAAAAATAGATAGTATTAGTTTTTTGGAAATATGCCAGTACCCAAACTTATCCAATATATACCTAGGTAATGCCAGGTATATATTGGAACAATGAAAATGCGTTTTTTATCCCCGCTGAAACTTTCATTTAAAGCATTAGATTAATGCAATATAATGACCTTCTCTCAAGGAGAAACTTTTTAGTGTCTTAAATAAAAAAAACGTAAATAATATTTAATTTAAAATCACGTTGGAAATCTTAATAAATTAAAATAGTTGATTAGATTTAAGAACAAACATCAAGAATAAAAATTTGAACATGCTTCTCTGGATTGCTGTCATAGGTTTCAATAACCCACATCCTTAACTAGTTGAAATACTGCAGCTAATCTTACAGGAGATTTTGATTTGAAATAAAATTCACTCTACAAAATAATATGCCAATGGATCACGAAGAATTTGTTTTATTGCTAATTTTTCTTCTTCCTTTTTTTGCCATAAGGTCTCAACAGCTTCCATATTAAGCATTTCTTCTCAGGTGTTTTAGTTTATTCTTGCTTTTCAAGCAAGAGTTTTAATTTATAAGGTAAAAAAGCAAAAGGGTCGTCTGCGAGGGGGAACATCCGTATATATGCCCTCTTCAATATTTAAAAATCTCTAAAAGTCTCCCTCAATATTTCAGACAAATAACGAAAGTTTTAGCGATTTCTTAAAGTTAAAAATAAGAAAGAGATAAAAATAATTTAAGCATACATTCACAGAAAAATAAACTAAAAATAAGATATATTCTATAGTTGATCCTTTTGTATTACATGAAATTGACCAACTAATCACAACCACAAAATAATAATAGTAAATAAATAAAATTCCTTACTCTTTACAAATGGAAATGAAAGGAACTTTCATAAGATAAATAAGATCTGTGTTTATTCACATTTAAAAAATATGACTACAAAAATATTACTTTGGTACAAGTGATATTCAAAGTATACAAAGATATTATCTTACAATTCATTATCATCAAACAAATAAATCAATTTCTGCAGAACAATGGGTTCATTTTATAAATCACCACATTTTGAGAGAAATGTGCTTCCTTAAAAAGAATGTTTCCTTTATCAAAAAAAAATTTTTCATGCCTGATATGTATTAAAATACAGCTTGATTTTTTTAAAAATTATAATTCAGATTAAAATAAAATTCTTTCTACATTATAAATCAAAAAGTTAAATTAAGGTTAAAAAAAAAAAAAATTCAAAACCAAGCTATTACACAAAAATGTTATTGAGCAGTGGACTTTTAAAATTGTTTTTGTGCGTTAGCTAAACATATTTAATGTGACAAGTTTGTTTTCAAATTAAAGAAAAAAAGAAAAATATTAGCTAGAATATGTTTTTAATCATGCATAAAATTTTCTCACGTCCAACTAATTTTCCAAGGCAAATTCTGATTTTTGAAAAATTTGGTCACAAATGTGGCTTAAAATAAATGTTACAGATAATAAAATAAATAAATTTTAATATTTTTCATACAATTTTATTAGAAAAAACAAACTTATAATTCTTTTTTTTTTAAGTATTTAAATTTTATTAAAACATTTGTTTGTTTCAGAGCATTCTGTTTAATTCACCACCACTGAAAAAATTAATTTGTAACTACCAAGAATTTGGAGTAGTTTTCTTTCTGAAATGGAGTCTTTGTAATTATAATGAAAATAAAATAGTTCCTTTTAGATTTTTCAAACATCCACTGACCCCTTAATAAATAAAAAAAAAATCAAAACACGCGCAATTATTTATCATAGCATGGGCGACAAGAAGAGCTATTTGACCATCTGACAGAGCTTCATTATTATTAATTATTTTTGGTGGGGTGGAGAGGAAAGGAGATAGAGGTCATTCAAATATTACGTAACCATATTTTTCGCCTTTTTCAAAGCTATCTTATCAACAAAAATAATCAAACTGCAAATTAAACCCCTTGTTGTTTGCTTTGACTTTTACTGTAGTTATCTAATTTTAAGATGAAATTCAGCTAGCTCTGCAAGAAGTATAAGTTAGTTTTTTTTTTTTAATATATATATATATATATAATTTAGATATTCTCCAAAGAAATATTTTTCAAACTTTTTCTTTCCCCAAATTTAACTTTTATTTCAAGCTTGAATGTTTCATAAGAGAATTTTTTTTAATACTTTTTTTGCACTTAAAAAATAAAAATAAAGGGTATTTAAGAGTTATACATAAGTAAGCATTGCTTATAATCTGCCTCTTCCTTTGTCAGTGTAATATGCAACTCAGAAATACCTCTTTTTTTTTTAATGCTTATGTAATATTTGAACAACCCCATAATCTACTGCAAATGTGTTTAGATCTCCTAGAGATTTTGTTCTATACTGTAAAGCACTAAAATAATTTTTTGAGGAGTTTTCAATAGTTGGGATAAACAATTATTCTATATAATCAGGACTATAGTGATAGAATTTATTGAGAGAAACAAAATTTTTTGAACTGCCATGTTTATTTATCACACGCTTTTAATGGAGATTTTCTTTCAGATAATTAACAATTTTATTACAGGCATAAATTTTAATTATATCGGGTATTTTATTACATTTTCCCTGATATTACCTATTGATCTAATATAAACTTTAATGTAGAGCTTTTTATGAATAAAGAGTTGTTCATAACATTATAAAAAAATTCACTAGAAAATAAGTAGCATTAAAATAAAATTTTAAAAAAATTTCAGAGCTCAAAAATTCCAATGCCCCTTGAAATAAATAAATAAAATATACAACAAGAACATTATGGAATAGTTATAATACATATTAAAATAATTTCTTTCCTTTCAAAAATATAGGAACGTTTCTATAGTGTTACAAAATTATTAGTGTTATATAATTCTATATATACTTTTGCACAGTCACAATTAAAAGGAAAGAAAATTCTTTGCTGAGTTAACTAAAAACGCAGGTTAAGAAGTTTGCAAAGAATTTCCAATGTACAAATATCTCATTTTTAATTGATCCTTAATAATAATAAATTTAAGAAAATCCTTTCTAAAAAGTAGCTAATGATTTGTTAATACACATTTTGTGAAAAGTTAATTATCTGATTGACACATATCATTTCTGACACAAAAGTTTTTCTGAATTTTGATCACTTAACAACTAAGCACATTACAGGATACAATTACACAACAGGATACAATTACATTACAGGACACAATTACATTACAGGATTACTAGAAAAAAATATTTTGTTAACACCGTTTGTTCATATGTATTTCTAGAGACTTTATGTGATTTTATCTAATGACCAAATAAATGTCAACATTGAATATTCTAATATAGAATAATCCATATGGCACAATTTTAGCACCGTTGAATTTTGAAGCTAAATTTCTGGGTTGTTTTTTTACAGCAAAATAATAATTAGGAAGTAATTAGAATAAAAATGATTATGTAAAATAAAATGCCATTTCAGTTAAGGCACTTATGAAATAAATCACAAATATTTGAATAATTTTGTCTTTTATTTAAAGAAATATTGTTTTTCCACAATAAATCTTAAAATTAGTTATGCTTACATAAAATGACAGCACTAAAAATCCTTAAAAAAGAAATGATATTTTTAAAAAATGTCAAGTGGAATCAAAATTATTAATTTAGGTATTATAATACACATATATGTTATTTTAAGATTTTTGAAAGTGATATACAATGTATTAAATACTTGGGATTGAGTAAAATAATCATAAAAATTTATGAAAAACACCAATTCCGAATTACAGAAAGAGTATTTCTTTTTCTACATTTATCACAGGCTTCATTAGTTTACTTATTTTTACGGTTTCTTTAAAACTATTGTCAATAAATATTTAACTAGAAGTAGACAATAAATTATCATAACTAAATTAAAGACTAATAAATAAATAATTAAAAATTAGAAAATAAATAGACTATTTAGGGAATAATAGATTACTACTATACTATATTAATAGAGAATTACAAGTATTTAGCACAACAGAATAAATTAAACAAAGCAACAGAAAAAGTAAAATTCGACTTTATCTTTTTTTTTAAAAAATGATAAAGTAGAATTTTTTCACAAAAAGTTATTAAAAACTTAACAAAACTTTTATATTGTAAAGATAGTAATAGAGTTAAATCAGAATTCATCACTGAATGATATACATATTGCCCAAAATATACGAATAAACCAACAACAGCAATGAATAAAAGAAGACTATAAATATAAAGATTCTTTGAAAAATTGCATACCCACAATAACAAAACAAAAAATTAACAAGAAAGAATAAACAAGAAATCGTGAACTTCAATAACAATTTATAATAAGATTGACCCAAATTAAATAATAAAATCACGGTCCTGATATAAGCAATTTCATCATGAGCATTAACAAGATGCAGTCATAGCAAATATTAAAGCGTCCATCTTATGTATACATGATCTCATGTATCAAGTATCTCATGTATACATGAGATACTTTTGTTCTTATTCTTCACAATAAAAGATAAATTCAAGCACTCAATGACACCCATATAAAAATAAAAGTCAAAAGTACCTTTAACGGTAAGGTATTATGGCACCATTTAATGACATTTACTCAAACACTTTTTGATAAAAACATAAAAGCATGTTCAGAACACAAGGGAAAAATTGTTTTTTGTGCATTAAAAAATATATAATATAATTAAATTAAATATAGTAAATATTATATTTAGAATATGGAATGTCATAGTTCAGTTATAATTTGGTTTTAAGTAAAGAATATTGTACTATTGTTGAAATTTCTTTTTAAATACAATAAATAAATAAAAAAAATAAGAGAAATTTCTGTATCAAATATATTAGTATAATTTTAAATATAAAATAAATATTTTGCTATCTGCAATTTATTTGTAAACCTGAAATATGAAATCAACATTAAAATGAATTAAACTGAAGAAACAGATTTGTGACTTTTAATTACCAACCTTTCAAATGAACCTTGCAAATAATATATTATTTTTAAAATTGGATTGAAATTTTAAGAGGTAAAATTGCATTGTTATCATTGTTATTTATTATATGACATGAATTCAAAAAACTGATTAACAAGATTGCATTAAAATACTGTTACGAAAAATGGCACAAAAAATGCAATGAATAATAATCAAAATTCTACAGTAATGGCACACTTGCATTTTTCTTAAAAACTGCAAAAACTTAATATAAAGAATCCCAAATATATTAAATGAGATTGGAAACTCAATGGAACTCATTTTTTTACAATGGAAGTCAAAATATATTTTTGTATAATCGATTTAGAGACTAAAACTGCAGGAATGATATACAGTTAAACCCAATTATAGTGAACTGTCAGTAGACCCATAGATAAATTCAAAATAAATAATGTCTCCTGACATTCAAATTCTTTGAAATATTATTTTTTTTTTATAGGACAATAGTATTGTTGAAAATAACAATTACAGTCGAACATTATTTGCTTATAAATTATCACCCTATTTAATAGATAATAAATCAAATAACAAATAATTATATTTTTTTACTTAATTAACTGATTTTTTTAACTACAATTTGATTTTAAGTAGAGGTCACCAATTTTCCTATCAACAATGAGTAATGAATTTCCCCCGTGGCAGAATTTTTTTGAGCTATCTGCGACAAAACTCTCTAGCACTGATATTTTTCTGCAAAACACTTTCAATAATAACAAAAATATATGTTACTTATTTAAAATAACAAAAATGCTGTGTTTACAAAAAAAAAAAAAATTCTTTTTTTTAATGGAGCATTTTTTATTCTACTATTATGGGTGATATTTTTGTGTTTTGTTGAGGGTGGGGGAACGCACAAATTATTTCCTTCTTCGCATTTTGTAAATAATCATCACAATAAAAGAAATAATTAAAAATAATGAAATTCGTAGTAGTTGCCGCAAAAAGATCAACGAGGAAATAAATCGAATCGGACTCCTCAAATGCGTGTTTCATTTCAAGATTAGGTTGTTGTAATAAATAATATCGAATTTAAAAACTATGGAGAAATCAATAGCAATAACTGTCAAAAATTTGGTAGAATTATTGCCTTAAAAAGTAAATACTCAAATGCACAATTCGAATTTTCCATATTGTTTGAAATATATCAGGATATTTAAAATCCATGTGAAAATGAATATCAATAACTGCCGAAAATACAGTTGAAGCATTACATTAATTTACGATACTACCGGCGTAAATTGAGCTCTTCAAAAAGTGATTATATAAATGCATGATTCAAATATTGCATGTAAATTTCTGTAGGATAGAAAAATAAATTGTTTTTTACTTTTCAAAAGAAAAGTCTTTCTGCAAGAACTTTGCAACGTCGCTGTGATTCTGCCACAGGGAAATTTCCTTACTTTCTGCAAGGAAAAAGCAATTCAGAATGTCCATTTCACTTCTGAGATAAAAGTCACCAAAATTTCTGCTTAACAGCTTGTTCGTGCTAGTTTAAAAGCAAAGAACATGAAAGAGTAAAATTTGACACAACTCCAGCAAACTTAAAATTCAAGAAATGAAAAATTGAGAAAACAAAATTAGAGATTATAAGTGAACTACCAATTTTTCAGTTGTCCACTATAAACGCTTAAAATAACGTTAGTTAAATGAGAGTTCATAAGGGACCACTTCAAAAGTTCATTAAAATCAAGTGTTCAATATATATCACTGATTTACTATAGTGGGTTTCGACTGTATATATTTCCATAAAAATTATAGAGATATTACCATATTTCATTATATAATATTGATATAATGAAAAATATATTTCACTAGATGACTAGCTTGATTTAAGGTTTTCAAATTCCTAATAATTCTCTGTTTCTTACAATGGATGTCAGAACTTATTTTTGTGTGATAATATGATTAACAGTTACAAAAACAATGCACATTGCTGCCCAAAACAACACAAAATAAATCCAAGCCACATGCCTAAATGGAGATGCATGTCTGTTTGTCACTCCCACTCCTAATGATGCTAAGATATGTTTTCGGGAGTAAAGAACTAAAAGTGCAGGAATGATATACTGAATTGCAGCTCCTGCATAAGAACCAGTTATTCCTACAAGAATAGTCAGGTCTTCCGTGGCGAAAGCAATGGCCATGGGCGGCACCACAGCTAGAAGAGGGAACAAAAGCTTTTCAACAAAAAATGAATAATTCCTGTTATCATTTAAAAAAATGGATTTCAAGTTGTTACGCAGAGTTATTGCAATAATTGGGAAGTTTGTGCTCAGTGTGAACACAGGAAAGAGAGCAAGGAAATATCGAATAAAGTCTACGCTTTCTGGCACTATGCTTTCCTCTGTGGAAGAGGTGTTGCAGTTTTGGGGTTCAAAATTCAGGGTATACACATCTCTGATTTGGTCAAAGGCGAAAATGCCCGTAAATGAAAGAAGGCAATAGAAGACGAGAATGAGAGAGTAGTCGATCACAAAAAGCCGAAAAATGCGGCTTTTATCTCGAATTGGAGTGATGAGTGAAGGAAGAGAATGATGGCACATGAAAGAATACACGCAGACACCAAACAAGTTAGGCACGCCACTGAGGCTGGCAATAGGTGGGTGTCCTTTTCCTTTTCCCTTAATTATAGCTGTAGCTGCCAGGATTATCATGGTAGAAAATGCTGAAAATAGAAAAATAATTAGTTGTGTGTTTAGTGAATTAAAAAATTTAAATGAAATTAGATATTAAGCAACATGTGAAGTGATATATATCTATGAGAACGCAGTAATAATATGTCTGAAATATTTTATCCAAAGTACACAGGGAAACTTTAACTTAATATATTTGTCTATAAAAAAATTAAAAAACAAACAAACACATATATATATATAATAAATAAATAAATACAAGAAGAAAATTAAGAAAAACAATAAGTTTCATTAGTTATTACTATGATTTTAAAAATATCCTTCGTTGCGATTTTGATTATTGGGAAATTCTGATTAATTCTTGTCTTTTTAATAATTTTCTTTACAATGGAAGGGATATTTTCCTTCAAATTGATGGAATACCACAAGGATCTAATTATTCATCTCTCTTAGCTAACATATTTTTGCATTATTATGAAAAAAATTATACTTAGCATTAAATTTGTTTTTAGATATATTGATGATTATCTTTAATTTTCAAGATTATACTATTTTATTAAATGATATTTACCCCGAGGAATTATTCTTGCTTCGTAATCATGATGATAATATTAATTTAAATTTTTTGAATCTGGGTACTATAAGAGAAAAAAATATCTGTTTGTTGATTTATACGATAAAAGAAATTATTTTAATTTTAATATAAATAAACTTATTACTTGGAATTCTAATGTTTCTAGGAGCATCTATTTAAATACCACTTTTAATGAAATGAATAGAATTAAAAGAATATGTAGTAATATTTATTTATCCAAAAAACAAATAGATAAACTCTTTCAAAATTTGATAAAAAACAATGGATACCCAACTAAAATAATAAAATTCTATATAAAATCATTGAGTTAATCGTATGTTATTGTAGATATATTTACTAAAAATTTTCTTTGTTAATTTATATAGTTTTCCCATGTGCAAATCCATTTCGGGTAAATCCGTAGGCAAAATTATTTTCTAAAAATTTTTTTGTTAATTTTTATAATTTTTCCACGTGCAAATCCATTTCGGGCAAATCTGTGGTCAAAATTATTTACTAAAACATTCCTTCCTTAATTTATTCAATTTTTCCATGTGCAAATCCATCTCGGGCAAATCCGTGGCTAAAATTATTTACTAAAAAAATTTCTTTATTAATTTATACAATTTTTCCATGTGCAAATTCGTGGCTAAAATTAACTAAAAAGATTTCTTAGTTAATTTATATAATTTTTTCAAGTGCAAATCAATTTCGAGTAAATCCGTTGGCAAAATTATTTTCTAAAAATTTATTTTTTAATTTGTATAATTTTTCCATGTGCAAATCCATCTCGGGCAAATCCGTGGCTAAAATTATTTACTAAAAAAATTTCTTTATTAATTTATACAATTTTTTCATGTGCAAATCCATTTCGGGCAAATCCGTGGCTAAAATTATTTACTAAAAATTTTTCTTTGTTAATTTATGTAATTTTTCCATGTGCAAATCCATTTCGGGCAAATCCGTGGCTAAAATTATTTACTAAAAATTTTTCTTTGTTAATTTATGTAATTTTTCCATGTGCAAATCCATTTCTGGCAAAACCATGGCTAAAATTATTTACTAATAAATTTCTTTGTTAATTTATATAATTTTTCCATGTGCAAATCCATTTCGGGTAAATCTGTGGCTAAAATTATGTGTATAACAGGCAATTCGTGCTTCTTTCTCTTTTCATTATATATATATATATATATATATTTTAAATAAATATTTATTTTCTAAAATCATTTATAGTCAACTTCTTTAAATTATTCAGTATAATATTACCTTGCGCACATCCATTTTCGAGCCCATCCTTGGTAACTAACAAATCAAACACACTTCAGTAATGCAATAAGAACACACTTTAAAACAAAACTCTTCTAGTTACGCTATCTCAATTTGCGCTTTTAATTTCATATTTTGCAATCTGGCAATCTTATTACGAAAATATTTTAAATCATTCTTGAAAAATTTCCCGTTCATGTAAGTTCATTATATTTCACTACTCGCTTTATAGATTATGTTTTACGTTCTGTCTTTTCTTTATATTTTATTTTCTGTTTTTACGTGTTAATTTTACTTATTGTGTTCTATTTCATTTGTTGTAATTTTTTGGAGTGCTCCTCATACTATTGTATTGATATACAGTGATACCTCGAGATACGAGTTTAATTCGTTCCGTAACCTTGCTCGTATGTCAATTTGCTCGTATCTCAAAGCAATTTTCCCCATTGAAATTAATTGAAAGGCCATTAATCCGTTCCAGCCCCAAAAATGCTACCCCCAATTGTTTTTGTTACGTGTTTTTGAATAAGAAAAATGTATTTATAAATGACAAATATTGTATAAAAACATAATAAAAGAGAATGTAAAGCAAAAAAAAAAAAAAAAAAAAAAAAAAACTGGTTTTATAAAGTGCACATACATATTTGTATTTTGGTCACTTAAATGCAACTTACACACAACTTAAATGCTACTGTGTGCTTAATTTTAATCACAAAATATAACTTATTTATTTTCTTAGTTTTTCTTTCTTTTTTTCTCTTTGTATTTTTTGTGCTATATATATATATATATATATATATATGTATTTGTATTGTCAAACCAGATTTTACTTCAAATAGTTATAGAACTACTTAAAGATTATAAAATACATTCTTTCA
Organism: Parasteatoda lunata; assembly: GCA_949128135.1. NCBI lineage: Eukaryota > Metazoa > Arthropoda > Arachnida > Araneae > Theridiidae > Parasteatoda > Parasteatoda lunata. Next base: position 110,332,642 of record OX421975.1, read on the forward strand.
AAAAGGTAAAAATATATATTAAAAGTAGTTTAGCTTGTGATAATTTAAAATATAAATAAAAAAAATTTAGTCATATTTTGCATATATTTTTTCTGGAGGCAAATTAATTTCAATACAATAAGATTGATAAAAAATAAAATATACTTACCCAACCATCGCATTATCGAGGTAAAGACTTGCAAATATTTGGTCTTTTGAACATTAAAAAATGTAAAAGGTCCAAGTAAAAGCAAAAATAAAAGCTGTGAAAAAATTAAGGAATTTTTCATTTAAATGATTCACAAAGACAAAACAATAAAATCACAAAATTATTAAAAATATTCATTAAAAAGTCATAAAATTCAAAAGATTCTTAGGGGCGATTCCATCATTGACAAATGTCATATACGCAAACTTTAAGAAGACATACTTCAGTTTTAAAAAAAAAGTAGTTTTAATAATTTGTATAAAAATAACACTTAGTGTAATTTACATTTACACAAATTTTTAATAACTTTCATCTGTTTAAAAATTCTTTACAAATTATTAAAAAAAACTGAGTATGTAGGATGTAACACAACATGTTACTTTTTTATTTAAAAGAAAAAAAAAAAAGAAAAAAAATTAAATTTCATAAAATTTATACAAAATTGGTGTCAGGGTATATCACACAAAGAGTTATTTTAACAAAAATTATTAGAATTGCAAATTTTTTTTATACTAATATTCATGAAATTAGAGTAAGTATAATGTAGTTGAATTTAAATCAAAGATGATTCTTGAAAATATTATTCAGAGCTATTATTGTCGGGGGGGGATATTATATAATATTAAAAACAGAAGAGGAATTGAGGGGGACATACATCTCTCCTCTCATCAACTGTTTCTATCCTAAGAACAGTTCTGACACAACTCTTTTTAGTTTAAGGTCTGAATTAACTTTTACAACAAACAACATCTGGCCACATAACTTAATATATTACCTTTCAGAATTCACATTGCATTTTGGCCATCTAATAGGTTGTTACAAATGAAATTTTGGATTTGTTTAATGCAACTTTGTTAATCTTTCTATAAATAAATTTTCATGAATTGTATAAAAATTATATATTGTTCTAAAGTTTATTACATTCTTATCCTACAAATAATTTTATGCATTTTTTTTCTTCATATCTTTTAAGATGCATGAATTCTCATGGTTAACTGATTATTCTTCATGAATTCAAAAGTAGTCATAGCAGGTCAGTAGCTGTTCGAAACGTTAATGCTGCAATTCTGGAAACTCACTGTTAATGAACGGACAAGTTAACGTGGGTTTAAAAAGTTTGAAAATGGTGATGAAAGTCTTGAAATTTGTCTCGGACTGGATCCAAAATAATTTAAGCACAGTGATAAAGAATCAATAAGACTACCTGCTTGCAGTTTGAATAATCATTTATTATGATCTAAACATGAAGATGACTATTTTACACATGACTGTTAAGGAGAAAAAAACAGATATGTCCCAAATCACAGAGTTCCCTAGGAAACTTTATAACCTCTTAAGAAAAGTAAATAAGCTAGCACACAGCAACTTGACGTAATAAACAATAATATGGATATTAGTAATGGTAACACAACATCTGTGGTATTTATACAAAATACGGTAATAATAGTAACAAGTTTAGTTGTATATATCCTTCACTTTAAATTAAATATTTAAAGATGTAGATGTAGTTAATTTACGACGCACTAGAGCTGCACAATGGGCTATTGGCGACGGTCTGGGAAACATCCCTGAGGATGATCCGAAGACATGCCATCACAATTTTGATCCTCTGCAGAGGGGATGGCACCCCTGCTTCGGTAGCCCAACGACCTGCACGCGAAGTCGAGCACTTTACGGTAGAACAGTTTAACGAGGACCAATACCGCACACCCTCGGTCCCTACGCAGACTGATCCAAGTGGTCACCCACCCGCACTCTGACCGCAGCCAGTGATGCTTGACTTCGGTGATCTGCTGGAAACCGTGTCTTAACGATCAGTCCACTGCGGGACTAAATATTTAAAGAGTTATACAAAAGTGCCTAATATTACACTTTTTCCTTACTCACCATAATGTAAAATCAAAGTTCAAGGTTGTTATTTTCTAGAAGAGTAACGCACTTTTTTTATATTTAAAGAGTTATACAAAAAGTGCGTTACTCTTCTAGAAAATAACAACCTTGAACTTTGATTTTACATTATGGTGAGTAAGGAAAAAGTGTAATATTAGGGAAGATCTGACTGATTAGTCAAAATATTTTACAAACTGGATCACATGGAAGACCAGAGTCAAAGCTTCACGACACTGCATAAAGAGAGCTTATGTAATCTAACCAGCATATTACTGTTCGAGAAGTTGCACAAGAATTAGGAATTAATGCAGCAACAGTATCATGTCACCTCACAACCATTAGCAAAGCCTAAAAGTTGGATGAATGAGTTCCGCAAGAAATAAACAAAAAGCAGGGGGAAAAAATGTTTTGAAATCTGCAGTTCTAAGTAATAGAAGAGAAACATTTTCACTTGTGATGAAAAATGGATCCTTTATGACAATATGCGCTGTTCAGGGGAATGGTTTGGTTAAATACAGATGAAAGTTCAAAAACAAAATCCAAAAGCATTTCTAACCCTAAAATAGTAATGATTGCTTTTTGAGGGTTTATAGCCAGAATAATTCATTTTAAGATTTTAAATACTAATGAAACAATAACAGCAAAAAAGTACTGAGCAGAATTTGACGCTATGCATCAAAAATTACGTCAAATGCAGCTGGCAGTGGCCCACCAAAAAGGACCCATTTTGCTTCATGATAACGGATGACCACCTATTTCATTGATCATCGCAAGCAAGTTGGCTGAATTAAAATACGAGGTTTACCGAATTCACCGGACACATCTTTAACTGAGTATCACTTTAGAGCAGATCAAAAATGACTTTCAATCTTTTATTGACACTGGAGAGCAAATTTTTTGAAAGTCCTATCCAGAAACTAGAAACATGTTGGCAAAAATGTGTTATTTGTGATGGTTTATACTTGGATTAATAAAATAGTTTTAAGTTATGCTAATTTATTATTACAATTAAAAATCTGACATTTCAAATGTAACAACCTAATAGTAGTCAAAGTTGCATTTATTGAAACATTTAGGGAACTTACTTTGCACAGAACTCAAAACTGGGGTGATTTTGCTGTGTCCAAAGAGGGGGAATTATAATTCGGACAAAATATGGTAGTACAAGACAAAAGTTCCCTACCGTAACTAAAAATATTTCATTACTGCTCAATAGTTTGTTTGATTCTCTTCTAAACCTTCATACAAATGAAACCAAATGGTTGTTTTCAAAGATAAACTACATTTAATAATAATTTATTGTCTGTAACTGAAGCCTATGATTTAAAATAACAGAAAAAAGAAAATGGGTAACTGACTGATGGTCAATGGCAGTTTTTCCAATCACGAATTCAATATACAGTCTTTATAAATCCTTAATATACATTTTTACAAGTGATGTCCCTTTTAATTCATAAACACTAATTCAACCAAAATACTACAACTTATTAAAAGCATGCTTAGCCTTAAGAATATAATAGAAAGAAATTTTCATTAGTTTTAAACATTTCATTAAAGTAAAACAAAATATCCAGTCTTTAAACAGTGAAACATTTTATCAGAAAGGCTGTGAAATATCTCTCTTAATTTAAGCTCATAAATTTGAGGATTTTTAACTGGTGAGCTGTTTATTCAAATATGTATTAAATAAAACAGTCACTAAAGGCTATTAAAATTTTAGTTATTTAAAGTTTACTAAAGAGCATGGTTGCTATTTTAAATATACCTATTAAGATTAAGTTATACATTTTTATTTAGCTTCAAGACTTATACAATCAAATAAATATTTAACTTCAAAAAAGTTTAACTCACCAAATAAATTCTGTAAGCATCTCCTCTGTTGACTGGAATATCAGGATTCCAACAAGAAACAGAATTATTCTTTGTAATGTTGCAAGCTCCACTTGGTGTATAAATACTATTAAGCATAGAAAAAAAACTTAAAACATTCCTGTTGAACACCTTGAATTAAAATTTGCAAATTCAACTGAAAATCAAATTATTGATTTACTTCAACATTTATTTTAGGACTCCATTTTATCACGAGTTTTAATTAGACTTATATTGCAAAATGAAGTACTTTGAGACTATTGCAGAGAGGTATGAACATAACATTATTCAAGCAAAGCATTATCCTAATTTGCTAGAACTAATTTCAAATTTAATTTTTTTTTAAAAAATAAATTGGGAATTATCTGCAGGTATCAAAATATCTTACAAAAAAATATTAAGTTATGCTGAGTTTCACAATGCCAATTAATTTTTCATTAGTCTTCATAAATATTTAGTTGCATTATTGTCTGATTTCTTACATAACTTGCATGAAGGAATAATAATACAAACTATGCAGTGTTTGTAAAAATTTTGTAACTTGCTTTGTTATTTACTTATACAATATGTTTCAAATGCAGTCGAAAACTGTAGGGAAAAATGACTTTGAAATGGCAAAAGTCATTTACACCAATATTACAAATTTAAATTAGCACAAGCAAAAAAAAAAAAGAAATTAATAAAAAATTTCTTAGAATAGAGTTTGAATTTCAGAGAATAAACTAACATTATGAGAATAGTATTAACATATTTACTTGCCATTAGATAAAGAGTATGATAATGTTTATGAATCACGTATAATTATTCAATAAGAATGTATAATGGATTTACTTTTGTACTACAATGATTTACATTTCTATGAATAAGTTTGCTGTTTTCAATTTTTTATGATGATTTAAAAAGGTACATAGCATAGACCGGGACATTCTAAATGCTGATGTTTTTTTTTTTTTGTAGAAAGAATTGGTAGCTTTCTATTTATTTATTTTGACAGAAAATTGCTTACATTTAAACAATTTTAATGTTAATAATAAATAAAACTAATTTTAATTAATTAAGCTAACAAGATACTGATTGAATTTGTATTATTGCAAACTTACTATCTTTGTAACCTCTCTAAATTCATAAAATCACTCTCCATTCAACAAGAAACCAGTAATAATAATCAATTTAAAATACAAAACTGTTGTGAAACACTTGAATATTTGTGACAACTTCATAAATGCAGGAAAATACAACTACCTATCCATAGAAAAAAGAATTCAACCAACTCAAACATGATATAATGATTTAACTTGCGATAAGTTGTGGTTCTTATTTTGAAAGGTGACAAGATATAGTGATTCTTTTTGTAGTACAAATGATTCTCATTTTGAAAATAGAGAAAATATGATTTTTCTTCTGCTAAGATAGGATTTTTATTTTGAAAACTGTATTTGCTGCAAACATTTTTCTGTATCGTAACCTCTTTCTACACCAAGTCTGCTTTATTCTATACTTGCATGTTTTGAGCTTTAAAATTATGAGTCTTCTAATTTTTTTACAAACTAAACTTCAATTTTCAAAATCTGTCACCATAAAAGAGTTCTAAGAGCTTTTTCTCGCTCCATCATTGATAAGGTAGAAAAATTTAACGAACCAGCTACTCAATCAATGCCCCAGAAGCAGAAAGTGTTCAATACTGCAATATACATTATAGAACTATTTATGTTCATGTTGTGATGAACATTTTATATGTTGATAATAATTTTTATTCCAATATGTGATATTTTTACAAATTTCATACATAAAATTAAATCAAATTATAAATAAATTATAAATCATTTAAATTTTAATCTACTTTTCAGTGCTGATAATTCATTTTTTAACAATTAATCGCAGAATATTTGTAACAGTCAAACATCTTGTTGAAAATCTGGGTAAAAGATAAAACTGGTAGCTAAACTATTTCTTTAGTAGGTAATAATAGCATAATTCATTTAATTTGCCACTACTTAGTTCAAAATAAAAACCATATAGTAACACTTTGAACTAACATTGATTAGATTAACAGCGATTAAAGTGAAAGCAAAATAAGCCTGTCAAATTAGCCATGCCCACATTTAAGCCATCGTTGTTTTTCCCCCATCCTGATTCTGTACAAATGTATTTACGACTCGTCCACCCCAAAGAGATTAAATATAAGTACGCTCTAAGGATCAATGTTAAACAAAAAAACTGGGTTAATGGGAAAATCTTATCATTTTATCATATGACTGCCCACTATGTTTTTAAATTGCTGATTTTAAAGAAATCTGAATTTCTGCTGCTTGCAATGACATTTCATCATTCAGATTTTCTTAAACGCACATAATGGGATACCCTCAAGTGACATAGTGTGGGTATCTCAATCCTGAATGATTATTGAAACGTTGTATTTGTTTACGTTAGCAACTGTTCTTCCATTCTATTTCGAGTAAGCCAAGCCCATCAAGTATCAATTCTCCTAGGTGACACATTTTATGTTCTTTCACACAGATTTCAATCCTTTCACAATATATCTACACAAATATTTAACCCCAAGACAAGCACAAGGCTATGTGGAACATAAACTAATTATGCATCAAAGTTGCCGGTACAGAAAACAAAAATATATCATGGTTACAATAAAATACACAAACAAATAATAAATTTAGGTTAAGTAAAAGAAGTAGGCGAGAAAGAATTATACTTCAACTAATTCGATATGTGATAAGGCTTTGTATTTAATTAATTTAACCTTAATTAATATTCTAAACTGTGTAGAGGAACTTTGTTCAACTTAATACGTGATTTTGCTGTTAAATATTAGCTGGTGCGTACATCATAGGTCACATGTGTGGGTATGGGTTGTCTTCTTCTTGGAGTGCATGTACCCAATTATATTTATTGCAATGTCTGTGATCTAGTGTATATTATTAGATAAACAACAAGTGCCCTAAAAAAGAGTTAAAGGACACTCAAGATATATTTTTAATCAAGAAGGGTCTAAATTTTTACTTCCAAATATTTTTGGGACTTATGCTAGACTCTCAAATTTCAAGATGGTTAAGGAATTTTAATTAAAAAAGAATTAGTTTTTCTCACCATGTTACATCTTTTAAAGACTTTGAAACAGCTGCTGCATAGATTGCAAGATCTCCATATAAATAAATAGCTATACAAACATAGAAAACGTTAACACCAACTGAAAAAACAAAAACCAAATTTTTTTTTAATATTATACTACAAACGTCACGAAAAAAAGAAGGAAAAAAACAAACTTAATGAGAATAAAAATGTAACTTACTTTTATTAAAAAACAGCATGGCCATCTTTCCCTTCAAAAATAAAATAAGTGTTAGTAGCATACTTAATTGAATAATCTTTATTCAAATAACAATTAAACAAAGTTATTTATTTATTAAGATAGTACAAGTTCTCTATCATATAACCTCAACCCTGAAATTCGTGTTCACTGTCCAAATTTTTTAGACCTTAACAACAGTTCACCCGAAATTTAATACGGGCACTCGTAATATAAGCACATAGCCTCCTAAGGAAGTGCATGGCCTTTTATATGAAAGGGTGGGATATTTAAGGGACCCATAATATTCAAATTTATAAATATTTTTATTGAAAAAACTATATTTGCAATGAATTGCAATTTCTGACAAATTGATTTTTAAAAAAAACATTTCAAATATTCAGAAAATTTTCAGAATTATAAATGTTGTACAGAAATTTTTAAAATTCTTATCAAAATCTGTAGCAATAATTGACGAAAAAACAATATATAAAAACATGTAACCATACAAGAAATCCTCACAAAATGGGTGTATCAAAAATTTGTTATATACAAAATGCATCATTTAAAATTCATTGGTAGTAAATACTGTTGTATTTAAAATATTGAGATCTTAAAAACTATCTTAAATGATTAGAAAAAAAGATAACTAATTATTATTAATAAACCAATTTTAAAATGAGGCTGATTTAAGATGGCATCCTCATGAAGTAAATATGTTGAAAATTGATTACTCCAATTCGAAAATTAGAGTGCTGAAATAATATTGCATTAAAAATCGACCTTTAAAAACCATTTGCAGATATCCAAAAAGTGATAAATGACTGACGAAAAAATAATTCTAAAATGACGTAGATTTTCGATAAAAAAAAAGTCACTAACATGGCAGAAAGTGATCCCTCAAATTTGAAATTTTGTGTGTCCTAATAAAATCTCATTAAAAATAACAGAATTTGAAAATTGAATTGAAAGAGGGCCGACTGCTAAGCAAACTATGCTGATTATCATGGTAAAGTTGTGATTAAGTGCATGAAATCCACATGAGTGTTGTAATAACATTATGCTTAAATGTTGAGATTATAAAAAATAAAAAAAAAAGAAGGAGAAAATGGGCGTTAAATAACAGCCGATAAATTATAGGAAACGATAATACAAAGTTTGTATGTAGTAATAACACTGTATTAAAAATATCAGAGATAAAAAGTCACAAGAAAAAAGGTTGAAAAACAGTAAAAAATCCAGACCTTAAAAGGTTAGACAAAATATTGCCCTGACCATAAATATGCATATAAAAAAAGGCATAACTCAAATATAATTGAGTAAATATTTGATATACAATTGGAGGTCATTACTTACGGGCCAAGAAGCCATAGCACATATTGTTGAGACAGAAAATTAAAAAATTTTAAAATGAACTATATAGGAAAATGTTTTTTACTTACCATTTCTATTCTTTCAGTGATATTAAAATACTCAGTAGAGTTTTCTGTGATAGTATCAACAGAATCTATAAAATTATGTTTAGGAATAAAAAATTTTTTTAAACAACAGCTAGTATTTGAAAACAACATAATTAAAAGTATAATTATTTGAAACTATCAAAAAAATATAAAGTTAAATAAAATTATAACTATTGAGAAATAGAAATAAGAACAGAAAATTTTTGACATCTTAGTTTTTCTATTTCAATAAAGATTATATATATATATATATAAATAAATAAAATGATGCAAATAAATTTTATCAATGTTATTAAAGTATTAATAATTTTTTGACCTTAAATTCAGGATGTTCTTAGTATCTAACATACAATATTGTGTCAAATAACAGTTTAAATTTTATTCAAATTTTAAGTTCACGACCTTTTCAGGATTTTTCTACAGGAAACAACTGCCTTATAACGGTATCATAAAATAAAGCGGTTTTTTGAAATTTTAATCAACGTTTATTTTTAATATATGTTTCTGACTATGTTTTGTTTTGTTGACTATATTATTATACTTAATATATAATTATATTTAAAATATATACTTAATATATGTTTTTTTAATTTTTAATCTATGATGCAACTAATTCATTTATTTTCATTTCTCTTTATTTTACTCCAAACTGCAGTGGACAAATCTTTATTGTGATTTAATCAGAATGACCATCTTTCATTCAATTAAATATAGATAAAGGCAGTTAGTAACTTAAACAATCTTAAATTATTGACGAGGAGGTTAAATAAGTAAAAACTTACTTAACAACAGTGGAACTTTTTCATTTGCTGCTGAATTGCAAATTACTTCATCATTATCAAATTGCTCCTATAGAAATATAAGCAAATTAATTTGAAAATTTACATTTATACAACTTACTTAACAACAGTGGAACTTTTTCATTTGCTGCTGAATTGCAAATTACTTCATCATTATCAAATTGCTCCTATAGAAATATAAGCAAATTAATTTGAAAATTTACATTTATAGAAACTAAGTTACTAAGAGAATTTTACAAACAGCAGCATAACAGTAGTATAACAACAGTTAAATCCCGGTTTTTGAAAAAACATGGCACCCAACTAATGATTTAAAAAGAAATTTTTAGGATCCTGGGAAGAATGTAGAAATGGAGGAAATGTTAAGTTTAAATAGATTAATTCAGACATTCTACTGAATTTTTTTTTTAAAAAGTAAAAATAGTAATTAACTTGTACAATGGTACTAAATTCCAGAAACAAATGCTCAAAACTAATATAATAAAATAATATTAATCAAAAATTAAAGTACGATTGACAATTACAATTTAGAAAAGCAACTTATATATTGAATAAATAAACCATAAACTAAACTGAAAACCATTTACCAAATATATTTCAGGTAAAAAATGAGAACTGCGAAACATAACCAGAACTATAATTCCTAACAAAAATAGCAAGATATAATAATTTTATTTTTATGAGTTTGTTTAATGTGACACAGCAGCAGAAGTACTAGGAAATGAACAAAGTTAAAATTGCATTAATAAAGGTATGTTGTGCATAGAGGAAAGAAAAAAAACTAAAAATTAAACTATACACCAATAAAAATAAGTGAATGATCAATTTCATTATTATTACAACTTTTTTCCTTCAAAATTTAAATTTCTTGTTCTTATTAGTTATTCTAAAGAGCAATCCAAAATGCAGTAAAGAAGGGAGAGAACAAAATAATGTTGCCATAGTTGACATCCTCAGTAAAGAAAAAAACTCCTTTATGCATAACTATTTGTCTGTTGAAGGCTGGATAAGAAATAAAAAAAAATTCTACTCATAATAGAAAAATAAGCATAGTATTTATTACACATCATTTAGTGACCAAAATTTATTTTTTGCATATCCAATTTATTTTCCACGGAAAATATTTTTTTAAATTTTATTCTTTCTGATTTTGCCACAAGATTCCTTAACTTAAAATTATCAGATTCAATATTGCTCATGTAAGAAGGACGTAATACTTTTAATTAAATATTTCTAAAAAAATTGCAGTAAATAATAAACTACACTTCATCTTTATAAAAAAAATTTAATAGCTTTAATTTTTTTAAAAATTTTATTATGTAATAACTATTTTAATAGAAATTATTATAGATCAAAGAATTACAGATCTTTTGCAATGCCAAGTTAACTTGATACAAAATTATAAACAAGAACATTTTACTCTCAACATTACATTAGAAAAAATGCATTGAAACATCTTACAACTAATTGTTGGCCTCCACAATCATCAATTATGACATCTTCATTTTTTATAATTTTCTTTAAATGTTTAACAGTACGAAAATGAAGTACAGCATTAGCAGCTGCCATTGATTCTGTCATAAATGTCACTGTAACAAAACTACAAAACAATGGAAAAAATTATAATCATAAATAAAACAACAAAGCGGAAATATACATTGAATACATTATAAAGACAAGAAAAAAGTTTAAACTGAAAATTAGGATCATAATTCTTTTTTGGCTTATTATTAAATAAATGAAAACTAAAAAGCAGCAACTGGAAAGAAAAATAAACTAAATGAATTTCTTAAGAAATTAAAAGAACTATGATTTTTTTCTATGTTTCACCTAAAGGAGTATGATTGAACCTAATTTTATAATTATACAAAGAGTTTAAAAATCATTATCTTACTTTTATAAATATTATTAAATTAACCCATTGCATTCTAATCAAGTTCTCAACTACAAATCATATATTGTATTCACAAGTAGAATATTAATTTTTATGTTGAAATTCTGTTTATATGAAAGTCTCTGATAGAAGCAATTTTACAATTACAATCTAGTGTTGAACTTGGCAACAGGCACCACACATTTATTTTAGTTTTGCTGATCAAACTAAACTTAGCTTCAAGCAGAAAATTTGTAATATCTTTCTCTTCTATTTATAGTGACGGAAAAAAAACTGCTTTAAAGTATCAAATTACACTGATGAATAATTACTAATAGATTATACATTCTACAAATAATTAGTATCTATATAAAAGAATATTGATATTTTGAACATAATGGTAAAAATCATATATAAGTAAATTTTTTCCTGTCTAAGATCTAAAATTTATAGAAAAGTTTTTAATAACATTTTAATTAGCTCGTTTAGAATTAAGGTTCAAAATAGAATTTTATGAACTTCTATAATTACTTTTAATAAATAACCTACATAAAACACAACTTTTGAAGCAAAATGTCTGAGAAAATTATACATAAATTTTCACATGCATAAACATAGTATCAACTTCACATGAATTTGGTAATGGATTACAAATTCAAGTTATGTGGTATTGGTAACAAACATATTTTGAGTAAGATAGATAATAAATTATTTACCTCATAAAAGCTAGGACGATGAGTATGATAAGACTGAGAAGCCAACCAGCCTCAGCAATGGGGGAAGGCATTGCAAGAGCACCAGTTCCCACAATCAAGTTGAAAACATACATGAGACCCATCTGAAACAGTTTATTGAAACAATTGAAGAAACAATAAAGTTTATTAGTAAAACTATCTATTTACACGAGATCTGATAATTCAAAAACCTCCAAACATTACAAAAGTTTATTTTATGAAGTGAGGTTTCCAACCTATCTGCAGAGATGCAAACTTGCTCCAAACAGCAAATAAATATTTTCGAGTGGAAGTTTATTAATGTGTGAATCATGGTTTAATAAATTCAATTTATTATGTTTTAATCCACTACTATTTCTAAATAATTCAAAGGCTTACATAATTCATCACTTTTTTACATTAAAGTCATGCGACACTGATTAAAAAGTAAAGAAAATTAGTCAAATATTTGAAAATTTGAGCATGTAGTTGTTTACCATTTTTTAAATTATTATGACGCAGCCGGAGCAGTTAGCAGCTTTTTATCTGTAGTTCTTTTCTTCCTCTTTTTAAACTTTAAAATATTAAATCAAAATGGAAAAGCACCGACAGCAGCTAAAACCAACTTTGCTTTATTTTAATTTAGATATTCAAACATACAATTAAAGCAGGAAAAGTAATAAAAAGCAATAATATAAAAGATATGTGTGTTAGTAAGACAGCCCTTCTTCAGGGGACACACTGCCTACCAACCCACTGGTGCCTTTCTGTTGTCAATGAAAAAACCAAAACTGACAGTGAACTAACTGAAGTCATACTAACACACATATCTTTTGTTTTATTGCTTTTTATTACTTTTTCCTGCTTTAATTGTTTGTTTGAAAATCAAAATTATTTATATATAAATATATATATGTGTGAGTGTGTGCGTATGTATGTCATCAGCTCACAAAATTATACCTACAAAGAGGAATGCTTTCTAATATAGCATCAATTTAGCGAAAGCAAAATATATCAGCACAATAGTGTGAGGAAGACTCAAAATTGAAACTAAAATAGAACACATTAAGTAAAAAACATACAAAATAAAACATATCCAGCAAAAAACAGAAAACAAAATGTAAATTAAACATTTATTTAAATACTATTTTTAATCAAATGAATAGAATTAAAAGAGCATGTATAGTCTAAGATTAGAACTCTTCTCGCCACAAAGCCTGAGGCCGTCTGGTGCTATGGAAACAAGAATGGCACATTTTAGGGAGAGTAGCTTCACTCTAGGAAAAACACAATAGATTAAAGAAAAAGATTCTCTTTCTCCGGCGGAACCGAGCCGAAGCCACTCGAAAACAGTGACGCTGCACCCCTACTTAAAATAGTCATATCTCGTTACCATAGTCACTGCCACAGATCCAGACGAATGTCTGGAAGAGTTCTTATTTTAGACAAACTATAGTGATGTTTATTTATCCAAAAAAGAAACAGAAAAGTGAAAAAGTAAACTTATTTTAATCAAACAAATCCATCTAAAAAGCTCTTGTTAAAACTTGAAGGGTTAAAAAATGCAAATTGTGGGGAAGTTTTATAATGCTTTTAAGAATTGTTCCAAAAAATAATGTCTTTTTGATCATCTTGTAATATTATAGTTACTATAGCAGAAATGGTATCAATGAGGAAACAAAAATTTAATTTCTAAAGCAAAAGTTTATATTGACTTTTGCCAAATTAAGAGCATAATTTTAATTGACTGAAACATACATAGATAGGTTACAATTTTAAATATTTAATGTTATATTTTATAATTAATGTTATATTAAATATTAACTTATTCAGAATTGGTTTCATATATGTCAGATAGTAATATAATGTTTTTTTTTTCACAACAAAACTTACTGTGATACAGTTTTAAAAACTGTTAAATTTTTTGGTTTTTGCATCTTTTAGCACCAGCAAACTTCGTTACTCATCTTAAAAAAATGAAATCATGCCCTAAACACAGTTATGCAAATTACTTTTTAATACTTTTTCAATCAATAAAATAATACTAATGCATGGAATAATATGTACTATACAAAAATAAACACTGTAAGTGAATAAAACTATACATAGGTACTTATACATATAAGTAAAATGTTTACTTTTAATTGATAATTTATGCACAGCTAAATAACTTAAAAAAGTAATAGAAATACATATAAAATGAACTATCATAATAAGCTCTTACCATGGATGAATATCCCTCTCCAATATCTATGCTATCCCCGGCCATGTTTAAGATTATTATTTGCTGTACAGGTTAACGAATCACTTTTTAAAAAAGGATACGAAACTGGAAAATCATATCTAAAAAAATTTTAAAGTAATTAATAAACTTCGAATATCTTAGACACTATTAAAATTTCACATTAGAATGATATTTAAATACATGATTATTTCTGAATTTGTAAGGAAGATTAAGAATGAAATAAGGGGGAAATTTTTTTATAAAGGGGTGTTGTGGTTAATCAGTAGAGATACGTAATCTTTTCTCAGATATAAACAAAAAGATATTTACCTATAAGAGATATGCTTCTGATTACGTTGAACGCAACTTCTAAAAATTTAAAACAGGGAAACAAAATTGCTAAAACAATATTTCATACTAAGAGATCAAAATGTTAATAAAAAACTATTCAAATCATTAAAGAGCAGTAAACTTCGGATTTATAACTCATTAAAGAGTTATAAATTTTGAATTTATAAGAGTTTATTTACATTCATTGAGATCTCAAATACTGTCTATGACAAGTCCAGACGAAGACGATTGCTTCCGACGGACAGTTTTTACCCGATTGCATCCGTGAGAATTTCAAGAATCCATTTGTAGAACATATTTTAAGTTCTCTAAATATATTTTATCATAGATACTACTTCAATTTTACTATTTCTTTTAAAATAAATTATACAAGCATACATATTAATTTATTATGCAAATAAATAAAAATATTTCTCGACTGAGGTAAGAAAAAATAACTCATTAAATCAAAAGAAATAGGCAGCTGAAAGCGTAATTTATAAGACAAAAACGTATGTGGTTCAGCTAGGGATCCAGTGAAAGATTTTATAAGTTAGCTAAGTTACGAAGCAAGATTAATTCCTCGGGTAAATATCATTTAATAAAATAGCTAACTTATTTTTGCATTATTATGAAAAAAATTACACTCTTAGTATTAAATTTGTTTTTAGATATATTGATGACTTAATTATCTTCACTCAATTTTCAAGACTAAACTATTTTATTAAATGATATTTACCCCGAGGAATTAATCTTGCTTCGTAATCATGATGATAATATTAATTTCAATTTTTTGGATTTGGGTATTATAAAAGAAGAAAACATCTGTTTTGTTCATTTATACGATAAAAGAAATGATTTTAATTTTAATATAAATAAACTAATTACTTGGAATTCTAATATTTCTAGGAGCATCTATTTAAATACTACTTTTAATTAAATTAATAGAATTAAAAGAATATGTAGTAATATTTATTTATCCAAAAAACAAATCGATAAACTCTTTCAAAATTTGATAAAAAACTAAATCCAACGATATCCAATAAAACGATATCCAACTAAAGTAATAAAATTTTATATAAAATCATTGAGTTAATCGCATATTTTGTAAATATATTTACTAATAATTTCTTCCTTAATTTGTATAATTTTTCCTTGCGCAGATCCATTTCGGGCAAATCCTTGGTCAAAATTATTTACTAAAAAAATTCCTTTGTTAATTTATAATATTTTTCCATGTGCAAACCCATTTCGGGCAAATCCGTGGCTAAAATTAGTTACTAAAAAATTTCTTTATTAATTTATACAATTTTTCCATGTGCAAATCCATTTCGGGCAAATCCGTGGCTGAAATTATTTACTAAAATAAGTTGTTTTTCTTTTTTTATTTTTTCTTTGTTAATTTATATAATTTTTCCATGTGCAAATCCATTTCGGGCAAATCCGTGGGTAAAATTATTTACTAATAAATTTCTTTGTTAAATTATACACTTTTTCCATGTGCAAATCCATTTCGGGCAAATCCGTGGCTAAAATTATTTACTAAAAAGATTTCTTTGTCAATTTATATAATTTTTCCATGTGCAAATCCATTTCGGGCAAATCCGTGGCTAAAATTATGTGCAAAACTGGCAATTCATGTTTCTTTCTCTTTTCTATTTTATATTTTCTTCTTAAATAAATATTTATTTTCTAAAATTATTTATAGTCAACTTTTTTAAATTATCCAGTATAACATTACCTTGCACACATCCGTTTTCTGGCCCATTCTTGGTAACTAACAAATCAAACGCACTTCAGTAATGCAGCAAGAACGCACTTTAAACTCCTCTAGTTACACTCAATTTGTGCTTTTGTTTTCATAGTTTTTATATTTTGCAATCTGGCAATCTTGTTACGTAAACATTTTAAATCATTTTTGAAAAATTTCCCGTTCTTGTAAGTTCATTATATTTCACTGCTCGCTTTATAGATTTTGTTTTATTCTGCTCTTCCTTTATATTTTATTTTCTATTTTTACGTGTTATTTTTACTTATTGTGTTTAATTTTATTTGTCGTTATTTTTGTAAAAAATTTTTTGAGTGCTCCTCACACTATTGTATTGATATATTTTGCTTTGGCTATATTGATACAATATTAGAAAGCACTCTTTTTCGGATATAATCGTGTGGGCTGACGAAAAGATTATATCTTTTATTTTCCGTTTTTTTTAAAAAACTTTATCCTCTTTTTTTTATTTATTTTTTTATTTTTTATTATTATTAATTCTTTTTCTTTCCCCAGTTGTTTGTTATTATTATTATTCCCCGTCTTTTTTTTCATTTGTCTGTAATTAACCTTTGTTTTATCTTCATTTTGAACATATATATATATATATATATATATATATATATATATATATATATAAACGTTTTTTATTTATTCCTTTACTTTTTGGGCTGCAAAATGTTCGAATCCGCTACTTTTGGAGCTCCCATTCGCTACTTTTTAATCTTAAGTTCTGGCAACACTGATGTGGTTTCTGCGACTTCTGATCAGCCTGGCAGTTTTTAGACTTTAGTGTAAAAGTGCACTGCCTGTGAATCCTATCAGACTATCAACTTCTTTCAATAGCCACAAAAAAAATTCTGTTTCGAAACAAGAAAATTAGGGAAATTAAACATCTTAATAATAGGGCTTTTGAGTATAGTAAAGTGCTGAGAGCTCTCTGCTTTCGCTTATAGCTCTGCCTTTCAATAGGTAAGGCTTAATTTAGCCTATCAAGATTTATATGAGCTCTGAGGCTCTTCTTCAAATTCAACATACTTCCACCGAGTCCAACAGGGAACCCACTTTCGCTTTTATTCTAGGGCTTTTGATAATTTAAAATGCATCTGTCCGTACTGGCGAAAGAATGATAGATAAACTTATTATTATTTCTTAGCTTTAACTTATTATTATTTCTTTTATTTCTACTTTGGCCCCATCAACAACTAAAATAATTTAATAAATTTTTCTTTTTAAAATTTTATTGCATTTTTATCACATCAGCAGACCAACGTCAACACTTTTCTGTCTAACCTCTGAAATTACTTGAGCAGTTTTTTTCGGATTGCTTTGTGATTTGTTCTTTTTCTTTACACTTTTTCCCCTCCACCACTGACAAATTTGAATGTATTGCAAAAATACTATATTTATGTTTAAAATTTCATTATAAAAATTTAACTACACATAAATAAATCAATTATATTGGAAGTTATGACCCTACTCTGCTAGATTTTTTCCTTGCTTAATAAAAGTTCTTTGTATGTTCAAAGATGAGTTATGAAGAGAAGCGTATATTTTTAAAGTTTTTGCTGAGAGAAAGGATAAAAACTAATCTTAAGCATGGGAAAAGGGCACAATAATTACTTAATTATTATTTGAGAGAAAGAACAATCATTCAAGTGGCACAAAATTGAAGTGCTCCTCAATAAGAGTTAAGGAAAAATTTGCAAAATAAATCTGTAATATGTTTCGTTTTAAGGAATAAGGGAAATCTTAATAATTATAATTGGTCTTTCTCATGATTCAGTTAAAGGAGGAATGAAAAATGTTAAACAATGCGTAACTTCCTGTGGCAGCATTTCTTCAGGCTTTTTGCGGCAAACTTTCCTAGCATTAATATTTCTCTTTAAGATACTTTTAATTATAACAATTACTAATTTTAAGTAACAAAACGTTGTGTTTACAGAAGAAAGTATAGAATAAAAATTTTTATTGTAAAAGTTCTA
The DNA here is from genome assembly GCA_949128135.1 of Parasteatoda lunata. Lineage (NCBI taxonomy): Eukaryota > Metazoa > Arthropoda > Arachnida > Araneae > Theridiidae > Parasteatoda > Parasteatoda lunata. The sequence continues at coordinate 110,351,045 of OX421975.1, forward strand.
TTTTTTTAATTTTAATTTTTACAGATGCTTTCTTGCATTTTGTAGACGGAAAAATGCACTAATTATTGAACTTTGTAAATCATTACAAAAATTAAAATTCGTAAATAAATTAAACGATGATAAATTAAAATTCTTACAGACATTAAAAATGGTAAAATTTCAAAATAAAGATCGACGACGAAATCACGCGAATAGGAGTCTTTTAAAAAGAAATACTCAAACAAGTGTGTGTAAAAACATGGTGTTCTTTAAAGAAAGAAAAAAAAATGAAAGAAAGAACATCATTTCTAGAGCAAATTATTTTAACTTTCACGATTTCTAAATTTTTTATTTTATATTATTAATTTGAAATTCTAGCTGAAGCCAGTCATTCCGCACTTTTTTTTAAAATCCCGAATGAGAATAGAAAAATCACGATTATTTCCTTCCTCTCTGATGCGATGCGCAAGAAAGAGACCTTTGAAAAAAAAAATTCTGCTGAAAAACAAAACATTTTTTTAAAAATTTTGCAAAAAGGAAAACCAAAATTTCTTCCTTTCGAAGTGAAAAATCTTTCTGCAAAAACTCTGTTCTGCAAAAAAATGCTCTCCTACAATGTCGCCGCAATTCTGCCATGGGAGCATAATTTAGCCAAAAATTTATTAAAAGACAGGAAGTAAATATTAAAGTGTGAGAAAGAGCATTTAGTTTAGAATAATAAATTAAGAAAAAGGAAGTTCAGATGTGAGTTTGTAATCGTACAGCAAAAAAATTTCCTTCCATCGGAAAAATATAATTGAACAAAAGAATTTTATTTTTAAATACTTCTAAAAGTAAAAGAGAAAAAATGCAGAACTGATTATTACGAAGAAAAAAAATTTTGAAAAAATCAAAGCTAATCACTAAATGTATCTCTTTCCCAAAAATAGTTGGTGTTGAAATTTTTGTTCACTTTTTATCTTTAATTGAGATGAAGCTGTCTTTATTTCTTTTGGTTTTAGGTTTTTATGACTTAAAAAATAATGTTTCATAATTCTTTTTTCCTGTCTGTATTTCTTTACGATGTAAAATAAATAAAAGTGTTTTACTCTCGGTGGTCTTAATTTTTAATTATAATTGAAATTGTAAGAAGTATGAAAAATTTGATTCATGTAATAATTTGAACAGTTTAATGGCATATAAATGTCTTATTATTTTTGTCCGTGGTTTTTGTATCATGATCAAGCTGTGAAGAAATAAACTCTAAAAACGATCTTCAATGCGTAAAAGTTGCTAAAAAATTTAAATTTTAATTTTTCATGTAGTAATTAAAAGTTATTAAAATGTTTATTTAAACTTAAAATAATTATTATTTAAAATAAATATATTTAATTGAAGTTTTAATTATTTCATTTATAAGTTTATTTTCTTCTAATAGACACCTTTCTAAGTTGAATACATATATTCGGAAATAATTTACTACTCCAGTCTCAGGTTACTTTTTTTTAATTTAATATTCCAGTGAATGGCAGCCCTAAGGAGAAAAAAATGAGAAAAAAGCTAGTGATAAAGATTTTAAAACAAATTGTTTTTGTTTATAGCTCAAATGGATAACTTGGGATTCTGAAATCTTGATCTGAACTTTTTTGATATTTTATACCTAAGTATCACTTTTAAGCGAAAATTTAGGAATGCTTCAAAATTTATTTTAAAGAATTGTTACACTTGTGTAATTTCTTAAATTTAGAATTGGTAATTTTTTTTACTGACAATAGAAATGTTTGCGCTTTTGGAAACAAAAAAATAAATAATGAAAGTTTTTTTGTTTTTTTTGTTACATGTTTATATCCGGTGGTCAATAAAAGGCTAAAATATCGTTACTTACACTTTCGATAGAAAAACATTAATATTTTTTTTATATAAAGTAATTTAAAAACATTTATTTTTCTAAGAAAAGGTATAGATTTGCGTGAAAAACATTGCCTCATACAAAAAGTCTTGTAGGTCAAGATTTCTCCTTTCCTTTCTTTCTATTTTCCTCCTTTCAACAGAGAAGCTCTTGAAGAAAGCAATTTTGGATAATTGTTAACCAAATGGTTAATATATATATTTTATCCTTTTTATTTTTAAAATTTTTTTTTATTTTGTGTTGACATAAAATAAAGGCTTTAGATATCTCCTTAATAAAGGAAATCGTGTATCGTGCTTTAATATGAATCTGTAATACTGAAATAAATGGAAATTAGATTTTGTTTATAAGTATTTAATAATAATGACTTACAACTGTGCAACTGAGTTTCTTTACCCGGACGCAGACAATAAAAACTAATGTAAATAAATAAAAATATTTAATGTAAATAATTTTATTTATTTATTTGAGTGTTATTGCAAGTATGTAGTTTCAAGATGTAATAAAATAAGTTATAACGACGAATTTATCTTTAAACTGACTGCAAAAAAAATCTTCATTTACCCTAAAAGTTTTGTTATTATTCAAGAAACAGAGCTTGTTAGTAATGTGATTGTACTTGTAATTGAAATCTGTTACAATCATATCTGCTTGAACGGCTTAAAAAAAATCTTTTATATTTTTCATAATTTTTTTGATTGTTCCAATTAAAAAGTTTAGTGGGTCGCTTATCTGCTGTGGGACAGGCTTGATTTATAGAATTGCCTGGACACAAAATTGACGGCAGCCCCACAGGTCTTAGCTCTAAATCGAATTTACCTTTTGTTTACTTACAACAGGATTTTTAGCTTAATTATAACGCAAATAAATAATAATGAATTTTAACTTATGATTTATTTCGAATTTTAACTCATAATTTTATTAGAATATATTCTTAAGTTTTATTTATTTATTTATTTATTTATTTATTTTTGTTTTTGTAATATTTAGGGAGCTTGGACCTCTCAATGCTTATGATAAATCAGGCTCTGCCCGCGTGTTATAGGCTGCATATTATGTTTTTTATTTAAAATACTTTCATAGAGGTGGGAAAATTTTGTGAAAAAACACATTCTCATTTTCAATGATATAAAACGTTTATTTTTTAAGAGGCATTTTTTAACCGCCATGAGAAATGAGAAACTTTAAATTTCCTCGAAATTATGTCAAACTTCTTAAAATGTAAAGATAAAGAATTAAAAAAGAAAAAAATTCTCACAGTTGAATGAAGGCGTAACCTGCTTCCCATTGACCAGTCGATCTTTAAGTTAATAGTTCCCGGTTAAACACAATTAACAGTTGGTAAAACATGCAAAATGTGTAAAAGGTGTAATTTTTTTTTTTTTTTTTTGAAGCGTTCTTTAAAAATGATCTATTATTGCATGCACGTTCTAGTATAAACGAAATAGCGTCCCTTTTCATTGGAAAAATAAAAAAACTGCATATAGAAAATATAAAAAAATTCATTTATAGTGATTTGTTTCATAATGCATAAGAAAAAATATACCGTAGTTTTCCATGAAAGAATATAATAATGATAAAAAAAAAAATCGTAAAACATTAAATATTTTACAGTTCACAATGGCTAATAATAAACCAATGAAGAAAATAGAAATTTTTAAATGTCTCTCCCAAACGGACTAAACAGAGAAAAGAGTTTATTTTTTATTTTATTTTTTTTTTAAAGATCGAGGATTAAAATTGCCCTTTGCATCCGCTTTCCCGATTTCAAGACACCTTAGCAAAAATAGTTATGAAAAAGAAACACAGACATATAAAATTTTCCTTTAATTAGTTCACGGGGGAACAAATTTTTTGTTGCAGGTTATACAAGTACTTGATCGCTCTTCGCATTGGTACGGATTTCGTACTTCGTAGTAGTACTTGATCGTTATTCAGATGCAGGGGAATCCTGTTCTAAAGTTAGTTTTGTTCGTAAAACTACGAATTTTTTTCAAAGTGATCTTTTTTAGTTTGGTTTATTTTAATATACTAGTTCATTAAAAACGTATAGGTTTGTATACATACTCATACAATTGTCTACTTCTTCAGCGAGACAAAAAAAAAAACAAAAAAAAAAACATATAAACTTCAAGTATCGAATCGTAAACTGAAAGATATGATCACCTTTTGCCTACCACTTCCTACATAGCAGAGAAGTGGGGACACCTAGTATTCATTCGAGTGAATTTTAGAAACTCCTGGTTAGAAATATATTGCTTCTTTGTTGCAAATGGGGCACTAGTGACCCTTCTATATATTTATTTTTCTGATTCTAATTACAAGTAAAAAAATTACATTTCGGTATTTTTAATTATAAAAAACAGTCTAGTAGTTATTATCAAAAATCTATTAAGATTATCTGAATAATATTTGCACTAAAATATAATATCCAAATAAAATAGTTTAAAAATGTCACTTCTTCATTCATATAGTAAAAATTTTCAATTGATTTTGTAAAATAAAGAAATTTTAACGATGGAAAATTGTTTCCCTTAGGATCTGAATATTCCTTTTCTGAATTTTTTCTGATTAGGATCTGAATATCTGAGTATTTATTTTGATTGTTCATATATTTAAATAAAGTTCAATAAAAGGGAGCAGTCCGAAAGAATTAGTTACAAAATTATCGATGTAAAATTTGAAAAATATTCGTTAAAACTGCGCGAGTTAAGAGTATTCTTAATTTTGTAGTGAATAAAAAAAAATTTGCTTTGAATATATAAAATTTTAAAAAGTTTCAAGCAATTTTCTAAGTAGTTTTTGTACTTTTCAAATTATCACCCATTTCGGTGATTAACACAGCAGAAACGCAATTCTGTGTCTTTTATTCTTAGTTAAACTCGGAAAGTATACAAAAACCATTGTAAAGATTTGGAACAGAAAAAAAAAAAAAAAAAATAGTAACATAATTGGCCTGCCGCAAAACTGTAATCCAACTGTAGCATACCAGAAACACACGTTGTTTAATAGAATATCCGGTTGTTTAAAACTATCCTTAACGAAAATCTCCTTTCACGTTTTTTTTTAATACTGGAACTGATTGCTCTGGTATTGCAGCGCCATTTGTCGACAACCTTTGTAACTAAATTTCTAACATTTTGCATAAAATATTTACATTTTTCGCAATAAACATACCATTTGTTTCTTCCTTATCTCACTTTCTTTCCGAGATTTTTAAATCTTGGTCATCCGGCTGAACAGCCTGTATAAGCTCATCATCATCCTCTGGACACTCTGTACAAGCTTATTACTTATCATATCATATATAAGAGTTCTTGAGTTCATATAAACGTATATTTACACGAGCTATTTGATTTTTACCTTTCATTTCTGGCGAACTTAAAGATCAGCAAGGCTTGTTGCTCAGTTTAAGTGTTTTGTTGCCAGCGCGAGGAAAAAAATTTCCTCGATTTTGTGATAACATACTTTTAGTGTTTTATGTAATAAAGATAATTAAAATGCATTAAAAATTCAGTTCACCCCACTTATTAATAATAAACCATTTTAATTAAATAATCTGCGTTGAACAGCCTACCTAATTCTGAGTTTATGACTACCAACTTCGCAGTTTTGTAATTTTTAACCCAACCCAGAAGACAAGGGAACTTCTGCTTCAAGTATTAGGACAAACTAGCATTCGTAGAGGACTTTTTTGGATGGAACTAATCCGTATTCACGTTACACGGAGAGAAAAACCACGTAAACCTCCCATCGTTAGTCCGATGGCAACGGGATTGTGATTTGTCTATCGATCGTCAGAATAGTGGTCAGTTCAATCCAAAATCAGAATTCTTATCCAGCCACCGTTGTGATTTGAACCTAAGGCACTTCATTTTGAGGGAAACGTTCTATTCCCTGATCCACCGCAACTCAAAAATGAGCCGCTTTACTTTATTTTATAACCGTCGTTCAACAGCCGACCTAATTTTGAGTTTACGACTACTAATGCTCAACTTCGTAACCTTGTCATTTTGAACCCAATCCTCTAGACAAGGGAATTCTAGGATGAAGTATTGGGAGAAATTTGCCTTCGTGGATGGCTTTTTGACTAGACCGCATTTACGTTACACAGAGAGGAAAACTACGAAAACCTGTCACGGTAAGCCTGACGGCAAGGTGACTCTAACCCTTATTATTGCAATTGAAAAATTACAATTTTACCAATAATGAACCATTGCAATTTTCCGCATCAAGCTTTAACACTCTCCAATAATAGTTATAATAATTAGACGATCATTTCTTCCCGCAATGTTTTCTTCGCGTGAGCAAACATATTAGAGTTCGTAAAGTAGAGGATTATTTTCGTCGTCATGAAATAGATTCATATTTTTTTACGCATCAGTGAATTATAAGTTTATTTTTTGACACATTCTGTAGGACGATTATGCATGTTGTCATAAATCATTTGAATCATTTCTCTCTAATATTTAGAAACATTATGTTGATATAAATGTGCCTACAGGGGAATGTAGCTTAAGTTCTGGGAAAGTGATTTTTCGAAAAAACATGATAAAATATTCTGCACATGAACTTCGAAATATGTATCAGTGGGTAATTTTACGGTGTATGCCTACGAGAGTAGGTTTCAGGATCTTATGGGATTAAAAGACAGCATAATCGTATGTAATGAATGATACCATCCTAATGAAGTCATAACGATGATTAATACTTAAATGTAAAATTTAAAAAAAAAAGTATTTCAAAATATTTGACAACTACAGTTGAAAATAGTAAAGTTTGGTTGTAATTTATTATTAAAATATTTTGTGAAATATTATTCGTATAGTAATGCGACGATACACGATATTACGAAGATATGCAGCTTAATATTAGTTATTAGGCCAACTGTTGTTCGCTGATAATCTATTTTTCTTATCATATAACACTATTGTTTTTATATTATTAAAAACAATTCATCCCATGAAGTATCAAGTGAAGCTTCATTCAAAGATTTCAAAATATTTGAATGAAATGTTTTTTTTTTTTTCTGCTTCGTCAACAAAAAGCTGAAAGAAACTGAGCTTTAACTTAAAGGCGAAAAGCAAAGACCTCCTGGGTCGGAGGACAATCCCAAATATTCCTCAAAAAATATACATTTTTTATTAACATTTTACTTAGAGGCACAAATTTCGTTACTCTCGGAATTATTTTGAGTTCCTAACACTTGCAGTCATTTATTTATTTTTTGTTTTAAAGTTTTTGAGCGGAAAGATTTTATGCAGTTTTCAATTTGATACTACAAAGGATTTACAAACATGGCATTTGCAAACGTCACCTGCATCATTCTATCATAACATGAAAACAGCATTTTTACTTACCGTACAATTTCACATAAATATTTTTAAAAAATATTAAGATAGTTAAAAAAAGGCCATTATTAAAATTTTCAGACATTGAATTGTGTATGTGAATTCTTGATTTATGCAGGTTATACTTTGTGGAAACAGTTATATGCTCAATACTTGAATTGCGTACCGCGATAACTCAAGAGATAGAGTGATCGCCTGCCAATGAGATGAACCGGGTTCGAATCCCGGCGATAGCGGGTCGATACGAATTCCGCTTCCGGCTTGCACCGGCCACAGTGCTGACGTGAAATATCCTCAGTGGTTGACGGATCCAGGGTTGGAGTCCCCTTGTCGTCAGGCTAACCGTGGTAGATTCTCGTGGTCTTCCTCACTATGTAACGCGAATGAGGCTTAGTACCCTCAAAAAGTCCTCCACGAAGGCAAATATCTCCCAATACTTGATCCAGGAGTTTCCTTGCCTTCCGGATTGAGTTCAAAATGACAAGACTACGGAGTTAAATATTAGTAGTATTAAAACCAAAAATTGCGTCGGCTGTTCAACGACGGTCATAAAATATGAAATACTTGAATCGCAGCCACAGTGGCTTAATAGATAGAGCGTCTGCATCTCAAGAAGGTGACCCAGGTACGAATCCTTACGGTGACTAATAGGTAGAAATTCTGTTCCTGACTCGCATTGACCACGCTGCAGACGTAAAGTATCCTCACAGATAGACGCATGATGGTTTAAAAATCCCCTTGCCGTCGGGCTAACCGTGGGAGGCTTTCGGGATTTTCTTCTCCATGTAACGCAAATGCGGGTTAGCTTCATCAAAGAGTCATCGGCGAAGACCAGTTTCTCCCTATGCTTGATCAAGGAGTTCCCTTGTCTTCTGAGTAAGATTCAAAATTACCAATTTTTCATTGATAGTCGTAAACTCAGAATAGGGCCGGCTGTTCAAAGCCGGTTATAAAATAATGTACTTGAATTACAACTAAAAACTTGCCACTTTTGGTCGGATAACAGACATATGTGGCATGAATCAAACTTTGCTTTCTGGTTTGAATAAAAGCAATCATTTCTAAAAAATCAACTTTTCATAAAAGACAAAGATTTTCTAAACTGTTGTTATTCAATAAACGTGTCATTTCTATCGCAAGTTAGTGAACGAATTTTATCCTAAATTAAATAAGATAGTTTATGAAAGATTTGATGATGGTCTTTCAAAAATAACTTTTTGCTTTAAAATAAATAATGCAGTTTCTAAAAGTTTTGATGAATCCGTTTCAAAGAATATCGTATTATATATACTACAGTTCTAAAAGATTTGATGGCGGCCTTTCAAAAAATATCTTTTTGCTTTAAAATAAATAATGCAGTTTCTGAAAGATTTGATGATTCCGTTTCAAAGAATATCGTGTTATATATACTACAGTACTAAAAGATTAGATGACGGCCTTTCGAAAAATATCTTTTTTCTTTAAAATAAATAATGCAGTTTCTGAAAGATTTGATGAATCCGTTTCAAAGAATATCGTATTATATATACTACAGTTCTAAAAGATTTGATGACGGCCTTTCGAAAAATATCTTTTTTCTTTAAAATAAATAATGCAGTTTCTGAAAGATTTGATGAATCCGTTTCAAAGAATATCGTATTATATATAAATAAATACTATAGTTTTGAAAGATTTGATGACGGCCTTTCAAAAGATATCTTTTTGCCTTAAAATAATAAATGTCATAAAATTGCTTTCCTTAAAATAATGTAGAAATTTGTATAACTTACAATTCAAAATATTTTCGACTATTAAAAAATAAAATAATAATAAATAATTTTTAAAATTATTTTAAAAATATTTTTTGCATGGATTTATCTTTGTATCGAATTTTATAATTCTGTGCAAACATTCTATTCATTAAAAAGTTCTCGAGACATGGCGAACTGCTCAAAAAGTCTACATTAAGGGGATCGCTCTCCCGTTTAAACTATTGGGGCACTATTTTCCAGATCAGGAATCCAAATCCGTTGTAAAAAGGTATGTTCGTCAGAGAATGTAAGTTTTTGTGTTTAATTACGTAGCTTAAAATATAGTCTGAACCCATAACTTAGTAAATGTAAGTTTAGGACTCCACACCATTGAGATTGAGTCTTAGTGGGTGATTATTGATTGTTTAGTCATTATAACAAAAGTTATACAGGGTGTTCCGTTTTTTTTTATTTTGCGTACTGTACGTACACAACTCACTTATTTGAAACTTAAACAAAAGTTATTCAGGGTGTTTCGTTGTTTATTTTGTACACTGCAAGTCCACTCGCGCTATTTTCAAACTTAATTGGTTTATTCATTGTCCCTCTTATATAACGTTGAAATGAATACACAGGTAGTCATAAACATAACTATTTTTTTTCTTCTTCATTTTGTTTTGAAAGCAATTCACTAACCCTTTCTCACGACCCAGTCATAATAATCTACCTTAAAGAAATTAGTATTTGTTACTATGATCCTAGGAGTCATAAATTTCTTCTCAATGGAGCCTTTATCTTCTGCAGTTTGTGGTTAAAGTTCATTTTTGTTGACTAAAATGGGTGCCGTCCACTGTCAGGTGGTCAAGGTTGCGTGAAGTGAATCGCCTCTTCCATGCCATCATTATCATCTTATAATTCTCCTGTTTCTGAACCCAAATCTCCACCTGCCCTCATTTCTTTGTTGCTCATTTCATAACACGCTTTGTTTATTTATTTTCTTCTTCTTTTTTTTATTTTTTTTATCGGTTTTCTCTCATTTGTGCTCGAGATTTGGAGGTTTGAAGCGGGATAATGTCATGAGAGATTGGAAATTGTGGATTGTTTTTGGTTTTCTCGTGATTTTGGGTTGGGTGAATAGTGAAGTTAGTTCGAGTAGAAATGAAATCCGTGATTTAGGGAAGTCTTACAGATTCATAAAGAGTAAGTCTTTTGTTATTTCATCAATGAAAGTGCTTCACTATCTACTACTATGCATGTCATAAAATATATACAAATCTAAGGATGATGATGTCGCATTTTACCATGGTTGTCCGCGCATTCTTACTGGCCGGGAAAATCACGTGGTAGAATCCACTTTTTCTTCATTCATTTCCATGTTTTGGTTTCCATCAGAATTAAAATTAATAAAAATAATAAAGGTATTGTTCTTCTATAAATATTTTTGTATCCCTAATTTAAAGTTATTTTAATGTACTGCTATAACTACGCTTTTAATTCAAGGGTTTCGTGATAATTGTTTAGTATTAATATTATTATAATGTGATAAGATTATAATATAATATCATTAATAACTTATGTCATAACACTATGATATAATAGCATTGCATTTTAAGATAAAGTTATTTAGAAAGGTGGTCTAATCTTATTAAAATGATTATTTTTGTTCAAATAACTGTTATAAAAATGACTGTTAAAGAGATCTGTTGAATGATTTAAAACTGATGCACAATTTGCTAATGTTAAATGACTGTTTGTTTGAACACTATAACAATACAAATGCTATTTTAAGAAATGATTACTTAGAAAATTACTTCTGTTCACCAATCGATCTAAATATTTATAATACTAATAGATAATAATATTTGGACGTGGTAAGTGGAGGCACAAGCGTAAGCAAACGGAATTCCTTTTAGTTAAGTAAATAATTTCAACTTCAGTAGAAAAACTGCTTCCTGCCAAGAAACAACGATTATTTCCAAACAATCATCGGGGCTGGTGAGCGGCAGCGAGCAGGTGGCTTAGCCCTCTTGTAATAAAATAAAGAATTTGTGTGTCTGTATACTGGATTACGAGTTAACCGTGAGTTTTAAAAATACGAAATTCAGCATGAAACAAATTTTTACGATCGTAAACAAATTAGGAACTCTGCTTTTCGATTTTTAAAAAATTATTAAATGTAGAGACATTTAAATATTGAATTTTTTCGTTACTTTAGAGAAGGCCAATGTTTCAAATTAAACTAGAGACCATTATTGAGTTTTGTCAAATATGTCATCCTTGATGCTTATACACTGCTTTAATCAAAAAGTTGTTTATTGTGAGTTCTGTAATACTTAAATATTTTTCATTCGTTATGTCAGTTTAACTGAATGATCAACATGATCGTTGTGGCATAGGCGGACTACGTCACAGAAGTATTATTTCTTAGGTGAGCTGAAACCACGCGTTTATTTTGTTTATAGTTAGGTTTTTAAACCATGTCACTATAAAAATATATAATTAAAAATTAACTGTAATTTAAATAAAAAATTTAAATGAATTGTAATTTAAATAAAATTTTTTATTAATTGTAATTTAAATATAAAAAAAATTTGTACTGAAAAACATAATGAATGGAGAAATGGTATTAATTCGCTGAGGATAACAAAATTATTGACGCCAGTGATAATTACATTTTTTAACAACTACTAATTGAAGTAAAACAATAAGCTCTGTACAAAAAAGCTAAATTAATGGAGACTAATTCGTTAAAGAGAGTGTAGAAATATTCAATATATTATTAACATTAATAATGTTTAATCGAGTCGAGATGGCTCCGGGGATAGAGCTTCCAATGAGGTGAACCGGGTTCGAATCCCGACGATGACTGGTTCAATCGAATTCCGCACCTCATTCGTATCGAGCACAGTGCTGGCTTAAATTATCTTCTATGGTTGACAGATCATGGATCATTCTGTCCGTCAGGCTAACCGTGGGAAGTTTTCGAGGTTTTCCTCACCATATAACGCAAATGTCGGTCTGTTCCCTCGAAAAATCCTCCACGAACGAAAATTCTTCCAATACTTGATTCAGGATTTCCATTGTCTTCTAAATTAGGTTCAAAATTACAAGGGTACAGAGTTGAACATTGATAGTCGTAAGCTGAAAATTCGGTCTGCTGTTCAACAGCGGTTATAAAATAAAATAAAATGATGTTTAACCAAAGAAAATAATAATAAATAAATAAAAATAACTTATGTACTAAAAAGCAAAATTAATGGATAAAATGTACTTATTCGTTATGGAGACTGTTAAAAAGTCGCAATACTATTATTGACACCATTGATGCTTAATTTTGGTAATAGTCACTACAGGCTTTACAGTAGTGTGTACAAATAAAGTAAATGATACAATTTCTGAAAGCATTCAAAATATTTAAGCAATGTTGAATTGTAAGAGAATAACAATTCTCTTTGTTTAGAAATGCAGTGCCTTACGCGTGCACATTCAAGTTCGATAATGCAACTTGAAATATCTATGAAAGAAAAACCATTCATCAAAATGTTATCCGATCAATTAAGGAATCAATAATTCAGTAAAAAGAACAAATAAATAGACACAGTGAATGAGTAAATCAGCAGAACTGATAAATAAATCACTGAATCAATGAAGGAGCGATTGATGAATAGACGAATTAAAGAGATAAATGAATCAATAAATAGAATAATCAATAAATAGTAGTGAAAATGAATGGATTAATTGATAAAAAAACATGAATTCGTATCAGTAATTTAGTGTATTAAAGAATTAATTAATTATAGCATTAAAAATCATAAACTTTCACTTATATATAATAAGCGAATAAATAAATTAACAGATCAACGAATAAAGAAAATAACTAATCATTAAATGAAAGAATCAATGAATGTGTGAATCAGTCAAAAAAGCAATAAAAAATGAGTGAGCCAATCAAAAAATTAATGAATCAATTGGTCAATTGATAATAAAACAGCTAATTAATAAATACGTGTATCAGCTAAAGAATTACTGATTCATTGATCACTTGGTCGTCTCAGTGATTCCCTCCTTCCCTGATTAGATAATTCGTTAAGCTGATGATTCATTGATCATTGTTACACCTAGCGCATTCATTTGTTAGTTCATTCATTTATTCACCGGTTTGTTATCTCACCCGATTTTTGATTTGCTCATTCATAAATTCATTGATTTATTATTTTGTTCAGTCCTAAATTAGGTTATTCATTATCACGTTGATTTTCAAATTCTTTGAATTAATGATTTGATTCCTCCATTTGTTCATTTATTAATTTGTTGAATGATTTATTGATTGATTCGAAGATTCTTTGACTTCCCGGTTTCATGGTTTTGATATCACCTCTTAATTTATTCACTTATGATTTTTTTTATGCGATAATAAGCATCAAAGTCGTCTATTTGTTGACAAACTGCATTTAGGATTCACTTATTTGTTCTATTGATTTGTTGACATACATATTTGTTCGTTGATTCTCAATTTCATTGATATGCTTATTTCTTGATTGACTGATTCATCAATGCGCTCATTATTTTATTATCTACTTCATTGATTCAATCATTCAGTAACTTTAGTAATTTCTTGATTCACTTTGTATCGATTTGCTGATTCATTAATATTATCATTCATTGAATCGCTCTAACGCCTATTTGTGCAATTCAGTTAGTTATGATCATTATTACACGTAATATAATACACAAGTAATATAACAAACGTGTAATAAAAATTGGTTTTAACTGGAAGATGCAGTTGTTGTCACTCATCCCGTGTAGGTAAGCCTACTTCAGGTCCAAAACATCCCATTGCCTGAGAACATCGAAAATCTTCCAGGAACCTCCAGGACAATTAAAAAGGTGAGCAGGATTAGCGGGAAGGAAACGGGAGCAAGGGGGAAAAAATGAAAGTTACAGTAAATACCTGAAATAAAATTTTATTTTGTGTCTCTTGTAACTTCCGTAGTGAGTAACAAAGAGTCAAAAATGAATACAGAAGAATAGAAATATTGGGAAAAAGTACAGAAAGAATTTAAAAAATTTTTTTAATAAAAATTTAAAATAAAAATTTTGTCAAACAAAAATTTAATGAAATGACAAAATGTGAAATAGTTGGGGAATTTAAGTACTTGGGTTCAGTTGCCCCTGAAAATAATGATATTATGCCAGAGATTAAGCAAAGACTAAATGCTGGAGAAATCGCAGTTTTTTTTTTTTTTTTTTTTTTTTTTTGCATTTAAGATATTGCTAACATAAAAAGTAATGATGAGGAAAACAAAGCTTTAGGTTTATAAAACTGTAATCAGACCAACCGCTATCTATGGATCAGAGACGTGGACTCTAACCCAGAAACAAGAAAAAATGCTGATTACCTGGGAAAGAAAAATTGTTAGAACTATTTTTGGATCATCTGTCAAGGAGGGTGATCTGTGGAGAAGGCTATACAATTTCGAAATTTCAAGACTATTTAAAGAAAAAGATATAATCAATTGTGTAAAAGCAAAGAGAATTCAATGGCTAGGACACCTTGAGAGAATGGAGGAAAACAGAGGCACTAAGAAGATCTTCAAGGGGCAGTGCTGGGGCCAAAGGAAAAGAGAAAGGCCGGCCAAGACATAGTTAGACGAAGTGGAGAAAGACCTTAAGATTCTAAAGGTCCAAAACTGGAAACAAAGAGCTAGAGACAGGCGACTTTGGAGAAAAATAGTTAGTGAGGTCATGGTCCAACACGGACTGTAATGCCAGGGAGTTAGTTAGTTAGATAATGTAGAGGAGAGAACTGGTCCTTCACTTTTCAATCAGCCTTTTACGCGACAACAAGATGTTTATTCTCTTTGCGGTTTGATTTCTTGATTACAATTTTCTTTATTTCAGGCGTTCGGCGATGCTTTCTGGTATGTCGATCAACTGCATGAAGACGTTTTATATTTTGCAGGTCCCATCCATGCCCTGAGACAATGTAGGAAGCACCTCACATTTCTGGCCTCCATTGCAGTAGGGGTGTACGCCACTGTGGTCCTTAAAGAATCTCCCCTGACACCCTTACCCCTGCCTCCTCTCGATGATCATCCTCCTCGTTTCAAACTCATCAGTCTTCCATCTCATTTCACCTCTTCCATTCACAAATGGATGAGACGGCAGGACGACACACAACAGGTAATTCTCATCCTTTAAAATTCTTTTTCACATGCATGAATAATTGAAAATTGAAAGAATAAAAAAAAATTTGAGTTTAGGTAATACAAACAAATTATATCAGAATTACTTTGGATTACGCTGTAGGGCTTGGGAAGTCCTTATGCAGGTGAGGAAGAATTTGCATCATCATGGCAAATTCATTTTCACATGCATAAGTAATTGAAAATTGAAAGAATAAAAAATCTGAGTTCAGGTAATACAAACAAATTATGTCAGAATTACTTTGGATTACGCTGTGGGGCATGGGAAGTCCTTATGCAGGTGAGGAAGAATTTTCATCTTCATGGCAAATTCGTTTTCACATACATAAGAAATTGAAAATTGAAAGAATTAAAAAAGTGAGTTCAGGTAATACAAACAAATTATTTAAGACTTACGCAGTAAGTTGCTTGCACTTTTGATTTTTTGAAAAAAATTCTTTTAGCATTTCAAACTGGAGGAAATAAAACAACAGAGAATTGAGTATTAAGAAGGAAAAATCATTTGTGATTATTCAATAGGCATAGTGTTCTATCTAAATTCGAATGGCAGCCATGACTGGTGTGCCTACATTTAATATCCTAACCAAATTAACAACAGTAATAATTTATATAACCACAGTATAATGAACATATTAATATCCCATAGCCTCTAGTTGGCTTAACTGTGGAAGATAAGAGCTTGAATTAGTAATATTAACCCAAATTTAGACACTGAAGGTAAGGAAATAAGACAATGTTAAATGCTACGTCTGACGGGAAGGAAAAAAAAAAAACGATAAAATAGGAGGAACGATCATTAGAAAACTTTATGGCGAATCCATGTGAAGCAAAAAAGGCAACCCCTTAGTGAGTTAAATGGTGATTATGTTACAAATTAATTTGGTTAGTGAATCTAAGACTTATTTAGTCATTTACTTTCTTGAGTTACATATAAAAAACATAATGAAAATGAATGCCTTTGCTGACCTACGAGAAAGCATAAGGAATAAGAACTGGAGCAAGACAGATATTAAGACAGTGCCAGATAAGCCTCGCCGAGATGCAGTAGCCACTTTTAGAATCCTAACAGGTCATGATTGTCTAGGAGAACACCTGCATCGTATAGGTATTATTGACCACCCTCAGTGTCAACTGTGTGGTTCTGGAGCACCAATGAATAGAGAGCACCTCCATTGCTGTAGGAGGCTCCACGGACTTGACTCGGAGACCGCAAGATATTGGCGTGCGAGAGAGCTTTTGTGGGAAGATGACTTCGGTCTTTTGTTATTCTCTACTTTTATTGTTGTTCTTTTGTGTTATTGTTTGTTTTCCCTTCCATTGGAAATAAAAAAAAGAATTTTCTTGAGTTGATTAACAGTTGAGAATTTAGTGAAGAATAATGTCACCCTTGCTTAAAATCTATTTATTTACAGGATTTTTCAGAATATCGAATGCTCATCAGGAATTATTTCTATACGTCTTGTACTATTTATATATGAGTTTAACATTTAGGGATGTTACTGTGTTGACTTTAGCAGGTGAATGTTGACAATCACATAAGTCGCTTTGGTAAATGTCTGAAATATATGCTAGGTCTAGTTAAGTGCCACTGCCCGGTATACATTTGCCCGGTATGCCCAACATCAATGTTTTTTAAGGTCAAGTGCTACTGTTCAGTATGCATTTAGTTGGTACTCTGAGCACTGATGTTTCTCGTAATCTATCCTCAGCAGATATTAAAACATCGAATAAAATATAATAAATCAACGAAGAAATTAATATAAAATTTATGTAACAAAAATTTCGAACATTTTTACTAAAGCGACTAAATGATTGTTGACATTCACAGGTCAAAGTTGACATTACGACTGTGTCAAGTCACGGTGACACAGACACAGTTTTGTACTGTCCCTGGCCTAATTATTAGACGCACTATAAGATTCTGTGTAAAATCTTAATTATCAGGTGATACTATACAGCTTTAATGTTTTTAAGCGGCTGAAACCGGTTTGAACTTGTTTACGTTCGTGTATCAATTGGTTAACATTATAATGCAATACATTAAAAATAAATACAAATAGGAAGTATACAAAAAAATCTCCTGAATAAAAACCAATTACATGCATGTTTAAATATAAAAAGTATTGCATATAAACTCGTGCAACACATATAATTATTAAAAAAAAATGCAGTGCATCGAATAAATTGGTCTAATTATTATGATATACCAATATAATACTTGATATAATAAATATTCTATATTTATATTATATATCGTCTAATTTATCCAATTGTTGAATTTATATTATCTATCGTTTAATTTAACCAATTGATACACGAACATAAACTAGTGCAAACCGGTATTAGTCGCATAAAAACAATAAATTTGTATAGTATCACGTGATTATTAAGATTTTACATAGAATCTTATAGTGCGTCTCATAATTTGACCAGGGACTGTATTTTCTGAAAGATTGGAAACAACAACAATATTTATATTGCTGATTTATTTTTAATTTAATAGTTCTTTTTCTTAATATTTAAGCTTTTTGTTCATGCAATTCCTTCGATTCGGCTAAATTATACATATGCCGTATATTTCGTAGTATAGGTCGATTTTTCTAATCTCCACTATTTTACGGAAATATTATTACATCGAAGAAGAAGAGAGATATGAATATGTCTGTATTAAATTACCCCTTTCAAAAACCATTTTTAATAAGTTATTTACAGTTTCCCTCATAGTATTTTCTTTACATGTAAATACTTAAAAACAACACTCTTATTACATCTCGAGAAAAAAGAAGTTGAGATAATTCATTCAAGATTATTTCAAAAACGATAACACAACGAAAACTTTTAGAAATTCCATAAAACTACAAATTTAAAGATTCTAAAACAACATCTGTGTTGGACAGTGCTGTTATACAGATCCCTCTCTGCAAGGTATTCTACTTCTCGTCGGTCGGCAAAAAATCGTCTTCATTCCCAATCCTAAAAATTCAAAATACGGCACTTTTTAAAAGATTTAAATCAAAGTTTTGTCACGTATCATTTGGCACATGACGTCTATAAGAGCAGAGCAAATATTTCCCGTTTTGTAATAATTTTTTTCCTTTTTCGTCAACTTTTCATTTCAAGACGATTCAATATTTCCTTGAAGAAAAAATTTTTAATTTTAGAATTTTTTTCTTATTTTTTGGTAAAAAAAGCTTCTAAGAGTAATTAAATACACGGATTCTTGGTGAAAGGTTTTTTATTTAAATCTTGAGAGTAAACTCTTGTCCGATTTGTATTGAATTTCTTGCAGATATTAAATGATACTCCATCATGGATCATACGAAGACCATCTTCATTTACTGATGTGGATCTTCTCCGATTTGGTAGAGATGAAGTGTCTCAAATATTGATCAACGAAGCCGTGAGTCGAACATTGAAACCTCTCAAGTAAGAAATTATTGACACAAATAATGACATTTCATTTGCATCAATAATTTGTCTTTTAAAGGTTTTTTATTGCAATATGTGCTAATTAAATGAAATTATATTATCTGAGAATTATATTTTGCGTGCCATTCACATGTTGCAAAATAGTGTGGCATTTTTATTTGTTTTATTAAACTAATAAAACTTGAATTAATTTTAAATTTTAATGACTATATGCACGGTTATTTTATGGCATGGCAATATAATTTAAAAGATATATACGTATATTTATTTTATTTATAACCGTCGTTGGACAGCCAACCCAATTTTGGGTTTACTACTACTAATGTTCAACCCCGTAGCCTTGTAATTTTGAACCAATCTAGAAGACAAGAAAACTCCTGGATCAGTACCTCCAGAGGTATGATTTGTTATGGGAACATGGAGGACTTTGAGACTCAACAGATTTAACGTGCATCAGTCACCATTTTACTACACGGGGAGTCTTCGGCCGACGGGGATAGGACCCACGACCTCTTGGACATGGGCTCAGTGCCCTACCAACCAGGCTATCACGGCCCTTTAAAGATATATTAGAAGAAATATTAACTAATTCCTAAATGTAAGAAAAAATGTATTTAAAAATTAAAATTTTTTTTTTAATATATAGTGCGTTCTGCAGTCAGAGAATTATCACATTTAGAATGCTATCAAAAAATGGAAGAGAAGAAAATTATTCTTATAATAAAAATTATTCATGTAATATAAGAAAATATAATTCAATCATTATAATGGCTTGGGAAGAATCAAAAACCAGTTTAAATGTCCTTTCAGCTTCATCCTCAAGTAAACTGGTTGTCTATATTTTTATTCCCTCCCTTGCTCTTATTGAACTCAACGAGGATTTTTTCTCTCACCTAAATATTAATTGTCAATCTCCAAAATATTGAATTTTTTGACCATTCTAAAATATGAGCAAATTCTGGTGTCTTATTATATCAACATTATATCTCAGTCTAATACAGTGTTTCCCAAACTTATGACTTTTATGTACCCTTTTTAAATTTTTCGTAACGCTGATAAAAAAATTTATGTATTTTTTATTATAAAAAAATTGCACAAAAGTAAAAAATCTCAACTGGCTGTTGACACCACAAATTATTAACTGTTAACTCTGCAAAAAATAGCCAATAGAAAAATTCGTAATCGTAAATTTTCATGGCTAGCTTTGTTTTTAAATAAAAAATTTTGAAATTTTCGTTTGTTGCAAGATTATTCACATGAGAATGCGTACCCCCGCTAAACTGTTCCCGTACCCCTGGGGGTACGCGTACCACACTTTGGGAAACACTGCTCTAATAAATTGGAAAGTGCACTAAAGGTGATAACTGAATAGTTCTTAAAATGTTTGTTCTTTTTCTTAGGTACCTTCCTCACCTGCTTGGAATGAGAAATTTTCTGCTCAAATGGTGTCACTGAGGAACCTTTTTTTTTTTTTTTTTTGTAGTTCTGTAAGATGGTTGCATTTATTTATTATTTTTTGTCGATAACATCTTTTCATTAAATCAATAACAATAAAAGAGAATTATTCATTAGAAATTTCTCGACACGTGTAAGTGTAGTTCTTCTCTTGACAACCGGAAGTCCAGAATCTCCAAAAAAAAAGTTTATGAAGAAGCGAATAATTTTTTAAAAGCAAAATGGCGATAACACTGCGTATGAAAAACTTCAAGTATCATTTGTCATAGTCGAAACCAATTCCTTATAGTCAAATACCAATACTTCGATACCAGTACTCTATGATAACACGGACGTGATCTCGATTACATCTTTAATATGCGTACAAAGTATACGTACAAATACGAGATGTAATACTTTCGTATTACATCTCGTATTTGTACGTATACTTCGGGAGTACGCGGGGAAACGCTTTTTTCTCATTCTACCGGTCTGGAAAGTTTTAATAAAGATATCTGTACATAGCTTTATTCAATAAAAAGAATTTTAAAATAGTACAACCACTAATTCTTATTGTTGAAAATTTAATTCTATTCTTTCAAATCACTTAGCGTTGATTTTTCGAAGTTCTTTCGCCAAACAAAATATGAAAAAAAAGTCGCAGATTTGAGGCAAAGCTATAATTTAATTCCATCTTGCCTCGAAGAATTATCTCCGCTTTAAAACAAACAAATAACTTTTAAATATTTTATGAGTTATTAAACTTTTTTTAGAATTGCCAGTTTGGTGACATTTTCCATCCTATATGAAAATTTTCAAAATCAATGCCTGATTCTTACTTTTTGCTAATTTTTATGAACCTAGTTAATGCAGCGTTAGTATAAGTTTTTAAATAATAAAAAATTAGACCACGAACTCTTTTCATTTTCTGAAAACTGGTTTTTCTCCGTGTTTTGTGCCATTTTCAGAATAAACACTGGATAGGGTTGAACTTGACTGAGTAACTGTTGCGCAACTAACTATAGTTATGAAACTAGCATTTTTTTTCGCAAAAAAGCATCCTTTCCATACGACTAACGAACCTTCGAAAAACAGTCTTACTGTGGGAGAATCTTTTCATGGTAAATTCTTTTTTATCTCCATTGGTGATTTTAAATATGAAGTGTAGAGAAATATACTTCAAGTAATCATTTATCAGTAATTCAGTAATCATTCATCAGTAATTATATTTTTATTTTTCATTATCAAATAATCTTATTGATTGGTATTGTCAGTTATCTATCATCATAATTATTTTAGTTTGTTAATTTACATGTCAAAGCATTTTGCAAAATTTAAAAGTTCACAATGACTATTGCCCATTGATTCATACCGTGCTGGACAAAAATCATTGATTGGCAAAAAATGACTTTACAATGCAATTTTTGATTCAACGCTTGACCATAGTAAGTACAAACATGCTTTTATACATAAAAAATTCCAAGCCTATTTTCATTGAAATTTTAATTTTTCAATATTAGACTGGTTTTAAATTTTAGATTTTTTATCAGTTTTATGCTAATTAGTTTAGCAAGAAATTAATTCAGTTTGAAATTTTCAAATATAGATTTTAATGTTGAAATGCATTTCGTACACCTATAATCTTAATTTTTTAAATTGCTATGCAATATTTTCGGGGCTGTCGAAAAATTAACGCCTAGCGAATTCTTCAAAATTATAAAATTTATAATCTTTGAGCAACCAGGCTATGAAAACAAGCTATCTTGGTGAGTTTTTTACATCGCCGGCTGAGCGGTCAGCGTGCCTGATTTCCAAGCCAATGGTTGCGGGTGCGATTCCCGCTCAGACCATGGGTGCTGTTCTCTGGTGTGTGTGTGTGATGTGTTAATGTGGCAAACTCTATCTGTGGCAGTTTAGAGTGACAACGGTTCAATGATGCCCATCGGGTAACATTAAAGGGCAGCGCTTTCAGCAGAGGCTAAGAACGCAGTGCTTGCCGGAAAATAAACTTCTTTGGATTATAACCCTCGAAGCTGTTAACATTTCACCAAACCAGGTGAAAGACGGTTGGATGACGTCCGGGAAAAGCATTAAAAGTAACTCACAGACTCCGTTAGAAGAAACGGTCCCGGATGGGGTGTGTAGTACCAAACACGAACTATTACTTTGCAACCAATTAAATACATCAATGCTTTGACTACAGTACTAAATATTTCACGATAGTTACAAGTTTTAATAATATAAATTTTCTCCTTTAAAAAAATAGCTAAACATTTCGGTATTAAAACTTTCATAACTCCGTAACTATTTTTTTATTTTTTATTAATGTAAAGTCTGGTTTCGAATGCAGCAATTAAAAATCAGAATTTTCCCTTTTTAGAGTATTTGCTCAACAAAACATTATTAACTTCATATTGAAATTAAACTTCATATTGAGATTTTTTTTAAATTTTACTGAAAAATATTAGCAAATGTAGTGAAATTTTCACTGAATACAAGTAATATTTACAAATCAAGAAATAAATTCCTTTGATTTGTTACTCTTATGAAATTGAAACTATTTCTTCGCAAATAAATTAAGTACTTGATTTTCTAGCTATTTACGCTTTATTTAAAAACACCAGTCTTATTACTTTAGATCATTTAAATCTAATAAACATACTATTAGCTTAGTTATGAATTAATAGTCCAATGTACAAACATCAATTAAAATCTAAATGAAATTACATTATCTATTTGCTTGATTATACGTACAATTTGAAAAATTCAATACTTAAAATTTTAAGAGAAAATATTTTTGTACACCTAATCAGTTTTGAATTTCAATGAATCTGAAATTTCCTTCAATATATTGTATTCCTCAGCCAATGAATGAATCTAATTCAAATTTGAAAATTGCAAAGTAAAATTAAGTGCTTTAAAGGTTAACTTTTACTTGAATTATCTTAAATCTACATAACTACACCTTTTTGTCATGGGTAATCTAATTAAAATTTTTGTATATGCTCGTATGTTACGGCGAATGACCGAAATCTGGAGATAGTCGACATTCACCGGTGAATGTC
Source organism: Parasteatoda lunata (assembly GCA_949128135.1). Classification (NCBI taxonomy): domain Eukaryota; kingdom Metazoa; phylum Arthropoda; class Arachnida; order Araneae; family Theridiidae; genus Parasteatoda; species Parasteatoda lunata. The sequence continues at coordinate 110,374,127 of OX421975.1, forward strand.
AACATCACGTAGTCGCTTGGTGTATGTCCGAAATATTTGCTAAATACCCTTATTTCTCACTTTCACAGGTGAATGTTGACATTCACCATGCACTAATGGTGAATGTTGAACATATCCGAGATTTATATTTTTTTCTCCGTAATTCAGTCGCGATGTTACGGTGAATGACCGAAATCAGAAGAATGTCGACTCTCACCGGTGTATGTCAACAATCACATAGTCGCTTTGGTGAATGTCCGAAATATTTGTTATATCCAATTTTATATTAATTTATTCGTTGATATTATTATATTTATTTGATATATTTATTCTATATTTTAATACTTACTGACGATAGATTAGAAGAAACATCAGTGTTTGGAGTATCGGGCAAATATATACCGGGAAATAGCACTTGACCTTAAAAAAACATCAGTGTAGGGTATACCGGGCAAATGTATACCGGGCAGTGGCACTTAACCTTAAAAAAACATCAGTGTAGGGTTTACCGGGCAAATGTATACCGGGCAATGGCGCTTGACCTTAAAAAAACATCAGCGTAGGTCATACCGGACAAATGTATACCGGGCAGTGGCACTTAACCTTAAAAAAACATCAGTGTAGGGTATACCGAGCAAATGTATACCGGTATTTCGGTCATTCACCGTAACAGCGATAATCAGTTATCAATCAAAAACTAAATCAGTTATCAATTAAGTAAGGAAAAAATATGAACAAACTTGTTTTTTTAAGTAATGTATTGTAAATAAAATTTTTAATCTTCTTCTACTTTTATTTCATTTGTAAGAATTTTCATTCCATTACAAATTCGCATTTATATTTTTTATTTCGATTATGAATATCTGAATTATCTGTTTCATAAAAAGCCTTTGACGCAACTTGTAAAATTTGAAAGTCAATTTTTGGAAAGAATATAGATAAATTTCTAAGATAGAACTACACGTTTACAAAGAAAACTAGATAAAATACATCAGTGTAATTAAGGAAATAGAAAGTGATTTAATCTAAAATTCCAGAACTAAACTTCACCTACACAGCACATATCTAAAAAATGTGAATATTTAAAGTGTATAGAAACTAGGCCTAGAAGTGTGTTTACTCCATAAAACCTTTCTTTTTTTTTGTAATTAGTATTAAAATATTTTGATATCTAAAATTTAATATAACTATCAGAAAAGTTTGAAATAATTCCAAGAAATTTGTAAAATCATTGCAAATAAATTTGTGAGTATTATGCAGTACATTTTTCGAATAGCTGGATATAAATATATTGGATGCCATTCATTTTATATCAAAGCTATTAGAGTAAATGTATCAAAATCATAGAAATTGAGATACAAGTTTGATTAAAAAAATCAGGATAAACAAACCATTCGTATTAATATGAAGTAGTAGTTGCTTCATTGACTTTTATAAGCCATTATTGAAGGGGCTTAAATTTTGAATTGCACACGTTATTGCAGTAGGCAATGTTAGTTTTTCTCTTATAGCCATACCAAATATGAAACACTTACTTTATTCTCTTACGATTTCAGTTAAATGGGATATTTAAAATAATATGTCTTTCTTCTTAATATAAAAACTTAATTTGTTTGAAGTTTTAAAATAAACTTAGAGGTATTGGAGGCAATGTTCTTATGAGAAATGCGTTGAAACCCGAGACGAACTACAATGGTTGTTGTTTGAACGCAAGATGGCAGGCACAGGATGACGTGACTGGGAAAAAAAGCATTCTATTTATATTTTTTATCAATTCGTGAGAATAAATAAACAAAGTTTGACTTTATGAGAATCCAATGATTAATCAGAAAGCAATATAACAAATAAACGTTGAAACAGCAATTAAAATTTACAATTTAATTTTTATTTATGCATATAAATTGGTTCAATAGAACTTAAGGGGCATTATCAATTCATGTTAAAAAGCCCAGTTTTTGCCTTGTGAAAAACGTTAGCACGGCAGTGTGTCCACCAATGAAATACTGTTTGTGCTAACATGCGGAACTAAAATTTGTTTGGTTTTTATTTAAATTCTCATATTATTATTTAAGACGTTCCATTTTTATGCCAAGTAGTTAGTGCATGTTATTTGATTAACTTCAGATTTAATAGCAGCTTCTAAAGTTTCTATTAATGCATAATAATTTTTTATGGATATGAAAAACCACATTTAAGATAGGTATCACTTTTAGCAAAATTCTTTCAAATAACGTTGTACTTTTTTGAAATTTAAGTAATAGAGATCAGAACGTACATATAAACTAATACTTTTTTTCTCCTTAAATTACGTATTTTATTTTAATTTAATACTTCCCAGTAAGATGCATAAAATTTGTTTAAAAAATCAGTTATCTATACACTTTTAAAATGACTTCAATTCAAAATCAGTTTTTAAGCTGTTGACACCATTGACGATACGTAATATGGAACAAATGACTGATTAAATTAATCTACATGTTTATGAGAAGTTTAAAATGTTGTTCTTGTAAAATGCTATTTTATTTCTAACCTAATAACTGAATAATTTTAATCACTTCCAAACTTAATTTCAATTTGGATACTTTCTCGGACCACTTGCGAGTGTTGTTTTTATCTGTTTCCATTCACAACTTTTTTTTTTCTCACAGAAATTCTAAAAGATTACCAAATAAATGATGCATATGGTCAGCAAACATTTTTAATAACATTAAAAAGTATTCGTTTTAGAAGATACAAAAACTTTATTTAGAAGGAAAGTAAATTGTAAGCAATTTGGGGCTAGTTTTGTTAGTGGTACAACTGTCGGATGCAATTTTACTGCGATAAACTCTTCTGTAAACTGAAGATATAAACGCTGGAGGTGTGTTTTACGTACAAAGTATAAAATTAGCCAGAACTTTAAAGTCTGGTGTGCTAGAAATAGCTTTTTAAATATTTTTGAACATCTTTTTTCCGAGAAAAAATGAAGTTTAAACAATATGCAAAATTTTGAAATGAAATGCTTCGTTTCAAAAATAAAGTTTATGAATTTAATGAAACATAAAATTTTTAAATTTTAATCTACATTTTCATTAATCAAATGCGTCATTTAAAGAATTTCATAAACATTATTTTCTTTAAAATTTTAAGTATTTCAATTAATAACTGCATGTTCAGCACATTAAAAATAGAGTTTTTTTTTAAGACAGTAGGACTAGTATTGATGAAATTGAAAGTTAAGTTTCTTATATAATAAAAAAAAACATATATATCATAATGTTAATAATCATAATGTTAATCTTAAATAACTGATCTCTTGCTTATTCAAGTAGATATTCAAAAAAGCTCAATGAAATTTGAAATTCAAAAGAGTTAAATATTCAAAATTTAAATTACTTTCATTTATGCAAATTGAGCCTTCACATTTATTTCTGTTTTAATTAATACTTACCTTTAGCAAAACAAGATAAATATAATATCGAGTTATATATTAATTGCTTAAAATTTATATTATTTAACAAATTTAAGAAAAAATGTTAAACAAAAATTTTATAATTAGATTTATGATTTAATACAAAACATTTTTTCACAATATTAAATTCGCTTTGAAACAAGTTAATTAAGTTTAACTCAATTTTCAAATCAAAACAGACATTAGACTTTTTTTCTACAAATATTAAAAAAGTACTCTTCTAAGTACTACCAGAAGATCAAAATTGACATAAACGATAGCTCATACTCATACGTGGTGGTCATCAGCCCCGCGAAGAGGACTCTAACTAATTCATCTGAGTGGGAATAAATGATAAATCGCCGAAGCGCAACTGAATGGTGAAAGTTGGGATTCAGTAACATTTAGTGAGAGAAAATTAAAATGAAGTAGCGAGATTAAACAAACAAATTTAAGAGAGAGAAGAGGTTTTTGTGGCAGACTGCCTCGGCTCCCCTGGAGGTATTAACCCCGAGCTTCTCAGGTGCACAGTAGCCACATAGCCTCAGAGAAATAGAAAAAATGCATAATAAGTGCGCAAAAATATATCCAAAATTTGCGGGACAAAACTCCATCGGATAGGAAAAAAGCGGTTGCCGGGCTATATTTTATGTTGTCTTTGATGAGCTCAAAATCAAAGTTTTTAAAGTAGTTGCACGTATGACAAGAGAGTGCATCTCTGAAGAAACTTGCACATAGTTCAGCTATGTGTTCATCTATTTTGTTGATTTTTAAATCTCTTCTTAGATCTTTCCTTCTCATGGATCTGAGAAATTTGTTTTGAGTACTCTCCAGTTTCTTCTTTTGAGTAGCAGTGGTTGTGCTCCAAGCTGGGGCTGCGTATCGGTCGCATGCATTGGAGGTATAGCGTTCGTTTTGTTTTGAGTGCAAGCTTTGAGTTATAGTTTAATGTCGGTTTCAGAGCTCTATAGGCTCCTTGCGCTTTGCTAAGAATATTATAAATATGAGAATTCCAGTTTAAAGTACTAGTAAGAGTGACGCCTAGGTAGGTGGCCTTTCGAAGTAGTGGTATTGTATCATTGAAAAGAGTAATATTTGGATAAATGATTTTTTTAAACATGATTTTCTAATAATTAGTAGTGAGTGAAGATTTGGTGGTGCTGATGGCTACCTTCCATTTTGTGCACCAATCTTCGATATGAGGTATGATATTACTGAGACTAGTAACTGACTTCTTAGGATTTATGGATCTGCTCATAACGGCAGTATCATCCGCGTAGAAGGCTGAGGTGATGTTTCTCATATTATTAAAATTTGGAAAGTCCGCTGAATAAATTAGGTAGAGCACAGGGCCAAGGATTGCATAAACGATAGCCTTGAAGCGTAACGTTTAAATAACATTTTTCGTAAACGTGGTTACAATTATTTAGTTATGAATTTATACCAAAAAGAAAAAGTAACCTCTCATAATAAACTACTAAATTTATGTAATTGTTGATAATAATAGTTTGTCAGATATTTGATTATTGAAAACTAGTAACTGTACAAACTCACTTTTTCATGATTGATCACAGAACTGTTATTTTTCACTACATTAATTTTTTTCGCAATTTGCCCATGTTAATTATTTACTCTGCAGATTGTTATTACTTATTAGAATATTAAGCGGAATTAAATAAAATCCGATTTCAAGTTTACATGATAATTTGTTTCAAGATTATGAGCATTTTTATGCAGATGGTCATGGTTCACTACTTCAAAAATTAATGAATTTCGGAAATCTTAAATTTTTTAGAAATAAGTCAGTATTGCTTCTTATGCAATTTTAATGCTTAATTGAATAAAAATCAATTGCAAGTAAAAACATTTATATTTTGAAAGTTATATGTATTTTTTTGAATTTCATCCTATGTTAATTTATTTTTTGAACATAGGATGAAATTCAAAATTATTACGTATTTGTTAAATATGTTTTTATATTTAAGCAAATGTTTGTACTAACTAACAATTGATTTTATTCTGCTCGGTAAGCTCCATGGGAAATATTTTACTAAACTTTTTTTTAAAAACATTAATTCATATCGTTCTCTCTTAGACATTTTATTCATACAAAATAGCTCACAACTTTAAAACAAATATTCCTTATCAGCTTGTGATTAGTTTCTTTCGATTGAGTGTAAAAAATACATAAAAATTGGTAAATTACTTTAAAATTTTATGTTATTAAACGGTTGTTGATTCTTGATTACATTGATTAAAAAAAATATTAAAATAACTATTTTTCAAGAAACTCTGATGTGATTCAAAATAACGGATGTCCTTTTCGGAATCAGCGTCAAAAATTTATATACTATATATAAAAAAAAAGCTACGTATTAGTTTCATGAAGCCTGACAAAAAGTTTAAAAATATAGACTAGGCTTATTGAGTTTGAAGATTCGTACGAAAAAAAGAAAGAAAATCTAATTATCAAACTTACAAGTACCATAATGAAAGATGTAGGTTCAATTATGGGAATAAAAAAAGTGTTAAAAGTTCTTAATAAAATTGGAATTATATATTTGAATTTCTATCAAGATGTTAATGGTAGTACTTTCTTCAGTGCATTTTTATTTTGTAGCTGCGGTACCTGATACGCTTTTCGCTACGAGAATTGAATAGATATGGCAGAAGAGTAATACTATTTATCTGAAAAAGAAAATTAATTTCATCCAGTTAATTTAAATCATAAAAAAAAAACAATTTCTAATATTTTAAAACCTGCCACTACTATTGTAAATATGACTTTCTTACTAATTCATATTTTTTTCCTTTTAGGTTCCAATACTTCCAAGTTTCAACAGGTAGACGGAATCAATATTTAAAGTAATTTTGCTGGTTTGTAAAAAAATGAAATTTTAGTTTTAAATAAAAGTATTGTGAATTTCAGCTGAATATTATTTAAATTTGTAGTTTTATAACTTTAAAAATACAAGCATCTTAGATAACTACCTCATAAAAATATGAGTTCCCACATTTAATTGTTTTTAACTGTAGAATTCGGATCATTTCAAGACTGTAACTGTACTAACTGTTTTAACTGTAGAATCATTTCAAGATGATTTAATTCAATCTATTAAAATTACAGAAAAATTATGTGTTTGAAACTTTTTTTATAGCTTAACAAAAGAAGCGATTACTGCAGGAGGTGTAATATTAAAACCTTCAGAATGATAAATGATCTCTACTAAGGAAAAATGTGAAGATATACATTATTCTTCATATAATATACATAATATATCTAATAACTTATTAGTGAGGTCATGGAGAGATCATGAGTGAGGTTAAAAATTAATAAACTAGGTGGACCGTATAACACCTCACGTTTGGGAATACCTTCGTAAGTATTAAAAAAAAAAAAAAAAAAAAAAACAGCTTTAGGCTGAACTGTATAAGCCTGAAGTGTAAAATATCGCATCTCAGGCTGATAAATTAATACTTCTAAAAATACAAAAATATATACTTGAGGTTACGAAATAATAACTTAAGTTTGGGGGAAAAAAAAATAAACACCTCACGTTAGTAAAAATTAACCTTTCCAAGTGTCAAAAAATACACTTGAGGTTGATTTATAATAACCAGAAGGTAAAAGGTCACATCTTAAAGGTAGATAAATAAATGCTTCAACAATTATATAAATCTATACTTGAGGTTAAAAAATAATAACCTAAAGTAGAACATTGAACATCTCACACTTTCATGAAAATCAAGCTATCCAGCGGTTGAAAAATACACTTGAGGTTGATTTATAATTACCTGAAGTGTAAAACGGCTCACCATAGATTGAAAAATAAATACAGTAAAACCTCTTTTTGTGCGGTCCTTTTTTATGCGATTTTGTTTTTGTGCGATTAGTTTTGTGCGATTTTATTTTTGTGCGATTTTTTTTTTTGGTGCGATTTTTTTTATGCAGTATATGAATCTTAGCGGCGGTAGCACCAGGTTATCTTTACTATCAATGTACATATACATGTTGAATACATGAAGAATTAAATATTTTTACAATTTCTTTAGGTCTAATTCAATTATTTCATTCAATTGAAAGCATTCTCTCATCTATTTCATGAATCATTGATGTATTTTCTAAGTCCGACTTTTTTTATGCGGTCCCAATCAACCGCATAAAAAAAGTTTTAGGTAGTATATCGTACAAACTTGTTTATTACATGTAAGAATTTATAAAATTTTCGAATTTTTTTTTTGCGATTTATTTTATGCGGTCCCTATCTACCGCACAAAAAAAGGTTTTACTGTACCTCTACAAGCATAAAAATCTATACTTGAGGTTGAAAAAATAAGTACCTGAGGTCGAACATAATACACCTACAGTTAGTAAAAAAATAACTTTCTAACTGTCAAAAAATACACCTGAGGTAGATTTATTTATAAAAACCTGAAGTATTAAATGAAACATTTTAGGTTGTGTGTTAAATGAAACACTTTTGGTTAGTGTTAAAAAATATACTTCAGGTTTATAAGTAATAACCATGGAGTCCATGGTAATAGATTAAGGTTGACTATTCTCACTAAATACGGTTTACGCATTGCCGTTAGAATTGTGTGAATTGCATTTAGTGAGATTGATCCTTATAACCCATCCTAACAATTTTAGCAAGCTATAAGTGCAATTCAACAAAGTGCTCCTAAAATATCTGTTGCATTTATCAACATGATTACAATAACCGAAAACCGCCAGAAATAAATACTATAATATTCAATAAAAACTTAGTTTAAAAAACGCTCATATGATTTACGTTCTTTTATAAATATATTAATGGCAAATAATGCTTTATTTGGACCTAATATTGTGTATGAATCTGTTTGATTTTCCTTTTATCCATTTTTTTTTTTTTAGTTTGTGAGGGCAAATTATAATTTGTTTACGGCGTTTTCCTAATATATTTCAGAGAATTGAAATTTAAAATCACCTACTGGCGTTTTAAAATGTATATATATATATATATATATATATATATATATATATATATATATATATATATATATATATATATATATATATATATATATATATTTCTCTGATATTTACTGTTGAGGTAGACGTGTTGATTTATATCTCAAATGATCATTGTATTACTTTTTGTAATTCACATTGTGTTTTCTGTATGAAGATTAAGACAGTCAGTGTTATTCATATTATATTAAATGCAGGACATTGTATTAAAAATAAAGTTTTATTTTCTATAGAATACTGTTTGGTGCAAATTTATAACATTCACTTTGAAAATTCGACTGATTATTCTCCGTATATCTTTTTTATTTTTAAGTGTACTTTATATGTGCAACTGAACTTCATTCATAAGATAGTCTTAATTATTTCCATGCTTTTTCAATTATAAACATTTTTAAAAAAGTAAAATACAGTAGATATTCTTTAACCAGATTTCTAAGTGAAACATAAAAGTATTTAATGTAACAAAAACAAGCATTTTTGTTTTTAAAAATAATAAATGCTCTTAACTTTAAAAAAAAATTAAATATATAAGACTTCACTATGGATAAAATACTTTTTCTTCACATACAATTATATTAATTAACGAAACCCTGCATGCTTATAGTGTGTTAGTTTTCTTTAATTTATATAAATATGTATATATATAATAGTTTTAAGATTTTTTTTTATTTCAACTATTCAGATTTCATAGTTTTTAATGCTCTACTTTTTAATGTTGTATATTTCAAAATTACAAATATTCCTTTCGTTATAATAAAAATTGTCTGAAATAATTATGTTCATTTTATTAATTTGGAAAAATTTGGTGCTCATAATTATCAAGTATGCTGTAAAAAAAATTTCTTATAACAGCTTGAGTCATTATTTATGATTATACAGAATACAAGTTTAAACTTGTACTGTGAATAATGAGGTATCTTAGGAGATTCATCCACTTTTAGATACACCTGGATTTCAGCCCCCACCCCTCTAAGAAGTTTAATCTTTGATGGGTTAGGGAGGGCTGATGGACTCAGGGTTGCAAACCCCTTCATTTCGGCGTACTAACAGGTGAAGTGCCTGAGGAATCTTACTTGTTGATAAAAATATTTTTAAATGATATGTCAGGTAATCGAAGTTACTCTGTCATGTAAGTGAAGAATGACTTTAATTAACTAGTTTTACGATCCAACAGAAACCGAAACTAGCATCCAAACAGAAATCGGAACTCTTCTGCTACATTTTTGACTGAGGATTAAAAAAACAATTGGTTTTGTTTGGTGATGATCTTGTGAAGGCGATAAAGAATCATGCATAGTATGCACTCAGAGCATTTAGGATTCATACAAAGATAATCATTCAAAGAATAATAACAGGGCCTTTAATATAAAACAGGTAAGGAATTGGGAGGGGGGGGGGGTAGGAAATTCACCTAGTTGGAAAAATGGATGAATATCCCAAGGAATTGAATGATCATCAGTAATAAGCTGTATTGATCATAAAAATAATTTTGTTTAAAATGAAAATTGGTTTTACAACTGTATTGAAACAACTGACGAGAAACAAATTCACAAAACTGCCTAGATGATCTGATTATTGCTATATATATTTTGTTATTTCAATTTAAAAGAAAGAAATCTTTAAATCATATTTAATTCTGATTATCCGTTAGAATAACTTAATGAAGTGAAATGTAGATAATTTCTTGCTTATTTAAAAAGTTATAATTGTTTGAGACATTTTATTTATACTCAGATTAACTATTTAAGTCAGACATTCAGGTTTTTCGTGGAACCCAAGTTGTGAATCCCAAGCCTTAAAATTTATAAAAAAAATTGTGTCTGAGCATACTTTTAAATTTGGTAAAATATGATTGTGTAATGTTGATTATAACAATTTTTGATTATTTACAATTTTTATTTTCTTCTACCTGATAGAAAAAACAGGAAATCAACTAATTTTTCATGAAACAAAATGTGCACAATAAATCGTAAACAATAGAAAAGAAGGTTAGGTAGTCAATTGTAATAACAACATTAGTATAATCTGCAAATTTTAAAATTAGGTAGTTTTCAGTGAAAAACAGTAACAACTTAATGATGTTTCTATACATTCTAAAGCATATTTTTTTCACAAATTTATTTAAATATCATTTAGTGAAAATGAGTAACATTCAATTTGAACACACTAAAAAAAATTGTTGCCAATTAAAATTTTTTATTTTATTTAAAGTCTTCCTTCTCTACCTGACTTGAAATCAGATTGTGAAGAAGAGCTACTGAAATTGATGAAAGAAATTGATTTGGAATTCAAAAATAGAACCAAAGATCTTCAAGAAAAGTTATTACAGTCAAGGTCTAAATGTGAAAGACAAGCAAAGGAGATTGCTTTACTAACTTCTAAACAGGTTGAAATTATTGTACATTGATATTTTAAACATTTCATTTACAATTATTATATTAAATCTAAAATATTTCAGGAAAGCAATCATGAAGATCATAGGAATTTAGAGCAAAAAGTTGAAAAACTGAAAAAAGAAGTAATTTATTATACATTTTTAAACTGTTACTTATATGTATAATTAAGTTCTGATTACATTTGTTAAGGTTTCATACTTTAGTTAATTTTTTTTTTTTCATTTTCAATATTTTTGGCATATTTTTAAGGATATTAAAAAATAACCACACTGCTAAAAATTTTCTATCATGCACTTTTTAGTCTATAAAAATTTAATCAAAATAAGCTACATCATTAATTGAGAGTCATTCGCTTATCATTTTTTGCTAAAATAAATGCTATAATTATTAATTTTGATTTTATATGTTTCTATTAATATTTTCATTTTTAAATAGGTGCTACTAACATTCCATAATTCGAAGATAATTCGCATATTTTTTGAACACTTTATTTTCTGACATGTTCATCTACTAATAAAAATCAAAACTCTTGTTAAAAGTTGAAGAAACTGGTTGTTATTTATTGCTATGCATTATTAAATGGAATAAATCTATCCCATGAGCCAGGGTCGTAGCCAAGATTTTTTTGGGAGTTTGATATAGAAAAATCATGTATAGGTATGTGTATATATATAGGGGAGAGTGGCTCACCTTGGGACACAGTACACCTTGGGACATTTTTATTTTTGGTCTTAAATTTGAAATTATCTTTTAGTCCTTTTAGATACAGATATATGACAGCATCACCTAACCTTGGAACATATTTTGAATCTATTGATTAAGCAGGTAAGAATTTATTAGAATTTTTATTTTTTGAAGCATGTTTTTTTACTTTTATACAAAAGTTGTAGAAAGAAATTTTAATAACTTTTTTTTAATAATGGGTAATATAATGAAGTATAAAGCTTTGTCTTTAGAAGCTATCAAATTTAATTGTTCTAATGCTAAGCCTAAAAGTATGATATTTTAAAATATCCTACTAAGTATATAGTGCACCTTGGGACAGATGGAGGTGGCCCACCTTGAGACACTAGATATGCATAATTAATCCTTATTAAAAATATATTTTTCACAAAAAAATATTGTGCATGCAAAGTATTTTTTAATTTATATAATCTGCGTTTATTAATAGTTATTATTTCTTATTTTAGGAACTCATTAGACGTAACTTATCACAAGAATTGGAAGCAAAAAGTATAAAAATAATGCAGCAATTTGTGCTAACAATATTGAAAAAGCTGCTGCAAATTTTATCATAGGAAATGACTTGTAAGAAAGCTGCTGAATTCTACAGTATTAGTAAGACCACTCTGAGCTGCAATTTTATTTCCTTTAAAAAAAGAGAGCAGCCAAATTCTAACTTTAAATATATTTTAAATGTGAAGAGTCGCAAAATATTCACAGATGAGGAAGAAACAAATTTAATACACTATATGTTACAAACCTCCAAGTACCATTAAGGATTAACAATATGTGATGCAGGTGCACATACATATGAGTGTGCTTCGTCAAACCTAATGAACATTCCTCCTAACTGGGAGAATATAAAATTTAAAAAAAATCTGGGAAGATGAGGATTTAATGCTATCAGAATTAATGAGAAATACATCCAGAAGAAAACCAGTAATTAGTGATTTATGCAATTATAACAGTGATGATGATGCTTGCAACTTAAATGAAATGAACAGTGAAAGTGACAACAAAATATTTGACGATAAGAAAAAAGTAGTGAAACAAGATTACATATTGGAGATTTTGCTCATATCAAATTTGCTGGTAAAAGATCTGTTGTTACCTTTGTAGGTTGCATTGAAAGAGTTGATGGAGATGAGTAAGAGTTATCAGTTTATGAGTTAGTATCAGTTTTGAGAAGAGTGAATCAATCTGCAACATTTATTTATCCCAAAAAAGAAGACAAATCGTACATAGACTCAAATGATATTTTGTTAAAACTTAAGCAGAGCAAAGCTTTGAACGTTCTTTAGGTTTGGTATTTGATTCTGAATAATTGGATTTGCATACAAGAAGTTGAAACTAACAAAATAAAACTTTATTAACAAAATTAAAAATGTAAATTTATTTAGTGATACCATTTTTAGAAAATTTCTACTTAACTTTTCACATCTTTTTAACTGTCCCAAGGTGCCCCACTAAGAGGTACACTTTGGGACAAATAACAAGGTAACTAAACATTTTTTAAAATTTTTTCTATGACAGATACAAAATCAAAACCTAGTTAAAAATGTTTTCAAATGTTACAAGAATACCAGGTAAAATTTTGACAATAATTGATCAAAATAAAAAAGTTTAAAAAAAATTAAAATAAAAAAGTGTCCCAAGGTGAGCCACTCTCCCCTATATATATATATATATATGTGTGTGTGTGTAACATAAAAAGCTTCTATTAATCTTTTTATGTTAGTTTCTTTGTTATAAAACAACTCCTAAAATTTATTACTAATTAATTTCAAATCGAAACACTTTATGATACTTTTAAAAATCCACATCCTGTTTCTAAATCTATTTTTGGCCCAACTATGCATAAATTTAAATAAAGACATTTCTCCCTCTAAGCTTTGTGGGAATCGCGTGATCTATTTAATTAACTAATAGTAATTTCTGAGATTTCCCTCTTTTTCCTAAATAGAGACATTTTCAGACTTTTTGCAAGATTTTCCCTACCAGAAAGACTGTTCGTGAATAGAGTTCACGCAGGTCGGTCAATGGATGCAATGAAGATGGCCCTGTGGCTGCAGCTGAGCATTAATAGAAATTACATATTTAAGATGACTTGTTATTAATATTAAATTCTGTAAGCTAGCCATTACAAAAAATAGATAATTAATTTCTTTGGTTACACTTTCACACATGAATACACACTCAGGAAATGTTTTTTCGAGCTACTTAATTTCTTAGAGGAAATAAAAAGCATCAAACAATTAAGAAATTGCTAGTACTTGATAATTTCACATTTCTTAAATTAAAAATTCACTTTCAAAAAAGGCATGAAAAGTTGGTTAAATGAGCAAATTTGAAAAAAAAATAAATAATGTTTTGGAATAACAAACTGGTTTATGTAAACATGAATAAATAATTTTTAAATATTCCCTTATATTTAATGTAAGCCAATTTGTTATTCAAAACCATTTTGAACATGGGTGTCAATTAAGTTCTCCAGCTAAGTTCGTCTCCTTAAAGTAGTGAAGTAGTTACTATGATTCCAAAGTAGTTTATAATCACTATACTTGAAAAAAGTAGTTGCAGTAGGCAAAAATTATGTAGTTTTTCAGACTACTGACTGGAGGTTTACTTTCAGGGAGATATTGCCATGTTTCCTATCAAGTGATGGAGAGGTGTTAAGGGAAATAAACCTATTGACTGAAACTGACTGGGGACTTGACATAGAAATATAAGTGTCTATTTATTATTATATGACTAATTTGAATATCTGCATAACTAGGAAAGACATTTTTGTTTCACTGTAGCTACGTCTCAAATTATTTTGAGAGAGTAATTTATTTATTTTTGTTCAACATTGCCTCATAAAGCTGTGATTTTGTTAGAAAAATTGAAGTTTTAGAGTATTCCATACATCAAGAAGGCAGTGGCCGAGAATCGGTTGTACATTTTAAATTTGGAAGCATTCAGACTGCAGACATCATTAAAAATCGAGAAAAACTCATGAAAGTTTGGTGCAACAATGGAAATAAGAACCAAATTAGAATGTCTTTAAAAAATGAACCTGGAGTTAAAATTAACAAATGTATTTTTAAATGAATTTCTCGTTAGAAGTAACAAATATCTAGTGTTAGAACCAATGTTACAAGAAAAGGCTAGAGAGGCAGCAGAGAAACTGGGGAAAAAGGATTTTAAAGCTTCTAATGGATAGTTAGAAAAGTTCTGAAAGAGGAATATGATTTCTTTTAAATCCATAAGCAGAGAATCCACTTCTATAGATACTGACATGGTTGGAGAAGCTACCTTACTTGTTTAAGGATTGTGCACCTTGTGAATATGAAATGCTGATGAAACTGGTTTTATGGGAACTGGTTTATCAGGCACTACCAGCAAAAATTTTGTGTTTAAAAGGTCAAAAGTCTTAAGTAGAGAAAATGTCAAAAGAAAGATTGACGATTTTACTTTGCACAAGTATGACAGGAGTACAAGAGCCTCCAATGATTATAGGAAAATAAATTAAGCTCAGCTGTTTTAAAGGAATGGCTTTGTTGAGATTCGAAATACAATGGAAAGCAAATTGACCAGCATGAAACTCAATAAAAAAAAAAGGGGGGGCACAAAAACAGCAAAGTTCTTCTTTTTCTTGATAATGCAGCATCTCTCCATGTCATTAATCTGAAGAATAAAAAAATTGCATTCTTTCTTCCAAATGTAATGTCTCTTTGCCAACCATTTGATCAAGGCATTATGAAAAACTTCTAAGTGTTTTATCGGCAACTAATTTGAAAGCATTTGATTACGATCTTAGATGGGCCAAAGAAAGAAAATTTATGTTCAACTAGCTTTTTTGTAGATGATTGCCATATGGAGAAACAAAAGAAGCTCTACCATTTTAAACTGTTTCACTAAGGCAGGCTTAAAAAATGATAGATCGGAATGCAATATCCTTGCCCCTGTCATAGATAACACAAATTCTGATGATACTTTTTCTGAATTAACAATTATGATTTGCTTGACTGGAGAAAGTGTTATCAACAGTACTGATTTTGTAAACATCGACAAAAATATTGAATGTCAAAAGAATTATTTAAATATAGATGATATTGTTGAAATGGTTGCAAATAGTGACGCCTAAATGTAGAGTGAAAATGAAGAAATTGATACTCAATCGCTTTCTGAAAACAAACCAAAAGTGAAAACTTTAAGTGATGCTCAAACTTGTAATGAGGAACTGAGCTATTTTGATCTATCCAAAAATGATGAAATTGGTGTGAAAAAGCTTAATTAATCAAAAATGTAACGTAAAGATATGGTGAGTCGGAGCCACTTAAAGCAACCTTCTATCACATCTCTCTTTTCAACTTGATAAATGTATGACAAAGGCACGTAAGATTTCTTAATCTACTCTTTTTGTACAGTAAATATAATTTCGTTAAGTTTAAATAAACGCCAATGTAAATAGTTGTTATAGATTATTTAATTATTTCTATATCATTGTAATTATTCTAAAAATAATTTATGGTGTGAATCTTTGTTATTAGTGTGCCCTTCCCCTAAACAAACAACTCTTGTAAAGGGAAAAAATTTCCAGTCCCAAGAGTGTACGCTTAACCTATGTTTCACTGTGTATATATATATGTATGTGGGTGATTCTCACAAAATATGACAATTCACTGTCCCTTGCTCCAAGATCTAATACTATTATACTAAAAGAACTTTTTTTATAAAAGAATTTATAAATAACATCGCTGTTAGCATTTTAAAATGACTCTGCACTAGCAATGACTGTTTTGTATAATTTAAAAATTTAATTGAACTTCAAAATGTCATTTTCCTGGCATGTTCCAACCAATGTTTCCAATAATAATTAGCTTCAAAACTTTCCATAAATTTATCAATATCTGATTTTTTTTTATTTATCTCAACCGTTGTAAGCATTTCTAGAATAAACGCAGAGGGTATTATTTACAAAAACTTCGTTTAAAATAATTTTTTCTGTCAATAATTTGTTTGTCCCAAGAGAATCAGTCATTTTCCTGGCTTCATTTATTTAGTGGTTTATATCCAAAATAGATAGAGCCAGCGATCAATATCTTATGTTAATAGATTGATTAGATACCCTCCTATATGAACATGTCTTGTTGCATGAATAAAGAACCAATTTTTTTGGTTCAAAATCTGTTTCAAAATTTTTTTCAAGGTGAGTAGGTTTTTGTGTTGTCATTTTCCTGGCTTTTTGAAATCATAAATAACATAAACTACATAGATTTATCTGAGTTATTTTAAGAAATCTTGTTGTTTTCTGCAGAATATAAACGTCTTAGGCCAAAATATTAAATTAAAGTAAAGTTATATGCTATAAAATGGCTAATTTGTCATTTTCCTGGCTTATGAATGCCAGGACATTGAAGTGTTACCCGAAGTTTTTTTTAACTGCTAAAACTGTAAGGAGGGAAAGCAAATATTAACCTAATACCAAGTTTATGTATGATTGTTATATGCTTGGATGTTATCAAAGTTATTTATTTATTTAATGCTTGATTATTATACTCAATTTTATTCTGTACATATCAGCAACAAATTTTTTTATTTATTCTTTCTACAATGGAAAAAAAGAATTAATTCAAGCAATTTAAGGTCCATCTAACATAAAGGCTTAAGTTGAGTTACTTACTATTAACTTAAAATTACTGTTTTTTAAACTTCTAAGCTAATATGTCATTTTCCTGGCATTCAAGATTTGGTGAATTTCTATATTTTTTTTTTTCTCGAGTAAATGTCAATAAACTACACTGCTGTCTGTAAGATCTTAATAAGTGTAACTAAAGAAGTATACAAAAAAAAAAAAAAAATTTGATTATTTTGAAGACTTTAAATTTGAAGAAATTTTTTGGTCCGAATTGTCATGTCTAAAAAGAATCACCCATGTATATTTATACAGTTAAACCTGTTTATCTCGAACCTCTTTACCTCAAAAACCTCTATATCTCAAAATTTCTAAAATTCCCAACATTTACTGTCTAAAATCAATGTATTTTCTATGTTTATGGTGAATTTTTTTTCAAAACCTCTGTTTTTTGAATTTCTAATAATAGAGCACAAATGTCAAAACTTTCTTCATCAGTAGAACTTGCAGACAGAGAAGAATTTCGTGAACCCACTGGAAGTAATGATGAACAGGTTGGGGGTGTTTCTTAGAATTTCAATCACTATCCTTTGCACTTCCTTAACTAGATTCTGGCAGTAAGTGAGGGGTTAATGAGTAGTCACCAGACGACCAGGGGTTAGCTTTTCAACATAGATAAGAAAGCTAAGAATAGAAATTCATTTTCACCCCAAAATTGCAACCAAAGGATAATTAGGAGTTTTAAAGTGAACTATAGAAAACAGTTGGTACACAAACTTATAGATGCCATCAATGAAAAAAAGTTCTCTCCCAAAAATAAATGTGTTAGATGCTATCAGAATTACTATTTTTGTTTTGCCTGGAGAAATGTGTAAAAAACTGAACTATGTCTAAAAATGTCTAAAAACTATCCAAAATGGTTTTAAAAATGCTGGTTTTAAGAATAGCTGTGAAGATGAACAAGATGTTGAAGGGATCAGTAAAGAAGAAGAAATTGTCGAAGCCGAAAATGCAGTGCCAGAATAGAATGCAATAAAATCTAGATTTAATGTTGACATTAATTTTGAAAATTTTTACAAGTGCACAACTGCCTGGCAACATGCAGACCATTGACAGATGTGGAAATCATAGATAATGTCAAAGGAATATCAGATAAAGAGGAAGAAGCTGAAGGTCATATTGATGAACCAAAAGTGAAAGCAAAAGAGGTAGAAAAAGCTGTAGAATTCTTATAAACTATTCTTGAATCCCAGGAAAATGTTGACTATGAGGGATTTGGGCTCTTTCTAACCTTAAAAGAATAATTGAAACAAATAAGGTTATACGTCAAATTATTTTGAGTGTTAAATGTATGTATGTGGTATAATTAATTTAAAGAAATGCCTATACTTTTCTACTAAAGACAATTAAAGCCCTTCTAATAGAATTTCTTAATAAAATTTTTTCAAAGTACCTGTATCCTCTTTAAACCTCTTAATCTCAAATTTTTCACCTTTCCCTTGAGATTCGAGATAAACAGGTTAGACTGTATATACGGTCAGACCTCGATATAAGGTCATCCGCATATAAGGTCACCCCGCATATAAGGTCACTTTTTCAAAGTCCCGGCTCACTGAATAGGAATTCTTTGTTACAGATTATCGGATAAATGGTAAAGTTTTAAAAATCGTTATCGCTTATAAGGTCTTTTTTATCTGATGCGAGGGGAGCTCTTTTCTAACAAAAGCCTATCTAACTTCTTTACAAGGCAATTACCTCTCTTGAGTTCTATGAAAATGTTGCAACCAACGAATAAGCTACAATTTCTTAAATTGTTTCGCAGTGAGGACAATGACAGTGATCCTGAGACTGTAGCTGCAACACAAGCGGAAGCCTTCAATGCAATAAATGTCATAAGAAATTTTTTTACAAACCATGAGGGAGCTGAGGAACATTTTGAGAAGTTACAATATCTAGAAAACATTGTTCGAAAAATGAAACCAAAAACGAGACAGACCTGCATAAATGATTAATTTTTAAAAAGGAAAGATGTAATGTATACATGTTCACTTTGAGGAAATTTTTAAACATCTTTATTTTCAAATTAAAATTTTTTTAAAAATCTAACTTTCTTTAATTCTTTACTAATTCTGCTAAAATTTATTGACTTAAATATTTCATTTATGGCCGATCGTTCTCGTTTGTATTACCCTTTAAAAAAAATCATAATATGTACTATTTACCTGCTTAGTTACGAACTGGTAATAAATCGGTTAAAAGATCACTCCGCTTATGCAATTTCCCTTAGGGTGACCTTATATCGAGGTCTGGTTGTATGTATGTATATAATTTTATTTTTATAAGTAATGCTTATAATTATTTCATTTTTGGTTTCAATTTTTATTATGAGATGCAAAGAGTTTTTCTGAATGAATATTAATTTTTCTTTGCATTTTGGAAGTATTTATTATTTGTTCATAATTAAATTATAGTATTAATTTGGACAAATTTTGCTTTATTCAAAACTAGTGAATAAAACAGTCAATACAATTATGAAGTTTTAAGTAGGAGTTCTTACATGAGAAAAATTGTTTTTTAATAATTGTTCATTTTTAAGTTTAAATTTACATGTTCAAAATTATTGGAACCAAGATGTATTATTAATTCTTTTTTGCAATCCTGAACTAAAATAAGTGCTGTTTGTCACACTTTAAGAAAAGTTTGAAATAATTAATAACAGGCAATGATTTTACTCACCAATATATAAGTTTATTGTAATGTTAATTTTTAAAATAATTTATCTAAGAAATGAAATTATTTGTTTTTAATAAATTTAAACTGCCTTTTTTTTACTTGGTAAAAGACTGATATATTAAACACTAACTTAATACTTTCTTTACAAGCTGTTTAGAGTGCTTACTAACAAACAAAATGATGAAAATTACAGTTATTCAGATTTTTCTAATAAAAATTCCTGCTAGTTTCTAATAAAAAAAATTAAGAAAAGCACGTATCTCTGTCTGATGAATTGAAGGGTAAATGTTTGAATAGCTGAGAAAAAAATCTAACATAATGGTTTCTTATCTTTTCTTTCATGACTGAGGCAACTTTTTGAAGTAAATTGTAAACCTTCTCTCAAAACTGATATAATTTTATGGATAAATATTGGTTATAAATTTTATATTACTTATAAAAATGGTATTACTTATAAAAATTTTAATGAAAAATTTCTTCCTTTATTATAATAAAATAAAACATTTTGTAGAGGGATTAACCTCCAGATGAAAGCAGCATTTAAATAAAATAATCGTTAGAGAAAAAACTTCCTTCACACAAATAATTGTTTCGTGATCTTATTCTTGTTATTTTATTTATTAATTGTCTTTTTCCCCTTTTTTTCTGTCTTATGCTTAATCTTCTTCACAAGCACAACAGCCCCTCGCAGGCCTTGGTTGTCTTAAATATGCAGTTTTCCCAGCTTCTAACTGAAGTGACACTTCCCCAGTTTTTTTACTTATAACTGCTTAAAAGTCACAGATTTTTCTTTCATTTTTTTAAAAGAATTCTTAAAGAGAATCAAAAGGATGTATTTTGTATTTGAATAAGCTAAAAAATTTATTTTTATTTTTAAAAACACCTTGGTGGTTTTTAAAAAGCCTAGCCCACCTGTGTAAGAAAGCATGAAAGAGGTTATAGAGAGGTCAAAAAAATGGTTTTAAATTGTAAAAACCTTAAATGTTTTTTCCTTTATCTTAGCTCAGTCTTCTACGAAAAGAAAATTCAACTTTAAAAACAAGAGTTGAGTCGAGTACAAAATATGAAGAAGAAGTTGAAAAATATAAAAGAATTATTTTTTCTGTGCAGGTATATTAACAGTATTTGATTTAATTTTTTCGTACATAAATAAAACAATTTAATGATTTTATGTTGCAAGTTTGTTTTTGTGCTGAAAAACTTTCATTTTAACAAATTCATTTCTTCTTGTTAAGATACAAATTAGTAAAATTTTACATTCAATAAAGTATTTTGCAGTGCAATATCTAAGACATTTTTTAAACTTTTAAATGAGTAAAATAAATATTATACTGTTTTGAAATAAAATTTTATGAATAAAATTTTAAAAAGTTATGAAGGTCTTAACTGTCAATAAATAGTTAAAAAAGAATTACATTTTAAAATTTTCAGTGATCTTTTAATTTAATTTTTTGTAAAAATTTAATTACTTTTTTAATTGGCTACAACATTAAGACCAGCATTGTTCAGTTATGACTTCCAATGTTCAACTATTTTTAAACCAAACTCAGAAGACAAAGAAACCTGTCAATGAAATATGATCAATTAGAAGTTTTATTCAATTGATATAGACCCTAATAACTTTTGATCTAATGATTAGATTTTCAAATATCAGAATTTATCTTCAATGGTTCAAGATACAAGACGTACTTTATCTAAATAAACATAATTTTTGTTGTTGTTGATGGATCTGGATTCTTGACCCATAAAATATGGGGGGGGGGGGGTCAAGCCATATATCTAGAAAGTATTATGTCAATAGTTTAGGCAGAAGAACACTCAAACATTTTGGCACCTCTTAATGTCAATTTTTGCCTTCTTAAAGTAGTCTTATTTTTCAAGAAATATTCATTTAATTCTTTTCTAATTTTTGATATTGCAGCTTAAGATTTCATAGATTAAATTGGTGTAAAACTGTGTTTGCTTTAAAATTCAAATAAATAAAAAAATTGCGGTCGTTTGTAAATTAAATAATTAAAAAAGAGTAAATAATTATATAAAAGAATTTTTTTCTTGGAATTATCTTTAAATAAGTTAAATATTTGTGTACAAAAATTTATGTTTGCACGCAAATATAAAATTACTTTTTTTATGTCTGATTTAGTAACTTAAAATACTGTCTGTAATATTTCACTGATTAATTAGCATATTTAAGGATAGACCCTTGAACCACTAAAATGTAATCCTTGAATGTGAAAATCCCAACATTGGATAAAATGTTAAGATGTAAATCAATTAAATAAAGGTTTTTTAAATTTTTTTTAAAGGTGCCTACTTTTTTATTTTGTGTAATGCACATGAAGGGAAAAAAATTCCAGAAAATTTCTCACACCTTAATAGCAATGTGTGTTTCATATTATTTATTTATAGAAATATAGTCATGTTTATTTCTATAAATGAACATACATTTTTTGAATAAACTCATATTTCTGATGCATCTCAACTGCACAGGATATTTCGTGCCATTTCTGTATAATCAAAATGGACTAAATAATTATTTTGGTTTAACTGTAAACATTTAAATAATTGTGAGGTTGAATACTAAAAATTAACTAAATTTCACAGAAAAAGTTGTAGAATAAACTAATCGTAATAACAGAAGAACTTCCCTTTTACAGTCCTATAAAAATTTATGAAGGATAAAATGGCTTTGCATTTTTAAAAGCTTCATTTTCTTTTTTTGAACAGTATCATAATGTATTAATATATATTTTATTTCTGCTTTATTTGATTTTGACAAAAAAAATTACTCGTAATAATAAATAGAAAAATGAGCTAATATTAGTAGAAGAGAACCTTCCTCTGATCTCTATTATTGTCCTACAAAAATTCTTTTCTTTAT
The DNA here is from genome assembly GCA_949128135.1 of Parasteatoda lunata. Taxonomy (NCBI): domain Eukaryota; kingdom Metazoa; phylum Arthropoda; class Arachnida; order Araneae; family Theridiidae; genus Parasteatoda; species Parasteatoda lunata. Next base: position 110,396,900 of record OX421975.1, read on the forward strand.
AATATTCTGATTAAAAATTGTCCTGCATTTTTAAAATTGCTATTTTCTATATTTACACATCAGCATCATAAGGCATACATACATTTTAATATTTTTACATGGTTTTGACACAATATTAATTAAATTTTACAGGAGAAAAAAGGAATCTTGGAGAAGAAATTAATTTCATCAGAAGAGGATTTGAGAGAAGTGCTAAATGAAAATAAGAAACTAAAAACTTTTTTAACCACTTTGCAACAAAATAAGTAACTATATTTTGTTTATTATTTACTTGTACCCCAACTATTTAACGTATCTGATATATGTACGATGTGATTAAATGATATAACATTTTAGAAATGTTTTTTTAAACATCGTGTCAGTTAATGGTGAAAAAGATATGAAAAGTTTAGTTCAATCACACTCGAGATTTTTATGAATAGAGCAAAACATGTTTTCTCAGCTACTGTACAGTGCAATCGTGTCTTGTAGAAAACTTTTTGTACCAGCTTTTCTCTACTGAGAGGATTGTTTATTTAAAATTTTTCTATTTTTTAGATTCAGATATTTGTATTTTTTAATTAATCAAAGAATGTGTTATAACTATGTATATTAAATAAATTAAATATTCATAACTTTTCATTATTATTTTTTCAAAAATATCACAAACGCATTTTTTAATAATCTAGTTAATTAACAGTTAATAGAAATTGTAGTTTTTGTAGATAAATGACTATAAAAATCTCTCAAATTCACCGAGTTTGAAAAATTTTGGACGGTTACACAATTTGTGCATGAAATTTAAATATTTTGATGCATGAAATTTATTATATTTCATAAAATCTACTGGATTTTTTTTCCTTTTCATGCTGGCAGTTATGTGTGAAAGAAAATTTGTCTTTTTAATAGATCTTACTTTTACCATTCTGAAATATTTTTAAAAAATTAGCTTACATGAGATTATCATACTCCCTGATTCTGTAGATATTACTATAATTGAATTTTTTCAATGTACCAAATTGATGTTCTTAGGCAATATAAAATAACTTTGAAAATATTTTATTTTAACAAAATTATATTTGTTTATTTACAGCGTTTTTAAATATTTAATATAATTATGGGGAGCTTTGCTTTCAAAAATTATGTTGTGATAGATTTTGACTATGAAATTGTTCACATGCAAAGCATTTGTATTGTTTCAGCACATTGTTAGGTATAATACATCTCTTAATTGAAAAGCAAATGGTATTGTCCTTGATAAAGAAATAGTTTTCTTAATAACTTAGATAATTAACTTTCTGTATTATAACTAGAATAAGTTAAGATATTTTCCTTTGCTTTTTAAATATAGGAAAATATTTTTTATGCTATATCAATATATATATATATATATATGTATTTTATTAAGTTATTTATGCAGTGGAACCACAGTTTTACATCCGAATAGCATTAAAAGATGCACAATGCGGAATAACGTAAAATCGAGGTTTAAAAAAATATAGGTATATATATATTTTTAAAAATGGATATGAGAGGAACTACTAGAAAAAATAGTTAAACATTACAGGTTTTTTCTTTTTAGACACAATTTCATCAATATCTCTCTCAATACTTATTATAGTTTGCAATTTTGCTATATGGTTTACATTTGTAAATGTTTTTATGTTTTCAAACTCTTGATCAGTTGTGGGTATATCCTCCTATTATATTTGCTCATCGTTTTCGTTGCTATCATTGAGAGCAGGCATTACATCAGATATTGAATAGTAATGAGGAGTGTGTTTCAGTCGATACACACGCCATTGACTTTAAAAGAATCAGTATTTTATTCTGTACAGGTGTACTATTTTATTCTGAAGGCCAATGTTCCCATTCATTAAATACCTAGAAGTAATTAATCCTGAGAAGTTTTATTAAATTCTTTTATAATGCATGTTAATCGACACTGTCCAATGCTGTAGAAATCAAATTCAAAGCTTCCGCCCTTAAGAACATTGTTACAGCCTCATCGTAAGAGGTAATGACAGAGAGCCCCTAGAGGCAGAACACGAATAGGACTAGATAGCTTTTCAAAACAGTTGATGTAGAAACGCGCCTTGCCACGCTAATAACTTTAAAGAACTTATCATCATCTCTTAGCTATTATATCATTTTAATGTAAATTCATCATGGTCATATTTGTTAATCAATCCAATAAATGTTTTTATAGTTATTCAAATTGGCGGTCATTATAGATATTTATTATTAAATATATTGTATGCCAACCCCGGAAACAAAAAAGTAAGGTTGGTCTTACTGCTTCGAATCATTAGGAACAGCACAGCAAGGTGATACCTAACCTTGTTATATTTTGGAAGTAGTGACGCCTTCAGAATATAGAACAAACATCTTGCTGGTCAGGCTGCACCAGAATCAAGAAAAGGAAATAATTACCTTACCAGTTGTTTAGTGTAACATTCTTTAAATGATCGGATAATTCCAAGATTCAATGGATGTATTTTGCTTGAAAATTTTTTAATTTAATATGCTCTATTGTAAGTTCCCATACTTCCTGTAATAACCCTTCTGATTGCGACTGAATTATGATTGTGACTCTGTGGAATAGAGAGAATCTCAGAAAAGCTTCAAACAACTAATAAACAAATCTCTATTAAAAAAATTAAAAAAAAAAAACGGTGAAAAAGTTTTTGCAAGCTTTATTAAGGAAAAAAATTTTGATCTGTATGATGCAAAATTTCCTTCAAAATTAAAATCCTGTATAATTTGACGACGGTAGGAGCTGCATAATGTAAAGCCAGAGTTCCACTGTATGTCAATGCATTTTTATTATAATAGCTTTTTTGTTTCAGTTTTAGAAATGATTCAAGTTTTGTGAATGAGCTGATCACTGCTGAAACAGAGAAATACCATCAGGAAGAAACTGCACTGATTAATGAGTTTCAATCCCAAATGGAAAGAAGAATTGATGACATGGAAAGAAAGTTGAAAGAAAAATTTGAAATTTAACTCCTTTTTACAATGATCATATCTATTATGTAAAGCATAAATCACAAGTTTATTCTCTCTTCTTTTTTTTAAAACCCAGATATGTATTTTAAAAATTTATTGAATTTCTTTGTCAGATATACATTTTTACCTTATATATTAAACAAAACTTGAGGAAACATGTGTCCTTTAATTGGTTTCTCTCACTTTCTTTTGAAACATCAGTTAAGTTTAATCTTATATAAGGTGTGGTAGTAAATTTGATTAATTTAAGTGTTATTAAGAGTAAATGATTAGTTTTGCATATCTTAACCCTTAGGAACCTATTGGGTCATATTTTTGGGTTTAAAATTGGTTTGCAGGAAGAAATTTATTTAGCTTTTTACATAAAATTAACTTAATTAAGACCATTTTACTTGGTGGGAAGATGAGCTGAACTTTCTTAATTTTACTTACTGTAAAGAAATGGCCATAAGCTTGAACTTCTATAATTATAAATAACCAAATTCATATATTCTGCGTTTATAAATAGAAATAAATAAATAAACACGGGATAGAATAAGAAATAAACGTTCTGCCGATTGCGGAATTCTAAAGAGTGGATCAACTAAGGTTACTTGTCAAAATTTAAGGCTTTGTTTATACTTGTTTAGTAGTTTTGCAGTAATTCGTAAGGGGGACAAGAAGGTCGCAATGTATGTTATAAGTAAGTAATTAATATATTTTTTTCTTTTCAATTCTTGTTAGTTAATACTAAACGTTTAGTTGTAGGTAGAAGTTTAAAATACGGTTGGATGTCCGTTCCTCACTCTCTTCATCCCTAACCTGTTGAGCAGCAGCAGTGTTCTGCTCTACGTCCAGCAGATATGATTAATGAAAGACGAGGCCCTAGAGTGCTTAGCTTTTATGCCCTACTGCTGTGCCACAATTCCAGCAGTGTGGAAAGGTGAATGCTGAAAGACAGCATGCCGAACTGTGTAAACAACTGGAGAGTCTTGCCAAACCTTCTGAGCTTCTAGGAGAATGCTCTGCCTGTTTCAATAGTGGTTTTGTGCTATTTTGATCACGCCACGAGAATGATGGGCTTTGAAGTTGTATAAAAGAACTAGCAGTGCCAGTGATACAGCTAAGAATTTACTTCTTTCATTTTTGAATATGATTCTCTCACTTGCACATGTGTCAGGATATTTTTATTATATAGGAGGAGAACAGCATATTTTTTCCTTAAAATTAAAAGAAAAATAAGTTTTGATGCATGTATGGTTGACTGAATATAAACAATAGCAAGTTTCCTAAAGCCGGAAGAAATTTAGAAAACTTCCGTTGTATCCCTCCGCTTATGTTATGCTTACGAGGCGAGTTTTTCCAAGCTTATGCGGAAAATTCTGTCGGCAGTAGTAACCCCTAAGTTTTAAGACGAATTTTAACCAGAAAATTCTGGTAAACAACGCTGGATCGTGTTAATTGGTCAAAAAGTAAGTTCAGTCCTGAAACTTTTATAGAGTGACACCCTAGCACCCCACATAGCAATGTTTAAATTTCTCATAATAGTAAAAAAAAAAAATTTTAAGACTTATTAAACACTTGAAAAGTATTGATCAGACATTCTACATTTGAATAGAGAAAATATTTTATTGCTACAAAAGACGGAAAAGATGTTTCATTATTACACAACACAAAAAATAATAAGCATTACCACAAAAGAGGAGTAGTCTTTATACAGATCACAATAAACTTACAAATATATGACAGTACAAAATGTTTCAAATTCCATTAAACGCTAAGACAAAAACAGGCGAAACCATTCTTGTTAAGCCTGCAATTAAAAAAATATATATCATTATGCTAAGCTCTAACTATTACATTATTAATTATCTAATAACATTAAGGTCCCCCTTCGATTTAAAAGCTAATACCGTAAGACCCACTCATAACCAAACAACATTGAATGAGATATCTTTATTAGCGAGAAAAATTTTGTCTTTTGTTTGGTACAGTGTTATAAATGTGTTGGAGTGCAGGTTATAGTAAAAAAAAAAAATCGTTTTTTCTTTTTCTTGTAATTAATGAGCGAAATATTTATCAGAAACAATTTATAATAAAAAATACAGTACACTATCAATGGCGTAAAACATGATTTTAAAACTTTGATTAAAACAGACAGTGACACTAACTAAATGCTGCACAGTTTAATTATTTTTTTTTATGAAAACTGAACAAATCGATATTAGATGACATAAATAAATATATATATTCACATTTTAATGAAGATTACTTCTAGGGAACTCCCTAAACTTTTTTTTTTTAATATTTTTTACTAACCTTGGGTAACCCCATTTATTTCTCTGAGTTTTAGTCTCAGCTTTTTTCCAAACTTTTAGCTGCAAGTTTTCATGCATAAAAAAAAAAAAAAAAAGATTTCCTCTATGTTATTTAATAGAAGAGTAGTGTATAGAAAGGAAATTTCAGCAGTACAATTTTACCCAGTGGTTCAGTGGCTTGGAGAGTAAACAAGCATTTTTCTGTTTCCCAAATTCTTCCTTAAATATAATATTATACCTTTTTTGAAAATTATCTTTTGTTGCTTTTTTGAAAATTTCCTGTTAACCAAAACTGAAAGACAGCCTAGCTTGAAAAAAAGAAATGATGTATCATGCTTGAAAATAGGTAAAACGTTTATAGCCACAAAGTAAAAATAAAAGTTGCAAATGAACTAAAATTAATATTCTTTAAAAAAATATCTGAACTTGCAAGCTAGAAGCTCCAAAGCTTAAATAATCACCATGGTACTAAAAAGAGCATAATCTATGATACTATAATCTATGTAATAAAATGAAAAATTACATTTTTTAAAACATTCTTCTAAAAGACATACTATTATTTATAAGAACATCAGATTTATTTATAACTGCATCATATTTGATTCAGTAGTTTTTTAACATGGGATCCTAACATCTGACAACAACTCTCAGTAAAGGGCCACCAAAAAAACTTCCATCATTTGCAACTCACTCGCCGACTCTTCTTGTTATTTGACACCTCACCATTTCTAAAATCTTGGAAATGCACCCACATAATGCGCATAAAAACTTTTATTTATTTTTTAATTAAATGTTTGACAAATTATATAGTAACCAATTTCATAAAAAGGAATCTTTAAATAGGCTACATTTAAGTACAATAAAATTCAATCCAAACTTTTTTTTCTATCTATTTAAATGAAAAGATTTCATTACTTCATTGTAGTCAGATATCATAATTTTTAATGACTTTATCTTCCCCTTTTTATTGACAGTTTGTTTCAACATCTTTTCAGATGAGGCTAACTTTTTTAAAATTTTTATTGAGGCTGAAAGTAGAATTAATTATTGACGAAAGGCTGATGTTTGCCGAAAGATGGAAGAAAAAACAGGCAGCTGCAGTATTTCATCTTTAGTTGTATCAAATGACAATGAAGCGGGAAATGACAAAAATAGCAAATAAACCACTAAAAGCAATATATTCAAAAAACAGTTTAACAATAAAATAAATAAAAAACGAGGCAATGATTGAACGATAAGATTTATCTCCAAAAATAGAAATTAAAAAAGGCAAATCACATGTGAAAGATAAAAACAATAAATAAATAAAATAAAATAATTAACAATGGAAGAATACAGAAATAAATAAAGCTGAGAGCAGCAGTTGCAGAATATGATGCACAAGCTATGACGAAAGGTAAAAAAAAAGAAAAAATAATGAGAAAAGTAATATTTCAATAATTTTCTACACTTAAGCGTTAACACATAACTCTAGTATATGTGTTAACGCTTAAGTGTAGAAATCAATTTTCCTAAAAAATTGTGTAGCCAATGTGCAGATTAACTAGGGTGATCAATTAAAATGTTAAAAAATTAGCTCATTTCTCAAAATACCAACACAATCTACAAACTACCTAGATTACCAGCACATTACCAACTAGGCATGCGTTAAAGTAAAAATAAAATATTTGCTGGAACAACAATAACGTTTTTGTATACTTAATTTAATACAATGGTATTTATTAATTTTTCGATACCTAAAAAATCAACTGACTATAATCAAACAATCAACAAACTAGTTGAAACAAAATTTTTTAATAAAGAGAAAGAAATACATTTTTTAAAAATTTTTTATTAAGTTTAAAACAGGAATGGAATAATTTATAATATAATTACAATTATGGAAATTAACGTAATGCCATATATTTATTTTTCGATATCTAAATAATCAAGTAAAAATAATCAGCAAATTCTTTAGCCAATTGCCACAGTCAATCTGCAAGCTAATGTGCATATTTAGTACATGTTTAAAATATAAATACTCATTAAATAACCATTAAGATTCAAATCGAAACTGAATTCCCAAAATAAAAAATCTGCCTACTTACCATTAGCTGCCACAGACATCCCATATTTACTCATATTTCCTCCTTTTTTATTGGCATCATTTGAGAATTCTCATTGCCAATTCTATAAGCTTTCAAGATAAAACAAAATAAGCATAAATATACTTGTAAAAACATCTTTATAATAAGAATGATTCAATGACTTTTTTTCTTGCAAACGAGACTCCGGTTGTGGTTACAGAGAGGAAACGTTTAAGATATCTTTTAATTTTTGGAAATAAACTGGTTATTGATGTTTGCAGCATTTTTAAAAACATGCAAAACATAAAATCATTATTTATTTAGAATTGGAGTGATCATTTGCAAACATTATCTTAGAATTTATAAGGTTTTCCTGTCAAAAATTGACTACTAAAATTTTGCACTCAAAAAGATTATTTGATAGTTTTTATATTTTTAAAAAAAATAGTTTTTCCAGGGTGCGTAGCCAAATTATTCAACAAAAAATAAGCACCTTTTAGGCACTTTTCAAGCACTCAAAAAATATTTTTTAGCACTCTTTAAAAAAATATCATAATTAGGCATGGTTGGAAAGTTTTTGACAATTGACGGTTTTATCTTGTTTTAATCGTCATGTCAAAAAAACCGGCCGAAGACTCCCCGTGTAGTAAATGGTGACTGATGCACGTTAATTCTGTCGAGTCTCAAAGTCCTCCATGTTCCCATAACAAATCAATACCTCTGGGGGTACTGATCCAGGAGTTTCCTTGTCTTCTGGATTGGTTCAAAATTACAAGGCTACGGAGTTGAACATTAGTAGTCGTAAATCCATGAAATTGGGTCGGCTGTTCAACGACGGTTATAAAATAAAATAAAATTGTCAAAAATTAAGCACTTTTTAAAAACACTCAATGAAAAAAGCACCTTTAATTGCTTTTAAAAAACGAAAATAAGCACCTTTAAGCACTTTTCAAAAACGCTATGCACCCTGTTTTCCTTTGCATAATTTACATTAGAAGAGTTTTTTAGCATTTTTTAATGCAGGTTTTTTTATAACAAAAATAAAAGTAAATATTTCAAAAATCTAAAGAATTAAATTATTCATACTTCATTTGAATTATTTCAAATTTTTTACCAAAAAATTCGTAGAACTTTCAAAAATTTTCAAGTGCTCATTTAATAAAGTTAATCTTGTATCCATTTTCTAATTTGAATGGTGTTGAGATGATACCCTATCATGTTAGTTTTAGACAAAAAATATCAAGATAAAGAAAATAATTTTTAAAACACTTTTTAAAAACACTCAATGAAAAAAGCACCTTTAATTGCTTTTAAAAAACGAAAATAAGCACCTTTAAGCACTTTTTAAAAACGCTACGCACCCTGTTTTCCTTTGCATAATTTACATTAGAAGAGTTTTTTTAGCATTTTTTAATGCAGGTTTTTTTATAACAAAAATAAAAGTAAATATTTAAAAAATCTAAAGAATTAAATTATTCATACTTCATTTGAATTGTTTCAAATTTTTTACCAAAAAATTCATAGAACTTTCAAAAATTTTCAAGTGCTCATTTAATAAAGTTAATCTTGTATCCATTTTCTAATTTGAATGGTGTTGAGATGATACCCTATCATGTTAGTTTTAGACAAAAAATATGAAGTTAAAGAAAATTTTTTTTTTTTTTAAATCCAAAATCCTCTCAACCTTCGCCTGGTTTCATGAATTGGACGTGGGAAAAAACTCTGGCAAAGTTACTGCAGCATAGAATAGAAATAAGTTAATTTCTTTTTGATTTGTATAATCATTTCTTTTGTCAACTTTAATAATAAAATATTTTTTAACATATTTTTTAGCTTACCAATTTTTTTTTTTTTTGTGGCTTTTTTACAATGTTATGCAAATTATCTGCTATTTTAGAATTGTTTAAACAAGGAAAACGACAGTATTAAATTGTTCTTTTGCTTAGTGTGCCTCGAAAAACAGTGTCTGATGCAATCTGTCATTTCGAAGAGTTTGGCAATGATGGTCGAAGTCCATGAAGTGAACAAAAATATAAGGTTAACACTTTCAATAGTCGTGAGGCCACCTAAATTAAATGAAATCCGAGGGTTGCAACGAGAAAGATCACTCATAAAATGGGAATAAGGCACCGATCAGTGAGGCAAATGGAAAAGCAGCTTGGTTTACAAGTTTCAATAAGTTCAGCCCCTCACTGAAGGAAACAAAATTGCGTGGCTCCAAAAATGAGACAGGACACTAGTCAGTCATTGGGAGAGATTCCTTTTCACTGATGTGAAGCTTTTTATTTTTCAACAAGCTCATAGCTTCTAAAAATGACAGGATCTGATCTGTAGCTGCTCTCAGCACTTTGGCAACTACATCATCTGAACATCACCAAAATAAAAAGTCGGTCATAATCTAGAGTGGAATTTGCGATAGCGACTAATACCCATTTTAAATTGTTTGTTACAAGGTTCTACTGTTAAAGTACAAGGATAAATTATCAATTTCAACAAAGTTTTTATTGTTAATGGCAGCTAATTGCGCATTGAATATTGGCAGTTAAGCGATTCTATATAATAATATTAAAAAAAAACTATGTATAGATATGACATAAAATTTCCAATTGTAATTCTTCCTTAAAAAAACATAAAAATTGATAATTATTGTGCTTGAAAAGAATAATTATAATCAAACCTTTCAGAAAACAATTCTTTACTTCAGCTATAATTTCTTGTCTCGCTTCTTTACTAATTTTACCTGAAAACATATAAATTCTTTGACTAATTTTTTTTAAATGTAAAAACCATTGCAAATAGTCATAACAAACTTAAAAACTATAAACTAAAGAACAATTTTTAAAAAAAATGCTAAAAAGGTGTAAAAAAAACACATTTTGCAACTAGACATATTTTCTTAAATTCACTGTATTTTTTAAAGAATTTTGCTAAAAAAAACCCAACTAATTTTTAAAAAATAAAAAACGAAACATCATAAAATTTTTAAAATGAAATTGAATAATTATGAAACAGTTTTTATATAATGTGAACCAGACTGCAAATAATAGCAAAAATTTGAAATCTCATAAAAAAGAATACATTACTGGATAAATAATCATAATACAGTAGAAGATTTTTATAACAAAAAAATCTGAACCTTTGCCTTTCATGGAATTTAGTGATCAATTAATGCTAAAAACAAATTAATCAATTTTGGTTTGCCAAGCTTCTAAAATTTTATTTAGCAGATAATTAAACAAATAATATTACAAATTAATTGTTATTAGCTAGCTATAGAAGTTCCTTAATTGCAAATTTCATTGTTTATATCCACAAAGCTAGTGCTGTTTATGGAGAATTGCAGTCCAGAGAATTATATTTCATAAATCTTTTACTGTAATTTAAATTCCCTTAAGTTTTAAAATTGGAACGACATTTTCAAGGAAATAATATTTAGAAGTTTCAATTATTTTTAAAGGTTTCATGTATAGAGATCATACATAATTTTTAACAGAATCATAATGTTTTTACGAGATTTAAACAAAATTTCTAGTTGTATCTGATGTATTGAATAAGGTTTGATGAACATAATTCTGTTCCAGAAAATGAAAGTAAATAAAGAGTATTTTACTTTGTACTAATTCTCTGTGTAAAATAAGGATTGTATAGATAAAAATACATATTAAATCAATGTTGAGGATCAATCAATCAAACAGGGTCAAAAATCAGACTAAGACTATGAAATAATAGATTTATGTTTTTGCATCATATTCTTCAATTAATGGGAAATTAAAAAAAATTCTATTATAACAATTTAGCCAGTAGTATATTTTTTTACTTTCACTTCATTTCTTTCTATTTGTTAGTCAAACAAAAGTGAGATTAGTGCTTTCAATGAAAATGAGTTTAAGATACAAAAGAATGAGATGTGTTGAAACTATGAAATATGTAAGAGAATAGTTCAGTTCATATAAAATAATAGGTAAAAATACAAAGTGTGTAATATTTAAAGAAAAACCTGTCAGAATATTTTTTTTTATATAAAAAGGAGGAAAAGAAAGCAGGAAACAGGAAGGAAAAGCAGGAAAAAAAAAGGGTATAAAATATGCAATCATATAAAACAACAAAACAATATTCTAAATAAGCACACAAAAAATTATTAAGATTTTTTTTTTGTTTTTTTTTTTGTATAAACTTAATAAGGCAGTGAACTCTATTTTCTCACTAAATCCATAAATGATGTCATTTTTTTCAATAATCTGTGAAGATGAACTAGCAGTTCAGAAACAAAAATAATGTTAATTCCAATTTTATTTTTATACTTGTAACTATGTAAATGCTTTGATAAAATTTGAGAGTATAACAATATTAATGTTATTTAAAAATAAATTGATCCTGAAAGCAATTAAACTAAAAATTTACAAAACAATCATTCATCCTGTGGTGACATATGGTTGTGAGACTTGTGAGATAAAAAGATATAAATAATTTACTAATTTTTGAACAAAAAAAAACTTAGAAAATTTAAGGATTAATACAGCCAACAAATAATTATTAGAGAATAAGTATTAATGATGAGCAGGTAGCTCTTATTAAGCATAGAAACATTGTAAAATTCATCAAAGCACAGAAACTTTCTTGGCTTGGTCACATTGATAGATCAAATGACAACCGAGTGGTAAAGATTTTTGCATTGATTGAAAGCCTATGTGCAATAGGTCAAGAGGCAGACCAAAGAAAAAGTGGATGGATGATGTCTTGAATAATTTAAGAACTTTAAGGATCTCTAACTGGAAGATCAAGATCAAGGACAGAGCTGTCTGGAGAAACATTGTGAGCAAGTCTAAGGCCCATCTTGGGCTGCAGTGCGATTAAAGAACAATAATAATGATTAGATATGCACTTTGTTGAAAAAGAAGGGAAAAAAAACAAGTAATGAGAAAACATTTAATTTGCTGATTCTAACAGTTTTTATTTAACTAAAATGTTCCGTAGAAAGAACAGAATTTACGTGGCAAGTGGAATAGATTTATTAACAAACATCTAGAATACACAACACATGGCAACTGCCGCTTTCACTTGAAACCCATGGAATCTGGAAATGGAAATGACATAAGAGAATGTTCTAGAAACTTAACATTCTATAAATAATAACTAAAATCTTAAACTACTTATATATACATATTTCTGAAGCCTTGTTAGAAATCGGGAGATTTTGGAGGATCGAACTCAAGACCTCCGACTTGCCAGGTGAGTGCCTTTAACCGCTCAGTCTTACCGACACATTCCATGTCAATATGCATTGTCACACATTTTATTCCTACCATAACTGGTCACAATTTTAACCCTCTTCATTTAACATTCATTGAAAATCCTCCAAGCTTAAGAAGAAAAAGATGGCTTATACACAGCCTTAGAAAAAATTGTAAAGCCTCTTTATTTATGCTAAAACGTTCATTTTTCTATTTAAAAAGAAATTTTTTAAAGAATATAAAGAAAGTTGATTAAACTGAAAGAAAATTTTACTAAAAATATTCTTGGACGACACCAAACAGAGCCATACAGGGAAGTTAAAAAAGACAGGATGCTGTAGAGGTATGAAATCCAGGAAATTTTAGCAAGCAATTTTGAAAAATTAGCAAGTGTTTATTTTCAGAAATGTTTAACCATGAACTTTATTTGAAAAAATTTGAAATTATTCAAAAATTAGAAAATTTTTTGAAGAATTGAAAATTATTCAAATAAATTCAATTAAATCAGAATAAATTCAAAACTTTTCAATTTTGAAAAATTAGCAAGTGTTTATTTTTATTAATGCTTAACTTGAATCAATATCAGTAAAGTTTTATTTTATAATTTTTATTCAACTTTTAGATTAAAAGTTTGATTTTTAGAGAGAAAATATTCCTAGAACAATGTGTAGGAAAATATCATCTCTGAACAGTAACATTTTCTAACAGACCTGAGAGCAAATAAAAATGCTTTCAAAAACAATATGTAGCTACGAAATCTTTGACATGGGACTAAATAAATATAAATAAAAAGATGGAAGTGTGAGATATTCTGTAAAATGCGTTAAAATAAAAATCAAAAAAAAAATCATACTGTTAGAAAGAACATATTTTTAGTACAAGGAAAAAAAAAGAAACAATACTTCAATAGTCATTTAAATTATTTAATATGACTTACTCATAGCTATATTTTTAACAGCACTGTAGATTGGCTCATAGTAGATTTCAGGTTGCGTCCGAACAGCCTCTGTAATAAAGTTGAAACAAGTAACAAAAAGGCATTTAATAATGAGAATTTCACAACATAATTTAAAACAAGAATGGGCAATTCAAAATTTAATAAAAAATCAATATATATTTTTAGATTAATTCTTTTTAAACTTTTATTTCTTAATATACTTTATTGCTTTCATAAATTTGTGCTGAAATAATATCCATAGTTTGAACAATAAGTTCTGTGACTTTAGATTACCTTCTTGCAATTTTTATCTTTTGGATTCTTCTCCTTTTAAATCTTGCTCTTTTGATGAAGACATTTTGAATATCTGTTGGTGGCTTTTTTTGTGAAGAGGTAGTTAACATGTTTGATCAGGGTTTACTGAAACCTGGATGAATTTTAGTGGGTTTAATTGGATGTTTTCAATATATTATTCACTATAACACTTTTAGGTTTTATTTCAAAAGTAAACGATTTCAATTTAAAAGGAATAATTAAATTATTAATTGAAAAACATCCGTTTTAATGCAGTAATACATAGCTGCCAACATAGATAGAAAGATCAGTAGATGTTATGAAATTTTCATGATGATTGTTGGATAATGTACTTAATATTTTGGGGAATTTTAGGGATTTTTAAAGTCATCAAAAATGAAAAACTAATTTCCAGTCATGATTGGCATTATATGCTTGAAATGTTGTGTATTATGTTGACTCATAGTTTTGAATAGTAATAGGCATTTAAGTCATAAAAATAATTAAAATTTTTTGATCAATTTAAAAAGGGAGTTCTGATTTTTAAACATTTTCTGAACATTTTAGATAAAAAAGTTTCAAACTGATTTCTATAAATGAGGTTCGCTTCATTATATATGAGAAATACTTTTTTAAATATTCAAGCAAGCAATAATCCATGCAAAACTTCTATTTCAATAGGAATTTTTTTAGGAAACTTACTCAATTTTAGGGAATTTTCTAAAATGTACAAAAACTAAGAGAATTTTTATTATACAAGTAGACCAGGAGAAACTAGCAAAATCCAGTAGTCTACTGGTAAAACCAGTTGAGTTGGCAGCTATGGTAAAAAAGTGTCCTGCTGGTATTAATAAAAAGTTCCTAATTTAATTCCTTCTATGACAAGAGATAAAAGCATATATGTCAGAGAAATATGCTGTTTTTGTTAGATTGTTTTGTAATGTTTTTTTAAATTTATACATATATATATATATACAATATATATATATATATATATATATATATATATGTGTGTGTGTGTGTGTGTGTGTGTGTGCGTGTATATGTGTGTGTGTGTGTAGATAATTTTCCTTTATGTTATACAGTATTATTTCTTTTTGTTAAATTAAAGTCAGTAAACTCTTTACAGGCTAACTTACTACAGAACTACTATTTAATATTTTTTTATAGTAATTTGATTCACTCTAAAAATATATAGATATATGGAACTAACTTTACTCAATATAAGTAGTAACATTAAATCTTTATAACCAATATATAGATATAGTAACAATAGATAAAAAAAAAAACAATAGATAGACAGTAACATTAAATTGTTATAAACAATCTAAACTTAGTTAATTTTCTCCTTCAAAGTACTAAAATAATTAAATAAGTTTTGTAGGTTTTGTTATGCATATTTTTAAATGCATATTTAAAGTAAATTAAGAGATAAAAATTGATTTTAAGAAGGGAAATTATGATTAAGTTTAATAAAACCCAAACAAACCATTTAAACTTTGATTTTAACGCTTTTAAAAAAAAATCATTTAAAACCACGGCCACAAAAACTTCAAATCACTTGGTAGAGCTTAATAAATTAATAATAAAAAAAAAAAAGAAAGGTCTATGATTATATTTATAGGTTTGTGTGTGGGTGTGGATAGGGGGTTTCAAACTGTACACAATATTATAAACTGCCACTATTTTATTTGAGTTATGTTTTATTCTTGAAAAATGCTTTTGTGAGCTATGGTTTGAAAATTAGTTTGGAAGAAATGGGTATCCTCTCTATCTTAAGCAGGTGGAAAGAAGTATCTTACTCATGCTTTAGTGGTTGATTTTCATGCAATTCATACCTTTTGCTGAAAATGTAAAGTAACTTGTAATTTTGCTTCAAGTTTGGATCAATTTTTTTATTTACAAAGTAGTATAATAGCTTCTTAGAGGGTAATTTTCAGCACTTTGATGTGTTCTACTATATTTTAAGTTAACACAGTTTTTGTTCATTTTTAATGCATATCCATAATTTTTTCCTATTAAGCATGAACCAACACTTATAGTTTTTTTTACAAGTACAATAACTCGTTTACTTAAACTTTACCTTAATACTATAATTTATGATACAGGTTTTAAATGCTACGCAAAGCATTTATTAATTTTATGGCATTTAGATGGTTTTTTTTTACATTGAAAAAGATTGCAGGAAATTGCTTATTATTTCAACTTTAGAATCTAATACAGTAATTAGAAACAAAGCATTGATCATTTAAGAAAAAATGTTTACATTTCTCAGTAAATTCAGATTGTTTCCAGTGAATTTTTAAGATTGACATATCTTATTAAAAAAAGAGAAATAAATAGTATTTATGTAGAATATTTCTTTAATTTTTAAAGTATTAAATACAAAATTAAACTCTGGTAGTTTAAGTAAACATTACAAAAACTATAATGGATAAATAAGAAAAAAAATTATTTGAAAAACTTTTTAAGTATATTATATGAAATAAAAAATAAAAGCAAATTGGAGCTCTAAGATAAAATGGTGATATTAATGAAATTTATATTTCTTTTTCATGGGATTTGTTTTAATAACAGTTATTGAAGAACATAAAATATTTCGATCAAAAATAGAATCATGAATATTCAAATATTTGAGAAAAGTATCATTACAGGTAACTGCAGTGATGATTTTGTTTATATCAATCAATTTAATTTCACAATCATACAAAAAATATCAAAGCTGCCTCTTAAATCTCACATTGAATAATAAGATTTTAATTATTAAATTACCTAATAAAACTTAACACTCGAATAACTACAATTAGAAAAATGAAGCAATTTTAAAATACAGTAAAAGCTTAATATTGCAAGAAGTTTGCAATAATGACTTATTTCCAAGTTTAAAATTGTATGTTTATAATGAAACTACTAACCTTCCTCTATCACAACTAAAAAAATTTGCAGGGAATATATTTCTCTGCTGCTCAAGAGAGCAATTTATCATACGTTTAAAAGGAATGCACTTTTATTTATTTTTGGTATCAATACAGACGAGCAAAAAATTCGTTATTTTTTTTTCCTTCTTAAAATTTCCATTCTATAGAGTAATGAGGGTGACAATCTGCTAGGTTATTTTCTTCCAAACAAAAAAAAAGTTTTTCAGTTATTTTTAGTACTCCTGTCACACATTTTAAAAGAACATACCTTTTGTTGATCTGACATCAAGAGTTACTGCACTCTATTTAATATTTCTCTAGCAAAAACTTGTTACGATTTGAAATTTTGTTGCTCAAATATTTCTGACATAGACATTTCTATCTTTATTAAGTACAGAGCAATGTAATTCATTCTCCAATCTATAGGCAAAAGCAGTTTACTCTAAATGTGTATTTAAATCCAAATAGTTGTTCAAAATAAGAGTTAAATATACCCATTTCATTTTTTGCCTTTTTACTTCTATTTTAAGATTAAATGCATGTATTTGCTCACAACAACAATTTTGTCTGCTATTATGAATTATTGTAACAATGAATGTTTAGTGCATGCGTCATTTTTCATTAGTAACACAATTAAGACGATACCTTTGCAAAGAGAAAGTACATCATGTTTCCAGCTGCCTGTGTATAAAGTACGGGCTGACAGTTCTCGTAACCTAATAAAATAAACCTTATTTTCATACAGGAAATGACATCAAACTGAAGCAAATGTAATGAAAATGAATGCTGAACTAAGAACAAAACTGATATAAATAAGCATAAAAATTCATTTTTGAACAAAAAACACCAGGAAAAATATTTGGCACAGTGAAAGAAAATTAGTATAAGTGTAAAATAACAAATTAATAAATTAAATTAAGCAGATTATTTAGCTTATTAATTTCCTGTCTAAAACTGGCAATAAAACATGAATAACACATTTAAAAATAAAAAAAATGAAGAAATACTTGGAAAAATCTCCACTTTGAATCAAAACTCGATGAATCATTTCAATTTGAGCTTGCAACCTATATTAATAAAAATTAAAAACATTATTAATTTCAAGATCTAGCAAAAATATAATTTAGGAACAATAAAATTCAGAAGTACAGCAAGAAAAATACAAGGACTTGAGGTAATAGAGTGACTGACCACGCTTTCTCCAAAGTTAACTTATTTTTACATCTTACTAATATTTAATATTGTTCCTAGATAGGTATTTAAAAAATTTTCAGAATTCTCATTAAATAAGTGTACAGTGCACAGAAACACAGTATAGAGGGAGTGAAAATTCTGATGTTTCCTCTCTTCTCTCTCAAGGAAAAAAAAAATGAAAAAAGGCTCTTCCGAAAAATTTCTCAAATGAGACTTAAACACCTTATATGATATTATTAATTTTTCAACATATTACAGGGGTCTGTTTAGAAGAAATTTGGGTACATTAACGAAATCTTAACAAAATATCTTTTCATAAAAATGAATCCTTCAAAATAATTTATCTTTTAATCGGACCATTCACAGATTTGTTTATCTTCATTATTGTTTTGTTAATCAAATAAACACTTCCTGGGGGGAAGGGGAAGAAAGACCGTAAAGTTTCCCTAAGTTTAAATTCCAAATGTAGTATTCTAAGAAAATATTTCTACTTTTATAAACATCGTGCGCACATTCTTATTAATATTAAATCATAATTTTTTTTGTGAATAAATAATTGATCAATTTATATTTATTCATAAAATTAATTAATAGATTATTACGTAAATAAAAATGAATTTCTGGCAATTTTTTAAATAAAATATTATAAATTTAAGAATTGTTTAAGTTTACTTAATACGTAACACATTAAAAGTGATACATTACTAAGTTGCGTTATTTAAAATATGCCAATTGAAATTATTAAAAATGTGAGTGATTTTGTTTCCATTATTCGTCTGAAATGAATATTCTGTGCTGAGAAGTATAGGCTAAATACCAAATATTTGTATGTTGCATCTTTAATTTAGTAGCAGCAATTGTTGAGCAGAATCTTGTATCTATTTATAATTTAAAAACTTGATAAGATTTTTAGCAATTTTTGTAATTACAGGACCCTTTCACAAATTCACAAAACTCTGGTTGAAAGAATGTGACTTAACGCTTATTTTATATTCACAAATTATGCAGTTTTTTGACAATTTTACAAAAACAGGACCTTTCACAAAATGTCTGGACAGACCCCTGTATTATGTGGTTAAGATGTGAGGTAAAAGGTAAAATTCGCGTCAGAAAAGAAATGTAAAAGAAACTGTAAAAGTTATATTTATTGCAAAGAAAAAGTCGAACTGCCTTAAAATATTTTAACCTGCAAACTTTGGAAAATATATCTGACAATACTAGTGTAGTGTACTACCACTAGCATTTATTTTCCAATCAAGTTCAAACACATTGACCATATACATCTTGATATCGTTGGCCCATTACCACAATCTAAAGGATTTTTATACTGCTCGACGATGATCGACAGATATAGTAGATGGGTGCAAGCTGTTCCAATGTCAGACATTAAAGTCGAGACGGTGGTGGAAGCTTTCCAAAACCTGGAACCAAAACCTTCCTTTAAAACCTGGATTGCTCGCTTTGGATCACCTTCAGTGATAATGACCAACCAGGGTCCCCAGTTCTAGAGTAGGCTCTTTGAAGCTCTAGCGCATTTCCTGGGCATCAAAGGAGTTCGATCCTCGTCTCACCATCCTCACAGTAATGGGACGGTAGAACATTGGCACTGACTCAAGCTGCACTCAAGGCCTACAGTATAGACAATAGGTCAGATGCCTAACCAGCTATCCTGTTAGGTTTTTGAGCTGTATATAAGGAAGATCTACTGTCACCATCTTCAGAGCTCATTGACGTGACAACACTTCATCTCCCAGGTGAATATAGTTTGGTATTGGTGCAGGTGAATTTCCACATTGGTGACTTTCGAACATCATCTGAACACGCCTATCTTGACCGTAACACCTACTTTGATTTGAACACGTCTACTTCGATAGATGGTACACATTGAACAGTTGACTAGCTATTTCTGACAAGGATATTGTCCTCCTTACACTGTTGCTACTCAGTCTGAAACTCACACCACTGGAGCTTGTACACATTCGAACACGCTTGCACACAGAGCGAACACGTACACCACTGCCAACTTAATACAGCTCCCACAACAGGAGCTCAAAGTCTGGTGAACTTAATATAGCTCTCACCAACAGCGATCAAAATTCGGTGAACTTAAAGCAGCTTTCTCAGTCTTTCGCAAAATAGCTAAGAATCAGCTAATAATATTTATTCATCGAATTCTATCCCATATAAAATTCCGGTGGGGGAGCGATGTAGTGTAACTACCACTGCAATAACACAATTCCAATTCAGTAGCATATAAGAAGTGTTAACTCGATTCTATCTTGGGGTACTTTTAGGTAAATGAAGGTTAATATCATCGACATTCTCGCAAAAAAACACTACACAAGCAAAAAAATAAATAAATAAAATAAAAAATACAAAATTACCCCCCATTAAATCTTTTCAGGTTTCATGCTTCTTGAGTTAAATCCCTCTTTTAACGATATAACACTGTGTTTATTTAGAATAGGACTTTGATTTAAGATTCTTTCTTTTATTAAGGGTAGAAAATGTATAATAATAAAATAATTTAAAATAAAAACATAGTTACATCCATAAACATTTACATACATTTTAAACATGACTTTTAAAACCTTTACATATTGGGATAAGATAATTTGCAGATTTTAGAACCTTTAGTTTATATTTCACAGGATATTTTACTTTCATACATTTAAACATGGGTCAACAAATTTTAAAGAGGATTTGGATAGGTTTAAATTAACCATTTAGGATACATACAACAGTACGAAACAATATTTGATTTAAACTGATATTAAAATTTCAGAACATTCTTTCTCAAATATTTATAACTACTGAATTAAATATCTCAAAATATATAATTAAAACAATTCTTACCGATGTCCTTTACTTTCAACTAACTGTGAGTTACCATTTTCTTCATTTCTTTAAAAAAATAATAATAAATGTATAATATACATAAACATTAAAAAAAAAAAAAAAAAGATTATTTCAAATAAAAGGGAAATAAATTAAATCTTCACTACTGTATTGTAAGATAAAAATATAGAAAAACATACCTTCCATTCTGTCCAGTCTCAGCTAAAGGGCGTCTAACAAGATCTATTGCTTCATCTTTCCTGCCATAAAGGAGAAAAAAAGACGTTAAAAGTTCAAAAACATATCCTTAATATATATCAAATATTATCGATAATCTCTTTCTTAAATAATCTATAATGTACAAAATAACAAAGGCATAACCTTTGAAAACAAAAAAAGGCCTATTCAAGATTTAGCCTTAAGTAAAATATGCTAGCTAAATAGAGCAGAAATTGTTTTAATTGAAATCAATCATAAATAATTTGTTAAGTAAGCATAATTTATTTTGTGTGGATAAACTTGGATTTTTGACACTTAAAGCATGAGCAGTAGCCGCAAACTGCAAAATATGATTCAAATAGTCGAGTCAGTGGAGTAATAAAAAATTTGCAGCTTTTAATTTAATTTTATCATATTGTCAGAACTAATATGTCAATAAAAAAAGTTTCTACACAATTGTAAAACTTCTTTATCCAAACCTAATTCAATTCAAAAAAGGTTTTTCTTAAATTTTTATTGTTGTTAAATTTACAAATGGTTGAAAAAATTTTGAATTCTATACAACTTTTGATACTAATTTGATTTGCATAATTTTAAATGACAAAATCCAAAATTTGAAGATAGTTTTTGAGAAAAACAAACTGAAAAATACAACTTTTTTGAGATTATAAGATAAAATATACCCCTCATCTGTCAAAACTATTGGGACTGTATTTCCTAAATTGAGATTACCCCATATTTTAAAAATCAGGAATCCAATTCTGTCAAAAAAAGGTATGTTCATTTAGAGAAAGTACACGTATATCTGTATCCCATTTTGTAACCTGAAATATTATCCACACTAAATAATTAGCATATTTAAGATTAAATCCTTGAACCATTGATGCTTAATGAATCAAAGTTTGACTATTAGATCAAAAGTTATTTTACATATATTGCTTACTGTAAATTAAATACTATAAATTAAATATTATTATTATAATATTATTATTAATCATATATTAAATATTAACTGCAAGTTAAATATTAACGTAGCTCAGATCTAACTTATAAAATATAACTCAGATAACAAATTATTGAACGAAATGAACTTCGTATAAGAAGAAAACCCTTTACCCTTTTAGATAATTATTTCAGATGATCAACAGATAATAAAGATGGTAATCAAAAGTAATATTCTTAACAATGTCAATTTTAATATTCAACGAATTTACTGCAACATATGATATTTATTCCAACAATGAATTTATTGCAATATTTTCTTTCTTTCTTTCCTATTTCAAATCCCACAAAATTGTATTTTATGCAGAAGTTTCAGTTAAAACACTTTTCTCCCATTATTGAACTACATATACAAATATTGCCTTCACAATTTCTTTTTCAAAATTATTTTTTACCTGAAAAATTAAATTGATTGAATGCAGTGTAATCAAAAGTCTGAATCAGCTATATTGTACCAAACACAAACAGTATTATGTAATCTAATTCTAAAGCAATCAAACAAATAGCATGAAGCTCATTCAACTTTACATATTTGAAAAAAGAGCTTTTTAACCTTTTAACAGTCATGCCCGAAATAATGTCGGGCACAGCACTGGTGTTCCAAAATGTCACGCCCGAGTATTACTCAGGGTAATTTTTTGAGTGCATCGTATTGTTATACCTGCTTCATCTCTTTCTCAAACCTGAATCTA
Organism: Parasteatoda lunata; assembly: GCA_949128135.1. NCBI lineage: Eukaryota > Metazoa > Arthropoda > Arachnida > Araneae > Theridiidae > Parasteatoda > Parasteatoda lunata. The sequence continues at coordinate 110,419,576 of OX421975.1, forward strand.
TCTTGGGAAAAGTTAATTTAGATGCAATTTAAAACAATAGATGGCAGAACTTTACTGAAGGTTTAAAATGATACAGGTTCATGTTTAAAGTGTGCAGCATTTTTTTTTCGTTTCAAAATGGCGTTCTTTAAAACCTTATATAGATAGTTTTTTTTAGAAAATAATTAATTTTTTTTTAAAAATTTTTAGAAAATAATGCTCCTTTAGAAGTGAACTTAGAAGTGAACTTAGTACCACTGCCATGCTGAGTGACAGCAGCTTTAAGTGAATATGCAGTGGATACAAAACCTTAAAATTTTTATGCATAATTCAAAATATCAATTTTTAAATACTAAGTATATTTTACTTTGTACTAAACATTTGATTTTGCAAGAAGAAAAAAGACAATTTATGTACCCAAAACATCAGAATACCTTGATAGACACAAAATGAGCATGCGAATGTCAAGACACAATAACTACAACAAACATATAAAAATATTCAATTAACTGAGAAATTTTTTTTTGAATGAATGTTAATTGTTAAATGTTATATTTTAATTCTACATGTAGAGTCTGCATTTATGAAATGGTAGTTTATTTTATTGTCTGTCACAATTTCTTTAATGAATGTCAAAATTTAATTATTTGTATAACTTTTTTTTTAGCATTCAACACAGCAGCGAGAATACTGGTCAAAAGGAGCACATTAAAAAAAATAACTAAATTTTTTTTCACTTTTTTTAATCTATTTATTACACGGAGAAATGTAGTAAAAGAGAGGATAACATGATCGGAACAAGTGAGTAAAACATTTCTTTTCTTAATGAACACGTAAAATATATGAGAAAAAATAATGCTTACATGGTTGATAGCAATACACTAATAGTGATTTTAATACAAATGCAAAAAACACAAGAAAAAAGAATTTAAAATTTATAAAATAAGAATTTTATTATAGTGTGATACATTATCCAAAGAATTTTTTTAAAAAAATACATAGGGGTATCAACTTAATCTCTTTGTGTACATCACTGAACCACTTGAATATTATTTGTCCATCACCTCAAAAGTAATGAAGAATTTACATAAAAAGAATGAATGATGTATGAGCTGACTGAGTGTGAATTCCTACTACCTGATAAGATCATTTGTCATACTTCAGTAGGTGAATTTATGGCTAGGTCTAAAGATAAAACGAAGGGCGATCCTCGACTCGGGAGTATATCAACCATAGTTTAAAACATAAGTTTTCTCAAATAATGTAATGAGAGACGTAATGGCTACGTTCTCCTTCCAATGAGGAGAACCGGGTTAGAATTCCAGCGATTACTGGTAGATATGAATTTCGCACACGACTTGCACTGACAAAAAATATCCTCAGTGGTAGATTGATTAGAGTCCCCATTCCGCCAGGCTAACTGTAGGAGGATTTTGTGGTTTTCCTCTCCATGTAACGCATATGCAGGCTAGTTCCATCAAAAAAGTGTTCTACGAAGGCAAATTTCTCCCAATACTTAATCCAAGAGTTCCCTTGTCTTCTGGATTAGATTCAAAATAACAAAGCTATGGAGTTGAATATCAGTAGTCATGACCCCAAAACATAGGGTCGGCTGTTCAATGACAGTTATAAAATAAAATAATGTAATGACAATAAGTATAAATTCAATGTCTAACACCAAAAATATTAATCAATAAATATATTAATATAAATAAATATCAACCAAAAATATCAATAAATTGCAATCTACTATTACTTTAACTGCCCATTGGCACCTAACACCTATGTAGGAAGCAAAGTGTCTGTTTCGTGGACTCCAATTTAGTACAGTTCAAGTTAATTGAGGTGATTATGTTTCCTTAACATTAAGAAATGACAGCTTTTATTTTAGTTCAAATTTTATAAATGAATATGATGAAATATAAAATAATTGTGACAGTGTGAGTAATTTTAAAAGATGGAGTAATTAGTGTTTCTTTTTATATTTTCTTTAGGCAGCAGCATTATAGTGCATAGGAGAGTATATAATTTCATAGACAATAAGACTTATTAGGTTGAAGTGTGAAATGAAATTCACATCAAATGAAATTCAATGAATAGGTATAACAGGAAATTGAATTATTTGAACCATTATTATAAAACAAAAACTGCAATTAATCTTTTCTATACCAGCACATTCATATAAACATACTATCGAAATTAAAAATATAAATAGACATATACAAGTAGAAAAAAATACATACCAGCAATGATTCATAATGGGTTTATAAATTATTATGTAGCTCTTCTTTATTTAAATTATATCTATTAAATAAATAAATAAATAAATTAGTTTCACATAAATTTATTTATAATTTTTATAATTATATACAAGGACTTTGATAACAGAGAAGGCAGAGGGGGCCCTCTCACATTTTATAAATGAAGGGACACAATCCCTTCTAAGATTATAATTTTTCATTTAATATTTGAGTAACTAAATTTACGACAAAAAAATTTATAATTTTTTTTTTTGTCTTAATTCTAAAAAAATAAAAAAAAAATTTCAGTTTCAGGCCAGCTTTAACATGTTTCCACGGTAAAAACTTCTATAAAATTAGTCCTTATTCATCTCTTGCAGAGGAAATATATATCCTTATTGCTGACAGATGGGAAAATTCTTGGTTTCACTAGTTACACAAGTTAAACAAGGTATTTGTTTTAAAAAAAAGTTGCAAAATTTCAAAGACTAATTTTACAGGATTTACTAAGTCATATTTGTTTGCAAGGTAATGGGACTCTTTTTATTTAACTTATTTGAGAGTTGTGGATTATACAACCATATTATAAATTATTAAAAAAAATATTTAAAATTAAGCCCATGGCAGAATTGTGGCGACACCGTGACATTGTCACAGAACGTTACAGTTTTTGTGGAAAGATTTTCAATTTGGGAAGGGAAAATTTTTGGTTTTCTTTTCCGCATAATTTTTTGAAAAAAGTATTTTTTTTCTGCAAATTTTTTTTTCAAAGATGTCTTTCTTGCGCATCAGAGAGGAAAGAAATAATCATGATTTATCCATTCTCATTTGAGATTTTTAAAAAAATCTGTAATGAGTGGCTTCTGCTAGAATTTCAAAATAGTAATCCAAAATAAAAAATTCAGAAATCACGCAAGTTTAACAGATAGTTTGCTCTAGAAATGATGTTCTTTTTTCCTTTAAAGAACTCCATATTTTACATACGCTTATTTGAGTATCTCTTTTTTAAAGAGTCCTATTTGCGTGATTGGTAATCTTTATTTTGGGAGTTACTGCACGGAGTTTACGATTTTTAATTTATGTACGAATTTTAATTTACTATAGTTTAATTTATTTACGAATTTTAATTTGTGTAATGACTTACAAAATTTGAAAGAGGAAATAATTAGTGCATTTTTCCTCCTACAAAATGCGAGAATATCGCATATAGTATTAGAACTAAAAAATATTCCTTTCACAATTAAAATTTTTTATACATTTTTATTCTAAACTCTCTTCTGTAAACACAACGTTTCTGTTACTTTAAACTAGTCATTGTTATAATTGAAAGTGTCTTAAAGCAAAATATTAGTGCTGGGGAAGTTGGTCGCAGAAAGCCCAAAAAAATTCTGCCACAGGGAAAATTTTAAAAAAACTAGATCTATAGGTAATTTTAAACAAATCAAGTCCCAAGATAGAAAAATATTCATTGTGATGATTCTATAAGTTAATTATTATTTTCTGTTGCAGAGCAAAAACTCAGTCCAAAAAATTTCGAATTAAAACGATTTAAAAATCCAACACTGCGATTCCTATTTACGGATTTAAAAATCAAGTATAGCGATTTGGATTTATATCTAATACTTACGCGTTTTTAAAACCCAATATCGCGATTCATATTCTAGCGAGTTTAAAATCCAATGTTGCAATTCGTATTTCAGGCAACTTTAAAATTAAATGTCGCTTTTGAATTCACGCATTTTTAAAATCCTATTTTGCGATTTGTAATCGAGCTTATAATATCAAACATCGATTTTCGTATTTACACGTGATATAAAAACTATGTATTGCAATATGTATTAACTTTATCCAAAAAATATACTTCTTGATTCATATAACTCAATATCGAAATTTTTATTTTTACGATTTTAAATCCCATAACGCGTCATATTCACGCAATTTTAGAATAAAATATCGCTATTTTTGTAAAAAGTAAGATTATTCTAGAATTAATTACTATAAAGATGTGATATTCTTCTTTAGAAGGTGTTTTTTAATTGCAAATGCTATTTTAAAAAATTATATTAAATATAAAACATGTTTGGTACATAAATTAATATCGATTTTTCGCACATTTAAAGTTTCAGGGTTTTTCACTTTGTGTCACAATTACCCTATTTCTAGTTGGTCCCCTTTTGTGATTTTTTTCTTTTTTTAAAGTTTCCAGCAGTGTACGGGAGTTTCAAAAAAATTGGCAATTATCTTGGAAATGGTACCATTATGGAAATCATTCCATAGTACTTACTATAAAAATATGATACTGGCGAGTTACTAAATCCCTGTGTCAGCTTGTCATCAACTATCAGATCGGATTTGTTATTTTAAGAAGCCTATGACGACAAGATCTCAACTGCCTATTTTTGTAATAAATCGAGCGTAAAATCTCTTCGAAATATTAAATGTTTTAAGATTTTCACGTGCAAAAACTAATAATTTGCTCAAATCTTTGAAATAATTAACTAAAATAAAGAGAATGACGGAGTAAAACATTATGAGCTTGTTTACAAGATGCAGAAAAAATTTAGAAAAGAAGTAAGTGAAAGTGAGAAAGTTTTAATAAAGCGCTTAATGAAACCCAAAGAAATCATACTTGCACAAAGATGCTACCGATTGAAAAGTAAATAAACAGAAATTTTTCTTTTATCAGTTTTGATAACAGATCTGTTAGATATTATTCGAAAAAACAAAAAAAGTAAATCAAGGTTTTTATTTACCTTCTCGTTTTACATTACCTTCTCGTTTAATATTTGTGTGATAAATAAAATTTAGAATGGTCCTATTAAGTCATATCTTCCTAACTTATTTTGTTTGCATTTCTAGTGTAATGACCGATAAACTTTTTATTCCTATGGTGATTAATACTTGGGGTTTCACAAATGCTACGGAAAAAGGCAAGTTTTATTTTATAAAATTTAGACACTTAAAGCACAACTGAACATAATAATATTGATCTTTTTTTTTAACAAGCATACAAACTTAAAGATTTATTTTTAAAATAGAACATAATTTCTAAAGATTTTTTAAAGGTTTAAAAGAATATTAAATGTTATAAATTCTAAAATACTGATGATTTCTTTATTTTGGTTTTAGTTGATTAAAAAGTTTAATTTTTAAAAAGTTATTTTCCGAACAAAAGCATTAAAAATTGCTATTGTTATGACCTCAAGTAACAAGTTATAAGGGGAAACTAGTTGTCTTAGAAAAGAGTTTTTATAACTTGCTGTAAATAAGTTATATAGTTAATTATAAGAGCTGCATCGCTGTTTAAAAGTCATTTAAAGAATATGTTCAAATGACGATGATGAAACGTGATGTTATAAACATAATCTCTCTTTATGTTATCCTATTTTTGTCATTATTATATTTATAAAGAAACTACAGAACGAAACATAAAATGAAATCTATAAAGCGAGTAGCAAATTCAAATGAGTTTATATGTACCGAAATCTTTCAAAAATGTTTTTAAATATTTTCGTAATAAGATTGCCAGATTACAAAATATAAAAACAGAAGCGCAAATGGAGTATGAAGCGTAAATAGAGGAATTTTGTTTTATGACGCGTTCTTACTGCAGTACTGGAGGGCGTTTGATTTGTTAGTGATTTGTTAGTAATAATATTCTACTGGATAATTTAAAGAAGTTTATAATTAACAAGGTTTATATTTAATTATAAAATTTTAATGATTTAAGAAAATTAATATTTATTTAAAAAGAGAATAAAACATGATTTGGCCGTTTTGCATACATTTTTAGCCACGGATTTGCCCGAATTGGATTTGCACATGGTAAAAATATAAATTAACAAAGAAGTTTTTAGTAAATTTATTAATAATAATATACAATTATCTCAATGATTTTATATAGAATTTAATACTTTAGTTGGGTATCCATTGTTTTTTTGTCAAATTTTGAAAGAGTTTGGCTATATATTTTTTGGGGGGATAAATAAATATTACTACATATTCTTTTAATTCTAATTATTTGATTAAAAATTGTATTTAAATAGATGAAAATTGTATTTTAGAAACATTAGAATTCCACGTAATTAGTTTATTTATATTAAAATTATTTCTTTTATCGCATAAATCAGCAAAGCAGATATTTTCTTCTTTTTTAAGATCCTAATCCAAAAAATTTAAATTAATATTATCATGATTACGAAGCAAGATTAATTCCTCGAGGGTAAATATTATTTAATAATATTGTTTAATCATGAAAATTAAAGATAATTAAATCATCATTAAATCTAAAAACGAATTTAATACTAAGAGTATAATTTTTTTTTTTTTTATAATAATGTAAAAATAAGTTAGCTAAGAGAGATGAATATTTAGATCCTTGTGGTATTCCATCAATTTGAATAAAAATATCCCTTCCATTTTAATTATTAAAAAGACAAAAATTAATTACAATTTCCCAATAATCATAATCGTCATTAAGGATGTTTTTAAAATTATAGTAATAACTCAAAAGAACATCTTTTACTTTAAAAAAAGGGGAATGCTATTGAAAAAATCCTGGAAATCAAAAGTCGCAATAGAATTAATTTTCTTTTGTTTAATAAATTCTAAAATTGGATGATTATTAGTGATAATCCAAGAAAAACCTTCTTTAATAAAATTGTTAATAATTTTATTTAAGTAGTTAGAGAAATGATGTCAGGTTTAGTCAGGCAAGTATTAGACCCACGTGTGATTATTCTAAATTGTATAGAAATTTTATGAAATTTTGGACTGATTATTAAGTGAGGAAATTGTATATTGCTAATTTTATTTTTTAACCCCTTATATAAAGCTAAAAATTTTTGAATGATAATATTATTATTTAAATTACTAAGCTTAAAATTTTTACTATTTTTAAACTTCGTGTTTAAAAGTTTAACAAGGAATTTTTTACAGAAGATTACATAATTATTGTTAGCTTTGTCTGTGGTGGCATTTACAAATTTTTTTTGTAGTTGCATTATTGATCGAACAATTTTAGAATTATTTTTTTTAATTATTATTTTTAATTATTATTTTTAATTATTATTGTTATTTAAATTTTCCTTGTTATTGAAAACATAGTTTCTAAAGTAATAGTAAACAATTTATTGCCATTCTGCTTACATACCTAAAGGTAAAGAGAATCTATTTGATATTTTTAAACAAAAATTATTGAGATCGGTAAGAAAGTATTTTATTTGCGACCCCCTACATGTATCCTTTTTTTGTTTTCATTTTTAATAAAGATTCTAAAAATACCTATTAATGGCCATCTTTACCCAACACCCTGTTTAAGTCTGTGTGAAATAAAATTAATATTCTATCGTTTTTGGCATAACATTTTACTTTTTTTCCCTTTTTATTGAAAAGTTACATATTTCACCTGCTTAAATAAATTATCGATCTATAAAAATATATTTTTTAAAAATAAACTTCGTGTAAAAGCGAACAGTTGGAAGTTTGCTCTTTTATGAACTATGAGTTCTTTTGAGAAAATACGGCATATCAGACCACCTGAAACATTGCTAGTGTATTTGGCTCTTGTTGTTTGAACGAATGTGAATTTCCTAAACACACCCCAACGTGTTATATTCCCAAAATAATAATAATAAAAGCTGATTGTAAGTGTTTGGTGCTCAAACGAGGCTGCAATCCATTATGATTTTGTTTCTTGTTTGCAAGGATTTTTTCCCCGAACTTATTTAAACAAGCTGTCGTTTGCAGAGTGAAAACGAAAATACGGGTACATACTTAAATGGAATAGTTCTTTATACCCGTAAACTATCAACTAATTCTGTCTTTTTTCCCTACACATATAATACTTGACGCTTCAATATATTTTTTTTTACTCGTGTACCTCTTACAGTTTTTTTTTATTGTTTTTAAATGATATAGGTAGCATGAAATGCATAGTAAAAAAAAAAAATTTTTCTCGCTACGCTTATGGATGGTTGACCGTGTAAAGTTAAACACAGATGGCGCTAGAGGTTAAAATTCGTCTTAAGATTTCAGGGTTACTACTTCCGATTCAGGGTTCAGGAGTCTGTCCAGGCCGAATTTACTACCGTTTAGCGGTACCTTCACAAATTCAACTTTAGGAAAAAAGGTAGTTTCACAAATTCAATTTTAGGAAAAACGGTAGTTTCACAAAATACTTTTTCTTAAAATTTCAATTTTATATCCCTTAAGAAACGATAAATCCATCTTTTTACCATATTTTTGTGTTGATTTTTTAATATAATTTTTAATTTTTCACAAATTATGTCTAAATTTTCACAAAATAGGTACCTCTCAGAAAAACCTAGACAGACCCCTGCGATTGTTTTTTAAGCCTAAACTTGAAAAAGCGTTCCGTCCAATTCATATTATACTAATAGTGTTCACAATATAACACATTCTTTCACTTTAATTTCAGCGAAACAAACAACAAATGAATTCGGAATACTGCTCAAGCATGCTATGATGCAAGCCAAAAAATATCTATAACGGTGTTATTTTACACAAATATAGCCGAATAAAGGATAGCACTCAAAAGATGGCAAACCGTACACTGATATCAATTTTCAAAATTTGTTTTAGGCTCACAACCAGTTAGAATTTGTAACTTACAGGAAACTCTTATGAATGGTAAAATTATGCTTAAATTTGATCACAAATTACAATAATAAAACTTCCTAGAATATTAAACCAGTTCACACATCACCTCGCAAGCATAACATAAGCGGAGGAATACACCGGAAGTTTTCTAAATTTCCTTCGGTCTTAGGAGGCTTGGTATTGTTTACATTCAGTCAACCATCCACGTGTTCTTTCACTAAACAGCTTAATTAAAATGCTGTGTTGTATGTAGCATGGAATGTTGTTAAAGATAACAGAGGATGTGCGTTGGATGCTGTTGAGAAAGGATGCTCACAATGTGAAATTGAACAGTGCGATCACACGGTAGGATATGGAGGAAGTCCTGATGAAAATGGAGAAACAACTTTAGATGCAATGATTATGGATGGGTGAGTTCTTCTTCTTTATTGTCAAATTAATTCATCACGTTGTTTCAAAAATTTCAAATAACTTGTATTTTAGGTCAACCCATGATGTCGGTGCTGTTGCTGCTTTGCGGAGAGTCAAAAATGCGATATCTGTAGCAAGGAAGGTTTTAGAAAACACGGAACATTCTTTACTGGTTGGAGATCAGGGTATTTATTACGACTGTGTTTTGTTTGCATGAGTGGATGTTTTTCTAAAACGGATCCATTGGAAGCTATAACATTTTCTGCATCGCTCTTTTTTAGTTTATTTGATTCTGATTCTCTAGTATAGCGGTTTCCAAAAGGGGTTCCCAATAATAGAAACCCTGGGGTTTTGTGGATGGGTCACAGTAGGTCTGAGAGTTAGGACTTTTTTTTACACCAGAAATGATATTTTAAACCTGTAATTATATTAATATACAAGTAATCAATAATTTATTCACTGTATCTATTATTAATATTATACTATTTAAGTAAAATGTCAATAACAAAAATAGCAACAAAAAAAAATACTTTTTTTGAATAACAATGTATTGAATTAATCATAAAAAGTGTATGCATTTATTAAAAAATTCCATCAGCTTCTTTCACCAAAATTTTCAATCTAAAATAAAATGACCAAATAAGTTAATTTTATTAATTTATTTTATTCAATTTATTTTATTCATTTTTTGCGCGTACACCAAGAACAAATTCAGATGTCATTTTAAATTTATGGATTTAGCTATTTGGCATGAAATATACTTTTAAGACTATTATAAAATATTATAAATATTTTATTATTAACATTTTATAACCGTCGTTGAACAGTGGGTTAAATGTAGGGTTTACGACTATTAATGTTCAAGTCCTTGTAATTTTGAACCCAACCCAGAAGAAACGAGAACTTCTGGATCAAGTATTGGGAGAAATATTGCTTTCGTGGTGGACTTTTTGATTGAACTAACCCGTATTTGCTTTACATGGGCAGTAAGACGACAAAACCCTCCCACAGTTAGCCTGATGGCAAGGAGACGCTAACCCATGATGTGTCTATCACTGTGGATATTTTACGTCAGTACTGTGGTTGGTGTAAGCCGGGTGTGGAATTCGTATCGACCAGCCATCGCTGGGATTCAAACCCGGTTCACCTCATTAGTGCGCGAACGCTCTATCTCCTGAGCCACCACGGCTCTTATTATTAACATTTTATAATTTTATAACCGTCGTTGAACAGCTGACCCAATTTTTGGATTTACGACTACTTATGTTCAACCATGTAGTCTTGTAATTTTGAACTCAATCCAGAAGACAAGGGAACTCCGGGATCAGATATCGGGAGAAATTTGCCTTCGTGGAGGACTTTTTGATGGAACTAACCCGCATTTGCGTTACATGGACAGGAAGACCACTAGAACCTCCCACGGTTAGCCTGGTGGCAAGGGGACTCTAACCCATGATCCATCAATTGTGGTCGGTGCAAGTCGGATATGGAATTTATATCGACTAGTCATTGCCGGGATTCGAACCCGGATCACCTCATTGGAAGGCGAACGCTCTATTCCCTGAGCAATAGCGGCTCTTTATTATTAGCATTCAATATTTTTAAAATTAAGTAGCACTTTGCTTATTATATTTTCAGCTGCTAATGAACTTTGTTTTTAAAGTCGGGGTTTCGCCAAAAGAAGTTCGATCATTTGGGGTTGTATAAAGCACAGCCGAGAAAAAGAGGAACCGCTGATCTAGTAGACTTAACACATAAATGTATATTGTTGAGGACCATCTCCTAAAAATCCTGTTGACAATGTCACCTGCTGTGAATAACAACAACAAATTCTACATTTAATAAGGAGGTCGATTTACACAACGGAAGTTATCTAGTAGACTTTATGAATGCAAGAGTTTAAATTGTTAAAAGCCATCACCAAGAGATCCTATTTAGAAAGGCACTCACTGTAAATAACTCCTAATCGTAAATCATGATTCGTAGTTTATATATTAGGTTTTATTTAATTTCTTTCTAGCTACTCAATTTGCTTTGAAAATGGGTTTCAAGGAAGAAAGTTTGAGTTCTAACTTTTCTTTAGACTTGTGGAAAAAATGGAAAATGAATAACTGTCAACCTAATTTTTGGAAGGTAATTATGAAAAAAAAAAAAAAAAATGTAAAAAATGGATTACTGTTTTGTAACCGAAATTATTATCTTATAAACAGAAGAAGCAGGGATCTACAAAAATATAAAATTTCTAGGAGCCAAGACCAATTTTTAGGAGCCAACATAAATTGGAAAGTAGCGTTACAACAATGTACTTTTGTTAGTAAATTTTATTAAAATAATTGGCACCAGCTATGATTTTTTAGGTGACGTGACATCTAGATGTTTGTGATTTGCAGTCCCTGAAAGAAATATTTACTATATTTGTAGGTTAAAATTCATATAATTAAACTGTACAATATGCAGCTTATATTGAATTGACGCAAATCTTAGTGAAGTTTAAATGATTAACAAACTCAGTCTGTGTAATACTAGGCATACCGTAATGTCTGCCTTTATTGCATATTTTTAGTTTCATTTATTTTATAACCAGAGTTGAAGAACCATTTTTGACTTCCAACTCGGGAGCTTTTGAATACAAGAAAACTTCTTGATCTTTCATTCGGACTAACTAGCCATCGTGGAGAGCTTTTTGATTGAACTAACTCCCATTTACGTTACATGGTAAAGAAAACCTCGAAAACTTCACTCGGTTAGACAGGAGGATTCTAACCAACGATCTGTTTAAACTTTACGTAATCATTGTGGGTGGGATTCGAACCTGGGCCACCTCATCAGGAGGTGGGTGCTCTATCCCATGAGCCACTTTTTAATATCTTTGTCAAAAAAGAAGACAAAATATGTATATTGGAGGTTAATTTTAGCCAATTGCTTTTGTGGACTGAAACGTGTAATTTATTTGATGGAGGTGCAAGGCATTTTTGTAGACTATAAGAAACTGGTTTTAATTTACTTTAATTCCTCTTTCCTCTACGCTCGAATACGCCATCTAGGGAGAACACCTGTTGTTCCATGTCTTTTCCTTCTTCCTTTCTTCTTTTCAGCTGTATAGGAATGTACTACGATATTTTCCCCTTTCTTAATATTTTTCTTATTTTATCAAAAATTATTTTTTTTTAAATTTCTATGACGTTTTCTTTTAGAACTATATTCAATGTAGTTTTCAGTTACATGTAGTTTCCTAACCTAAGAGTTTTTAATCTATTTGAAAATCAAGACAAAAACTAACGTACTTTCTTCTCCTATGACTCTTCACACGCTATTGGGGAAAGCATGCGAAGTGTTGCCATAGGTAGAGAGTCCTGATCTACGCCACCTGCAGCCCATTTCGATCTCCAATTATACATAGATTTTCTTTTTTACAAACATTCTTAAAGTATATGGGGTGCCCAGTAACGGTGTTTACAAACTTTACATGCTGGTTTGTGAAACCATGATGAGCAAGTTTTGCACTGAAATTTTCGTCCGCAAATCAAAGCGAACGGTTCTAGCGAAATGTGACATCCACATCCAATGAAATGGAGTTAGAAGACAGGCTTTTCAACCGTCCCCTTACGTCAGAAAGGGGTTTCTATTTCCTCCCTGCTGACTTTTGGCGTATTTTATATCCAGACTTTCCTTATATCGTAAATGTTAGAATCTTATGTCGTAATCAATTAATACTTTTGCTTTTTTTTTCATTTAACTCATTGAAATATTTTTAAATGAACATAGTTACCAAATTGTAGATGCTGAGTTAAGAATTTTTAAAACTTGAGCTTTGAAAATCATTAAACTTTGAAATTTTTTTAAAGATAAATATACTTTTATGGAACACATTTTAATGAGTAAAAGGACGCAAAAAATATTCAAAATATTTATTAGTTTCGTCGTAGTTAGTAATTAAGGAAATTTCGAACTGAAAGTAGAATCCCAGAAAAAGTCCTTTTTCTGTCTTAATGAGATTCTGAATTTCTACTTTCTGCTTCATTCGATATAGATGGTTGACCGAATGTAAACAATAACCAGCTTCCTAAGTCCGGAAGAAATTTTGAAAACTTCCGATGTATCCCTCCCCTTTCAAGGCGATGTGTGAACAAGCTTATTATTCTAGGAAGTTTATTATAGTGGTTTTGTGTTTAAATTTACGCGTTATTTTACCCTTTATAAGGGTTTTCTGTATTTAATAAATTCTAGCAGGCTGTGCCTAAAAAAATGTAAGAAAATAATATCATAGCATAAATAAAGTGTAAGGTTTGTCATGCAAAGGCAAGTTTCTCCCAATACTTGATCCAGGAGTTTCCTTGTCTTCTGGATTGGGTTCAAAATTACAAGGCTATGGAGTTGAATATTGATAGTCGTAAACCCTAAATTGGGCCGGTTGTTCAACAACGGTTATAAAATAAAATATATAAAAAACCATCCACACACTACGGAAGTGTGAAGTAATTGCATTGCCTGTTTAGGATATATTTAAGTGGCAACGGACTTACGAAATCTCCATCTTGTTCACTTGATAAAAACATATTTAACGATTCAGCTGAAGGAAACAATCCACGGCTTTTCTAAACAGAATACGCATAAGCCTTTTCCAGGATCGTTCACAATACTAGCGATTAACGCACCTCTGTTGTGAAAGAAGAGAACCTAATTAGTGGGTTTTCTCGCAGAAGAATGTATTTCACCAATCAGATTCTCAGACCCTCTCGAAGGCTATCGTATGTGCGTGAATCGAAAGCAGTGAGAATGACTTTTAAATTAATACATCTTCCTTCTGCAACGTTTAAAATGATCCTGCTTCACTTTATACGGAGCACTTGCGGACATCTCCGCCGATGATTACGTTTTCAAACAAAACTTCGAATTGGCGATTGAAATGGGCTGCAGGTGGCGTAGAGCAGAACTCTCTACCTATGGCAACACTTCGCATGTTTACCCTATTTGCGTGTAGAAAGTTAAAGAGGAAGGAAGTACGTAAGTTTCTCTCTTAATTTTCTCTTAGATTAAAATCTTTTAAGTTGGAAAACAAAATAGAACTGAAAACTGCATTAAACATAGTTCTAAAGAAAAACATGACAAAAATTTTAAAAAATATTTCTATTAAATAAAAAGGAAAAATATTAAGAAAAGGAAACATATCGTAGTGCATTCCTATGGATGGTGTTTTCTACACTAGGGAACGCTGCAAGCTCTATACCGCTTATACTTCTGGGTTACTGTTTCCGGTGTATTTTAGAGCCATTTGGCTCACAACGTGATCATTGTGTTTTAAGATTCCTGCAAACGTGGTATTTGAATACTTATTACTAAACTCAATCTTGTTCCTCGAACAATATGCGAACACTAACGTAAGGTGGTGCACAGCTTGCAACACGAACAAACAGTAATAAACAAATGAAAAGAGGCCCAATCAGGACTGCCAAAAAAGCGAGTTATTCAAAATCTAGCAACCATGTCACCTCTTTAAACAATATATCTATAAATAACTAAAATAAATTTTCCCTTCAATCTCACCAGAATTACTTAATCTGTGAAATACGGCAGATTTGAGCTCAGAAATTATTAAATGTACTTCTTTTATTGAAAACAAAATCATCCGTTTGAAAATATCGCCTCGCAGAATAAGCTGTAGTAAGCAGTTGTAAACTTTCTAACCGAAACTAGTGCAGGTATAGGGATTGTTATTGTTTACATTTATATTGAAAACACTATCCATACAACTGAAAAGAGGAGGAGAGGGAAGGGCCTCTCCCCAGATTGCGTATTCGATAGCCAGTACTAAACTTGTTCGTCATGATCTCATAGACCAACACAACTGAGCCTTACGTGATACCCCTACATATTCAGAGTAGTCATTATTGAGCATCCTGTGTAAATGCAGATCTAGAACTCTTTAACGGAGAAGGGAGACTTGTGATTTGCTTTTTTATTTTTTTTTCTAATAAGAGAGGCGAAGATGTAAGAGGAGGTAATACTTTAAAATCACCTTATTTCAATTTTTTTAATGCAAAAGAATTCTAACAAAAAGTTGGAAACATTTAAAATTTGAAATAAACATTAGGTTTAGAGAAATAAAAAATTGAAAAACCTTTTTTTCCTGTGAGTTTCATAGGTCAGGAGTTTTGACGACGGATGGAAAAGACAATAGATTCCTAAAGAATATTCGACTCAATTTTTTTGAAAAATGAATTGAAATATAAATGGTTTTTAAAAACAAAGTTACATCTTGCATTTGAATTTAATTCTAAAATTGGATTGCTACAGTTGAAGCGAAAATCAAGAAGAGGTTGCTTCTCTTACATAAGCATGGGAGGAGAGCTTTATTTAGCTGACAAGGAAGGGACCCAAAAACATAGTTACGTACAATTTGAAACGCTCCGTACAAACAATTGAAATAATCGACATTATAATAATTTCATTTGCATTGAATGAATGTGTGTCATTTCTAGAATGTGAATCCTGATCCTCGGAAATATTGTGGACCATATAAAGCTGCATCCAGTGAGCATGATTTTGGAGAACAAAATCACGACACCATTGGAATGATTGTTATTGACAGCAGGGGAAAAATCGCTGCTGGTACATCGAGTAACGGAGCCAAATTTAAAATTACAGGGTAAGTTAAGCTCGATTTTTCTTCCTCTTCAGTCTAGCCCCCAAAAAAGTACAGTTTAAATCAGCTTAATTTAAATCAACTTAGTAGTATTTTTTGAAGAAAAAAAAATCTTTAATTTAAATTAAATTATTTTTTTAAATAAATCACCTATTGAAAAAACTACAAATCATTATAATATTAAGTTGTTATAATTTTTCTTATTGATTTTTTGGACGAGCGTATTTTATATAAATGTAAACAGCAATCTCAATCTCTTGATCCGCTCTACTTCCGGTTAGAAAGTATACAGCTGCTTATACAGCTTATTCTGCGGGGTGATATTTTCAAACAGATCATTTTATTTTTAATAAAAAATATAAATTATATAATTTTTGAACTCAAATCTGCTGTATTTCATACGATATTAATGATATTAAGTAATTCTGGTGAGTTTAAAATGAAAATTCGTTTTAGTTATTTGGAAATGTGTTTTGTTAAAAAAGGTTGCATGATTGCTAGATTTAGAAATAGTTTCTATCCGTGCATCATCATACGGTAGTGTTAACCTAATGTTGTAACAGCGAGATTAACTTCAATTTACAAATTATCATTTAGGTTGGTGACAAGGTTAGAAGTATTTTATAAAGATTTTTTTCAAATGATGATTCCTACGTGTTGAAATGACGATTCTTTTTAGAAAAACATCCACTCATGCAAACAAAACACAGTTCTTTTTTTAAACGTCCCGCTAAGGACTGATTGTAAAGACACGGTTCCCAGTAGTCAAGCATCACTGGCTGCGGTCAGTAAGCGGGTGGGTGACCACTTTGATCAGCCTGTGTCGGGACCGAGGGTGCGCTGTATCGGATCTCGTCCAACCGTAAAGTGTTCGACTTCGCAGGCAGATCGAGCTACCAAAGCGAGGATAGTGCTATCGCCTCTGCAGAGAATCAAAATTGTGATGGTGTGTCTTTAGATCATCCTCAGAGATGCTTCAGTTGACAATAGCCCATTTGTGCGACGTAAATAAAGTAGGGTCTTTTTTTAAATACACATAATAAATCAGATAACAAATACAAGAAATACTACTCAAGATAGTCTCAAAATACAATGATCATGTTGTGAGCAACAATGGCTTCAAAACACACCCAAAAATCAAACAATAACCTAGAAGTATAGGTAGTCAACACAATTCATAGTTTTAAAACCTATTATAAGCATATTGTTATGTAAAGAAGCTTCAATTATCAAAATGACACGAATACGAGAAGTTTGAAAAATTACTGTGCTTTTGAGTTGACATATTAAATATGTTATATTATTTTAAAATTCACACTAAGAATAAAGTGAATATTTAATGCGCTTTTATTGTACTTATGCATCAGAAAAAGAAGTTTATGAATCTGGATTTTTTTGTAAAAAAATGTGAAGGTGATCGAAATTTGACTAATTTCTAGTTTTAAAACATATTTATCAAAATCACATTTTATTTTTATATTGCAAATATATTTCTGAATTTAAAAATACTTAAGTGGGTATTGAAAGAGAATTATCATAATGTGGAATTATCATAAAGATGTCTGAAGATAAATTTATATTTGCCGTAAATGGTTGAGTTATTCTATACAGAAACATTACTCAACCTGAAGTTAAAGTAAGGCATGAGTCAGCTGCCTTAATTTTTGCTATTTCATAATTTAAAAGAAGAAATAAATAAATAACTGTGACTCTAAATTTGTTTATTTTAAGTCTGTTTTTCAGCATAATAATTACAAATTTTCCATTTTTGTTAAGTTTAAATGATACATTTACATTTATTACTACAGAATTTTTTTTAATGCAGTCATATAGTTTCAATGTATTTATTTTCATCATTATTCCCATTATAATTATATTTATAAAATTTAATTAATTATGAATTGAATTTTTAAAAAAAATCTTTTGCAAATATAGCATCTTAGTGTAGTGTAGTAGTATATTAGCTTTAATTAAAATTGGCTTTTCCTTATGAAAAAATCGAGGTATAAACGAGGTATATTTGAAAGGTGTAAAGGAGGTTGTTATTTAAATATGTCGTTAGGTTGAAAATGGAGCAAATGAATACCTCAAAATCAGCCTACCTCAAATATACCTATTTTATTTTAAGGAGCATTTATTTTAAAGTTGTGAGTAATTTTATGTGAAAATGTCTAAGAGAGAATGATTTGAAATAATACTTTTAAAATAAGTTGAGTATAATATCTCCTATATAACTTATAATACCGAACAGAATAAAACTAATAGTTAGTTGTTACAAACATTTGTTTAAATATAAAAACACATCCCATAGGATGAAATTCAAAAAAATGCATATTACTTTCAACAATAAATGTTTTTATTTGCAATTGATTTTATTCAATTAATCATTAAAATTGCATAAGAAACTATACTGACTTATTTCTAAAAAATTTAAGATTTCCGAAATTCGCTAATTTTTGAAGTAGTGAACCATAAACAGCTGCATAAAAATGCTCATAACCTTGAAACAAATTGTCTATAAACTTGAAATCGGGTTTAATTTAATTCTGCTCAATATTCTAATAAGTAATAACAATCTGCTTAGTAAATAATTAACGTGTGTAAATTGCGAAAAAATAACATGTAGTGAAAATAGCAGTTTTGTGATCAAGCATGAAAAAGTGAGCTATTACAGTTACTAGTTTTCCGTTTTCAAATATCTAGCAAAAACTATTGTGATCAACAATTACATAAATTCTGTAGTTTATTAGTAGAGATTTTTTTTTGTTGGTATAAATGCAGACCTATTTCCGAGGGGAAGGCTGAGCAGTAGCATGCTAGTCACTTCTTCGCTGCTGCACATGTGCTATTTACAGCCTAGGTCATCTCAGCAATATCAGGGAATATATATATATATATATATATATATATATATATATATATATATATATATATATATATATATATATATATATATATATATATATATATATATATATATATATATATATATATATATATATATATATATATATTACAAAAAGAAAAATTGCATGTTAATGAGATTAAAAATGCAATGTTATTATACATATCTTCATTCATAAACAACAATATAAACTTTGCAACAGATATCCAAGCAAACGATAAGCATACAGCTATCGTTGAATTTCAAAGCAAAATTGCTATTTTAAAAATCTTTCAATTTTCAATGATTTATTTATATGATAAATTATGAACATTTTACTCAATTAATCAGCTTGCATACTGCTACGTTAAAACATATGCATTTAATGCAAAATAAAAAGAATAGTTATATTTGAATAACTTACAAACAATAAAATATATTAAAACATATGCATTTAATGCAAAATAAAAAGAATAGTTATATTTGAATAACTTACAAACAATAAAATATACTGTGTGTAGCCTGCTGTAACGATTCACCCGTAACGTTCCTCTGAACAGCGACGAGAAATATTTCGATTGTTCTCTCTTATTGCTAAGCCTACAACAATAGCCTTTAAGAATATCCTCCAACTTAAATTATTTAAGATCAGGACGTGTCTTTAAAGCAAAAATAACAAAGTTTGAAAATTGAAGCATATTTGATTAAAAGTGATAAAACTAAATTAATAAATGTCAAGCACACTTACCGAATTTCGATTGTCAACGCACACGCCATTTGCCGGCTCGCACGGGACTCTGGGAAGTGAGCTAGTTAATATGAAGTGTACTTTAAACAACCTTAAAACAAGTTTAGTTATAAATAAAAACGACTTCATACACCTCAATAAATACCTGTTTCTCTTTAGTTGAAATAAGGTATATTTTTTTATACCTCGTAAATACCTTACTCTCGTTATTTATTGAATAAGGTATTGAAATAAGGTAATTTAGTTATACCTCATAAATACTTCTTTTGTTACATGTGTAAAAAAAACAACCTCGTATACCTTAGAAATCACCTCATCAGTCTGGTTGATATGAAGTGAATTTAAAACAACCTCAAAATAAGCTTAGGTATAAATAAAATGACTTCATACACCTCAATAAATACCTCACTCTCTTTAGTTGAAAAAAGGTGTATTTTTTTATACCTCGTAAATACCTCACTATCGTTAGTTGAAATAAGGTTAATTTTTTTATACCTCATAAATACCTCTTTTGTTACAAGTGTAAGAAAAACAACCTGATATGCCTTAGAAACTACCTTATCAGTCTGGTTGATTTGAAGTGAATTTAAAACAACCTCAAAATGAGCTTAGGTATAAATAAAATGACTTCCATACACCTTAATAAATGCCTTACTCTCTTTAGTTGAAATAAGGTAAATTTTTTTATACCTCATGAATACCTATTTTGTTTTAAGTATCAGAAAATTAATCTGGTATACCTTGAAAATCACCTCATCAGCCTGGTTGATTTGAAGTGAATTTTAAACAACCTCAAAATAAGCTGAAGTGTATATAAAACAACCTAGTTCACCTTAATTACAACAAGGTATAATTTTTATTTCTGTTTTCTCAGCAACCTTAAATATACCTGAAATATAACTCAAAACAACCTCGATACCTCAAATCAGCTTCAAATATACCTTAAATTTTCGTAACGGTTTCAAACCGGTTAATTTCTGTTTTGACGCCATTATTATTTGTTACGAAAGGGTTGTGATTCATTTGGGCCCGAAGTCTAGTTACAGATTTTATGTTTCTTAATCAGCGGGTGCCGATTTCTATTTCTAAATAGATACCTTCATTTGCAGTATTTAAAATAAGTGTTTTATTGTCCATGAATTTTTACAACTAACTTAAATGATATTCTATAGTTAAAGTTAGTTTATTAAACCGTTAAAAAAGCAAGTATTAAAAACAAGTCCAGTGAAATACTGAGTGATTTCAAAATTACAATTCTCGGTTACAAAAGATGATAGAAGAATGAAAAGAAAGAAAAAAAAAAGAAGAAAAAACTCTAAGCTGCAAAAACATCAAACAAAAATATTGGAATTCACTCGCAAAAGTTGTAAATAGATGGCGCTGTATGATGTACAAAGTTTTTGAAAAGAACGAAAGCAAATGCCGTAGGATAATAATTTAATTAGTTTCACTCCAGTAGTACCAGAAGCACATGCTGTTCTATCATGGTATCTCCTAATCCGATAAAACAACCTTGATCACATTTCAGTGCTAAAAACTGATAACTCTGATCATTATGGGCATGCAGTGCCATCTGTTAATATTTTTTAAAACCATATTCTAAAATGTCTGTATAATATTTTTACAGCTTTCACAATAAACAAACCGCTTATTTCTTTAATCTTTTTTCCGAGAATTTTAATTTTGAAATTAGTTAGACCTCTGCTGTACACTTTGTAGCTTTAGAATTAAATTTTGTATTAAAAAAGTGAAAAAAATATATAGGGCCCTCAAAAATCTATGTTTTGACCTCATGTTTATTTATGTTTTGTAGGAAAGGTTTTAGAAAGAAATGAAAAGTTTGACATCGAAAATGAAGGTATATTGTGATAACGAGTGTTTTTCCTCAAGATATTTTCGTCACAACAAATAGGGAATCGCAAACAAGCAAAGATGCGTTTGCTTGTTTCCGATTCCGATTAAGATAATTTTTAGCTTTAATACGCCGCAACTGGTGTTTATAATAGTCTCACTTGGTGTTTTGGGTGTTGAACTTAACCTTACGTTTCATTTTGCATACGTTCATTTTTCATATGGTTATTTTGCTACGCAAAATTTATAAGATACTGAAACTGGGAATTGCGAAGGTGTGTAGATAAATGGACGGTGCGCAAAATGAAAAACGGACCACCCTGAATAACTTTTGATCTAAGGATCGGATCTTCGCGTTCAAGGACTCTATCTTAATGGTTTGAAGGGATGACCTCAAATATTCTAATTAATTGGTGCACACGATATTTTAAGTTACGAAATTAGACATAAAAACGTGCTTCCTCTGAATGAACTTACCACTATTTTTACGGATTTGGATTTCCAAAATATTGGGGGTTAACCACAATCTGAAAAATATGGTCCTCATAGTTTGGTCAAGAGAGCAGTCCAAAGTTTTGACCCTTTAATGTTAATTTTATTTTTTTGCGTATTTCCCCATATCTCGAGAGTTTTTTAAGCGAATTAAAAAGTTTTTGGCGCACAAGTATAAAATTCGTTTAAACAGAGAGAATTTCATGCAAAATATAACTTTTAGTAAATATTTATTATTTTATTTAATAATAGTCGAAAAAAATATGAATTGTACGGTATAAAATTTTTTACTTCATTTCAAGGGATGTAATTTTACATGGTAAAATATAAAATTCGAGCGAAATCGGTCAAATATTTCATTAAAAAAGAGGAAGAAAAAAAAATTCGAACTTTAAAAATGCGGTTTCTTTAAAATTCGATTTCTCAGGAACTACTCGTCCGATTTCGCTCAAATTTGGTATTTTGCCATTTAAAATTACATTCTTTAAAAATATGTGAAAAATTTTATACCTTACAATATAAACTTTTTCATTTATTATTAAGAAATAACAAATATTTACTAAAAGTTATATTTTGCATGGAATAATCTTTAGATTAACGAAATTTATAGTTGTGTGCAAAAATGTTTCGATTCGCTTAAGAAGTTTTCGATATGGTGAAATATATTAAAAATAAAATAGACATTAAGGGGTCCAAACTTTGGACCACTCTCCTGACCATACTATGGGGACCGTATTTCCCAGACTGTAGTCTTTTGAGGGTCAGAAATCCGAATCCGCCGAAAAAATAGTATGTTTATTCGGAGAAAATACGTTTTTGTGCCTGATTTCGTAACTTTTAGTCTGATTTCGTAACTTTATCGTCTGGTCTGCACTAATTAGTTAGCTTATTTGAGGTTATCTCAGGAATCAATAAGATTGAGTCCTAGAACGTGAATATCCAATTATTAGATCAAAAGTTATTCAGGGTGTTCCGTTTTTTTAACTTGCGCACTGTACATCAGACAGATCTTACAGGGTGTTACAAAATACCTGAAATAAAAGGAAACATTACTATAATAGAAAAACACCACCGTAATATTTAATAGTAGAACAACAAAGATTAAATTCCATTTATTTAAAATTAGTAAAATTTTCATATATACTTCAATTACTTAAAATAATTCTAAAAGCCATTTTGATTTTAATTCTAGGATAATTCTTTACAACTAATGAAATGTAGGAGGTATGATTGGTTTTATAATTTGTATGATTGGACGAAAATTTATTTGTTTTAGAAAACATGTATTGTATTTCTGAAACAGTTTTTGCTTTATTGAAAACGAAACTGCATTAAAAAATTGTTTAGATAAACTTACATGTGTGCTTCTTTTCTAGAAAAGTAAATTAAGTACCAATAATTAAATGTATGTTAACTTTGAACAATAATAGACAAAATATTATGCAAATCATGATAAACCAAAAGCAAAAAAGGGATAAATGTAGAAACAGATTTAAAAAAAAAAAAAAAAAAAAAAAACCTGAGGGTTTGAAATTCTAGAATTTGTATTTTAAAAAATTACTCTTTATAAATTATATTATAATACCTTTTTTAAACTTTTAAATAATTACTGTAAAGTGGGGTAACTCTGTGGAAGGTAAGGTGAATATTTGCCACGCATATTGTCTGAATTTATACTTCTTATAACTAACTTGTTATTATTTCATGATAAAAGCTTTTTAATAATTTGGTATTTGAAATTAAAGTTGAGTTAAGTTTCTCTACATAAGTTAGAATGTTAATTAACGATAAGTTAATTAATTACAGAGCCGTACCACACATCGAAAGAGTTAAAATACAATTCTTTTTCGTCTAAATCTTTTACTTAACTTAAATTTCTTATTTGCTTATGTATTTTATTGTAACCGTGATATAGTTTTGTTTTGTGTACCTGGCAACTTCGATGCATAATTACTTTTCTTATGTTCCTTGTGGTCTCGTGCCTGTCTTTGTGTTAAGTCTCTGTATAAATATATAGTGAAGGAATTGAAATCTTTGAGAAGGAATGTAGAATGTGTCGCTTAAGAGAATTGAAACTTGACGGGCTTGGCTTACTTGAAATAGAATGGAAAGAACAACTGCTAACATAAGCAAATGCCACGTTTCAGCAACCCGTCACGATCGGGATACCCACACTACGTCACTTGCAGGCATCCCATTGAAACTTAATATAATATTGATGCTAATGTCCTCCTCTGATTGTTATGCAACATCACATATTTTATTTAAGATAAAAAATATGATTGATATTTTGGTTATAATCAGAAGTGCCTTTATTTCAATGAAACTTTTATCCTTTTTTTTTTTACCAATTTGTTTTCTTTCTTTTTTTTTCTGACTATCCAGATGGAGTAGGAAGTGAATTACTCATTGTGAGTTGTGTTTAGTCTTTCATAATATACTACGGGGCTGAGCCCTTTTCGCTGCCGCTCACCAACCCCGATGATTGCTTCGCAATAATTGTTATTTTTTGCCAGAAAACAGTTTTTCTACTGAAGTTAACATTATTCCCTTAACATATATGTACTAAAAAGAATTCCGTTTGCTTACGCTTCCCACGTCCAAATATTATTATCTATCAGTATTATAAATAATTAGATTTATTGGTGAACAGAAGTAATCATATTTTAAAATAACATTTATGTTGTTATAACATTATTTATCGTTCGAACAAATTTGATGAGTTCGTAATCGTAACTTAATATTTTTTCGCTCATTTAACGGGTGTATTTGCTTGCATCTCATTTTGAATAGAAGCTGATCTTTAATTTCTAAATCATTTAACTGTCATTTATAACATTATATTAGGGTCATTCTCACTGAAAAGGTATAAATAGACTAAAATATTTTCTTAAATTAAAGTAATTAAAAAAGTGATAAAAATTACATAAATGCCTTTATTTATTTTTGTTATATATCCTTATAATAATGGTCAAGCTTTCTATTTTATTTTTTACAAGATATAAAATATTTTTAATTCTGTCTTGTAAACGGAGGAAATGTAATTTCTGTCTAGCTTGTCTTATGCTAAGTTTTTTCTGTTCGTTAATTCGTTGTTAGATTTGAACATTTGATTGAGTTCTTTTTTTTTTTTGCATTTTGATTTTGCCATTTTTTTCCTAAAATTTGAAGAGAAAAAAAATAAACATCACAGAAATTATTTGAAAAAATTGCCAATACTTACTTGTCCGATAAAAAAAAAGTTAAACTTAATTGATTTTCTTTAAAAATACAAAGAAATTAACACATATGTTCCATTTAAAAAATATCAATTAAAAGAAAATAGTTTTTTAATTAGTAAAAATGTATTATTGGTTGTCTAACACATTGTCTCTCCATTGACTGTCCTCCGTGGAACTGTTTTGTCCACGGAGGGGAAGTCCACGGAGGAGACAAAAACTAGTTCTTTAATTTTTCTGATTTTTAATTTTAAAGTTACAAAAATGGCGCAGTTCTTTTTATTAAATATACTATTTTTGCAATCTAAAATTTATATAACAAATGTAAAATAGTTTTATCTTACCTTCTTTATGATGACCACGGAGTATACATTGAGAACTTTGCCAAACCTCAGTTGAACACAACAATCCAAAACTAACACCAAAGAGAATAAAAGCAACTGATAGTTAACACTAGAAAATAGAATCTTTACCTTCCCCACTAGCTGTCTTATAGGGATTTCACATATGCTGCTCTCTATTGAGCTATATTAATTGTCCACGGAGGGAGACTTCATTTTTGATACACAAAGTTTACTAACCATTTATTTTATAAAAATAAAACTTTTATAAAAAAATATTTAATAAAAAGATAATATAAACATTTAACTAGTTAAAACTACAAAAATTATTAAAATAACATCTAAAATGTTTAACAGCCATTAAAAATTATTTTGTGTCACAGACGTAGGGACGTCCACGGAGGGGATTTTGAAGTTATGTTTATTAAAAAATAAGAATGAAATATTAAATGCATTCAACGGAAATGCATATGATTGATTAGTTAGACCTTTACGAAAAATGATGCAGAAAAATATTAAGAAATCTACTGTATTTCCTAGCATTTATTACTAAAGGACTAAGAAAATCACCTTTTTGTGAGAATGACCCATTAATGTTATTTGCACAAAAATAACTGTGTAAAATGGTTAATAACCTTTCTAAATAACTTTATCTTAAAATGTAGCGCAGAATTGCTTAATAATAATCACAAAAAAAAATTCTCTTAGTTTTAAAATCTTGAATAAAAAGAGTAATAATAGTTGTATAGGAATATAACTGTAAATTAGGGATACAAAAATATTTACAGAAAAACAATTCGCGATCGCAACGAACTATAGGGGGCGTTGTTGTATGTGCCGAATCCCTGCGATTTCCATATGAACAGTCATTCAGTTACACTGGAGACGTCTTTAATGTAGCATGTAGCATTGTAACATTCCATCTTTATTGTGGCTGATTAAATTTAAAAAAGAAAAATTTTTGTTTTCTTTCTTATGCAAACGAAAACAAAATGGTATCTCTTTTTTTTTAGAGAAGGAACATCCAGAACACATCGGGAAAATATTTGTAAATAAAGAGAAAAAAAATAGGTATATTCTTATAAGAGTTCAAACCTAATGCCTGAGAAATAGTTTTACTAAATTTAATGGTATAACATGAAAAGCCCATTTAAATTTTAACGTAAAATAAAGAATGCTTACGAAACAAAAAAAAAAAAGAACCACTCTTTTTTTGTCGCCATTTTTTAGTATTACGAAAATGCGTCTGGGATTTGCCAAAAACAAAACAAGATGCAATTTTATTTTTTTAGGAGCGAAATATTTTATGGAGTGAAATATAACGAAAATGTACCAATGTCCATAACATGAAACTTTATCTTAGTAAACGTCCGTTTTGGAAATGTTATTTCATTTTGAATCTTATTTATTAGAGTTCATAATGGCTATAGAATCAGGTGAGAGAAAAGTTTGTTTTGAATCTATGCTAAACTCTATATCGGCCCATTTTCCACCGAAATCCGATTGACTACTTTGATTTTAAACAAAGTGTTTCATTTTAAGATTTTTTCCAAAAATTTTAAGTGTAGATTGGCGGCACTTAAAAATCTGCCAAATCTGTAGCTATGGTTAATACGTAAGTACCGAATTTTTCCTCCATACTTTTCTGAATCATATTACTTCAAATATTAGAATATGCAAGAAGTATACATAAACACATAATTTAAAACCATTTAATTTTTCAAAAAAAGTATTTTGACAACAATTTTATCAAAAAATTATAAACTAAAAAACGTAAAATAAAGAATTCTTAGAATAAAAACGATTTTTAAAATTCCTCATTTTTCAATAAAAACTTTCGTATTGTTTCTTTTTTTTAATTCTTATAGTATTTAATCAGACGTAAAAAAACATTTTGTAGAGAACGATCATCAAGTAAGAAAAAAATTTTTTTACAAGCAAATTTTTTATTATAAAAGTCATAACACTTACCTGATTTATAAGTCCGGAGAATTCCAAAATGATATGTTCTTTGCTTGAAAACTTTATTCTCAAATAATATATACATAGTTTATCCCTTCATTACTTTTAGGTAGCATACCACACATCAAAATTTTATAATTGTAAGATCTCGATATGAGTTTTAATATGTAGCTTAAAAACAGAATAGCTGAATTCTAGTTGAAATTCTTTCAAAACTAACAAACACTTACCAAGAAAACGATAAAAAATTTATTTATAATCAGCACAAAAGATACTTTTTCAAGTAATTCGGATTATTCTTTATTGTTGTTTTCTGAATTATGTAGATACAGAAATATATACTATTCTATGAAGAAGAAGAATATTCTATAACTATTACAGTTCTGTATAGAATTCATTGAAACACATTTATTCATTGGAATGACGAAAGCAATGTTGACTTCATTTTAACTTGTAATGAATTGAAGACAGAAAAATTATTTTACCGCAATACACACAGCAAGTGATCATGAAATCATGTTATGTTGTTGGTAATAGAAAGGTAAAAATTATTGAGAAGTTGTTCTTCAAATGCTTGGCGTGTTCTGCTTCAATGTTTGGCATGTTCTGATTAGATTTTTCAAGAAGTTTTACCTTTTCTTTAGGGAAATTTTGCTTCTTTTTTGATGCTAAGAAAATGGCGTCCGTCATTGCCAATGGTTATGTGGGAACTAATGCCCGATATTTACAGTCTCCCGCTAGATGGCGTACTCGCGTGTTGCGATCGCGAATACCTTTATGATTTTTATTAATTTTATGCTGATGACAATCAAACAAATATAGAAATGAATGAGTTTCTTTGAGATAGGAACGGAATGCATCACAAATTGGCGCTGTAGTATGCACTTCATAGCCACTTTACTATACTTAAGACACCACTTTTTGTAAAGGTTTTGTTATCAGTGATTGTTTTTCAGGAGAGTGGGAGATTCTCCTATCGCTGGATCAGGTGCCTATGTAGATGAAGATGTAGGTGGAGCTGCAGCCACTGGTGATGGTGATGTGATGATGCGCTTTCTTCCCAGGTACCTCACTTTCCTTTTTCATAACGTTTCAATTACGAGTTATTTCAATTTCTCTGTAATTTTTCAGCGCAACTATCAACAAATTACAGAAAGTTTCAAAAGAACCGAAGCATGGAACGCTAAGTAAAATAACATTTTTATTGAGTACAAATTTCAAGAAATGATAGATTCTTGTAATTCACATATTACAAGCATTTGCACGTTTAAAAAGATTAACCAACATTTGTGGGGAAACGTTTTTGATCTCTTGCTTATTTTTAAACTTTAGTTCGGGGATGGATAAGAACTTAAAAATTACGATACGTGCAAAGCTATTTTTTTAATTGCCTTTCCGAGGGTAGTGGATTGTTCGTTTTTTTTCCCTTCCCCTTTTTTGTAGCTTTAGAAAAGCTCAAAATGTATTGCATTGCTTCTCGTCACTGTTTTTTTTAAAAAAATGTAAACTACCATTGTCCGGTATTCCTTGCATTGGTATTTTTTAAGGTTAAGTGGTATAAAATTATCCCATCTACTGAATAAAGGTAAACTAAAATAGTAATAGAAATACAAAGTGTATTAAACTCGAAACGTTGATATGCTTTTAGGTGCCATTTGTTAAGAAAAAGTTAACATTTTATTTTCGTTATCCGAATTCTGAGGTAGAAAATAAATTTTACCCGCTGTATTTGTTAAAAAATTTATGCGGATCTCTTTCTTTTTTCTACTCACAAGATAGTCCCTTCTCCATAGGGATTCGGCATGGAAAAGGGTTAACGCCTTTTGTTTTGTAACCTTGCTGCTAACACTGCATTTTAAAAATATCCGGAGGTGATAAAGCCAGACTTCGAGAAGGCAGTTGAAAGTCAGACGGTTCCCCAAAAAATTATCTAAGGTGGGATGGATGCAGTGGCTCCATCCTATTCAAACTAACTAATAATCTTTTTAGGCGCATAAATATTGCATGCAAATGTACTGAATTGTCACAGCGAATAACTAGGGTTCGATCCCCTGTGGCGGTTTGAAGCCCCCCCCCCTTCCCCAGCTTCAGATATATACTTACTTGTCTGGGAAGTAAAGGTGATCTTTAAGCCAATGCCTAACTACATTGTCACATTCATGATGTATGTCACGAAATCGTGGAGCCTTAACCTCCATGATCTCCTGGCCCGCTATGAGCTGTTGCGGATGGTTTTACTTTTTTATTGGTCATGCTACACCAAGTGAAATTTTTGATGGTTTTTCATTGATGTAGCAACATAATCTTGATGGTAGCTATCAATAATTCCATCATGAACCATTATATTTTTTGATGGTAACCAACATAAGTAACCATCACCTCAATGTAGGAATTTGGACTGATTTATGATGCTGCAACATAGGAATAGCAACTTGTTTTGATGGTGTGTTCATGTTGAACCGTCACGAATTTCCATCATAGTATCTTAGAAATCAAATGCTGGAACAATCATGGACAACATCATCCATATGTAGGAATTCGGACTGATTTATGATGGTCAAACATTAAAAAAACAAAAAAAACAAATTGTTTTGATGGTATATTCCAGAGAACCAACGAGAATTCCCATTAAACCGTCATGGTAATGTAACCATCGCGGATCATCATTGATTGTTGGTCCATGAGAGTTAAACTTCTCTTGATGGTTAACCATCATA
The DNA here is from genome assembly GCA_949128135.1 of Parasteatoda lunata. Taxonomy (NCBI): domain Eukaryota; kingdom Metazoa; phylum Arthropoda; class Arachnida; order Araneae; family Theridiidae; genus Parasteatoda; species Parasteatoda lunata. The sequence continues at coordinate 110,449,683 of OX421975.1, forward strand.
GTATTAAAGTAGCATCTTTCATCGTGGAATGATGGAAGTTTGTTGGCATATCAAAAACCATGAACGCGTAATGGAAAATGTTGAATGATGGTGACCGACCATCAAATAATGTTGAATCATAATGAATCGCACTGAAAGCAACATAAACCATCAAATTTTTTGATACGACCATCAAGAATTTTGACTTGGTATTGTTCTCCTTTCAAGAGTGCTCATGGCGACAGATTTCTGCTCGCTGTTCCTAGTTTTTCGTGGGAATTATTTGGGACTGTCTGGCGTACGAGGCCGAAAGGTTTTTGTTTTAATGCAATAAACACTCTTTATTGTTCTTTAGTTTCCAGAGCGTGGAAAATATGCGAAGAGGAATGAATCCGATGGATGCAACGAGAGAATCTATTAAGCGAATCGTAGTGAAATACCCAACATTTTCCGGAGCGGTAGTTGCCGCTACAATGCAAGGAGATTTTGGTATGCTCCATTCCCATAATTAATTTTATGTTGTATTGCTGTATAGCATGTTCCGTTATGAGTTTACTCCATGTTTTTAGAATCCATGTTTTATATATATATATATATATATATATATATATAAGTTTAAAATGAAGAAAAAACAAAGGTAAATTACACACAAATGAAAAAAGGAGGGGGGGGGGAATAATAATAATGACAAACAACTGGGGAAAGAAAAATAATTAATTAATTAAAAAAAAAAAAAAGAAAGTTTTTTTAAAAAACCAGAAAATAAAAGATATAATCTTTTCATCAGCCCACATGATTATATCCGAAAAAGAGTACTTTCTAATATTGTATCAATATAGCCAAAGCAAAATATATCAATACAATAGTGTGAGGAGCACTCAAAATTTTTTTTATAAAAATTACGACAAAAAAAAAATTAAACACAATAAGTAAAAATAACACGTAAAAACAGAAAATAAAATATAAAGGAAGAGTAGATTAAAACAAAATCTATAAAGCGAGCAGTGAAATATAGCGAACTTACGTGAACGGGAAATTTTTCAAGAATGATTTAAAATGTTTACGTAACAAGATTGCCAGATTGCAAAATATGAAAACAAAAGCGCAAATTGAGTGTAACTAGAGGAGTTTATAGTGGGTTCTTGCTGCATTACTGAAGTCCGTTTGATTTGTTAGTTACCAAGGATGGGTCAGAAAACGGATGTGCGCGAGGTAATATTATACTGGATAATTTAAATAAGTTGACTATAAATAATTTTAGAAAATAAATATTTATTTAAGAAAAAAATAGAAAATAGAAAAAAGAAAGAAACATGAATTGCCAGTTTTGCACATAATTGTAGCCACGGATTTGCCCGAAATGGATTTGCACATGGAAAAATTATATAAATTGACAAAGAAATCTTTTTAGTAAATAATTTTAGCCACGGATTTGCACGAAATGGATTTGCACATGGAAAAATGTTACAATTTAACAAAGAAATTTATTAGTAAATAATTTTACCCACGGATTTGCCCGAAATGGATTTGCACATGGAAAAATTATGTAAATTAACAAAATAAAAAAATAAAAACAACTTATTTTAGTAAATAATTTTAGCCACGGATTTGCCTGAAATGGATTTGCACATGGAAAAATTGTATAAATTAATAAAGAAATTTTTTAGTAAATAATTTTAGCAACGGATTTGCCCGAAATGGATTTGCACATGGAAAAATATTATAAATTAACAAAGGAATTTTTTAGTAAAGGAATTTTTTAGTAAATAATTTTGACCAAGCAATTGCACAAGGAAAAATAATACAAATTAAGGAAGAAATTATTAGTAAAAAATTTTTTTGGCCACGGATTTACCCGAAATGGATTTGCACATGGGAAAATTGTATAAATAAAGAAAATTTTTGGTAAATATATTTACAAAGTATGCGATTAACTCAATGATTTTATATAGAATTTTATTACTTTAGTTGGGTATTTATTGTTTTTTATCAAATTTTGAAAGAGTTTATCGATTTGTTTTTTGGATAAAAAAATATTACTACATATTCTTTTAATTCTATTAATTTCATTAAAATATTATCTACTATTAAAATATTATCTACTATTGACTTTCTTTCGTTTTCCTTCTGTTTTCGTTTTGATTTCCTTTTTCTAATTTCCTGTCTTTAGGACGTTACGTGTGTTTAGGACGTTGCTCTATGAGCCTTTTTTATGGATTTAAACAATTATTACAATTTAGCGCATGGTAAAAAATGTGTTCAATATTTAAATTATTCTTCATGTTGTACCCGGTACGAAGAGCCTAAATCAGAGGGGAAATTCCGATCGACATCCTGCTACTCTGAAAGCAAAAGCAAAAGATTTTTTGAATTGCATTCTACTCCCGATACTTTACCGTCTTATAAAGCGTGTGGTGATAAAAGATGCAAAACTTGCCCTAATATTGACAAAAAACATACATTTCTTTATAACGATAGCTCCAAATCTCTTTGTAAAACCAAAAATGTTATTTATATGTTAACCTGTGGCTGTGATATGAAATATGTTGGACAAACCAGTAACTCACTTAACATTCGAATTAATCAACACCGTTCTGATATATACAGTAATAAGACTATCAATAACCTGGAATTGAATCATTGTAGAGTACATATATTTAACAGTGTCAAAATTAATATTTTAGATATTGTAGAAGATTTAGATTTAAGACTACAAAAAGAAAATTACTACATGCTTTTATACAAAACAATTTTGCCGTATGGGCTAAACGATACCTTCCAACATACACAGATTAACTTTAATAACTCCTCAACTTATTCACTTTTTCATATTAAAGATAAGCGTACAAATCGAGGTAAACGGGGATCAAGAAGTAATAGAAACTCTCTTAATAGTGACAAATTAAATATAAATTTTCTTTCTAATATGGAAAAAGATTTTAATAAACATTATAATATTAAACCTATTAAAGATTTTGTTTTCTACCTTAAGAATTATGATGTATATAAGCTATACGATCTTATTAATAACTTTTCTTTTATTAATTTACATTTCAAAATTCTTTGTTTCGATCTTATAAAAGCCAAAATGAGTAAAATTTTGCCAAATAAAAAGAAAAATTTAGATAATTTATATTTTGTTATTAACTTTCAAAATCCTATTTTCGATAAGATCAAATTTCATAATATTTTTGAAAATTTTAAAACTTTATTTCCATTAAAAGATTTTAACATTATTAAAAGCTTTAAATATAATAAATCTCTTGGTAGAACTATATTTAATTATAATGATTTAAGCAAAAATTTAGGGAGCATTAACATATCCGATTTTGAATGTCACTGTGAGGAAGAGAAATATTTTGATTTTGTTGATAAACATCATAAACGTATTATTACTGGTAATTTAAATATTATAGAAAACTTAGAACTTAGGAATTTAATGATAAAAGGCACAAAATTTAGACCCATTTACCATATATCAATCAATAAAATTCTAAAATACTTTCTTAATGATCTCAATAGTTTTTGTTTAAAGATATCAAATAGATTCTCTTTACCTTTAGGTATGCTAACGGAATGGAAATTGGGTGTTTATTATTACTTTAAAAGCTTTATTCTCAATAATATGGATAATTTAAATAACAGTAACAATCCAACAATTTTTTCTAATATTGTTCAATCAATTAAGCAACTTCAAAAAAATTTTGTAATTACTCCCATAGACAAAGCTAACAATAATTATGCAATCTTTTGTAAAAAATTCTTTGTTGAACTTTTAAATACGGAATTAAAAAATAGTAAAAATTTTAAACTTAGTAATTTGAATAATAATATTGTCATTAAAAAAATTTTAGCTTTATATAAGAGATTAAAAATTAAAATTAGCAATATAATATTTCCTTACTTAATTATCAGTCCGAAATTTCATAAAATTCCTGTTAAATTTTGAACTATCACATGTGGATCTAATACTTATCTAACTAAACCTGGCACCATTTTCTCTAACTACTTAAATAAAATTATTAACAGTATTTCTAAAGAAGGTTTCTCTTGGATTATCACTAATAATCAACCGATTTTAGATTTCATTAAACACAATAAAATTAATTCTATTGCAACTTTTGATTTCCAGGATCTTTTCAATAGCATTCCCCTTTCTAAACTAAAAGATGTCCTTTTGAATTATTACTATGATTTCAAAAATATCCTTTGTTGCGATTTTGATTATTGGGAAATTCTGATTAATTTTTGTCTTTTTAATAATTATCTTTACAATGGAAGGGATATTTTTCTTCCAATTGATGGAATACCACAAGGTTCTAATTATTCATCTCTCTTAGCTAACTTATTTTTGCATTATTATGAAAAAAATTACACTCTTAGTATTAAATTTGTTTTTAGATATATTGATGACTTAATTATCTTTAATTTTCAAGACTATACTATTTTATTAAATGATATTTACCCCGAGGAATTAATCTTGCTTCGTAATCATGATAATAATATTAATTTCAATTTTTTGGATTTGGGTATTATAAAAGAAGAAAATATCTGCTTTGTTGATTTATACGATAAAAGAAATGATTTTAATTTTAATATAAATAAACTAATTACTTAGAATTCTAATATTTCTAGGAGCATCTATTTAAACACAGGGTGTTTATAAAGTCCCGGACCCATTTTGATGTTTAATAACTCATAAAATAATAAAGATAGATAAAAATTAATAACATAAATAGTTAGATAAACTCAAAAAGTTTCATGACCCTTGTCAATGAATTTCCACGTGTGCCCCCTTCGTCGCACGGAGAATATCAAGTCGATAGTCAATTTCACGCCAAGTAGCGGCAAGCATGTCGGCATCCACAGAGGCTATTGCGGTTGTAATTCTGGCTTTTAGGTCATCAATGTTCGACACGATCCTCCTGTAAACATTGTCCTTTATAAATCCCCAAAGAAAGAAGTCCAGCAGCGTTATGTCAGGTGATCTGGGTGGTCAAGGAATTGGACCCCTTCGCCCAATCCATCTTCCTGGAAAATGGTCATTTTAGATCAATGTTTACTGGAGGATCGTGTCGAACATGGATGACCTAAAAGCCAGAATTGCAACCGCAAAGAACTACGAACGATGATACCCCAATGAGGTGGTGCACCATCTTGTTGCAAAAAGACATGTGGCTAAAGCTCTTCTAGTTGTGGAAATACGAAGTTTTCCAACATGTCTAAGTATACGACTGATGAGACCTTATTTTCTGTAAAAAAGAAAGGTCCAAAGACTCGGCGGTGCATTAGTCCACACCACACATTAACCTTTGGGGAATCCCTTTGTGCCTCACGGTATTCATAGGGGTTTTAGATCAATGTTTACTGGAGGATCGTGTCGAACATGGATGACCTAAAAGCCAGAATTACAACCGCAATAGCCTCTGTGGATGCCGACATGCTTGCCGCTACCTGGCGTGAAATTGACTATCGACTTGATATTCTCCACGCGACGAAGAGAGCACACGTGGAAGTTCATTGACAAGGGTCATGAGTCTATCTAACCATTTATGTTATTAATTTTAATCTATCTTTATTATTTTATGAGTTATTAAACATCAAAATGGGTCCGGGACTTTATAAACACCCTGTACTACTTTTAATGAAATTAATAGAATTAAAAGAATATGTAGTAATATTTTTTTATCCAAAAAACAAATCGATAAACTCTTTCAAAATTTGATAAAAAACAATAAATACCCAACTAAAGTAATAAAATTCTATATAAAATCATTGAGTTAATCGCATATTTTGTAAATATATTTACCAAAAATTTTCTTTATTTATACAATTTTCCCATGTGCAAATTCATTTCGGATAAATCTGTGGCCAAAAAAAAAAAAAAAAAAAAAAAGGAAAAAAAAATTTTTTACCAATAATTTCTTCCTTAATTTGTATTATTTTTCCTTGTGCAATTCCTTGGTCAAAATTATTTACTAAAAAATTCCTTTGTTAATTTATAATATTTTTCCATGTGCAAATCCATTTCAGGCAAATCCGTTGCTAAAATTATTTACTAAAAAATTTCTTTATTAATTTATAAAATTTTTCCATGTTCAAATCCATTTCGGGCAAATCCGTGGGTAAAATTATTTACTAAAATAAGTTGTTTTTATTTTTTATTTTTTCTTTGTTAATTTACATAATTTTTCCATGTGCATATCCATTTCGGGCAAATCCGTGGGTAAAATTATTTACTAAAAAGATTTCTCTGTCAATTTAGTCCCGCAGTGGACTGATCGTTAAGACACGGTTCCCAGCAGATCACCGAAGTCAAGCATCACTGGCTGCGGTCAGTGTGCGGGTGGGTCACCACTTGGATCAGTCTGCGTAGGGACCGAGGATGTGCGGTATTGGTCCTCGTTAAACTGTGCTACCGTAAAGTGCTCGACTTCGCGTGCAGGTCGTTGGGCTACCGAAGCAGGGGTGCCTTCTCCTCTGCAGAGGATCAAAAGTGTGATGGCATGTCTTCGGATCTTCCTCAGGGATGTTTCCCAGACCGTCGCCTATAGCCCATTGTGCAGCTCTAGTGCGACGTAAATAAAACTACAACTATAACAACTCTTTGTCAATTTATATAATTTTTCCATGTGCAAATCCATTTCGGGCAAATCCATGGCTAAAATTATGTGCAAAACTGGCAATTCATGTTTCTTTCTCTTTTCTATTTTATATTTTTTTCTTAAATAAATATTTATTTTCTAAAATTATTTATAGTCAACTTCTTTAAATTATCCAGTATAATATTACCTCGCGCACATCCGTTTTCTGACCCATCCTTGGTAACTAACAAATCAAACGGACTTCAGTAATGCAGCAAGAACGCACTTTAAACTCCTCTAGTTACACTCAATTTGCGCTTTTGATTTCATAGTTTTCATATTTTGCAATCTGGCAATCTTGTTACGTAAACATTTTAAATCATTCTTGAAAAATTTCCCGTTCATGTAAGTTCGCTATATTTCACTGCTCGCTTTATAGATTTTGTTTTATTCTACTCTTCCTTTATATTTTATTTTCTGTTTTTACGTGTTACTTTTACTTATTGTGTTTAATTTTTTTTTTGTCGTAATTTTTATAAAAAAATTTTTGAGTGCTCCTCACACTATTGTATTGATATATTTTGCTTTGGCTATATCGTACAATATTAGAAAGTGCTCTTTTTCGGATATAATCGTGTGGGCTGATGAAAAGATTATATCTTTTATTTTCCGGTTTTTTAAAAAAACTTTATCTTTTTTTTTTTTTTTTTTAAATTAGTTAATTCTTTTTCTTTCCCCAGTTGTTTGTCATTATTATTATTTCCCCCCCCTCCTTTTTTCATTTGTCTGTAATTTACCTTTGTTTTTTCTTCATTTTAAACTTATCTATGAGTTCTATTTACTTGCAGCTTATGCGCAATAAATGATATCTTTTTCTGGTTTTTTTTTGTATATATTTATTTTGCTGTATATATATATATATATATATATATATATATATATATATATATATATACAGTAAAACCTCGCTACAACAATATTTTGCGGACCAAATAAGAATATTGTTGTAGAGGGATATATTGTTATATCGAGGGCCCACATAATTCTGGGACGCAATGAGATTTTTTGAAATTTAATGTTATATATTCATTAACTATAAATATATTTATATATTATCGAAAAAATTAATTTGCATAGTGTTTATTACGGTTAAGCATTAAAAACAATGGATATAAATACAGAACATAAGATTGTAAACTTACCTTAAAAAAACATTTTTATTGAAAAAAATCAGATATTTTTGTTTGTTTATTCATTTTTCTGACTGTTAAGTCAACCAACAAAGTATGCATAGAGTCCAATGCCCGAAAATGATTTTCATTTGTAAATGGAAGACTTGAGAAAAATGTCTTTAGAGATTTTACGGATTGAAGAGCTTCATGGGGTGACAATACGGACTGTGATACACATGGATCATCATCACCATCTTCTTCCTCATCATTATTTTCCATTTCATCCGTAATTTCAGAGAGAATCTCTTCATCACTAACTCCTGCGAAAATTGTGAGATCGTCATCCGCAGTTAAATAGTCCTCCACGTTAACACCATATGCTTTACCCATTTTTTCCTCAAGTTGGGATAAAGATTTTTGAAGATTCAAAACTAATTCTTGATTATCTGAAGGATCACTGTCTGTGGAATTTTCTTCACTATTAGAAACAATTTCATCTTCCAAGACACACAAACCGGCCTTTTTCCAACAATTTTGAATTGTTTTTTCTGTTACCTCCCACCAACTACCAGCAATAATATCACATGCTTCCTTGACATTCACAGTTTTAAAAGGATCTTCTACTTTATTTTCGATGTTGACAAGTATCGATTCAACCAAACGCTTCCTGTAGTATCCTTTGAAACACTTGATTATGCCCATGTCGAGTGGCTGCAAAATCGAAGTGCAGTTGGCCGGGAAATAAACAATTTCGACGTTGTGTAGTTTTGGAATCGAGGTGTGAGCGGTGCAGTTATCAATAAATAAAGCAATTTTTCTCTTCCTCTTTTTCATTTCTTTATCTAACATCAACAACCATTCAGAAAAAAACTTAGAAGTCATCCAAGCTTTTTTATTGGCTTTATATTCCACTGGAAGACTTTTCACATTCTTGAAACACCTCGGCTTCAATGATTTGCCGATAACAAGAGGTTGAATCTTGTGTGTCCCTGTGCTATTGGCACACAGAAGAACAGTCAATCTCTGCTTTGATTTTTTTCCGCCGTAACATTTTTCACCCTTAAATGCCAATGTTCGATCGGGAAGGAGTTGAAAAAACAGCCCAGCTTCATCTGCGTTATAAACGTTCTCTGGTTTATACTTTTGAAGAATATCTGTCATCTTCTCTTGCTTCCATTCATTTGCTTCGTTAATCGGAGCAGATTTTTTCTCTCCGTGAACTTCCTGGAAAGTTATTCCATGTCGATCCCGAAAACGCATTAGCCAACCATTGCTAGCTTTAAAAGTTTCGTTCCCTAGCATTACTGCGAATTTACGTGCTTGTGTGCATAACAAGGGACCATTTATCGGGATATTTGTTGCTCTCATCTCTTGAAACCATTTTAAGACGGCAGCATCAATGTTTTCATTAGTTGCGACTTTTAGTCGTTTACGCTTTGGATTAATTAAATTTGAACTTACAGTATCTTCGATCTGTTTTCTTTTCTTTAGAAACGTTGCAACTGTAGATTGAGATAATCCGTATTTTCTAGCTGCATCAATCTGTTTCATTCCATCATCAATATCTTTAATAACGTTAAGTTTATCTTGAAATGAAAGTTGCTTTCTCCCTGCCATTACACTAGTAAAAAATATCCAATACACTGAAGACTCACCAAGCTGAAAATGTTAGCAGCACTAAATGCGAAAAGTTCTGATCGTAGAATTTGCGCTAGCTCATGAAAACACCAGGTGTAGTTTAAATCAGGGATTAAGTGACAGTGATGAACGATGACCAATGGTCAGTATACATTTTTGTCTCCTCCTCAATTTCAATAAACGTGCTCCACCCACCTTCTACAGAAACAGTACCTTCTCAGGGTCGCAGGTGTTACTGTGATGTGTGTGGTCATTTATGACTCATGATGTTACAATGGTGATTTCTTAAGAACTGAAGGAGGCAATTCTAAAACATGAAGCTCTTAGGGTGGTCTAAGTACCTCAACAGTGGGGGAATGAAATTTGAATACAAAAGCCATTCTCTGATGTGCAAAGAAATAACAGTGGGGTGAAAGATCATAACCAGCAGTGACCCTTTTATCAGAAAAGATGAAAAAAATGGTAAAAGATGACAGAAAGGCATTTTACATTATTTGAAAACCAGTAAAAAAAAATGGAAAATAATGTTGAAATTTGAAAAAAAATCGTTTTACAGAGGTTTACTGCTTCAGAGAATATCGTTATATTGAGAGGAGGATAACATTAATCCATATGCAAGTTTGGCGGGACCACGGAACATTATCGTAATAGAGGGAGTTATTGTTGTATCGGATATCGCAGTAGCGAGAGTTCACTATATATATATATATATATATATATGTATATATGATGCTCATATAATTGATGCATATGTAAATGATGCATATACAATTTTGCATGTTTTTGTCAACTGATGTATTTTAACATGATGCATTGCTTAGCTGCTTGCATTAATTTTTGGAATTGTTCCTCCATACTAGTATAAAATCCTATCGATCAGGTTCGTTAGAACCAAAAAATGGCGCCAAGCAACGCGATTTTTTTCCAACAATGGAAAATTTTAGACCTAATTACATGGTTACAATGAGAAACCAGCTTCTTTTTGTTGTTAAAATAATAATGAATTAAAAGTACTTTTATGTTTAGTTAATTTATCAAACAAACTGTGCCACATATTTTTTTTTTTTAATCTTATGCTCAAATCATTAATTTCAATATTTTTATTAATTAATTGTTTGTTTTATTTCCTATTAAATATGCACTGGTTTATAATATGAAATGATTTGGCGTCAATTTGGCAAAATTTGCGTCAACTCTCTTGGTCTATGGAATTTTACCCAATAATCAGGTAAATGAATAATCAAGGAAGTATGAAATTTGTTATTTTTAACGAATTAAGAGATTTTGCTACCTGTCTAGATTTTATCTCTAAAATATCTTATTCAAAGTATAAACATTATTATCAAATTTTTATTCCTGCAAAATTTAAAACTTGCTTCTCTCAGTTCATACGGGTAGCATAAATATGGCGAAAAATTTTTTACTAATTACTAAAAATTTTTTTATTGCTAAACAATTTTTATTTTAGGAGCTGCTTGTCATGGTATGAAAGAATTCCCATTTTCTCTCGCTAATAATAAGGAAGGAAAAGTAGTTGTCAAAACTGTATCTTGTATTTAAGTACTTTCTAATAAAGGTGGTATATTTTAATTTTATTTGAATTTCATCTGAAAGCATGCGGATTTAAAATAATAAATATATTATTTTATGTTTTTGTGGTTAATATGGCATTATGATAAAAATATATTATGACAGACACTTCATATATATATACAAAGTGTTTCATAAAAGATGGGCCAAAATTTTAGGAAGTGATAGTACACACCCAAACAAACAATTTTTTATCAAAGAATGCAGGGTCGAAAGCAAAACTCAAAACCGCTAGAGAGCGTCAAAGTTTATGTTCTTATATGAGGCAAAAACACACAAAGAGCGATGAAGTTAAGTTATAAAAGTAAATTTAAAGGCATGTGATTACAATAAGTGTTCAAAACAGTGGCCGACAGCGACTATGCACGCAGTACAACGGCACCACGAACTGTCCCTGCAGCGGCTAAAAGCTTGGCGACAAGTTTTTCTGCAGATTCAATGAGAGTCTCATACATAAGAGCCTTCAGCTGTCCCCACAAAAAGAAATCGAGACATGAAAGATCTGACGAGCACGGTAGCCAAGCTATAGGATCACCTCACCCAATCCATTGGTTTGGAAAGGTTACGTCCAGATAGTTTCGCACTTCTTGTACGTAATAAGCGGGTGCTGCGTTCTGCTGGAACTAAATGCATCGTTTGCATCAAACTTTCCAAATGCGCCAGCACCTTTGCGTTTTGTTTTCGATCATGCAATCTTTGATAAAAAGTGTTTGCTTGGGTGTGTACTATCACTTCCTAAAATTTTGCCCATCTTTTATGAATTACCCTGTATATATATATATATATATATATATATATATATATATATATATATATATATATATATATATATATATATATATATATATATATATATATATATATATATATATATATATATATATATATATATTTAAAAAATCTTTTATTTTTCCAAATTTTTATCGAAATGTTGTTTGTTTTTATTGCCAGCCAACGCAAAGCTCCAGCTAAAATTCTAATTGATCGAAAAACGGTCAAAATTTCGATTGATGATTACTCCCAATCGTTATTATAATGACAATAAATTCTAAGTTGGTGGCTCAGGGGATAGAGCGTTCACCTTCCAATGAGGTGAACCAGGTTTGAATTCCAGCGATGGCTGGAAGATGCGAATTCCTCACACTACTCACACCGACCACAGTGCTGACACGTAAAATATCTTTAATGATAGACAGATCATGGGCTAGAGTCCCCTTGCCGTCAGGCTATAATGGTTTTCCTCTTCATGTAACGCAAATGCTGGTTAGTTCCATCAAAAAAGTCATCCATGACGGCAAATTCCTCTCAGTACTTGATCCAGAAGTTCCCTTGTCTTCTGGATTGAGTTAAAAACTACAAGGGGCGGTCTTCACAGAAGACAATAAAACAAGAGCTCTCTAGTCACTCAGAAAGGAGTCGGAATTTCAATTAACAGTAAGTTTTATCTGGTGTAATTTTTTTTCTTGTATATTTAAGTATAATTTCGTAGGAAATTTGAATAAGGGATTTGAATCAGAAAGAAGGGACGAAATATAGAAAGCAAGATGTTGTTTTTATAGACACGAAAACAAGTTTTAAAAAATTACATTCTTATTAAACTGTTTGATTTTTTTTCGTTTAGATCAGAGATTAATGAAACAAAAATAATCGACAGTTTTGTTTAAAATATAATTTATTTTGTACCTGAAATGATAGAATAAAGCTTACATTTCCTTTCTTAAAAATTTCAAATTTGATTAAAAACGGCGAATTTATGTCTGCAGCAGTTCGTTGTTTCCGAATGCAAGATCTCTTTTCTTTTAGTTTCTAATACTTTTGTTCTTATGAAATTTATATTACATTTCAATGGTTGTTTTGAAATGATTGATAAAAAAAAAAATTAAAAAAAACTTAAACTGTAATCAGAAATTTCTATGAAAATGATAATTCCTTCGATGAATAGCCATTAAAATCTGCAACTTTTTTATAGCAGGTTATAAGCTTTTACTCTCATTCATAAAATAGACCTCTATAGGTTACATGGTTTCCTCACTCTCCACTCTTTTCCCCTCTCCGTTACCATGGTTTCAGAAAACTTATCTTTTTAACTTCGCCAATATTCCAACTTCTTATTCAAAAAAAAAAAAAAAAAAAAAAAAAAAAAAAAAAAGATTTACCGAAACCATAGAGAGTGAAGAGGATATCACACCACGCAACTTAGAGAAACCTGTTCTATTTAGTATTAACAGTTTCAAAATATTATTATTACCAGGCATCCAAAAAAGTGTCTTTTGTCTACATTTAAAATTATTATAAATGATGTCTTTTCCCGGAAAGTTACTTTCTAAACACTGTTCATTTGCTTAATTTTTCAAACTCATTTATAAACTTATATAAGCGAAGAAATTTAGCTTCGAGGGAATTTTGTGTCTCATTGACAAAAAATGCAATTCAACAATGAATCGCACTTTTAATTATAAATTGACTGCTGAGACAAATAAAATAATGAAACAAAATCCCTTCTTCCTAGAATAAACATCTTCTCTATTAAATGTTGCGTGAAAAATGGAATTGAGTACCTGAAGGATAAAACCTTTAGAAAATTGCGTCTCTTTGGGTTCATGAAAAACTTTTATTCACAAAAATTAATGGCCGAAATGAAAAAGATATTTCCAAACTACAACGTAAAAAATTATAAATTTTATTTGAGAGGAAAAAAACTGTTTAACTTAAGTATTTTTTATATAAAAAAACTAAGTAAAACTGAATCCATGTAATAACAGAAGCATGCTCTTAATAATCTCAATATTTATTTATTTATTTATTAATCATTTTTTCATATAATAGAGCTTTCAAAATTTAGAAGGACGTGATTAAATATTTTCTTGGGGATCTTTAAAAGTGTGCTAACTGTTATAACAGAAATATTTTCAGAGCAAATGTTTTCATTGTAAAAATATATTTTTATCCGCTAAAAATGTTTTAAATGAAGAGAAATAATGAAACACATTTCGTAACAAAAGTGATTATTTTCAAAATTAAAATTTACACATTGTTTATGAAAATGAAATTTGTGTGTTCACATTTTTCATGAACACAAGTAACATCATTTTCAAAATGTACCGACATTTTTGACATAAAATTGAACCCTTATAGTATACATTCTCTTTGAGCAAAAGCATCTTTTATAAAAACCTTAATTGCTGTTTATTGACAAAAATCAAACCATTACTAACACCCAAACATAGTTGAGCATACTAAAGATATTGTATAGAAATTAACTGCATCTATAACAAAGACGTATTTAACTGCATTCTTAAAAACTGCTTTTATTAAAATATAAGGTTTTTCTAAAAAATATTTTTATGCAATAAATAATAAACATCGAGTTTTTACATTCAGATATTTCTTTCACATGTGAGATACAATAATTTACATAATGTGAATGATTTTCAGATATGTTTCAAAATAATACTGTAATCTTCCTACTCAACAATGATCAATGCTTAAATTATTTTTTAATAAATATATATATGTAATAATTTATTACTTTTTTTATAATTAAAAAAAAAACATTTATCTTTCCATACTTACACACTCTTAGGGGTTGAAGGATTTAAGTGATATTTTAGCGAATTTTTGTATACTGTTGTTAGTGATCCCGTACCAAATGTTATTTCATACGCAAACATTTGAGAAATCGGTAATTTGTTGATTCAATGTACTTCTTGAGGGTGTTTAAATAAATGTTACAAAATGTTTATTCTGTGTGATCAGTGATCAAAAGTATATTTTAATTAAAAATGATGTGTTTAAACAAGCGTGAGACAAAAAATATTGAAAAAAAAGTGAGTCATCCCTTATCGATATATATAGTATTGATTAAAAATTTGACTATTGATCAAGCATCAGATTGGTGTCTGTGTAAGTCAAAAAAATCTCCTCAAAAGACCGGAAAGAAACTTTTCACCAACCAAATAGAAAACTTTTTTAAAATGTTATTTCTTACGTTTCTTTCATTATCTTAAGGTAATGGTGATTCAAAAGTTCGAAAGTCTCATTTTTAAAAGAGAAAAAAAAAAAATGTATTTTTTCTAACAGTTTCTTTTTAATTTTTGTTTCTAAGTTTTTTAAAAAAAGCTGTTAAAAAAGTCGATCGTTGGAAAATTTCAGTTTTTATTATGTGTATTTCCATCATAATCACGTAGATAGCAAAGAAACTCTCGTAAAAAAGAGTGTGTGATAAAGGAAAGGAGCTATTTAATAAAATTTATGTAAAAGTGAGTAAATAAATGAACAATATATTCTAAAACACATTCCGTAACGAAAAAAAAGAAAGAAAATATGTAAAATATATACACAATATGAACTGTCAAAATAGTATGCAATTAACAGAGAATAATATTTAACTTTTTCTTAACAATTAACAGAGCAATCAACAATGAATAGTGAAATAAACAGTGGTCTTTTGTTTCAAATTGGTTTTGAAACCAAAAGAAGATACCATGAAGTTTCAACTACTGAAATTTCTTTTTTAAAAAAGCGCAAACAAAATAAAGCATGATCTCTTCCCTACCGTGAAATGATGATTATTTGTTTGTATTTTTGATATTATGAAGAAAAAAAAATTTCAGTGTTTGAGACTTTAGGGTTTTCTCTAGGTTTACCCGAATTCGCTTTTTTCTATACTTAAAATTTTGACTTACTAATGTAGGATGAAACAGAATTTGAAAGGAAGCGCTTCACCCACGATAAAGAGTCCTCTAAAGATAACTCAATATTTAATAAATTATTTCTCTTGAGCAGGTTTAATGTATTTTTTGAGATGGTTTTAAAATGGTAGTTAGGTACTTTATTGACGTCACACTAGAGCTGCGCAATGGGCTATTGCCGACGATCTGGGAAACATCCCTGAGGATGATCCGAAGACATGTTATCGCAATTTTGATCCTCTGCAAAGGGGATGGCTCCCTTGCTTTGGTAGCCTGACGACCTGCACGGAAAGACGAGCACTTTACGGCAGAACAGTTTATTGAGAATCTCGCACCCTCTGTCCCTATGCAAGCTGATTAAAGTGGTCACCCACCCGCTTACTGACCGCAGCTAGTGATGCTTGACTTCAGTGTTCTACTGGAAGTTTTAAAAAGAGAAAATGAAATTTCATTTTCAGAACTAACTTCAACTTCTGACTTAGCATCATCAACCTCCTAGAAGAAAAAAGGCCTCAGCACGGATCCATTTAGAAGTCCGACCTAACGAACATAAACTACGCAGTGGGTGAAAATAAAAACGATGTCACGCTAATAAGCTGTGGAGAGGGGAAATTACGAAAGATGTCATTACGTTTGGACTACTAAAGGAAAAAATTTCTTGTTTGTGGTAAATCGGGCTGAGGCCTTCTCTTTTCTTGGAGGTATTGGTTAAGTTCAGTCGAGTCAATAAACTGAAAGTTTATCTGCCTCGTTTTGTAGAAGAATATAAAGGAAGTGCGATAAAAATGAGCTAAAAATAAAATTCATACAGTAGTGAAATAATGAGGATAAAATACATAACTATATACAAAATAATATTATAATATGTACTGGTAAAATATGAGGTAGTTTTGTCGTTATTTTACAAACGAAGAAAAGCGAGTGTTACGAGGGTCTGCATCCACAACTTGTGGGCACAAAATCTTCCAAAACAGTTTCAAACACTTGATTCTCTCCATCATAAAGGAGGGCTGGCATGGATTCTCGTCTGGTCACAACGCAATTTGATTCCTATATAACAAATAATTCAATTTAATATCTCAAATAATTTAAATTATACAGAATTAATAAAATGAACCCTTTATAGAGACTCCTAGTAGTGTTAAAATATTTTTGGTATTGATTTCTAAAAAGAAATTCATAATCGAAAAACTAACTTTACTTTTAAAACCCTATTTTTAGGTAAGCGATTGGGTGGAAATTTTATGTTACCTCGAATGACCGAAATCATTTGGTGAATGTCCAAAATAGTTGTTATATACGATTTGATATTTTAATATCTGCTGAGGATAGAAACATCGGAGTACCTTCAAAAAACATTGATGTATACTTAACTTTATTTGATCACCCATTTCGGTCATTAACGCTCCGAATTTCTGCGAGACAAACTCGAAGAGAAAGGAAAATAGTTGGTACACAACTATTACAGCTTAGCAGTATGAATCTAGTTAAATTGTACATAAACTCTATATTATTTCAGATAATTTAAAACATGTTATATTAAATATTTTAATAAAATTAAATTATACAGATTATCTAAAATAATTTAACGCAATTAAACTAAACACATTTTAGTTCTAGGACATATCCATAAAATAATTTTAAAGTATGAATAAACTTAACATGTGCAGTGCCCAAAATAAAATAAAAAATGGACCACCCTGAATAACTTTTGATCTAATGATTGGATCTTCGCGTTTTAAGACTCAATTTTCATTTTAGAAACAATAACAAAGAATATAGAAAATCCAGCTCTTAGAATACGTAACTAACGAGGGGAACTCGGTATGCTATACCAGAAAATCAACTTCCAGGATGAGTAACATACTCAGATTTAACAGAGTATTAAGAAACAGTGCATACGAAGCAAAGTGACCAACAACTCCATTTGTATGAATGTATGGTTGGGTGCGCTACCACTCGCACCGCCATTTTATTTTATTACTTTTTATGTCAAAATGTATTAGCAGATTTGATTAACATGAATGAAATTACTCTCAAAGTAATATCTTTATTAACAGTACAGTACCGTTTACCAATAGTGTAAAAGGCAGAACAAACCAATAGGCGATCGCCGGTTACGCCATCTGGAGAGAAGACTGGTTTCATCCTCCACTTTTCAATTGTATAGGAATGTACTATGACATTTTTCCTGTTTTAAATATGTTTCTTATGTAATTGTTAAAAATATCTTTTAAAGTTTCCACGACGTTTTCTTTTAGAACTATGTTCAATATAGTTTTCAGTTCCATATAGTTTCCTAACTTAAAAGATTTTAATCTAATTGAAAATCAAGACAGAAACTAACGTACTTCCTTCTTCTATGACTCTCCACACGCTAGTAATGAAAGCATGCGAAGTGTTGCCATTGGTAGAGAGTTCTGCTCTATGCCTCCTGTAGTCCATTTCGATCGCCAATAATAAATTAAAAGAGAAAACTTTTCTTCTTCTCCCCAATCTCTGTAGTGGTTGGGGGGAGAAAGGAGGATGGAAACCAGTTTCAAGAACTTCTGCCACATGCCCCTAAATTTTTTTTTTTTTTCGTCATACACAGGAACCACACAAAACCTTTGAGGACTGGTTCACATTATGCTTACGAAAACTAGCATTTTTCTCAATGTATATTCTTTGCTTCTAGTGTGCTTATTAATTAGTACTGACGGCATTTTAAGTTCTTGACGGCACAAAAAAAAAAAAAAAAAAAAAAAAAACTTACTTTCTTTGAATAAAAATAAAATTCTTTCGGCGGATTCTGATTTCTGGCTCCCAAAATATTGGGGATAGTCTCAATCTGGGAAATATGGTTTCGGTAGTGTGGTCAGGAGATACGACTTTTTTAAAATTTGATTTTTCAGGAACTATTCGACCAATTTTGTATTTTGCCATGAAATATTTATTTTTTGTGTGGAAATATCTTGAAACAAACGAATTTCATATAATGTAAATTTTTTTAAATCCACTTAAAAGGTTCTCGAGATATGGCGAAATACGGAAAAAGTAAAATAAAACATTGAGGGTTCTAACTTTTTGGTCCTAACTTCCCCTGACCAAACTATGGGGAGGACCCTATTTCTGAGATTGCTGCTACTCCCCATATTTTGGGAGTCAGAAATCTGAATCCGCCGAAGAAAATGTATGTTTATTCAGAGAAGGTATGTTTTTGTGTCTTATTTCGTAATTTGAAATATCGTCTGCACTAATTAATTTGCATATTTGAGGTTACCCCTCGAACCATTAAGATTGAGTCTTAGAACGTAAAGATCAGATCATTAGATCAAAAGTTATTTAGGGAGGTCCATTTTTTTGGCACATTATCCATTCTGACAGTCAATTTGATAATATAAAAAAAATCAAAATTCATTATTTATGAAATCAATCCTTCAAGAGGTTTTTGAGTAGTAAAAAAATAAAAAAATAGATAGTGATTTTATTGTTCCTTATAATAATATGTTAAATATAGAAGCAATGTAGATAAATAAATAATGAGTGTAATTTGTAAATTTAAACAGCAAAATTCCTGCGGTTATTTGCTTAAAAATGTATTTTCACATTAAGATACATTTTTTTGTAACTTTTTATAATGTTATTCAATTAATAAATTGTGAAAAGTTTGAAAATATTACCTCTTTTTTAAGTTTATACATTTTTAAAAACAATGAGGAATATTACTACCCGTTTTTAGTTACATGCAATGCAATTATTTGTAAAGTGTGAAAGTATTTTAATTTTAAAGTTTTCCTATTACTATTATTTTAAAAAAGACAAATCAAGATACTTTGTTGGTTTTTGGGCAATTGAAGAGGCAATTTTTTAACATCTTTGTTATAGAAAATATCCCTATACTTAAACATCGCAATTGTTTGTTGTGTGATTTAAAGCATGTAATTTTCAGAAGAATTAATTTACCAAATTCTTTTTCTTGACTTTGAAGAGTCGCTGAATCCAGTGGGCGAAGAATGACTCACGATTATGCGGCTGAAGAGAACAACTTCCTTCACAAAATGTCCACACCACCCCTGTTGGCCACACAATGTATTCATCTAGTCCTACTTCTGTAAAAATAAAGTGATTGGTATATGAATCCGCCGTTTCTGTAAAAGTTCGATATAATGAGTATGCTAAGGGCTATACAAAGGTATCAAAATGTCTGATATTAATAAAAAAACGATCATCATTTTACTTTATTTTCTTCTTTGACTCTTGATTCTTTATGTTAAAAAAGGATAAAGAAAATATATGAGGGCAACCATTTTCCTTATTACGAAAGAAAAAACAATCTGTCTCAATTTTCAAGAATCTTGCTCCTTATTTTTCATCTTGGCAACTAGATATTAAAATCAACATCCAGTTTTGTCAATGATGTCAAACACTATTAATGGCAAGTACAACATAAAGGCTGAACTATATCACTTAATTAGAATAAATAAATCAATTGCCATAAATTTTTTGGTTGTGAATGGCAATCAGTTATTTTCACTATTTCTATTGACCAATCTTTACCCCTTTCCAATAGATACGTATTCCTATTGGTTGTTACTTGTAAATGATGGATCATTGATGATTTTTCATTGGACAGATTAGAGAAGTGACGGTACTATACATATCTCTATAGTACCATATGACAGTTCTGTCACAAAACATTCGAATGCAATAATTCTTACATAAATCGAATGAATAACTCTTTATGACTCTCAATGACGACTTTTATGTCTTCATTTTTTATATAAGGACTCTAAAAATATATATTAAGGCCAGTCTGTACGGAACATTTTTTATACACAGGTACTCGTTCGAGGAGCACCCGATTACAAAATTGAATAATTCTCAAAAAATTGAAGATTAAAGGTGAAATAAACTTTAAATTGATAGTGAAAATAGTATGGTTTTTAAATGTAATTTTCGAAATTAGTTTGTGTACAAATGTTGCTAACAGATGGCGTTGCAAACTATTGAATTGTTTATTGAAATTACATACATTTTCTGACTTGTGTGCTCAATATAGGCTTATAAGTCATTGTCAAGTAGAAAATACAGATAGAACAATTCAGAGAAAGACATCACAAAGAATACATCCAGGGTTACGGCGGGATTCGAACCCGCTACCTCCACGCTTAACAGAGCGTTTTGACCGGCGATACCACTCGGCCAGGGAGGCCCCGTTGCAAACTATAAAGAGCTTTAAAACCAAACATAAGCTGCCAAAAAGATGTTATTATGTTATATTGTCGCAATACAGAGTCCTTCTTCAGAGCCCTGTTCAGAACACAGCACCATCTTTCATTTAAGTCGACTGTCCGGAATAAAACTTAGCGCCATCTTTTGTCAACTTTTAAAACTTACTTCAAAAAACATGCATATGAATCTTAAAGCTTTCACTATGAATACAGTTTTAATTTCCTTTGTTTTGTTGTTTGAGAATTACGGTCGGATAACATGCATGTAGTCATCAATGAAGCTTACCTGCAAAGGAGACATATTCTAGTTCTCCCGTACAAGAAGAAGAGTTATCGGCTGATCTTCGCACCCTGTCTTCAACCAGAGAGTGTATACCTCGGAATCTTTCTGAGGTCCTCAAGTCCAGAGTTGGATAGGTGTAGTTGCTCAGAAACTGAGATAGAATCCTTTCACCACTTAGGTTCACAAGATTCGGAAAAGGATGATATGGAGCTGTAAAGAGAGTATAATATTTTCACTGCTTGACAATTGTTAAGGAAATGCAAAATAGCGTTCTTGGACCCATAACAGTAAAATCAAGTGTAGAGGGCGTCGTAGAGCCGTTATCTGTATAAAACGCAGTGCCAATAATTTCTTCATTCAATCGAAAATTCCTGCTGTTAGGCATTAGACCAAAATAGCACCACAGGTTGAAGAACATATTTTTGTGAAATTCAGTGTCGTGTTTCAATAATGAAGGGCAAAATGTTAGCAAGATACCATTTGAGTTCTTACGATCGTAGACGATCAGTTAGTCGACTGGAAGCAGGTCAAAATGATCACTGTATCCGCAATAATGGGAGTGTCAGAAAGTGTCATCGCGAAATTAAAGAAGACCGCTAGTTGTTGTAGGAACACACCACACCTCAAAAAGAACGATATTGTATCTCCAGTAGCAAAAAGAAACAGAAATGACACACCTAAGCAGATAGTTGCTTGCAGACCTTGCAATCACTGCCGGTATACATGTTTCTGTCAGAACCATCTCACGGCGATAAAATCAAGTTGGTTTGCATGAACGGAAATTTTAAATGGAAACTCATCTTTTTTAAATAAAAAACCACGAATATAAATTCAAACGTCATTAAAATAAAGTGTTGAAAGCGGCAGTTTTTTTTTTTTATAAATATTATTGTATTCTGGAAATCAAGAACAAGTTATAATGTACAGGATGTTCCGTTATCACGACAGTTCATATTTAGAATCCTTGTCAAAATTAAAGTCAAATAAAAAAGTGTTTATACCCAAATTAATATTTAAACAAATACACTATCATAATATATTAAATCTCTCGAGAAGAAAAGAGTTAGAAAAAAATGTGTATGTCGTGACCTAATTTTATTTCATTACTGGCGTTGAACAGTCGACCCATTTTTGGGTTATTTCAACTAAAAATATTTAATTCCACAGCTTTGTGATTTTAAACCCAATCCAGTAGACAAAGTAAATGCTGGATCAAACTAGATTTTGGGTTCTAGCCTATGATCCGTCTCCCACTGAGCATAATTAGGACCAACCAGCCATCGCTGGGATTCGAACCTCAGTCACCTCATCAGGAGGTGATCTCTCTATTCTTTATGTAACCGCTGCTCATAGGTTAATTCAATAATTCGGCTGTTTGCAAACAGCTACCATCATTTTGCAATGCGCCAGACTCATTGACAAAGTCTCTAGAATTCCTGATATTTTTTAAAGCTTACTACACTTGGACCACATATCTCTGTTCTAATGAGAAACTAAATCATTTATAGCTCACTTTCTATGGTTTATTTCAAACTGTTTGCAATTAGCCTAAAGTATTGAAAGCTTATCGTAAATAGCCTTAAATAATAAGTTCTGTTTGATTGCCTGATTGAGTAATTCTGCTCACATTTTCTAATTAGTCTACTGATTGTATCAAGCTCGAAAAGTATCAGAAAATACTAAAGACTTTTTAAATTAGCCTGAAACACCTTTTTGACTTCATTTTCTATAGGAATTTCAGAAATATATCTAAAGGCTTGATATTAAGATAATTGTAGTTCTTTATTTACGTTCCACTAAAGAGACACAATTAGCTATTTGCGAAGATCTGGTAAACAGGGTGAGGGTGATCTGAAGAAACAACAGTTTTGATCCTCTGCAGAGGGGAGGTCCTCCCCGCTTTAGTAGCCCAACAACCTGCTTTATGGTTGAACAGTTTAACGTGGACCAATGGTCCCTTTACAGGTTGATCAAAGTGGTCACCCACCCACTTACGGACCTCACTTAATGATGGCTTTACTTCTTTGCTTGCACCGTGTCTAATGGTCAGCACATTCCTTTAAGATCAACTTATAAATCAGCCCATTCTATAATTATGACGAGTATCACTCATGAGTAATAAGTACTATCCTGATTAACGAGCGCAATTCAATAGTTAAAATCTTTGTAAATAGAACAGGCGTCTCAAGGTTTCGCAATTTTCCCACTCTCCGCACATCTCCGTTATTTATTTCTAATAGTTTCAGATGTAGACAAAGATCACCTGGTAGTGATATTTTGAAACTCTCCGTCTCTCCACTTTGATTAGAAAATCTTGTCTCTTTCTCACGGCACTATGTTTTAGTAAGAAATTGGAATATACTTGCTAGGGGAGAAAAATATTTGCCGACGGAGAGGGGAAAAATATGGGGAGTGAGGAAATCGCGTAACTTGATACGTTTGTTCTATTTACAGAGTATATTCAGTTATTCTATTTATTTTGTCTTCCGAATTTAATTGTTTATAATCTGTAACTATTATGTGCAAATTTTAATGAGACTTACGAATGTTAGATGAACAGTTCATGGCATCAAAATATAGATTTGGGTTGAGCTTGTTCTTGAACTCGTCTTCTACTTCAACACTAAATCCGTAGTTCTTGTTGGTGTGCTGAAACCAATGGCTGAGGGAAAGGGCTACGTTGAACTGAATCCACCCCTTATCATCCAATCGAATGGGTTTGGAATCCACTAATCGTTTCCGTTCTGAAATGAAAATCTTGTTAATGGATTTTTTTTATGGAGTATTCGGCATGTTAAGAAATGTGTTTGGCTAATATATTTTCCGCCGTTCGGGAGAGGTTGTTTTATTATATCCGAATTTATATTTGGCTACCAGAAAATATTCCATTTAATGTCGTATGGTATGGAAAAACATTATTCAAAGATTTCATTTACACTCATGTCCATAAATTATGGATAATTCAGAATCACACGGAAAATGAACTAAGTAAAAATTTCATTTGTGGAATTACCACACAAATCTTCAAGAATAATACGCAAAAAGCACCATGAAATCCCTACTTAGAATATATATAATTATTAAATTAGATAATTATTTATTAAATTAGATAATTTTGTTTAAGTATAGAATTTCTTTACAATCTTTTTCCATACTTTCTTTAATAATTTCAATCAATTCTTGAAGAATGGAAAATTTATGAGAAACAAGCAAATGTTTTAACACATTTTTTTTAATAATAATTATTCAAATTAATAATTACCAGATGAATTCTATTTTTTTACTGTATTTATAAAATTGGTATTTTCGGAATGCTACGAGAGCTGCTTCTTAAGTAAGATTCGTTTTGTTGTGTACACTGATAGGTGTCATGTTCTAACATTCCTTGGGAACAACTGTGCTCAGTTACAGCTGTTGTAAGTAACCTGTATGGTCAGTTCAGTGACTTTAAAATGTTCATGTTTAATAGTTCACCCGCCGCGTATGAGGTATGGTCGGTGATCCGCATTTAGTCGGCAAAAAACCTGTCTGTTGCATACATTCAACTGCAGATTTGTAAAGTTTAAGAAGCTTCCTACTGGCATGTTGACATGAAATTTTGCTAATCCATGACAATGACGCTTTCTACAGCTCAGTCCCGAGCTTTAATGGACTTTTTTGGCTGGGAAGTTCTGGACCACCCCTCAATACAGCTCAGACCTTGCGCTAAGTGATGCCAGTACCTGCCTTGCGCCAGTACAACGATGACGAAGACGTGAAAACGATCGCGACCCCTTGGTTATCGGAGCAGGCGGCAAGTTATTATGACGAGAGTATTCTAAATCTAGTTATAATTAGATATGATAAGTATTTAAATGAAGTTGGCAATTATTTAAAAAAAAAGAGAAACGTATGTAGAATCAAAAAATAAATTTGCTTCATGAAAAGTTTTTTTTTTCGTTTTGTTTTTATTTTCAAACGGTCCTTAATTAAAATAACAGCTTTCGTATTATCGCTCTTCATATGATATTTCATGTGAAT
This sequence comes from Parasteatoda lunata, assembly GCA_949128135.1. Classification (NCBI taxonomy): domain Eukaryota; kingdom Metazoa; phylum Arthropoda; class Arachnida; order Araneae; family Theridiidae; genus Parasteatoda; species Parasteatoda lunata. The sequence goes on from OX421975.1 coordinate 110,474,853, forward strand.
TTACAAAGTACCGTCAAACGGGGTGACTAAGTTCCATACGGGGTGACTCGGTGCCATCCTGGGTTTTCGAACTCAAGCGGCTGATGGTGCCAGAGGAAGGAACCGATCGAAAAAGGAAAACTACCGGTAGGTAGCGGACGGGCGATTTTAACTGGGGTACTACACCAATCAAATTGTAACCTACCATTGTTTGTGTCGACGTGGATTTGTGGTGATGTGATCTGGAAAAGAAGTGTGGTCTGGTAATCATATTTCGGAAGCAGCCAGGAAAAAGGTAAGTTCAGTTTTTTGCCACCAAACTGTCAAAGAAGTTCTACATGCTTTGACCTTTCAAAATGATTTTTTGTTTACCAGTTATAACCCTTAATTCAATTTTCGATGAAGTATGGGGTGACTAGGTGCCATCTTGTTTCGCAGTGTTTTGGTCATTTTTAAGATTCTAGAGTGTTTATTGTTTAAGTGGAGAGACAGTCTTTGATTCATTGCTCTTTTTAAAAGCATCAACAATTTAAATGATCGATTTTATGACTTGATCAGACTTACCACTTTACCAACCTAAGATCAAACATCCAAAAATATACGTATATCGATCATTAGGACATGTAGTGACCATTAATTGGTCATTAAATAGTTGTAATTTTTTTTAAAAAAATTCTTCGTATCAAAACTTAATGATTTTTTTTTGTGTGATATTGCACGTTCTCTCTTCTGGTGTTTTCATTTCGGTGCTTTTATTCCGGAGCTTTTTTCTCATGATTCATAAGACAAATGGTGTAATAATGGTGAGAAAGAAGTAAAATTGTTCACATGCGTTCTGTAAGCCTCTCGTAATTTTTATGAATGGTATTACAGATGTTTGTTTTTTGTTTAATAAATGGACTTTATTTTTAAGTCATGTCTGTTTTGTTTCTAAACCTTTATTCTCCGGAACTGGCATATTCTTTATGTATGAACATGAGAGTAGATCACGTGTCTGTGTTTTTCTCTCTTTATATAGCAACTATTCTTTCCGCTCAGTAAGTCAAGCACCAATTTTCTTAGGTGACACACTTTATATTCTTTCACGAAGATTTCAATTCTTACTCATTTCTTACTTAACACAAAGACTGACACGAAGCAATGTAAACTAACTTATTATGCATGGAAGTGCACAAAATAAAAATATATCACGATAACAATAAAATATGTAAACAAATAATAAATGTATGTAAAATAAAAGACGAGAAAGAATTATATTTCAACACATTCTATGCGTGATACATAGCTGTATTTAATTAACTTCACGTTAATTAACATTCTAACTTACGTGGAGAAATTTAGCTCAACTTTAACACGCCATTTTGTTTAGAAACGATCAGCTGCACTAATGTTTTGTTTCAAGGAAATATTTAAGAAAAAAATACCCTATAAAATATTCTACAATATGCAGAAAAATACTAAAAATTGAAATGTATCATTTTTTATGTAATAGTTAGAAATAACTTATAATATTAATTTACCAATTGAATTTTTTTTAATAAATATTTTGCTGCATTTATGAGTTTATTTCTCTAAGCAAAGTAAAAATTGAATTTTCTGCCTTTAGTTAAAGATCGAGTAGCAGGATATTATATCTGATTTCGACAACTATGATTCAATGTGTCCAAAATCGGGTTCAAAGCTTTGTATTTTTTTGCTTTCGAAATTTGTTTATGTCTGCAATATTTATTTATTTATTTATTGCTCTTTAAATAAAGCCCAATAATTTTCGAAACAAATTTCAAGAGATTTGTTTCGAAATGTTTGTTATTTTAAGAGAATCGGAAGGAATCTTATTAGGGTAATAGTTGTTTTTTTATTTCGTTCCTTATCATCACTTTCTGATCAAGCCTGCTCCATCTCTTCTTTACTGCTAAATGGTACGAAAAATAACAGCTTTTGCCAAAAGAGCATCACAACCCTTTCAAAAAAAAAGAAGAAAAAAAACTTTGCATGATTTTTAAACAATTGGGTACTTGCACTTCAAGAAGAAGACCTCACATACCCACACATGTGATCTATAATGTCAGCACCAGCTAATCATTATCATTAAAATGGCGTATAAAAGTTGAGTTGAGTTTCTCTGCATAAGTTAGAATGTTAATGAACGATAAGTTAATTAAATACAGAGCCGTATAGCACATCGAATGATTTGAAATACAGTAAAACCTGTTTTTGTGCGGTTCTTTTTTATGCGATTTTGTTTTTGTGCGATTTTATTTTTGTGCGGTTTTTTTTGTGCGATTTATTTTTATGCGGTATATGAATTTTAGCTGCGTTAGCACCAGTTTAATATTTCCTATTAATGTGTACATATACATGTTGTGGACGAACTCTGATTATGTGGCCTCCTTGACAACGATGTATCTGGACTTCGCGATGCTCTGTTCATTTATTTTAAACTATCTCCTGACACGGCAGAGTCAGTTAGGTACATAATGTCGCTCGACGCGCGAACAGTATACGCTTCGTATTCAGAGTTATATATACGATTCACGTGGTTAAGGATTCATTTTATAGTGAGATTAAAGGTAAATAAATTAGTTACTTTTGTTTCTATTTATATGTAGTTTTCATGATTTTTATTTTTAGACATAAGTACTCACTTAAAATGAATAATTATAGCCAAAAGAAAGTAAAAAGACAGACAATTTAACTATTTAATGTATAGCTAGAAAACTTCACCATGTATATGTACAATGAAGAATTAAATCTTTTTACAATTTCTTGAGATCAAATTTAATTATTTAATTTAATTGAAAGCATTCTCTCATCTATTTCATAAATCATTGATGTATTTTCTAAGTCCGACTTTTTTTATGCGGTCCCTATCCACCGCATAAAAATTTTTTTAGGTAGTATATCGTACAAAATTGTTTATTATATGTATAAATTCATACAATTTTTGAATATTTTTTTGTGCGATTTCTTATATGCGGTCCCTATCCACCGCACAAAAACAGGTTTTACTGTATACATAATTCTTTCTCGTCTACTTCTTTTACGTAGATTTATTATTTATGTATTTTATTGTAACCGTGATATATTTTTGTTTCGTGTACCTGGCAACTTCGATGCATGATTAGTTTGTTTTTGTTCCACATGGCTTCGTGTCTGTCTTTGTCTTAAGTATCTATGTAAATATATTCTAAAAGAATTGAAATCTTTGAGGAATATTTGTGAAAGAATTTAGAATGTGTCACTTAAGAGAATTGATACTTGACGGGCTTGGCTTACTCTAAATAGAATGGAAAGAACAACTGCTAATGTAAACGTTTGAACAACCCATCAAGATCGAGATACTACGTCACTTGCAGGTATCTCAATAGAAGGGTTATAAAATATAAGCCGCATTCCATTTTGCAAAAACATAATTTTCATATTAAATGACGACATTTTGATCTGAATTTTTTAAAATACATGCTTTCTTAAAATTTTTTTTTATTTGAAATATTTCTATTTTACCTAAATATAAATAAAACAGTGCATTTGATAGTGATTGTTATATATCTAGTGATGTTAATAAAACAATTTACTTCACCCATTTGACAAGTTTGTAATTTATTTAAAGATGTTAATGAAACAATTTACATATTTAGTTTAAAAGTTTTTTTCGTATGTCTATAGAGAGATTAATAAAACTGTATGCTATTTGAACTTGACAATGTATGTAAAATACATTAACAAAACAATTTATTTATTGAACTCAACAATGTTTGAAATATATCTAGATAAGACAGTTTACTTTTTGAATTTGCAATGTTTACAATATATCGAGAGATCTTGTTGAAACAATTTATTTATTGAATTCAACTATATTTGAATTACATCTGAAGTTATTAACAAGGCAGATGAATTTTTGCAATGCTTGTGGTAAATCATTAGACGAAACACTTTACTCGTTGAATGTTTGAAATATATTTAGAGATATTTAACAATGTTTGAATGTCTATAGTATAGAGATGTATAAATAAGACAACTCTTACCTTTTCGATTGAATTTCAAAGGTTTAAGATACTGATAGATTTGGACATTGATAGTTTGGGAGTTGATTATATCTGTCGTTTTCTTGAACAACCTTAGAATGGCCGTCTTTATCGTCACATCAGAAGGATAAGAATTGAAAGGAAGATCGTAAAATATTCGAAGGCCATCATTCGAATCCCACAAAGATTTGTCAGTATTGTTAGGGATCGCACCTGTGAAAACGAATTTTTCAGAGACAGCCATTTTCTGATTGAAGATAATAATAAAAAATTTCATGGTGTTGATTCATTTATATAATAAAGCTAATTTTAAGTTTTATTGAAAATTTATTTTATAAATCTCTTATTACTAAAAATTACCATTAACCATACAGCGCAATACAAAAATTTTAGTATTTTTTAGGCATAATTTTTTAAACAAGGCTCTATAGTGCTAGTGGTTAAGGCTCTGAGTTTTTGTTTTAAAACTAATTTTATATATCATTTATTACTTATTTTGTTAATGAAGACGACAGGTTACAAACCACCTGTTGCACTACATAGAAATGTTCGGCTTAGAATACGCAGACTAATTTTTTCAAAGCTTTATAATTCATGAGGTATTGAGCTGCCATTTCTGTAGGTCCGGAGTTCTAAGCCTAAAGGTGGCCTACCTAGCAGCAAATTTATTGACACCTGCTTGCAAGGGAAATAAACGTGATCGGCGAGTAACACTGACCCTATTGCCATGGATCTCGAAATTAGGAACCCCCATTGACCAAAAGCTTTTTTAAAGCTGTCAGATACACTGCATAGTAAGAAACATAGTATTTTGATTGACTTTATTTGATAATCGAATTTTCACGAAATTAGTTGCTATCATTTGATACGTATAACTTTAATAAGCTTATGAGTGTAAAACTGAAATCAAAGAAAAAAACTAATCCCCCCCCGCGTTTAACTTGAAGTTTGGTAATGCGTAATCAAATTCAGGAATGATTAAATAGAACGATAACGTGGCTCCATTTCGTAATGTAATACTTTAATGTTGTTTTAGGACAGACATTTAGTTTTTGAGAGTGCCTGTCTATGAATTTTAAACTGAGTCTCCCAAAGCTGACCGACTAACTAGGGGAGAAAACGAAAAGGTATAGTATTTGCTACTTTCTGTTTAGGAAGAAATATATTTATTCGGACTTGAGTTTCAGAATTAGTTTCGTAAATTGTCGACAGATGGTGTGCTGACTAAATACACTATACATCTGAAACATTGGTTAAATATTGAAATCATTGTTGAACACATTTTTAGATTAATGTTTTTGGGTACTGTCAAACCATTTCAACTGACATATTTTCATGGACACCTCTTAGTTTCATTTTCAAACTGATGTTGATACAAATGTAATTTTATTCTTTTATAGCAGCGTCATCTATCAGCAAATTTTGAAACTAATTTTGAAATTTGGTGAGATGAGACTTTATTTCCTTAACAAAACGCAGCAAATAGTGCATTTCTATCCTCTTTCTTTGATTTATTGAATCGTTGGCGGTCTATTGAAGAATGTTCTATGATAAACACTTACAGGACGCATAGAAACTTCTCATCAAGATGAGACCATCGGCAACATTCTCTTCCTCTTTATTCATCTTCTCTACGAGCTTCGAATAAGACAGTTGCTCATCCTCAGAGAAGAAGGATGTCGTTATGTTGGGTTGCCTGTTCAGGTGGAGATTCTGGAGAATCTGAGCCTGGATGGTAATCAGTCGTTCCTGCTTCTTTCTGTAACACAAAAATACAATCGTTAACATATATTCCACAATAAGTTCCAATATGATGTTGTTGTCGTCGTCGGCCAGTAGGACAGAGGGGGTGCGATAGTTCTTGTTTTCCAGTGGCATCATCTAGGGTCCAAGAATTTGACTTCTTGCCACACCCGTTTATAGGGTGGACCCATTCATACATCCATTTATTCGTCTACAGATCGTAATTTTGACCTGAACTAGAGAACGATCCATCTCCAATTCGGTACCCCCAGAGGTATTGATTTGTTATGGGAATATGGAGGACTTTGTGACCCGACTGATTTAACGTGCACCAGTCACCATTTACTATCTCCGGCCGGCTGGATTCGAACTCCCGTGAGTCCGGCGCCCTGCCAACCAGGCTATCCCTCCAATATAATCTAATGCACATTGGCATTCACGATCTCAAGTACCCGAGAGATTTTTAAAAACAATTTTTTTTACATGAATGTAAATTATAGAGATAAATTAGATTTTCTAGAAAAAGACGTAAGTTAACTGCATCCATGGAATTAGCATCCCTGGATGCTAATTCCAATATTACTGTCTTTATTATTCAATTAAAATTAATTTCAAAAAAAGGATTTATTAGATACTGTAAACTTTTTCTAAAAAATACAATTCATTTAGTAATTGCATTCATTAAGTAATTGCATTCATTATGTAATTGCAAATTCATTAAGTAATTGCAAATTCAAGTAATATCACTCACTTATTATTTACTACTCTGTCAGAAAATGTTTTGATTTAAATAGTTCAATGCGGAACAATTTTTTTTTTCAAGTAAATATACTGTACAACCAAACTAATGATTTAATTAAGTATTTATAACTTCAAAATTTTAAACGACATGCATTTAAGGCAAACAAGTGTAGAATATTGTATAGCTTTAACTATTTTTATCTATTATGCATTTTTATTCAATATGTAAACTTTTTAATTGTTAATTTTCGATGAAACTATGCTTTAAACTTACTTAAGCAATCAGGTTAAAAACCTATTTATAAGGAGTCGCAAATTAATATTTAAGTTAGAAAAAATCAAAAACTAGGTCTCAATCACTTCTACAGAAGGAGGAATTCAAAACATCAAAACCGGTTTGAATGTTAGAGGAAACAAAACGGAGGTAATTATTAGAGACACTCTTCTAAGTTATATCAGGCAATCATACTGGTTTTAATGTTTTTCATCCAGTCTTTCTCAAACTATTTCACGAATTTCGTTAGTTTTTAGTTTCCTTATACTAATTTGCGACCTCTAAATGATAAGGATTAAAAAAAAAGTTCTTTAAGTGAATAGAAGTGAATACCAATTAAATTGCAACAACCATGGGTGCTGCCAGTCATATTTGGACAGGAAAAATAGCCGTGGGTGCCAAAAGATTTGGAACCACAACCACTGCCACGCGCTGATAAAATTTTGTTCTTATGTTTTGATGCCACATCGTCTCGTACTTTTCTCTTCTGGGTGGGCATCTCACCAGAACTCAGAATACAAAAGATGCTGTTCTTCAAATATAAAAAAAAAAATCTTCTTATTTTTTTAAAAATCAGAGTCGGCTGCCATTTGATGTTCTTATTATAGTTTTCTAATGTGATACCTACCCGTCGTATGACGTTTTACTTCGAAAAAGGGGAAAAGCGCGGAAGTGATATTTGAACCTTTTGTTTTTGTCTCACAACTTAGCCTCATAAGATGACTTAGATGCGTGGAAAAATAAAATGGCAAAGGGGGATGTTCTTTTTTTCCCTTCTATTCCTTCGAATTATTTTCCCGCCACGCGTGTCGTATGGGACTGGTTGCATGACGTAACTGATTTGTGGGAAAAAGAGAGCGATTCGCAGACTCTAAGAAAAACACGCAAAAAACAGTCTGCAAAGGTGGTACATAACACAGTTCTTTGCTTCTTCAGCTTTTTATGTCACTTACTCATTTTCAACCAAAGGAAGCGTGACATTTTCTCTTTTTTTTTCCTTTTTCCCTCCCCCCGTAAAAAAACGTCTCGTGTCCTTGTTGTTTCTGACTTTCCCAGACTGCTTTTACTCTTTTGGATCAAAGAACGAATGATTCTTCGAAAGTTGTTTTGAGACGCCTTTTTCCAGGTATTGATGGCAACAGTTCTGCTAGCTTTTTTTTTTTTTTTTTTAACAGTCTACGTTGAAGTTGTAAGCTTAGCTTAAGTTGTTTCTTTTAATGATGTGCAACATTTGTCAAACAAAAACGAAGAGGACCCAAGATCATGTCTGGACCAGAGTTGACATAAAAATATCCTTAAAGATAAACGGAACAAGGATTTAACTTAAGCGGCAATGGTGTAAATAACACCCCCTCGGCCCTCAAGGTTTGAAGGCGCCTGATCCAAAAATATTGCATGGTGGTGCACAACCTGCGGCCGCGGTAGCACCTAAACATATTAAAAAAAAATATTCTAATTTTTTATCCAAAAATTCACTTTATAAATAAAAATAACCCTTAACTAGTGAGTTACTTCCTTGTATTATTCATTTCAATATTGTTATTCAGTTCCAATTTAGCACTTTTTCTAAATTCTGCCTTTTCATCGTGATTATTAATTCTTTATTCATTCATATACAAATAATTTAAATTAAGATCGATAAATTAATATTAATTAAAATGAAATGAATGATTATAAATTCCTAAATGTCTTTTCATAGTGTTTCTATCTCATATTGTAATTTTAAAAAGTTGTGTTAAGTCTGAGATAGGGCGCATTTATAATTCTCGCAGGGGGGGGGGGGGCATCTACGTTTGAGGTTTTGATAGCTTACTGTATTATTTTGAGGTTTTGATAGCTTAGTGTACTACGTATACCACAAGTTGGGCAGGACCAACGATTTAAGGGAAGAAGACAAAGAAGCGAAAGAGGAGAATCAAGGAAAGAAGACAAAGAAGCGAAAGAGGAGAATCAAGGAAAGTGAAGAAAGGCAACTTATTTGACATATTGTAGAACAGAAATGAATTTTTTTTTAAATGTATATCTTTTTAAAGAGCTTTCTATCGTAGTGAACCACAGAATCGAAATAATATGCCAGTTTGAAATCTTCGTCAAATTTAATACACTCATGTTTCGCATGCTTTGTTCCTTCCTTAATAAAAACTGACTTTTCTGCTTAGCTTTCCAACCACCCGCCAATTCATCGTGGTTGAATAATTATTTTCGGATTCGGTAAAATCGTGAGCGCTGACCACAATGCTGACGTAAAAAATACCTCAGTGGTAGCCGTATCATGGGTTAGAATCTCCTTGCTGTCGTGCTAGGGGTGAGAGGTTTCCTCTTCATGTAACGCCAAACGCCGGTTAGTTGTATCAGAAAGTGAAGTTTGTTTCAATGTTTGATCCATGATTTTATTTGTCTTAAGTTAATTAAATTATATGTAATTCAACGTGGAAAGTCGTAAACTGAAAAAAATGAGTCGGCTGTTCCACACCGGTCATAAAAATTGATTCTTACACTGAAACAGCTCAGTGGTTCGAATCATTGATTTAAATTATCGAGTCAGTAATTAACACGTGAATCAGTCGAATACATATTTTTTCACATTAAAGGAAACTGAGATTGTGCTGCACCTATTAAAACACTTTATTTAGAACACTGCATAATTTTTGTCATTTGGCAAACAATGTAAAAATCGTTAGAAGAGCAAGAGGAAAAAAAAAAGAAAAAAAACCGAATCAATTCCCAACTCTTCTATTCAATCGAATATATTTGAGTCAAGACAAACGTTCTGAATATTAAAATTAAACGAAAATGAATTAGAGACATCTATTAAAACGCGATCGAAACGAGTTAAATTAGTACGTGATATTATTTTATGTCATTTGATGAGGGATGCGAAGAACAGGAAGAAAAAAAAACGTATTTATTTTAGTTCTGTGTGTGCAGCTGTTCGTACCCAATCTAACAATTAAAATTGATTCTTACACTTAATCAGTTCAGTAATTCCAATAATCGATTTGAGTTACCGAATCAAATACCAACTCTTGTGTTCAATCGAATATATTTGAGTCAAGACAAACGATCTGACTATTAAAGTTCATTCTTACACTTAATCAGCCCAGTAGTTCCTATGATCGATTTGAATCACCGAAACAATTACCAAATCTTTTGTTGAATCGAATATATATTTTAGTCAAGACAAACGATCAGAATGTTAAAATTGAATGAAAATGAAATGTAGACATCGATTAAGACGGGATCGGTTTTAATTAGTATGTGATATTATTTTATGTCATTTGATGAGGGATAAGAAGAACATTAGACGAACAGAAAAAAAAAGCACGTCGTATTTATTTCAGTTCTGTCTGTGCAGCAAAACTTGTGGTATGACAAACGATCTGACTATTAAAATTGATTCTTACTACGACCCCAGACACAACATCGTAAAAATAACAAGGTGCGATGGGGAGGGGGAAGAGGCCGGCGCGTACTCTTCGAACTTTTTTGCCAGACGTTCGGGACATCTGCCAGAGCGTGAACATCGCAACGTAATTAATTATATTCTTATTTTGTGTCTCCTTCCATCTCTTTAGAACACAGATTTTGATAAAATGTTCCAAAGGCACCACTTTTGATATCCTCTATTCGAAACAGTGTTTAAGAGTATTTCAATTTCGATTGTTATTGCTGGCGATAATCATCGATCTATTTATCATCATATATATATTATCTTAATTGAAGAAAACACAAGTCATTTCAACAGACGAGGCACAAGTTGGTTTCTTTTAAGTTTTATTTAGCATCTTATGAAAAATTCTTAAGGATTAAGTTTTCCTTATCAGGGTCTTGGCTATTCGGACAGTAGTTTTTCTAGCAGTTACATCATGAAAAAGCCACACATTTCCCGCTATTTAGCCAGGTATTCTGAACGGGTTGCAAGAATATCTTTAACTTAATCAAACGGGAGAATTATTTAGAGATTTTGATACGTTCCGATAGGGAATTTTTGAACGATAGGGATAGGGAATTTTTGGATTTTGTCAAGGAATTTTTTTCTAAAAATTATTTCCATTAACTTCATAAAGCTATCTTTTAATTGGCAACTTGACTTTTAATGGCTTTGTGTAAGAACAATTTCTACATCTTAAAATTAATATAAAAGCTATATCATAAATGAAGTGAAAGGAGATTACCTTTCTCTGTTGAGAAGTTGTAAAGCATGAATGAGATGATCATTCTCCAAATCTGACAAACTCGTGTTGGAAAGATTCGAAGAAATATTAACCATGGTGTTCATGTCCACTTCAGCCATAGATGAAATATTTAAAATTCTGACAACATTGGGACGCAAGAACTCGGGAAGCGTCCCGTATCCACATACATAGGCAAAGAGGCAAAAAAAGTACAAGCAATACATTTCCTGAAAAAGGAAATCAAAATTTGGAATGTAAGATAGAATGTTTTTGTGAGAAATTATGACTGTACTATGTATAATATAATCTGCTAAAGAAAGTGAAGTGGTGCAATGACATATTTTGGGTTCACTCTAAACATTAAGGATTTTTTTATTTTCAAACTAGGGAGTGTTCACTGCCGCTTACCAACCCCGATGATTGTTTTTTTGACAGAAAACAGTTTTTCTACTAATGTTAAAATTATTCTCTTAACATACTAAAAAGAATCCAGTTTGCTTACATTTGTGCCTCCCACGTTCAAATATTAATATCTTAATATCAAATATTTAGATCTATTGAAGTCATTTTTCTAAGTAACCATTTTTGAAATAACATTTATATTGTTATTACATTATATTGTTCAAACAAATTTGATGAGTTCACAACCGTTATTTAATATTTTCTCTTAACAAATGGGCGGCTTGCATCTCATTGTGCATGAAGCTGATCGTTTAGTTCTAAATCATTTAACAGATCTCTTTAATTGTAATTTATAGCAGTTAATTTTATTGGCACAAAAATAATAATTGTTAAATGGTTAAAAAGATTGGAACACCTTTCTACATAACTTTATCTTAAAATGTAGCGCAGAATTGCATTATAATAATAGTAAAAAACAAAACTTGTGATCGCCGCAAGGCCATCACAATTTTCTTCATTTTGTAGTGAATCGAATTTTTTTTATATATTTTTTTTTATAAATATTTAGATCTATTGATGAACAAAAGTAATATCTTTTTAAAATATCATTTATATTGCAATAATATTATATATCATTCAAACAAATTAGATGAGTTCACAATCGTAACTTAATATTTTCGCTCACCTAGCTGGTGTATATATAATACTATTTTAGCTTGCATCTCATTGTGCATGAAGCTGATCTTTGAGTTCTAAATCATTTAATAGATCTATTTAAGTGTTATTTATAACAATATATTTTATTTTATAACCGTCGTTGAACAGCCGGCCCAATTTCATGGGTTTACGACTACTAATGTTCAACTCCGCAGCCTTGTAATTTTGAACCAAACCAGAAGACAAGGAAACTCCTGGATCAGTACCCCCAGAGGTATTGATTTGTTTTGGGAACATGGAGGACTTTGAGACTCGACAGATTTAACGTGCATCAGGCACCATTTACTGCACGGGGACTCTTCGGCCGGCGAGGATCGAACCCACGACCTCTTGGACATGGGCCCAGCGCCCAGGCTATATAACAATATATTATTGTTATTTGCGCATAAACAATAATTGTAAAACGGTTAACAAGATTGGACCACCTTTCTAAATTACTTTATCTTAAAATGTAGCCCAGAATTACATAATAAAAATAATAATAATAACAAACAACGATTCTCTTAGTTTAAACTCTTGAATTAAAAGCGTAATAATAGCAGTACAGGAAAATAACTTTGAATTAAGGATACAAAACTATTTATAGAAAAACAATACTATTATGACTTTTATTAATTGAATTAATTGAAGAAATTTTATTTATTTATTAATAACAACCAAAACAATAAGGGAATAAATGAGGAAAATGTGGATCTTACCATGTGATTTTCCGGCCAATAAAAATGCACCGAAAACAATTTAAAATGGCAACATCATCATTCGATTTTTATCTGTAGTGGGAAACTTTAACTTCACAACAATTTAAAAATTATAAAATTTTAGACCATTCACGACTTTTAATTATTGAATAACGTTTGCGAATAAACGGGTTGGGGAGAAGGGGGATAGTGTTGATACTATTTACAAACTAGGAAGGAAAGTTTATTCAATTTCGAATGTATATTATTATTATTTTTTTAAATTTAAAACTTCATTTTTAATTATACTTAACAGGCACATTTATTTCTTCAAAAGTTTCGGATTTCTTCATCTCACTTTTCTATTTTTCTTACAAAAGCATTTAGCATTTTCTTATCATTGGAAAAATTGAACATTTTTTTTAATGATTGATGTCGTCGTTCACTTTTTAATCGGTTATTTACTGCACTCACTGTGAAAAATGCATTTCACGAAACTTTCTTCGTTTTTTACGAAACCGTTTCTTGTTATAGGCTCCGAGCGGACGTTTCGTCAAAGTGACGAAATAACTATCGTCACTTCTCCAGGGAAACGAATTTCGTCAGTAGTAAAGAAATATTTTGTCTTTCTATTCACCCCCTAAAAAATTGTCGAATGTACCCAATAATCACTTTATCATGGGGACCAACCAGTCACACCTTAATAACAGAAGATAAAGAGATAACTCATGCCCGAAACGGGATACTACTTGGTACGAGGTACCACCACCACCAATCAGTCCGATCGACTACCAGTCTTTATCCTAGTTTCGTCATTCTAGTTAACAATCTGCCACAATGCAATTACTATGAGGTTTAGAGTTGAGGAAACATTTTCGTCCTTTATTTGAGAGTTCCCATTTCTTCACAAATCACGTGATTTCTTGACGAACTAATTCTCAAAATTAACGAAATATAGCTCAAGGATTTCCGAATTGTCGAAAGTGACAGTTTTATTTTTGAAAATGCTTGACATATCAAAATTAAGGGAATGATCACACTATACATTTTTAAACTTTTTTTTTAATCCTGCAAGTTTGAGGAGGGAAATTTGACGATTTATTTGCATTAGGTTTATTTTATTTTATTGTAAATTTCTGCGTTTATTATAACGACAAGGATAGATTCTTCTTTTCCTATTCGATCAACTGCTGATTTAATTCATTAGGAGGATTTCTTGGAAGGATTTTATCCCTCTTAACCTCTAAGTTTATGTTTCTTTATTTCACTTTTTACAACCGTCATTGAACAGCTGACCCAATTTCGGGTTTACGACTACTAACTCCTTAGCCTTGTCCTTTTGAATCTAATCCAGAAGACAAGGGAACTTCTGGATCAACTATTGAGAGAAACTTGCCTTCGTAGAGGAATTTTTTGATGGCACTAACCGGCATTTACGTTACATGGAGTAAAACCACCCAGGGTTAGGCTGACGGTGAGGGGATACTACTGTCTCATGATCCGTCTATCATTGAGGATATTTTACGTCAGCACTGTGGTCGGGCCGCGCCAGATGCGGAATTCGAATCCCAGCCATCGCTCTGATTTGAATACGGTTCACGAAACGAAACCAGCCAAATGGTACCTTTAGAATTAAAAATTTAAAAATGCGACATTTTTCGGCACTATTCCGCGTGAAAAATCCGCATTAAAGCATTAAATCAGCATTAAGCTCTTGACTTATCTATTTTGTACCATTTTCCAGATTACGCCCCCCCACCCTCCAAATTCTGAAGGTCAAGAATACAAATCCGATCAGAAAAAAGAAAAAATCCAAGAAAGCATAGTTTGTTCCAAGATAGCATTCTCCTCATCTGATTTCGTAACTTCTAATATGTTCTGACAAAAATACATTTGGTAATAACTTCTGATTAAATTAATGAATCTATTTAAGTTAAACCACTCGAGTCAATGACGTAATAAAGAACAATCTGATCATTAGGTAAGAAGATATTCCGTTTTTTATTTTAAGCACTGTATTTTGTTTTAGTAAAGTAAATTTATTAAAATGCACTAATTGTATAATAACGATCTTCTTTCAAAATTTTAGTTTATTTAATGATCTCCTTAAACATTTTTTTTTTTCTTTTGCCACATTGTCTTGACTTTTTAGAAAATAATAGTTCCCGTAAAATAGTAGATGTCTAAAAGTAAATAGTTTTGCATTTATATTTATTGTTAGGAGGTAGTAATATGAATGATCACACAAACATGAAATTTTAAATATTTTGAAGATGGTTAGAGAAAATTAATTCGAAAACTAAGCACTTATGGCTTGAAGCAAAAGAAAGGAAAAAGATAAAATTAGATCCTTGGATATTGAAGGAAATATGGCCAAAATAAAAAAAAATTTTAACCGTAAATTTTTTTTTTCGAATTTCACACTCAAAATGCTTAATACATTTGTAATGATTCTAAAGAAAGATCGTAAAACAAGGCACGATAAAATATCTAAAAAACTTAAATTATACAAATAAATTTTTACTTCAAAAACATAGAGGCCCTATGTGGAACTTTGAACAAATTTGGAACTTGAAGCTACAGCCTCAGCAGCCCCTCTTTTAATTCGCTTCTATTTTTCCGAGCTTGGGACAAAAATTAAAAGAAAGAGTTAAATTGCATCAAAGTAGACTTGTCCACTCTTTCGTGAAATTGTCACGGTATCAAAAAAACGAGCATCACACACAAGGTTAAAATAAAAACATTTGAAATCAGCTCATAAAATATTTTTATAACATTTATTTATGTATGTTTTTTTACGACGTTTATTTTTAAATCATAAAGGTTAAGATTATATGTATATCATTTAACTAACATTGAGTTTTTAAAAAAAATTCTATTTTATCAGTGACTTAGGTACTTCTGGGAACGATCAATCCACTGCGGGACAAGAGACATAAAGAGGCTGAATTGAAATTCAATATGATTGGATATGATCTAATCCAAGAAAACTAGTCACTACTATTCCTCATGTTTTCTAACAGCTCCGCAAATATTACTTTTTTTTAAAAAAACTGTATTTTCAGGTAATAAAATCCTATGATTTGATCAAAAGTTATTCCTTTTTTTTTTTGTTGTTATTTTGTACACCCTATACTTTAAATGATGTATCCCTATACTTTAAATAGCTTCTCCTTTTATTAGCTCCGATAGTGTAGATATACTTCTCTTTTAGAATAAAAAATATTAAACAATACAGTTTTTTCTATTCAACTACTTTTACGTTCCCTCTAAAGGTTTGACCAAGTACGTTGATTTTGTGTAATTAAATGACAAAAAATGTCTTACAGGTAGTTCAACACTTTCATTTCTTTGGAAATTTTCCGATTTGTACAAATCTTTGGATAAATTAATTTAAAATATTTAAAGTAATGTAAAAGTTCGTATGATTCGTACTGTATAATACCAAAAGCTTTATAAATTAAACATTAGAAACTAATAAATGAACACGAAAAATTACTTTTTTGCGGGACATTATCTGAGGATAAATGAATTTGTTGGGTAAAATTGTGTTATTTTGCATGAATGTTGCTGGTAACTTGTTGGAATGCGTAAAAAAATGTCATTAGTGCAATGGGGCTTGACTGCTTACTGGACTTTATTGGGTTCGTATATAAGTAAAAAAAATTCAAAGATAAATTATTACGAAAATAAAATAAAATATATGCTTATTTCTAGGAAGATCGTTTTCGTTACTAATACCTTTATACATTGTTTAAAAATCGTCTGCACTAATTGATTAACATACTTAAGTTTAGATTTTCTAAGGAACCCCAGATAAAAACAGTGAAAGTTTTCTTTTTCTTTTCCTTCCACATTTTTTTTTTTTTTAAATTTTTAAAGATGATTTAGTTTTAAAAATAATATTTTTAGAGTAAAGAACTATTTATGATAAAGTCAGAAAAATAACAGATTTTGTAAGTATGAAATTGTTTCGGTAAAACTCTAATCAGACGAAATTAAACTGAATTAAAAATCTGAAATCTAATCGACGATTTTTTTGTTGTAAAAAAGAGAAAAAGAGTAAATATCTATATTAACCAATGCTCGTTTAAACTCACCACAGAAAATATGAATTACTTTTACTCTTAAGAATCTTTTAAGGAGCAATATACTTTTAAATTAATTCCGATTAAATTTAAATTGCAAAGTAAAAAAAAAAAAAAAGGAATTAGATAGTTATCCTTTTATATCTTTAAGAAAAGCGCACTTGCTAGAAGTTTAAATGTAAGCCTTAAAAAAGGAAAAAAAATTTAAAAAATTGGAAATCATGGAAAATTTTAATTTATGTAATTATAAATTAATATTACATTTACATTAAATGAACTCCTTAAAAATAAATTCATAATCTAAAATGTCATGTAAAAATTTGTCTTAAATTAGAATAAACATGCCTTTTAATGTTGTTGGATGTAAAGTATCATTTGATTATTTTTCTCTCAATATAATCTGATTTTAAGATTTGAATGATCTTAATTTATTTGGTCACAAAACAAATTAATTCCAAATTATGTTTAATCAAACAGATTTCACTAAATAAAATGTATTTTCAATCTGTTGCTACAGATTTAAAAACAAAAAATGAGAAATCATTTAAATAATTTCATTTTCTCACTTCTTTCTTCTCTCTCTTTTTTGATAGTCGTCAGAATTGCGGACAAATTTTAAATTTATCAATTGATATATAATCAGTTGAATATTAAATTGATTTCACGAATCATTTGGGTAATTGAATCGCAGTCACAAATAAAGACACAACCAATTTGAAAAACATTATAACCAATTCTATAAAATATGCTTATTTAATTAGGCATGCAAAATATGGATTCATTCAATCGTTTCAATTTTAAAATAATTTCTGGATTGATTTTAACAATTGAATCATCTCAACTCTAGATTATTTTTAATTATATTTATCACTAATAGTATAATAAAAACTTTCGATTGGTAATGCAATCTTCATATTTATTTATTTAATTATTGTCAAGTTACATTTGATATTATTTCACATTGTTCAAAAGGAAAATGTTAAGATAATACAAATTATTTATTTTTTAAATTTTTAATTATTTATTGAGCATATATTTTCGTAATAATTGCCATTAATTTTAATGATCTAACTATAACTTATTTATTAAATTAAATAATCCCAAGAAACTGAACCGGTATTTGACTGACTATTATTTGCTCTTTATAAATGTTTTGAAGCGAATGAAGTTTTTAATCAGGTTATACTTCATGTAGTTAATACGTAACTATCAGGAAAATATTTAAAAATGTCAAAGTTTCCCTTTTTTAATTAACAGTTTAGGTTCCGTTTTATTTATAACCTCTTGTTGTTTGATAAAAAGAAGTGTTTAAAAGCTTTTAATAGTTTATTTTAATTTTATAATTCTGTTTAAACTTTAAAGGTTTCATTAATAAATTGTTTATTAAGTCTCATAAAGTGTTTTATATTTTTTAAGCCAATGCACCACTCTTGCTTAAATTTTAGACAAATAATGCAGAAATTAAATTAAATATATAAATATAATATTCTTGATAAAATAGAAAAAAGTATATTGTTTTTAAAATGCATAAAATACTTATGTATTAATTTTAAGTGATATTATTTTTAAAAAAAACTGTATGTATGATTAAAACGATGTTTATGAAGAAAAAAGAACAACACGTTTTTGATTCTAAAAATAATTTAATTTCTAAAATACTTCTTTTTGTATGATATTTTTAATTGATGTACATAGTTTTTTTATTGGCATCTATGATTAAAATGATATGTTTAGTTTAATTCATGCGCATAAAAACTTGTGAATGATTTTTAAAATGAATAAAATTATAAAATTCCTCAAAATGTAAACTTTTTTTTAAAAATGATATGCATGTTTTGTATTGATAAATATCTATGATTAAAATGATGCTTATGAAAAATAATGTGAATTGTTATTTTTAAATCATGTGTATGTTTCTTTTAATCATATGTTTGATAAAAACACGGGTATGGTTTACAAATTTCATAAAACTATAAAATGCTTCGTAATATTTTATATATATATTGACTTTGCTTGTTTTTAATAAATTTAAGTAATTATTTTTTGCTTAAATTAATATGTATTATAAAAAATTTAAAAAACATTAAACCTATAAAAAAGTTCATAGAATATGATTTCTCAAATGATCAGATAAGTTTTTTATAAATTCATTTGTAACTATGAATAATTTTAAAACTGAACAACATTATAAAATGTTTCATAAAACGATGTGCATTTTTTGTTATAAAACTTATTATATTCAATAGAAAAAAAAGGTAGAACATCGACTAAAATTTATAACAAAAATATGAAAACTCAACCAACATTAAATAATGTATTAAATGATTCAAAATAAATGATTTTTTAAATTATCTTTTAATTAATCTGATCTGTGCTGATGAATGAAATTATTTCATAATATAAATGGTTAAATGATTTTGTGATTTTATACATTTAATAAAAAATGTATGACTTTCAAAAATGAATCGAACTTTGCCTGATAAAAAAAATTAAAAATCAATAAACTAAAAAAGTGGTTCGTAATGCGTAATTTTTAAAATTATGAGTATGTTTTCATATGCATGATTTTAAAAATGAATTAAACTATAAAATGTTTCTGTAGATATATAAATGATGTATTTTCTTTTTTAAAATAATATGAGAATGAATAATTTTATAAAGAGTTCTAACACTTACCGGGCTAAGCAGATGATTTTTATTTTATGAGGCGCGATGTCTCTGTTCGAATTCATATACTTGGGTAAAGTGAAGGGAGGTGCGGCCTATGGTAGTACCGCCTATCCGCCGTCATCAAAACTTTCTTCTAAATATTGATACAAGGGAAGATATGAACTTGTCAACGCCTGCAAATCTCCCACACACATTCTTCATGTTTATAATTCATAGTCGGTCTCTTACTTCAAAGTAATAAGTAAACAAGGAATGAATTAACCACTGTACAGAATTTTCTTACGACGAAGAAATGATCGACTTGAATTTGTAAAATTCGATATTTTAATGCAGACACCGTCACACAATCAATATTTTACAATCCTTGTCAATCTTATACAAAATTCGATATTTTAATGCAGACACCGTAAATTTCACACAAACAATATTTAACAATTGTTGTCAATCTCATACAAAACTAAATATTATAATGCAGACACCGTAGACCAGTGTTTCCCCAACTTATGACTTTTGTGTACCCTTTCTAAAGTTTTCATAACGCTGTGTACCCCTAATAAAAAAATGAATGTATTTTTTACTATAAAAAAATTGCACAAAAGTTAAAAATCACAACTGCCTGTTGACACCGATAATTATTAACTGTTAACTCTGCAAAAAATAGCCAAAAGAAAAATACGTAATCGTAAATTTTCATGGCTAGCTTTATTTTTAAATAAAATTTTTTTAAATTTCCGTTTATTGCAGGATATTTCACATAAGAACGCGTACCCCCGCTAAACTGTTTCGGTACCCCTGAGGGTACGCGTATCACACTTTGGGAAACACTGCCGTAGACACACAAAAAATATTTTACAATCGTTGTTAATCTTAAACAAAATTTTTAAAAAAGGCATCGCTGACAACTACGCGCTTTGAAGATAAAAGTTTTCAGTATTAGTAAAAATTAATTCAATGTTAACTATCTGTAAGTGCCAACTACTATTTGAATAACATTTTCATCAGCATTAGTTGTATAGTTAACTATACGTAGCTGTTAACCACGTCTTTTGAAGTATATAATTTTTTTAATGATAGTTATACATTCATTAAATGTTAACTATCTATGATTGACAACTACGCTATTTGAGGATAATTTTTACCAGCATTAGTTATAAACTAATTAATTGTTAACTATCAATGGCTGTTAAACATGTTTTTCGAGGATCGTATTTTTCAGCATTAGCTATAAATTAATTAAATGCTAACTATCTATGAATGCCAACCAAGCTATTTGATGATCAGGATATAAACTAATCAATTTTTAGCTATCAATGGCCTATATTCTTCGTTAACTTCCATGTCAGGTATTTTTAAAGACTCATTTCAGTTTTTTGTACATTGTCCTCAGACAAAATAAATAAAAAAATCCATTTTCAAAACTCCGTGTCTCAGAATCTGTTCATTGCTTCTTTGGGTAGATGAGATGAGGAGGATTTGAACTTCTAAGTATCAAAAATAATGCGTGAATGAAACTTTTAAAAAGCAGCAAAAGTAAAAGAATGGAATTTTTTGTGTCAAAGCGCATCGTTCGTCGCAAAAGAGGAATGCTAAAACAATGATGGCTTCGAGCCGGTGGAACGAGATTTATTTCTATTTTTATTTTATAACCGTCGTTGAACAGCCGACCCAATTTTTGGGTTACTAATATTCAACTCGGTAGAGAGGAAAACCTCCCGCAGTTAGCCTAACGGCAGGGGGACTCTAACTCATGATCCTTCTACCACTGAGGATGTCACCACTGCGATCGGTGAAAACCAACCGGGTGCGGAATTCGTATCGATGATTCGAATCCAGGACAGCTCATGGGAAGGCTATCGTTCAATACCCTGAGACACCACGGCTTGGAATTAGATTTGAGAGTGATTGGATTTAAAAACTAGTAGTCCAGAATAATAATAAAAAAAGGGTCGTCCTGGAGGAATTAAGCCTGGGCTGACGAGGCCAAATAGGTTAATCATTAAATCAATTATGAATTAATTTTTAAATATTTATTTAATGTAAGCAATTCTAAAAATTTTATTTCTGAATTTGTTCATTGTGAGAAAGTGAGTTTTCGAGTATGAATGATTTCGAATGCAGAAATTAATTAGCATATTTGAGGTCTCCTCTTCAAGTCCTAGAATGTGAAGATCCGATCGTTAGATCAATGGTTATTAAGAGTGTTTTAAAATTTTGCTGCGGGAGAGGAATTTCAACAGCATTAGTTAGAATACGTGTGTTGTCAGAACTGTGGTCGGTGAGAGCCGGACACGGAATTTGAAGTGGGGTCAGTGTGGTCTTTATGCACGCATGTGCACAACAGTGCAGTGTCCGTGCGTCCCAAGTACTCAAGGGGCCCTTAAGAATCTTGCTTTTTATAAATTGTATTTGTATGAATTAGTATGAAATAGCCTGGTCGGTAGGGTGCTGGCCCACGTCCAATAGTTC
Source organism: Parasteatoda lunata (assembly GCA_949128135.1). Lineage (NCBI taxonomy): Eukaryota > Metazoa > Arthropoda > Arachnida > Araneae > Theridiidae > Parasteatoda > Parasteatoda lunata. Next base: position 110,496,810 of record OX421975.1, read on the forward strand.
GTGGGTTCGATTCCCGCCGACCGAAGACTCCCCGTGTAATAATAGTGACTGGTGCACGTTAAATCTGTCGAGTCGAAAAGTCCTTCATACTCCCATAACAAATCAATACCTCTGGGGGTACTGATCCAGGAGTTTCCTTGTTTTCTTGATTGGTTCAAAATGACAAGGCTGTGGAATTTAAAATTAACAGTCGTAAACCTAAAAACTGGGTTGGCTGTTTAACGACGGATATAAAATAAAAATTTTATGAAATGATGGCACAGGGGATAGAGCGTTCTCCTTCCAATGAGGTGAACCGGATTTGAATCCCGCCGATGGGTGGTCGATACGAATCCGCATCCGGCTTGCACTGATCACAGTGCTGACGTGAAATATCCTCAGTGGTAGACGGATCACGGGTTAGAGTCCCTTTGCCGTGAGGCTAACCATGGGAGGTTCTCATGGTCTTCCTCTCCATGCAATGCAAATGCAGGTTAGTTTAAATCAAAAAGTTCTCCACTAAGGCAGAATTTCGCCCAATACTTGATCCATAAGTTCCCTTGTCTTCTGGATTGGGTTCAAAATTACAAGGCCACGGTGTTGAACATTAGTAGTCGTAAACCCAAATAATTGCGTCGGCTGTTCAACGACAATTATTAAAAAAAAATTTTGAAAAAAAGTATAAACAATATTGTTTTACATATTTTTTACAATAAATATATTCTATGTTACAAAGTGTGCATTTTGTTATTCTTTCTACAAATAGTAATTGATTATTATGTAAACATCAATGATTTGAATCACCAGGAAGACTTAAAAAGGTTCCACGTTCTAATGAGTTTACTCTCATTTGCGCCTGCAAGGTTCAGACTCGCCTCTAATGTCAGCAAAGTCATAATGTCTCTAAAAATGCTTGACCACCACTAACTATGTTTGGTATTTAAAATTAGTAAATAGAGTAATAATTGAAAGAATTACGTAGCTCTATGGGACAGCAACTCTTGTTATGGATGATGTGCATTGAAAAAGGTTTTAATAGTTTGACAAAATATTTTGTACCATTTTATTTTTTTTCTTCATTTTTTTTTTTTGCCTTTATGTTGTTTTTTTTAAAATTTAATGACCTTTCGTGGTTTTGAAAATTATTTTATTATTTCAGGATTGCAATAGATTAGAATATCTTTTTTTTTTTCCAAATTATTCATAGTTTAAATATGCTTTATTTTATGTTCGTTGAGTTTTTGAGAGAATCAATTAATTTGTTAAAATTATTGTATATCTTAAAAATGGTTTATTTCATGTATATGAAGTTTTTAGGTTCGATTTCAAACAAATGTTAAAGAGGACCGAAACAATTTTACGCCCGGAGACCTAATAGACGGTTCTGAGTGGAGTAGCTTTAGTTTTATGTTTGAAAAACCCTCTCATCTTCCTAATTTTTGATTTCACATGACTGAAACGAATTTCTGACTTTAATTAAACAATAACTAGTATTATAACTGTTTTGTTCGTAGTTTAATCAGTTTCTCTAGATAATGCTTAAACCATTGTAGGTTAAAACATAATAGCATCTAACTCATTACGAATATAAATCTGAACTCATCAGCTAACAAGGATTATTAGCGTGTCTTCGCATTCTCTCAAAAACTAAAATGTTTAAGTTAAAGTTTTATACGAAGCTATTTTACGAGGATTGTTTTTTAAGTAAAGGCCGTTTTGTCCTTGGGAACAGCTGTGCTCAGTTGCAACTGTACGGTCAGTTCTGTGTCTTTCATATTTAACAAATCCACGCATGAAATACGTTCAGTTGATGTGTTCTTAGTCGGCAAAAAATCCGCATACATTCACTGGCAGATTTGTGAAATAACAAAATTCTCTACCATGCTGATAGGGAATTTTGCTATGATTCCTTCCGCAGCTCAGATCCCAGCTTTACTGGTTTCTTTTGGCTGGGAAGTTTTGGACCACCCCTTCCCAGATCTTGCGCTGAGTGATTTTCATCTTTCTCGATATTTCAAACATTCATTTTGGCTGCAACGATGACGTGAAAACGGTCGTGACCTCCTAGTTAACGGAGCAGACGGCAATTTTGTATGAAGAGGGTATTGTAAATCTAGTTCTTAGGTATGATAAGTGTTTAAACAAACTTGGCAACTATGCTGAAAAAAAGAGAAACGTATTCAGGATCTGAAAACAAATTTGCTTCATGAAAATTTTCTTTCGTTTGGTTTTTATTTTTAAACGACCCTCACTTAAAAAATGACGCTCGTACATCCCTCTAATGGCCCTTACTATGTCAGTAGTTCTATAGGTTAGTTTTAGATCTCTAAATAAGCATTTAATTATTAAAACTCACTGGTTGTCAAAATATCTTATTTTAATTTAAAGTGGACCACCCTTGATAACTTTTGATCCTAATGATCGGATCTTCACTTTCTAGTAATCAATCTCAAAGGCTCGAGGAGGGACTTCAAATATGCTAATTAGTAAACGCAGACAAGTTACGAAGTCAGACACAAAAACGTACTTTCACTCAATAAACATTTTTTGACGGTTTCAGATTCCTGAACCCCAAAATAAAAGGGGTTAGCCGCAATCTGCGAAATAGGGTCCCAATAATTTGGTCAGGAGAAGGATCCAACGTTTCGACCGCTTAATGTTAATTTTATTTTTTTATTTTATAACCGTCGCTGAACAGTCGACCTAATTTTTGGTTTTACGACTAATGATGTTCAACTCCGTAGCCTTGTCATTGTGAACCCAATCCAGAAGACAAGGGAACTCCCGGATCAAGTATTGGGAGAAATTTGGTTTTGTGGAGGACTTTCTGATGGAACTAACCCGTATTTGCGTTAAATGGAGACTACGAGAACCTCTCACGGACAGCCTGACGGCAACGGGACTCTAACCCAAGATCCGTCGACCACTGAAGATATTTCACGTCAGCACTGTGGTCGGTGCAAGCCGGAATTCTTATCAACCAGCCATGGCCGGAATCGATTCACCTCATTGAAAAGCGAACGATCTATCGCCTGAGCCATCTCAGCTCCTTCGTGTTAATTTAAATTTTTGCGTATTTTGCTATAATTCGGAAAAATTTTAAGCTAATTGAAAAAATGTTTGGGCACTGTACGCTCAACGCCCATCACGTTTTTTTTTTTTTTTTTTTTTTTTTTTTTTTTTTTTTTTTTTTTTAATATCGAGAGCACGTTACGATAACTATAATTCTAAATTTTACAAGAAAGGTGCGGCTGATTATTTTAAAGCTTAATTTAACAATTCCTGAAAATACTGTTCGAATTTCAAAGTCATTTAATATCTTACAAAGCAACCTCAACCTTGCGTAATGCATTTCTGTACTTAACTGTACAGGTCTTGGAAACAATTCTTCATCTTTCAGAATGCTATTTAATTCTGATGTGGGAAATTTCTTAATGCATCCCTAATCAAAAAAACTTTGTTCATTTTACAAATTTTTCAATTTCGGAAACAATAAAAAAAAAAACTGATAGAGATTTATATGAAGAAAATAGTAAATACTTCATTTTCACCACCAACAATTAAAAAGAACTTGCTTACAAGGTTTAAGGATGTTGAAGACAAAATAGAGATCTACCAGGTCCTTAAATCTTTCTAGATCTGAGTACACGGTGAAAATTTTATTTGTTTCGTACCTCCTATTTTGAGTACTTGGTAAAATTTAGATTCATTATCCAGCTGGCTCCGGGTACTCGGCAGCGATTTTTCAATCCAGCGGTGTTTGATGACTGATTCACCTGTTTGGGATTTTCCAAAATTTTTTTTAAAAACAACTTGATTCATGACTAGTTTTTTAGTACAGATTTCAAATTTTAAAAGAAATAAAAGCTTGTATTATAATTGTGACAATCAAGGAAAAAATCTCTAAGAAAGAGTCGTTATAAAGTCACTGGATTGTAAATTAGCTATCCGGTATTGTAACATGCAAAACAATATAAAAACTGTTTAATTTTCAACCGAATAAATAGTTTAAAGGATACAGTTGTAGGAAAATTTTTTACACGCCTAAATAAGCAAATAATTGAGTTTAATTTTTAGATTTTTTTTTAAAACTAAAGTTTAAAAAGGGATTCTAAAATATTCGGTACAACTTTTAGTTCGCACATAGATTGATTAACGTAAACCTTTGCTATGAAGCAAAGATATCTGCTGACAGTGAACTTTAGATTAAATAATTTTTCATTTGCTTTACTTAAACTTTTAAAAGCATTTATTATCGTCATTTATTATTAGATAAAGCATTTATTATCTAATCAACGCCTAAAATTTTAAGAATATTTAATAAAATGATGGTATGTATTAAAATGAAAATTTTTTTAAATAGCAGGGTTTAATTTTTAATCATCTCATAACTATAAACGTTATTTACATGTAATGAGCTCTATCCTACTTTCGATAATCAATGATCATTGGTGAACAAAAGATTCTTAATGTTACGATTTCATGTTTACTTTTGTTTTGTTTTTTTAAAGTGGCACTTTGCACGAAGTAAGACCACGAAAGCCAGTCATGGTCAGCCCGACGATAAGAAAACTTTAACCATACAGTTGGGAATTATTTTCAACAGGTGCGGTTAAAGTTCGAACTTAAGTGGTTTCAGTGCGATTGAAGTACGATTAGAGCTTGTTACTTACTCGTTAGTTAACGAGTAAGTAACAAGCTTTCTAGTAAAAATTTAGTTCAATATAACTAATGGTCAATTTTATATATGTTACCGCGAATGACAGAGATCAAGTGAATGTCGACTTTCACCGCTGAATGTCAACATTTACAAAGTCACTTTAGTGGTTATCCGAAATATTTGTTATATCCGATTTCATATTAATTGATTCGTTGATATTATTATAGTGATTCGATATTTTAATATATGCCCAGGATAGATTTGGAAAAACATCAGTGTTCGGAGTACCAGACAAATGTATACCGGACAGTGGCACTTGACCTTAAAAAAACATTGATGTAGGGTATACCGGGCAGTGGCGCTTAACTTGACCTAGTATATGTTTCGCACATTTACCAAAGCGACTATGAATTTGTCAACATTCATCGGTGGAAGTCAACAACCACCCATTTTGGTCATTTACAGTAGCATATACACAGTCCGCATAAAAAAAAAGATTACTTTTAATAACGTTTGATCTAATGATCAGATTCTCTTATTCTAGGATTGAAAAAGAATGGTTCGAGGGGGTGACCTCAAATATGCTAATTAATTAGTGAAGACGATAATTTTAAGTTACGATGTTGTAGTTGTTTCAGTTCAATTACGTCGCACTAGAGCTGCACAATGTGCTATTGGCGACTGTCTGGGAAACATCCCTGAGGATGATCCAAAGAAATGCCATCACAATTTTAATCCTCTGCAGAAGGGATGGCACCCCTGCTGCGGTAGCCCGACGACCTGCACGCGAAGTCGAGCACTTTACGGTAGAACAGTTTAACGAGGACCCATACCGCACTTTCTCGGTCCTTACGCAGACTAATCGAAGTGGTCACTGTTGGCGCACGCGCCATTCCCTAGCGTAATGAGGAAAAGAGGGAAAATTGTTATTCTCCTGTGAGACTGTTGTTTTTATACCTAATGTTATTGTTATTAAAAAGTGCAAAGTATTGTTAACAAAAAGTGCAGCTGGTGGTCCGTCGTGATTTATTAAAATATCAAGCGTGTTTGTTTTGGGCCGACAGTCACCCACCCGCACACTGACCGCAGTCAGTGATGCTTGACATCGGTGATCTGCTGGGAACCGTGTCCCAACGATCAGTTTACTGCGGGACTTTTTAAGCTACGAAATCAGACAAAAAAACTTACTTTTTCTGAATAAACATACCTTTTTTTTTTAGGTCTGACTTCTGTCCCTCAAAATATATGGGTTAACCGCTATCTGCGAAACTGGGTTCCAATTGTTTCGCAGATTGAAAATTTGGGCTTCTAAATATTCATTTTTACTTTTTGCGTAGTTCGTCTATTAGAAAATTTTTTGAGCAAACTGTAAAGTTTTCGCACACAATTAAAAAAAGCAATTTATCCAAAAATAATGCCATGTAGAAAATAATTTTTAGTAAATATTTATTATTTTTTATTATTCTATCGAATAAGAGTTGAAAAAATTTCGAATTGTTTGATATACAGTTTTTTGAGAAACAAATTTTATATAGAGTATGTTTTTTATGAAATTCGATTTCTCAAGAACTATTCGGCGGTCTATTTTGCTCAAATTTTGTATTCCGCATTCTTTAGAATAATAGAAAAGAATTTTATACATTCAATTTTTTTCGACTAAAAATAAAATAATAATAAATATTTGTTAATAATATTTAAACTTTTATTTTCTGCATGGAATTATTTTTAAATAAATGAATTTTATAATTGTGCTTTTTTTAATTGTTTAAAAAGCTCTCGAGATATGGCGCAAAAAGTAAAATTAACATAAACAAAAACTACCCTATATGGAACAGATTTCCCCCTATGATTTGGGGGTAGGGAAATCCCCCAATCATATTCCTCCCAATATTATTCTTTAGAATAATAGAAAAGAATTTTATACCTTACAATTCAATTTTTTTCGACTAAAAATAAAATAATAATAAATATTTGTTAATAATATTTAAACTTTTATTTTCTGCATGGAATTTTTTTTAAATAAATGAATTTTATAATTGTGCTTTTTTTAATTGTTTAAAAAGCTCTCGAGATATGGCGCAAAAAGTAAAATTAACATAAACAAAAACTACCCTATATGGAACAGATTTCCTCCTATGATTTGGAGGTAGGGAAATCCCCCAATCATATTCCTCCCACTCATATTCTTTAGAATAATAGAAAAGAATTTTATACCTTACAATTCAATTTTTTTCGACTAAAAATAAAATAATAATAAATATTTGTTAATAATATTTAAACTTTTATTTTCTGCATGGAATTATTTTTAAATAAATGAATTTTATAATTGTGCTTTTTTTAATTGTTTAAAAAGCTCTCGAGATATGGCGCAAAAAGTAAAATTAACATAAACAAAAACTACCCTATATGGAACAGATTTCCCCCTATGATTTGGGGGTAGGGAAATCCCCCAATCATATTCCTCCCAATCATATTCTTTAGAATAATAGAAAAGAATTTTATACTTTACAATTCAATTTTTTTTCGACAAAAAATAAAATAATAATAAATATTTGTTAATAATATTTTAACTTTACTTTTATTTTCTGCATGGAATTATTTTTAAATAAATGAATTTTATAATTGTGCTTTTTTTAATTGTTTAAAAAGCTCTCGAGATATGGCGCAAAAAGTAAAATTAACATAAACAAAAACTACCCTATATGGAACGGATTTCCCCCTATGATTTGGGGGTAGGGAAATCCCCCAATCATATTCCTCCCAATCATATTCTTTAGAATAATAGAAAAGAATTTTATACCTTACAATTCAATTTTTTTCGACTAAAAATAAAATAATAATAAATATTTGTTAATAATAATTAAAATTTTATTTTCTGCATGGAATTATTTTTAAATAAATGAATTTTATAATTGTGCTTTTTTTAATTGTTTAAAAAGCTCTCGAGATATGGCGCAAAAAGTAAAATTAACATAAACAAAAACTACCCTATATGGAACAGATTTCCCCCTATGATTTGGGGGTAGGGAAATCCCCCAATCATATTCTTTACAATAATAGAAAAGAATTTTATACCTTACAATTCAATTTTTTTCGACTAAAAATAAAATAATAATAAATATTTGTTAATAATATTTAAACTTTTATTTTCTGCATGGAATTATTTTTAAATAAATGAATTTTATAATTGTGCTTTTTTTAATTGTTTAAAAAGCTCTCGAGATATGGCGCAAAAAGTAAAATTAACATAAACAAAAACTACCCTATATGGAACAGATTTCCCCCAATGATTTGGGGGTAGGGTAATCCCCCAATCTTATTCCTCCCAATCATATTCTTTAGAATAATATCAAAGAATTTTATACCTTACAATTCAATTTTTTCGACTAAAAATAAAATAATAATAAATATTTGTTAATAATATTTAAACTTTTATTTTCTGCATGGAATTTTTTTTAAATAAATGAATTTTATAATTGTGCCTTTTTTAATTGTTTAAAAAGCTCTCAAAATATGGCGCAAAAAGTAAAATTAACATAAACAAAAACTACCCTATATGGAACAGATTTCCCCCTATGATTTGGGGGTAGGGAAATCCCCCAATCATATTCCTCCCAATCATATTCTTTAGAATAATAGAAAAGAATTTTATACCTTACAATTCAATTTTTTTCGACTAAAAATAAAATAATAATAAATATTTATTAATAATATTTAAACTTTTATTTTCTGCATGGATTTATTTTTTAATAAATGAATTTTATAATTGTGCTTTTTTTAATTGTTTAAAAAGCTCTCGACATATGGCGCAAAAAGTAAAATTAACATAAAGATTGTCTGACCAAAAACTACCCTATATGGAACAGATTTCCCCCTATGATTTGAGGGAAGGGAAATTCCCCAATCATATTCCTCCCAATCATATTCTTTAGAATAATAGAAAAGAATTTTATACCTTACAATTCAATTTTTTTCGACTAAAAATAAAATAATAATAAATATTTGTTAATAATATTTAAACTTTACTTTTATTTTCTGCATAGAATTACTTTTAAATAAATGAATTTTATAATTGTGCTTTTTTTAATTGTTTAAAAAGCTCTCGACATATGGAGCAAAAAGTAATATTAACATAAAGATTGTCTGACCAAAAACTACCCTATATGGAACAGATTTCCCCCTATGATTTGGGGGTAGGGAAATCCCCAAATCATATTCCTCCCAATCATATTCTTTAGAATAATAGAGAAGAATTTTATACCTTACAATTCAATTTTTTGCGACTAAAAATAAAATAATAATAAATATTTGTTAATAATATTTAAACTTTTATTCTCTGCATGGAATTTTTTTAAAATAAATGAATTTTATAATTGTGCTTTTTTTAATTGTTTAAAAAGCTCTCAAAATATGGCGCACAAAGTAAAATTAACATAAACAAAAACTACCCTATATGGAACAGATTTCCCCCTATGATTTGGGGGTAGGGAAATCCACCAATCATATTCCTCACAATCATATTCTTTAGAATAATAGAAAAGAATTTTATACCTTACAATTCAATTTTTTTCGACTAAAAATAAAATAATAATAAATATTTATTAATAATATTTAAACTTTTATTTTCTGCATGGATTTATTTTTTAATAAATGATTTTTATAATTGTGCTTTTTTTAATTGTTTAAAAAGCTCTCGACATATGGCGCAAAAAGTAAAATTAACATAAAGATTGTCTGACCAAAAACTACCCTATATGGAACAGATTTCCCCCTATGATTTGAGGGTAGGGAAATTCCCCAATCATATTCCTCCCAATCATATTCTTTAGAATAATAGAAAAGAATTTTATACCTTACAATTCAATTTTTTTCGACTAAAAATAAAATAATAATAAACATTTGTTAATAATATTTAAACTTTACTTTTATTTTCTGCATAGAATTACTTTTAAATAAATGAATTTTATAATTGTGCTTTTTTTAATGGTTTAAAAAGCTCTCGACATATGGAGCAAAAAGTAAAATTAACATAAAGATTGTCTGACCAAAAACTACCCTATATGGAACGGATTTCCCCCTATGATTTGGGGGTAGGGAAATTCCCCAATCATATTCCTCCCAATCATATTCTTTAGAATAATAGAAAAGAATTTTATACCTTACAATTCAATTTTTTTCGACAAAAAATAAAATAATAATAAATATTTGTTAATAATATTTAAACTTTACTTTTATTTTCTGCATGGAATTATTTTTAAATAAATGAATTTTATAATTGTGCTTTTTTTAATTGTTTAAAAAGCTCTCGAGATATGGCGCAAAAAGTAAAATTAACATAAGCAAAAACTACCCTATATGGAACAGATTTCCCCCTATGATTTGGGGGTAGGGAAATCCCCCAATCATATTCCTCCCAATCATATTCTTTAGAATAATAGAAAAGAATTTTATACCTTACAATTCAATTTTTTTCGACTAAAAATAAAATAATAATAAATATTTGTTAATAATATTTAAACTTTTATTTTCTGCATGGAATTATTTTTAAATAAATGAATTTTATAATTGTGCTTTTTTTAATTGTTTAAAAAGCTCTCGAGATATGGCGCAAAAAGTAAAATTAACATAAACAAAAACTACCCTATATGGAACAGATTTCCCCCTATGATTTGGGGGTAGGGAAATCCCCAAATCATATTCCTCCCAATCATATTCTTTAGAATAATAGAGAAGAATTTTATACCTTACAATTCAATTTTTTTCGACTAAAAATAAAATAATAATAAATATTTGTTAATAATATTTAAACTTTTATTTTCTGCATGGAATTTTTTTTAAATAAATGAATTTTATAATTGTGCTTTTTTTAATTGTTTAAAAAGCTCTCGACATATGGCGCAAAAAGTAAAATTAACATAAACAAAAACTACCCTATATGGAACAGATTTCCCCCTATGATTTGGGGGTAGAAAAATCCCCCAATCATATTCCTCCCAATCATATTCTTTAGAATAATAGAAAAGAATTTTATACCTTACAATTCAATTTTTTTCGACTAAAAATAAAATAATAATAAATATTTGTTAATAATATTTAAACTTTTATTTTCTGCATGGAATTATTTTTAAATAAATGAATTTTATAATTGTGCTTTTTTTAATTGTTTAAAAAGCTCCCGAGATATGGCGCAAAAAGTAAAATTAACATAAACAAAAACTACCATATATGGAACAGATTTCCCCCTATGATTTGGGGGTAGGGAAATCCCCAAATCATATTCCTCCCAATCATATTCTTTAGAATAATAGAGAAGAATTTTATACCTTACAATTCAATTTTTTTCGACTAAAAATAAAATAATAATAAATATTTGTTAATAATATTTAAACATTTATTTTCTGCATGGAATTTTTTTTAAATAAATGAATTTTATAATTGTGTTTTTTTTAATTGTTTAAAAAGCTCTCAAAATATGGCGCAAAAAGTAAAATTAACATAAACAAAAACTACCCTATATGGAACAGATTTCCCCCTATGATTTGGGGGTAGGGAAATCCCCCAATCATATTCCTCCCAATCACATTCTTTAGAATAATAGAAAATAATTTTATACCTTACAATTCAATTTTTTTCGACTAAAAATAAAATAATAATAAATATTTGTTAATAATATTTAAACTTTACTTTTATTTTCTGCATGGAATTATTTTTAAATAAATGAATTTTATAATTGTGCTTTTTTTAATTGTTTAAAAAGCTCTCGAGATTTGGCGCAAAAAGTAAAATTAACATAAACAAAAACTACCCTATATGGAACAGATTTCCCCCTATGATTTGGGGGTAGGGAAATCCCCAAATCATATTCCTCCCAATCATATTCTTTAGAATAATAGAGAAGAATTTTATACCTTACAATTAAATTTTTTTCGACTAAAAATAAAATAATAATAAATATTTGTTAATAATATTTAAACTTTTATTTTCTGCATGGAATTTTTTTTAAATAAATGAATTTTATAATTGTGCTTTTTTTAATTGTTTAAAAAGCTCTCAAAATATGGCGCAAAAAGTAAAATTAACATAAACAAAAACTACCCTATATGGAACAGATTTCCCCCTATGATTTGGGGGTAGAGAAATTCCCCAATCATATTCTTTAGAATAATAGAAAAGAATTTTATACCTTACAATTCAATTTTTTTCGACTAAAAATAAAATAATAATAAATATTTATTAATAATATTTAAACTTTTATTTTCTGCATGGATTTATTTTTTAATAAATGATTTTTATAATTGTGCTTTTTTTAATTGTTTAAAAAGCTCTCGACATATGGCGCAAAAAGTAAAATTAACATAAAGATTGTCTGACCAAAAACTACCCTATATGGAACAGATTTCCCCCTATGATTTGAGGGTAGGGAAATTCCCCAATCATATTCCTCCCAATCATATTCTTTAGAATAATAGAAAAGAATTTTATACCTTACAATTCAATTTTTTTCGACTAAAAATAAAATAATAATAAACATTTGTTAATAATATTTAAACTTTACTTTTATTTTCTGCATAGAATTACTTTTAAATAAATGAATTTTATAATTGTGCTTTTTTTAATGGTTTAAAAAGCTCTCGACATATGGAGCAAAAAGTAAAATTAACATAAAGATTGTCTGACCAAAAACTACCCTATATGGAACGGATTTCCCCCTATGATTTGGGGGTAGGGAAATTCCCCAATCATATTCCTCCCAATCATATTCTTTAGAATAATAGAAAAGAATTTTATACCTTACAATTCAATTTTTTTCGACAAAAAATAAAATAATAATAAATATTTGTTAATAATATTTAAACTTTACTTTTATTTTCTGCATGGAATTATTTTTAAATAAATGAATTTTATAATTGTGCTTTTTTTAATTGTTTAAAAAGCTCTCGAGATATGGCGCAAAAAGTAAAATTAACATAAGCAAAAACTACCCTATATGGAACAGATTTCCCCCTATGATTTGGGGGTAGGGAAATCCCCCAATCATATTCCTCCCAATCATATTCTTTAGAATAATAGAAAAGAATTTTATACCTTACAATTCAATTTTTTTCGACTAAAAATAAAATAATAATAAATATTTGTTAATAATATTTAAACTTTTATTTTCTGCATGGAATTATTTTTAAATAAATGAATTTTATAATTGTGCTTTTTTTAATTGTTTAAAAAGCTCTCGAGATATGGCGCAAAAAGTAAAATTAACATAAACAAAAACTACCCTATATGGAACAGATTTCCACCTATGATTTGGGGGTAGGGAAATCCCCAAATCATATTCCTCCCAATCATATTCTTTAGAATAATAGAGAAGAATTTTATACCTTACAATTCAATTTTTTTCGACTAAAAATAAAATAATAATAAATATTTGTTAATAATATTTAAACTTTTATTTTCTGCATGGAATTTTTTTTAAATAAATGAATTTTATAATTGTGCTTTTTTTAATTGTTTAAAAAGCTCTCGACATATGGCGCAAAAAGTAAAATTAACATAAACAAAAACTACCCTATATGGAACAGATTTCCCCCTATGATTTGGGGGTAGAAAAATCCCCCAATCATATTCCTCCCAATCATATTCTTTAGAATAATAGAAAAGAATTTTATACCTTACAATTCAATTTTTTTCGACTAAAAATAAAATAATAATAAATATTTGTTAATAATATTTAAACTTTTATTTTCTGCATGGAATTATTTTTAAATAAATGAATTTTATAATTGTGCTTTTTTTAATTGTTTAAAAAGCTCCCGAGATATGGCGCAAAAAGTAAAATTAACATAAACAAAAACTACCATATATGGAACAGATTTCCCCCTATGATTTGGGGGTAGGGAAATCCCCAAATCATATTCCTCCCAATCATATTCTTTAGAATAATAGAGAAGAATTTTATACCTTACAATTCAATTTTTTTCGACTAAAAATAAAATAATAATAAATATTTGTTAATAATATTTAAACATTTATTTTCTGCATGGAATTTTTTTTAAATAAATGAATTTTATAATTGTGTTTTTTTTAATTGTTTAAAAAGCTCTCAAAATATGGCGCAAAAAGTAAAATTAACATAAACAAAAACTACCCTATATGGAACAGATTTCCCCCTATGATTTGGGGGTAGGGAAATCCCCCAATCATATTCCTCCCAATCACATTCTTTAGAATAATAGAAAATAATTTTATACCTTACAATTCAATTTTTTTCGACTAAAAATAAAATAATAATAAATATTTGTTAATAATATTTAAACTTTACTTTTATTTTCTGCATGGAATTATTTTTAAATAAATGAATTTTATAATTGTGCTTTTTTTAATTGTTTAAAAAGCTCTCGAGATTTGGCGCAAAAAGTAAAATTAACATAAACAAAAACTACCCTATATGGAACAGATTTCCCCCTATGATTTGGGGGTAGGGAAATCCCCAAATCATATTCCTCCCAATCATATTCTTTAGAATAATAGAGAAGAATTTTATACCTTACAATTAAATTTTTTTCGACTAAAAATAAAATAATAATAAATATTTGTTAATAATATTTAAACTTTTATTTTCTGCATGGAATTTTTTTTAAATAAATGAATTTTATAATTGTGCTTTTTTTAATTGTTTAAAAAGCTCTCAAAATATGGCGCAAAAAGTAAAATTAACATAAACAAAAACTACCCTATATGGAACAGATTTCCCCCTATGATTTGGGGGTAGAGAAATTCCCCAATCATATTCTTTAGAATAATAGAAAAGAATTTTATACCTTACAATTCAATTTTTTTCGACTAAAAATAAAATAATAATAAATATTTGTTAATAATATTTAAACTTTACTTTTATTTTCGGCATGGAATTATTTTTAAACAAATGAATTTTATAATTGTGCTTTTTTTAATTGTTTAAAAAGCTCTCGAGATATGGCGCAAAAAGTAAAATTAACATAAACAAAAACTACCCTATATGGAACGGATTTCCCCCTATGATTTGGGGTTAGGGATATCCCCCAATCATATTCTTTAGAATAATAGAAAAGAATTTTATACCTTACAATTCAATTTTTTTCGACTAAAAATAAAATAATAATAAATATTTGTTAATAATAATTAAAATTTTATTTTCTGCATGGAATTATTTTTAAATAAATGAATTTTATAATTGTGCTTTTTTTAATTGTTTAAAAAGCTCTCGAGATATGGCGCAAAAAGTAAAATTAACATAAACAAAAACTACCCTATATGGAACAGATTTCCCCCTATGATTTGGGGGTAGGGAAATCCCCCAATCATATTCTTTAGAATAATAGAAAAGAATTTTATACCTTACAATTCAATTTTTTTCGACTAAAAATAAAATAATAATAAATATTTGTTAATAATATTTAAACTTTTATTTTCTGCATGGAATTATTTTTAAATAAATGAATTTTATAATTGTGCTTTTTTTAATTGTTTAAAAAGCTCTCGAGATATGGCGCAAAAAGTAAAATTAACATAAACAAAAACTACCCTATATGGAACAGATTTCCCCCCATGATTTGGGGGTAGGGAAATCCCCCAATCTTATTCCTCCCAATCATATTCTTTAGAATAATAGAAAAGAATTTTATTTTTTACAATTCAATTTTTTTCGACTAAAAATAAAATAATAATAAATATTTGTTAATAATATTTAAACTTTTATTTTCTGCATGGAATTTTTTTTAAATAAATGAATTTTATAATTGTGCCTTTTTTAATTGTTTAAAAAGCTCTCAAAATATGGCGCAAAAAGTAAAATTAACATAAACAAAAACTACCCTATATGGAACAGATTTCCCCCTATGATTTGGGGGTAGGGAAATTCCCCAATCATATTCCTCCCAATTATATTCTTTAGAATAATAGAAAAGAATTTTATACCTTACAATTCAATTTTTTTCGACAAAAAATAAAATAATAATAAATATTTTTTAATAATATTTAAACTTTACTTTTATTTTCTGCATGGAATTATTTTTAAATAATTGAATTTTATAATTGTGCTTTTTTTAATTGTTTAAAAAGCTCTCAAGATATGGCGCAAAAAGTAAAATTAACATAAGCAAAAACTACCCTATATGGAACAGATTTCCCCCTATGATTTGGGGGTAGGGAAATCCCCCAATCATATTCCTCCCAATCATATTCTTTAGAATAATAGAAAAGAAATTTATACCTTACAATTCAATTTTTTTCGACTAAAAATAAAATAATAATAAATATTTGTTAATAATATTTAAACTTTTATTTTCTGCATGGAATTATTTTTAAATAAATGAATTTTATAATTGTGCTTTTTTTAATTGTTTAAAAAGCTCTCAAAATATGGCGCAAAAAGTAAAATTAACATAAAGATTGTCTGACCAAAAACTACCCTATATGGAACAGATTTCCCCCTATGATTTGAGGGTAGGGAAATTCCCCAATCATATTCCTCCCAATCATATTCTTTAGAATAATAGAAAAGAATTTTATACCTTACAATTCAATTTTTTTCGACTAAAAATAAAATAATAATAAATATTTGTTAATAGTATTTAAACTTTACTTTTATTTTCTGCATAGAATTACTTTTAAATAAATGAATTTTATAATTGTGCTTTTTTTAATTGTTTAAAAAGCTCTCGACATATGGAGCAAAAAGTAAAATTAACATAAAGATTGTCTGACCAAAAACTACCCTATATGGAACAGATTTCCCCCTATGATTTGGGGGTAGGGAAATTCCCCAATCATATTCCTCCCAATCATATTCTTTAGAATAATAGAAAAGAATTTTATATCTTACAATTCAATTTTTTTCGACAAAAAATAAAATAATAATAAATATTTGTTAATAATATTTAAACTTTACTTTTATTTTCTGCACGGAATTATTTTTAAATAAATGAATTTTATAATTGTGCTTTTTTTAATTGTTTAAAAAGCTCTCGAGATATGGCGCAAAAAGTAAAATTAACATAAACAAAAACTACCCTATATGGAACAGATTTCCCCCTATGATTTGGGGGCAGGGAAATCCCCAAATCATATTCCTCACAATCATATTCTTTAGAATAATAGAGAAGAATTTTATACCTTACAATTCAATTTTTTTCGACTAAAAATAAAATAATAATAAATATTTGTTAATAATATTTAAACTTTTATTTTCTGCATGGAATTTTTTTTAAATAAATGAATTTTATAATTGTGCTTTTTTTAATTGTTTAAAAAGCTCTCAAAATATGGCGCAAAAAGTAAAATTAACATAAACAAAAACTACCCTATATGGAACAGATTTCCCCCTATGATTTGGGGGTAGGGAAATCCCCCAATCATATTCCTCCCAATCATATTCTTTAGAATAATAGAAAAGAATTTTATACCTTACAATTCAATTTTTTTCGACTAAAAATAAAATAATAATAAATATTTGTTAATAATATTTAAACTTTACTTTTATTTTCTGCATGGAATTATTTTTAAATAAATGAATTTTATAATTGTGCTTTTTTTAATTGTTTAAAAAGCTCTCGAGATATGGCGCAAAAAGTAAAATTAACATAAACAAAAACTACCCTATATGGAACAGATTTCCCCCTATGATTTGGGGGTAGGGAAATCCTCAAATCATATTCCTCCCAATCATATTCTTTAGAATAATAGAGAAGAATTTTATACCTTACAATTCAATTTTTTTCGACTAAAAATAAAATAATAATAAATATTTGTTAATAATATTTAAACTTTTATTTTCTGCATGGAATTTTTTTTAAATAAATGAATTTTATAATTGTTCTTTTTTTAATTGTTTAAAAAGCTCTCGAGATATGGCGCAAAAAGTAAAATTAACATAAACAAAAACTACCCTATATGGAACAGATTTCCCCCTATGATTTGGGGGTAGGGAAATCCCCCAATCATATTCCTCCCAATCATATTCTTTAGAATAATAGAAAAGAAATTTATACCTTACAATTCAATTTTTTTCGACTAAAAATAAAATAATAATAAATATTTGTTAATAATATTTAAACTTTTATTTTCTGCATGGAATTATTTTTAAATAAATGAATTTTATAATTGTGCTTTTTTCAATTGTTTAAAAAGCTCTCAAAATATGGCACAAAAAGTAAAATTAACATAAGCAAAAACTACCCTATATGGAACAGATTTCCCCCTATGATTTGGGGGTAGGGAATTCCCCCAATCATATTCCTCCCAATCATATTCTTTAGAATAATAGAAAAGAAATTTATACCTTACAATTCAATTTTTTTCGACTAAAAATAAAATAATAATAAATATTTGTTAATAATATTTCAACTTTTATTTTCTGCATGGAATTATTTTTAAATAAATGAATTTTATAATTGTGCTTTTTTTAATTGTTTAAAAAGCTCTCAAAATATGGCGCAAAAAGTAAAATTAACATAAACAAAAACTACCCTATATGGAACAGATTTCCCCCTATGATTTGGGGGTAGGGAAATCCCCCAATCATATTCCTCCCAATCATATTCTTTAGAATAATAGAAAAGAATTTTATACCTTACAATTCAATTTTTTTCGGCTAAAAATAAAATAATAATAAATATTTATTAATAATATTTAAACTTTTATTTTCTGCATGGATTTATTTTTTAATAAATGAATTTTATAATTGTACTTTTTTTAATTGTTTAAAAAGCTCTCGACATATGGCGCAAAAAGTAAAATTAACATAAAGATTGTCTGACCAAAAACTACCCTATATGGAACAGATTTCCCCCTATGATTTGAGGGTAGGGAAATTCCCCAATCATATTCCTCCCAATCATATTCTTTAGAATAATAGAAAAGAATTTTATACCTTACAATTAAATTTTTTTCGACTAAATATAAAATAATAATAAATATTTGTTAATAATATTTAAACTTTACTTTTATTTTCTGCATAGAATTACTTTTAAATAAATGAATTTTATAATTGTGCTTTTTTTAATTGTTTAAAAAGCTCTCGACATATGGAGCAAAAAGTAAAATTAACATAAAGATTGTCTGACCAAAAACTACCCTATATGGAACAGATTTCCCCCTATGATTTGGGGGTAGGGAAATTCCCCAATCATATTCCTCCCAATCATATTCTTTAGAATAATAGAAAAGAATTTTATACCTTACAATTCAATTTTTTTCGACAAAAAATAAAATAATAATAAATATTTGTTAATAATATTTAAACTTTACTTTTATTTTCTGCATGGAATTATTTTTAAATAAATGAATTTTATAATTGTGCTTTTTTTAATTGTTTAAAAAGCTCTCGAGATATGGCGCAAAAAGTAAAATTAACATAAACAAAAACTACCCTATATGGAACAGATTTCCCCCTATGATTTGGGGGTAGGGAAATCCCCAAATCATATTCCTCACAATCATATTCTTTAGAATAATAGAGAAGAATTTTATACCTTACAATTCAATTTTTTTCGACTAAAAATAAAATAATAATAAATATTTGTTAATAATATTTAGACTTTTATTTTCTGCATGGAATTTTTTTTAAATAAATGAATTTTATAATTGTGCTTTTTTTAATTGTTTAAAAAGCTCTCAAAATATGGCGCAAAAAGTAAAATTAACATAAACAAAAACTACCCTATATGGAACAGATTTCCCCCTATGATTTGGGGGTAGGGAAATCCCCCAATCATATTCCTCCCAATCATATTCTCTAGAATAATAGAAAAGAATTTTATACCTTACAATTCAATTTTTTTCGACTAAAAATAAAATAATAATAAATATTTGTTAATAATATTTAAACTTTACTTTTATTTTCTGCATGGAATTATTTTTAAATAAATGAATTTTATAATTGTGCTTTTTTTAATTGTTTAAAAAGCTCTCGAGATATGGCGCAAAAAGTAAAATTAACATAAACAAAAACTACCCTATATGGAACAGATTTCCCCCTATGATTTGGGGGTAGGGAAATCCCCCAATCATATTCTTTAGAATAATAGAAAAGAAATTTATACCTTACAATTCAATTTTTTTCGACTAAAAATAAAATAATAATAAATATTTGTTAATAATATTTAAACTTTTATTTTCTGCATGGAATTATTTTTAAATAAATGAATTTTATAATTGTGCTTTTTTTAATTGTTTAAAAAGCTCTCAAAATATGGCACAAAAAGTAAAATTAACATAAGCAAAAACTACCCTATATGGAACAGATTTCCCCCTATGATTTGGGGGTAGGGAATTCCCCCAATCATATTCCTCCCAATCATATTCTTTAGAATAATAGAAAAGAAATTTATACCTTACAATTCAATTTTTTTCGACTAAAAATAAAATAATAATAAATATTTGTTAATAATATTTCAACTTTTATTTTCTGCATGGAATTATTTTTAAATAAATGAATTTTATAATTGTGCTTTTTTTAATTGTTTAAAAAGCTCTCAAAATATGGCGCAAAAAGTAAAATTAACATAAACAAAAACTACCCTATATGGAACAGATTTCCCCCTATGATTTGGGGGTAGGGAAATCCCCCAATCATATTCCTCACAATCATATTCTTTAGAATAATAGAAAAGAATTTTATACCTTACAATTCAATTTTTTTCGGCTAAAAATAAAATAATAATAAATATTTATTAATAATATTTAAACTTTTATTTTCTGCATGGATTTATTTTTTAATAAATGAATTTTATAATTGTACTTTTTTTAATTGTTTAAAAAGCTCTCGACATATGGCGCAAAAAGTAAAATTAACATAAAGATTGTCTGACCAAAAACTACCCTATATGGAACAGATTTCCCCCTATGATTTGAGGGTAGGGAAATTCCCCAATCATATTCCTCCCAATCATATTCTTTAGAATAATAGAAAAGAATTTTATACCTTACAATTCAATTTTTTTCGACTAAAAATAAAATAATAATAAATATTTGTTAATAATATTTAAACTTTACTTTTATTTTCTGCATAGAATTACTTTTAAATAAATGAATTTTATAATTGTGCTTTTTTTAATTGTTTAAAAAGCTCTCGACATATGGAGCAAAAAGTAAAATTAACATAAAGATTGTCTGACCAAAAACTACCCTATATGGAACAGATTTCCCCCTATGATTTGGGGGTAGGGAAATTCCCCAATCATATTCCTCCCAATCATATTCTTTAGAATAATAGAAAAGAATTTTATACCTTACAATTCAATTTTTTTCGACAAAAAATAAAATAATAATAAATATTTGTTAATAATATTTAAACTTTACTTTTATTTTCTGCATGGAATTATTTTTAAATAAATGAATTTTATAATTGTGCTTTTTTTAATTGTTTAAAAAGCTCTCGAGATATGGCGCAAAAAGTAAAATTAACATAAACAAAAACTACCCTATATGGAACAGATTTCCCCCTATGATTTGGGGGTAGGGAAATCCCCAAATCATATTCCTCACAATCATATTCTTTAGAATAATAGAGAAGAATTTTATACCTTACAATTCAATTTTTTTCGACTAAAAATAAAATAATAATAAATATTTGTTAATAATATTTAAACTTTTATTTTCTGCATGGAATTTTTTTTAAATAAATGTATTTTATAATTGTGCTTTTTTTAATTGTTTAAAAAGCTCTCAAAATATGGCGCAAAAAGTAAAATTAACATAAACAAAAACTACCCTATATGGAACAGATTTCCCCCTATGATTTGGGGGTAGGGAAATCCCCCAATCATATTCCTCCCAATCATATTCTCTAGAATAATAGAAAAGAATTTTATACCTTACAATTCAATTTTTTTCGACTAAAAATAAAATAATAATAAATATTTGTTAATAATATTTAAACTTTACTTTTATTTTCTGCATAGAATTACTTTTAAATAAATGAATTTTATAATTGTGCTTTTTTTAATTGTTTAAAAAGCTCTCGACATATGGAGCAAAAAGTAAAATTAACATAAAGATTGTCTGACCAAAAACTACCCTATATGGAACAGATTTCCCCCTATGATTTGGGGGTAGGGAAATTCCCCAATCATATTCCTCCCAATCATATTCTTTAGAATAATAGAAAAGAATTTTATACCTTACAATTCAATTTTTTTCGACAAAAAATAAAATAATAATAAATATTTGTTAATAATATTTAAACTTTACTTTTATTTTCTGCATGGAATTATTTTTAAATAAATGAATTTTATAATTGTGCTTTTTTTAATTGTTTAAAAAGCTCTCGAGATATGGCGCAAAAAGTAAAATTAACATAAACAAAAACTACCCTATATGGAACAGATTTCCCCCTATGATTTGGGGGTAGGGAAATCCCCAAATCATATTCCTCACAATCATATTCTTTAGAATAATAGAGAAGAATTTTATACCTTACAATTCAATTTTTTTCGACTAAAAATAAAATAATAATAAATATTTGTTAATAATATTTAAACTTTTATTTTCTGCATGGAATTTTTTTTAAATAAATGTATTTTATAATTGTGCTTTTTTTAATTGTTTAAAAAGCTCTCAAAATATGGCGCAAAAAGTAAAATTAACATAAACAAAAACTACCCTATATGGAACAGATTTCCCCCTATGATTTGGGGGTAGGGAAATCCCCAATCATATTCCTCCCAATCATATTCTCTAGAATAATAGAAAAGAATTTTATACCTTACAATTCAATTTTTTTCGACTAAAAATAAAATAATAATAAATATTTGTTAATAATATTTAAACTTTACTTTTATTTTCTGCATGGAATTATTTTTAAATAAATGAATTTTATAATTGTGCTTTTTTTAATTGTTTAAAAAGCTCTCGAGATATGGCGCAAAAAGTAAAATTAACATAAACAAAAACTACCCTATATGGAACAGATTTCCCCCTATGATTTGGGGGTAGGGAAATCCCCAAATCATATTCCTCCCAATCATATTCTTTAGAATAATAGAGAAGAATTTTATACCTTACAATTCAATTTTTTTCGACTGAAAATAAAATAATAATAAATATTTGTTAATAATATTTAAACTTTTATTTTCTGCATGGAATTTTTTTTAAATAAATGAATTTTATAATTGTTCTTTTTTTAATTGTTTAAAAAGCTCTCGAGATATGGCGCAAAAAGTAAAATTAACATAAACAAAAACTACCCTATATGGAACAGATTTCCCCCTATGATTTGGGGGTAGGGAAATCCCCAAATCATATTCCTCCCAATCATATTCTTTAGAATAATAGAGAAGAATTTTATACCTTACAATTCAATTTTTTTCGACTAAAAATAAAATAATAACAAATATTTGTTAATAATATTTAAACTTTTATTTTCTGCATGGAATTTTTTTTAAATAAATGAATTTTATAATTGTGCTTGTTTTAATTGTTTAAAAAGCTCTCAAAATATGGCGCAAAAAGTAAAATTAACATAAACAAAAACTACCCTATATGGAACAGATTTCCCCCTATGATTTGGGGGTAGGGAAATCCCCCAATCATATTCCTCCCAATCATATTCTTTAGAATAATAGAAAAGAATTTTATACCTTACAATTCAATTTTTTTCGACTAAAAATAACATAATAATAAATATTTGTTAATAATATTTAAACTTTACTTTTATTTTCTGCATGGAATTATTTTTAAATAAATGAATTTTATAATTGTGCTTTTTTTAATTGTTTAAAAAGCTCTCGAGATTTGGCGCAAAAAGTAAAATTAACATAAACAAAAACTACCCTATATGGAACAGATTTCCCCCTATGATTTGGGGGTAGGGAAATCCCCCAATCATATTCCTCCCAATATTATTCTTTAGAATAATAGAAAAGAATTTTATACCTTACAATTCAATTTTTTTCGACTAAAAATAAAATAATAATAAATATTTGTTAATAATATTTAAACTTTTATTTTCTGCATGGAATTTTTTTTAAATAAATGAATTTTATAATTGTTCTTTTTTTAATTGTTTAAAAAGCTCTCGAGATATGGCGCAAAAAGTAAAATTAACATAAACAAAAACTACCCTATATGGAACAGATTTCCCCCTATGATTTGGGGGTAGGGAAATCCCCCAATCATATTCCTCCCAATCATATTCTTTAGAATAATAGAAAAGAAATTTATACCTTACATCAATTTTTTTCGACTAAAAATAAAATAATAATAAATATTTGTTAATAATATTTAAACTTTTATTTTCTGCATGGAATTATTTTTAAATAAATGAATTTTATAATTGTGCTTTTTTTAATTGTTTAAAAAGCTCTCAAAATATGGCGCAAAAAGTAAAATTAACATAAAGATTGTCTGACCAAAAACTACCCTATATGGAACAGATTTCCCCCTATGTTTTGGGGGTAGGGAAATTCCCCAATCATATTCCTCCCAATCATATTCTTTAGAATAATAGAAAAAATTTTATACCTTACAATTCAATTTTTTTCGACAAAAAATAAAATAATAATAAATATTTGTTAATAATATTTAAACTTTACTTTTATTTTCTGCATGGAATTATTTTTAAATAATTGAATTTTATAATTGTGCTTTTTTTAATTGTTTAAAAAGCTCTCAAGATATGGCGCAAAAAGTAAAATTAACATAAGCAAAAACTACCCTATATGGAACAGATTTCCCCCTATGATTTGGGGGTAGGGAATTCCCCCAATCATATTCCTCCCAATCATATTCTTTAGAATAATAGAAAAGAAATTTATACCTTACAATTCTATTTTTTTTGGACTAAAAATAAAATAATAATATATATTTGTTAATAATATTTAAACTTTTACTTTCTGCATGGAATTTTTTTTAAATAAATGAATTTTATAATTGTGCTTTTTTTAATTGTTTAAAAAGCTCTAAAAATAAGGCGCAAAAAGTAAAATTAACATAAACAAAAACTACCCTATATGGAACAGATTTCCCCCTATGATTTGGGGGTAGGGAAATCGCCCAATCATATTCCTCCCAATCATATTCTTTAGAATAATAGAAAAGAATTTTATACCTTACAATTCAATTTTTTTCGACTAAAAATAAAATAATAATAAATATTTGTTAATAATATTTAAACTTTTATTTTCTGCATGGAATTATTTTTAAATAAATGAATTTTATAATTGTGCTTTTTTTAATTGTTTAAAAAGCTCTCGAGATATGGCGCAAAAAGTAAAATTAACATAAACAAAAACTACCCTATATGGAACAGATTTCCCCCTATGATTTGGGGGTAGGGAAATCCCCCAATCATATTCCTCCCAATCATATTCTTTAGAATAATAGAAAAGAATTTTATACCTTACAATTCAATTTTTTTCGACTAAAAATAAAATAATAATAAATATTTATTAATAATATTTAAACTTTTATTTTCTGCATGGATTTATTTTTAAATAAATGAATTTTATAATTGTGCTTTTTTTAATTGTTTAAAAAGCTCTCGACATATGGCGCAAAAAGTAAAATTAACATAAAGATTGTCTGACCAAAAACTATCCTATATGGAACAGATTTCCCCCTATGATTTGGGGGTAGGGAAATCCCCCAATCATATTCCTCCCAATCATATTCTTTAGAATAATAGAAAAGAATTTTATACCTTACAATTCAAATTTTTTCGACTAAAAATAAAATAATAATAAATATTTGTTAATAATAATAAACTTTACTTTTATTTTCTGCATGGAATTATTTTTAAATAAATGAATTTTATAATTGTGCTTATTTTAATTGTTTAAAAAGCTCTCGAGATATGGCGCAAAAAGTAAAATTAACATAAACAAAAATTACCCTATATGGAACATATTTCCCCCTATGATTTGGGGGTAGGGAAATCCCCAAATCATATTCCTCCCAATCATATTCTTTAGAATAATAGAGAAGAATTTTATACCTTACAATTCAATTTTTTTCGACTAAAAATAAAATAATAATAAATATTTGTTAATAATATTTAAACTTTTATTTTCTGCATGGATTTATTTTTAAATAAAAGAATTTTATAATTGTGCTTTTTTTAATTGTTTAAAAAGCTCTCGAGATATGGCGCAAAAAGTAAAATTAACATAAACAAAAACTACCCTATATGGAACAGATTTCCCCCTATGATTTGGGGGTAGGGAAATCCCCCAATCATATTCCTCCCAATCATATTCTTTAGAGTAATAGAAAAGAATTTTATACCTTACAATTCAATTTTTTTCGACTAAAAATAAAATAATAATAAATATTTATTAATAATATTTAAACTTTTATTTTCTGCATGGAATTATTTTTAAATAAGTGAATTTAATAATTGTGCTTTTTTTAATTGTTTAAAAAGCTCTCGACATATGGCGCAAAAAGTAAAATTAACATAAAGATTGTCTGACCAAAAACTACCCTATATGGAACAGATTTCCCCCTATGATTTGGGGGTAGGGAAATTCCCCAATTCATATTCCTCCCAATCATATTCTTTAGTATAATAGAGAAGAATTTTATACCTTACAATTCAATTTTTTTCGACTAAAAATAAAATAATAATAAATATTTGTTAATAATATTTAAACTTTTATTTTCTGCATGGAATTATTTTTAAATAAATGAATTTTATAATTGTGCTTTTTTTAATTGTTTAAAAAGCTCTCGAGATATGGCGCAAAAAGTAAAATTAACATAAACAAAAACTACCCTATATGGAACAGATTTCCCCCTATGATTTGGGGGTAGGGAAATCCCCCAATCATATTCCTCCCAATCATATTCTTTAGAATAATAGAAAAGAATTTTATACCTTACAATTCAATTTTTTTCGACTAAAAATAAAATAATAATAAATATTTATTAATAATATTTAAACTTTTATTTTCTGCATGGATTTATTTTTAAATAAATGAATTTTATAATTGTGCTTTTTTTAATTGTTTAAAAAGCTCTCGACAGATGGCGCAAAAAGTAAAATTAACATTAAGATTGTCTGACCAAAAACTACCCTATATGGAACAGATTTCCCCCTATGATTTGGGGGTAGGGAAATCCCCAAATCATATTCCTCCCAATCATATTCTTTAGAATAATAGAGAAGAATTTTATACCTTACAATTCAATTTTTTTCGACTAAAAATAAAATAATAATAAATATTTGTTAATAATATTTAAACTTTTATTTTCTGCTTGGAATTTTTTTTAAATAAATGAATTTTATAATTGTGCTTTTTTTAATTGTTTAAAAAGCTCTCAAAATATGGCGCAAAAAGTAAAATTAACATAAACAAAAACTACCCTATATGGAACAGATTTCCCCCTATGATTTGGGGGTAGGGAAATCCCCCAATCATATTCCTCCCAATCATATTCTTTAGAATAATAGAAAAGAATTTTATACCTTACAATTCAATTTTTTTCGACTAAAAATAAAATAATAATAAATATTTGTTAATATTATTTAAACTTTTATTTTCTGCATGGAATTATTTTTAAATAAATGAATTTTATAATTGTGCTTTTTTTAATTGTTTAAAAAGCTCTCGAGATATAGCGCAAAAAGTAAAATTAACATAAACAAAAACTACCCTATATGGAACAGATTTCCCCCTATGATTTGGGGGTAGGGAAATCCCCCAATCATATTCCTCCCAATCATATTCTTTAGAATAATAGAAAAGAATTTTATACCTTACAATTCAATTTTTTTCGACTAAAAATAAAATAATAATAAATATTTATTAATAATATTTAAACTTTTATTTTCTGCATGGATTTATTTTTAAATAAATGAATTTTATAATTGTGCTTTTTTTAATTGTTTAAAAAGCTCTCGACATATGGCGCAAAAAGTAAAATTAACATAAAGATTGTCTGACCAAAAACTACCCTATATGGAACAGATTTCCCCCTATGATTTGGGGGTAGGGAAATCCCCCAATCATATTCCTCCCAATCATATTCTTTAGAATAATAGAAAAGAATTTTATACCTTACAATTCAAATTTTTTCGACTAAAAATAAAATAATAATAAATATTTGTTGATAATAATAAACTTTACTTTTATTTTCTGCATGGAATTATTTTTAAATAAATGAATTTTATAATTGTGCTTTTTATAATTGTTTAAAAAGCTCTCAAAATATGGCGCAAAAAGTAAAATTAACATAAACAAAAACTACCCTATATGGAACAGATTTTCCCCTATGATTTGGGGGTAGGGAAATCCCCCAATCATATTCCTCCCAATCATATTCTTTAGAATAATAGAGAAGAATTTTATACCTTACAATTCAATTTTTTTCGATTAAAAATAAAATAATAATAAATATTTGTTAATAATATTTAAACTTTTATTTTCTGCATGGAATTTTTTTTAAATAAATGAATTTTATAATTGTGCTTTTTTTAATTGTTTAAAAAGCTCTCAAAATATGGCGCAAAAAGTAAAATTAACATAAAGATTGTCTGACCAAAAACTACCCTATATGGAACAGATTTCCCCCTATGTTTTGGGGGTAGGGAAATTCCCCAATCATATTCCTCCCAATCATATTCTTTAGAATAATAGAAAAAATTTTATACCTTACAATTCAATTTTTTTCGACAAAAAATAAAATAATAATAAATATTTGTTAATAATATTTAAACTTTACTTTTATTTTCTGCATGGAATTATTTTTAAATAATTGAATTTTATAATTGTGCTTTTTTTAATTGTTTAAAAAGCTCTCAAGATATGGCGCAAAAAGTAAAATTAACATAAGCAAAAACTACCCTATATGGAACAGATTTCCCCCTATGATTTGGGGGTAGGGAATTCCCCCAATCATATTCCTCCCAATCATATTCTTTAGAATAATAGAAAAGAAATTTATACCTTACAATTCTATTTTTTTTGGACTAAAAATAAAATAATAATATATATTTGTTAATAATATTTAAACTTTTACTTTCTGCATGGAATTTTTTTTAAATAAATGAATTTTATAATTGTGCTTTTTTTAATTGTTTAAAAAGCTCTAAAAATAAGGCGCAAAAAGTAAAATTAACATAAACAAAAACTACCCTATATGGAACAGATTTCCCCCTATGATTTGGGGGTAGGGAAATCGCCCAATCATATTCCTCCCAATCATATTCTTTAGAATAATAGAAAAGAATTTTATACCTTACAATTCAATTTTTTTCGACTAAAAATAAAATAATAATAAATATTTGTTAATAATATTTAAACTTTTATTTTCTGCATGGAATTATTTTTAAATAAATGAATTTTATAATTGTGCTTTTTTTAATTGTTTAAAAAGCTCTCGAGATATGGCGCAAAAAGTAAAATTAACATAAACAAAAACTACCCTATATGGAACAGATTTCCCCCTATGATTTGGGGGTAGGGAAATCCCCCAATCATATTCCTCCCAATCATATTCTTTAGAATAATAGAAAAGAATTTTATACCTTACAATTCAATTTTTTTCGACTAAAAATAAAATAATAATAAATATTTATTAATAATATTTAAACTTTTATTTTCTGCATGGATTTATTTTTAAATAAATGAATTTTATAATTGTGCTTTTTTTAATTGTTTAAAAAGCTCTCGACATATGGCGCAAAAAGTAAAATTAACATAAAGATTGTCTGACCAAAAACTATCCTATATGGAACAGATTTCCCCCTATGATTTGGGGGTAGGGAAATCCCCCAATCATATTCCTCCCAATCATATTCTTTAGAATAATAGAAAAGAATTTTATACCTTACAATTCAAATTTTTTCGACTAAAAATAAAATAATAATAAATATTTGTTAATAATAATAAACTTTACTTTTATTTTCTGCATGGAATTATTTTTAAATAAATGAATTTTATAATTGTGCTTATTTTAATTGTTTAAAAAGCTCTCGAGATATGGCGCAAAAAGTAAAATTAACATAAACAAAAATTACCCTATATGGAACATATTTCCCCCTATGATTTGGGGGTAGGGAAATCCCCAAATCATATTCCTCCCAATCATATTCTTTAGAATAATAGAGAAGAATTTTATACCTTACAATTCAATTTTTTTCGACTAAAAATAAAATAATAATAAATATTTGTTAATAATATTTAAACTTTTATTTTCTGCATGGAATTTTTTTTAAATAAATGAATTTTATAATTGTGCTTTTTTTAATTGTTTAAAAAGCTCTCAAAATATGGCGCAAAAAGTAAAATTAACATAAACAAAAACTACCCTATATGGAACAGATTTCCCCCTATGATTTGGGGGTAGGGAAATCCCCCAATCATATTCCTCCCAATCATATTCTTTAGAATAATAGAAAAGAATTTTATACCTTACAATTCAATTTTTTTCGACTAAAAATAAAATAATAATAAATATTTGTTAATAATATTTAAACTTTTATTTTCTGCATGGATTTATTTTTAAATAAAAGAATTTTATAATTGTGCTTTTTTTAATTGTTTAAAAAGCTCTCGAGATATGGCGCAAAAAGTAAAATTAACATAAACAAAAACTACCCTATATGGAACAGATTTCCCCCTATGATTTGGGGGTAGGGAAATCCCCCAATCATATTCCTCCCAATCATATTCTTTAGAGTAATAGAAAAGAATTTTATACCTTACAATTCAATTTTTTTCGACTAAAAATAAAATAATAATAAATATTTATTAATAATATTTAAACTTTTATTTTCTGCATGGAATTATTTTTAAATAAATGAATTTAATAATTGTGCTTTTTTTAATTGTTTAAAAAGCTCTCGACATATGGCGCAAAAAGTAAAATTAACATAAAGATTGTCTGACCAAAAACTACCCTATATGGAACAGATTTCCCCCTATGATTTGGGGGTAGGGAAATTCCCCAATTCATATTCCTCCCAATCATATTCTTTAGTATAATAGAGAAGAATTTTATACCTTACAATTCAATTTTTTTCGACTAAAAATAAAATAATAATAAATATTTGTTAATAATATTTAAACTTTTATTTTCTGCATGGAATTATTTTTAAATAAATGAATTTTATAATTGTGCTTTTTTTAATTGTTTAAAAAGCTCTCGAGATATGGCGCAAAAAGTAAAATTAACATAAACAAAAACTACCCTATATGGAACAGATTTCCCCCTATGATTTGGGGGTAGGGAAATCCCCCAATCATATTCCTCCCAATCATATTCTTTAGAATAATAGAAAAGAATTTTATACCTTACAATTCAATTTTTTTCGACTAAAAATAAAATAATAAGAAATATTTGTTAATAATATTTAAACTTTACTTTTATTTTCTGCATAGAATTACTTTTAAATAAATGAATTTTATAATTGTGCTTTTTTTAATTGTTTAAAAAGCTCTCGACATATGGAGCAAAAAGTAAAATTAACATAAAGATTGTCTGACAAAAAACTACCCTATATGGAACAGATTTCCCCGTATGATTTGGGGGTAGGGAAATTCCCCAATCATATTCTTCCCAATCATATTCTTTAGAATAAAAGAAAATAATTTTATACCTTACAATTCAATTTTTTTCGACAAAAAATAAAATAATAATAAATATTTGTTAATAATATTTAAACTTTACTTTTATTTTCTGCATGGAATTATTTTTAAATAAATGAATTTTATAATTGTGCTTTTTTTAATTGTTTAAAAAGCTCTCGAGATATAGCGCAAAAAGTAAAATTAACATAAACAAAAACTACCCTATATGGAACAGATTTCCCCCTATGATTTGGGGGTAGGGAAATCCCCCAATCATATTCCTCCCAATCATATTCTTTAGAGTAATAGAAAAGAATTTTATACCTTACAATTCAATTTTTTTCGACTAAAAATAAAATAATAATAAATATTTATTAATAATATTTAAACTTTTATTTTCTGCATGGAATTATTTTTAAATAAATGAATTTAATAATTGTGCTTTTTTTAATTGTTTAAAAAGCTCTCGACATATGGCGCAAAAAGTAAAATTAACATAAAGATTGTCTGACCAAAAACTACCCTATATGGAACAGATTTCCCCCTATGATTTGGGGGTAGGGAAATTCCCCAATTCATATTCCTCCCAATCATATTCTTTAGTATAATAGAGAAGAATTTTATACCTTACAATTCAATTTTTTTCGACTAAAAATAAAATAATAATAAATATTTGTTAATAATATTTAAACTTTTATTTTCTGCATGGAATTATTTTTAAATAAATGAATTTTATAATTGTGCTTTTTTTAATTGTTTAAAAAGCTCTCGAGATATGGCGCAAAAAGTAAAATTAACATAAACAAAAACTACCCTATATGGAACAGATTTCCCCCTATGATTTGGGGGTAGGGAAATCCCCCAATCATATTCCTCCCAATCATATTCTTTAGAATAATAGAAAAGAATTTTATACCTTACAATTCAATTTTTTTCGACTAAAAATAAAATAATAATAAATATTTATTAATAATATTTAAACTTTTATTTTCTGCATGGATTTATTTTTAAATAAATGAATTTTATAATTGTGCTTTTTTTAATTGTTTAAAAAGCTCTCGACAGATGGCGCAAAAAGTAAAATTAACATTAAGATTGTCTGACCAAAAACTACCCTATATGGAACAGATTTCCCCCTATGATTTGGGGGTAGGGAAATCCCCAAATCATATTCCTCCCAATCATATTCTTTAGAATAATAGAGAAGAATTTTATACCTTACAATTCAATTTTTTTCGACTAAAAATAAAATAATAATAAATATTTGTTAATAATATTTAAACTTTTATTTTCTGCTTGGAATTTTTTTTAAATAAATGAATTTTATAATTGTGCTTTTTTTAATTGTTTAAAAAGCTCTCAAAATATGGCGCAAAAAGTAAAATTAACATAAACAAAAACTACCCTATATGGAACAGATTTCCCCCTATGATTTGGGGGTAGGGAAATCCCCCAATCATATTCCTCCCAATCATATTCTTTAGAATAATAGAAAAGAATTTTATACCTTACAATTCAATTTTTTTCGACTAAAAATAAAATAATAATAAATATTTGTTAATAATATTTAAACTTTTATTTTCTGCATGGAATTATTTTTAAATAAATGAATTTTATAATTGTGCTTTTTTTAATTGTTTAAAAAGCTCTCGAGATATAGCGCAAAAAGTAAAATTAACATAAACAAAAACTACCCTATATGGAACAGATTTCCCCCTATGATTTGGGGGTAGGGAAATCCCCCAATCATATTCCTCCCAATCATATTCTTTAGAATAATAGAAAAGAATTTTATACC
This sequence comes from Parasteatoda lunata, assembly GCA_949128135.1. Classification (NCBI taxonomy): domain Eukaryota; kingdom Metazoa; phylum Arthropoda; class Arachnida; order Araneae; family Theridiidae; genus Parasteatoda; species Parasteatoda lunata. The sequence continues at coordinate 110,529,790 of OX421975.1, forward strand.
TTACAATTCAATTTTTTTCGACTAAAAATAAAATAATAATAAATATTTATTAATAATATTTAAACTTTTATTTTCTGCATGGATTTATTTTTAAATAAATGAATTTTATAATTGTGCTTTTTTTAATTGTTTAAAAAGCTCTCGACATATGGCGCAAAAAGTAAAATTAACATAAAGATTGTCTGACCAAAAACTACCCTATATGGAACAGATTTCCCCCTATGATTTGGGGGTAGGGAAATCCCCCAATCATATTCCTCCCAATCATATTCTTTAGAATAATAGAAAAGAATTTTATACCTTACAATTCAAATTTTTTCGACTAAAAATAAAATAATAATAAATATTTGTTGATAATAATAAACTTTACTTTTATTTTCTGCATGGAATTATTTTTAAATAAATGAATTTTATAATTGTGCTTTTTATAATTGTTTAAAAAGCTCTCAAAATATGGCGCAAAAAGTAAAATTAACATAAACAAAAACTACCCTATATGGAACAGATTTTCCCCTATGATTTGGGGGTAGGGAAATCCCCCAATCATATTCCTCCCAATCATATTCTTTAGAATAATAGAGAAGAATTTTATACCTTACAATTCAATTTTTTTCGATTAAAAATAAAATAATAATAAATATTTGTTAATAATATTTAAACTTTTATTTTCTGCATGGAATTTTTTTTAAATAAATGAATTTTATAATTGTGCTTTTTTTAATTGTTTAAAAAGCTCTCAAAATATGGCGCAAAAAGTAAAATTAACATAAACAAAAACTACCCTATATGGAACAGATTTCCCCCTATGATTTGGGGGTAGGGAAATCCCCCAATCATATTCCTCCCAATCATATTCTTTAGAATAATAGAAAAGAATTTTATACCTTACAATTCAATTTTTTTCGACTAAAAATAAAATAATAATAAATATTTGTTAATAATATTTAAACTTTTATTTTCTGCATGGATTTATTTTTAAATAAAAGAATTTTATAATTGTGCTTTTTTTAATTGTTTAAAAAGCTCTCGAGATATGGCGCAAAAAGTAAAATTAACATAAGCAAAAACTACCCTATATGGAACAGATTTCCCCCTATGATTTGGGGGTAGGGAAATCCCCCAATCATATTCCTCCCAATCATATTCTTTAGAATAATAGAAAAGAATTTTATACCTTACAATTCAATTTTTTTCGACTAAAAATAAAATAATAATAAATATTTATTAATAATATTTAAACTTTTATTTTCTGCATGGATTTATTTTTAAATAAATGAATTTTATAATTGTGCTTTTTTTAATTGTTTAAAAAGCTCTCGACATATGGCGCAAAAAGTAAAATTAACATAAAGATCGTCTGACCAAAAACTACTCTATATGGAACAGATTTCTCCCTATGATTTGGGGGTAGGGAAATTCCCCAATCATATTCCTCCCGATCATATTCTTTAGAATAAAAGAAAAGAATTTTATACCTTACAATTCAATTTTTTTCGACTAAAAATAAAATAATAATAAATATTTGTTAATAATATTTAAACTTTTATTTTCTGCGTGGAATTATTTTTAAATAAATGAATTTTATAATTGTGTTTTTTTAATTGTTTAAAAAGCTCTCGAGATATGGCGCAAAAAGTAAAATTAACATAAACAAAAACTACCCTATATGGAACAGATTTCCCCCTATGATTTGGGGGTAGGGAAATCCCCCAATCATATTCTTCCCAATCATATTCTTTAGAATAATAGAAAAGAATTTTATACCTTACAATTCAATTTTTTTCGACTAAAAATAAAATAATAAGAAATATTTGTTAATAATATTTAAACTTTACTTTTATTTTCTGCATAGAATTACTTTTAAATAAATGAATTTTATAATTGTGCTTTTTTTAATTGTTTAAAAAGCTCTCGACATATGGAGCAAAAAGTAAAATTAACATAAAGATTGTCTGACAAAAAACTACCCTATATGGAACAGATTTCCCCGTATGATTTGGGGGTAGGGAAATTCCCCAATCATATTCTTCCCAATCATATTCTTTAGAATAAAAGAAAATAATTTTATACCTTACAATTCAATTTTTTTCGACAAAAAATAAAATAATAATAAATATTTGTTAATAATATTTAAACTTTACTTTTATTTTCTGCATGGAATTATTTTTAAATAAATGAATTTTATAATTGTGCTTTTTTTAATTGTTTAAAAAGCTCTCGAGATATAGCGCAAAAAGTAAAATTAACATAAACAAAAACTACCCTATATGGAACAGATTTCCCCCTATGATTTGGGGGTAGGGAAATCCCCCAATCATATTCCTCCCAATCATATTCTTTAGAATAATAGAAAAGAATTTTATACCTTACAATTCAATTTTTTTCGACTAAAAATAAAATAATAATAAATATTTATTAATAATATTTAAACTTTTATTTTCTGCATGGATTTATTTTTAAATAAATGAATTTTATAATTGTGCTTTTTTTAATTGTTTAAAAAGCTCTCGACATATGGCGCAAAAAGTAAAATTAACATAAAGATTGTCTGACCAAAAACTACCCTATATGGAACAGATTTCCCCCTATGATTTGGGGGTAGGGAAATCCCCCAATCATATTCCTCCCAATCATATTCTTTAGAATAATAGAAAAGAATTTTATACCTTACAATTCAATTTTTTTCGACTAAAAATAAAATAATAATAAATATTTGTTAATAATATTTAAACTTTACTTTTATTTTCTGCATAGAATTACTTTTAAATAAATGAATTTTATAATTGTGCTTTTTTTAATTGTTTAAAAAGCTCTCGACATATGGAGCAAAAAGTAAAATTAACATAAAGATCGTCTGACCAAAAACTACTCTATATGGAACAGATTTCTCCCTATGATTTGGGGGTAGGGAAATTCCCCAATCATATTCCTCCCGATCATATTCTTTAGAATAAAAGAAAAGAATTTTATACCTTACAATTCAATTTTTTTCGACTAAAAATAAAATAATAATAAATATTTGTTAATAATATTTAAACTTTTATTTTCTGCATGGAATTATTTTTAAATAAATGAATTTTATAATTGTGTTTTTTTAATTGTTTAAAAAGCTCTCGAGATATGGCGCAAAAAGTAAAATTAACATAAACAAAAACTACCCTATAAGGAACAGATTTCCCCCTATGATTTGGGGGTAGGGAAATCCCCCAATCATATTCTTCCCAATCATATTCTTTAGAATAATAGAAAAGAATTTTATACCTTACAATTCAATTTTTTTCGACTAAAAATAAAATAATAAGAAATATTTGTTAATAATATTTAAACTTTTATTTTCTGCATGGAGTTATTTTTAAATAAATGAATTTATAATTGTGCTTTTTTTAATTGTTTAAAAAGCTCTCGAGATATGACACAAAAAGTATAATTAACATAAACAAAAACTACCCTATATGGAACAGATTTCCCCCTATGATTTGGGGAAGGGAAATCCTCCAATCATATTCCTCCCAATCATATTCTTTAGAATAATAGAAAAGAATTTTATACCTTACAATTCAATTTTTTTCGACTAAAAATAAAATAATAATAAATATTTGTTAATAATATTTAAACTTTTATTTTCTGCATGGAATTTTTTTTAAATAAATGAATTTTATAATTGTGCTTTTTTTAATTGTTTAAAAAGCTCTCGAGATATGGCGCAAAAAGTAAAATTAACATAAACAAAAACTACCCTATATGGAACAGATTTCCCCCTATGATTTGGGGGTAGGGAAATCCCCCAATCATATTCCTCCCAATCATATTCTTTAGAATAATAGAAAAGAATTTTATACCTTACAATTCAATTTTTTTCGACTAAAAATAAAATAATAATAAATATTTGTTAATAATATTTAAACTTTTATTTTCTGCATGGAATTATTTTTAAATAAATGAATTTTATAATTGTGCTTTTTTTAATTGTTTAAAAAGCTCTCGAGATATGGCGCAAAAAGTAAAATTAACATAAACAAAAACTACCCTATATGGAACAGATTTCCCCCTATGATTTGGGGGTAGGGAAATCCCTCAATCATATTCCTCCCAATCATATTCTTTAGAATAATAGAAAAGAAATTTATATCTTACAATTCAGTTTTTTTCGACTAAAAATAAAATAATAATAAATATTTGTTAATAATATTTAAACTTTACTTTTATTTTCTGCATGGAATTGTTTTTAAATAAATGAATTTTATAATTGTGCTTTTTTTAATTGTTTAAAAAGCTCTCGACATATGGCGCAAAAAGTAAAATTAACATAAAGATTGTCTGACCAAAAACTACCCTATATGGAACAGATTTCCCCCTATGATTTGGGGGTAGGGAAATCCCCCAATCATATTCCTCCCAATCATATTCTTTGGAATAATAGAAAAGAATTTTATACCTTACAATTCAGTTTTTTTCGACTAAAAATAAAATAATAATAAATATTTGTTAATAATATTTAAACTTTACTTTTATTTTCTGCATGGAATTATTTTTAAATAAATGAATTTTATAATTGTGCTTTTTTTAATTGTTTAAAAAGCTCTCGAGATATGGCGCAAAAAGTAAAATTAACATAAACAAAAACTACCCTATATGGAACCCCCTATGATTTGGGGAAATCCGAATCAGTTTAAAAAACGGTATTGAGAAGAAGCGTGAATCCGTTTTTGAGTCTTTTAAATTAGAATATCGTTTGCATTGATTAATTAGCATATTTAAAATCATCCCTCAAACTATTAGGATGGTGTCCTAGAACGTGAAGATCCAATCATTTGCTCGAAAGTTATTCAGGGTGGTCCATTTATTTATTTTCTCGCAATGTGCAGTGCGGAAAAAAATGGACCACCACGAATAAGTTTTGATCCAATGATCGGATCTTAAGGTTCTAGTACTCAATCTTAATGGTTCGAATAGGTGACCTTAAATATGCTAATTAACAAGTGCAGACGATATTTTAAGTTACGAAATCAGATGCCAAAGCACACTTTCTTTGAATAAACACACATTTTTTTTAGACGGATTCGGATTATTGACCCCAAAAGTGGCTTACTTATTACGCTTATTAATTATCATGTTTAAAGTCACCCCCACCAGCCATTAAGATTGAGTCATAGAATGTGAAGATCCGATCATTAGTTCGAAAGTTTTTAAGGGTGGTCCGTTTTTTTGCGCACTGCACACGCTTCTTCTCAATATAAATATATATCAATTTTAACTGAAAAAGTAAATAAAATATTTCCAAATAAGTTTTGGTGAGGTGAATAATGAAGTTATTAAAATAAAAACTAGCTTCTACAAATTTATTTATCTGTTTTTGTTAATACTATCGTCACGTTTACATGTGTGCTTTTATATGATAAGATCTTCAATGACGTTTAAATTGATTAATATATTATTTGTGTTTTGTTTGCAACTAGTTTGTTCGATAAAATGCTAAACACAAATATTTAATAAAAACACATTGCATTTACTCATCAGCTGAAAAGAAATTTAGTATGAGTTACTTCGGTAAAGTGCTCAACACAAATAATAAAAACATATTGCATTTACTTGGACATCGATTACAGTAATTTAGTAATACACAATTACATGTAATTTGATTACATGTAATTGTGGTTACTTGTAATCAAACTATACAATTACAAGTTATTTCGATTGTATACTATATACAAATTCATTATGTAACTATGTATGAGTCTGCATATTTTTATGTACCTAGAATGTACACACGCATGACCGTACAATTTGTGATTCCTATAACTACAATATATAAACAAACGTTGTTTGTACGTACAATATACATAATTATATTATAATATACTTAATGCAATACGTATATGCTTAGTACATATAATTATGCATTTATGATACATGCACGCATGTATGTTAGTTTGTACGAAAATGCAATGCTTTGTATCTTTGTATACATAGACAATATATGTATAATCGTATATGAAAATAATTTTTATACGTTTGCATGCTTTTATGTACTTAAGTACACACATTGTATACATTTACGATAATAGCACGTATATACGATGTACGTATGTATATAAAATTGTACGTATTTACGTACAATATTTAAGAATGTTGTTTAAAGGTACAATATATGCGCATAATTGCGTAAATAAAATGCATATATGTATACATGTACATTTATATGTATATCAATATATGTACACGCAAAGTATGTACTTATGTACAACGTACGTATGTACTTGTATAACTACATACTTTGTTAATACTTATGTGCATGTAATGTATGGATGTCCAAAAAAATAGTTATATTCACAATGTACGTATGTACATACAACGTACACATGTACAGTCAGCAAAAAAAAAAAGATATCACCCTGAATAATTTTCGTTCTAATGATCGGATTTTCACGAATTAAGTATCAATCTTAATGGTTCCTGGGGGTTACCTCAAATATGCTAATTAGTTAGTGCTAACTATTAATTAAGTTACGAAATCAGACACAAAAACGTACTTTCTCTGAATAAACATATATTTTTTTTTACATATTTGGAATTCAGATACTTGAATTAGGGGGGGTAGACAAAATTTTGAAAAAAATGGGTGGTAAATAGGGTCACAACAAAGGTTTATATATTTGGCGATAGACCATAAAACCGCCAAAAAAAGTCGCCAGCGCAAATGAATATTTTAAGATAACCCATTGACTAATTCAAAAGAAGAATGCTTAATTTTACTAGGTTGCTAAGCAACCAAGCTCTGACTGGAAAAAAAATTGAAATAATGTTCTGTGATTACTCAGAGAGGTTTAATTAATAGTTAATAGAAAATATCTCGAAGTTTCTAGGCAATTGACAATTTTTAAGCTGATTTCTGTCCAAAAAGCAAAGTTTTTTTTAATTTTAATCTACCTTGAAAAGAAAATTTCAATCGATTATAAATTATTTATGATTTTCTAAGTTTTAGAATTTAAATACATGAACATTTTATCTTATAATATTTAGATTATGTTGTTTCTGCTATATTTATTCGAGGATTTCATACTAAAATCAAATTAACATAACTTATTATGGCTAAATACAAAATTTTAGGGATAATCACTTTTACAGCTTTAGCCAAGACTTCTAGGCAAGAAAGTTAGAAGAAGAAAAAAAGTGCTTGAAAAATGAAATGTATATTGTATAGTAATTCTAATGCGCATTCACAAGTTTTTCTATAATTTACGATATTTCTTTTTCCTATAACTCTAGGAATTGCTGAATGTTTAGTGGTATATTAAAAGCATTGAAATGGGTTATGTTTAAGAATTAGATATTGAAATAATATGTTGCATATAGTATGATTCATTGTTTCAAAAATCGCTTCATTCTGCTAGATATTTAGATAACAAGGTTTTCTTTGGATAAAGATGATTAGCAAATAGCATCCTTATGCTTCGATACATTTAGAAACTTACGTTCGCAAATTCACCATAAAATTTCGCACAGCATATTCTTCAATTACGATAAGCTACATTCACCACCAAATACTGATACTATGATTATTTTTGTTTTCTTATATATATCTGATATGATACTCTCTTTTTAAACAGAGCTTGTAAGGTCCTTAAGATACTGAAAGGGGGGCACGAAAACTTAAAAGATAAAATATTTAATTTCATGACCTCAAAATATCTGGTCTCAAAATTTTAATTTTAAACCAAGTTAAATATAACTTTTACAATATTGATGCTCTTATGTTTTTAAAGACCACATAATTCCTGTTGAAATATGAAAATGCATATTTTTACTTTAACGAGTGTAAAATCCTTATCAAAATAATGATCATAATCCAAATGTAAAACAGTTTAATTGATGATAAAAACTCAACTGGCTTCAAAAAATATGAAGAGGGAAGTAAAAGTCGACATGTTTCGAGCGTTCAAATATATTCACCCATTCTCAAAACTTGTCAAGCTTGAATAACTTGAGACTTTTATTATTGTGCTCAAAACATGTCTATTTTTATCATCATCTACTAATTTTTAAATCAATGAAGTTTTTATATTTTCAATTCAATTTCTTGGGATTATCTATTTAGTTACACAATATATTAAATTGTTTTACTCGATATTAAAATAAGTTTTACTTAAGTTATAGGCACAGGTTCTTAGATTAAAAAAATAATAATTCGCTATTTTGTAAAAAAATCCATGCAGTAAAATTTTTTTTTTGCTGCAATTCTTAACATTTTAATTTAAGGACATAAAAAAATTCCGTTTACAATTGAAATTTCAAAAGTCGAATGTGAAAATGGAATGTCCCCTAGCACCAGAAATCGAAATTAAATAGTTACAAGGACAACTATTTTAAACAAGTTAGCGTTTCCGTTCTACTCGAAGTTGTTTGAAAAGGTATTTTGCATATATAGATTCCAAAGTTTTTTCTACAAATATTTTAGGGTATACTTTCGGAGTATTTTGATTGAGTTTATTTTTACACCCTTATTTTCTTAAAATTATTAAATAATAAGCTTAAAATAAATTATTCAAGCAACATGATTTAACGCATTTATAGTATAATAGTAAACAGGGCTTCCATCGCATGTCCTTAACCTTGATACCGCTATCATTAAATGAATGGAATAAGCTTAGATAAATAATAAAAGTTAATTTTTCCCCGTTTTTATTTTCAAGGAAATATGTTTCGATCAAACAGATTTCATTCTGGAAATAGCGAAATTATTGAGTAGGTCCCTTGGAGCAATATCATTCTTATCCTCTTTTGACGAAATATAGGAAAAACTGGTTTTCACAGTTCTGTAAAAAGTATGTTAGCCTTCTTGCCACGTTTTTTATTATTTTTTTATTTTTAATCAAAATAAGTTCGGAAATTTACGTATTTTTTATTGCATTTTTTTAAATCAGATGATTCTAAAATTCGTACGGCTTCGGAAACTTTTTACAAATTTCAATTTTTAGTGTATCCTGCTAAACAAAATAAGGCATTGTTCCTGATAACAAATTATACTACGATAATATCTTGGGAATCGTGCTAAAGTAAAAATTAAACAAAATAGTTTAGTATATTATCCGGAAAAAAATCTACATGGAATCATAAAGAAAGAATCATTTAAGATACTGAGATATTTTAAGACGCTTAAAAGTTCTGGCTACGTATTTGACAGCTTTTTATGTTCGGTATCTTTATACTCTTTGTAGTGACTTATAAAACATGGACACTATTTTAGATAATCTATGTTGAAGTCACAAGAAACAAAACAAAAAAGACAATCAATGATTTATATTCTTTTTTCGAAAAAAATATTATGCTTAGTAAATAATCAGCTGTTTTGCATTAAATAATTTTAAACAGCGGAGTGTTTTTAATTTCTTCACAAGGCTTTATTCTTAGCTAGCAGACAATAATTCTTTTAAAAAAAACTTGACTATAATATAAAAAGGAACTTTACTTTAAAGAAAATCTAAATTTAAGTACTAAAAAAATTTATTAGTATATTAATGAAGAAATAATAAATGTAGTATGGTATAAATAATAAATAGAAATAATAAATAGTTGGTAAAATAGTTCTGCGAAACACTTCCGGACAGGTGATTAAAAAATTACTTTTAAGATTAACACGATATATAAGATATTGAGAAATTTGCGATGATGTGAGATGTGCTTAAATATGTTTACTACGTATTTTTATTAATATTCATAAAAAATATATACAAGAAACTGAGAAATATTTTATTCCAAATCTATTCATACGTATGTATATTATTGTAATTGTATCAGTTATTGAGAAAAAAAAACTAAAAAATAATCACATTAAATAAGCACAATCTGGTGTATAATCATTTTCTATCAAAAGCATGCTTTTATAAAACTCGACATTCGTTGAATAAAATGTTTTTTTATTCAATAAAATGTTTTATTCAAATTTCTTTACTTAATATCAAATAGATTTTTAGAGGACTAAAAAAGAAACATTGTATTTTATAGTTTTAAAAAAATAAAAATAAAAAGATTAGCAAACGATTATTAACGAAAAAAATGTGAATGAAATTTTACGCCACGCGCGCTAAATCAAGTTCTTCGTAAGTTTATAACATTTTAATATTAATCGCCCCATTTAATCATTTTTTCATTGTCGCCAAATTATTTTTTTTTTAATAATTAATTTTAATTTTTCTCATCTTCTAATAAATAAAAACAGTTGAAACTTTAGATTTTTCGATTGAAAAGCATGTAGATTAATATGGTATAAAAAAATCCATACCTTATAATTCAAAATTTTTTCATCCTCTCTTTAATTAAATAATAAAAAAAAATTAATAATTATTAAAAATTATTTTTTTCATGAAATTATCTTTGGGTAAATGCGTTTTATGAGTTGGTGCAATATTTTTTTGAATTGCTTCATTAGTTTTCAAAATATGACTGAAAACGCAAAAAGTGAAATTAACATTAAGGGGTCCAAACTTTGAATCGCTCTCCTGACCAAACTATGTCGACCACATTTCCCAGATAGCGGCTACTCCCTATATTTTGAAGATAAGGAATCCAAATATGTAAAAAAAAATATATGTTTATTCAGAGAAAGTACGTTTTTGTGTCTGATTTCGTAACTTAATTAATAGTTAGCACTAACTAATTAGCATATTTGAGGTCACCCCCAGGAACCATTAAGATTGACACTTAGTTCGTGAAAATCCGATCATTAGAACGAAAATTATTCAGGGTGATATCTTTTTTTTTTTGCTGACTGTACATAATTACAAGTAATGTATACATGCGTACATTTAAATATATGTGATTACAATATACACATACATTGTGCATACATTAAAAAAATTTATATAAGTTAAATTATTAAAGTTTGTTTTAAAATTTATTCTAAGGCATATAAAACTCGACCTCATATTTTTTTAGAAAGCAAACGATAATTTTATTTTAAATTTCTAAATATTATTTCCACACATAAAATTAACCGTTTTTTTTTTTGCCATTTAAAAAATTTCTATGAACCATGCATTGTGTTATAAAAAAATAAATCTGTATTGTCAAACATTTCATGGAAATACTTGAAAATAATTTTTTGTTCTAAGAATTTTAAAATGATACAGAACAATTCGCGATCGCAACGAACTATAGGGGGCGTTGTTGTATGTGCCGAATCTCTGCGATTTCCATATGAACAGTCATTCAGTTACAATGGAGACGTCTTTAATGTAACATGTAGCATTGTAACGTTCCATCTTTATTGTGGCTGATTAAATTTAAAAAAGAAAAATGTTTGTTTTCTTTCTTATGCAAACGAAAACAAAATGGTATCTCTTTTTTTTTAGAGAAGAAACATCCAGAACACATAGGAAAAATATTTGTAAATGAAGAGAAAAAAATAGGTATATTCTTATAAGAGTTCAAACCTAATGCCTGAGAAATAGTTTTACTAAATTTAATGGTATAACATGAAAGGCCCATTCAAATTTTAACGTAAAATAAAGAATGCTTACGAAACAAAAAAAAAAGAATCATTCTTTTTTTGTCGCCATTTTTTAGTGTTACGAAAATGCGTCTTTGGGACTTGCCAAAAACAAAACAAGATGCAATTTTATTTTTTTAGGAGCGAAATATTTTATGGAGCGAAATATAACGAAAATGTACCAATGTCCATAACATGAAACTTTATCTTAGTAAACGTCCGTTTTGGAAATGTTATTTCATTTTGAATCTTATTTATTAGAGTTCATAATGGCTATAGAATCAGGTGAGAGAAAAGTTTCTTTTGAATCTATGTTAAACTCTATATCGGCCCATTTTCCACCAAAATCCGATTGACTACTTTGATTTTAAACAAAGTGTTTCATTTTAAGATTTTTTCCAAAAATTTTAAGTGTAGATTGGCGGCACTAAAAATCTGCCATATCTGTAGCTGTGGTTAATACGTAAGTACCGAATTTTTCTTCCATACTTTTCTGAATCATATTACTTCAAATATTAGAATATGCAAGAAGTATACATAAACACATAATTTAATACCATTTAATTTTTCAAAAAAAGTATTTTGACAACAATTTTATCAACAAATTATAAACTAAAAAGCGTAAAATAAAGAATTCTTAGGATAAAAACGATTTTAAAAATTCCTCATTTTTCAATAAAAACTTTCGTATTGTTTCTTTTTTTTAATTCTTATAGTATTTAATCAGACGTAAGAAAACCATTTTGTAGAGAACGATCATCAAGTAAGAAAAAAAATTATTTACAAGCACATTTTTTATTCGCGATCGCAACGAACTATAGGGGGCGTTGTTGTATGTGCCGAATCCCTGCGATTTCCATATGAACAGTCATTCAGTTACACTGGAGACGTCTTTAATGTAGCATGTAGCATTGTAACGTTCCATCTTTATTGTGGCTGATTAAATTTAAAAATGAAAAATGTTTGTTTTCTTTCTTATGCAAACGAAAACAAAATGGTATCTCTTTTTTTTTAGAGAAGGAACATCCAGAACACATCGGAAAAATATTTGTAAATAAAGAGAAAAAAATAGGTATATTCTTATAAGAGTTTAAACCCAATGCCTGAGAAATAGTTTTACTAAATTTAATGGTATAACATGAAAGGCCCATTTAAATTTTAACGTAAAATAAAGAATGCTTACGAAACAAAACAAAAAGAACCATTCTTTTTTTCTCGCCATTTTTTAGTGTTACGAAAATGCGTCTTTGGGACTTGCCAAAAACAAAACAAGATGCAATTTTATTTTTTTAGGAGTGAAATATAACGAAAATGTACCAATGTCCATAACATGAAACTTTATCTTAGTAAACGTCCGTTTTGGAAATGTTATTTCATTTTGAATATTATTTATTAGAGTTCATAATGGCTATAGAATCAGGTGAGAGAAAAGTTTGTTTTGAATCTATGCTAAACTTTATATCGGCCCATTTTCCAACGAAATCCGATTGACTACTTTGATTTTAAACAAAGTGTTTCATTTTAAGATTTTTTCCAAAAATTTTAATTGTAGATTGGCGGCACTTAAAAATCTGCCAAATCAGTAGCTGTGGTTAATACGTAAGTACCGAATTTTTATTCCATACTTTTCTGAATCATATTACTTCAAACATTAGAATATACAAGAAGTATACATAAACACATAGTTTAATACCATTTAATTTTTCAAAAAAGGTATTTTGACAACAATTTTATCAAAAAATTATAAACTAAAAAACGTAAAATAAAGAATTCTTAGGATAAAAACGATTTTAAAAATTCCTCATTTTTCAATAAAAACATTCGTATTGTTTCTTCTTTTTAATTCTTATAGTATTTAATCAGACGTAAAAAAAAACCATTCTGTAGAGAACTACCATCAAGTAAGAAAAAAAATTATTTACAAGCAAATTTTTTATTATAAAAATCATAACACTTACCTGATTTATAAGTTCGGAGAATTCCAAAATGATATGTTCTTTGTTTGAAAACATTATTCTCAAATAATATACACATAGTTTATCCCTTCATTACTTTTAGGTAACATACCACACATCAAAATTTTATAATTGTAAGATCTCGATATGAATTTTAATATGTAGCTTAAAAACAGAATAGCTGAATTCTAGTTGAAATTCTTTCAAAACTAAAAAACACTTACCAAGAAAACGATAAAAAATTTATTTATAATCAGCACAAAAGATACTTTTTCAAGTAATTCGGATTATTCTTTATTGTTGTTTTCTGAATTATGTAGATACAGAAATATATACTATTCTATGAAGAAGAAGAATAGTCTATAACTATTACAGTTCTGTATGGAATTCATTGGAACACATTTATTCACAGGAATGACGAAAGCAATGTTGACTTCATTTTAACTTGTAATGAATTGAAGACAGAAAAATTATTTTACCGCAATACATACATCTGTAACAGCAAGTGATCCTGAAATCATGTCATGTTGTTGGTAATAAATAGAAAGGTAAAAATTATTGAGAGGTTGTTCTTTAAATGCTTGGCGTGTTCTGCTTCAATGTTTGGCATGTTCTGATTAGTTTTTTCAAGAAGTTTTACCTTTTCTTTAGGGAAATTTTGCTTCTTTTTTGATGCTAAGAAAATGGCGTCCGTCATTGCCAATGGTTATGTGGGAACTAATGCACGATATTTTCAGGCTCCCGCTAGATGGCGTACTCGAGCTTTGCGATCGCGAATTTAAGCTGAAAACTAAATTTAAATGTCGTTTGATTTTTGATTGTCGTTTGATTGTCATTTAACTTGCTTGAGTCATTATAAGTTAACTTACATGCATTTTATTTATTGCATTGTACACATATTTAGACATAAATGTAATGTACATATGTATACGTGTAATGTATGTACGTATGTACAATATATATACATACATTCATGCATTGTACATGCATATATAGTACATTTGGATATGCATACATGGAACATACGTGCATTGTTGGTAATAAATAGAAAGGTAAAAATTATTGTGGTACAAAAATTATTATTATTGTACATGTGTGGATACATTCATTGGACATATATACATTGCACCATATGCATAGATTGGGATACCATGCATGTGCACACGTAAAATTTGTACAAAAGAATTATGTCCAATATATTTATGCACATATGTACTGTATATGTACACACATATGTACATTATATGAACATTATTTGTTCATTTCATCATATGTACAGTCAGCAAAAAAAAAAAAAAAATATCACCCTGAATAATTTTCGTTCTAATGATCGGAATTTCACGAACTAAGTGTCAATCTTAATGGTTCCAGGGGGTGACCTCAAATATGCTAATTAGTTAGTGCTGACTATTAATTAAGTTACGAAATCAGACACAAAAACGTACTTTCTCTGAATAAACATATATTTTTTTTTACATATTTGGAATCCATATACTTGAATTAGGGGGGGTAGACAAAATTTTGAAAAAAATGGGTGGTAAATAGGGTCACAACAAAGGTTTATATATTTGGCGACAGTCCAGAAAACCGCCAAAAAAAGTCGCCAGCGCAAATGAATATTTTAAGATAACCCATTGACTAATTCAAAAGAAGAATGCTTAATTTTACTAGGTTGCTAAGCAACCAAGCTCTGACTGGAAAAAAATTTGAAATAATGTTCTGTGATTACTCAGAGAGGTTTAATTAATAGTTAATAGAAAATATCTCGAAGTTTCTAGGCAATTGACAATTTTTAAGCTGATTTCTGTCCAAAAAGCAAAGTTTTTTTTATTTTAATCTCCCTTGAAACGAAAATTTGAATCGATTATAAATTATTTATGATTTTCTAAGTTTTAGAATTTAAATACATGAACATTTTATCTGATATTATTTAGATTATGTTGTTTCTGCTATATTTATTCGAGGATTTCATACTAAAATCATAACTTAAACAACTTTTAAACATAACTAACATAACTTATTACGGCTAAATACAAAATTTTAGGGATAATCACTTTTACAGCTTTAATCAAGTCTTCTAGGCAAGAAAGTTTGAAGGAAAAAAAAGTGCTTGAAAAATAAAATGTAGATTATATAGCAATTCTAATGCGCATTCACAAGTTTTTCTATAATTTACGATATTTCTTTTTCCTATAACTCAAGGAATTGCTGAATGTTTAGTGGTATTTCAAAAGCATTGAAATAGGTTATGTTTAAGAATAAGATATTGAAATAATATGTTGTATATAGTATGATTCATTGTTTCAAAAATCGCTTCATTCTGCTAGATATTTAGATAACAAGGTTTTCTTTGGATAAAGATGATTAGCAAATAGCATCCTTATGCTTCGATACATTTAGAAACTTACGTTCTCAAATTCACCATAAAATATCGCACAGCATATTCTTCAATTACGATAAGCTACATTTACCACCAAATACTGATACTATGATTATTTTTGTTTTCTTATATATATCTGATATGATACTCTCTTTTTAAACAGAGCTTGTAAGGTCCTTAAGATACTGAAAGGGGGGCACGAAAACTTAAAAGATAAAATACTTAATTTCATTAACTCAAAATATCTGGTCTCAAAATTTTAATTTTAAACCAAGTTAAATATAACTTTTACAATATTGATGCTCTTATGTTTTTAAAGACCACATAATTCCTGTTGAAATATGAAAATGCATATTTTTACTTTAACGAATGTAAAATCCTTATCAAAATAATGATCAAGACCCAAATGTAAAACAGTATAATTGATGATAAAAACTCAACTGGCTTCAAAAAATATGAAGAGGGAAGTAAAAGTCGACATGTTTCGAGCATTCAAATATATTCACCCATTCTCAAAACTTGTCAAGCTTGAATAACTTGTGACTTTTATTATTGTGCTCAAAACATGTCTATTTTTATTATCATCCATTAATTTTTAAATCAATGAAGTTTTTATATTTTCAATTCAATTTCTTGGGAGTATTTATTTAGTTACACAATATATTAAATTATTTCACTCGATTTTAAAATAAGTTTTACTTAAGTTATAGGCACAGGTTCGAAAATAGCGAATATTAAAAAAATAATAATTCAAATAGCGGACAAAATAGCGAATTATTAAAAAAATAATAATTCGCTATTTTGTAAAAAAATCAATGCAGTACAATTTTTTTTGCTGCAAGCCTTAACATTTTAATTTAAGGACATAAAAAAATTCCGTTTACAATTGAAATTTCAAAAGTCGAATGTGAAAATGGAATGTCCCCTAGCACCAGAAATCGAAATTAAATAGTTACAAGGACAACTATTTTAATTTTATAGATTTTTAGAGGACTAAAAAAGAAACATTGTATTTTATAGTTTTAAAAAAATAAAAATAAAAAGATTAGCAAACGATTATTAGCAAAAAAAATGTGAATGAAATTTTACGCCACGCGCTAAATCAAGTTCTTCGTAAGTTTATCACATTTTAATTTTAATCGTCCCATTTAATCATTTTTTCATTGTCGCCAAATTATTTTTTTAAAATAATTAATTTTAATTTTTCTCAACTTCTAATAAATAAAAACAGTTGAAACTTTAGATTTTTCAATTGAAAAGCATGTAGATTAATATGGTATAAAAAAATCCATACCTTATAATTCAAAATTTTTTCATCCACTCTTTAATTAAATAATTAAAAATAATAATTAATTAAAAAAAAAAATTTCATTAAATTATCTTTGGGTAAATGCGTTCTATGAGTTGGTGCAATATTTTTTTGAATTGCTTCATTAGTTTTTAAAATATGACTGAAAACGCAAAAAGTGAAATTAACATTAAGGGGTCCAAACTTTGAATCGCTCTCCTGACCAAACTATGGGGGCCACATTTCCCAGATTGCGGCTACCCCCTATATTCTGAAAATAAGGAATCCAAATTTGTAAAAAAAAAATATATGTTTATTCAGAGAAAGTTCGTTTTTGTGTCTGATTTCGTAACTTAATTAATAGTTAGCACTAACTAATTAGCATATTTGAGGTCACCCCCAGGAACCATTAAGATTGACACTTAGTTCGTGAAAATCCGATCATTAGAACGAAAATTATTCAGGGTGATATCTTTTTTTTTTTGCTGACTGTACATTATATGAATATGCATCTGTACACTATATGCATCTCAAACGTGTGTATGTACATACGTTATGCATGTCGAATGTATGTATGAATATATGTAAAATATAAATACGCCCAATGTACGCACAATCGTACACAAATGTATTATGCATATTTGGATACATACATTGAACATGAACATATTGTGTATATGTACATCCATACATTGTTCATGCATATCATGTACATGTATACAGACATTTATTGTACCTACTGCACATATTGTACATACTACATATATTGTACATACTACATATACCGTACATACTACATATACCGTACATACTACATATACCGTACATACTACATATACCGTACATACTACATATATACCCGTTATTGTGCATGTATACATATATTATACTGTTCATAAATAAATTGTACATGCATGCATGGGGCATACATTGTACGGGCAATGTATGTATGTTTGTGCAAACAGCAAGTACTTGTATATTCATGCGTATATGAACATAGATATACATTTTACATACACAAATATTTGCATAAAATGCATATATTCATTGTGTGTAAATGCACATGTCTACATTGTTTGCACATACATACGTCATTATTAGCTATATACATACGTACATATATTTTATACTTACAATATAAGTGTATACATGTGTGTGAAATTAAAATGTATGTACATATGCACTAGATAAAATCATATGTACATACATTTTAGTTACATTCATTTGTACGTATACAAATACGTACAAAATGCAGTACAATACGTGCAAAATGTATCATTATAAAATACATTATATTATCTACTGTATAATATAATCACTTATAAGAATACAATAGTCTTGTAATCGTGTATTTAGATTACTTGTAATCATATATTTTGATTACTTGTAATCATAATTACCCGTAATAGTTTTTGTTGTGATTACTTGTAATCGCAATTACTTGGAATCATGATTACAGTTGTAATCAAAATTTTGATTACAGCTGTAATCAATATTGTAATCATGATTACAGTTGTAATCAAAATTTTGATTACGGCTGTAATCAATATTGTAATTATGATTACAGCTGTAATCAAAATTTTTTGAAATTGTAATCACGATTACAAGTAATTGATTACTGTAATCGACTATGTAATCCCGATTACATCTGTAATCAGAATTGTAATCACGATTACAAGTAATTAATTACTGTAATTAATATTGTAATCATGATTACAGCTGTAATCAAAATTTTTGAAAATTGTAATCATGATTACAAGTAATTGATTACTGTAATCAAAAAATGTAATCGATTACATTTTTGTTCAACTCTGGCATTTACTCATCAGCTGAAAGGAAATTTATAATGAGTTACTTCGGTAAAGTGCTCAACGCAAATAATCAAAACATATTGCATTTACTTATTTGCTGAAAGGAAATTGAGTATGAGAGTAATCAGTTAGCGGAGAACCATCAATTTTACGTCAAAAAAACGTATATTTCCCCCTTAAATGTTACTAAGTATATGTAACATTTTCGTATAACTGAAATGTTGAATTATAGAAAAAATTAGTTATCCAAAAACGTAAAATTTACGTACAATTTTACTGAAACAAATTCCTTTCTTTTACGAATATTTTAACAACCACTTTTTACTAGGTAAGAATGATTACGCTATTTTTACATAATATTTACAACAACAATGCATCAAAATTTACGTAAGTGTAAACGTCGAAATATAGCTTAAAATTATAAAAAATCCAAAAATTTACACACAATTTTATGTTAACAAATTCATTTCTTTTACGAGTATTTTACCAACCACTTCTTACTAGGAGTAAATTATTTGTACGAAATATTTACGTCGACAGTTCATAAAAATGTAAGTTGGAACGTCAAATTATGGAGAGAGAAAAAATTAGTTATCCAAAAACGTAAAATTTACGTACAATTTTACTGAAACAAATTCCTTTCTTTTACGAATATTTTAACAACCACTTTTTACTAGGTAAGAATGATTACGCTATTTTTACATAATATTTACAACAACAATGCATCAAAATTTACGTAAGTATAAACGTCGAAATATAGCTTAAAATTATAAAAAATCCAAAAATTTACACACAATTTTATGTTAACAAATTCATTTCTTTTACGAGTATTTTACCAACCACTTCTTACTAGGAGTAAATTATTTGTACGAAATATTTACGTCGACAGTACATAAAAATGTAAGTTGGAACGTCAAATTATGGAGAGAGAAAAAATTAGTTATCCAAAAACGTAAAATTTACGTACAATTTTACTGAAACAAATTCCTTTCTTTTAGGAATATTTTTTTTAACAACCACTTTTTACTAGGTAAGAATGATTACGCTATTTTTACATAATATTTACAACAACAATGCATCAAAATTTACGTAAGTATAAACGTCGATATATAGCTTAAAATTATAAAAAATCCAAAAATTTACACACAATTTTATGTTAACAAATTCATTTCTTTTACGAGTATTTTACCAACCACGTCTTACTAGGAGTAAATTATTTGTACGAAATATTTACGTCAACAGTACGTAAAAATGTAACGTCAAATTATGGAGAGAGAAAAAATGGTTATCTGAAAAAACAGAAAATTTGAGTCAATAAATTCGGAGCGAAATTCACCGAAGTTTAAACGGTAAATTTTCTTTGTCAATAATACGTAAAATACAAAAAAATAATTTTCGCAAAATCTAAACAGTAGATATTCTTTCGCCAATCTTTCGTAAAATATACAAAAACAATCTTATCGAAGGGTAGTGAGTAAAATCCATTCCGTTAACATTACGTAAAATATAACAAAGCATTCTTACCAAATATCTTAATGGTAATATCCTTCAGTCAATGTTATGTAAAATTTACGTATAAAGCTTATTGACTTTATCGATTTCCCAAAAATTAACGTTTAATTTACGTATCATGCTATATGGAATGTATGGTATTTTTTAAAGTGATCTTTGAATTTTATTAACTGTAAATAATATCATTGTCATCCTCTATTTATAATTGTGCATTTAATTCAGCATTCATTTAGTTATTCATTTATTTAAGTATTCAGCGCTGCATGTGCGCATGTCTTTATCCTAATTTTTCTTTAACGAACATATTTCTCTGTCCCAAAGGTGTTCACTTTACCGAAGTTTCTTTGAATAATTAAAATTCTGCACACGAGTAAAATAATTCATGCCTTAACCAGTTGATTTTGAAAAACATTGATGATAAACACGGATTTCCAAACCAGCATTTTTTTAAGAGTTTTAAGTTTACTATAAATCTGAATAGGGTTGAGTCGAACATAAATGCACTGGTACAATTGGGCGGTTCGTCCTTTTCTAGTTTTTGAAATGCTTCAAGATTATAAATTGTTGATCAATTTTGAATTTTCCTTTTCTTTTCAGTTCAGATCGAAGCAGGATGTTTCTGTTCCGCCTTTCTGATCAGTTAACGTTTCGGGCCTCGTTGTCAATACTGACCCGTTAAGGTTCCTACCCTTGCCATTTCTCTTTCTTTCTTTTAGATATTGAATTGAATTTTTTTTTTTTTTTTTTTTCTTTTGCGAAATACGTAAAACATTCCAATGTAATTTTCAATTTAATCTATAATTCTCAAATTTAAATAGAATTATGTGCTTTGTGCTAATACACATTTCATTTGTTTTCTACACTGCCATCAGCAGATTGCGGACGGGGCACATGAGAGGTATGAAGATTATGCCCGACGGCTCTAGAATCTACGCAGATTGCTCATCTGGATCCGGGGCATCTCTTCAACTGTTATCTCTGTTGCCTCGACCCTCTTCAACTTCGACCTCAACTTCTGCCATGACACCCTTTATACCGAAAAAATCGGAGATGTGGCCAGGGCTGTGCTCCATGCCTTCGGTCCCATTTGACTTGTACTTTAACTTTTCTGCACTTGTCAAACGACAACATTTGTTTCCTAAACTGTAATCATTTGTCTTTTCCGACTCATACTGTGGTCGTTGTAGTAAACTATATAGTTTTTGTAGTTTACTACAACTACTTTGTTATAAATGTAGTTAACTAAAACTACTTTTTTAAAATATAGTGATTACAAACTACTTTGGAATTGCAGTCACTACTTCAGTACTTTAAGGAGACGAACTTTGCTGGAGAACTTAATTGACACCTATGTTCAAAATGGTTTTGAATAACATTAAATATAAGGGAATAACTAAGAGTTATTTATTCATGTTTATATGAACCAGTTTGTTATTCCTAAGCATCTATTTTTCGTTATGTCTAATATATATATTAGTTATACGTGATTTTAAATGAGCAATTTCTATTAACGCTTAGCTGCAGCCATTATATTTGAATTCATTGCCATTTGTACCCATCCAATTTGAAAAATGAGTTGCATTAGAACCCTGTTACTATTCTAAACTAACGTTAAAAGTAGTTGCCAGAAAACACTACAAATTGCTATTTTTTTTATTGCACTACTCACTACACTACAAACTACGAAGAAAAAAAAGCGACTACAGTAGTTTCACTACTTGTAGTGCGCTATTTCCGAAGAACTGACTTTAATAGCAAATTTAATCGCCCATCAGAAGTTCGACACCCTTTTCGACGTAAATTAACAGACATAAAATTTTTTTTATTATAAGAACCTAAATTTTTCTAGAAGAATAAAATAGGAAATATTACTATCATAATATATTTTTGTCACTTCCGAAATTTCCCTTCAAGTTTTTTAAATAAGATTGCACTTTTTTTTGTCAGACAAATAAAAAATTATCTGTTTTGAGTTCTTTTAAAAAAAGTCATTTTAATATTCTTTATATTTAGTTTTATTGTGATAAATGTAGTATTTTTTTTCTTAAAAATTATTATTTTGACATCGTTTTGGTAGACAAAAACAAGTTATAAAAAACTACGCATGTGCGTTTCTTCTTTCATGAAAAAAAGCGAAAACATGTTTATGAGAGTTGAAATCTGAGGACACTTATTTCCGTCTCATGTTGAATTAAGAAAATATAAATGAAAGACAATTACTAAGAAGTAGATTTTTTCTTATAGTTATATAAGATAGTCTGTTTCGATAACCAATAGTATTAGTCTCCCCCCATGCCTAAAAAAATAATAATAGCGAATTTAAATCAACTGTTGCATTTAAAAATTAAAAAACACAAATTTACTTTTTTTTATTTTTAGTATTTCAAAAATATTTTGTTCTAAATATTAGTATAGAAAAATAATTTCTGCAAAAAAAAATTTTTTTTTTATCCACTTTAACCCTCAGATGAATTTCAAAAATTAAGATAGCTTTTCGTAACTTAATTGTTAGGTTACTATACTTTTTTGAGGTCAAAATTTTTTAAGGAAATCGGAAAAATATTTTTTAGTGTTTTTGATTTTCTTTTGTAATACTGGTATTTTTTTATTTTTGAAAAAGCATCTCTGAAAAAAGATAGGCTACGTACTTACGTAATGAAAATACATCTTAGGTTAAAATTTTTTAAATTCGAAGTTTCGCCTCGTCGGTATGGCGTACAAAGCGCCTTCAACGGAGTCTTTCCAATTTTGAAGTAAATCGAATTTTACATTCTTCTATTGGTCAACTACAAGGAAAGGGCAAAACATTGCTTCAGAATGAGACTTTGTGGATTAGTAGCATACTTTCTAGACGCTCCCCCCTTTTTACAATAGAGCGAATGGGTCAGCAAGCTCAAGAAATAGCCTTTGAAATTCAAGTAAAGTTTACATACCCAACAAGCACACGACTTTTGGGCTAGTGAAGGGACAATGTCGGCTCTCCTAAATTGCCATTACGGCGGGCTTTTCATCGCCGTATCGGTTCCGTTAATATAGTGAAATCTGGGCCAAAATGAGGGCCAGTGCATGGCAGTTCAGGCAAACTTCTGGTAATCGTTAAAGGACCGGAACTACTTTGTTGCCTCTGGATTGCTTTGCCATTTATGCCTGTTAAATGCCGGGGGGAAAAATTTTTTTTCACTGAATAAAGAGAAAATTGCCGTAAAGGCTTTTATTGTACCTTTATGATGTCTTCTTTGCCTTTTTATAAAAAGCTGAATACGTTCACTGGAACACGTCGTTGCCTCACTTGCCGTTAAGGCACCTTAACTGTAGGCTGACTAGAAAACGTCTATGCCGTTTTCGCCCGTACCGCACCTTTATTTCAGATGCTTAGGCGAACTTCTTTGCCTTATTTGCTGATATACCACCCTTAACTCACCTCAAACTTGGCTCAATAGAAAACTTTAATGCCGTCCTTGCCGGTATCACACCTTTATTTTAGGTGTCTCGGCAATTTTTTTTTTGTCACTTACTTGCTTTTATTAGAATTTTTCGTAGCTTTAAACTTGAAAGGCTTTTTGCTGCATGTTGTTGATAATTCTTATTTAGAGAGCCTAAATTGTTTTGTTTCACTCTGCTGATATCAGCGATAGTAATTTATTGTATTTTAACTTCTTATATTGCAATAAAACAATAGCTGCCACCACATGCAAAAATTTTTATGCTAATATAAAAAGCAAAATGGTGGGAAAAATTTGTTTAATTTATAATCAATTATCATCCAATGAATCTCCTTACAATAAAATACTTTTTTTTTATTTAATTTTAATCAATTATAAGCGCTATCACTTAAGAGTAAAAGCATATAAAAACATTTTTTTAGAATTGAGTGCTTTAACTGTTTTAAACGTTGTGAGATAGGTGAAATTAAGTACAAATTTTTATTTTAAAACATAATACAACACAGTATATAACTTATTTACGTTTTGAAAATAATGCTTATATATTTAAAACCTACAACTACCTTTTCTTGATATAAACTTACACACTAAAGCTTATTTATCCTACAATTATAAGCCCATTTATCAATTCATTAATTTTATTAAATATTAGATAAACAAAATATATCTTAAATATCTTTTACAAAAACAAAAAAAAAGTGTACCTGTAAATAGTATAAAAATTTTAAATAAATAAAGCAAAGTTTTAACAATAAAATGCTTAAAGTATAAAATAAAATATGATCTTAAGAAAAGTTTTTTATTTTATTTCCAAACATGTAATAAAATCAATGCAGCAATTCTAAATGACAATAATTATTTTAATTACAGACTTCGCTCAATAGTTTACAATAATTCCAGGAGCTATACTTTTCAATGAATCTAGTTTTCCTGCAAAAAATAAAGCAATTTATTTTATAACACATATAATAAATGTTTACAGAAACAAAATATTAACAAAAAAATCATTGATTTATATCAACTGATTTTTTTAAAAGCTATTAAAACAAGCTGAATTGTTTTCTTAAAAATTATTAATTTCATTATAAAAATATGCTATAGAATTTAATTAATAAATGAATTTTTTTTTTAAAGGTCTGATTTCAGTGATAATGATGGTATTTCGTTAAGAAATAATGAAAGAGATATGCATGTAAATTATTATAGTCATACATCCCTTTAATAATTATCCTTAGGAAAAGTATTGATTTAAAGAAATAGATTTGGAAAAAATAAATTACTTAAATAAACTGATCATTTAATTATTATAAGTATAAATGCTTTTCATACTATATAACTAATAAAAACATTATTTAGAGTATGTTTATTTCAAGTCTTGTTTATTTCAAGTCTTTTTTTTTTTCATTAATAAGGTTATTTAGTAAGAAATGGTGAGAGGGATATGCAAGCAAATTATTATTTTTAAAATAGATCAACTGCCAAAGAAACATATTAAAAATATTCACATTTAATTTTTTTATTATTTAAATGCAGTTCATATGTATAGCTCATAGATATCAACACTTACTCTACCCAAAGTAGCTTAAATGTTTTTTTCAACAATGTAGTCTGATCTAAACTAACTTAATCTGCTTTAGATATCAAATTGAAAAATAGTATCACAAACTTTAACATTCATTAGCAAATTGAGAATGAAAAACATAACAATGATTCTATTTATTCAATTAGTCTTGTAATAATTAAATAATTTTAACCATCTTGGTTAGAAATGTGAACTATTGTAGCAATAATAATATTTTAAAGTACTGTTAAGTATTATGAAAACAATTCATTCGATGTTTTGAATGATAAATATAGAAAAAATCTTTTTTTTTAAACGATTTTCTTAAACCCTACAATTTATTAACAATATTCACATTATATTTCATTTTATTTAATGCGACTTTATAGTAATAACCAAATTGCTGATAAATTATACATTTATCAGTTAACTGTAAAAAATTTTTTAAAAAAGTATAATTTGCTCTAAATATAAATTTTTTTAATTCCAGAAACAAAGCTTGAATAATTTTTCTTATTCTAGTATTAATGAGCAATTCGTAACAGTTTGAGATCGATAAGTAGGAAGTGTTAATAGTACTTCTGTATTAAAAATGACCAGTATTAATTATTTATATTATTTTTATACCAATATTTATTTAAAATCTGCAATTAAATTCGCGACATCTTTAATAAATTACTTTTAAGTGGGGTTTCAATAATTTTGAAGGAAAGGCAAAGTAAATATATGTGTCTTAGCATTTATATTCAAAAGTAATTTTCTGCATCAACTATTAATTAAAATGCTATAAAATATATATGATATATTGCCTTAAATATATAAAAATTTGTATTATGTTAATGGTTTAAAAATTATTATGTTTCATAAAATTTAATTACATACTAGTATCATAAGTTATGCACAGCCAAATAATAACATTAAGCAAATAATATTGAAATATAGCATTTCTATATTACAGGCAAGCGAGGGAGAGAATCATTTTTTATGGTATCACTAAAATCAAATTTAAATGCTGAATGTTTATTTTGCTTGCTAAATAAATCTGTATACTTAAAGTATTCAGTTCTTTCCCTTTTTATTAGATATTTTGTTAATATATTTAAAGAAAATAGTGGATATTTTTAGTTGTTTATTGAAAATATTAATTAATAGTTAAATGCTATGAAAGACTTTTAATTGGTTCGGTTAATTTCAATTGGCTTAAAATAATGTCCCACATATTGTATTAAAAAAAAAAAAAAACACAAAAAACACAGATTAAAGAAAAACTGGTTTCCTTCCAACCATGGGGGAAACTAAGGTAAAATATAAATTTATTTCTTACCATCCTTTTTGTTGATTTTTAGATTTTGAGTTTTATCTTCATTGCTGATCTTCCATTCTGACTCTCTATGAAAGAAAGAAAAAATTATAATTAGAATATGATAGTTGTAAAATCAGTTAAAACAAAAACAACAAAATCAAAACATTTAAAATAAAACTGTTTCTAAAATCATATATGAAGATTAATATAAATATTTTTATTTCAGATATGGTATATGACAATAAGTTTATTGTTTACCATTTATCTTGTTTACACTCTAAGCATGTGGTGTGTTAGAGGAACTGAATGTGAATTGGTAAATTCAATGAAACTTAACACAAGCTTGCAGGTGAATACTTTCAGCCTTTCAGCCCAAATTTAGAGAAGTTGCATTAGCACAAAAGTTTTAAATTCATGACGTGCTTACAAATTAAAATCTTAATGTGGGCATCAAAGTTTTTAATTTTTTTCATGCATTTTTTTAAGTAAAAAATATTTGTTAAAATAATTGCGTTAATACGAATATTATATGCTGGTGAAAAAACGAAATGTTAGATAATATTATCATTTTAAATAAAATAACGAAAAATACTTCGTTATTCATTTATAACCTTATGTAGTTATTTTAACAGTAATAAATAATTTCTTTTAAAATTTTGTTTTCTAACTAGTTAAAAAAATAGAATGATAAAAAGCAGAGAAAACAAATACTGAATGATGTAAAATTGTCAGCACATTTTTTCACGTTAAACAAAAATTTATGCATTCATAAAGCGCATTTTCCATTTAATACAAAACATTATTAAGAAATTACTAAACTCAATAAGAATATTGCAAAAATATCAATATAAAAGCTTATATGAGTAATAAAAACACTTGTTATTAATGAGGACTGTGTTAGAGAAATACATAAAGTGAACTTAATTTTGATAAGCACAATTATTATTATATGCGATTTAATAAAAAAAATATTAATATTTTTAAAAAAATATGTTTCTTTAAAACTTTAAACCATTAATTATTAATTATTTTAAATTATACAAATTATCCAAAATGTATTCTGTACAAATACATGAATTAATTAAATATATTTTGGAAAACATGGGACATAAAATTCATGTCACTGAGACAAAATATCGTTTCATTATATGCTTACCTTCTTTTCTATTAATGGCTGTTGTTCATAAGGGTATAACTGTCGTAAGTCCTGTCGTCAGCATCTTGATGTTGTCATTGTTCGTCATGTGTTTCCATGAAAGTAAAAGAATGAATTAGAATATAATTGTAATAAAAATAGTTAAAAATCAACAAAATTATATCTGATTATGACTAATTTATATTTTATAATTTATGTTAAAAACAAATTTTTTGATTTAAATGAAAGAGAAGGATCATATATTAAGAGCACGGCAAATATTTTTATTTTTAGTAAAATATATATAATAGTAATAGTAAAATATATAATAATAATAAGTCAAATATTTTTCTAACATAATAAAGTAGTTTTTAAAGCGAAATATTTTTTTTTTATATTCTAATTTAGAAAATGAATAAGATATGTATGAAAAAAAAGCTATGGGAGCTAATTAGAATTAAAATAATAAATAAATAAAAGAAATAGATAAATACAAAATAAACCATTCAATTTTAGAAATTAAATTCTTTGATTTTTTGAGGAAAGTTTCAATCAATTTTTTGATTATATATTTCCTCTACGTAGTTATCATCATAAATATATATATTTTCATTAAACAATAAATTAAAGTTACTTTTTTGTAGAAAATATGTCAAGTATCCATTTATGAAAATACTTTTATAGATTGGAATATGCATTGTTTATTTAGAAAAAGAGGGCAGAGAAGGAATTTCTTAACTTTATAATAAATTTAATCGTAAAATAAAATGAAAATTATTAATTAATATAAAAAATATAAGAATTATTATTAATTAATTAATATAAAATAACTTAATACTTAAATATAAAAATTGGAAATATTTCACCTTTACATCGATTCATTGAATGCAAAAAAAAAAAAAAAAAAAAAAAAAAAAAAAAAAAAAGACAGAATGAAAAAAAATATATAATATAAGTGAAAAACATTTGCGAAACGACAAAATAAAAATTAGAAATATGGTCCGTTTAGTTTTGTACAAAAAAGTTAATATATTGAGGTTCAAAACAAATAAATTGTTTATATGTATATACTTTTTTAAAAAATTCACATCTTTTTAAAAAAATTCACATATTTCACATTTCTTTGAAAAATTGACATTATTTTTTAAAAAAAAAAATTATGATTTGTTTGCTATACATTCAAAATCTTTCTACCCTTATTAAGAAAACGCATTATTTGAAAACATAATTCTGAAAATACTGCTAATAATTCTGAAAATAGCAGCTAAGCATAAAATTAAATATTCAACTAGAATATAATATTACAAAACATAATTACTTAAATCCTTGCTAATAAAATAAAAATGTATTAAATTAATTATGAGAAACTATTTAATAAATAAGTGGGGGAAAAATTAAAAAATACATGATCTGAAGAGCAGAAGTTGTTACTTACTTGTTGTACTGTGGAGCAACGACTCTACTCTTGGGGAAAAATAGAAAAGACCCCTTTAGAGACAAGGAACTACATTTATCTCCTTTTTTAGATTTTTTTTCGCCAAACGAGTCTTTTAGCACATGTAAATAATCTAAGACCACCTACGGTGCAGCTTTTTGTTACTTGAAAGGAATGTTTCTCAGAATTGGTGGGTAAGGAAGAAAATGTGCTTCCTCCCTTCTCTTCCCCAAATTCTGACTTCAAGTACTTCAAAAATACGTATCCGGTGATTTCAAATAGTAATATGTTTCAAATTAAAATCAATTTCGATTTTGAAATATTAAAGACAATTTCTGGTGCTCATAATAAACAATAAATATGCAATCACCAAAACCTTTTATTGACCATTAACGATAAGGAAGCTCACTTAATGAAATAATTCGAGTACTTTTTTTAGAAAATTTTTTACACATATATACTTTGAAATAATGCTTACTTAAATGTTTTTATTAGCGGAGCAGTAAATTAGAATCTCGTTTCTTTATAATGAACAGTGAAGCTGCCGTTATTAATCACGTTTAAGTAAAAAGACCATTTATTAGTTTTCATCCACTTTTTATATAAAAAGTACAAAAAAAGACGTTTTTCTCTTTTTATGAAATTATTTTTTATATAAATAATTAAGCATTTGTCTTTAATTGAGAAAATTTATTCACATTAGCAAACTGACTGTGTATAATATAATATTAGCATTTCACATTATGAGTTCGTAAAAAATTTATATTTCCTTCTCAAAGTATTTATAAACTACTTTCCATGTTGAATGAAAATTTTGTTTTTTATTTCTTTTTTTAATGAATGAAGAATGGGTTATTTAATTTTATCCATTTACATTACGAAATAATAATTATAATTTTGGTTGAAAGCTAATGATCACAAAAATATAAAAGCCTAAATATCAATTGCTACAAATTCATAGTCTTGGATACAAGAATTAGAGATTACTCTATTTCCAACTTAATATTTTATGTCATTTAACTGCTTCATAAGAATAATGATGTCCTTTTAATTTTCTTACGGATGATATTTAGATTACAAAAGTCTATTTAGCTATACAAGTTTATTTTTTCTATGGCGTTAAAATTCACGATTTTTAAATTATTTAACAGAAAAACTTGTTTAACGTTACTTTAACTTTAAAACTTTATTTTATTTACGTTTAAGGCAACGACATTGATTTTAGAAATTCATTATTAGTTTGCACGCAGTTTTTAAATATGCATAGAAATTTTTTAAAGTAATAAGTTTTCATTTTGCTATTATTTGCATAACTATAAGTTGTAAGAAAATTTATTATTTTTTATTTTATCATTTGAAACTTTATTCAATGCATAATTAAAAACTACCTTTCCATTTTCGGTTTAAAAATCTTTTCAATTCTACAAAAATAAAAAATAAAAATTAGGAGGCTTTGCCCTTTTCTTACTCCGCTCACCAACCCCCGTAATTGCTTATCATTCATCATTGATTTTTTCTTTATTTTCTTAAACTGCAATATTTTTCACAAAACACAGAACATTTTATTTTCAAAATATATAAGTATTGTAGCTCTATGTAAGAACATTTTTTTAATATTTTTAATAGTGATGAAATAGAGGATTTAATACATTTGAAAAATAATTATCTATACTTGAAAAAAATATTTCACTTAAGGAATACGGATTGTGTAACTCAATGAGAAAAAATAATGAGAAGTAATTTTATACATTAACGAAACTTATTAAAGCTTAAACAGGGAACGGTTTTTATCGTTATTTATTAAGCTTATAGTTTTTAAAAATGTGAAAATAAATATTAAGAGTGATATCAAGCAACACACAAATCTGCCTCTCTTTCGCTACTTTTGATTGACTACAACTTCAGCGCGAGCATGTAAATTAAAGATCTTCTGAGGAAAAAATACATTTTCTACAACAATTGATGAATAGTCAATATTTGAAACCAAAAACTTGAAGAAAGACATCGCGAATGACTATTAAATTTGCAATAGCTTTCGAACAAATTGGAATTTCAAAACAAATTTCCTGTTAAACTTACACATAAATCCACCCTTTCAGCAAATTAAATTTTAACTAAGTTACCTTTCAACGGACTTCACAAAGAAAAAAGTTAATTACCGCACTCTATGATAATGATATTTCTCCTAAACAAAACCATAACTCTGATAATAAAACAAAAATATATACCTTATTTAAACCATTCATTTGGTAATTTTTCTATTTAAATGGTAACAGTTTACCGGATATTCTAGCTTTCAAAATTAAAGCTTTTTTAACCTCACATTTATTAAAAAATACAAAACTAAATGCTAGTAAATTTTTCTGAATAAATAGTTTTTATACCATTTTCTAAACTATCGTGTTAAAATTACCAAATTTTACCACATTTATCGAATTTCAACTCATATTATAAAATCTAATTTTTTTATTTTAATCGAAAACATTACCAAACCTCTTCGATAAAAATTACTGAGCTTTTTGGTGTTCCCATAAGGCCAAAAATAAGGTAAGTTTCACAATATTTTGTTAGTTTTGATCAAATTTTCTTTTCTAGCAAACAAATCGACCTAACGTAGTATTTTTATTTTATTTTAACAGTTTCAACTTAACTATCGAAATCTAAATTTTCTCTACAACTCATCATAACTTTAAACAATAAATTTTATCATTTTTGCGTAGTAAAACAAAATGAAACGTAAAAAAAAGAGAGAAAAAAAACTGTATATAAAGCAATAATAAAATTACAATTAATTTTCGAACATATTTGAATACCGGTGTTGAGTTCATAATCAAAACTAGCCTTTACAGCGTGTTAAATTTCAACTTAGTATTTGCATTTCTGTGTTCTACAGAGCTGCCCGTATGGTATGTTTTACACCAAATTTTGTAGTCAATAATTCTCAAACAAATAATCGAATAATCATTTTTCTATTTCATTGCACTCCCGGTGCCTTTTTCTACAATCGTTCTTAAATTTATTTTATAATTGCCGTTGAACAGCCGATCCAAATGATGCTGTGTGGCCTTGATCGTTATGTCCCTTCATTAATCGCAAAAAATAATAGGCTAGAGTAGTACTAATTTTAGCAGTACCAACCTATAAGTTATATAAAGCATTAAAGTGAAGCGGAATGTATAAAGCATTAAAGTGAAGCTCTCTCCATTTTGAAGCCCTCAATCAAAGTTGCCTTTCTAATTAATCAAATAAGATCTTAATAGTAATTCTAAAATTATTATTTTTTAAATTTAGAGTTTATTAATGTACCTATTTTTTTTTTAATTTGCTTTTGTAATTTTCCCCACCGATCGAAACACTTTTGTTAGAACATTTTGTTTTTGAAATTGAATTTTGAGCTGTAAAAGATTTTGTATTACTTACGTTAAAACTGTTTTATAAGTAAACTGCAAAATATAAGAATTTTGAGTTTTTGTGTTGTTATACTTTTATCAGTTCATTTAATTTTTTAGAAAAAAAAAGCAATTTAATGGAAAGATAATCACAAATGAATTAAAAAAGTAATTTCATTAAAATGTTACATAATTAAAATGATCAGCAATATAAGTAAAGAAGTAAAAACTGAAATTGATGTTTAGTGGAGATCCATGCAAATAGGAAACAAAGTGCTGAAAAAGCCTAAAGCTTCTCAAGAATTATCACCAATAGCGAGGGATGAAAAACGCATAACCGGACATAATAAATTTTTCTTTTTACCCTACAGAAAGGGGATCCACAGCTGCACCTACTCAACAGCTCATCCCCATTCAAAGCAAACTGCAACTTCTTATTCTAAAATAAACGTATGTACTTCTTCTAGTAATCAATATTTAAATATCATGAAGGTCACATTAGTATACTTACAAATTTTTTTTAATTCCTAAAATTGCATTGGGTAAAATTGATCATTAAAATCTTTATGATTCTTACTTTGAAATTACATTAGAATAATAATACATAATGATTAATTCATATTGATACATAAAAAACTTAACAATTTTAGATGTCTAGTTCTTACCACATACAAAAGTGTTTCAACTACAAACTGCTAATTTTAGAGCATCCATACCAAAAAATATTTAAATTATTATAATTTTATCGTTAACTAGTCTGAGCAACGAGGAGGTAGTAGATAAAATTTGTATCTGTTTTTATATAAATAATTCGAAATAATATTTTCATTCATGTTTTTTAAATACTCTATGATTTACCAGTCTTGTCAATGAAAACACCAATAAAAATGCATCATTAAAGCTTGCAAATATTCTCATCAACAACATTGTTATTTGTTCTACAGCTATTGTTTAAGAGTTAATCTGCATATGTTTCTTAGGACGTCACTAAATTATTTTCCTTCTTCAGTATTCATATTTATATAAGAAATGAAGCTAAGACTAAGGACAGTAATTACGTATAAATAAACCATACAGGAATATAAAAACACTTTAAGGTAATTTCATGTAAACATATTAAAATCACTCGCTGATGAAAAGAAAAAGAAAAAAATTCAGTCAGGGAAATCCTCTGACCAATCCTAAAAATTTCCTTTCATATGAACTTGGAAATAAAAAGGCTGCAGTGTTCACCGAACTTAATACATGCTGTTTCTTTATATCAAATGAATTTTTAATAAATTTTTCTCTATATCAGAAAATTGAAAGGGACACCGCTTGTTTTGGGAGTTTAACTTAACGTTTGCTATTCATTTTGTATTTCTGCTCAACTAGGTACTATAAGACTTAAAAGACTTATAAGACTAAGGTGTGTAGAAAACTATACAGGGATTGCAATGGAATAAAAAAATTATCATTCGATAGTTAATTTGTGAATTTGTAACTGCTAAACTTGATAAGCGAGAAAATATACCATAGCCAATCTACAGGCTGCAGGAATGCAACTAAGTTGAAATTGGTTATGCTGAAAGGACCAACTTTGATTATAAACTTAACACAGAGTTGTTTTTTTTTTTTCGAAGTTCCCATTGGTTTGAAAGTGATTACTGCTTAAAGATTTTCCCCCTATATAATAATTTTTCCATTGGAAATTCATCCATTTGAATGTAGAAAAATATATCTTTTACGCGTTTTTCTTACCCTCACACACACTTCCCTTGACATAAAAATTTACAAAAAAAAAATTAATAAATGTTGCCAAATATAAATTTTAACATTTATATCGACGTTTTAAATAATATTAAGAAAAAAGAGAGATAAAAACTATTTCGAATATGATACGGTATATCATATAAGATCATTATTATATATTATTAACAAGAAAAATTATTTCTTATTTTAATTGCTATTGTATTGCTAAAAATGCGCACAGACATTTTGTTCCTAATTTAATTATTTATTCAAGTACATTTTATTATTTTCAAATCAACTATCATCTAATTTTTGTTAGGATTTATATAAAAAATATGCTTACGTGAAAATTATAATAGTTATATATTTTACAAACAAAATGGTTTTTAAAAGAATTTTAAGAGCAAAAAAACTTTTAAGAATAAAGGGAAAGAACGGTTTATGTCCACTGCAGCTGGTTCTGAAAAAAATAATGCACAAAGACAGAAACTGTTTTACCACAGCACGACGCATCTTTACTGTGTAATAACTCTCTGTGAGTACCGATTTTTTTCCCCTTGTTTTTTACTTGCTAAACTTAGTAAACTTCAAAATACGACTAATGGCAATACAATCGTAATTTTTATTTAAAAAAAAGGGTGACATAAACAGTTCTCCTCATTTGATCTACAATCATGAATGACAAGCAACTACTGGGGTTGATGAGCGAAGCGAACAGGTAACGGAGCCTCCCATTAGAAGAAAAAAAAAAAGGATACCAAAAAATAATCTATGACGAAAAACTATTATCTGTGAGTTAAATTATACACATTTAGAATCATTCCAAAAATCGGACTGTGGTGGCTCATGAACTGAAGGCAATTAATTTGCTGCAGTTAAGGTATAAATCATGTCGCAATCTAAAAATCCTTTTATTAGTGAAATATGGCGTGTTTCTGAAAAGGCGTGTTTCTACTAACGCGTGTTTCTGAAAAAGTTATTATTATCATCAAACATTATTATCCGAATTTTACTAATAAACTAATAATAATTTTACTAACTAATTTTAAAATAGTTCCTCTAATTAAAAGGGAGGTCTGAAAATGATTTCCTTCTGTAGCATGAAAATTGCCATTTATAGGCAGCAAGAAATAGCGCTTTATTTTTTATCTGTTCATGGTTTAAAGAGCTCCACTAATAAGTCCTAATTACAAAATAATTTTATTTCATCTAAATAATTATGCCTTTTCTGGAAGATTCAGTATCTTCAACTATAAATTGGAAAGTACACTAATATTTCAACTGGATAAAAGTCAAAATTTCGGTACTCTTAAAGTTCTTTTTTAATTTCAACCAGGTTCCTCCCACTAACTCCAGAGATTTAAAACATTTTACACATACTTATAGTTGTTAACCCCCCAAAAAATTAGCTGCAAGAAATCTTTTTAATGCATGCATAGGAAACATTTTTTTTCCAAATCAGCATTGAAAATAATTAAATGTGTGTATATAATTTTGCATTGCTACTGCAAGTTATGTTTCTTTCATTATTCAATAGTTACTGGGGAAGGAGTAATTTTTCATGTGTCTTTTGATTTGAATATTAAATCGTTTTAGGAGAAGAAAATGATAACTTTTTCTAAACTATGCTATGACTCTTGTACTATTTTCCGCTTTAATTAGAGTGATATTTAAGTCTTCAACTTAATTATATGATAAATTTGACTATAAAGCAAAATTGAAAGGGAGAAAATTTTAATGTTTATTTTAGTCTAATTTGATATTAAAACAATTGACTTTAAAATAAAACTTTTCAAAATGAAATAATTCTAATTTTAAAAAAAAACAAACTATTCTGCTCTTTAATTGGCTAATGTAAAATCAAGTTGCTTAATTTGGTATTAAAGATTTTTCTGATTGATACATTTTATGCTATAATACAATCGCAACACATGAGTTATAGATTTTTCCTCAGCTTTCCGAAAACTTAGGTTTGAAGGTCGACAAGGGGGGGGGGTGAGGGGGCTCCCTACAACAACCTTGTCTCATTCCCTAGTCAAAAGCCACACCGATCAATTTACAGACACATTTTTTTTTGGCGAGATTCTAGAGAATCAAAAGCAAAGCAACCCTACACCTTATCTCTTCAGAGATCAGAGAAGCATGCTGTTTGGAATTTTGGAAAAATATATAATTTAAGAAATTTTCAACAGCAAGATAAAAAGTCTCGGGTCTTTCGTCAATAATTTTGTGCTTTTAGTTTTCGTTCATACATTTTAGTATAATATATATCAAGCCGTAGATAAGATTTTCTTTCGGCATGGGTCTAAATTTGTAATACATAATATCGCATTTCTTAGCAATTACAAATTCGCAATGATCTTATCTTGTATTTATCTTCAATTTATAACGGTATACTCATATAACTATTTAAGATTATTTTTATAGTAATGATAGAAATGTTTATTAAAAACTCATAGGGAAAGATTTACTATTTCAATTTTCAAATCAGTTTCCTGAGGGTTTATTTAACTTAAGCTTGTGCAGTAGAGCTGCATTTTGCACCCATATTTGAATTATACTTCCAATTTTCCGGACCTTTAAAGTTAGAAAGGCAAACAGATTTATTTGAATTTTCGATAAATATCTTTCATTAAAATTTATTTAGCTATTTGAAATAATATATTTTTTGTAGATATCCCTATTTTACAAGGGAAATTATTTTTTCTCATTTATTTTCTTTTCGGGAGGTGTTTAAGCCTCCGTATTTTACTCCTGGTTACGGCCCTGTAATAAATGATAGGCTATTGAGTTTTAAAAGTGTATCAATATATTTTAGCAAAGCTTTTCATAAAAGAGAATTTTACTTAAATTAGTAATAAGTCAAGAAAATGCTAGTAAAATTTTTACTGTAAAAAAAAAGAAAAAAAAAGAAAAGAAGAGCAGGTGAAAAAATCATCAAAACATCATAGGGGAAACAGTATTTTCCTGTAGCACATAACAGTTTTAAATAACAGTATATTCAGTACAACTTAGGGAGAGGGGGGGAAAATATGATTATCATTGGTATAATTGTTATATTTTTCTCAGGAATTTTTAAGAAGTTCACCAAAAATTAAGTAATTGATTTTCAAACTATTTTACTTTTTTTAATTTAGGCATAGATTTCTTTTTTTGAGTTATTGAGTTCTTTTTTTTTACAGAAATTCTTTTTAAAAAGAATTGTATAATAAAAACAGAATATTATAGAAAAGAAAATAGATTAATTCAAATTAGGAAAACATAAGGAAAAGATTTGCGTATCACGCAGCTCATTATTTGATGCTTTCATATGTTACACTCAATCTCTTACCAGATAAATATCAAGTATCATAAAAAAATAAAAATAAAAACATTTATTTTAAAAGTAATTTTCGTTTGAACTAGAAAGGGTTACTTATAAAAAAGCTTTCTTCATAAAAGTTTAAAGCATAAAAAATCAACTTTCTTTATTAATTTTTTTAAATAAAAAAAAGAGTTTATAATTAATTAAAATAAAACTTTATTTATTTGTTCTAGAACATTTTAATTTGTTAATGTAAGATTTGCCGTAGTGGATAGCATGGATTAGCTGACCCCATAAATCAGTGATTCTCAACCTTTTTTTTGTGGCGGCACACTTTTAACAATTTTGAAATTTGACGGCACACAATGAAAAAAAAAATAGTTTAAAAGTTGTTTACTTACCTATAATACACTGTGTTAAATAGTCTGAAAAGTTGTTTACTTACCTATAATACACTGTGTTAAATAGTCTGTGATAATAATTTTGAATGTGAAATAAAATAATATGTACTACAAAAGCACGTTTATTAAGGGATTAATTATTTCTTTCGACTAATTTTTTATTAGTTAGTAACAGTTATTTTTTTTTTGCTAGTTATTAATTGTTAGCTTGTTTTCTATAGCTATTAACTGTTAGTTTTTTTACATTAATTATTATTTTTTTGTGATTTCTTGTTAATTAGTTTTATTGCTAATTATTAATTGTTAGCTTATTTTTTTGTTAGCTATCCTTTGTTAATTTACTTTTATAACTATTAACTGCATAGCTTACTTTAATGATTAGCTTTTATTTCCGTTGAAAAGTTAACATTTAGCTTGTTTTAGCCTTTGTTAATTATTTTAATAGTCATTAAATTTCCTACTTATTTTAAAATTTTTTTAAATTGTGTGTCAAAGACAATTTAAACACTTCCTTCTTATTTTAACTAATTTTAAGATTGTCAGAGACAAGACAATCGCCCACAAAGATGTTCGCGTTGTTAAAGCGTGGAAAAATTATAAAAAGTATATATATATATACACTTTTCTTTAATTTAAACATTACTCGTAATAAAAAAAGCATTATAAATTTTATTGCATCATTTGTAATATTTGGCGGCACATTTTAAGAATTTGGTGGCACACAAAAGTGCCGTGGCACAGTGGTTGAGAATCACTGCCATAAATCATAACGTCCCTCCTTACACAACTCTATAGTTTCAATCAATTAAAAAAAAGAACAAATTTTTTATTTTAGAACTCAATAAGTATTTTTCCACTTCACCGGAAAAAACTAAAAAAATACTTTCTACTCGCAAATAATAAAAATACTTAATACTTAAAAAATGATGACACGATTTTTTTTTTTTTTTGTATATTTTATCTTATAAAAATAACATTAAATTTAAAAAAAAACAAAACATATTAAATATAAA
The DNA here is from genome assembly GCA_949128135.1 of Parasteatoda lunata. NCBI lineage: Eukaryota > Metazoa > Arthropoda > Arachnida > Araneae > Theridiidae > Parasteatoda > Parasteatoda lunata. Next base: position 110,568,936 of record OX421975.1, read on the forward strand.
ATGGATGTTGTATTATAGAGTATTATAGATAATATTAAGTCATCTGTAACTGAAAAAAAAGGACATAAAAAGGGCTTTAGTTAGCCGAATTTCTAATAGTTTCGAATTCTGAAGAAAATAAAACCCTCTTTCTTCCTTTGCTAAGAAGTTTTTTGTTGTTATTCATTTGTATCTCGTAATGGTGTGAAAGCTAGAAAAATAATTTCCCTGCCATCTATCGGAAGGTTTTGAAAACATGTCTAAAATAATGAACAGCGCCCTCTCTATATGGCATTTAAAAGATTTTATTTACGTTTCTTTTTCTTTTCTTTTTTTTTTTTACTATTATTTAAAAAATAAATATGATGCTACATGAAAAAATATTTTTGCTGTGTAAATGAAAAATAAATATATTTAGCATTTTGAAAGTATAATTTTGATTTTCATTTATATTCTGTACTAAAATTTAAAATAAAAAATTCTGTACTAAAATTTCATTTAATCATTTTATCAGTAATCATTTTATCAGTAAATTATTTTATTGTAATATGACTAATATTTTGAAATTCGATTAATAAAAATTCCAAATATTTTGTTATTATTAAAAAACGAATTTTTAAAAACAGAATTTCTTCAACAATTCAATATTACAATTTACAAGTATTACCCCAAAAATTTTTTGAAAAAAAAAATATATATATATTGAGTTTACTTTACTGGACTTTTGTTCTAACCATTCAAAAAATTTAAACAGATTTTATTAATGCAACATTCTTAAAACCCTTTGAAATATTTTGAATCCTGTTTTTAAAAAGTGAATGATTAAACTGAGATTTTACGTTAAAATAAACATTAAATATTGAATAATTAAATAGTTGAAAACAATTTATATGACTTAAAAATGTTCTATTTTAACATTTATTATGACACAATACTTCAATTGTAGTTAAAGTTTGCAAATAATTAAAATAAAGTATGTTTCATAAGAAATCCTTACTTTGAACTAAACAAATATTGCCATCTATTATTAAAATAATAAATTTTTAGGAATCGTGTAACATTAAAAATAAATATATCTTTTATTTAATAAAAGAAAAGTCTTTATTTTAAAATATATGTTTAATACTACAAATTAAATATTTTATAATAAGCAATTAAAATTAAATAAAAAAAACATTTTCCAATAAATTTAAGAATTGTTCTAGTTATAAATTATTATCTTTTAATTTTTAAGGGAATTAGTTTTAAGTTTTATAGAAAATATTTACTTCAAAACAAAGATTATATAGGAATTTAAATTTTATACTTCGAGAAATGATTTTTAGAATAAAAAATTCTTAGAAATATTTATTTTAAAACAAATTTTTAATCGAATTATTTTTTAAAAATATTTAATAAGCAATTCCAGAATTCATATTTAAGTTATAGCAAATTAATAAAATTCTAATTTTTTAGTATTCGATGTAAAAGTTCTGCAAAATTTTTTAAATCGTATTATGCTAAATATTTTATGGATTCTATTCTTTTCATATTTTCCAGTAATAACAAATTTTTTTACCATCTCAACACTTTCACATTATTAATCAATCAATCCATTGTTACCTTACAATTACTAATGGTATACAACGAAGGTCCTGTGACCAATCAATAGCAAAAGGCCAAATAACACTTTTATTTTTCGGGCCTGTATAAGTGACGGATTATATTGCCGCCTCTTTATGATAAAACATGGGAAAAAAACAAAATCGAAAAAATTTGCTTAATATTTTATTCTTCGATTATCTTTTTTAATTTTTTTCCCATCTTTTCGAGTTAATAACAAATTTTTTTCCCCAACTCTACACTTATTCATTATTAATAAAACAATTTATTGTAACCTTACAATTAATTTATGGTATGCAATGATGGTCCTGTAACCAATTAAGTGCAAACGGCCAAACAGCAGTTTTATTTTCCGGGCCTATATAAGGGACGAGTTATACCGCCGCTTCCGATAATGCCTCAAAACAAACGATAACGGACCCATTGTGTTTGCCTTTTGCCGTTAACGTTCCGAAAATGCCTGCTTACGGCCTTACGTTTGCCGTGAGGTGTGTGCTTACTGGGATACTAACGTTCAAAAGTTGTTAGCATGCACATTACCTAGATAAACTGCTTATTAACTAGAGTAAAGTAAGGAAAAGTGTGGAATCTCCTGGTTGCTCTCTCTCATTAAAGTGTGGAATCAAGAGTTTTCCACTGCTTAACTTGGTAATGTTCTTGTTATCAATTTCCTTGAAGTTCAGATATTTTTTTTCTTATTCTGACAACTAATTTGTTGATTGTATTTAATGACTTGATTCTTTTTACACTGGCCAACGATTATGACATTATGTTATTGACACTATGAGCAACATAAATGACATTATGTTAATCTCCATAAATATAATAATCTTTTAAACTGTTTAATCCTTTGCATTGATAATTTTTAGGGATTAATGCTTGATAATATCAACTAATGCGTTGATTGTGTGATTGTATTTATTGACTTGATTCTTTAGATGCTAGAAAACAAAACAAAAATTACGAAAGGAAGAAAATTGTGATTGTATTATTGCAATCACTGGTCAAATGCTTCTTTTTCTTCCTTAATAGACTTTCAAAAACAAAAATTGTCATTGGTTGCAAAAACTGCATCAATTGATTTGTCCTCTTATCAGTTCCAAACAATATACATTTCTTAAGATGTCACAAAATTCTTTTACTTCTTCAGTATTCATATTTATATCATATAAAATCACCGCCAAGATAGTAATTATAAATAAGTAAATCACAAAATGAATATTAAAATAATTTAAATTAACATTACATAAAAACATAAAAAATATTCGCTGGGGAAATTAAAAGAAAAAACTCAGAGATGAAAACAATCAACTCCAAGAAATTCACAAATTATCGCTTTTTTTTATATTTGTTGTTGCTGTGTCTATTTTTCATTAATGCTTATGTTAGCCTGATTTTTTATGCTTGTGCAATTCTATTTTTGAGAACATGGTTTCGAAATGGATCGAAGTTGTTCAGTCTATTTTAAAGTTTTAACTTAAAACAATATTTAAAAAATTAAAAGAGAAAAAAGAATTCTAAAAAAATTATCAAATGGCAGCGGTAGCCATAGCAAAGCATGCCATGACGACGTATACGCACTGTTTACTATTACTCTTGAGCTCAGTTGAAAAGTATGATGACGTCCAAATAAGGTGCGCACGCCATCAAAGCGAAAACAACATCCATTTTGCCAATGGGTGATAAATGACATTACGCTAATTTCCAGAATTGTGATCATATTTTAACCCGTTTGATCTTTTGAATTAATAATTTTTAAAGTAATTGATGATTAATTCTATGAATTCATGTGTTGATAGTTTGATTGTGCCCCTTTATTATTAAGGTATATAACAAAATATATATTAATATAAGCGTAAAAATGTTGCTGTTCTAGCGAAGATTTTATTTTGCGTTGTAGGTAATGTTCAGATTATCTAGATAGTTTGCTAGGTAAGTTGAAAAATCAAAAGAATTTTAGGCACTTTAACCCTAGTTTTATTATTTATATCAGAATTAATAAAAAATTTATTTACATGTAAATAGGTATAGACTTAAGATACTTTTCATTGCAGAGATTATCGGTGTGAATGATTGTAAATAAACTAGTCAAAGAATTGTTTAAATGCTATTGTTTCGTGTACGTAAATAGTATGCCAATAGTACAAATGACTAACTTCATGCGTCCACTCTAAAAAAACTGAAATATTTTACCGACTTTACAAATAAATCAGGCTGAGAAACACACTGATCTAGTTAATCAGTAGAATACACTCGCGATGTAACACATTCACTACGTGATTTTTAAAAAAATCCATTTCGCCTCATAAAATATATCAGTCGACATGTTTCAAGCGCCCATTTTTAAGATTTTGTCAAACGAAAAGACTTTATTTAACATAAGCTGTAGTAAGCGATGTCGCTTTGGGTATTCGCTGATGATCTATCATTTTTTTTAAATTCAATTATAAATTCTACTGTTTACACAAATTTATATACTAGGAGATACTCAGCTCCTGTTTGCAGGTTTTCCCTGTTGTTGCTTCTTATTCGTCAATATTTTAATTCCTTGAAAGCCAATGAAAGATCATTTTATTTATGAAATATATAATTATTATATTTTGTGTAAGTATATTTTATTAATATGTTAAACGTAAACGAAATGATTATATACATGGATTTAGAAAGTAATCAACTGTACTTGAAAAAAAAATGAATAAATAATAGGAATAGAATAAAAATTAGGAATAAAGAAAGGCTGAGCTTGAAGTAATGAATGAGAAGTAATTTAAGTTGTAAACAATATGTAAAGATAACTTTATATCATCTAAATACGAAACAGTTATAACAGTTCGCATTGGATACATTTTCTTTATCTCTCTAGAGTTTTTTCATTTTTAAATATTAAAATTTATACCTGGTAACATCTCTCTCCTTCTCTCTCTCTTCATTTATTTATTAATTTTGTCACTCTAGACATTAAGTTAAGAGTGAATTTATAAAATGAAAATCGTGAGAGAGAGATTTGTTCTACACAACAATTTATCACTCTTAAAGAAACAATTGCAAGAAACACTTAAAATGTTTATAACTTTCGAACAAATTGGATTTTTTTTTTTTAAAAAAAACTCAAGAAATTTGTCCTATCAGTTGAATAATTCTCGAACTAATTATCGAAACGTAAATTTTTTATTTCATCGAATTCCTTGTACACACCATCGTAATTTCAATTTTCTAACTACGATGGAACGTAAAACAAAAAAGAAATTCGTAAATGAGAAAAAATTCGCGAAAGAAAACTGCAGTAACTTTCGAAAAAATTAGATTTAAAAAAAAAAATAATAATTTAAGTTTATAAACAAACCGGGCTCTTTCAGAACGCAATCCAGAATAATGATCCTAATGTAGAAATCCGTCGAAAGAAAGATATCTTTATTCATAGAAACTACAATTTTGTGACTTATTTCATAACATAAAGTATCGTCTGCACTAATTAATTAGCCTATTTGAGGTTACCCCCTCAAACCATTAAGATTGAGAATTAGAACGTGAAGATCCGATCATTAGATCAAAAGTTATTCAGGGGGGTCCTTGTTTTTATCTTGCGCACTTGTACATTCGTTTGCAAAGGTTTTTATATTATTAAATCAAATAATAAAAACAATTATAAAAAAGTTTTGCTTGGGTGAAAATATCTTTTGCTTAACCAGTTTTAAAACTAGGACCCTATTTTCTAGATTGTGGCAACCCACTTCCATATTTTAATGATCTAGAAAATGATCCAGGTAAATTTTTTTTCAAATAGTGTGCGTTTTTGTGTTCGTTTTGTTGTCGTCCAATGGACTGTATTGGTTTTCAATTCCAGTCAATATACAGTAGGTAGTCAAAGTTTTAACTTTTTCTGTAGACAAAATTTCTGAATGATATAAATTAGTAATGAGTCATCCTACATAAGAAACAACAAATAATAGACTTGAAGAGATTTAACAAACGAGAATAATTTAAATAAGTTTTGAGACGGTCCAACGCAATTCATGTTTTGAATACTTAACCTTAATATAGGCAGTAATTTCTCTCACAAAAGTGTTGCCTAATGAAGAAATTTCACTCAAAATATGTGAATCCTGCCTTTTAAATAAAGATTTCTTTACAAGCTGTATGCAAATCGTTTTCGAATTCCAAAATCAACTGTTGGCCACCTAGTAAGGAAGTGGAAGGATCGCCAAAGATTAGAAGTCCCAAGAAAGCGAGGAGATGACCACTAAACACAGGTGAGAGTAAACACACCGTGGGATGTTGTCTCAATGCGGATAGGTTGTTTGAAAGGGTTCCTCCAAAAAAAAGAAATATTAATTATAAGAAGAAGATGATCCGATTGAAAAGGAGTATGAATAAGGTTGGAAGAAGGTCCTTTTCAGTGATGAATCCAAATTCAATTATTTTGGAAGAGGAGGTCGCCGTTTTATGTGTCGTCCAAAAGGATCACCGTTTTTTATGGTGAAACATAGAAAAGGATCATTAATGGTCTGGGGAGCTTTCCACGATAATAACGCTTCCTCCATCATACACATCCATTGAACAAAGGATCAATATGTTAATAAACGTATTTTAGAAGTTCACCTTGTGCTCGTGAATGGATTTTTCATCGGGATAATGATCCTAAGCACACCTCCAAAATTTTAACAAAATGGTATAAAGCTAAGAGAGTAAAAACTTTGAACTGATCGAGTAAATCACCTGACCTGAATTCAATAGAACACCTTTTATCGAAAGAGAAGTCGGTGCAAGGAAGCAGAGGCAGAATCGGATCTTCAATCGAAGTGGGCGAAAAACCCTTTAGTCCACTCTAGGAGGCCAACATAATTTTTTTATACACAATAACAAAAATCGCTTAAAGACAATTCCATGCAACAACAAAAAATTTATAATTATTTATTATTTTTCATAATTTTATTTGATAACAGTCGAAAAAAGTTTGAATAGTGAGGTATACAATTTTTTACATTATTTCAAAGAATGTCATTTTATGGGGCAAAATACAAAATTGGACGAAATCTCTCGAAAAGTTCTTGAGAAATCGAAATTTAGAAAAGTCAAATATTTAAAATTTGAATTTTAGTATTTTCTAACTGTTCGAGAGATTTCGTCAAATTTTGTATTTTGCCCCATAAAATGACATTCTTTAAAATGATGTAAAAATCCGTATATCTCAGAATTCAAAATGTTTTCGATTAATATTAAATAAAATTATTAAAAAAAATAATTATTAAAAACTATGTATGCATGGAACTATCTTTGGATAAACATATTTTAAAATTGTGTGCAAACATTTTTCATTTCGCTTAAAAAATTCTCGAGACATGGCGAAATACGCAAAAAGTAAAATTAACATTAAGGGTTTGAAACTTTGGGTCACTCTCTTGACCAAAGTATGGTGACCATTTTTCCCAAATTGCGGCTACCTATATTTTGGGGCTCAGAAATAATAATCCGACGAAAAAAGGTATGTTCTTCAGAGAAAGAAAGTTTTTGTATCTGATTTCGGAAGTTATAATATCGTCTGCATTAACTAGCATATTTGAGGTTCGAACCATTAAGATTGTGCCTTAAACTTCCATCATTAGAACAAAAATTATTCAGGGTGTTTATTTTAGTTTATTTTTTATTTATTTACTTTTTTGCCCACTGTATAATGGCGTGGCGTTTAAGTGACTGTCAGTACACTTTCTCGGGTGGAATTTTTCATTGCTGTGGAGTAAAAATTTATCATAAGCTATTGTTTTTCCTTTCCTTTTCTTCTTTTAATGTCAATTTCACTCCTAGTAATTTTCAAGGCTCAGAACTACTGAATTAAATGGATGCACTTTCATTCTTTTTTCAATGGATGGTTGTTCTGCAGTGAACTGGTTATAAAGATTAGGTTACCTGTAGAACACACATCACTGGTCAGTAAGCGGGTGGGTGACCTCTATTATTAGCAAGAGTAGGGACTGAGGATTGGTTAATTACCCCGACTCACCATTAGTATCGGAGTAGTAGGCCAGGCCAATCCTCTACCCTTTCTTATAATAGGAATCTTGCACTTCGCCTGCAGATACTTAAAGTGTTTTTCTAGGGGAAAAATACCCATTTTACCCCAATTGCCACCAGCACCTCAGCACAATTTGGAGTGTTTGGGAGTCATCTCCTCTTCTTGTATATGATTTTCTGAATGTCAACGGATCTGGTCTGACGGAGTCGAACCAGATGGGAGGTAAGCAAAAACAATAAAGACACAAAAATGTGCGGTATCGGTCCTTGTTAAACTGTTCTACCGTGAAGGGCTCGACTTCGCGTGCAGGTTGTCGGGCTTCTAAAGCGGGGAAGACCTCCCCTCTACAGAGGATCAGAATTGTGATGACATGTCTTCGGACCATCCTCAAAGTTGTTTCCCAGACCATCGCCAACATCCCATTGTCGGAACCGGGATAGTCTGGTGGGTAGGGCACTGGGCTCATGCCCAAGAGGTCGTGGGTTTGATCCCAGACAGCCAAAGACTCCCCGTGCAGTAAATGGTGACTGATGCAGATTAAATCTGTCGAGTAACAAAGTTTGTTACCTCCATGTTTCCATGACAATCCTCTGTGGTACTGATCCAGGAATTTCATTATCTTCTGGATTGGATCAAAATTACAATGCTACGGTGTTGAACATAAGTAGTCGTAAACCCAAAAGTTGGGTTGGCTATTCAACGATTGGTATAAAATAAAATAAAATAAAATATCCCATTGTCAAGCCGTGATGACTCAGGGGATAGAGTGTTTGCCTTCCAATGAAGTAAACCGGGTTTAAAACCCAGTGGTTAGTTCCATCAAAAAGTTCTCAATGAAAACAAATTTCTACCACAGGATATAGAGCGTTCACCTTCGAATGAGGTGAACCATGTTCGAATCCCATTGATGGCTAGTGGAAACCCGGCTCGCAACAACCACAGTGCTGACGTAAAATATCCTCAGTGGCAGACAGACTGGGTTATAGTCTCTATGCCATCAGCCTAACCGTGTGAGGTTTTCGTGGTTTTTCTCTACATGTAACGCAAATGCGGGTTAATTCCCTCAAAAAGTCCTCCACAAAGGCAAATTTCTCTCTATACTTGATCCAGGGGTTCCCTTGTCTTCTGGACTGGGTTCATAATTACAAGGCTACAGAGTTGAATATTAGTAGCAGCAAAACCCCAAAATTGAGTCGGCTGTTCAACGACGGTTATAAAATAAAATAGCCCATTTTGCGAAGCTCTAATAAGACGAAAATTAAGTTCTTACATAAAATGTATTGTTAATGGTAATATATATATATATATATATATATATATATATATATATATATCTGTAATACAAAAATTATAAATACTTTTGTATTAATAAAAGAATTAAAACTCTTTTGTTTTCATAAAATGTCTTTGTTAAAGAATAAGCGTAGAGATATTCTATTTTGGGAATTCAAGGCTGTAACATACCAATGAATAATAATTAGATTTATATTTCAAACTAGGAGTTATTTTTAGAATCTCTCCCCCGTTCACTTCCATATTAGGAAGCATTAAATGATTTTCCTTAATGCGTAAGGATACAAGTATTTCAGAGACTGTGCCTTTTTACTCCAATATGTGTTTGTATAAAACATAGGAACACTAGTTTTTGCGTGTCCTTTCCATCATGTTGTGATCCTGATAAGTTGTTCCGGAATTGTCAGAAGTTTTGTCCACCCTCCCTCGTGGAGTGCGGATGTGAACTTTGTTAACCACCAGCCTACCTTTAAATAAACCTCTTGAGAACGTATGATGGCTTACGACTGCATTATTTAAGCTAAATACAACTCTGATAACAGGAACATTGCCCTGTTATTACAAGACGCCAGGATAGTTAATTGCTGAGGAAACCATTGTTATCTATTTTCCGGCTGACTGCAACGTTGATAAAACCTCATCCCATCACCCACCGGCGGAAGAGAAAGAAAAAAAAATTTGCTTCATTGGCAGTGAAAAAAGAATGAAGGAAGGAAGGATTTATTTCACCACTCGATCGCTTTAACTACCTGTACCTCATCGCTGTGAAATGTTGACATTGGCTCGAGCTTGTCACATCTATGAAAGCGTTTGATGTCTAAAAGTAGTGCCTCTACATTGGAAGAAACATCATCCATTGTAGTGATTCGGCACCGAGTGACCAAGAAAGTGATTTTGAATTTATAGAGAAGCATTTTGATCCTTTATTAAAAGTTCCTTTCATTAAAAAGCTGCTGTTAACACCAGTGATATGTGCGCGTGTGTGAAATCCCGAAGATTTATGTGAAAACAAAAGTGAATGTGCGCGTTTAAAAAAAAAAAAAAATGATGATATTTTTTTTCTCTTCAACATAAAAAGTCATGAAGGTCGAAAGAAAGTGTTAGCAAAAAAGGAAAGGATTTACTGTAGATATATATATATTTTTCTTCTTTCTCATAGTTAGTGATACTGTTATGATTACATATTTTAGTGATCTAAAAATTTTTTATTAAGAATAATCAATAGAGAAAATTTAATGGTTGAATTGCATTTCGTATGTTTACCTTGCTTTTTTTTAAAAAAAATTATTATATAATAGTGTATTTTTATGCATTTAAAATGTCTTTGAGGGAAATAAATGTGTTTCAAAAGTCAATTAAATTTGTGCCGGCAAACAAAATTCAAAATTTTTCAGAATTTAAAAAAAAAAGAAAAAGAAAAAAAAAAAACGAAAAGAAATTTGTAATGCTTTTTCTTTTTCGGACTTGGTCAAAACTAAATATTCCTATTAAAAATGTGAAAAATTTAATGTTACCCAAACAAAAGGACATTTCACATCAAATTTTGTGAGTTTCCCCTTATTACGATAGGCGAAATTGTTAACTCAGCTAAGTTTTTTATACTTGATACTGAGTTACTGTATGCTTTAGTAGGGTTGCAAACTTGCAAAGATTTTTGTTTGTTTATTGATTGTGTCGGGCCAGTTGTTACTCAATTTGGTAAGAGATTGATCACCTCTGCTAATTCTAACAATGACAACTTATCTTTGCACATTAGACAGCAGAATTCTAAAAATGTTAAGGTTAAAAATGGTGAAAAAAATAGGAAGTTTAAGATATTTCAATATAAACATTTTGAAAAAATGGAAGTTTAAGATGTTTCAATAAAAGTAAACATTTTGAAAAAATGGAAGTTTAAGATGTTTCAATAAAAGTAAACATTTTGAAAAAATAAAAGTGAAAGATGTTTCAGTAAAAGTAAACATTGGGAAAAAAAAATAATGTGAAGGGTAACAAAAAAAAGAAAAAAGAACAGGAAAAATAGGAAAAAAAAAGAATGACCAAGCTGTTAATTACATAACAAAAATAAAAAGAACAGGAAAAATAGGAAAGAATGACCAAGCAGTTAATTACATAACAAAAGTAAAAAGAACAGGAAAAATAGAATAAATAAAAGAAATAGTTTAAGTAAACAAGATTTTGAAATAGTTCATGTATCAGGGCTTAGGAAATATCACAGCCCACAAATGTTGAAAATAAATCATGAATAGTGTCCAAAACAAAAGCGTGTGAAGATGTATACCTCAGCATCATTTGGATGTGAGGGCGATGAAAGTGAACTTTTTTTCTCAACATGGTGAGAAAAATTTGTATAAACTTATTTTTGTATTGACCCGTCAGGATCTCTCAATATCACTATGCTTCATGAAACTCTGTTTTCCTCCATTTTAACGGGGAATGCAGATTTTCATCAAGTAAATAACCCCTTTAACCATACAGAATCTTAAATTCTGATTAAAGACACTTGTTGTCCAGTTCGTTTCCATAAAAATTTTGTATATTTTTGCGTGAAAAAAATTTGTGAAAATTTTAGTAGATTAGTTATAAAAATATGTTTCATTTTTCTTTCTGTTTAGTTGCCTAAACAGATAAATTGTATTATCAAGTTTTTATTGTTGTCATTGTATATAGTTGTTTTTTTTTTTTTTTCAGATAATTGAAAAAATGTTATTTGTAGTAGTGAAAAGGAACAGTCGTACCAACCTAAATTTTTTTAAATTCAAAAAAAAAAAAGTCAAAATTATTTTTATTTTGGCTTACCAAAATTTTTTTTTGGGGGGGATGTAATACAAAAATTATAAATACTTTTGTATTAATAAAAGAATTAAAACTCTTTCGTTTTCATAAAATGTCTTTGTTAAAGAATAAGCGTAGAGATATTCTATTTTGAGAATTCAAGGCTGTAACATACCAATGAATAATAATTAGATTTATATTTCAAACGAGGAGTTATTTTTAGAATCTCTCCCCCGTTCACTTCCATATTAGGAAGCATTAAATGATTTTCCTTAATGCGTAAGGATACAAGTATTTCAGAGACTGTGCCTTTTTACTCCAATATGTGTTTGTATAAAACATAGGAACACTAGTTTTTGCGTGTCCTTTCCATCATGTTGTGATCCTGATAAGTTGTTCCGGAATTGTCAGAAGTTTTGTCCACTTCTCCCTCGTGGAGTGCGGATGTGAACTTTGTTAACCACCAGCCTACCTTTAAATAAACCTCTTGAGAACGTATGATGGCTTACGACTGCATTATTTAAGCTAAATACAACTCTGATAACAGGAACATTGCCCTGTTATTACAAGACGCCAGGATAGTTAATTGCTGAGGAAACCATTGTTATCTATTTTCCGGCTGACTGCAACGTTGATAAAACCTCATCCCATCACCCACCGGCGGAAGAGAAAGAAAAAAAAATTTGCTTCATTGGCAGTGAAAAAAGAATGAAGGAAGGAAGGATTTATTTCACCACTCGATCGCTTTAACTACCTGTACCTCATCGCTGTGAAATGTTGACATTGGCTCGAGCTTGTCACATCTATGAAAGCGTTTGATGTCTAAAAGTAGTGCCTCTACATTGGAAGAAACATCATCCATTGTAGTGATTCGGCACCGAGTGACCAAGAAAGTGATTTTGAATTTATAGAGAAGCATTTTGATCCTTTATTAAAAGTTCCTTTCATTAAAAAGCTGCTGTTAACACCAGTGATATGTGCGCGTGTGTGAAATCCCGAAGATTTATGTGAAAACAAAAGTGAATGTGCGCGTTTAAAAAAAAAAAAAAATGATGATATTTTTTTTCTCTTCAACATAAAAAGTCATGAAGGTCGAAAGAAAGTGTTAGCAAAAAAGGAAAGGATTTACTGTAGATATATATATATTTTTCTTCTTTCTCATAGTTAGTGATACTGTTATGATTACATATTTTAGTGATCTAAAAATTTTTTATTAAGAATAATCAATAGAGAAAATTTAATGGTTGAATTGCATTTCGTATGTTTACCTTGCTTTTTTTTAAAAAAAATTATTATATAATAGTGTATTTTTATGCATTTAAAATGTCTTTGAGGGAAATAAATGTGTTTCAAAAGTCAATTAAATTTGTGCCGGCAAACAAAATTCAAAATTTTTCAGAATTTAAAAAAAAAAGAAAAAGAAAAAAAAAAAACGAAAAGAAATTTGTAATGCTTTTTCTTTTTCGGACTTGGTCAAAACTAAATATTCCTATTAAAAATGTGAAAAATTTAATGTTACCCAAACAAAAGGACATTTCACATCAAATTTTGTGAGTTTCCCCTTATTACGATAGGCGAAATTGTTAACTCAGCTAAGTTTTTTATACTTGATACTGAGTTACTGTATGCTTTAGTAGGGTTGCAAACTTGCAAAGATTTTTGTTTGTTTATTGATTGTGTCGGGCCAGTTGTTACTCAATTTGGTAAGAGATTGATCACCTCTGCTAATTCTAACAATGACAACTTATCTTTGCACATTAGACAGCAGAATTCTAAAAATGTTAAGGTTAAAAATGGTGAAAAAAATAGGAAGTTTAAGATATTTCAATATAAACATTTTGAAAAAATGGAAGTTTAAGATGTTTCAATAAAAGTAAACATTTTGAAAAAATGGAAGTTTAAGATGTTTCAATAAAAGTAAACATTTTGAAAAAATAAAAGTGAAAGATGTTTCAGTAAAAGTAAACATTGGGAAAAAAAAATAATGTGAAGGGTAACAAAAAAAAGAAAAAAGAACAGGAAAAATAGGAAAAAAAAAGAATGACCAAGCTGTTAATTACATAACAAAAATAAAAAGAACAGGAAAAATAGGAAAGAATGACCAAGCAGTTAATTACATAACAAAAGTAAAAAGAACAGGAAAAATAGAATAAATAAAAGAAATAGTTTAAGTAAACAAGATTTTGAAATAGTTCATGTATCAGGGCTTAGGAAATATCACAGCCCACAAATGTTGAAAATAAATCATGAATAGTGTCCAAAACAAAAGAAAATTTTTTTTTTTACTCTCTTCAACGGAAGAAGTAAAACCTTTTTTTTTTTGGGGGGGGGGGGGGGGAGATCCGAATCACGTGTGAAGATGTATACCTCAGCATCATTTGGATGTGAGGGCGATGAAAGTGAACTTTTTTTCTCAACATGGTGAGAAAAATTTGTATAAACTTATTTTTGTATTGACCCGTCAGGATCTCTCAATATCACTATGCTTCATGAAACTCTGTTTTCCTCCATTTTAACGGGGAATGCAGATTTTCATCAAGTAAATAACCCCTTTAACCATACAGAATCTTAAATTCTGATTAAAGACACTTGTTGTCCAGTTCGTTTCCATAAAAATTTTGTATATTTTTGCGTGAAAAAAATTTGTGAAAATTTTAGTAGATTAGTTATAAAAATATGTTTCATTTTTCTTTCTGTTTAGTTGCCTAAACAGATAAATTGTATTATCAAGTTTTTATTGTTGTCATTGTATATAGTTGTTTTTTTTTTTTTTTCAGATAATTGAAAAAATGTTATTTGTAGTAGTGAAAAGGAACAGTCGTACCAACCTAAATTTTTTTAAATTCAAAAAAAAAAAAGTCAAAATTATTTTTATTTTGGCTTACCAAAATTTTTTTTTGGGGGGGATGTAATACAAAAATTATAAATACTTTTGTATTAATAAAAGAATTAAAACTCTTTCGTTTTCATAAAATGTCTTTGTTAAAGAATAAGCGTAGAGATATTCTATTTTGAGAATTCAAGGCTGTAACATACCAATGAATAATAATTAGATTTATATTTCAAACGAGGAGTTATTTTTAGAATCTCTCCCCCGTTCACTTCCATATTAGGAAGCATTAAATGATTTTCCTTAATGCGTAAGGATACAAGTATTTCAGAGACTGTGCCTTTTTACTCCAATATGTGTTTGTATAAAACATAGGAACACTAGTTTTTGCGTGTCCTTTCCATCATGTTGTGATCCTGATAAGTTGTTCCGGAATTGTCAGAAGTTTTGTCCACTTCTCCCTCGTGGAGTGCGGATGTGAACTTTGTTAACCACCAGCCTACCTTTAAATAAACCTCTTGAGAACGTATGATGGCTTACGACTGCATTATTTAAGCTAAATACAACTCTGATAACAGGAACATTGCCCTGTTATTACAAGACGCCAGGATAGTTAATTGCTGAGGAAACCATTGTTATCTATTTTCCGGCTGACTGCAACGTTGATAAAACCTCATCCCATCACCCACCGGCGGAAGAGAAAGAAAAAAAAATTTGCTTCATTGGCAGTGAAAAAAGAATGAAGGAAGGAAGGATTTATTTCACCACTCGATCGCTTTAACTACCTGTACCTCATCGCTGTGAAATGTTGACATTGGCTCGAGCTTGTCACATCTATGAAAGCGTTTGATGTCTAAAAGTAGTGCCTCTACATTGGAAGAAACATCATCCATTGTAGTGATTCGGCACCGAGTGACCAAGAAAGTGATTTTGAATTTATAGAGAAGCATTTTGATCCTTTATTAAAAGTTCCTTTCATTAAAAAGCTGCTGTTAACACCAGTGATATGTGCGCGTGTGTGAAATCCCGAAGATTTATGTGAAAACAAAAGTGAATGTGCGCGTTTAAAAAAAAAAAAAATGATGATATTTTTTTTCTCTTCAACATAAAAAGTCATGAAGGTCGAAAGAAAGTGTTAGCAAAAAAGGAAAGGATTTACTGTAGATATATATATATTTTTCTTCTTTCTCATAGTTAGTGATACTGTTATGATTACATATTTTAGTGATCTAAAAATTTTTTATTAAGAATAATCAATAGAGAAAATTTAATGGTTGAATTGCATTTCGTATGTTTACCTTGCTTTTTTTTAAAAAAAATTATTATATAATAGTGTATTTTTATGCATTTAAAATGTCTTTGAGGGAAATAAATGTGTTTCAAAAGTCAATTAAATTTGTGCCGGCAAACAAAATTCAAAATTTTTCAGAATTTAAAAAAAAAAGAAAAAGAAAAAAAAAAAACGAAAAGAAATTTGTAATGCTTTTTCTTTTTCGGACTTGGTCAAAACTAAATATTCCTATTAAAAATGTGAAAAATTTAATGTTACCCAAACAAAAGGACATTTCACATCAAATTTTGTGAGTTTCCCCTTATTACGATAGGCGAAATTGTTAACTCAGCTAAGTTTTTTATACTTGATACTGAGTTACTGTATGCTTTAGTAGGGTTGCAAACTTGCAAAGATTTTTGTTTGTTTATTGATTGTGTCGGGCCAGTTGTTACTCAATTTGGTAAGAGATTGATCACCTCTGCTAATTCTAACAATGACAACTTATCTTTGCACATTAGACAGCAGAATTCTAAAAATGTTAAGGTTAAAAATGGTGAAAAAAATAGGAAGTTTAAGATATTTCAATATAAACATTTTGAAAAAATGGAAGTTTAAGATGTTTCAATAAAAGTAAACATTTTGAAAAAATGGAAGTTTAAGATGTTTCAATAAAAGTAAACATTTTGAAAAAATAAAAGTGAAAGATGTTTCAGTAAAAGTAAACATTGGGAAAAAAAAATAATGTGAAGGGTAACAAAAAAAAGAAAAAAGAACAGGAAAAATAGGAAAAAAAAAGAATGACCAAGCTGTTAATTACATAACAAAAATAAAAAGAACAGGAAAAATAGGAAAGAATGACCAAGCAGTTAATTACATAACAAAAGTAAAAAGAACAGGAAAAATAGAATAAATAAAAGAAATAGTTTAAGTAAACAAGATTTTGAAATAGTTCATGTATCAGGGCTTAGGAAATATCACAGCCCACAAATGTTGAAAATAAATCATGAATAGTGTCCAAAACAAAAGAAAATTTTTTTTTTTACTCTCTTCAACGGAAGAAGTAAAACCTTTTTTTTTTTGGGGGGGGGGGGGGGGAGATCCGAATCACGTGTGAAGATGTATACCTCAGCATCATTTGGATGTGAGGGCGATGAAAGTGAACTTTTTTTCTCAACATGGTGAGAAAAATTTGTATAAACTTATTTTTGTATTGACCCGTCAGGATCTCTCAATATCACTATGCTTCATGAAACTCTGTTTTCCTCCATTTTAACGGGGAATGCAGATTTTCATCAAGTAAATAACCCCTTTAACCATACAGAATCTTAAATTCTGATTAAAGACACTTGTTGTCCAGTTCGTTTCCATAAAAATTTTGTATATTTTTGCGTGAAAAAAATTTGTGAAAATTTTAGTAGATTAGTTATAAAAATATGTTTCATTTTTCTTTCTGTTTAGTTGCCTAAACAGATAAATTGTATTATCAAGTTTTTATTGTTGTCATTGTATATAGTTGTTTTTTTTTTTTTTTCAGATAATTGAAAAAATGTTATTTGTAGTAGTGAAAAGGAACAGTCGTACCAACCTAAATTTTTTTAAATTCAAAAAAAAAAAAGTCAAAATTATTTTTATTTTGGCTTACCAAAATTTTTTTTTGGGGGGGATGTAATACAAAAATTATAAATACTTTTGTATTAATAAAAGAATTAAAACTCTTTCGTTTTCATAAAATGTCTTTGTTAAAGAATAAGCGTAGAGATATTCTATTTTGAGAATTCAAGGCTGTAACATACCAATGAATAATAATTAGATTTATATTTCAAACGAGGAGTTATTTTTAGAATCTCTCCCCCGTTCACTTCCATATTAGGAAGCATTAAATGATTTTCCTTAATGCGTAAGGATACAAGTATTTCAGAGACTGTGCCTTTTTACTCCAATATGTGTTTGTATAAAACATAGGAACACTAGTTTTTGCGTGTCCTTTCCATCATGTTGTGATCCTGATAAGTTGTTCCGGAATTGTCAGAAGTTTTGTCCACTTCTCCCTCGTGGAGTGCGGATGTGAACTTTGTTAACCACCAGCCTACCTTTAAATAAACCTCTTGAGAACGTATGATGGCTTACCACTGCATTATTTAAGTTAAATACAACTCATATAACAGGAATATAGCCCTGTTATTATATATATATATATATATATATATATATATATATATATATATATATATATATATATATATATGGGATGTTACGGGACTATGTTACGGATAGGGATTTTAGCATGGGTCATTCTTACAAATAAATTTATTTGTCATCCATCTAAAAAAAGAAAAAAAATGCAGCTTTTAGTGGAAATGTAAGTAGTAAATATTGATTTATATTTTACATTAATCTAGTAAAAATATTATATTCTAGTTGAATTCTTGTTATAATAACATTGAAAAAAGAGGATTAAAAAAAGCAACATTTTAAAAAATTAATTAATTTATTTATTTAAAATTTATTTCGAAATAAATGAAATATATTTCATATCGAATGAAATATATTTCATATCGAAATAATGAATAAATATGAAACGATAAAAATAAATCGCTCTAAAGCGATTGTATCTAAAAGAACTGAATTGCATCTAAAAGATCTATTAATTGTATCTAAAAGAACTGAAAAGGGTGACTTCATGATAAAGTTTGACTCCCGGTAGGATCTGAATATTTTAAAAGAACGATTGAGAAAAAATGCCTCATTGTGTGTGAGGCACCCACCAGAGGAAAGCTCCAAACAATCATTCTCGGGCTAGATGAGTCTTAGTACAAAGGAAAACCTAACTTTCCACCTCAGGAGCAATAACGATAATTTTTTCCATGATAGAGATTTTGATGTTGCTTTCCCAATCAAGACCAAACACTGGGTCCACTGGGTGGTCACTTTGGAATTGAGGAGCTTTAGGAGAAAAAAGCGCGAACATCGGATCGCGTTCCCACCAAATAAAAGAGTACCTCGTTGTTACAAGTGCAACTGGTTGGGCCACATGGCTAGGGACTATAAATCTGGAGAAACCTGCTCTAGCTGCAGAGACACTGGCTACCTCGCGAGAGACGGCGGCAAAGAGAAAAATAAAAGGTGAACTGTCGTGACACAAACGTCAAGTTTGGGTCGACGTTGAGAACAGACCATAGCGTCCACTATAAGGTCTTCTACCAGAGAGCAATCACGAGACTCCAACGAAGAACCAGTTATTGGAAATAAACTATTCAGCCCTTCAAACAGATTTTGTAAGCCACCACGACAAGACTTCAATCTTCTGTATCCATCCATATTTGTAAGTATTTGGGCACTACTGCAAACAATTTTCCGTCTCATTTTGTAAATACGTTACTTTGTTCTGAATTCCAACACCCTCGCTTTTTTTATTGCTTTTACTTTGAATTTAATGAAGTAATCTATTTTAAAAATAAATTTATATAAAATATGTAACTTTGCCAAAAACTCAATTTACGTTTTAATTTATCTTTTAAAACTTTGATTGAAATCTTTAGAAATTTTTTGTGTTTTCTTTAATAAGGCCATATGAAATTCGAACCTATAAAAAGCAATTATTAGCTATTAAATTATTTAGAATTAATATTCCATTAGTTTTATATTACGAATGAATATCTTGATCTCCCCCCCCCCTTCCCTTTTATCGATAATCCTTACTACTGGGGATCGAAGAGGCGAAACGATGGGAAAAGTGTTTCATAATTAGTTCTGGATTATGGCAAGGATCCCTAATGCGTTTAAAACAAAGTATAAACGCTGGAGTATTAAATAGTGAAAATAAACATGAATTTAAGGAGAGCTAACAAACATTATCGAGCAGGTAACAATGAATAATTCACAAAACACATTTTAAATTTTACGGATTGCAACTTAGCTGCACGATAATACTTTAGAACAGCGGTTCCTTATGGGTATTTCCCGGAACCATAGGGTGCCATGAAAGAGTCACAGGGTTTCCGAGAGTTTAGACGTTTTTTAAAAAGATTTTTGATTTATATCGAGCGCTTTTGATTTATATCGACTTTTATTAATACGATTTTTGATTTGTACAGATTTTTGATTTACCCAATCACTATTTACTTAGTTTTTCGGTTATTTTTATGAAATTATTCAAGCAAATTGTTAATAGAATCTTACTATACATAAAAATCTAATGATGGCGTTGCAGTAATTTTCTTATTGGTTTGGTTGTCAGGAGCTTAAAATTGGTATAAGTCATAAATATATTGTTTTCGTATAAGTAATTTTGGTAATTTAAAAAGGTACTGTTAATATTACTCTTTGTTTGTTTTTTAAATTAAGAGTATAGCAAAATTGTTTTTTTTCTCCTTAAATTATTATTATTATTAGAATAACGTAACATTTTAAGATAAAGTTATTTGATCTTATTAACCATTTTACAATAATTGTTATTTTTTTGGTGAATTACGGTTAAAGAAATTCGTTAAACTTTTAGCCACAAAAGAGATGAATTCAAAAATTGTATTTAAAATATATCCGCCCGTTTGGTAAGCAAAAATATTAAATTACTGTTGTGAACTCACCAAATTTGTTATACTTTTAATTATAAATGCAAAAAATGATTACTTAGAATAAATGATTTATGTCCACTAATAGATATTAATATGATCATAAGGGAACAAGAGTTCAATAATTTCAGCTATTTTATGCTAAGAAACAGCAATTATCGGGGATGGTGAGCGTCAGCGAACAGGGGATTTAGTTTTCCGTAAAATGTTTCCATTTAAGGTGACAAAGGACTTTCAAAAATTTTTTTAGAAATTATAAAGGGATTTGTTTGAAATTTTCAGTATACATTTATATTGCTAAAAACAACTCATGTACAAATTGAAAAAAAAAAATATTTTTAAATTTAAGAAATTAAAAAAATTAAAATTTCAAATTTTTATTGTTTCATTTATATTATTCCTCGTGTCTGAAATTTTCTTAAAATGACAAAATTTTTTTAAAATATTACATATTAGGTAATATAAAAAAAAATTGTTTGGAGTTCTTTTTTTTATTATTTTTTATTATTGAAACAAGTAACAGTAAAAAACCAGCATTTTTGGAAAAGAAAATCATTATACGGCCATAAAATATCACTTATAAAAATAATACTATTTACTTAATTCAAAAAACTTTTCCAACAAAAAGTTTATAATATTAATAAATATATAGCATAAAATTCTCAGTTCAATAGAATGATAATTCATTTCGCTGGAATAGTTAGAAATGTGTAAATTTGTCAAAAAAGACATTTTGAGAAATTGATTTTTACTACTTTTTCATTGCAGGGCGTCAAAGGAGCGTGGTCAAAACAGAAATGGCCATTAATTTCGTCAATTTTGCTCTAAATCAAGATTTTTTTTTTTAAATGTTCAGGAAAATACCTAGATTTCAAAATTATAAAAAGTGAAAAATCGATTGGATGAAGTGATTGAAAGTTTCTTGTCACCTTAAAAGAAATTAACCCTATTCATCAATGAAGAAATGTAATTCTCTGATAACTATTCTCAATGTTCTCTTTCATTTTCATTTAAACGAAAACAATAATTCATTCATTTTCAGTAACACCAAAAACACATTCGAAGCTAGACAGGAAGCTGTTATTGATAAAACGATGGAAAATTAATTTAATTTGCCATATTAAATATTTTCAAATGATTTATTGTGTTTCTTTGGCAAATTTTTGAACTAATCAAATCAGGGTTCCGCCAAAAAGAAGTCGATCCATTAGGGTTCCGTCGCCTGAAAAATTTGGGAACCACTGCTTTCGAGACTAAATCTACCGATTGAATTAAATAAATTTGGTCTTATTTAAATAGATTATTTTTTTTAATTTTTATTTTTATTTCCAATGGCAAGGCAAAAGGTACAAATAGAAAGATGAAGTAAATAACGAATGCAAATGTACGTAGAATAACAAAGAAAGAAGACCGAAGTCATTGCCTTAAAAGTTCTCTTGCTTCTCAATATCTTGAGGGCTCAGTGTGTCCATGAAGGGCCCCACATAGAAGCAGGTGGTCCCTGCCCAATTTCTCTCCAGATTTACAAAGCGGACAAAAAGGCGTGGTAAAAAGGCTTAAGTGAGCAGAAAGACAATCGTGGCTTGTATATAAGCGGAAGGCCGCAACTGCATCACGTCTTGGTTTGTCGGGAATTAAAGAAAAGCTTACATTTCTCCAACTTTTCAAAGCTGTGCGAGTCTCGCAATGAGTTGGTTTTACATAAATTTTTAAGGAACAGTTTTATTTTCCAAAAGGAAGTTGCCGTAATGGGTTGTTGTAGCAAATTGGCACCTCTTTTGGCAAGTAAATCTGCCTGCTCATTGCCCCAAACACCACAATGGGCAGGCACCCACTGGAGGACGTTTTTCCCTCAAAAATAAAGATGTCTTGACATCGGGAAATCTCAGGTGTCAAGGGACGTTCATGTGATTTAAATAGATCATAAAAATGTGTAGAATGAAATCTTACTGTCGAATGATGGTTGGTCGTCCATTGTTGTCCGCTCATTCACTCCCATATTGTTTGGGTTGTCATCAGCATAAAATTAATTAAAGTCATAATGGTATTGTTTTTCTATAAATATTTCTGTATCCCCAATTTAAAGTTATTTTCATGTACTGCTGTTTCTACGCTTTTAATTAAAAAAGAGTTTAAAACTGAGAGAATTGTTTTTTTTTTTTTTAATTATTATTATAATGTTATTCTGCGCTACATTTTAAGGTAAAGTTACTTAGAAAGGTAATCTAATCTTATTAACCGCTTTACAATTGTCATTTTTGCGTAAATAACATTAATATACTGTTATAAATGACAGTTAAAGAGATCTGTTAAATGATTTAGAACTTAACGATTAGCTTCATGCACAATGAGATGTAAGCAAAAATAGTATTTAATACAATTGGTAAGCGAAAATATAAAATTACGGTAGTGAAATCATCTAATTTGTTATAACAATATAAATGTTATTTTTAAAAAAAATGATTACTTAGAATAATGACTTCTGTTCACCAATAGATCTAATTATTTATAATAGTAATAGATAATAATATTTGGATGTGGGAAGTGGAGGCACAAAGCGTAAGCAAACAAAATTCCTTTTAGTACATATATGTTATGTAAATAATTTTTATTAGTAGAAAAAATGTTTTCAGTCAAGAAACAACCATTATTGCGAAGCAATCATTGGGGTTGGTGAGCGGCAGCGTACAGGGGGCTTAAATAAATTTAAAGAAAAAAAAAAAAACATAGGGAACATTGCTGTAAAATAAGAAATAAATGCAAATTTGGATCCAAACGAGCGATAGACTCCCGCGGAGACTTTATCCAATAAATGCGGCATAAACAATTCACAGCAGGAAACAGACATATTTAAACATCTTTTTTTTTTTTCCTTCTTATTTTGCAATTAAAAGGTTATCCAAGATATTTTGATGAAAAGAATAACAAATCGATTTTTTTTATTGACTTCTGTTGTCTATGCAGCTGTGTAATGACGCTAGACAGATTTTTTTAAGGCAAAAAGCGTAAGAAAAAAAAGAAATGTGAAGAAAAAATATTAAATAAAAAATGAATAAAAAGGAAACTTTCTCAGAAAAAATGGTAAAAAAGAAACAAATAAATCGTCGTCTGCTGTTGATAAAACTGTTCGATTAGATAGTATGACATTCAATAATATTTACCGCCAGACATTACAGAAAGGAAAGAAGGTCACCGCGGTGTTATCAAAACGAGAGGTGTTTTACGAAAGTTTGTTTACTATTTCTGAAGATTACTTCATTGTAGAATTTCATTCAAAATATTTTGTAGCATGGCGCGTTCTCGAAGTTTACAAAGAGCAGTGGCATCAACTCAATATTTTTTTTCGGGGAGGAAAAAGTGGGAAGTCTAGTTTTATCTTTCCTAGACCCGTGATTTGATCGATGGCAGAAAATGACTCAGTTTTAATGGGAAAATATTCACACCTTAAATTCATAATCTGAATAATATAGACAAATAAAAAAAAACAACTTATTTTTCAAATTTTTACTAGACTTTTTTTTAATAAATTTCGTGCCTGTGAGGTAGGAAGGTACTTTATTTACGTCATACTAGAGCTGCATAATGGACAAGTGGCGACAGTCGGGGAAATATCTCTGAGGATAATCCGAAGACATGCCATCGTAATTTGATCCTCTGCAGAGAGGATGGCTCCACTATTTTGGTAGCCCGAATACCTGCGCGCGAAGTCGAGCACTTCAAGGTAGAACAGTTTAACGAGGACCGATACCGTGCACCCTCGGTCCCTACGCAAGCTGATCAATGTGATCACCCACCCGCTTACTGACCGCAGCCGGTGATGCGGTGTTCTAATGGGAATCGTGTCTTTACGATCAGTCCACTTGTGTAGGGGGATTCAGAAAAGCTTCAAAAAACTAGTTTATATCTTCGTCTCCGCAGCATCCAGGCACCTAAATGCATCATACTCTCACGGCCTACCATCTATCGTTTCTAAGCCTTTAAACTTTAGTGTCTCATCTCTTGCTATAGCAGTTTCGTGCGCGCATTTCGGTTCACCAGTATTCCCTGGATGACCCCTACGGGGACGGTTAAGCAGAGCTTATATCTTCGTGTCACACATTTATCGCCAAATAGATGGAATTTCAACCACTTTCCAACTAACTTACTTTTCACACCTCTTTAGCCCTGGGGAATGTCGTGACT
The DNA here is from genome assembly GCA_949128135.1 of Parasteatoda lunata. Taxonomy (NCBI): domain Eukaryota; kingdom Metazoa; phylum Arthropoda; class Arachnida; order Araneae; family Theridiidae; genus Parasteatoda; species Parasteatoda lunata. The sequence goes on from OX421975.1 coordinate 110,593,451, forward strand.
CTCCCCAAGACAAAATTTATGATGGTTTTTCTTTGATGGACCAACATGAATATGGTGGTAACCATCATATTTTATGATGGTACCAACAAGACTGACCATCACCTGATATTAGGAATTGGAACAACTTTATGTTGGACCAACATGAACAAAACCACCATGGTTTGATGGTATTTTCCGATGGTTCAACAAATAAATCCATCAAGAACCAACATGGTTTGATGGTAGCTTTTGATAGCCCAACAAAAAAATTAATCAAGAACCAACATATGTTGTTGGTCTCAACTTATATTCCATCAAAAGCCATCTTAATTCCTGACGGTACCATTAAGTCTGACCATCACCTCATGTTGGGAATTGGAACTAACTTATGTTGGACTAACATAGATTAAAACCCACATTGTTTGATGGTGTTTTTCAATGGTGCAACAGAAAACCCATCTCTCACCAAAGTTCTCAAATCTTAACATATTTCCTCGAATTTCACCGAAAGCATCTCATCTTTTTATGTATGCAGTGAAGTATCAAAAAATCCGAAATGCGAAAGTATTTTTTATAACCAAGATGATTTAATCTTACAAAGAATACAAGCGAAAAGAATCATGCTAAAACTATCTGATAGCCTGAAAATAATTTCAGAAAAAATACAAAAGTTTTAATAATCATGTGCTCATTTATTTTACATGTGTTAAACAACTGCAGAATGGATGGTTGTAAACAATTACAAATAATTACTGGAATGAAAAGGAGCTGCCCTTCAGAATCGAAGCTGATTAAGAGCCTCTGCATGTTCGAAGACAGGCCAGCCTTACAAAATAATAGAGCAAACTTTACAGCTATGGCCCTCAAAACAATACCTCAAAGTATCTTTGTAATTGGGAAAAACCAGCAGAGACTCAAGAAAAATAGGCTTTTTAGCCAGGCTTTGTCTCAAAATGCTATTGCTAAAAATTTTGAACCACATTCTCTTCATTTCTGCATGACTCTAACAGAAGATTTTTCCAGGGTTCATTTTCATTACAACCTTTCTTCCTTCGTCAATAAAAAGAATACTCTACCGAATACAAGGTGCTAATAAAGATGCCTTCATTTAGAGCAGGGATGAGCAACACGCAATCCGCGGGCTGCTTGCGGCCTGTTAAACATGTTAATGCGGCCCGCCAAGCATTTCTAAAATTGAATTTATTTTATCGACTTTCTCCCATCGTATTGTTATAAAATTAATTATAATAAAATGGTAGTTCATACAAAACCTAAAAAATTTTTTCCAAGAGTTACTCACTTGTCGGCGATTTGTTGTTGATCGGCGCGGCGTCTGTGCTTGTTTGTCACACAATCAGTCAGATTGGTAAGCTGTTAACTAGCAATTTTAGGAATTCTTGTGTTTCTTGAAAGGCGTAAGTGCAATATTACTGCAATCCATAATAGCATGTCGGAAAAGCAAACAAAAAAAACGAAAGGTTGCGGATAAGCACAGGCATTTCTAAGAAAAGTGGAAATTTGATTATTTTTTCACTTTTGTCAAAGATAAAGCTGTATGCTTAATATGCTCAGAGATTGTGTCGACATTAAAAGAACATAACATAAAAAGGCATTACGATACAAAACATGAACAACAATATAAAAATTGAACAGGACAACTACGGATAGATAAGTTTAATCAAATGGAGAAAAACTTGGGAAACCAACAGGCTATTTTTAAAAATCAAGCTATTTTATCAAATACGGCAGTAAATGCTAGTTTTGTTGTCAGTCAAATACTAGCAAAAAAAAAAATGAAACACTTTGCGAATGGAGAGATGATAAAAGAATGTCTGACTGCTGTTGCAGAAATAGCATTTCCTGATAAAATAAATATTATTTTAAACATTAGTTTATCAAGATTCACCATTGGAAGGAGAATTGAAGACTTGTCCGAGAACATAGCAACAACAACGCTTCGCGAACGCATTGCAAAATTCGAATGCTGTTCTTTGGCACTTGATGAGAGTTGCGATATTAGCGATACAGCACAATTGGCTATATTTTTACGTGGTATTGACACCAAATTTTATATTACCGAAGAATTGTGTTCACTGATTCCAATGCAAGGGACTACAAACCGGCAAAGACCTGTACGATGAACTAAAGTCTGTGTTGAAAAATTTTTCAATTTCATTAGAAAAGATTATTGGTATATCGACAGATGGAGCACGAGCAATGTCAGGCATGAATGTAGAAGTATCGAGAAGGCTATTTCAAGACATTAAGAAGGTCACAGGAAGGGAAATATTCGTCAACCACTGCATAATTCACCAGGAAACTTTGTGTGCGAAAAGATTGAGTTTGCCAAATGTCACAGTACCAATAATTAAACTAATCTATTTTATAAAGGCGCGCGCGTTAAATCACCGTGGATTTAAAGAATTCCTGAAAGATTTAGAAACTGAATATGGCGACGTGGTTTTTAATACCGAAGTACGTTGGCTTAGTAGAGGTGCAATACAGAGAGTATACAATTGTTCGTGGATATGCCTTTCCTCATTTTGATAATAAAGAATGGATATGCGATTTTGGGTTTCTTATCGACATGACTCAGCATCTCAATGTGGAACTTCAAGGCAAATGACAGTTTATTCACAATTTGTATGATAAATTTCAGGGCTTTGAGCGCAAATTAAAATTGTGGAAACAGCATCTTTAGCAGAATAATGTGTCTCACTTTCCACATTTAGAAAAAAAAAACGTTACTACTTCTCAAAAGTACGCACACTATATAGACATTTTAATCAACGAATTTCAATTACGATTCCAAATGTTTAAAGCTGAGAAGACAGCGGTTTCCATGAAAATGTTTTCCTCGCCATTTAATATCGATGTGGATACAGTTCCCGAAGACTTTCAAATGGAAGTGATAGATAACCAGAATAATACCGATTTAAAAAATTTATTTTTCTTAGTAAACATCGAAAGTTTTTATAAATCGTATGCGAGCCCTGAGAAATTTCCGCTTTTGACGAAAAATGCAAAGCAAATGATGTCTCTGTTCGGAAGTACGTATGTTTGCGAACAATTATTTTCAACCATGAAATTAATGAAAAATGACCACCGATCAAGACTGAGTGATGCACGATTAGAAAGCTGCGCACGTGTAGCTACCTCATTATTCCCGCCTGATATTGATCAGCTTGTATCGAAAAAACAGTGCCAAATTTCTCTTTAAAAATTTCAAGTCAATTCGTTTTATTGTTCTTTTCTTGTTTGTTTTTATCTTGCATTAAAATTTGTATATGAAATCTTTTTTTAAAATTTTATATTTTTTTATTCTAATGTTTATTATAAATAAAGTTTTGTAAATTATTAATAATTGTTACTTTATGTGCGGCCAGTACAAATATTTTAATTGGCCCATTGATAAAAAAGGTTGCTCACTCCTGATCGATTTCTTACAACTCCAAAACCGTTTGCGTCCTGAAATTCGGACAATGGATCCTAAAATTTGTTTAAAGTAGATCATTCCAGAGAGTAAGACTTTAAAAATAGTCGCTTAGCTACTTCAAATATGAAAAAAAGTGTATGCATGCTTACACTTTAAAGAAATATGTCTAATAATCTAATTTAAAATATACAAAGGCATTAAAGTAAATCAGTTAAAGATGGCATCATGTTAGATCAATGTTCGCAGAAATTCTGAAAAAAAAAAAGAAGAAATATTTAGGAAGAAAAATTTTACATGGTATGTAATGTATTGTGCAACATATACCAACCCAACAATAATAGTTGTAAATTTATAAAATACTAAATTCAATACTTTGCACAATACATAGACACTAGATGAATATTTTATAATTTCTATTTAATTTACTAATGCAAAAATAATAATTAAATGTTGAATTAATATTTCGTCAAGAATTATACAACTATAATAAATGCGTCAAATAAGGAAAAAATGATTACGCTAAAACTAATCAGAATTACATATTTTCATTTTTTAAATTTAGTACTGACCAAAATCTTCATGTTTTCATTCATTTAAATTGTTTTTTTAAAATTTGCTGCTCCATACACTTAAAATTCAAATAAAATAGGTATGTTTGTTGACAGAAAAAATATTTTTGTGCCCAATTCTGTTACTTCATTGAATAGTTCACAATAATTTATTAGTACATTTGAAGTCACCTCTATAAATCACGGTTCTCAGTTTGTGAAAATGCGAACTTCAGATAGTCAGAGCTTTTTTGCGCACTGTACCCCTTTACAAATACCAATTTTTATTTTTTAATATTTAAAAATGCAAGAAATGTTTTTATCTATATTTTAGCAAAAACAGACGCTTTTACTTCAAAAAGAGTCGTTTTAGTCGCCAATGGCAGCCCTGGGAGAGACATTTGAAAAATGTTTTTTTACCGATTTGCTTAGCCATTTCTTTTAAAACTAAACTACAGGCGTTTCTACTTTTTCTTCGAATATTTTAAGATAAAATCAATGATATTTGCTAGATTATTCGTGATCGCAATACTCGAATACGGGGGAGAAGACTGGATCCATGTCTAGAGCCTTCCCCAGGCCCTTTCCTCAGATGTATAGCGATGTTCTATAATATTTTTTGCATTTAGATTATCATTATTTTAAAATTTCTATGCTCTTAACATTAAGCACTATGTTTTATGCAGTTTTTAGTTCCCAAGCTTCAACATTTTTGAACGGTTTGAAAATCAAGACAGAAACTAACGTTCTCCCTACCTCTAAGTATGCCATAAGTGAAGAGTTCGCCTACTCATTTCGATCGCCAATAGTTCTCATTATTTTTATAACCGTCTTTAAACAGCTGACCTATCTCTGGGTTCACCTCCGTATCCTTGAAATTTTGATCCCGATCCAGAAGAAACCCTCAGAGGTATTGATTTGTTACGGGAACATAGCGGACTTTGTAACCCGACAGATTTAACGTGCATCAGTCAACATTTATTACACGGGGAATCTTCGGCAGGCGGGGATCGAACCCACGACCTCTTCGACATGGGCCCAGTGCTCTACCAACCAGGCTATCACGGCCCCTAGTTTTCATAATTTTTTTTTAACCGTCGTTAAACAGCTGACCCAATTTTTGGGTTTACGATTACTAATGTTCAACTCCGTAGCCTTGTAATTTTGAAACAATCCAGAAGACAAGGAAACTCCTGGATGAGTACCCCCAGAGGCACTGATTGGTTATGGGAACATGGAGGACTTTACGACTCGACAGATTTAACGTGCATCAGCCACCCTTTACTACACGGGGAATCTTCGGCCCCCACGAGGATCGATCCCACGAACTCTTGGATATGAGTCCAGCGCCCTATCAACCAGGCTATCCCGGCCTCAGTTTTCGTTATTGAAAAAAAAAGAAAAAAGGATTACATTGCACGTTCTTTATTAATTAATTATTCGGTACGTCAAATAAACTAAATGATCAATGCGAACATAGTAGCATGTGCGGACTACGTCACCAAATAAGCATTCATAAAGTTATCTGAAATCAGGTATTTATTTTGTTGATAGTTATGTTTTTAAAACTTGTTTCGATAAAAGCAAATAATTTAAAAGTAACAGTACTAGAAATGAAAAAATTTTTTTAATTAGTTATGCATTGAGAGGTAAAGTTAATGGAGAAAAGCTGCTTATTTGTTTACGAGAGCCATACTATTGTTGACACCGATGATGCTCAATAAATGTCGGTAATATGTATTAATTGAAAGAAAAAAATAAGCTATGTACTTAAAAAGCTAAGTTAATAAAGAAAATTTACTTATTAGTTTAGGAGGGCCCTAAAAAAATCGCCATCCTAATATTCATTCTCAATTACTTTTGATGAATGAATTATAATCGATAGACCCTTTTCTTTTAAACAACTACTCAGAAATATTTTAAACGGCATATTAAAGGTCAGATGAAGAAATGGTCATGCTTCTAAGTCCTTATTGAGGTTTTATAAGAATTTCATTTTGTTACCACTAATAAATTTATTTCGCATAAAACTGAAATGTTGGAAGGTATGCAATAAGTAACAATTATATTAATATAGGTACAAGGAACTAGGTTTATATATTTGGCAATTATTAAAACTGCGCCAGCTGAGCAATTTTAATACAGACACAGTGAACGCGAAAGGGATTGGAGAAATAATAGTTGTACATTTTGAGCATTATGCCAAGTGACTGTTTATTCTCCGATTTAATAAGTCACCGATGAGGTCAACAAATAATAAAATACTTTATTTTAGCTTTATTAACTCTGTTTAATGCATGATTTTGCATTGCTGAAATTTATTCAATGAACAGACATTCTTCTAGTCTCTAACTGCAGCATTAAATTCACTTACATTTACTAGTCAGGAATCCTTTCTTCTGCACACACCCTGCTTTAACGCGAAATTTTTAAATTTATTCCCCACATTTTTTAAATTCCTACTATTAGTTCACACTCTCCCCATATCTTATTCAAATTTTCAATCATTAATAAAATACTTTTTATTCATCCATTTAAGTTCATATACATTTTTTTAAACCTGTAGTTAATGACACTTGATGTTAATACAGTTTTTTTAAAATATTAATTCACTAATTAAATTCAAATAATTTTAGTTTTATATGCAAGAAAAATTTTAATTATTTTATAATAAGTAACTAAAATAAAATTTTTCTTTGTTGATCTAAGTAGGAATTGACTATAATTTTTTTTATTTTTATACTACTTGTTTATTCGTTATTTTGTATTTGTTTATGTCAATAAGTAAAAAACCTTATATTTAGCATTTTAATAATTTATGGTTATGAAAAACAGCATGAGTTAAAGGTAAAATCTTACATACACAACTCATTTAGAAACAATAATTTTTCAAATTAGCACTTTTTCGCAGTGATTTAGATAAAAGAATAACAGTTATACACTATTAAAATTTTTCTAATTTACAAAATCAATTATTGATACATTTTTGAATATGAATGGAAAAAAAAAATTCAAGCTACTTTAAGATTTTGTATTTTAGTGCAAATATAATACCGATAATTTAACAATTTTTTTAGTAACTATTAGATTGTTTTTTATAATTAAAAAATACCGAAATATTTAGTTTGCTCGCAATTAGAGTGTCAGAAAAAAATCTATATAAATAAAAGGGAAACGTCAGATGATGCACACATTGTTGTTTTGTTCAACAGTCCAGTCATTTGTAATCCTTCCATGAAGTGTTTTATTGCACTACTAACGCTTCCTATCATATAAGATAAAATTTCATTTACATTATAAAAAGACAAAGGGAAACAAATAAATTAAGTTCATTTATTCACATATTTAAATAACTATTAAACTTCAGTAGTTTTTTTTTTCACATTAGATACGATCATTTTACAGTTTTTCAATGAAAAATTAAAATTAAAAATCAGAAATAGATATATGTTGTTAAAGAAGGAACATCTGAAGAGCTGAGTGGAAGAAAAATTTTAAACATTTTATAAATACTGTTTTAAAAAGACATTTTTTGTAAGCATCATTACAGTAGAACTTGGATTATCTGAACCAATCAGGACCTACTTGGATAGTTAAAATATTCGGATTGTAGATAGAAAACCACTGTGAAGTGTGTGTGGTTGAAAGAGTCAAAGCCTACAAGGGGTTGTTGCGCTCTGGAAGGAGAGGTAACATCGTTTTATAATGTACATTCATCAATAAAATATGCATTTCTCCCCAAAGAATAATGATATATATATATATATATATATAAACATAAATATTGCTCGTACTAGCCGTATTCTTTTGTGCCCCCCCTTTTTTTTGTTGAATAAATCATATGTACAAAGCAGCATCTAAATCTGAATCGTTAGCTGATTTCAATGATGAATTTTTGAAAATTATTTATATTTTCTTTCGATTCCATTCACACTATGACATTTTTATTTATTTCTTTTTTTTGTCTAGATAAAACAGGTTACTTTTTTCCTCCGAAGTAGAAGATATGATAGAGAAAAGGAAACTACATAATAAGTAATAATGAAAAAGCAACTGAAGTTACAACATAATACATAACTAACTACTTAAATTGTTTATTACATGACTACATAAATAATCAATTTCATGTAGTCATTCATGCAGTCCATTGTTGTCCCACAAGTTGCCACAGTCTTCAATGATTTGGATAAAATAGATTCAGAATATAGAAGTTCTACTGTATAAAAAAAAGGAATTTATATATAACAAAGGCTTTTTAAAAATTATTTTCACAAATAACCAAGATGGAGCTTAAAATGTTTTTCGACCACAACAGAGATGCAGATTTCTCCTAAACAGTTTTACACAAAATTTAAGATCATAGAGAATCAACAATTAAAAGTTAATATCTGCACTTAACTCTTCTATTTTAATGTCTTAGTGCCGATGCTTGATATCATAAAAATGTTCTGATCATCAATTAAATAATAGAAGCTAAATTTGTTTCTGGCTGGGCATCTTAATACATCATCAAATTTGTAATCACTCGATCACCATAAATAAAATGTTAATACAATAATCAACCAGGACCAGTTGGGTTAATGATTTTATTTTAAATAAAATAAAACTGGTATACTTGTTAACTGTTTAATCTCATGTATATATAATATATTTTAAAACATACTTAAATTGTTTAGTTAATTATATAAAAAATGAGAAAATTTACAGGATTTTTTAAAAAATATTTCTAGGAAAATAACTATAAAAAAACAGGGATGCAAATAAAAGTGCTTGTTTGGTTAATTTAAATATTTACAAAACACATACACCTCCTACTGAGAAATTATTCCTAACACACACACACACAAAAAAAAATAATAATAATAATATTAATATAAAACATGGTAACAGTATACATAACTTTAGAGCTATGTTCAATGATAAAATTTCCATTTAAAATTCTTCATCCCTTCACTTTGTATGGGCTAAAACAAAAAAAAATTAGTTGTTAATTAAATAATAGAAGCTAAATTTGTTTCTGGCTGGGCATCTTAATACATCATCAAATTTGTAATCACTCGATCACCATAAATAAAATGTTAATACAATAATCAACCAGGACCAGTTGGGTTAGGGTTTTTATTTTAAATAAAATAAAACTGGTATACTTGTTAACTGTTTAATCTCATGTATATATAATATATTTGAAAACATACTTAAATTGTTTAGTTAATTATATAAAAAATGAGAAAATTTACAGGATTTTTTAAAAAATATTTCTAGGAAAATAGCTATAAAAAAACAGGGGTGCAAAAAAAAAGTGCTTGTTTGGTTAATTTAAATATTTACAAAACACTTACACCTCCTACTGAGAAATTATTCCTAACACACACACACACAAAAATAATAATAATAATATTAATATAAAACATGGTAACAGTATACATAACTTTAGAGCTATGTTCAATGATAAAATTTCCATTTAAAATTCTTCATCCCTTCACTTTGTATGGGCTAAAACAAAAAAAAATTAGTTGTTAAGTTACCAACAACATTCAGCTATTTATGATAATTTTTTATTGGATTTTTTAAAATAATAAAAACAAAAATTAGATCTTTTATTCCATTTTCGAACGTTTGATAAATAAAGGAGAAGATATGTACACTTTTCAAGAAAAAACACTAAAATTAAAAAGAGTCCCAAAAAATGTGGTAAAAGTCACTACTATGCTAAAAGATAGTCAAAATTTTTATTATTTAGATACTTTCTTTATATGACTTTCGTTAAAAACATGGTAAGCAACTTGGTTAAAGAAAAAATAACTGATACATTCTTTTAAATGCTAGAAATATTAAATTTAAAATTGTAGAAATTGAATCAGATAAATATTTTATTATACAATACTTTCAAGAAACAGTTATAAACACACTACATACATGTCCTCATTTAGATTAAAGCTAAATAATATACAAACAAACCTACATATGAAACAAAAATACACAGCTTTGCACATGAATCAAAAGCTCATTAGATGGAATTGCTTCCACAGCACTGGAGATTGAGGGGACAATACTTTATTTTTAGTAAGAGTTTGGACCATATTAGTTTAAGAATATAAACGATAATTACAAACATAATAGAATGATGGAAGTTTCTTTCACATAGGAAAAAAACGGCCAAAGAAAAAATAGGTTTCTTCCAACCCCAAGTGAAAGAAATTAGTTTTCAAAAAGAAATACCAGATATTAATTTTTTTTTTTAAACAGCTAATTGCAATACAGTTCAAAAAATTTTATTAATTTCCAAGCTATTTAATATATAAATTTTTAATAAGAAAAGAAGAAAAAAACAATTGTAAAGAAAAATAAATTTCTTAAGAAATTAAAATCCTTGAAATATATCAATACTTTACGTAAATGCTTATTTTATATCAGTAAATATAAAAATAAAATTTAATTAATACTGCAATTTTAACAAATCACATGTTAAACTTATACACTGCGACAAATCACACATTGAATTCCTAATTACAAATAGCATATTAATTTTTAAAGTCAAATACTGTTTTTAAGTATAAATACACAAACAAACACTTGAATATTATGCTATATAGATTTTTAAATTCTATATAAAACTAAAAGAAATAATAGTATACAATTTTCATTTTTAGTTTCTTCCATTGGGTCCAATTTTGTTCAATGTTTTTGAAGAAATAATTTCTTACAGACCAATCTATCAATCCTGGATTAAGTTGAATGAGAATATATAGTAGTCTCTCTTTAATGAAATGAATTGTTCCAGTTGAAAAATTTGAAATAGTGAAAATCTCATCATTTTTTACAGTTAAGTAAATGCTTTTAATCTGCGAGGTGAGTTTCAAAGTTGATAAGTAAAAAGAAACTTTTAATTAAATACTAAGTAACACATATTTATCGTATTCATTAATTTTTTAATTGGATAAATAAAAGGCTAAAAAGTGAACATAATTTATCAGATACGTGTTGCAGAGAATTGATTGCAAAGAAATAATATTTTAATTGCAATTTTGTTAAAAAAAAAAGAATTAAAAAGATAAATGCCCGGAAAATTCCTCATTGGGAGAAATTTGCAGTAAGGAGACTTCATTGCAGTCCTGTAATTCAATTCTGTTTCTAAATTAAAACTGCTCTCTTAAATTAACATTTCATCAATATCAATAAATTTGGACAATGAAGAGGTTTTATCGATTCTAAATAGATTTTTCTTTAATTAAATAGCAAATATTGAAATCTTGTTGATCCCAATGAATTATATAAATCATGATGAATTAATTGTTTAAAGTGATAATTGAATATTTTTGCAGATTTCTGTAAACAATAAAAAATTCTTAAAGCAACCAGAAGAATAAAGTAAAGAATTTGTCACTTTTGGCAATCAAATTTTCAATAAGATTTTACCAAATATAAAAACATTTTGGACATAATAATATTAAAAATTCTTTTTGAATTTCTAAAAGCATTGGATTTTAATGCATCATTCCATACCTTATGAAAATACGTAACCTTTATTTATCACAAAAAAAAAAGGTTCAATAACAGGAGAATTATTTAGCTGGGTAAGGCTCTCACTAAGATACAGAGGAGGCAATTGTTTTTTTAACAACATATTTACAAATTTTCTGGGCAAATATTTTCCAGAATTTCAACCACAGGGAACAAGGTACAGGCATAAACATTCTGCTCATCAGGTTGATCAGAAGAAAACAAAAACGAGATTTGAATCATTTACCGGAAATTAAATAATAGTCCAACGGTTTTAAGAAGAAGAGTATTCACTCTTTAAGTCTCGAAGAAAAGTCAGCAGTTGAGTTTCAGTACGGTCCCTGCGGATGATAAGGATGATGCTGTTGTTGCTGCGGATGAGGAGGACCTTGGTTATTGGTATTTATGTGTTGCAAATGAGCAACCAATGCTTGCTGCTGTTGTTGTCGTTGCTGCTGCTGATTCTTTTGTTGCATGGCCATAATTTGCTGCTGATGGCATATCTGCTGCATATGCATCTGGTTGGATGTTCCACCTGCTGACATTGCCTGCGGATTGGATTGCCCACCGTAAGTGTTGCCACTATTTTGAACCATTTGTGACCCAGACAAATGAGGTCCACCTCCCATTTGGTTGACTGTCACATTAGGAGCTCCCATACTGTATTGTGATCTAAATATATTCAACACAACAGTGGTTTTAAAATATGATGTTTGCTTAAAAAAACTATACAAATTACAACCAAAAACTATAACTTTTAAAGAAAAATTTTGCACCTTAACAAAAAAATAAATACTTTTAGCATAATATAGTATAAATTTGATAATTCTAAATAGTATTAGAAATAATGAGCTAAGCCATTTTCATATCATTTTGTCTTTGTAGAAAAGATAAAATAGTATGTTTAAAACATATTATCTGCTAAATTTTTCAGATAAATTTCCAAATTTTAGTTGATTTGATTTAAATATACATTAAGCGACAAAACAAAAATGCAATTAAGAAATTTTAAATCTTGATAAAAAAGTAATTAAAAACTTTATTTAAGAAATATATGTGTACAAAAGTGAAAAATATTAAAAATGAAGAATTGAAACGGAAAATCAGTTTAGCATCAAAATTTTTAATTCTTAAAAAATGAGTACGTAACTTCAGCTCAACATGCTCAAAGTAAACAAAAATATTCAAAGAGTTGGAAATAATAAACGTAAAATTAGAAAAAGTACTAACTATACTTCTGGAAGAGTGTATCCTTTTTTTAAACGCAAAAAATATTATAGTAATTCTGGACTCATAGTGAGCCAAGATTTTTAATTGGTATTGATTTTTACCATATTTAATTTAAATGAATAGATACTAGAACAAAAATTGAAATATTTTGACTTTCAAATCCGTCATTTCAAAATGCACATTTGCATTTCTTAAAATTGGGATTTTCTGAACACACAAAAACCAGAATTATTGGGACAAAAAGCTAAAAATAATGAATATCAGGATAAAAAGCTAAGAATTAAAATCAATAAGGACAAAAATATTTATCAGGAAAATCAGGACAACTATAAACCTTATGTATTTTGAAATACATCCATAGGAGTAGATAAAGAAAATTTGGCCATCAGTAACTAAGACATGTTATATTTTTTTATTATATATATATACATATATACAGTCAGACCTCGATATAAGGTCACTTTTCCAAAGTCCCGGCTTACTGAATATGAATTCCTTGTTATAGATTATCGGATATATGGTCACGTTCAAAAATCTTTATCGCTTATAAGGTCATTTTTAACTGAGGCGAGGGGAGCTCTTTTCTAACAAAAGCCTATTTAACTTCCTTACAAGGCCTCCTCTCAAGTTCTAGGAAAATGTTGTTACAAACACACCTGGACCTGTTTCCACCCCCCAGTTCACCAAGAATTTCCCCCCGCCTTCGCTGCCAGTAATTGCTCGTCCCTGTCCACACTTCCAGGGAGGGGGGGGGCTTTCACCGTTCAGATGAGGACAAAAGAAAAATTTTCCCATCATGTCACATGACCATTTGCTGACCACATCGTGTCATCATGTTGGCAAAGAGAAAGACGTTGACTCTATCAGAGAAAGAAAAAATCGCTGAAATTTGAAAATTCTAATTTATAAAAAGCACGTTTTGCGGAAGAACGTGGTATACCACGCCCCACCTTAAACAATATTCTGTCTCCTCATCGCAATGGAAATGGGAAAAGAAAAAGAATGCGTTTTTCCCCTTATGATAAAATTGAAGAAGCCATTCTCCAATGGATAAAAATGGCTAGAGCACAAAATGTGCCGATATCGTGCTCAGTATTGAAAGAAAAAGCTCTGCAAATAGCCGTAGAATTGGGAGAACCTAATTTTATGGCAAGCAATGGATGGATTCAGAGATTTAAAGTAAGACATGATTTAACTTTCAAGACAGTATACGATGAAGCTGGAGGTGTTGACGAAACTGTTTTGAATGACTGGAGGAAATCTGTGCTAGAAGATGATATTTTGAAACGGTATAAGCCATGCGATGTATTCAACGTTGACGAATGTGGTCTTTTTTTCCCGAGTCTTACCTGAAAAAACTCTAGCGTTAAAAAATGAAAAATGCGTAAGTGGCAAAAAAAGTAAAGAAAGACTTACAGTATTTTTAGGGGCCAATATGGATGGCTCTGAAAAATTGAGACCTCTTGTTATTGGTAAATTCCAAAAGCCACGTTGCTTTAAAAACGTGAAATCTTTACCTGTGGATTACGACGCTAACAAAAAAGCGTGGATGACCGTCACCATTTGGGAGAAAACAAAATGGCGTTTAGACATGCACTTTGTGAAGAAGAACCAAAAAGTTGTTTTCATAGCAGACAATTGCACAGCTCATACCAACATCCCACAGTTATCCTCAAATGAGCTTGTTTTCTTGCCTCCCAATGTGACCAGCATTCTCCAATCATTGGATCAAGGAGTTATTCAAAACCTAAAAGTGAACTATCGTAAGCTTCTCCTGAAGGACTTAATCGCTGCCATCGATCAAAAAAAAAAAGAGTTTCACGTTACTGTTTTGGATGCCATTTTCTATGTGTACATAAGTTGAAACATGGTGTCCACCACATGCATAGCAAATTGTTTTCGTCAAGCTAGTTTTGTGAGTTCTCTGAATATCGTGGATGACGAAACCGAAGAAGAAGACAATATTCCTCTATCTGTTCTGATGGAAGATATGAAAAATCGTGGCCATGCCATTGAAGGGGAGGCTGAATATGGTTTGATTGATGAGAAAATTGTCACCACTTCTGAAGCTACAATTTCTGAAATCGTTTCACAAATTGTGGACAGTGAGGACAATGACAGTGATCCTGAGACTGTAGTTGTAACCCAAGTGGAAGCCTTCAATGCAATAAATGTCATACGAAATTTTTTAATAAACCATGAGGGAGCTGAGGAACATTTTGAGAAGTTACAAAATCTAGAAAACATTGTTCGAAAAATGAAACCAAAAACGAGACAGACCTGCATAAATGCTTATTTTAAATAAGGTAAGATGTAATGTATGTATGTACACTTTCAGGAAATTTGTAAACAGCTTTATTTTAAATTAAATTTTTAAAAAAAATCTAACTTTCTTTAATTCTTTTCTAATTCAGTTAAAATTTATTGTCTTAAATATTTAATTTATTAACTTAAATATGAATATATTTAATTTATTGACTTAATTATTTATTTTTCGTTTGTTTTGTTCCATTTTTAAAAATCATAATGTGTACTATTTACATGCTTAGGTACGAACTGCTAATGAATCGGTTAAAAGGTCACCCCGCTTATAAGGTCACTTTTGCGATGTCCCTAGGGGTGACCTTATATCGAGGTCTGACTGTATATATATATATATATAAATTTATAATTCAATATATATATATATATATTAATTGAAAAATTTAATATAAATTTTAATTTAAAAAAAATCACTCACAATTTAAAGAATTTGTAATTTTTACAATTATGATGAAATATAGACCAAAAACTGCTAAAACTTAGACTCCCACGCAATTGTTATTGACTTCTGGGTTGAAGGTCAGCAATTTCTCGAAAGAGATGGATTAAGAAGGGAGTAAAGTAAAGAACGCAAGTAAATAGGCTCCCATATTGAAATTGGGTATTTTACATATATTTATAAAATTATGTATATTCAAGACATATATACATAGTTATGTGCATTAATTAATAAGTTATAATAAAGGTTCAATTAACCTCAGAATTTTTTTTTAAAATAGTCTCTAAATAACAATTAAGAAAACCATTAAATGTCTCTTCACACCAGTTGCTGCTAAGTTGAGCCACAGATAATTATTTCATGGTGTTTAGAGCAGCAGAAATTTAGTTATCCCAGATCATCATTAATTTTGAAAAGCTCTACAACCATGTCTATTAATACATCCCTCCTTGTAATGGTATTTATATATAATCATAAATATGTACCTGCCAACATTGGAGAAATAAAATAACAAATATTTTACTAGTGTTTTTTTTTTTTTTTTTTTGAGCTACATGTTCAGTTTTGATATATCATACAAGTCAAAAAAGAAATTCAAAAATGAAAGTGATATATGCACGAACATTTACCAAAGTAAAAAATATGTAAATAAATCTTAACCTAAAAAAGATTTTTTAAAACATTATTCAAAATTACTTATACAACACTCAAAATCAAAATAATTTTCATAATTCTTAATAATTAGCCTTATTTTACAGAATTTTTATATATTTATATTTAAAACAAGTAGCTGATTTGGCTTTGCATAGGAAATTTTTTTTTTATCAAAGTTCTGTTCATAACAGTTAAAAGCAAAATTACTTTTCATTGGAAGGTAATGAGCGAAACTTGGAGCAAATTTTTTTAAATTTAGAGAAAATTCTCTCACACACTGCTTAACTATGTGGAATGCATGGGATATCCAACATAAAATCTGCTATATTTTTGAGCTCTTTAGTTTTATACAGTTCATTTTCTAGTGCCCTAATTGACCCTCCCAGTAAATGATTCTGAAAACAGAAATACAATTATGTTTTAACGACTACCGTTAAAAATACAATGCAAGCATTGAAGTTATTGCCAGATTTCTATACGTAAATAACAAAGTTCATAATCGGAGAAAAAGCAATTCACTGAATAAACGACTTACGGCAGCATTTCCACTACATATGGTTTGTTCGGCGTGGCAGCACATGAACTGCAATACTGGCATTAACGTTATCTGTTGAGGATTAAGAGAGGTATTTCTGCCTTTAGCAGATATTTATCACAAAAAAAATTTCTTCAAAAATTTTTTTAGAAAATACACGTAAATGGGTCGTAAAAATACGGGAGTCTTTGTTAAAAAACAGGAGTATGTAAATGTTTTACCTGTTTGGTTGAGGCATGTATTGACTTTGTTGATTTCGTATAGAATTTGGACCCATCATTCCAGAAGCTGTTTGCTGAGCTCCATATGATTGGTTGAAGTTACTTGAAAGCATAGATGAGTTTCTAGACTCCATCATGTTTGCATTTGGTGGGATACCTGACCCACTGTAATTTCCATAGCCTTGAGTCATTCCTATAACACATTAATACAAAATTATAAATAATGAACGTGGACGGTATACATCATGCGCTGCCAAACACAATAAAATTCTAAGTAGAATTTAAAACTTTGAAATTTTTTTAATTTAAAAACTAAAATTTCAATCTTTTTTAAAGAATTTATAAAATAAGCGATGAAAATGATTTTTCTACCCGCACTGCTGGCTATGTTGCCTTAGCAGCTTATTACATTTTAATCAACAGATGCTTTCCATTTATTAACACATTTACTGTTCCCACAGTCTTTTCCATTACAACCCTGTAGCTTGTGAAAAGTTATTTTGATATTTTTAACTGGGTTCTCATACATTACGGTAATTTTACCATGTAAAGAAAAGCTTGGCAGGAACAGGTAAACATTCAGAATAATTTAGCTAATGTGAAACAGCGTGGAAAATCCTGTGTATTGTTTTCATCAAGAAATGGTAGTGACTAAGTATGAGTAAATTATAGTAATTTTATAAGATACTATAAATTACTCATACTATTTATACTTCGCTACACCCAATCGTTGTGATAGGTTTAGTCTTCGCCTATTGGATCACGATTCAATGGAGTCAAATTATGTCTTAGTGGTTTGAAATCTACTTTAATATTCCCAGTGGTTCCAAAGAAGAGTCTATAGATATGATGAACGAACCCGAATGCTCTCATTGTCGCTCACTATTAAACATATTTTAACCAAGTGTAACAAATTTTAAACCCAGAGACAACACCATTTTGGTAGTTTTAATCCAAGAGTTTATTAATTTGGGATAAACCACACAATAACGTTTTTAATTATCTGAGGGAAATTGGTTTTCACAAATCAATTCAGCTTTAACTTATAGCAGAATGTTTTTTACATAACAAGTTATAAAAGCTGCATGGCCAAAAAAGACTTTTGCACCAATAATTCTTAATAAACTAACCAAACTAACTAGATATGATGAAACTATTTCAACTTTTAGAGTTTTCATTACCAACACAATAACTTGGTTCTCTAAAGTTGTATCATATTATCTATACATGGTTCTTTTATCGCATTAAAAAATCTGGTTGAGAATTTTTGTTCAATCAATCTATTCAATCAATCATTTTGTTCAAGCAATCTATTTTTTTCTGATTTATTCATTGTTCAATATTTGCTTCCATAAAACATTATTAGTCTTATTAAGATCTTATACAGTTATAAATTTGTTTTTTTTGCTCAGGTATTTCTCTTTAAATAGGCCTCAGCCCTGTGGCAGAATTTTTTCAGGCTTTTTGCGACATACCTCACTAGTATTAATATTTTTCTGCAAGATACTTTTAAAAATAATAAATATATATATTACTAATTTAAAGTAAGAAGCGCGAATTTCAAGAAGAAAAAAAACTTTTTAAATAAAATAATAATTTTTTAAAATTTGAATGTCATTTTTTATTTTATTTTAATATTATGGCCAATATTCTCGTATTTTGTAGGGTGAAAACAGATTATTTCCTTTTTCTTATTTTGCATATCATCAACACATTAAAAAAATAAAAAATCCTGAAATCCGTACAAATAAATACCGAGAAAGAGATCGATAGCAAAAGCACGATATTTGGGCTCTTAAAAAAGGGGCTACTAAATGCGTGTTTTGTTTCGAGATTCAGTTGTTGTAATAAATATTGAATTAAAAATATAGGATTTTAAAACTAAGTGGAAATCAATAGTAATAACTGCATAAAAAAATTGAAAGAACATTTCTGCAGTAAAGAAAACCAAATTTTTTACTTCATTAATCTTTATTTTTCATTATTCTCAAATGAGAATAGAAAAATACCATTTTTTTCACTCTCATGTGGGAAAAAGGCATCTTTTGGATATAATTCTGAAGAAAAGATAAAAATCTTTCGAAAATTTCTGCAGAACTGAAAACCAAAATTCTTCCCAATTGATAAATTTTTCTGCAAGAACTCAGTAATGTTCTGCGACAATCTAGCCAGAGGATTCCTCAGGATGCATCCATATTTATTACATAATTAATTTCTGTTTCAATGTCATAATTACATTTGTTCAGTTCACAAATATTTAAATTGATTCCTGAATTCAAAAACCTAATTTTATTGGTAGTGAATTTCGAGTTTTGTTGGTTACTGCTATGAATTTAGTCTTATCTTCATTGACTGTTCAGCTAAGATTTTAAGCGGCAGTCTCAAAGGCATTAAAAAGATTTGATAAAGGCTTTCTTAATTCTTAGACAAAAGAAACTGTTTTTTACTAGATTGAAGTCTGAATTTATTAGTTAATTTTTTAAAAAAAGTAAATATTTTAATTATTCAAAATTAATTATTCATTCAGATACTTGCATTAAAAAAATTACAGGACAAAGTCCAAAAATATAAAAATTAAGGACAAAATTGCCTTTGAACTTAAGGATGCTGATTCCCTACTGGGAGAATGCAGCATGGATTCGCAGTTATACAATTGATAATACTTTTAGTAGTTACTGCACTTAAGTGAAAAATGAAACATTTTTTAAAAAAACTCAGATTTTTAAGTTACACAGAAATTTTTTTTTTGGTTTTCTATTAACAAAAATAGTCTAAATATGGAAAATCGTTACATAGTAGGATTCAGAGCTCATTCTAGGCAGGGTAAACAGGGCACAGCACCCTGCTGCCCTTTTAGTCAAAAAAATCCACCCTGTTGCCCCTGAAGTAAATTAGTGCCCTGATATAATAGACTCCATATCCTTTTTCCCCTATCTTTCCTCAACCCTTCTTTGTTTTTTCCCCAAACTCTACTATGGATTTCTTAAACTTTTGTTATTTTCAACACTTTTTATTCAGTTTGTCATTGCTGTCATACATAGATTTATATGGGAAAGGAAAAATAGCCATCACACCCCCTTGTTGCACTTGTCTTTGAAAGTTTGCAGTTACTTCCACTATCATTAAATCATAATTATTAATCCTATTAATTATTAAATCCCAACTACAGACACTTAAAAACATACTTTTATTATTTTATTAATATATACATGCATTTTAAATAAATTACTAAGCTAATTAGCCCCTTAACTCGATTAACCCCTTAACTGCCCTTTTTTCTGCCTAGAATGAGCTCTGGTAGGATTCTCTCGTGAAAATCTGTAGAGTATGATATAGTTATTAGGGAAAAATAGAGATATAAAAATTTACATATTTCATAATTATTAATCATATTAATTATTAAATCCTAACTACAGACACTTAAAAACATACTTTTATTATTTTATTAATATATACATGCATTTTAAATAAATTACTAAGCTAATTAGCCCCTTAACTCGATTAACCCCTTAACTGCCCTTTTTTCTGCCTAGAATGAGCTCTGGTAGGATTCTCTCGTGAAAATCTGTAGAGTATGATATAGTTATTAGGGAAAAATAGAGATATAAAAATTTACATATTTCATAATTATTAATCATATTAATTATTAAATCCTAACTACAGACACTTAAAAACATACTTTTATTATTTTATTAATATATACATGCATTTTAAATAAATTACTAAGCTAATTAGCCCCTTAACTCGATTAACCCCTTAACTGCCCTTTTTTCTGCCTAGAATGAGCTCTGGTAGGATTCTCTCGTGAAAATCTGTAGAGTATGATATAGTTATTAGGGAAAAATAGAGAGATAAAAATTTACATATTTCTCCCACATCAAATGCTTTTATGCCATCAAATCAAGGGTAATTATCTCTAATAATGGAAGCAGATTAATATCGTACTTGACGTGCAATGAAGACTTTTTCCTTCATTTTATTTACATTGTTTCATGGCAAATAACATAATTTTGGAATTTAAAATTTCTTCAATTCTTCTTTCGATAAATAATATTTATTCATCCTGTTAACTTATAGAAAAATTTGGAAAATCCCAAAACATTTAAGGACACTTTTTCTTTAATAAGAAATTTAAGACAATTTTCAGCATTGAATTAATAGAAACTTTTATGAATAATAAAAAACACAAAGAAATAAAAATCTAATTTTACTGCTACTAGAGATTTTGATATATCATTTCAAAGAGTTAATAAAACTTTTAATGATGAGCACAAATATAATCTTGAAATTTCATTTCATAAATCTTATATTAAAAAACTATGCTATCTCAGATTTTAAAAAATTAAGAACCAAAAATGAAAAAAGAGCACTTTTTAAATGATCTTAAAAACAACTTAACGAATTAATAGCATCGAGAGAAAATAATTACCTTGAGGCGGTAAATGATGTAATGCAGCAGTTTGTGCTGAACTTCCCTGCATACCATGCGGATACATAGGACCACCAGGACCACTCTGTAATAATCCTTAGAATTAATATAAAAAAAAGCTTACAAATTATTAATACAATTATTTCTTATATAATGGAAATATAGAACTGATTTAGAACATAAGATTATAAATGGAGGGATGGAAGGGAGAATTTAAAGGTACAAAAGTAGGAACTAATTAAACTACTCAAACCTTAAATTATATTTAAGATGATGAAAAACCTCTGCCTTAACAAGCATACGAAAGTAAGCAAGCTAAGTGTGATGAAACACAACAAAAGGAAGAATCATTGGGTCTCATAATAAGTTTATAAAAATAAATATTGATGCTTATGGGCAATGCTAAGAAAGCTATATACCAAGAAAATATTTAACATGATCAAAATAATTCAAAAAATTTAAGATAAATAAAATAAAGATAAGAAAAGAAGGATGGTCTTACAGGCATTCTTTGAGGTTGAAGTTGCTGCCGCATCAACATCTGCCTTTTCTGCATCATTTCCATAGAGAAACCAGCAGGAGGATTCGATCCTGGATGGTTGACAGGCATAGGACCTCCACTTCCTGTGATATGACTCCCACTCATAGCTCCAGGCATTGCACCACCACCTCCAGCATTTTGATGCTGATTGCTTGCACCAGGTCCAGGCAGAAACTGAGTGGAGGGATGGCGTGCACGCAGCATTGAGCTCAAAGCTTGCTTAGATTGAGAAATAGGTCGCTCAAACCTTGGACCACCAGCTAGGATGAAAAATTGTATTAAATTAGTTGGTTCTTTTTTTTTAATTCAATAAAAAATATTTTATAACATATAAAATGCAAGGAAATGTCAAAATGTACGGTTTTAAATTCAGAGAAAAAATAATGCTACAAGTAGCATCATATTTTATCAAGGTTTCCACTAATTTTAGAAATAAAGTTCTCTGACTTTTCCAGGAAAATTTCAACCTATTTCCAACGTACACTGCAATATTTTATTAAACGTATTTTTTTATTTAATAAGCAATTGAACTTACTTTTTGATAGAAAATAACTATATTACATAATTTTCAAAAATAACAAGTACCATTCACAATATACAAATATATTAATTATAGATATAAGCAATATTTTGTATAAAAGCTTGCAAAATTAGATACTTAAATTTTTAAAAACATAGTATTATTGAACTATAGTATTAAGAATTTGAAACAAAATATTAATTAACAGAGTAATTTTCAAAAAGTACAAATATTCTTATATCATAAGCCTAAAAAAATTTTATAATGATGCTACAGAATTTTTTAAGATAAACATAAACGTGAAACTTATTTACTTGTAACCTCATCAGCTACTTAATTGCTACTATGAATTTTGAAAGTGAATTTTTCTCTAGTTTAAAGCAAGATTTTTTCCAGGTTTTAGCAAAAAATTGCATTACTCCCTTACAATAAGAGTTTTACAAACCCTGGTTTATGAAATCAATAAAAGTGATTTTCTACCCATTTTTCCAAAGTTGGATATTAGTTAGTGCTGCTGTTTAAATTTTCTGCCATAACTTTCGTGGAGAAATAACAATACAGGGTGCAGCAAAAAAAAAAAAAAAAAAAAAAAAAAAAAACTGGGCAAACAATTTTTTATGTAACTTTATTATGATAAATTTACAAAATATAAAAATAATAATAAGAATGGATTTTTACTAATAAATAAATTTAATTCATATTGGCTGCCTTTTGCAGCAATGCAGAAGCAGAAAATCTTATTTAAACATTCAGCAATGGGCCAAAAGTGTTCTGCCTTAAATCCAAACTTTTGTGAACAGAGTGGACGAACGATTTTACGTTTTCATTTTACGTATGGAAAATCGTTAACTTGTGGCAAAATACGAGGATTCTCTTGTGAAAAAAATTAGAGTGTGATATAGAGATGAGGAGGGAGTAACTTTTTATATATTTCTCCTACACTAGGGGTGCACAACCTACGGCCTGTTAACCCTCGATGTGCGGCTTGCAACCGCAATCTAAACAAAAAAATGTGATTTTTTTTTCGAAAAAAAAAAATCAGAACTTTGAAATTTACACATTTAATTTCTTGACACACCTAATCTCACTCATTGTATATGAAATCGGTTGTGTGCCGATTCGGTTTTTTTTCGGTTGTTTTTTTTCTTCTTTTAAATGTTTCATGAGACGGATTTACGCATAGTTTTGAAAATCCCAATATTTTTAATACGTCATTATTACGATGTACGAATTTCAAATATCACTTTCAACGCTCTTAGTGTGTGCCGATTTTCTCGTAAATACAATGACTTTTTGGTAGTTATTGCTACCCATTTTCAAGTAGTTTCTGAAATCACGATTTTTGAAAGCTATTAAACGCTTAATTTGTGCAAATTTCATGGAAAATCTAATAACTTTTTATCCTTTTTTCGGCAGTTATTGCTACACATTTTCGCTTAATTTTTAAAATTTCGATATTTTAGCACGATATTATTACAAATCGCAAGTAAAGAATCGTTCATTTAAATAACTATTTTTTGACATGGTTTATTTGTACCGATTTTATTGCAAATAAAATTATTTTTCAATCATTATTTTGGCAATTATTGCTATACATTTCTAACAAGTTTTTAAAGTCCCGCTATTTTTTATACTCCATTGCAACACTTTAATTTCGAATCCCTCATTTAAATATATAAATTTTTGACACGCTTAATTTAAGCCAAATTCGTCATAAATATAAAGCGATTTTGATAATTTTTTTGGTAGTTATTATTACGCTTTTCTCCACGATTTAAAAATATTCTGACATTTTTAATACCCCTGTGGCAGAATTTTTTCTGGCTTTCTGCGACAAACCTAACTAGAACCAATATCTTTCTGCAAGATATTTTTATCGTTATAAATATATGTGTAATGAATTTATAATAATAGATGCACTTCGTGTTTATAAAAAAAGCCTACATGCATAGAATAAAACTGTGTAGATTTTTTTTTCTTAACTTCATAATATAAGTTTACATTTCTTAATAAGTTTAAATTATTTAACTTTAAATTTGCATAATCTTCGATAATAAAGAAAAATTATAAATGTATAGATCTGCAGACAAAAATGCTTACTAGAGCATAACTTAAGATTACTCATAACCTGTAATAAGATGGAACTTATAAAAATAGCTAAGAATGGACAAAAAGATTAAATTTATAAAACAAGATAACTGAATTTGAAGTATCAGTTTAAAACAGTATGATTTAATGTTTCATTATAGTAGTTATATCAGGTACAGAAATAAATCAGGTGAAAAAATCAATATTGAAGTTGAGTAATCAAACTCAAAATAATAAAATAGGATTGACTATATCCGAATTCTAAAAGCAAAAAAATGAACGCAATCTTTGTTTCAATTTTTTCTATATGAAAACAATTACAGATTAATTAGATTCGATTAATATTGTACTGACTTATTGAAAGATTTTTTTTAAAAAAAAGAAAGTAAATAAAACTTTTTTCTTGATCAGATTAAGTTCAGAGCGAAAAAAATACACAGCGCTTGTGATTTGTAACAGAAGTCGCACTGTATTGTGTACATATATAGCAGTGATTCCCCACGAAGTACGCAGACGCGGTTTCCGACTCGATACGCTCAAGTCTATTCAACATCTCGGAAACGAAATCAGCTTCATCAGTTCTGAAACATCGGTATTAGAGCCATACTCATTGGATACGATTTTTTTCACATGCGTATGGAAACCTGTTTGAAAGTGTTTCGCCAGTAAATATTTTCCACCAATCTGGTTTTCATTCGCATGCCAAAAAATCGTAGATAGTGAGATATCTTTCAGGCTTTATTTCATTTATCGTTAGATTGCGAGTGTTTTTTTTTTATATCGACGACTTAATTCAAAGGATATAAGGATGCATTTTATCTTTAAAAAACATATATATATATATATATAGTTATTTTTTACCTTTGACTGCTTCTAAAATTTCTTGATTTGTTGGAGATATTGTTTCATCCTAACTATCGACATCGCTACTAGTAAGAATGTTTGGTTCGAATCTAGAAATTTCTTCCTTTCTTTTTATATTAGCAGCGTGGGAAGCTTATTACCTCTTTTCCGCTCGCTTTCCAGAAAAAAAATCTCTGACAATGCTAGATGTTGTCGACTTCCATCTTATTTCTTCTTCGGAATGCCGTCTTGAAAAATGAGTTTTCATATTTTTTTTTTTAATTATTGTTGCTTTACAAGAGCAACAAATAACATTTTCGCTAGACATGATTTTTTTTTTTTTTTTTTAAAGAAAAAAGAATCTTTTTAAGCATGAAATTTTCCACATAAGTGCAAAAAATATAAAACGTTTTGTTCTCATAAGAAAACACAAAGCAAATTACTGCGCCAGCGATAGAGGCCGAAGTTGGCAAATTTCCAAAAATAGCTTAATAAAGGGGAAAAAATTTCTCCCCTTTTTATCCAGTAACTGTTTGTGTAACACAAAGCAAATTACTGTGTCAGCGATAGAGGCCGAAGTTGGCAAATTTCCAAAAATAGCTTAATAAAGGGGAAAAAATTTCTCCCCTTTTTATCCAGTAACTGTTTGTGTAGGAGATTAAAGGAAGATTACAAGCCCCCTTCCGCAGTACGCTAGAAAAACAATTTTTTAAAAACTATTCTGTAAGAAAAATTTTTTGCAGAATCATTATTGCTTCTGCAGAAATTTTCTGTTTCTGTAGAAATTATTATTTTTTTTTTGTAAAACAGCTTCTGTTTCTGCAGAATCTTTTTTGAGAACTTACTATGTTTCTGCCAAACCAAAAATTTTTATTTCCCAAATAAAAAAATCTTTCTGCAAAACTCAGTCGCTTTCTGCGACAATGTCGCTGTGTCGCCGTGTTTCTGTCACAGGGTTTAATACTATAATTTGACAGCACGAGAGTTTTGAATCGCGCATTAAAATATATATTTTTTATGTGCTCTATTTGTATCGATTTTAACATAAGATTAAAAGTATAGCCGATTTTAATTAAGAGGTTTTTTTTTCTTTCCAGTTATTGTTGCATTTGTACCTGTGATTTAGAATATCCTGATATTTTTACACAATATTACAACTCGTGAAATTCGATTTGGTTTTAAATTTTTTTGCAACTTAAAAAGTAATTATGTATGTTAGCAAAATCATCAACACCTTCCCGAAGAGAAAAAAAAATTTATCGTATAATCTTAAAATCGTATTAACCTTAACGAGTTTTAAAAATCACACACAGCGATTCATATTCACGCATTTTAAAAATCATACGTTGTTATTCGTCTTTTCGCAATTAAAAAATCACACATAGCGATTCGTATTCAAGCAATTTAAAAATAACATATCGCTATTTGTATTCATGTGATTTAAAAATTAGGAAAGAAAGAAATAACACCATCTAGAACAGTTTCCAAAACTAATTAAGTTATTTGCCCAAAGGATAATACTATCCACAACAACAGCTTCTTTCGAAAGACTATTTTGCAGAATGAATTTGGCAAAATTGCAGAGCAGTCATTAAACAAAATCATTAAATTTTCATTTAATGGCTTGATGGTATCACATAATAAAATATATAAAATTATCATAATATTAAAAAATTTTGCAAATTACAGGAAATCCATTAAGAGATTTTTTAAATCATTTTCTACCTATTTAGACCAATTTAAATCATTTATGATTATATGCTGGGAAATAATTTGTATATCATTAAATTTTAACTGTAAAAAAATTTAATCAAGATAAGTTTCATAAAGTAATGTAAATTGTTTTAATTGTTAATATATATGTGTCTTAATTGTAAATAGTAAGTGTCACACGTTAGAAAAATATTTGTCATAAAAAGTTGTAAACAAGTATCTTAATAGTCTTTTATCATTAAGGAAAATATTTCTTTTAAAATTAATGTTTTCTTTCTTTTTTTTTCTTCCCTTTTTCAGCCCCTGCCTCTTATAATTAATTTAAAATAAAAGTTTTAAAGTTATATTCCCTACTAAATGCTAAATCTTATTTTCTGCTGAAGGGTTTAATTTTAATCATTTTTAACCCTATAAACTTTCTTTAAATCAAAGTATTTAACTTGCATTTATTTTAATAACTAGAGTATTTATTTTTTTAAATTTAATTTTATGAACAAATTTTTTAATGTTAAAATTTATGTTTAAATGAACTTTGCATTATGTAATATGATTTTTTAAGGTTTCTAAGGGTTTTAATTATTTAAATTTATCTAATTTCTTTTTCTGAAAAACTTATTCTGTTTTTTCTGGAAGTAGATTAATATATCGTACTTAACGTGCAATGAAGACTTTGTCCTTCATTTTATTTACTTTGTTTCATGGCATATAACATAATTTTTGAATTTGAAATTTCTTCAATTCTTTTTTAAATAAATAATATTTTTTCTCCCAGTTAACTTCAACAAAATTATGGAATAATCAAAAACATTTCAGGAGATTTATTGAAATGTTTAATAATCAAGGACATTTAAAGACACTTTCTTTCTTTTTTTTTTAAAAAAGAAAATTAAGGAAGAATGTAAGCCCCTTGAGCCCTAAATATGCAAACTAAAGGATGTATTTTATAATTAAAGTGGTTTACAAAAATAAATGAATACACAAATTAGAAAGAGATAAGGTAATTTCTATGAAATAACATTGTTAATTTTTTTTTTTTTTTTTTGCCTCACCCTGTAGTTTTATTAGCATTATACTATAAATATCAGTGCACATCAAACTTGCGGGAAGTGTAGAGATTGTAAAGAACAGCACAGTAAGATTCACAAATGCAAGATACAGTTAAAAGATTAGAGCAAAAACAACAAAATATTAGTGTAACAGAGAAACTTTTCATTTGACCCCTTCAGAAAAAAATTAAAACAAACATGTCAGGGAATGTTTAAAAGGCAAAAAAAAAAAAAAAAAAAAAAAAAAACTATACTTTTAAAGGATTTTTGGTCAAAATAGAAACCAGTCCTAACTAGTTTAAATTATTAGTCTAACTAGTCTAACAGGATTCCATTGTATTAACGGTTGATTAAGTACTTATCATCAGCGGTTGGTCAAGTACTTATATTAAGTTAATTCATGATAACTTGAATAGTACTGATTTTTGATTAACAATTTTTGTCAGGTCTTATGTAATTTAACTGCAATTATAAGTATTCAAAATTCTATATGGCAATCTAAAATTTTAAATGGTACTAACGGACTTTATAAAGTAGTACTTTAATGAGAAAAATTTATGCACGTTTTGGCAGACAAAGTTTCACTGCACTTACATTAATACGCCCCACGTCATCAGGAACCAAACTGTAATCGCAATAGGTGAATTGTTTTATATCACAAATCAGCTAAACCAGCAGTCCTCAAATGGAAAAAAAAGCAATCCACCTAGAAGGCTTATATGTGAGTTCCGAGAGTTCAAATTCTTTTAACCAGTAATGATTTTTGAAACTTGTCATTATATTTATATCCAAACTATAAACCATAATTTATTATATAATGCTTAGTATCATTCATTATTCTTCAGTTTAAATATGATAAAAATAATTCATAAAAAATAATTCATAGTCTTTTATATGTTGTAGTTAGTTTATAAAAATGATGTGCATTTATTAAAATTTGCATTATTATTTCTCATCGAGCTTTTCAATTCAATATAAAATGATCAAATCTTAGAATAAAGAATTATATTTTTCTAATAACTATTCTGAAAGTTTATAACAATTCTTTTTTGAAAACTACAATTCAGTGTACTTTATTCATTTTCAGCTTACGCAAACACCAAAAACAAATTCAGAACTAGTCTAAAAGCTTGCTACCAGGCCTGCAAATTCAACTGTTTGACATTAAACTTATAATTTTAAGTATATTATTGGTAAAACGATGACTGAATAAATTTCTTTCTTCCCGTTAAATATGATCAAAATAAAAAAAAAAAATTTTGGGGGGGGGGGGGCACAGCTACTAATTTGATTTATGAACTCTGGGTTTCCCCAACAGATGCTTGGTCATTTAGGGTTCCGTAGCCAGAAAGACTTGGGAACCGCTGAATCGAAAACCCTGCATGAAAGTACATGTCACAATTCGTTAAAAAATATTTAGAAAGACAAAAACAAAATGTTTAGTATCACAATGTGAAATCTTGATCTTGCACAAAATGAAAAAAAAAAGCTAATTTATAGATATAATTTAAAATAATAATAAAAAAAAATGAAGATAATGATAAAAAAGTTAAAAATCGCAGATCCGAGAAAGAATTTTGCTAGAATATAGTTCTATAATTTCATAACTAAAAAACAAGTACTACAAGAATTTAAATATATTACCTGGTGGCAGTGGCTGTTGAGGTGAATAATAAGGAGGTTGTTGCATGGAAGGTTGTTGTCCATACCACGGCTGAGGTGGTCCTTGTTGGTACATCATCGGATCATTGAAACTCATACCTGGTCGAATACCATGAGCCTGCTAACATACATGCAACAAAGATAAATTTAATTCTTTAGTAAAAAAAATTTTATAAGAAAAATTAAAGTATTATCAGGGTGGCCACTTAAATCAGGTTTCAAATTTCCCTAATTTTTCCAGGTTTTCTAGTAAAAATCTTAAAATTTCCAGGTCAGCGTTTTTTTCTTCTTCTGCTAAAGTGTAGTATAAGTACAAGAAAAGTGTCAATATTAGTGTATCAGTCAATATAATAATGTAGTATTTCATTTAAAATGATATTTTTTTAATATATCATCGTAAATAGATGTGGAAGAAACAATTTGTTATGCTTTTAATGAATAAAAAAAATTAAGTGTTAAATAGTTTTTGCACAAAATGTACCAAATAGCAATGATCCAAAACAGCAATGATCTAAAACAGAACTGGATAAGTACTGTTATATGTTTAATATATTTTTATTAAGTAAAAGAAAATAATTCCAGGTGATTAGAAAGCAATAAATATTTTTACAATTCAATACAGAGTCATTTTATACTGAATTTTATCCAAACAGTGCTCTTTATAAAATTCATT
The DNA here is from genome assembly GCA_949128135.1 of Parasteatoda lunata. Lineage (NCBI taxonomy): Eukaryota > Metazoa > Arthropoda > Arachnida > Araneae > Theridiidae > Parasteatoda > Parasteatoda lunata. The sequence continues at coordinate 110,623,830 of OX421975.1, forward strand.
GAAATAATTTTCTTTAAACCAATATCATAAGTCAAATGTTCAAATAATGTTGTTTGTTTCAAATTAGCACTATTATTTTAAGACATATTCAGTATTTGTAAAGGAAAAATTTTCACTTTCTTGTTTCATATTCTATAGGGGAAAAAAAAAAAAATAGATAAATTATTTACATTTTATTCTTTTTTTTCTTTGATAATGGAAATTAGAATATATTAAGAATTCCAATCTAACATGGTTTTCTAGTTTAGATGAGTTAATTAGTTTTGTTTTTACATCTGGGCAATTCCATGTTGTTGGAAAAAAATGAACATTAATATCTTAGAAAAACTATCTTATAAAACAAAAGTTTATAATCAAATTTTTATATTAAATATTTAGTATATCATAACCTATCAAAATACAATTTGTTTTATAAAAACTGATTATTATAAGTTCAAATTAAATGGATTAAATTGTTGCTGTCGGATGTGAATCGCACGAAAGGAAAAATTTATTACTATTTTACAAATTGTACTTACTCAGTACTTGTATTTACTCAGTGAATTTGTTTTTAATTTAAATGTAAACTTGACTGAATTTTGAAGCTGACATTAAAAAAAAAATTCTATGCAGTTGTTGGTGAAATATGATATATAATTAATTTGAAATTTTTTACTTCAGTGTCAGACGTAAATTTCTCAAATTGGATAGAAATTTAAGATAATGATAACCATTATAATGACTGAAAATTACTTTAATTTAGATTTTTAAAAAAAAACAACTCTACTTTTATAAACAGAAGTAAATATCCTAATCCTTTCTTCCACATTTTTGCTTTTCTTAAACTGCATAGTCCCATAATCTCCAATGAGGTCCAAGATTTCTCCATTAATTTCCCAACATAAAAGAGTTTGAAATGCAAGAAAAGTATTGCTGAGTTGATGATATTTCAACTGTTTTAGGATAAATTTATGTCTAAATAAAAGTGAATATAACGGATGGTAAAATAATTTAAATTAAGAGAAAAATTCCAGCTTTTCTTAGAAATTCCCTGATTTTTCCAGTATAAAAAAAATTCCCAGATAATTCCAGGTTTTCCAGGTGGGTGGCCACCCTGATTATAGAATGAGACTTCTAGAGTTTAAATTTCTTCCCAAAAAATTCTAGAAGCAAAATTCTTGTCAGGAATTTTAGAATTCTTAAATAATAATTATATACATTGAGGATTATAATTCAAACGAAAAAGAACAAAAATATGCTAAAATCAGGTGAATAACTAAAGAAAAAAGCAGAATTAAACAATGTAAAAATATTTATTTTTTGATAAATGTTTTTTGATGAGATGTTTCTAACGATTGAATTTCAACTCTTTTTTTTTTTCCAGCAATTAATCAGAGTTTGATGTTTTCATACAAATTCTTACTTTCTTAATTAGTAGGATTAGAATAAAGTTTCTGTTTCTTCCTCGCTCAAATATTAATTTGAAAGCTATAATATGAATAATTTTTCACTTCATTTTGACAAGCATTTAAAAGTGCATATTGAAAGTGGTAATTACAAAATACCTTGTATACCATCAATGTTATATATAAATCAACAAACAATCATAACAAAATACCTTGTATAAGCCATAATTTGAACTCAAGTTTAGTTGTCTAAATTTTCTGAAGTGAAACCTGTAATTTTCATCTATGAATAACTATAAGTATAATTCACACTTTTATGTATGGGGTTACTAACGTCGCAAAATGTTTCAGACAATTTTTGTAGAATAAAACTTAAAGCGTGTAAAAATGTTATGAATTAGTATTTATAATGGCTTAAAGTAGAAAAAAAATTAAATGCGGAAACGGTATTTAACGAATGTCATTTTTCTTTATTTAATTTTTGTAGAATGAAAAAAAAAAGTTTTACTATTTTTTAATCCTAAATCATGCATAATGCCTCCATGATTTTTTAAAAAGTTACATTCGTAATTTTTCAGTAAAAAAAAAAACATTTCACAATTTTTTAATAAATTTATGATGTTTTGAACAAGCAAGGTCAAGTGTCATTGTCAATTCAAAACTTTATTCCAAAATTTTTAAGCATGGAAGAGGTAAATATTTGAGGAATAATAATAGATGAATGTAACAACTTTGGAAACGGTTCATTCCTGGAGAGTAATAAAAATTAAAAAGCTAGGAAAAATATTTTTTATAAGACATTTGGAAGAAGGATGATAGTCCAGGAATACATAAATTATTATTCTGGTTCTATTATTTCAAATGTTTGTTTAGTTCAAAAAACTTGAATGAAACTTTAGATAAATTTTTCTTTTTTAAAGAAAAATGAGAAAATTTTTCATGTAACAAAGGAGGTAGTGGAAAAACTTAAAACTTTCAAAAGCGTTTCAGAGAAAAATAATCAAAAACCGGGTAGAAATTAATCGTATATAGAAAAATAGACACGTTCACAAATAAGCAAAGGAAATATTATTGAAAAAAATTTTATTTTATAAAGAAAATATTTCAAAACAATCTTAAAGGAAAATTCAGCCACAATGAAAGTAAGAAATTTTTTTTTTGAATAATTAAAACTTGGATTGCCAGATTTCAAAAAAATAATGTGTCTAAAAGTACATATAAATAAAATTATGAATAGATAAAACCCATCTACGTGTAGCAATATGACAAAACATTGAGATTTTATGGACAAAATGAGAAGACAAAAAAGCTGATAGAGAATAAGAAAATTTTGAAAGAACAAAATAGTTTGAACTATATCTAATTTAAAATTTTATCAGTGAGGTATGAAGTAAATCAATAGACACTTAAAGCAATCAAATGATTTTGAAATACTATGTACAAAGTACTTATTTGGTAAAAAATAGTTTCACAATTTTTAAACGCACATCCGAATTTGTGGATTATATGAGTTACAAATTTGACACAATCCTAATTTTTCTGAATTTCACTGAATAGGCAGCATTAAAATAAAGACAAGATTTCAACATTTTAAAACCAAAGTAAAAATTACAAAGAAAAATTATCAAATTTGATATTTTTACATTAACCTGGGTAAAGAATTCGTTAATAAAATTTCCTTACAACCTTATTTTGTATAAAGTTCTTCCTAAATAAACTGCAAAATTTCAAAATTGAAGTCAATAGCCTTTGTTTTAGAATTTTGTTGTGTTAAGAAATTAACAAAAACTGGGAGGCCTCAACCCAAACTCTTTCTCCTTGCCAATCATCGCAACTCTGTAAAAACTATTTCATCAACTGTCCAAATCTCTCTTCTGCCCAATGTTAGATTTTGTAGAATAATTCTCATTTAAGCAATACTAAAAAATTAGCAATAAACCAATAATTTAAAAAAAATTAAGTTAAAAAATTAATTTTTTTTCAACTTAACTATTATTAAATGTGGATCCATGTCTTTAAAATATATTATATAAAAAATAAAAAAACCAATTAAATGTATTTTTAATTTGGGATTTTATCTCTGACACATTAAAAACAAAAAGAAATACCTGCTTTTTTAATTATTCAAAATTATTATGAACTTCAAGTACAAAATTTTATGATATTATTTGAGTTTGGGCAATTTATCTTCTATATAATTATACATTTTAAAATTTATAATTATAACCTTATAACTACGAAAAATTAAATAAATTGAATAAATATTCAACAAACTTTGAAATTAAATATCAGTAAAAATATAGATACATATATTTTTTATACATAATTAATGCACAATGATAAACATTTGGAGTTATAATTATTTTAAGATTTACAGGGCCTTCACTTAAAATAGAAGCGTTAGTAAGCAAGGTCAAAAATAGTATCCTCAGAAATGAATAATAAAGTGTATCAGTACATAAGTTATAAATCATAAGAAGTGGAGATAACAGGATTAATTCTTAGCCAGGTTTGCAAGAACGCCGTTCCATTTATCTTTTTAAAGAATTTCTGATAAATATGCACTTTAATCCTTATTACGCATCACTCATAAAAAATAAAAATACAATGTTATTATAACGTGATTTTGAGTTAGAGTTATTGCTATTTGACCATTTTCATGTAGTTTTCTGAAGTCCAATCAGTTTGATTTGGTGTGATTTGCTAGTTTGGCACAATAAACTCTTAAACCTTTTTTTTAAATTGCTCGTAGTATATGAACTATCAAACTTTGACTAAATCTTAATGAATTAAATACTAATGACATCAGTCAACAACTAACAACAGTATGCAAGCATGACAACAAGCTTTTTCAGAGAGGCCACAAGGTGCAATGAATGCGTATAGAACTTAATTTTCACCTCATACAAAATGCTCAATTCTTAGCAAGGGGGAAAATCACTTCTTTAGCTTTTTTGTTGTTGTTGAAAGAATAGTAGTCATATTATAACCGTCGTTGAACAGCACACCCTGTTTTTGGGTTTACGACACCTAATTTCAACTTAGCAGCCTTGTAATTTTGAGCCCAAACCAGAAGACAAGGAACTCCTGGATAAAATATTGGGAGAAATTTGCCTACATGGAGGAATTTTTGATGGAACTAATCCGCACTTGCGTTACATGGAAAGGAAGACCACGAGAACCTCTGACGGCAAGGAGACTCTAACATTAGATCGTTTTACCACTGAGAATGGTTTACATCAGCAATGTGATCGTTGCAAACCGGGTGCAGAATTCTATTCATCAACCATCGCTGTGATTTGAACCGGGTTCACTTCATGGAAGGCCAAAGCTTAATTCCTGAGCCGCCACGAGTTGGAATGAGATTTGAGAGTGATTGGGGTTAAAAACTAGCAGTCCAGAATAATAATTTTTAAAAAAGCGGTAGTCCTGGAGGACTTTTTGATAAAACTAACTCTCATTTGCGTTACATGTAGAGGAAAACCACGAAAACCTCCCAAGGTACACAGCAAGGGGACTCTAACCCATGATCCTTCTATCACTGAGGATGTTTCACGATAGCACTGTGGCCGGCGTAAACCGGATGCGGAATTCGTATTGACCAGCCATGGTTGGGATTCGAACCCGGTTCAACTTATTGGAAGGCGAACGCTCTATCTCCTGAGTCATATCCCCTTAATTTCAGTAGCAAACAGTCACGAGTGGTGGCCCTGGAATTTGACATTCAGAAACTATAATAATTTCCCAAGCACATTTTGATTGTAAATCTCATATATCTTTTAAAGAAACCTGTTCGGAATGGTCCAAAAATCTGGAATTTATAGAATTTAAAACTGTCAATTCTAATTAACAGCTAAAGTAGAAATAGACAAAAGAAAATTTAAACAAATGCAGGAAAGAAGCTCCAAAAGGGTGGGCCATCATAAAATCAAGAGTATAATATTTTTATGTTTTCATTACCTCTCTTTTCTTCCCTTTAGCAAATTCTTTATCAACCTGAAATGAATCTCAATGATTTAAGCTATTCTCAATGATTTATTAATAGAATAGTTTCAGCACATCTTAAAATAAATTAGTTATTTTTAATTTACAAAAATAAATCCATTGCAAGTTCTTGCCATAAGTCTACAAAACAATAAATTGATAGGCCAATTTAAAAATTACTTATAAAATTGCTATTGGTATAATTTCCAGTAGTGTACCTTGTTTTACAATTCAAACTAATTCAAAAATATCTGCATTATTTAAAGGCTAAATTTATAGTCTCTGAATAATGAGGGTCATTAGTTGCTTGTAATTTTTTGAATTTGGATAATATTAAAATTATACTTTCTTTCATAAATCTTCTAATACAATTAACAACCTAAGTTTAATTTTTTTATGAATGAAACAAGAAAAACTATTGCTTCAAATACTTATTTATAACTAGCACTTCATACAAGCAGTTTTTTTTTAAATATAATTTAAATTTTCAATCATAAAATAATTTGACATTTAAATGAACTTATTTAAATATAGGTGAATTTTTTTTTTTAATGTATACTACATGAATATGTATACCAGGTTTTAATCAACAAAATAGATAAAGATGTATGCACTATTACTAAAACACTAAGAAAATCTTTCCAGTTAAATAGACACAACTTTAACTAGAAATGGATTTATAAGCTTGCAGAAAAAAATAATTAGTTTTAAGATGCGCAGGAACACATATTTTTTGTCAACAGCCTGTAGATACACTTCTTATTTGCTCAACCGCAACAACAGTTCCATTCAACAGCAAAACTTAGAAAAAGAATTGAAAAGTAAGTTCTGAGAAAGTATTCTAAAGAAGTAAATAATAGAAAACATTAAATACACAGAGGAGGTCAAAGAGACGACTTTCAGAATGGACATTTGAACATTGAGTTTGTTAATTTTTAATCCCCTATCTATGAACAAATAAACTACAAAAGATTACAATTTATTAAGAATATATCTGAAATGCTTACTTAACTATTTACCTGTAAAAGTTTGCTAACGATAATTTTAATAGAAATGTAGATATTTAACTACATATAAAAATCTAATGATAGTGTTGCAGTTTTCCATTGTTGATGCATTTTTATTGGCAGGAAAATCACATGGTAGGATCCAGTTTTCTAACATTAATTTTCAGATTGGTTTGGTTGTCATCAGCATAAAATTGATATGTCATCAAGGTATTGTTTTGCAAAAAATATTTTTGTATTAAAGGTATTTACCTGTACTGTTATTAAATTTTAATTTTGTTTGTTTTGTAAATTAAGAGTTTAAGAGGATTGTTGTTATTGTTATTATCATTCGAATAACGTTATTACATTTTAAGATAAAGCTATATAAATCTGTGTCTGATCTTATTAACCATTTTCAAACTGAGAAGCTGTTTCCAATGGTTTATTAAAACATATAATACGGCACATAAATGTTATTTACAGAAGAATTAATATATTATAAAAAACGTAAATACATATTTCTAGAGAGTAACCAATTTTAACGTAATTCTTTTAACGTAATTCTTTAAATTTAGAACCCAACAATTTTCTTATTGCCAGATTACCAAACATTATATTTTTCGTTGTCATGGAAATACAAAATAAATATCTCTGGAGTCACAACAACTATTAGGTTAGACTATATTTGAGGGTGCCCCTTGATTCTCGTCAAGTTGTGATCGCGGTTGATCGCCAAGCTGGGCGATGCTGAAACCCAATCGTGATTCTGATTGGTTTAGATTTTAGCGTTATTTTTAAATGTTCAACGGTATATGTAATTTCAGAGGTCCGTTAGTTCTAAGTTGGATACCTGCTGGTAAGGTTACTTTTGCTTCTGGTCAATAAAATCAAAGGAATGTGGGCAGTCATAAAGAGGGACTTAAAAAAATGTCACTGCCAGTCCGGTAACACAGACCCCATTTTCGATTCGTATTTCGTCGAATTTATGTGGCGATGGAGGTACACTTATTCTATTCATGATAAATTTAGACAGTATCTAACTGCTATTAGAAAATTCTGTGCACCTAAATCTGAGGATATTCAAGCTTAAAGAAGAAGTGAGTTTTTTTTTTCCTTTTTTTTCGGTGCTTTCTCCATTAATTTTTGTTTAGATTCAAAATGCATTTTATTGGGTTTATTAATTTTGCTTATATTGGGTTCATTGCAATTTCATAGAAATATTATGTTTTGATCGCCATTCGCGTTACCACGGTGTTCCGCGCAAACAGGAATGGCACCAAGCATAAGTCGCCAATTTCGCCAAGAGGCACCTTCAAGTATATTTTTACCCTATTTTACTATTATTTTTTGTTGCTAACTACATTAATATGAATTATGCTTTAAGAAATTTGTTTAATGATTTAGAACTTAACTTTTAGTTTCATGCACAAAGTTATGAACGCAAACATTGTATTATTAAATTACAGTAGTAAACTCACCGAATTTGTTACAATAATATACTTTTTATTATAAATACTATACATACAGTTAGATTTTGAAAAGTGACAATGTGTTAATCTATATTTTTTAACCCCAGACACAAATGAAAAATATACATACTTTAGGAGTCAGAAATTAATAATAAGGGAAGAATAAATGAAAACATTTTGTGGAATCAGTCCAATTAGTAGTCAGAAAATAAAGATAAAACTCAAGACTAGTTAAATTGCCTTTGTAACTTGGAGGTTTCTAATAATCAATTATCAATGATTCTTTCTGCTGGCAAGCAAAGAGGTTCAATATTTTTAACCTGGTATTTCTTAATATTGATAAGTCAGATTTTCATAGAAAGAATTTAAACAAAAAGATATATTAAGAAAAGTGATAATTACTGTACAGTAAATTTTGTATTTAAAAATAAATATCTATTTTCAAAGATCAAGCAAATTCAACAATTAGTCTCACTTATAAATCCTCTTTAAGATAACCTGGAAGATATACTGTTTGAAATGACAGATTGCAAAACTGTCAATGCAAGGTCTTGGGTTATTTGGATGAAAGATTATGAAATGAATGTTAGGAGTTCCACCAAGCAGCTGGAAAATTGAGATAAAAACAGCAGGAGAAATCATTGGTAATCTTCAGAAACGGAAGAGAATGCCTCAAATTCACTATGTTGATAAACTATTTATCAACAGTGAGAAAATTTAAGATGAAAATGGCATATTCAATTTTTTTTTATTAGATGCTATGATGATGAAACCTGATGAGGATTTATTTGGTACAAGTTAATATATAATAACACATGAATTTTGTTTCATGAAAATTACAAATATTTTTTTTCCAAAATGTATAAGGATCATATATAAGGATAAGGTTAGCTTAGAAAAGGCATAAATATCAACAGCTGCTTTGATAGGAAACTTCTCTAATTCTCAGTATTATTAGCCACAGCTTACAAAGGCTTAGAAAAATAATAATAAATAAAAAAAATAAAAGTAAAAAACTTTTTTGACGTTTTAAATTCATGAAAAAAGCAGAAAAGAAAAATCACCCACATTAGTCTCTAATACAGTTAAAAAGAAATATTTTATTTATGAAATGTCGCTTCTCTCACCAGCTTTACTGCCAGCTTGGCAAATTGAAGGTCTTCCGGGAAAAGCAAAAATGTGATAAATATTCTCTGTCAAATGAAGAACTGCCACTTACCTTTTCTATCTCTTTGCTAGCTAGCTTCGTCCCAGGACGACCAATAAGGTTTAAGTTTATTGATGTTATACTAATGTTAGATTTGTTAGAGCTTTACTAATTTTATGAATAAAATGTTCTAAGAGAAATTAGCATTTCATATTTCCTTCAATTATAAGAAAGCAAATCTCTTCTCTACTTTCATTCTCCCATCTTCTTTGCTTCCAACTCTCTTTTACCATTTCGTCTTAATTGTGCAGCCAGGCAACTTTTCAATTTTATCTTGACACAGTTGTAATAAAAATACCTGCTTACAAAAACGGCGAAAGGGTATTGATCGATTGACCAAATTTCTTAGAAATCACAAGGAGGATGGCATTTAATCGAGTTGAGGCACTTGTGCAACATAATATGGAACAAATTCAGAAAATTGTTAAGATATTTATGAGGAATTACTTACAACAGATAATAATGTTGAGGTGTGTAGTAATTAAGGATAATTTGTAAGTATTAAAAGAATATTGGGAGTTAAGGAAGAAGAAAATAGTAAAGCAAAAGAATTTCAGAAAAACCTCAAATGAAATTCAAATGAAGAAGCAATGAAGCAGTGCTGTAAGAATGTATACATCACAGGAATAAGTGCTATAAGAATGTATACATCGTGAATAGCGAATGTATGCATCATGAATATTGTAGTATAGAATGAATACACCAGGTGTTATGTCAGAATAAGAAGACAATGAATTGAAAGGATTTCAGAAAAAACCTAAATTCAAATAAAGGAGCAACCAAAGTTGTATTATTTGAAGAAAATACAGGCTTTGTAATTGTGAAAAATGGTAACACACTTGGTATTTTAAATAAAATGTTAAAATCCCAAATTTATGATATCTCAAAATTTTCAGAGTTACTTTTCAAGTTCACGTAATGGATGTTTGTCTGAAAATAGAAAAACCAAGAAAAAGTAAACTTTGGATGAGCGATGGTAAAAAGAATTCGGACAATCAAGATTCACCTTAATAAAATCCCATGTGAAAGTATATAATTAAAAACCTAAATAAAAAAATGTTTTACTAAACCAAACCCTTTAATAAAACTAATGAATAATTTTTAGCGCTACAAGAGACACCTTTTTCAATCACAAAATATAATAATACCGCTGAAAACTTACATAATAAATAAAGACAAAAAAAGGCAAGAATATGGGTAACAGAGTGGAACAGGTAACTTAATCCAGTGAGATAACAAATATAAAATGAAATAGATGAACCAAACTTTTTCTAAAAGCAGTGATGTTTAAAAAACAGATAATTTATTTAAGCTAATATTTTTTATTTTACTCAAATTTTTTAAAATATTATTTGAAGTTGATTATAAATTTTTTTTTACTAAGTCTTAAAAAATGTAACACCTTTTCGAATTAAAATAATATTACTTTGTTTCCACTAAACCATAAAAATCTACTAACTACATTAAGCACTTATCACTACAGTACCTAGTACAGTGGCGGATGCAGGGGGGGGGGATTGAGGGGTTTAAACACCCCCCTAGAGCTCGGACAAAATGGCAAAAATAAAAATGTTAGTTAAAAATTATGCAGGCTATTATTTTTTAAAACTATATATTTTTATTTGCCTCATGCCTACTTTTTTTTTCTCACAGTATTTCTCAGAATACTGAAAAAACATTTACTATAATGGGGTTGTAGTTATGAAACCAAATTCACGTGATAGTGTACGGGCGAGCCCCGATCGCTGGTTCCTTTCTGTCCTGCCAGTCGCGATAGTTTTCGAGACTGGCTTGCATTCGCAAGGTCTTTACGCTATGATTTTGGAATCCTAGATGTTCTGTTGTCTTTCAGACAATTCGAAAATTTTGGAGATGCGGTGGGTGAAAAATTATATAAAAGGGGGAACGGAGTACAGTGCAGTTAGTTAGTCAGACTAAGAGTCAACTCGGCAGCTTGTCTTTTGGTTTGCTGTTCTTAGATCTTTAGGATGTCAAAACGCAAGAATTTAACAATTTTTAATTATTTTGAAAAAAAATCACGAAATGAAATTAGTGAGGTGACAGCATCTAGTACCAATGTAAGTTTTTCTGTTGAACCAAACGATACTTCATGATGTGATATTTTCGTTGAAAAAAACGTTTCTAGCATAACAAAATCTGATGAATGTGAAAGTGACCCTCAAAGTGTTACTTCCCACCCATATGACATTGGACTTTTTTCAGAAGATAGTACATGCGGGGATAAAAAACTGGATATACTAAAAATTGTTTGGGAACCCAATCCAACATTTGTTTTTCCTGAAAAAGGTAAAAGAAAATTGAAATTTCAGTACAAATGGCTTTATCGCTGGAAATGGCTTGCATATTCAGAGGTAAAGAGGGGTGCTTTTTGCAAATTTTGTGTACTTTTCGTACCAAGTGGTGCCGGTTCTGGCTGGCAAGCAACCTTTAGGCCAACTGTGCAGTGTAAAATTTGACAACTGGAAAAAAGCAGTAGAGCGATTATCTGAACACGAGAAATGTCTTTATCACAAAAAATCGATCGAAACTGCTGGGACATTGAACGATATTTTACTTGGAAAGATGAAACCTGTGGATGAACAAGTTGACTGTGCAGCAAGCAGAAGAAAATTAGAAAATAGAAAAAAATTACTCCAATTATTGAAACCATCCTATTTTGTGGAAATCTAGGTCTCGCTCTAAGGGGACATAAGGATTCAGGAATAATTGCTGAACAACCAGGTGAAGAGAATGACGGAAATTTCCGGGCATTGTTTCGTTTCCGGAGTAAGAACGATTCGACTCTTAAGAACATTTTAGAGTCAAGCAGAAAAAATGCTCAGTATACCAGCCCTCAATTTTATAACGAAGTTATTTAGGTTTGTAATATTTTAATCCTGCAAAAACTAGTCAGCAAGATTAATGATGAAACTTGCTTTTCCATACTTGCAGATGAAACAACTGATATTGCAGGTATAAAGCAATTATCGTTATGCGTTCGATATGTCGATAAAGAAAATTTTAACATCACCGAACAGTTTATGCAATACATTCCAGTGCATGACTTAACTGGAAAAGCAATAGCAACAACAATATCAGACCAATTACAGTCTATGAAGGTTAATATAAAAAAGTTACGTGGACAGGGGTACGATGGTGCTGCATCAATGAGTGGAAAAATTAATGGTGTACAAGCCCACGTAAGAAGTATTGTCCCATCAGCACTCTATGTACATTGCTCTGCTCATAGCCTCAATTTGGCCGTATCAAATGCATGCGAAATAACTGGCATTAGAAATTGCTTAGGGACAATTAAAACATTATACGACTTTTTAAATACGCCAAAAAGACAGTATGTCCTATCTTCAGCAATAGAGGAGATGGAAACCAGCTCTAAGAGGGAGAAAATTAAACAGCTATGTGCAACCCGTTGGATGGAAAGATACGACTCAGTAACCGCTGTGGTGGAACTTTTCGAGCCTATCGTTGAAACTCTTCAAAAAATATCAGAATGGAAGGATAAGGAATCAGCTACTCAAGCTAATTCTTTACTGTGCACAGTATCTAATTGCCAGTTCGTAATATCTTTTATGCATTTACAAAGTTTTCACCATAACAATCCATCTTTGTAGATACCTACAAAAAAACAAGCATAGATTTGATAGAGGCAGTGAGTCTCGAAAAGATGTTATTAAAGAACTAAAATTAATGCGTGAAAATGCCACTGAAACATTCTCTGAAATATTCAGCTCTTCTTCTCTTATGCTAACAAGCATTGGATCTTCCATACAAATCCCTAGAATAACAGGACAGAAAATTTCCCTCATCGACACCCAAAACATATTTCAGAGTTAGTGTATTTATTCCATTTATAGAAAATTTTATAACACAATTAGACTTAAGATTTGTATCGTATCGTGATATTTTGAAAGGATTTCAGTGCCTTCTTCCTGCCGATCCTTTCATTTGCCAACCTTCAAACATAAAGGCTTTTGAAGCACTAGTGGAATTTTACGCTCAAAATTTTGATACCTGTAAAGAAAGCCTTAAATCTGAACTAAAACTCTGGTATAAAAGATTGAAAAGGATTAGTGAAGACGGAGTTAATGTTTTAAAAACTGCTGCGGATGCTCTTGGAATGTGGAATAAAGATATAACACCAAACATTTTCAAACTCCTAGAAATATTGGTCGTTCTACCTGTTTCAACGAGTGCAAACGAAAGATCCTTTTCGACTTTACGCCGTTTAAAGACTTATTTACGCAATTCAACGGGTAATAATAGAATGAATGGATTGGCGCTCTTAAACATTCATAGAAAATTTACCCCAGATGTAGAAGACATTTTAAACAAACTTGCAAAAAAAAACCAGTCGTTTGGATATTACTGCATAAATCAAGAAATTTTTAGCATGTTTGTATACTGGTTTAATTCCCTATTTGTTGGTAAGTTATTTTTTCTTATTTTCTGGTCAAATTTATTGGTTTTCTATAGAATATTCACATTCATACCGTTATTATTTAGGTAGCTGTTACATTATGAGTAGTTTTTTCTGGCTTGATTAATTCCTACTTTTTAATAAAAATAAAATATTTTACCTATTATAAAAAAATTTAAAAAATTATGTTCTTAAACTTACGAAATCAAATTAAAATTTAACTAAACAATGTTGTCTAAATAAAGAATCAAAATTGTCTAGCTGTCTAAATTAGGGAAATAATAGTGCTTTTTTACATACTCAAATTTCTTTTAGTAGTTTCAGAAAATTATGAATACCCTCCTTGAAAAAATTCTGCGTACGCCACTGACCTAGTAAAACAACTACTTAAGAACCAGGAACACGAATTACAGTTTATCGATGTCTTAACAGCTCGCACAAACAGATTATTAAATAAACTTTCCTAACCACAACTTGTACCAAACATCTCATAATGTACATTACCAAATAATAGAAAGGTATTCTAATGTTTGATAAAAAAATCATGAAATGTATGGATAAAGGTTAAATGCATTTCTTATACAGTTAAATGCATAATATAAAAATATGGTATATTGACAACAATGTATCAATGGGTTCATAAATCTTAAAATAAGTAAAAGCATATTTCAGAAATTAATAAAATAATAAAGACAAATGAGATAATAGTACTTTTTATGAAAGTACTCATGCAGCTAATTGCAAAAGATGTAAAAGCATGTTATTTTTATAAAGAAAAAAAATCGCCAAATAAACAAAATAGACATTAAAAAAAACATGCTATGTGACAGGAAAATGTAAACAAAAAAAGCATAGCATATTTTTGAAATATTTATAGCAATATCATGCATGGGGTGAGCAAATAATTATAATGCAGGTACAGGCTGTTCACAAATAAAAGAATATAGAAAGCAAAAAACAAAATTTATTTTCAAAAAAATCCATGCTCATTTTATATAAAAAAAAAAAAAATACAATTTTAAAAAAGCAATAATTCATGCTTGAGTTTTCCTAACAAAAATAGGATTAAACAAAAATATTTTTTAAATTTATTAAGTCAAAACAGTTGTGTTACAATACAGGTTATTTTGAAGCAGATTGACGGATTTCAAAAATTTATAGCAAGACAGAAAGTTAAAAAAAAAACATTTCTGGCAGCAAATTCATGCAACATTTTCTTTTCATGAATTCTTGGTTTTAGTCAAAAACTTTTCCAACAAACTGTGCTGTAAGTCCCTTCTAGCCCCTTCCATTTTGATGCATAAAAATTTTGCTTTCTTGTTACAGCGTGTGATTAAAGCAGAGGGTGGACATTTGGAAAATATCATAATGTGTATTTTATTCATTAAAAGATTTTGAAAGATTGTGATGTGATTTCAAGTCAGGTCTTATTCTAAATTTATTAAAAAAATTCCCTCAGTTTATCTCAATCATCTGTAGTTAATACTATATTTTGATATGCCCACATACTATCTGGTCATATTGTACTATATTTTGATATGCCCACATACTATCTGGTCGTATTGTACTATATTTTGATATGCCCACATACTATCTGGTCGTATTGTACTATATTTTGATATGCCCACATACTATCTGGTTGTATTATACTATATTTTGATATGCTCACATACTATCAGGCTGATAATCATATTGTCATATTGTTGATAGTCACATAATCATATTGTCGCACTATACTATAGTTTGATATCCCTAACTAATAACTGGTTCTATTATATGATAAGATATACCCACATATTAATAACCTAAAAACCCAAATCCTTGAGATTATTATTAAAGATTAAAATATTGATTCAGAACAATCCCCTAACAGTCCAACCGCGATAATTTCTGACATACCTATGCTCCTTAGGGTGTCAGTTAATCGGTGTTCTACTCTACTCATCAAATGATAAATGCATTTCAAAAAATTATCCCAACATTATAGTAAATATATTTCTACAAAATTATAATAAAAGTTTTTGTCAAACCAAAAATTCATGTATAGAAAAATGACCACTTGGCACATATGTGTTGAAAAAATAACTATTTTTGTGAAAAAAGGGATTAGGTAGAAGATGATTTTTTTAATATAACAGTTTCTTTAAATAGAATATAAAAAAAAAGTCTTAAAAATCTTTTTTCTCGATTTTCTTTTCTTTTAACAGCTTCTTAGCAAAAATTTTCATTTTCCCGGAGGTTTAAAGCTACTTTCAAATTCCCAGAATTTGTGGAATTTCTGTGAAGCCTGGAAGTTGTTTTTGGTTTACAAGTTTATTAACTTGCCTTGCATCACTTTTGAACTTAAAAAAAAATTTAGAAGAATAAAATTTATGCTTAGTCACATGAATTTGCTGAAAGAATTGTTTTATAACCTTAACCGCTTTCTGTTATAAATTTTTAAACTTTATCAGTCTCATTTGATATATACCCAGTTTAGGATATCAGTTCTCTATACTTATGCAATTTAAAATAATTTGCAGGGTTGTTTTAATAAATAATTTGAAGGGACTCTTCCATTTTAAACAGAATCTGTTTAGACACAGTTTAATGCAGTTAAAATATGCAACTTACAAGGGAAAAGAAATTTAAAGTATTTTATTGTACAGCCAATGCTACGTGATATTTTGCACAAGACTTAAACAAATATACCTACCAAAGTAAATTAAATAATTAGCTTTTTTATATAACAATACTTAATAGATAAGATGAATTCACTACACTTACTTGTCCATTGACCATCTTTGCTGCTCTCCTTCTACGCTGTTGCTGTTTTGGTTTTTTAGCATTGCCTCTGGGTGATTGTTCCAAAGGAGTATCTCTACCTCTTTTAATGTCTTCAATCTGTTGCCATACAAATAAAGAGGTCAATACAACATAAAAGCATAAATGTTGCTACGAGAGACATTAAACATTTCACATGCATAAAGTTGTTTTTATTACTCATCCCCCTGGTGTAGGAAAGCCTACACCAGGAACAAAAGATCCAGTCTCCTGAGAACAAAAAAATCTGTTCCAGCTCAACCAACAGTTGCCTCCAGGAGGCTCCTAAACAATTAAAAAGGTGAGCAGGATTAGCGGGAAGGGAACAGGAGCAAGGAGAAAAAATCTTTTCCCCATTCTGAAATTTCATGCATTTCAAGTCATCACTTCTGAATCTTGCCAAGGCCGATTGTAGAGTCCTGCGGTGGCCGCATTACAGAGACAGGCCCAGACCCTTAGCAACGTACCTGTTATGAACTAGCGGGAAGCGACAAGTTGAAATTAAATTACTTTTGTAGAACGAGTGGATTTCCGAAGGAGTTAGCTCAACACAGTTGGCGTTCGGAAGATCACAACTATGTCCATACTGAGTTCCTCAGGCCTAGCTCGGAGAAAAAACTAGAACATCCTGGTCATGTTTATGATATATTTTAAGCCAATTTTTTAGTTATTGGATATAACTTTTACTGTCAGTCAAAATCAAAGTACTACTATAATTAGCAGTAGGGGCAAACTCAAGAGCAGTCCCCATAGCAATAATTTCTGACCTAAAAACTGAGCAAAAGTCAGGGTTACGGATACTAAATTAAATTTCCTCCTCAGAGATGCTGATAAAAACACCACTCCCAGCTTTACCGTCTTCAAATTTGCTGACATCTGAGAAGCATATAGTGATAAAAGAAACTATCATATGTTAAAAAAATGCTATTTTTTATTAAAATATGGCACAGTGAGTAAAAATACAACTATTCCTTTTTTAGTGTTTTCATTTTCTTTTCTCATGTTAGGTTTCTGTAATTTTTTTAAGCTTATTTTCAGATGTATAAGTGTGTCAGGACAGTTAATAAGTCTTTTTCATTATGTTTAAGTATTGTATTCAATGTCTAAATGTTATGTTTTTCTTCTGTGCTCTTCATTAAATCTCTACACAAAATTAAAACACCGCCTTTTAATTTGAGCATCAGTTTTTTTTCTAAATATAGCTAAAGAAGATTCCAGCACACTTGAACTATTCATAAGGAGAGGCTCATTTTTTTTTAACTACAAAAAAAATTTACAAAATTTATTAATGATTTTTTGGCGTCACCTACCTTTTGAATGACGCAAAAAACTAACATTTTTCTATTTTCATTAAAGTTACTTATTCAGAAATAGAATATACTCTTAGAGGAGTGGAATCGTAATCAATTTTTTACCATTTTCCCTTGAACTTAAATTGGTTTCAACTCTTTAAAAGTTTTAGCCTTTTTACTCTAGTCTCTAGTAGGATAGGTAGATCAATGCTAAACATATTATACTACGTTAATTAGGTTCAGTATATCAATCAAAATAACACAGGGAAAAAATTCTCTGATTTTTACAGGTCTCCCAGAAAAACTTGAAATATATAAAAAAAGAAAGGAAAACTGAAAACATTCAAGTTACACATTTTCATATATTAGGTTCAGTTGATAAATAACAAGGAAAAGACCATTAAATAAAAACTATATTAATAAGAAGAACAGAAATGCTGATGAAAAGGATTCATGTGATTTTCACTCACTGAGTGTCAGTATTTATCAAGCAATCAAGGATAAAGGGATGACCAAGCAGCCAATTTATTCCTTTTCTGAAAGTGACAAGTAATCAAGAAATTATCATAATTTATCTGTTAATAACCATTAAAACCTTGTTACAGCACTAATGGCACAGGGGAGTCATTTAAAGACTGTCTAGACAAAAACTTTTGAGAGAAAAAGCAACCAGTTAAGTTTGGAACTATCAGTTAAAGAAGGATTAGGGAGGTCGACACTTACAAGAATTTGTGGCTGCTTTTCAGGAGGTGGCTCTAACTCTTCAGCGGGTAGTGGCGGAGGCTCTAAGTAATAGCTGCTTGGCTTTTTCAGTGAATGAGTGTGCCACAACAATAGACGATGGCTCTCCTCATGGCGCAAAGGTTTCCTCTCCACTTTTACAGCCCAAAACCATGACCAAGGAGTGGGATTTTTATGACCCTCCAAAAAATCCCATGGACTTACTCTCTGCTTGGCCGAAACTTGCAAGCCCTAAGCAAAATGATTAACATTCGTCATTAGAAACAAATAGAGTAAAGCAATAAAGGCAGAAAAATTTATTGTAGGAACAATAAATTGTAGCAGCAGCAAGGTCAATGCACATGAAACAAAGGTTAGAAATATAGAAACAATATACGAATGTCTTTAATAGAAATAAAACAAGATAATTAGGCGTTTTACAGTTTTTTTGGAGCATTAGATTTCATTTGTTTTGGAGTAGTAATTTTTATACTTTTAGATTAATAAGTAACATTGAGATTAATAAGTAACTTGAGATTGCAGATAAAATCTAAGCTAATTTTAAATAAAAAGGAACACTTATAAATTCTAACTCTACTAAAAACTCTATTTATCAATTTCATAAAAGAAAATGAATTCTTCAAAAAGGGAGAAAAATATTTTTGAGGAAGCTTTTTAACCTGGAAGGAAGATTAAAGTATATTTGGAGCAGGGAATAACATTGTTTTTATCAAGGATATTTATTACCTCTGTTTCCTTTTCTTAGCCTGATTGAATAATTTCATTTGATTTTTAAAACAATGACAATAATCACACAGATTTTTATTTAAAAAAATTTGTGATTTTTAAAACAAAATATAATACACCCAAAATTATCTATTAGCCACTTTTTGCATAATCTTTTATTGTCAGTTTGGGCTCCTGAACAAAAAAAAAAAAAAAAAAAAAAAAAAAAATTATTACATTTATTTCCTTTAGTTAAATTGAATAATCCATGTTTTAAAAATCTGTTTAAGTATTGTTCAGCTGAAACAAGGAAGAAAGTGATCATAGACAATATTACAAAGTAGCATGTTAAATGTAAAAATTTTCTAATATCAGTTTTAAAAACAGTTGATTTTTAACTATTTTTGAATTTGAAAAGGTGATAAAATTTGAAATTGAAATCAATTAAAGTCAAAATTTTTGCCTCAATGGTTGGATTACAAATATTTTTCAGTTCAGATAAATTATATTAATTCACAAGGTACTAGCATCATTAATTATATATTAATAATTTAAAGAACATGAACATGAAGTACACCAGATGAACTAGCTGAAAATAAAAAGATTAAAGGAATTTGGGACGAGACAGACTTATAAGTAACATAAACTTCAGACACAGACAATTTTAGTTACCTCATTAAGAGATAACTTTCTTATTCAAATATTAAAATAAGCAATTCATACATTTCTAAATAAAACAACATATTTTTCAATATATTTTATTTTAATTGTGGCAAAAATCCACACTAAAAGGTCACAAAAATGGTCTAGAATTTATCTGTAGGATACTGGAAAAGTTGAGTGTGAAGGGAAGCATCATGAAAAACTCATCGTTGAACTTAATCACATAACTTTTTAAAAAGAAAACATAATCCCAAAGAATATTCCACAACATTAAACAGCTATAGTTGCTCCATACATTCATATATTATACATTCATACAAGCATACATTTCTAATCAAAAACACTTGCATAATGGGGGTGAAAAATACGTTATAAATACACTGACAATTAATATGTAAATGTATCTTTAAATTAATTTCAAATGTTCGAAATAAACTTAATAAAAGAAATAAAAAGTCCAGAAAAGAAAGAAGAAACACCCTTTTTTCCAGAGCTTAAAAACTTAATCTTCCCTTTCTAAATCAATTTAGTCTTTCTCCCTCTTCCAGTGGTTTTTCAAACTCGAGATTTCCGTCTCGCCGTTCTGCTTACTCGAACCTTGTTCCTTGAAACTTGTAGTCTTGCAAAATATAATAATGGCGTGTACTACACCATCATAATTTGGAGCACAGTAACCGCACCACAGTGAACTTTTCTTGAATCAACCAGGAACATTACAATAGCGAGTATTAGGAACCATTAATATATGATTTGAAAAAGAGCACTCTGACAAGGCACCTAACCTTTACAACTGGAAATCTTCTACCGAAGATATAAAGATACCCACCACATCTACAGATCAGCAGAGGTTAATAAGAACAATCAGAATGTTTACTTTAGAACATATTTACAAAACAAAATACTTTTTAAATTGTAAAGGAATTAATTCTAAACGGATCGATAGGAAGTAAAATGTCACACACCTGTTTCTTGTCGATAGAATCGAAGCCGGCAATTTTGTTTCCTTTGGTGTCGATCAAGCTCCCCATGGCCTCACATGTGATGACCTCACACTGCCACTTCATGATGGGCAATAACTGCCGCACCATCTGTATACCTTTGCTGTTTTTATCAGCCACTTCCTTCTGCAAAGTGATTAACTCATTGAGATCAAATGAAATCATAGTAACATGATTTCTTTGTTACGGATAATTAAAAAGATTGTCAGCATGATCAAACAATTATTTGTGATTAATAAATTGCTTTGTAATTTAAAAGAACATTGATATTCATTACTAATGTACTTAGATATTCAAACTTTTGTTGAACTCAGAAGTCTTCTCTTTTTGTAGCACAAGAGAAATACAGTTTAAAATTTATTTAAGTTTTAAAACTTAGTTAGGGAAAAGAAGTTGCTTTTTTAATCCAGTAAGTTAGTTTTTGTCAATAAAAAATTTACTTTAATAAGTACATAAAATAATATTGCATTCTATTATAGGTGTAGTGCATTCTTTTATAAGCGTATAAAAATGTTAATTAAATTAAAATTCTTTTAGCAATATTTCTTTTAATAATAATTATTCTACCTCATTGGTGCAAATTCTGCCATATACAGTCAAACTAGCTAATAGCAAGCACAAAGAGGCAACAATATTTGCTAGTGATTGTAAAGAATGAGTTTGTTAAAAAATAAAAAAAATAATGCAAACTTAAAAAATTTTAAACAAAGTTCTTTACTGATTTTTTACTGTACTAAAGAAGTTAGTTAATTTGCTTTGAACTGTCTGAATGTTTTTAGGATAAGATTTATGGTATCTAAAACATTGTCCTTTGCAATCCTGCTTTTGAAAAAAAAATTTGAAGTTTTTCTACGTACTCAAAATCTATTGTGTTTGTTAGGGACGATTCAGCTATTGCTTTAGTTTCAATTTTAGCTAAAAAAAATATTGGTGTAAGCCTCAAAATATTAAACTGAGTTTTGCTCAATATTAAATTGAGTTTGGGTCAAAACTGAGTTTTGCTCATTAAAGGCAACCATCAACGCAATTTATTTTTATACCATACATATCCATTGCATATTTTCAATAGCTATCACCTTGTATATAATCTTGAATAATATATAGATTCAAAATTTTTACAACAAAGAAATATTTTTAAATTAATTTATAAAAAGAAAATTTTTTATCAACCCCAAAAATTTCTTTAACTGACAACTGTAAATAAAATAAGAGTCTTCTTTATATTTTGCATTTGAGACCCAAGCATTAATTGATAGCCCAGCATATGACTTACATAAACAAACAATAAGACAAGATAAATATTTGATAGGGATCTTTCAACAACTTTCCCTGTTTTAGGGAATTTTTTAAAAATTAGGTGAAACTTTGCAGAGTTGGGCAGTCATTATTAAAATTAAATGAGTATACCTTAAGTTTTTTTAGAAGTTCTTGTTTTTTATTCTGCTTTTTACTCTCTTCTCCCTTATCACTACTGAGAGACTCAGACACTTGTGTTGTGTGAATGAGAGCAGCTAACATGTCAAGGACAGTTGTAAACAGCTCACTGAAAAAGGCAAATAAAACATATTTTCTTAAAAAAAGGTTTGTTTACAGCTCATTATTTAAATTACTTCAATTATAACCTCTCGTTAAGGGAGAACTTCTTTGCTTACAAATGAACTCAATTGTTAGGGACAAAGTGGGAAAATGTTAAATATACTATAAACTATCTTTATTTAATTTTCTCAAATAAATATATATTTACTCCAATTGGCAGAATCTCTTGAAACACGCAACATACTATGATACTCCTTAATCAGAAAGGCAGAACAGGTATTATTCTATTCTTTTTTTCTCACAATATTTTATCAACATAAATAAGCAATCAGCATTTTCAAAAAGATGTCTACTTGTTTTTAGATTTTTACATTAGCATCATCTTTGGCATGGCAGTCCAGTATTTGCCTAGGTTTTCTTCAAAATTGATCTGAACTGCCAGTATTTTATTTCTTTTACTCTAAAATTGCGCCTTCATAGTTTTGGACTTTCTAGGAATGTTATTGAATGCTGTTTTAAACTAAACTCAGTGGCATGACAGCCCATAGAGAGCCAAGGCCTACTGTGCCTATCTCAGTTTTCTTAACCTTAGGGCTCTGGGGTGCAGGAGCAGATTTTCGGGTGAGGTGGTCGGCCGAACGCGGAACTCCCAGTGTTTAGTTCCCAAGCATGCTTGGTACTCATTTATCGACCCACTGGAGAGATGAAAGGCTGAGTCAACCTTGCTCGGCCCCGAGGATCAAACCAGGGACCTATGGCATGATAGCGCGATGCGTTACCGCTCTGCCACTGGGCGTCAATGCTGTTTTAAGCCCTTCCCATTTTTGGTGCTCAGTACATACTAATGTGTTTTATATAAGTTATTCTTACAAATGTAAGAATAACATAAAACAAAAATTAATGTCTCACTTTCCTCAATAAGTTCACTAAAATAATGCACCACAAGTGGACAACTTACACAGGTTTCAGTGCACTGTTTGTTTAAAGCCAATAATGAAAATTCTTTATATCTCAATTGTTTAGGGCATTGTACTATTAAATTATGCAAAGCTTGTGAACAAAGTAGAAAAACATCATGAAAACATAAATAAAAAATGAAACCTAAATTTTCAGGTGAGAAGGCACTGGGGCTTAAGGCACATATCCTCTTCTTAGGCATGCCAACAATATGATTTTGATTTGAGATCTAGGGACTTGTTATAATGAAATTTAGAAAAGTGATACGCAAGATGGAAATACATCCCTACTTCTTTTCATTGGTAATATAAAAAGCTCACCAAATAAAAAAAAGTAAGGCATACATTGTTAATTCAGTTACTTACTAAATTAAAACAGTTGATAATAATAAAGACCCTTGAAGCAGGGGTCTGTCTAGGTATTTATGAGAGGTACCTATTTTGTGAAATACATTGTAATTTGTGAAACACATAATTTGTTAAAATTAAAAATTATATTAAAAAATCAACACAAGAATATGGTAAAGTAAGAAGATATTTTCAAAAAGTGCCACTACAAATAAAAATCATTTATGACTGCAAAATTTCTTTATATCCCCCCCCCCCATATATTCAAAAGTAATTTTGCTATTGTAAAATTTTGGGTTTAAAATTGTATCTAAATTTAAAAATCCATAAAAATCATTGTCCATTGTTAAATTTCAACTTGAATGCAAAAAATATGCATTTGACTGTATTTGCACTAAAAGTTACTTTCATTATGATAACATTTCCCACGAGGTCATATAGAAAAATTTTTCATAAAAAAATAAATATCTGTTAGAATAAATTTAGAATGTTTAGAATAATGTTAGAATTTCAACTTCCTGTAAAGTTTACAGAGGGAGCACCCCGTTGTTTAATTTTTAAAAAAAATCTTGCTATAATATGGCGTAAGCAACCAGTTAGGCTACCCCACCGCACTATCTATCAAAACACATGCCACCTATTCGTATATGCTTAACTAAACCGGGATTTATCGTTTCTTACGGATACAAAAACAAAATTTTAAGAGGCAAGGAGGAAAATCTTGGAACTTGCTTTTTCAAAACCATTTCGTGAAACTGCTGTTTTTCCTTAAGTTGAATTTGTGACTGCTAAGTTTTATTTTGGTCTATTTTCTCATGATGAATGATCTCCTATGAACTAATGGTAAAAAAAAATTCAATTGCAAACTAATTTTGCAGAACCTGAATTTAGTGTAAATGTAAAGTGATTTCTGAATTGAAGTTAAATTTACTTTTTCAGAAATGCCAATAATCCTGCTATGCTTTTCTATAGCCACTGAGCTATTTTTCCATTATGAAAAATATAATTATGTATAATAAAATAGTCAGGAAAATTATACATTTAATTAGATTTAAACATTTAGTTTTTTCAAGTTTTTTATAATTTTATATAATACAAGTGATATTTTTTTTCCAAACAATCAATTTTTTTAACATATTTCCTTTTCCTCATCAACAATTGGAGCTCATAAAATCAATGGAATGGATTGGTTCAAAATTAAATACAAAATGAATAAATTTTTAAATTATAAAAGTGTAAAAAAAAAGTGGTCCAAAATTAAATTTAAAAATATTGGAAAATTATACTTTTCTATATATTTCAAAAGCTTTTAATTATTCCATAGTCTAAACTGAAATCCATAGAAATTGCAGAAAGGCCATAGAAGCTGCTATTCTTTCATTTAATTTCAAGTTTATATTAATACACTGAAGCTTTAATTTGAAATTCTATCAGCACACAAGTATTAGATAAAACATCTATTGGCCATCGTGGAGGCTTCAATTTTGTGTACACCAAAAAGCTGTAGCGATAAGATTAACAATGATTGCTCTAAAATGGGGGTCTACAATGTGTTTTTAATAGGCTATTACTGGCATGCTGATAATATTTTAGAGTCCTGCTAATGAATTATATAGATAAATTTCATTTATTATTAATTTAAGTAAAAAACAGAGTGGATAGAAAAAAAGAGAGGTAAGAAAACATACTAGTTGATTTGAGGATCGACAACACCATAGCTTATAAGCTGAACAAGAAGTGTAGCCCAGGTCATTGTAAAGTCAGGGTTTCTTTGCACCATGTCAAACATACCACCAACCAAGCTCAGGCGTAGCTGCAGAGCTTCCTGCATAGCTTGTTTAGCTTTCAGCTCCTCTAAACCATGTTTGTCCTTAAAAAGGAATTAAACAAGCATTTGGATTATATTCTGAAGAAAACAAGTCTCCATCAAAGTTTGTAAAAAAATTTAATTCTTCAAATGTTTTAAAATATTTTGAAAAGAATTCTTATAAAAAATATTTTGTATGTAAATTTTGTAGAGAGTATTGAAAACATTTTTTGTCAGTTGATTAAAGTATTAAAAAAAATAATAATAATTTTGTTCACAAATCATAATTATTTATATTAACATGTAAATCAATTAACGAGTTATTAAATTTTTAAAAAATGAAACACATTTAGACAAAGTGAAATAAAGAAACACATAAGACTGCAATTTGTAAAATACTATATTTGTATTCTGCAATCATATGTTTAAAAATTGTTTTACTAAAAAATTAATTCAGTCAAACCAAAGATTTTGTGTTAAATACGTATATGCAAGAATGCAGGTATTTTTATGAATTTTATTACAATAACAAATTAACAATTCAAAATTGATCTACTCAAGATTTAGTAATTTGCGACTGCTTGCCTTAATACACACTCTACTAAAAAAAAAAAAAAAAAAAAACCTATAATAAAAAAATGCTTTCAAAATAATGACCATTTACTGTAACAAGGCACAATCTGAGCATATATCAATTAAAATAGTCTACATTTAGTGGAAAAAAAATATTTTATAGCACCATCAGTGGATGTATTTTAACAACTTATAAATGCCTAGCAAAATTTCAGCAAAAAAAAAAAAAAAAAAAAAAAAGTAAAAAGGGCATATTTATTTTCTTCCGTTCTTTTTTTTTTTGTATGGATATTTCAAAATTTCAGATCAATTTTGGAACACCACTGATTAGAGAACAATAGAATTGATAACTTACATCTCGTCCTATGTAATTATTGTAAGAAAGTTGGCTTTGCAGAGAGGTCAAGAGTGCCACTCTTTGTTCATCCTGTCCTTTCAGGCACATCAACACCAAAGACAAGAATGGCTGATGACTTAATAAGGAAGAACTACAAATGACACAACTACATCAGATTTTTGACTAGATGCACAACTTATTTTACAGCAAAAAATAAATAAGAAGGAAAAAATATACACTAGGATTAGTGTGAACTTTTTCTTCCTCTTCCATATAAATGGAGGGAGGAAATTCCAAGAGAAGGGAGAAAGTTTTTCTGAATAAAAACCGAAGAAAAGAAAAACTGCATGAAAAAAATGTTTACGTTCATAAAAGAAAAACATTTATAATCATACATCATTAATGACTATATATTGTATACATTATATAATTTAGTTAATGCATAAATCAGATTACCTCAACAAACAGTTAATTCTAATATAAATAGCTAAAAACACATATTTTGTAAAAAGAAATTATTAACAAGTGATCATTTAAATATAAGCATCTAAAAGGAAATTTGTTTATAAGCACAGCTAACGCTAATCTAACCAAAATTTTTAAATAAAGTAAATTCCTTATAACAAGCAAAATATATTTTTTAAAGAATTACATTAAAAAAAAATTGCAAGCAAATATGGGCCTTCCTGTGAATAATATTTTCTTTAAATACAGTGAAACCTCTCGAGAGCGAACATTCATCGTTTCACAGTAAAATGGTCGTTGTTGGAGGTGGGTCATTCTTAGAGGTTACCTGCATTGACTTCAAAATTATTATTGAAGGTACAAGATTTGTCGCAAACAATTTTATTTTTAGTCCGTGTCATTTTCTTGATGTGGAAATGCCAATTTTGTTGGTCTCATGTAAAGACAGATCTATGAACTAAATTTAGCCTCTATAAAAAAGATTCCTATAGATATAATTATGTGAAAAATCAAAATTACTAATTATCAATGATAAAGCTATTTTAAATAAATAAACAATTATGTTTTTTGTTTAAGTTGGCATTTAATTTCATTTTACATCATAAAAGTTAGCTTTAAAAGATGAGAAGTTTGTTTAAGATTATTTTTTCTAAAATAACTTTTTGTTTCGAATTTAACTTTCAGCTCTAAAAGTAAATCATTGATAGCATCATTAAAAAGAACTTTCTAAATAAGATTCTCACACAAATATTGTGAAAACATTTGAATTGACTTATTTGTTTTGATATGTTTTCATGCTTCCTTATTTTACTTTTTCCGCATTTGCCCAGTCACTGGGAGAGGTTTTGATGGTCTCTCCTTAAGGTTTTCTTCAACACAAAGTCTATGGAAAAAACTTTTATGCCCCCAAAAGTGGTCATAAATGAAGGTGGTTGCTACATAGAGAATGGTCTTTCCTGGAGGTTTCACTGTACAACTATTTTAATTATTTCTGCATACTTTAAGGGATTGTAATAAAGAGAATTTGTTAGATAAGCAAGATAAGTGCTCAAACACCTCTTGTCAGCAAAAATAAGTGAATTGGTAACAAATGTCACCTTTTAGATGCATTCTGCTAATATGTGCTGACAAAGATGTAAAATCATCAAAGATAAACATATGTAATATGTGAATGGTCACCAGGAGCACATCTCTTAATAGCTAAAAAAATCTAGGCAGTAGGTAGGATTAGGTATCAAAAGGTAAAGATAAATTCCAACAAGTAGGCCAAGAATATCTGGTTTGATGTGGAAGAAGGATTAGCCAGAAAAATAGCTATACAGAACTGTCCACTCTCTCATATAATTGAAAATGCATGCTACACATTGACTATTGCAGGGGATACATCACTTGCCTCCCCATGAGCTGACCTTCGTTTGAATTCCAGTAATGGCTGGTTGATACAAATTCTGCATTTGGTTTGCATCGACCACAGTGGTAGATGGAACATAGGCTCCTTTGCCGTTAAGCTAAACGTAGTAGGATTTCAAGGTTTTCCTTTCTACGTAACACAAATGCAGATAAATTCTATCAAGACCTCCGCGAAGGCAAATTTTTCCCAATACTTGATCCAGGAGTTCCCTTCTCTTTTGGATTGAGTTCAAAATCTACAGAGTTGAACATTGGTAGTCGTAAACTCAATTGTTAAAAAAAGGTTATAAAATAAAACAATTATTGCAGAAATACTGAATATTTATTACTAAACTACAAAACTCTATGATTAGGAAGTATATGCAACTTAAAATGTATATACAACTACTCAAACATTATACTCTTTTCTTTCTTTTCAACCTCTCACAAGATTTGCAAAGGATAAGTTTTAACATTCCTAATTTTTAATCAGGCCGAATAGTATTTGTTAGAAATTTAATACATCAATACTGAAGTGAACCTATGCCTCTACAATTTTAATAAATCAGAATTCTATTTTAGTAAGTAAAAGCCATACTATGTAAAAACAATAAATAAATAAAACATAAAATATATAAAATTATGAACAATGAAAACAAATACTTTTTTTGAGCTTGTTTATCTTTATCTTTGTTTTTAGATGATGATGATGAAGAAGAACTAGATGATGATGATTTTGACCATGAACCTGTTTCAAGAACCTGTCCTGCAGCTTTCAGCATCTCACCCTGGACAGCTGGTGGAAGTTTTGCAATAAGAGGAGCAACCAACCAGATACGACTGGGTTTGTCTATTTCAAACCTGGAAGTATAAGCAATTTTAATAAAGTTTATTACAATGTAACGACTGAATCCATTACAGTGGTTGATTTTAATAACTGATGGTTTTTTGGTTAGAATACAAGTGCATCAATATTTAAGATTCCAAAGACAATATATAAATAATAAACAATATATAAATAAAATAACAAATAAATAATAATAAATTAAGCATAAACATGTACTGTAAGAAGGGTACTGTACTACATTATCTGAAAGCATAGTTTCACATGTCAAAAACACTTTTTTTCACATGTAACTATGCTTTCAGATAATGTAGAAATATAGGAAAATTTTACATCAAACTTTTTTGTTAGTACTCAAATTTTAAGCATTTTATTCTTGTAAAGTATTACTTCAAAGTGAAAAAATTAACACAAAAATTTTAACAATCAATTTATATGTATGTAATTCAGAAATTGGTTATTACTGGTCTGTCATTTCCTTTAAAACTAACAATTAATTTTTAGAGTCCAACAACAAATTCTTTTAGCTTCAGAAAACACCTTTTTTATGATAGAATTATTAATATCATATTATAAATAAATGCATGTTTATTTTAATTAATGCTAAAGTATTTAGCCCACTTAAATACTTAATTTTGAGTATAAAAAGTATTTTGTTAGGAATATAAAAAAGGTGCAATAATCTTCAAAAACTATATATTCTTTAATCAAACTTTTACAGTAAAAATACAATGCAAAATATAGTTATGCATGATCAATAAAGTTATAGATTTAGAAATTAGCATTAAGTTCAGAAGATATAATAATTTAATACTAAAATATGAAAACCAGCATGACAGTAACAAAAATAAATTCTATAAATTTAAAATAGAACTGATATTGTGAAATAAATATGATTGTGGTTTGTAGAAATCTTACTTTGAAGGGCAGCAATTTTTTAAGAATTCTCCTTTGATAGTAGATTGATTTTCTTCACTCATCATTTGGAAGACATCAATGGTTGCTTTGGCCACACTATCCAGCCACGTATTGATCTGAGGAGGATCCTGCGCCTCACACTGTTTGTACATGAACTGCAACTCTAACCAAGATACTCGCAGGGTCCATAAGTCTAAATTCTGAAATTATACCATAATTCAGTCACAGATAGGATAAATATATGAAAACATTTTTAACTCTATTTCTGATGTTGAAATTACTGAACAGGTTCAAAATAAATAAATAAAAAATAAATAAAAGTAATAAATGAAAATAAAGAAAATCAATAAAAAAATTAAATGAAAAAGAAATAAAAATAAGAATTAAAATAAATAAAATTAAAAAGGAACTATAAATTAGAAAAACTTAAAAAAATGAAAATATATTTTTATGAAAGATAAATTTTCAGTTCTTTTCTTAGCACTTCAATGTTTTAAATTTTATTTTTAAAAAACTATGCCTACTTCAATTCAATCAATAAAAGTAATTAAGGTAATTACAAAGGTAAAAGTAGGTAATTTTGTAAAATTTTTAATATTGTCATGTTATAAAAATCTTTTAACATTTCACAAATGTCTTTTTTTCCAATCTTACTTGGAGTTGGGGTATTTTTTAAGAGACTTCCAGAACTTTGATATAAATTTTATAATTGCCATTTTCCTGGTTGCAAAATTACATTATAAGCAAAAAGTAAATTAAGTAGGCTTCCCAGACCAATTAATAACGATGGTAAAAAAAATTAAATAAAAACTCTATTATTGTGAACTGTTTTAGAATGAAAATTTGGAGGTAGGTGAGTAGGTATTTTATTTACGTCGCACTTGAGCTACACAATGGGCTATAGGCGACAGTCTAGGAAATATCCCTGAGGATGATCTGAAGACATGCCGTGGCAATTTTGATCTTTTGTAAAGGGGATGGCTCCCCTGCTTTGATAGTTCGACGATCTGTGTGCAAAGTCGAGCACTTTATGGTAGAAGAGTTTAACGAGGACCAATACTGCACAGCCTTGGTCCTTACGCTGATCAAAGTGGTAACCCACCCACTTACTGACCACAGCCAGTGATGCTTGACTTCGATGTTCTACTGGGAACAATGTCTTTACGATCAGTCCACTGCGAGACACGAAAAATTGGAAACTTGTATGACCGATAAGTATTAAAGTATGAAATAAATAAAACTAAAATAAAAAATATGAAAACCTCAGAAAAAAATATTTTTTTTAAGTTCATAGCTTAAATTATTCTTCTTCCATTTCCAAGATTTCTACATAAAATTTACGTTACTCAATTCAATGGTGTAGTTATAACTTCTCTGGTTTTAGATAATTTGCAATTTAACTGTAATTTTATGTATGAAAAGTGCTGGGTGACATGCAAACATAGTAGCAGAATATTAATTTAGTATTTATTTTCTCTAAATTCTAAATATTCACTATTATAAGCGTCACTTAATATAAAAGAATTATAACTGAATATTTTTAAAAGTGTGTACTTTTATTTACTTATTTTTTGCTTAATTGTTTCACAATTTTTCATAATAAAAGGGAAGCAACTTCAATAATTGCATAAAAATCCCATAAAATATAACAATGACTAAATACTTATAATTGTTTACCTTCCTATAAATTTACAAGCCTATTACTTCAAAACTCATTTACAAACTCAATTTCAACTCATTTTTATTCTAAACAACTTACATAATTGACTGATTATCCTATATCCTATATACTTTAGGGTCATAAAATAAAAATGTTCACACCCTGATTATAATGATGTAAATTCTACACAAAAAAAAAAAAACTTATTACTTATTATATATATATATATAAAAGTTTAAAATGAAGATAAAAAAAAAAGGTAAATTACAGACAAATGAAAAAAGGAGGGGGGGAAATAATAATAATGACAAACAACTGGGGAAAGAAAAAGAATTAATTTATTTAAAAAAAAAAAAATAAGAGGATAAAGTTTTTTTTAAAAAACGGAAAATAAAAGATATAATCTTTTCATAAGCCCACACGATTATATCCGAAAAAGAGTGCTTTCTAATATTGTATCAATATAGCCAAAGCAAAATATGTCAATACAATAGTGTGAGGAGCACTGAAAAATTTTTTTTACAAAAATTAAGACAAAAAAATATTAAACACAATAAGTAAAAATAACACGTAAAAACAGAAAATAAATATAAAGGAAGAGCAGAATAAAACAAAATCTATAAAGCGAGGAGTGAAATATAGCGAACTTACATGAACGGGAAATTTTTCAAGAATGATTTAAAATGTTTACGTAACAAGATTGCCAGATTGCAAAATATGAAAACTATGAAAACAAAAGCGCAAATTGAGTGTAACTAGAGGAGTTTAAAGTACGTTCTTGCTGCATTACTGA
Organism: Parasteatoda lunata; assembly: GCA_949128135.1. NCBI lineage: Eukaryota > Metazoa > Arthropoda > Arachnida > Araneae > Theridiidae > Parasteatoda > Parasteatoda lunata. Next base: position 110,656,129 of record OX421975.1, read on the forward strand.
AGTCCGTTTGATTTGTTAGTTACCAAGGATGGGTCAGAAAACTGATAATGATACTTATTGTTTTTCCTAATTTGTTTCTGTTTTTTTTTTTGTATTTATTTATTTTGCTATATATATATATATATATATGTGTGTGTAAGTTTTTTTTATATATATATTTTAGAAATTGGCATTAATTTTTCAATAATTATGATTATTAAACTAAATAAACTGAAAATAACTAAGTTCCGTTCAGTTATATAGGGTGCTATTTTAATGAGACATGTTAAATTTAATAACATTTTAATGAACATATTTTATAGGTAATCTCTTTATAATTTTTCATTACATTATTTTTAGAAAACAAATAATAGTCATAATTATTAATTTCAAAAGTGAAGCATTCCTGCAACTGTACATTGTGAGCCAGAGTGTCATGGAGGTTAAAGCTACACAATTTCAAGACCAACAACATGATTATGGCAATGTGTGCACACAGGCCATATTTACTTCCTAGACAAGCTGACACCCGTAGATATGAATCTAGGTGGGCTTCAAGCCACTTCTGGGGATTGAACCCCAGTTCTTTAAAATGATAGTTCAGTGCCCTAACCACTGAATCCTCACAACTCAATTAGTAATTTACAATTATTATTTGTATTCAAAAATCCGACATATATATAACTGAAATCTCAAAGAAAACATGTAATCTTAAGAGATTTCTAAATTTTCATGTAAAGGAATAATAAGCTTAATTTGAAAAATAATTCAGAAATATAGAGAGAAGAAGTTAAGAGAGTTACAAGCAACCTAATCTGTTTACAATGAAATCTCTCGGGAGCAATCACTCTCTGTTCCACATTAAAATGGTCGTTAATGGAGGTGGGTCGTTCTTAGGACTTACCTCCATCAACTTCAAAATGTTTCCAAAGATACATGATTTTTCGCAAGCAATTTTAATTTTATTCAGTGTCATTAGCTTGATGCAGAAAAGAAACTTATTTGCTACTTAAAATAAACAATCAATATATTCTCAAAACAAAAATGTTATCAAACAAGCACACAGTGAAACAGTATAAAATCAATTAAAAACTAATACAAATAATAAATTGATGGTTAAATACATACTTGAAGAACACTAGCAATTAATGCCTTTTGATCAGATGGATCAAATATATTGGGAGGGATGTCCGCTTCATGGGGACGACAAATCATCCTCAGTAACTGCTGAGACTAATGATACAAAACAATATAATTTTTGATGATTAGACATAAATAAATATCAAAAATACTAAATTACAAGATAAATAACCATTATCTCTAATTAAAATATTGGAAAAAATTTTATGCATGGCCTCTATAATTGAAAATAAATAAATAAAAATGCAACTTTTTTGCCAGATTGTTTTTATAGCCTTGCAGTAAAATATATTTCTTTCAAAACCGTACTTAATTAATCACCTACTTAATATCACTTTAGAGCTTACTTGTAGAGTTAAATGAAGAAAATACAATACACAAATTGAATTACATTATCCTGGAATAGTTTCGAAAACCAAAGTTATTCCAGGATTTTGAAAACTTTTGTATTTTAGATACTTAAACCAAAAAAGAAGTTTAAAAATCTATTTTTGATAATCATCCTATGGATCACCACACAGTTTTTAAAATCTCAATATTTTACAAAAAACGAATTTCAAATCTTTTTCGCTTGATTTTTGACAATTCAATTATAAATTCACAGTCCTATTCTTCTCATTAAGCAATAGTGATCTAAAATAATTATTTTATTAGATTGTCTTAAGTACTAATTAAAGTAGTGTTAAATTATTTCAAGCTAGAGGCTGAACTATATCACTGAGTGGAATAAATCAATCAATTGTATAGATTGTGGACATCTCTTGAAAAGATAAAATTGAAATCGGAATAATTCTGTGTGGCCAAAGCTGCGGGCAACAGATAGTTAACTTTTTAAGTGCTTTCCAATCCTAACAATACAATTTGAGAATAATACTTAAATAGAAAAGCATATTGTTAGGTTAAGTTAAAATGTTTTTGCATTTTGAAGAAATCTCTTTACTTGTTGGTGTGAAAGCATTTGGTCTAGAATGATCTCTTCTGAGCAGAGCACTTCAGGATAGCGCAAACACCTTTCATAAATCCACTCCTGGCAACGGATCTGTTTGAGGACATGCTTAGCAAATTCACTTAAAGGGGCAGATTCTGGACCTGAGTTCACAGCTGCTCCACCTGCCCCCTGATTCTGTGGATGACCGAGAGAAGGTCTAATAAAATGAATAAGTTGCTTCAGTTAATAATGAATTAGCTTGAAGAAATTATAAAGCATTTGAAAATAACATAGCAAAGAAAAAAAATCATTATTACTACAGTTTACAGATAAAAGATGTTCAAAAGTAAATTAATTAGAAATAAAGAAAATTGAATATTAAATAAAGACAGTCAAACCTTATTAACAACCAAATAAGTAATAGCCAAATTTTAATAATCAAACCTTGTTAAGTGCAAATGATATTTTAAGTTACAAAATCAAACACAAAAACTTGCTTTCTCTGAATAAACATACCTTTTATTCAACGGATTTGGATTTCTGACCCCCATAATATCCTGAGAAATATAATCCACATTTTTTGGTCAGGAGAGCGATCCAAAGTTTTAACCCCTTAATGTTAATTTTACTTTTTGCATATTTTGCCATGTCTCGAGAACTTTTTAAGTGGATAGAAATATTTTTGCACACAATTATAGAATTCATTTTACCAAAGATATTTACGTAAAAAAATAAATTTAGTAAATAGTTATTATTTGTGTCTAATTTTGTAACTGAAAATATCTTCTGCACTAATTAATTAGCCTTTTTAAGGTTTCCCCCTCAAACCAACAAGATTTAGTCCTAGAACGTAAATATCGGATCATTAATACTAAAGTTATTCAGGGTGGTCCTTTTTTTTGCGCACTGTACATACTAACAATTCATAAATTTTATTTTGAACTGAAATAGTATGCAATTAACTTTTCACATTTATTCCAGAACTGCTGAATATCTTCTAAACAATTTATAGAAGATGCGTTTTCTTGTAGAGTCAGAAAATTTTTTTCAAAATTTCCTCCACATGAATAATTGGCAATTTATTCAATGCTTATTATATGTTGTTACCCGCTCCTTTCATGTTAAGATTGAAAATTTCATGTTCAACACGTAAAACATAATATTAATTGATAGTTGACTAAACATGTATATTCCACGTTAAGGGATTTTGCATTAATGACGTTCGAGTGTTAACTAGAAACATAACTTTCTGTACTTTTTAAAGAATTCTAAGATTAAAAAAAACATTTTTAAGAATCATAAGTCAATCTTAGTATGAATCTTAAAATATGAGTTAGATTGTTTTTTGTTTTTTTTGAATTTTTATTTCCTACATTTCTGACGTTAGGTTACTTACAACATTTTGAATGACTATACATATATCTTTCTAAATAATATTTCAATGAAACTTCAAGTTCATGTCTTCAAGATTTAAACTATGTACATTAAAAAAGATCGAATAAGTTTTGATTTAGTCGATAATTTCACAAACCACATAAATAACTATTGAAACATTATTTTTTACATGTAGTCATTTTGTATGAGCAGCTTTGGTGTTAAATATTCAGTAGTTACAAATTACATTTAGTTTCAGTCATTTTAGAGATTTTTTCCAAAAGTAATTCATTGAAAGTCATAAAATCATAAAAATCATAAAAAGGAACTAAATTGAGAATTTTATAAAGGTCTTATTCCTAACCAAGGTTTTAAATAGTAAATCCTTCAAAAATAAATTGTTTTAGCCAGCATGCAAAAATTCAAATACAAAAAAAAAGACACTCACGGTAAGCCCAAATCATCCATGGGTCCAAGTAAATCAGTTATATTTAATTCTTTGCTTTCCTTTAATTTATTTTCTGATGTTGGAGAATCACCTGAAAGAGAAATAAATTGCAAAAAAAATATTAGAAAAATATATTAATTATAAAACCACATAAAAGCATTCACTCAACAGTACATTAAGAGCCAGGGGGTCAAGACTCCACATTTTCATGACTAGCTGTATGAATGACTGAATTTACAATAGCAGGGAAAAGATAAAATAATATCTGATCTCTCAAAGTGTATATTTAGTTTTTAAACTAAATTACAACTTTTTCAAAAGGACATTAAAAATAAAACATTTTGTCATTTTCCTCGGATTAAAATTTTTTTTTTCCAATGTTAAACAAGAAAAACTCAACAAGTATATAAAAAAGATAGAAGGAAAATTGGCGGAAATAGATAGGTTTCAAAATAGATTTCAGGACTTGAAATATTTTAAATTGTCTCTTGATTTTTTTCTTCTGAATTTTAAGGTGAGTTTTCCATTTCCAATATAATTATAACATAAAAAGCATCTGGAGAATAAGAATTAATAGAGATGCAAGAAAATCAAGCTCTACAATTAAAATATAAGTCGACATCGATTACTGAATTTTGGAAATTTGTACCAGAACCGAAGTATCCTGAATTAAAAAAGGCTGCTTGTCAAAATATTTCAATATTCGAAACAACGTACTTATGTGAATCATTTTATTCCACTTTGAAATTCGTGAAATCCAAACACTGATCAGTATTAACTAAGCAGTATCTCAAAAGATTACTGAGGAGTGCTGTCACCAATTATTCACCAAATATTAAAGAATTATCAAGAGAAGTAAAATAAATGTGCTTAATTATTAATATTTAAATTCAATACACATATTTTGTACTTTTATTTTTATGTTTTCAAAAAATATAATTTCAGTAAAAAAAATAAAAAAATTCATTCCTTTTTTGCCTACCTTTTAAATACGTATTTAATTGTAGCTCGCGAGAAATTTCAAATTTTGAAAAATGGCTCGACTATCAAGGAGCTTGGCCACCTCCCATATACTACATATATAAAGCACAAACGTGATTAAAGCACAAATAAAGATACAGAAATGGACATACTATAGTTTCAGTTCTATGAACAAGAATCTTCCTCAGTGTTTAAACATAAAACGCTTTTTACATAGTTCATTTATGTGTTTTCATGTATGCATTATTCACAAAAGTTTTATTCATTAGGATTATCTTCATTTACATATACTACTAATTAATTTTAATTACTGTTAAGTACCCGAACTTACGGCTTTGGATATGAAACACAACACGTAAAACCAAGATGTAAAAACAGAACACTACCTTTTGTTTGAAAAAGCATTTGTCAATGCATTGGGATAGAAATAAGTTTAAAGAATGCATTCTAACAACATTTAACTTCATTTCTATTTCCATTTTAAAAATAATGGTACATAAACTTAAAAGCCCTGTAGAATAGATCAATCACTAATTGATGAGCTAATATATAAATATTAAAAAAAGTGGTATAAGAATTTCCCCAATAATAGGTCCTAATCACATTTTTCATAGTTGCTTTTTTTTCAGAAGAAATATATTTTTTTCAGGACATTGGACAAAATAAAATAAAATAAAAATCACAAATATAATTGCTTAGTACAATGATTCCCAATATTTTAAGTAGTGTGGATAAAAAACCAGTAGAAAAAATTTTGAAGGCCATAAACTAAATATAAAAATAAAAATATTATAGCAAATAGACGTTATAAAATTTAAATGTATAATTATAGACAGTATGTATATATAGACACCACAGCTTAACTCTTGACCAGCATCAAGTACTACAATCTTCAGGGGTCATGGCCTGTGGGTTGGTAACCAAAATATATGTAGGCATGCATAGCATGAAGTTCCAGGGCTAAAGAGAAGAAAAGGGCTAGTTCATTCCTCTCTTAGAGCTGAAGCTACGATTTCGCGGACACAAATCTCGGAGATCGCTAGCAAAGATATTATGATAACTTTGCATCTTTCTCTCTGTAAAAATAAGTTAAGCTTTTTCTGGTTATTAGCTTTCAAACTTTACATGACTAACACATAATTTTCGTTCAAAAACATAGTTCAAAAAAACTTTCTTGGAAATTATATTAAAAAAATATCATTTTCAACTTATAAAAATATTTTACTAGTTAGCGAAAATGACACTATAAATACTTTATTTTAAAAAGTTCAGTTTTAACTTTAATTATTAAGAAAAATTGAAGCATATATCGATACTTTTTTTTATCTACATATTCTTTCATTACAACAAGTTGGGTCAAATTTAGAATCCTGATTTTAAAATATGCAGTTAATAGCAATTTGTTCATACTTAATCATTAGGAAACATCAACCTTAAATGCTAATTACTGAAACAAAATAATAATTTTGGTTCATAATGATATTAGAAATTTTACAATTGTTTATAGATATTTAAATTTAAGATAATATAATTTATAGATATTTAAATTTAAGAGAATAAAATTTAAAAAAATCATAAATATTTAGAATAACTACATTAAAAAATATGTCATGAAATTAGGAGAATTTTAACTATATACTATATATTTTATTTATACTTTTTATTTACGCTTTAATTTCCTTTGACTTTATCCATTTTTTCACCTACCTTTCTTTTCGAAGTAATAAGGCGGTTTCTATTTTGATGGTGAATTTTTATAAAAGTTATTAACGATAGAATAAAAGTATTGCTGTTTTATATTAACTGTGTCATTTCGTTTGCAGCATTGAATCTATTCTTTACCTGGTTGTTCATTTACTTTAACGAACACGTGGAAAATTATATTTTTTCCTTTTGTGTTTCTATCAGAATTTTTGCAAGTTGCAATCGCGCAAACTGGCATTTCGTTAATAGTTCTAAATTTTTGTAAATTCACTGCAAAAAACTGAGGAAAGTCTTTATAGAAAACAACAAATGTCTTGGAATATGTCACAAAAAGGAATGCTCCAATATTAGTTAGAGCTAGTTAGACCGACTGCTCCGTTTTTGAAGTAAAAGTGCAAGCTTCGCGCCACCGTGACGTCACTGGAGAAAATTGGAGGTTTGGCGCGGCGAGAGTTTTGTCAAAGGAGTGAACCAGCCCTTCTATTCTCTTTAGCCCTGATGAAGTTCACTTAAAAAAACAACAGATTTTTTTTTTTTGCATAGCACTTAATGTAATTTGAGTAACTGCTGTAATTGTTTTTTTTTTTTTTTTTTTTTTTTTTTTGTTTCTTTAAAGACTGGAGAAATTATTCTAATTAATGGTGGGTAAATTCTACATAATTTAGAATTAATAAATCACAACTTACCTAAAACCAATATGGCTTTCAAAACTGTCAAAATGGCTTCCACTCTCATGCCAGAATACGTAGCTGAAAGTAAATGGCGATCACTCGGGTACTTAATATGGTAAATGCGCTTCCCTTGATTGGGGGTGTGATAAACACCAGGGGGAGAATATGGTTTTTTAAACAAGCGTCTTAGAACGTGACAAGTCAGTCTAGCACCTGCTTCAGCTTCCACTGCAGCAACATTATTAGCTAAAGGAAAAGGCAGGATTTAAATCACTTGAATTAAAAAAAAAAAATAATTGATTCAAGTCACAAATATTTTCCCACATTATAAGATGTAGTTGAGTTATTTTTTAAAACATAATTTCAGTGATAATGAACATTTTATCCAGTTAATAAAGAGAGAGAGAGAGGAAAAAAGAAAAAATATAGATATGAAAACTTTCATTTATGATTATGCTTTAATTATACCCATTTAGGTTTGAATAATATAGATAGACTTATTAGGTCTAGAACTTTTTTTTTTATAGTTTTCTGATCTAAATTATTTAATATCTAATTAATGAATCGGCTTCCATGCCTTACAATTCGTGAAGATGTGTATTTTAAACCAAAACAACTATGCTTCACATGATTTAAAGAAGATTAGTTGCCTTACTTAATAAAATTCACAATTTTAGCAAGTAATTTAGTTTTAATATTGCTAATAACTCTTAAGTATTATTAAAAATTTAATTAGCGCTTGCAATTTAATGGTAAAAAAAAACCTGATTTAAATTTCTTAAAAAATCAGATAATTTAGTTTTTTTTTCTTCAAATAATCATTTTTAACAGCCTTAATTTATAATTAAAAAATAATTTGCACAACACAAAAAAAACATTCTAAGTACTTACTGCTATAAAAAGAAGAAGATAAAAGTATAAAACAAATAGAACTCACCTGGAAGAGCAGCAATTATAGCAGGAATGGCAACATTGATAACAAAGTCTTGAAGTAAGAAACATCTTCGAGCAATCAATACTGATGTTAGCAATGCAAGGTTATCATGAATAGAGAGATCGCGAATCTAGAAGCATTTTAAAAAATTTAAGCCATTAAATGAATTACATATTTAATCAATTAAAAGAACATATATTTAATTTATTAAAGAACATCTTGACAACATAACAAGTATAATGAGTCGATAAAATAAAATAAAATGAATAGATTGCAACATTATAGAAATAAAGATAGGGAGATTTTTAATACGGCACAATTTATGACATAGAAAGGGAAATTTGCAGAAGTTATGGATTCTTCATTCTTACTAGAAATTAAACTAGAAAATTATAATATACTAAATTTAAAATTCTGATATTAATTTTTAACTGCACTAAAGTTTTAGATACACAAGTGCAGTCAAAGCTTAATCCATCCTTCATTCATTTTTCATATGCAACGACTACTTTTAATGTTAGAACATTTTTTAAACTACCAAATTCCCTAAAAGCTTCCAAGCCTTTGAAACAATGAACAGTGATTACACGAGTATACAAAAAATGAATCTGTTACAAATATTGAAAATTTCGTTTTTGAGCTGAGAAGAAAAGAGTGTCTTCAAAACCAAAATTTTCCAATAATTTAAAATAAATAAATGTGTTGTGTCATCAATGAAAATCATTTTTTCACTTTTTTATACTTAGAATAATCATTACTTAATATTTCATGTTGACCCCCATTCATAGCTTTTTTTGTATCTATCATTTGGTTCTATGAGAAACAATTAATCGAGGTTCTACTATATATACACTAGGACAATTTTTTTTTAAAAGCTAAAAGAACCGCAATTTCATTTTATTTATTAAAACCTTTGTCATATCAAAAATGTTTATAAGTTTAGATTCGATACAAATTAAAGTTAAGAGACAATATTATTAAGATTCAATAAAACTAAAAAGAAAATATCAACTAAAATTTGAACAGTATGAAAATGTAATGTTGTAATTATCGTAAAGCTTAAAAAGAAATTTTAAATGTTTCAGAGTTGAGAGTTTCTCCCAAAATGAGTGCGAGTTTGCAGCTATGAAAATGGTCTGACATTAATGCAGTTTTTTGGAACGAATGTGAATGTTTTTTACTTCAGCATTAAATAGTTATAAGCTAACAATGCCCTTTAATTTCAGAAATAAAATTCCATGACTTTTCCAGGAAAATATCAGTATTTGAGAATCAAAAAAGAAAGCTTTAGAAGCTTAAATTTAACAAAATAATTATTAGTAGTAAATTGAATAGTATAATTGCATTGCAAATAAGATTTATATATGCAAGAAAAATTTTTAAACAAGAATTTATTAAGCAGAGAGTGTTTTGTGCAAGTTATACTTAAACAGGTGGTAGAATTTTTAAAATATATAATAATTAGATTTATTTTGAACCTCAGAGGCTAGTTATGGTTTCTGTAAACTCTAAGATTAGTTATTTTCTAGGTTTTAGTAACAGCATAATTCCCTAACTTATTTTATCTAGAATTTGGATTCGCTGATTATTTCAGGTTTTAGAGACGCTATGGGTAGCGTGACTAAGTTAGCATACTAAAGTACAGTCAAACTCAATTTAAAGCCCAGATTTAAGGAGCAACCGGATTTAACGAAGAAATTAGAGAAACTTAACTCGTACAATGCTTTGTCTATTTGAGCATGGCTTGCTTTTAAGGAACAAACATGGGTCATAGCGAGTGATATTTTTGAGATTCATAGATTTTCTACTTAATTATACCTCTCTAGCGCAGTTTATCATTTTTGAGACAACTTTCTTATTGATGTTTTTTGGGTAGACAAATTCTTTTTTGTTATTTTTCAGGTTCACAAATTTCCTTATGATGTTGACAATAATTTTTGGGTCCTATCTGAAGAATAATTCCACCACATAGAGACAATAAAAAAGTTTAAAAGCAAATGTACTCAACAGAAATTAAAAATAAACTAAGTAAGTAAAGTACCAAATTTCTATCCAACAAAGGTATACTTTGTCCAATACAGACAACAACAACAAAAAAAAAAAAAACATGTGAATAAGGCACAAATTTAATTCAACATTTAATAGTTAATATTGTTGATTTAAATTCTAGACTAATAATCAGCAAAACTGCTATTTTGGAATTAAAATCTCTGAACTCTGACATTGTTATAACTAAAGCCGATAAAGGGGTCATAGTGTAGTTCCAGAGTTGAATAAAATCAAATATGTCATTAGAACTTCACTAATTATTCTTTATCATCTGAAATATTCTCTTACACCTACTAATCCATATTGTGGTAAGTTTACCTAAAGTTCATAAGACTTAATGACTTAAAAATTCAAATGACTTAATTGTCATATACCATGATCTATTTAGTCATGTTGGTGGCATATATGATAATTTTTATATAAACATTAGTGTTCTAGCACTAAATTTTTATATCAAAACAAAATTAGTAGATTTGTAGAAAATTAAATACTTTTAATTACTAGAAATCATTCAAAAAAATTTTTTTATTAAAAAAAAACATACTTTTCTTAAAAAATTTTCAGTTTAACTAATAATTGATTTAGCAAATATATATACAGGGTGATTCATAAAAGATGGGCAAAATTTTAGGAAGTGATAGTACGCACCCAAACAAAAATTTTTTATCAAAGAATGCATGGTCGAAACCAAAACGTAAAGGTGCTAGCGTATTTGGAAAGTTGTTTCATGCAAACGTGAAAGCTCCATTCCTGTTGCTAGTTACCGAGCTGCGAGTTATAATTTGCATGTTATGAGAAGAAGAGCTTGTATGCAAATTTTCGTCACGATTCATACGTAAAAGCTGCTGATTCGAGAGTGCATTGTCAATCATGGTAGTAACGCATTGGAAGATGTTGCCTAATAAGGAAAAAGCCGATATGCATTTTGTTTATGGAGCTGCAAATGGAAATAGCTTAGAGGCTCAACAGTTGTACGGAGAACGATTTCTCAACAGGCAGTTGCCCAACCGTAAAACGTTTCAGCGTTTGCACCGACAGTTGTGTGAGACGGGATTGTGTGAGATGGGCGAGATGGTCCTATAACTTGGCCACCACTCTCGCCAAATCTTTCACGTCTCGATTTCTTTTTGTGGAGACAACTGAAGGCTCTTATGTAAGAGACTCCCATTGAATCTGCAGAAGAACTTGTCGCCAAGCTTTCGGCCGCTGCAGGTAAAGTTTGCGATATGCCTGGTGTGTTTCAGAATGTGTGTCAATCTTTTCTTCGCCATTGTATTATGTGCATAGCCCCTGCCGGCCACTGTTTTGAACACTTATTGTAATCACATACCATTAAATTTGCTTTTATAACTTAACTTCATCGTTCTTTGTGTGTTTTTGCCTCATATAAGAACATAGCTTTTGACGTCCTCTAATGGTTTTGGGTTTTGTTTTCGACCATGCATTCCTTGATAAAAAATTGTTTGCTTGGGTGCATCTTTTATGAATCACCCTGTATATATATATCAGGGGTCTGTCCAGACATTTTGTGAAAGGTCCGTTTTTCGTGAAATTGTGAAAAAATTACTCACATTCTTTTAACCAAGGTCCGCTTTTATGAATTTGTGGAAATAGGGTCCGATAAATAGATACAAAATTATGCTCGGCACTGTTAAATAATAATAAAAAAAATTGAATTTTCAAAAATAAACAGCAATTGCTGCTTCTAAATTAGAGATGCAACAGACAAATATTTGGTATTTAGCCTATACTGCTGAACGCAGAATATTCATTTCGGACGAATAATGAAAGAATCGTCTGCCGAAGACAAAACTTAATTCGTTTAAATCCATCTTTCTTGTTTTCTGCCCTGGAAAGGGTTTATTCGATTAACAATACAATAATGAATATAAACAAATTTGTGAAGGGTCCGATTAAAATAATGATGATTAATATATAAGTGATGATTCAAATTCGAAATTCACGCATTGTTATATAGTATTAAAAATTGGGTTTTCTAAAACATGTAGAATTTTGTAGTAATAACTGTTGAAAAGGCAATTGAGAAACAAAACAAATTTTAAATGGATTCTGTTCAAATTGAGCACATTTAAAAGTGATGACTTAAATTTGGAATTCAAAATTTTTTATTTTGCGTTCAGAAGAAGCTGCCGCAGGTTGTCGAACCAATCTATGATTTAAAAAAAGAAAAAAAAACATAGCTAGGAGCACAGAAAAGTCTCCTAATAGTCTCCTTTTCCTGAAAATAGTTGCTTTTTAAACTTTTCAGTCATAAATAGTTGCCATAGTCGCCTCAGGTCAAAAATAGTTGCAAATAGTCGCATTTAAGTCGCTTGAGGCAACCCTGTCTTAGACCCGCTGTTTCTAATAATGGCACCGCTTCTCAAAAATTAGCTAATCATCTTGTTTTAATTTTGTCCCCACTTTCTACCATGAATTTATTTACTGTCAGAAATTCTAATGATTTTGTTAATGAGCTTCATGCGTTCAAACTTAATGAAAACGAAATGGTCTCTTTTGATGTAAAATCTTTATTCACTTATTTTCTCGATAAAGGTGCCCTTAACTATCTAAAAAATAGATTACAAAAATTTGTCTCTAACAAAGTTGAAATTGACGTACAAGTAAATCTTACTTGAATTTATTTAGATCAGTCCACATTTATTATTAATGGTAAATTCAATCGAATAGCTTATCTCCTCACAGCAGAATCGTGGCAACACAGCCACATTGTCGTAGAATATTACAGTGTTCTTGCAGAAATAGTTTTCATTAGAGAAGCAAAAAAGCTTTATTTTCATAACTGCATAATTTTTCAAAAAACATTTTTTCTGCAGAATTTTTTAGCTTTTTTTTTTTTTTTTTTGCAGAATTATTCTCAAAAGATACGTTTCTCTCCTGCCAGAGGGAGAAAAAACCGTTCATGATTTTTTTATTTTCCTTTGACAATTCTGTAATGACTGGCTTTAGCTAAAATTTTAAATTTATAATATAAAAAGTATTTTTGAGATCGTAAAAATTTAAAAAATTAGTAATGTAATACAAAAAAATTTTTTCCCTACTGATTGACGAAAACCGTTTGCAGTTTCACTTCCTCCTCATATATTTTTAAAACCATCCACCAACCAAAAGTTAGCAGCCTTACTCGCACTTGTTTACCGGGAATCTAAAATTTTTTCAAATAGTTATCTCTTCAATGAAGAACTGCTTTACCTTAAAGCTATTGTTGTAGACTGTGATTTTTTTTTCTAATATTATTGATTCCAACTAAAGAAATTAAATCTCCCAATCCACCTAACTCTCCAAATCAAACTTTTAACAAGTTGATTTTTTTACTTTATTATTTGAAAATTATAGCAGCTAAGATTTTGAATAAATTTTGGTTTAAAGTTTTTTTCCTCTGTCACTAAACTAAATTTCATCAAGATCCTTTAACTATCCTATAATAATAGCTGGGGTATTTATCAAACTTCGAGTCAATGTGGTCTTACGTACATTGGACAAACTAAAGCTACCCTTAAACTTGGACTTAAAGAACACAAGACAGATACCCAAAATAAGGACATTAACTGATTTTTTATCGTTCTGCGCAGTTTTAATTCAAATAACATGTTTCAGTTTTTTTTTTCTACTAAAATCATTTAATATAGCTCTTTACTTCCTGAATTTGATTTTTGGTAGTCTTTCCATATTTTGAAAAATTCTAATAATTTAGTTAATCATCTTTTGAGTATTTCACCATTCTCAATATTTGGAAAACTTTTTTAATTTAATCTGTTGCACCCTGGAGTTCCTGCCATATCCTCTCACACCTGTTTCTTATCTCTCCCTTATTTCCTTGTTTAAACTTGTTACTCTGTCCCTATACGTTAAACCACTTTATATGTGTCTTTACTTCCTCATCTGACCTTCAGACATTGAGGAAGGTTCTTGTTCATAGAAATGAAACATTTATATGCTTTCATTTGTGCTTTATTCACGTTGTTTTTTGGTTTAGTCTACAATAATTCTAATTTAATAAGTGTTAATGAACTTTTATTAATTTTTTTTCTCCATAAACCAGTTAAAACAAGCACCCTGTTGTAACAAGCAAATTTTGAGGTCACTTTGTACTTGATATGAGCAAGTTAGACTGCATACTAACTGCAAACCTTTAAGAGAAACCATTGTTCACTATACTATTTTATAAAAAAGTTTTTTGTTCATAGTAAAAAATATTAGATCACTAGTACGTAAGGATTTTTTAGGAGTCCATAAGCTAAATATAAGATTTTAAAAAAAACAAAAAAAACAACATGAAATTTGTGATTATATAAAATTAAATTTTTCAAAAAAACTAACATTTTTACAAGATTCTTAAATGGTGACAAACAAATTAGTAAATAAAATGTTAAAATTATAAATATGTAACTTACATTAACTTCCGTTACTAGCTCTAAAAATCCAATTGTATGATTGGAAGACCAGCAAAGAGCCTTGAGGGCAGCTATCCATTCAGAACTCAAATGATAGCATTTTGCAGTAACTTCAGCACAAAAGATAGCTATTTCATTCAACCTTCACGTGAAAAAAAGAAAATCAAAATTAATGTGTGATAATTAATTCAGTATGAGAGGGTACATTGATTTATCACATGAGGTGGCATACTTGTGTTCCCTTGTGATTTTATATGAGTATTAAAAATATTGATTTCAGCTTAATGAACTGATTTTATAATAGCCGTTGAACAGCCGACCCAATTTTGCGTTTACGACTACCAATGTTCCACTCAGTAGCGTTGTAATTTTGAACCCAATCCAGAAGACAAGGAAACTCCCGGATCAAGTATTGAGAGAACTTTTACCTCCGTGGAGGATTTCATGGATGGAACTAACCTGCACCTGTGTTACACGGAGAGGAAAGCCAAGAAAACCTCCCACGGTTAGCCTGACAGCAAAGAAACTAACCCATGATCTGCCAACCACTGAGGATATTTTGCATCAAACCTGTGGTTGGTGCGAGCCAAGTACAAAATTCGAATTGAGCAGCCTCTGCTAACATTTAAACCCAGTTCACCTTGTTGAACGGTAAACGCTCTATCCCCTGAACCATGGTGGCTCAAGCTTAATGATTGGCTTCAATGCACTCCCCCCTTTTTTTTTAACTATACCTGCATATTTTACTTCTACATTTTGATTCTTGTTTATAGACAAGTTTAAATATGGCCCAAGTCCTTTCAGATAAAGTGAAAACACATACTATTGAAGTTTTTAGAAAAATTAATTTAATTTATGATGTTAATTTTTTATTTGTGATTTGTTTAGTTTATAAGTTTATAAAAACTTTCTTCAATAAAATTTTTAAAAAATTGCATCAGATGTACCCATTGCCGAGAACAATTCGCATCGCCGAGATACCAACTCATCTAGATTTTCTGAGCAAATTCTTCATGCAGAAATTCTTCACAACAACTTAATAATAAAGAACCATAATGTATGATTGATACTGCATGCAAAAGGTGAATAACATATATATTGGTTTTTCCTCTTTTTGAAAATCATTTAAAACCCATTGTTTCAAGTTTGTACTTTTTAGTATATTATATATGTACTGCACAGACAATATCACATACAAAAAAAAACATTTTTTTATTTGAATTTAGCATTGAAAGTACAACATAAAAGCAATTACAAAACTCACCTATCAGGGTCTTTACACACTGAAACACAGTGAATAGCATTGCAAACAAAACTGTAGCGTAAAATCTGTTGATCATTCAGTTGTTTCAAATACTGTATTTCTAATTTCAATCTAAAACATACATTTTGAATATATTTTAATACATTCCAACATCTAATTTTGATACATTAATACAAAAAAGTAATTGATAGTATTACGCTGAAAACTATTAATACTTTCATAATTTAAATAGTTTTAAAAAACTTATTAAAATTCTTTTTTTCAAATTAGGATATGTAGTTCTCTATATTGTGAAACTACTTTAAATAGCAAATTAAGATAACAAAATTTAATCAAAAAAAAGGAACATAGAATTCATTGGTTGAAAATCTTCCATTTAATTTTTTTTATTCTGTTCACTGTGTTATTGAAACCAAGAATTTTCCCCATCGGTCAGCAATAGGGATGTATATTTTTTCTGGGGGGAAGGGAAGACTAGGGGATGATTTGTAGTAGTTTTCACCCAAAAAATGTTAAAGGTCACTTGAAAATAGACATTTTTAGAATTCTGACAAAAAATATTTTTTTTTTAAATTGTAAATTTAATTACACAAATATTGCGTGAAAAATTGTAATCAAAAGGGCCTGTGTCCCTCCAATTATAAAATGTGAGGGGGGCAAAAGCCCCCTCTGCCCTCCTGGTTCTGCAGTCCTTGGTTAGTACCAATTAATTAGCATATTTAAGGTTGCCTCTTTTAGATACGTACCATGATTGAAATTAAAATTTGATCATTAGAACAAAAGTTATTCAGGAAGATATCTTTTTCATTTTGTACACTGCAAGAAATAAAATGATAAAAATACATTAAATTTAATAAATGCAATAAGACTAGGTGAAAGTATGAATTTATCACGAAATTTAAAAAATAATACAATGATAGTGCTTAGTTTTGTTACAAACTAGAAAGCAAATAATGGGCTATTAAGAAATGGATAAATCAAACTTTTTCTTAATTTTCAAATTTCTTTTTCTTAATTTTTATTCTAATTCATGGTAAGATACTACAGCAAAAGCGATGGAAATTCTAAATAAAATAATAAAACAAGTAACTGTTACTAGTTAAATTACTTAGAATCCTAGTATTAGAAAAATTACCTAGGTTCCGTAAGATATTCAATCATGAACTTAGTATTCCATGCAGGTGGCACCATACCGTACATCACGTTTTTAGCCTTGGGATACATATTAGAGAACTGCTCTTGATGACGAGACTGCAAAAATAAAAGAAATCATTAATTAGTCTTTAAAAAAAAAGTTTAACCACTCATGCTAAAGAAGAAAAAAAAACTCTTTCACAAATCATTTAATATTATAATTATCAATTAAAATCACGTAGTTTAACGTAAAATTTTTTATACCTTACAATTCAAAGAGTATTCAACACTATTTAAATAAAATAATAAAAAGTAATAAATGAAAAAGATTTGAATGAAATCAGTTGAATGGTTTCTAAGCAATAAAATTTCAAAAAAGTCATGTCAGTAAAAAAACTTTTAAGAGCTATTTCACTCAAATTTAGTATTCTATTAATTAAAATCACAAACTTCAAAAAGCTATAAAAATGTGTATACTTTACAATTTCATTTTTTTTGGTGACATTTATTAAATAAAAATGAATAAAAAACTATTAGAAATTATTTTTTACATGCAGTTATCTTTGGATTAAAAAAACTTATGCTTATGCATAAAATGTTTTGATTCCTTAAAAATAAATGTTTCAAGAATGGCGGAATACACGGAAAGTGAAATTAACATTATGAGGTCTAAACTAGGGGTGCACAACCTGCAGCCCGCTGGCCATATGCGGCCCACTAACCCTCGATGTGCGGCCCGCGGACACTATCTGAACAAAATTTAAACAAATTCATTTTTCTTTTTGAAAAAAAAAAAACAAATTTAAATTTACGCATTTAAATTTTTGAGGCATCCAATTTCTATCAATGTAGTTTTTCGATGCTTAATGCTACAGATTTAAGCATAGTTTTGAAAATCCCAATATTTTCAATACATCATTATTACAATATGCGAATTTCAAATTTTAGTTATCACTTTTGACACTCTTCGTGTGTCCTGATTCCATTGTTACGTCCTAATGATTTTTGGTAGTTCTACCCATTGTCATATAGTTTCTGAAATTGCGATTTTTGAAAGTTATGAAAAGGTTTTTGTATGCAAACTTCATGGAAAATCTAAATGACTTTTTATCCTTTTTCCGGCAGTTATAGCTTTGGTTTCTAAAATTCCCATATTATAGCACGATATTATTACAAATCGCGAGTAAAGAATTGCTCATTTAGATAAAAAAATTTTGACGTGGTTTATTAGTACCGATTTTATCGCAAATCAAATTATTTTTCAACCGTTATTTTTTCAATTATTGCTACTCATTTCTCAAACAGTTAGAAAGTCCCGATATTTTATACACGCTATTGCGATACTTTAATTTCGAATCCCGCATTTAAATACATAAAATTACAGATATTATTTAAACTGCTACTAAAATTAATTCATATTAAGTTTAAAAATACAAAAACTTACCTTGAATTTTTTTTTCTACAATAGTCTATAAATTGTTTAACTATAGAGTAAGTTACTATGTTTTTAAATGTTAATGTTTAAGTTATATTTTATTAGGAAAACAATTACACCATTCAATTTTAGAGCAAAGGGGAAAAAATATACCTTAAGATAATTGCAGGAAGAACATAAATCAAACAAATAGGATAGGATGCATCTCTCAGCAGAAGAACTGCAGTCTGTTGGAGTATTTATGTGCTTCACTATTTTTGAAAGCCTACAATAATAATAAGCTTATTTACTTTAGATTTCATAATGTACACTACCCAACAATAATGGAAGAGAAACTTTCAGTTTTCACTCATTCTTTCAATTCTCTCAAAAAATACTTATTAGTTTATAAATTTAAGGGTGTTTATGCACATGCGATTTCCCATACTTATCAATAAGGTTTAAAACCTTCAGAGATTAGAAAGGGGCTGGCAGTAAATTATAAACAAACAAAAAAATTTTTGCCAAAATATATAGCAATGAGCTTGTATCGATTACTTTCGTTATTATATGCAATAACTGAATAATAAAGCTAGGCCATGACTTCTAAAACAATGCTTACGAAATTTTACGCACTCATTGAATATAATAATTAAAGTGATCAATATATGCTAAAAGCATATTGCTATTTTTTTTAGCAAAAGCACTCTTTTTTTTGTTGTTTGAAATTTATTAACAGTCTCTCAAATCTTTATTCATAAGTATGAGAAATCGCATGCTCTAAACACCGCTAAAGTTATAAAATATTATTAAAGTTATAAAATATAAAGTTATAATATCCAGGTACTTCTTGAGAAAATTTAAAAAATGCCAAAAACTGAAAGTGTCTGTCCCATTATTTTAGGGTAGTGCATATACAGATGGATGACAAAATAATACGAACAACTGTAAAATATCAGAAAATTTTTATTAATAGGCAGTTGGACCATCCTTTGACTGAATTACAGATTTAATACGACGTGGGATCGATGCATAAAGGTCATAGACAACGTTTAAAGGAATATTAAGCTATTCCTCCTGCAAAGCGGCCTCTAATTCCAAAAGATTTGATGGAGGTGGGAATCGGGAACGAAGTTTAGACTCCAAATATTGCCACAAATGTTCAATAATATTTAAGTCCGGAGACTGAGGGGGCCAGGCGAGATGCTCAACTTCATTGTCATGCTCTTCGAACCATGTTTGAACGCACTTAGAAGTGTGGATATGGGCGTTGTGGTCTTGAAAAATCGTTCGCTCTCCAGGGAATACAGTCTGTACAAAAGGATGAGCATGATCCGCTAGAACGCTTAGATCAGGGATGGGCAAACTTTTTTGGTTGTGGGCCAAAAATCTAGAAAAAAAGTTTAGTGGGCCAAGTAAAAACTTCTAAAATAAAAATTCTATTTTCTGAAATAAAATAAAGTCAATTCATTATTGAACGCATGGCACTCTACATCAACTTTGCTTTTTGTAGTTTCCATTTTGGGGTTAAAAAATTTAACAAATAACTCAAAAAAGCAGTAGCCATTTCATCCATTTAATAATTTCTCCATTATTTACAATGACGTTGTTTGTGTGCAATCCTTCCATACGGAGTAAATAATGTTAGAACTCGCGCCGGCAGAAAAATCCGCTCGTTGGAACTTAAAAATGCGTATTCTGTCTCATGTGAAGTACAATTCACCTATATTAGATTCCATATGTCTGCTCCTCGAGAAAGACAAACACTAGTTTGAGCTAATCTACGGCTATCCTATAAAGAACTTCTGCTTTCAACATTTTACCAATTGAAGCTGTCTGTGCTAATTATTTCCATCAATTTATGTTTTGTAGAACAATAATAGAGAAAGTAAAAAGGTCATCAGTACTTTGTTAAAAAAGAAAGAACAAAAATAGCTTTAAACAAAGTAGACAAGAAAATGGATGTATTATGTATATTGTTTATATTCGCCACGGATTGGCAAGTTAAAATTCTGTCCGCGGGCCGGATAAAACCTTCGGGTGGGCCACAGTTAGCCCGCGGGCCGTAGTTTGCCCATCCCTGGCTTAGATAGTCATTAGATTTGATTTTCCCATGCAGACGTACTAGTGGCCCAAGACCACGCCAAGACATCGCACCCCAAACCATATTGGAGCCACCTCCATGTTTCACACTTGGTAAGAGGCATTCAAGATCAAACGATTCTTTGGGTGATCTCCAGACATAAACGCGTCCGGTGGTCAGAAATAAGGTGAAGGATGATTCATCGGACCATATTACCTGCTGCCACTGCTATGGGGACCAGCCTTTGTGACCTCTACACCACTGACGGCGCTTGAAAGCATTGGTTGCTGTCACCAAGGGTTTATGAATTGCCACTCTCCCATAAATGTTCGCTGCATGAAGTTCTCTTTGAACAGTTCTTGTTGAAACGGGGTCCTGAAGACGACTGTTCATGTCTGATGTTATCTCGGATAACGATTGCTTGTGTTTTTGAGCTACTACGCTCAAGCCAGTCCGCTGCAAGACACGTCTATCCCTATCATCAAGCTTTGACTTTCGGCCACTGTTTTGCTTTGAAGACTTCGTCTTCATGTATGCTGTATTCTTTCAAGTATGCTGTCATAACGGCTGATACAGTACTTCTTGCAAACCCCAAAAGGTTTGCTGTTTCTGTCACTGATGCTCCACTTAAACGCGCCCCAACAATCATCCCTCTTTGGAATTCTGACAGGTTAGACATTTCACCTTATAAAAGCTAGTTAGATAAACTCATGCAACACAGGTGACTAATGTTGAGAGACTGATAGCTTCCTGTTCACGCTCACTAGGTGGCAGACTTCTATTGCAGGTGGCGTGGCTGTACTGAAGGTGTGAAAGAAGTCACACTTTTTCACAGGTGTTCGTATTATTTAGTCATCCATCTGTATATCAGGTGGTGTATACAAAGACTTTGCATTAAAAATGTGATACCCCTGATGAAAAATTGACATCAACTGGAATATGAATTAAATAAGAACTAACTATATCGACA
Source organism: Parasteatoda lunata (assembly GCA_949128135.1). Taxonomy (NCBI): domain Eukaryota; kingdom Metazoa; phylum Arthropoda; class Arachnida; order Araneae; family Theridiidae; genus Parasteatoda; species Parasteatoda lunata. The sequence goes on from OX421975.1 coordinate 110,677,617, forward strand.
CTGTATTGTGTTCAGTATATCCTGAGTTACAAATAAAAACTATTATTGATTACATTATTTTCAAAGTAAAAAAGATTAGTAGGATATAATACTTTTATGGTATATTAAAGTTATATTTTTCAACTACTGATTCTAGATTTTATAAAAATTAAAACTATTATTAATAACATTAATAGCAAAGTAAAAAAGTTTAGTGAGATAAAACATTTTTATGGTATTTTATTAAAGTTAAATTTTTCAGCTACCGATTCTAGATTTTACTATCTTATCAATTTAATTTAACAATAGGTAAAACAAAGATTTACCTAAGAATTTTCATGACCTGGGTATATATTCAGTTCTGTGTAATATTTAGTTCCTTTTTTCAAAATTAGAAGAGAGAAAAATTTTCAGTTTTAGATTATGATGAAATTGAAGCTTCTCTTATATTTTTGGGCTGAAATAAGGTAAAATATATATACATCAATCCTTAGAACATATATTTTTAATAACAGGAAAGGATATAATCAAGAAATCAGAATGGATGTGAAAAAAATATGAATCTAAAATTATTTTATTCTAAAATATTAAGCATCCCTTTATGAATCGTCAAAGTAGTAAAATAACAACTGTCAAATTTCAGCCAGTCCTTAAATTAATTGAGAGTTTTTAATCTAGAGATATCAGTTCAACTAAATTAAAACTAAGAAAGATCATTCATTAGAGTAACCTGAAATATTGATTTGGTTAAAAAAAAAAAAAAAAAAAAGAATTCAGGTGAAAATGTGACTTTCTAAAAGCAAGAGTGTAAAAGTACCCTTCAAAGACTGCAAGTGTTTCTTCTTGGGAGATAAGTAGACAGCAATGATATGTATATAGCACTCCCACAATACTCAGTCCCACTGATGTGGCATAGCTTCCACCCAATGAAGATGACTTTTGAGATAGTTGCACTTCAACATCTACTAATTCCTTCAAGAGCTACATTAAGAGACACATTTTTTATTTTTTTTTGCACAAAAGTCAACAATTTGAGGCGAAATTGACTATTTCAAAGAGTTACACAGGGTTTTATTACAACAGACAGGTATTCTTAAAAGCATGTGTTGCTGTATTTTAATCAAGGGTAGAAATTTTTAACAAATTAGTAGCTAGTTTCAAAGAACAGTAGCTAAAGGATATTACCATTACACCAGTACTCACATTACCAGTACACATTTTCACATGCAAGTTTAAATGTTTATATTTAAAAAAAGAAAAAGTTAATGCATCAGTTTGAATGGAAAGTAACAATGCAGAAAATTTTTATTGTTTAAATTATGATGAATTATATCATTTTAGACAAAAATGCAGAACAAAACCAAAAATCAAAATAGTATATTGTTCCCTTATATCAATTGTTGTTCCATGGGATTACTAATAATTATTTTATGATGGTCAAATTTTAGGGGTCCCGAACCACCATTAATTACGAGTCTTGTTTAGGTGCCGTAAAGTGAGACGAGGGCTGCCGTAAGGTGCCTATAACTACAATAAATCCCTTTATAGCTTTAGAGTTTTGGATACATATTAAGCATCAATTTTAATGGTAAAACAAGAGTAGTATAAGATTTGGATTTAATATAAGGTGAACATCCTGAAAAAGCTATGATGGTTTCTCATTTCACTTTCTAAAAAGACTTCTCATTTCATTTGTTAAATTATATCTATGCAAGGCTTGGTTTTCATCTAAATAGCAAATATCACCCAAAAACATAAATGTGGGTAGCTACACCAAACTTTATTTTTACACTTTGAAAAGTTATACGTATGACCAGCAATTATCACCAGACTTAGATAAAATGAAAAACTTTCCGTGAACACAAAATTTTAATTACAAAACTTTCTGCATGCATTGACAAACTCCTGTAACTAGTTTCAACTTTTTTGCCGCTACCCAGGGTTGCCACAGAAAAAAATGAACAAAATAGTTGCTTTTAGTAGCCTAAAGCATGAAAATAGTAGCTGAAAACTATGAAAATAGTTGCTTAAATAAGGAGAAAAATTCATCAAAAATATGACTAAAATTTTGTTAATGTCTTAATTGTCATATACTATGATCCATAGCTGGTGGCAAATGTGATAATTTTCATATAAACGTTAATGCTCTAGCACTATTTCCCTTTTCATCAATAATTGATCTAGGAAATATATATATTGTGAAAAGCCATTAGCCAAATTCAAAATTCATGCATCGTAATATCGTTTTAAAATTTTTTGTTTTTTTATTTTTAAATCATGCGGAATTTCGTAGCCATTGAAATATAACCATTGAGAAGGCGATCAACAAACGAAATAGACTTTCAATGGAATCTCTGCAGATTGAACGAATTAAACAATGAAGACTCAAATTTGCAATTCAAAATGTCCAACATTTTTTATTTTAAGGAAAAAAAAGTTCAGTGTGTTCAGAAACTATTGCTAGCTGCAGATTTTCACCCCAAGTCATGCTTAAAAAAAAAAAAAAAAAAACATTGCCAGGAGTATAGAAGTCTCCCAATAGTCTCCTTTCCCTGAAAATAGTTGCTTTTTTAGCCTTTTCAGGCAAAAACAGTTGCCATAGTCACCTCATGCCAAAAAAAGTTGCAAATAGTTGCATTTTAGTCGCCTATGGCAGCCTTGCGCTACTTCATTTTGGTGAAATTTGGTAGAAAATCACAGATTTTTTAAAAAAAACGTTTCTGTAAAATTTTGTTTTAATTCATAAAAAAAATTATGAATTTGGGAAAAATTAAAAAATAGAAATCCAAAATTGTCATGTGCAAAAATACTTTTTAAATAATTAAAATAATATATGAAATTTGAGCAAGAAAAAAGTGCATCTAGGAAGCATTTGTTTACAAAATGTTATCAACAAAATATCAATGCTAGATTTGATATATTTATTTAAATATTGTGAATATGAATCTCAATGTGTGATTTTAAAATCACGCAAATAGGAATCTAGACCTTTAGTTTTAAAATCATGTGAATAAGAATCTCAATATTTGATTTCAAATGAAGTGTCATTTAAAATCACATGAATGTAATTTTAAATCGCATTGGCATTGGAAGGGAAAAGCATCGGAATCTTTTTCCTGAGGCATTCAAAAAAGATCTTTTTTAGTACATAACAGGAAAAAAACATTAAAAAAATTTCACGATGGTGAAAAATCTTCAATCAATGGCATTTGTGGAAATTATAAAAGTCTGAGCATCACACTAAATGAATTTATAATAATTTAGTTATAAATTTTTGCAATCTTAATCTTATACTATTAATCTTAATCATACAATTTTACTCTTAATCATACAATTTTAATCTTATTCATGTAATGTTAATCTTAAATTTAAATGCTACATGGAAAAATTCATGAAACCTAGCTCTAAATAATTTTAATGAGGCTAAATGTTTGGCAAACTATAGCATACACATATTTAATATAATTACTTGATTACAAAATCATAAAAATTAAAAAAAATTTAAAGTGCAAAACAGAATATATAAAAGGCCTTAATAACATAACTTGTTAAATGATATTTAAAAACACTCAGTTTTCCTATGTTTAAAAACAAAATTCTAGCTTAGCTAAAATGTCAGGGAAATATTTTCTTCTAAAAGTATTTTATATCGCTGTTTAGAACATTTTACTTGGCTACTTTTATGTAAATTTTGAGATTAAAATTAAAAAGGGGAAATTTTATTTTCTGCAATGAATAATATTTCATAAACTCTAGAAATTTTATTAGTATCAGATTTGATTATTATTTTGGTTATGTCCAACCTATTTACCAAAAACAATCTTTTAATTTTAAACAGAAAATGGCGCATCTTTGAAAAAAAAGAAAGAAAGATATTCAACCTGACATTAAAAAAATGTGACAAGTGTAAGAAATTCTAACCTGAATGCAAAATTCTATCAGTCCATGAATGTTCAAGGCGTGTTCCATCAATTCAAACAAATAAGCAATGTACTCCACTAAAGGAAGATAATTGGAGTTCCCAGTAGAAAATGAGCTCAACATTTCAGTGACAGAGGCTGCACACGTGTTTGTCACAACATGCTGGTCAAAATAAGACAAGCTCTGAAAACGATTCATGGCCGCTTCGAAATTAAAGCCATCCTTTGCATTTTTCTTCACTCTCGCACCATCCATGATATCCATACAAGTTTTCTTGCTAAAGAGCTTCATAATCTCTTTGGTGATCTTTTTTGTGGTGTGTTTTGCTTCATCACGAATTTTTCCAACACCAAAGAGAAGAATGTGGCGCTGGTTGCAGTCATGGATTGCAGCATCCTCTTGGGAAAGGGGGAAATGAGTGGTGTAGAGAAGATGCCTGGCAGTGTTGCTCATGGTACTGGAGGATGCATTGTTAGAGGGTGTTCCAGGAGTGCAACATGATACAAGGGGTGGGTGACCAAGGGGTGTTGATGCATTCAGAGGGGTGGACTCATCTTTGTCGGAGCCAACAGAATCTTAAAAAAATTAATGAATAAAATTAAGAAAAGGAGAGAAAATTGTCACAGGCAAACATGTCATGTCTAACATAACATCTTAATTTAATGCAATTTTTAAAAAGCATTACATTAAACAACTGGCTTTAAAATATAAAATAAATGGAATGTTTCTATAAAGTTATAGCAGGAATTTTTTTTTTTTTTTTTTTTTTTTTTACAATGTAACACACTTATCCCACTTAGTAATATGAAAATGCACTAATAAAAAGTTTGCAAAACTAGAAAATTTTAAATAAAAATATAAAATAAAGAAATAGAGTAAAAGCTCAATGTAACGTTATGAGTGTTGCAACTCTGAGATTACGACAACTTTCCGAGTCACCAACAAAGTGCTGATATTACAGATACAAAAATGGTCTCTTTAAAACAACTTAAAAATTAGAATTCTTTCGATATTATGAAATTATTATATATATATATTTTTTTTTGGCAAGAAAAAAATTTTTTCTGCCATTTAAGTATGCAATATTATATCAAAATTGGAGACATTTTTATTTACTATAAAAAGTGAAAATGAACACCATTTCCCACTTCACACATTTTTAACCCTTCATACAAATAGTAAGCAAATATTTGAGTTGCTATTCTTAGCATACTAGCCACAAACTTTCAACAATGGCCTATTTGACTGACCAATTATCTAACATATCCCTTTTTTATCATTAATCAATGACAAAAGCAGCTAATATACTTCATTTTATCTTTTAGTCTTTTTTACTGCTATTTTATGCAGGTATTAGCTGATAACAAGCTCATAGGAATGACCATTTCTACTAGTGTGAATCCTCATAATAACGAGCTTTTACTGTACATACAAAAAATTAAAAACTCTAGAATAATATTGAAAAGTCCAAAGAAAAAATATTCTTTCGTGTGATTGACTGAATGAATGCTTAGAGGAATGAGATTAGAGTGTGAAGTGATTAACAAATAGACCAAAGTCAAACAACATTACATTCTACAAATACTCAAAATACTTTCCTATAAGGAAGGTATTTAATTTTCACAAGCTGAATTTTGAATTTTTTTTTTTTTTTTTTGGTTCGGAAATATATATACAAAAAATTATCAATGTTGATTACGTTTGGGAGACATAAGGAGTTCTTTTCACAATACTTATAAAAGATAAATAAAAATAGATAAACCTCTCATTCAGATCATATAAAATATTTGTTAAGTACAGGTTATGCAGGAACTTTGGAATTTATTATTTAAAATAATTAAATTTTTATTCTAATTTTTTATTTAATCTATTAGTTTCAGCTTTCTAAAACACGGTAATTATGAAAGCTTCCCATTAAGTTTAAAAAAAATCTTAATTTTAAGCATCACATCAAGCAGTGCTTCTTAGTTTCCAGAATTAATAGAACTTTGTGGGCTGAAAATTTCAGTTATCGATAATTCCAAATATATAAATAACTTTAAAACAGACACAATGGATTATTTGATTAAATATCAGTATCAAATAAACTTATTATTTATCTGAAATTGAAGAGTGTGTTACTACAGTAACAGTTTAATTAAAGAACCTTCAAGATGTGGAGTTTTAACTCTGAATGAAAGCAAAATAATAATAATAAAATGCAGAGACCTGTCTTTACTTAAAGGAAAACTCCCTCAAGAAGATTTTCTTTTTTAAAATAACAATATTCGTAGAAATTAAATCCATTTTAAGAATAATCATTTGAACTAATAAAAATAAACCACTTTTAAATATTTAAGTGACAATTAAGTATTTTTGTGCTAATAATAAAGTATATACATTTGAATAACTAAGAAAGTCCTAAATAAAAAATGCAGCATTTGCATAATACAATTATAACAGTCCATTGTATGGTCAAGCAATTTATAATGCATACTTAAAGTAAAAAGAGAAAAATATTACCAGGTTGATCATTCATATTTTGTTGTCCTTCTTTGATATGTTGAAGAAGTTTCCCTAAATCAGCATCAATCCTAGCCTCATCTGTATCCATCTCCTCCCAAGAAGCCTGAAGATATAGCATTGTTTTTAACTAATTAAAATGTTCATTTATTTGATCAACACAATAGGGTGAAATAATAGTTTGACTTAATTCAAATAAACTAAATCAGAAATCAGTTGTTGTACTTAACTCTAACAAAGATTTTGTTTAAAGCAATCAAAATAATACTTTACTATTACATGAGAATTATAAAGAATAAATAGAGGAATATAAATTTCATATAATCTACAGAAAGGTCTAAATAATAGAAATAGGAATCTATTTCTTAATAGAAACAGAGCAACAAAGTTAAGCCTTTTCACAATCATTTTTTAATTTATATCCCTTATTTCTTTTCTTCATGGGATGTACATTATAACCTTAAAAATTATTAGAACAGCCATTTTGTGAAGCAAATTCACTTTCCCTACTTAATACTTATTCTTAAACTTGAAAAAACGTACATTAGCCAATTTAAAACATTCGTGCATTAAGCAATCATGCGGTGATGACTTTTATAAAATATAGTAAGATTAACAGTAGTATAAGAAAATTTTGAAAAAGGGATATGGAAAAAAAAATATTAAAGAACACTATAAGGATAGCCATAAATATTCAGAAAAAAAAAATCTCTAATTTTTCTAAACATGATTTTATCAATGTTTTTAAGAAATAAAATATTGCACTTTTAGGCACACCTTTACTCAAATTAATTATTCTTTGTGATTTTTTAGGTATTTTAATTATTCCTTGACATTTCCCCGATTTTTCCAGAATGATACAATTTTTCGATTTTACTGTCTATCCTGCACGTATCACTCAGAAGCTATTTCATTAAATAAAAACTATGGGGCTCTGCCCCCTGTTTGCTGATGCTCCCCAACCCCCAAAGATTGCTATGCAATCTTATATACAAACTATGCTCGTTTCTCTTGCTACTAAGTTAAACCCATTTTAAATGTGTTCTAGAGTAAAACCTCAATAATTGAAATCAATTATACGAGGATTGCTATTTATATTTCTGGCCTAATAATGAAAAAACAAATATGTAGGATCGAAATTGGTTTTATTGTTTTTCAAAATATTCTCCATGATGATCAATACACTTTTGCATGCGTTTGAACCAATTTTCAAAGCACTTTTTCCAGTCCGATTGAGGTAACTCCAAAACATGCGTTTTGAATGCATCAACCGCTTCTTCGGGGGTCGAAAATCGTTGTCCACGTAATTTATTTTTGATGTGTGGGAATAAGAAGAAGTCATTGGGTGCCAAATCAGGGCTGTACGGCGGATGACCCATCAGTTCGATCTTTCGCTCCGTCAGAAATGCCTTTGTTTGAGTCGATGTGTGAGAGCTCGCATTGCCGTGATGAAGAATGATTCGCCTGTTCTTCTGCTTTTTTCGAATTTCTCCGATGACTTCTGGCAAACAAATGGTCATGTACCATTCAGAAATTCAGAATTGACCGTCCTGCGTTGCTCTAACGCCACTGTTGCCACATGACCGTTAATGCCGAAGAAACAGGCAATCATTTGTTTTGATGTGCTTCTTCCTCGAACAACTTTTGTTGGTTTTGCCTCGTCTTGGAAGACCCATACAGTTGATTGCTGTTTTGTTTCCGACTCATATGCATAGATCCATGATTCGTCACCTGTGTAGGTGTTATACACAGCCTTTGATGTACCTTGAACGTATTTTTCCAACATTTCCTTGCACCAATCGACACGAGCCTTTTTTGAGCGTTTGTCAGATTATGCGGGATCCAACGCGAACAAATTTTTTTTATGCTCAAATGTTCATGCAATATTTTATTGATGCTAGTCATACTAATGTCCAAAGACGCCTCTATCTCACGGTATGTCACATGACGATCTTGCTTTATCAGTTCACGCACAGCATCGTTCTTTTCTGGCACAGCAACGTATTTTGGACGACCTGCACGGGATTCGTCCTGGATCAGACATTGACCACGATTAAATTCGTTATACCAATTTTTTACAGTGCTGTAGGATAGCGCTTTATCGCTGAATAAAGAATTAAGTTCATCGAAGCACTCTTGTCTTTGAAAGTTATGAAAAATAATGGCACGAAAATGTTCACGATTCAATTCCATTTTTTGAAAGAGAAGAACTTTTCAATTTACTGTCAACAACACAAATGAAGCTATAATGGTAAATCGTCTGCTGAATTTATGTTTAAAAATATCAAACTTTCGATTAAAATCGTCTGCGGTCGCCTAGCAACACTTACTGTTGAGAAGGCCAGAAATATAAATAGCAACCCTCGTATAAATCTTTAAAACTAATTCCTCTTTAAAAAATAAAATGTTTAGTTAATAACAAGTTATTGAAATAAATTTTTTTAAATTGAAATAAATGACATACAATAGTAAAAAGAAACAAAATAATAATTATGCTTTTAAAAAACAATTGATTTTGCCATAATGGCAACATTTAGTTAACTTCCCAGAAGTTTCTTTTGACCAAAAGTGAGCAGCACAGAAACTACATATAAAGGTCATAGAACCAATATCATGTTCTTCAACATCTCCTAAGCATTTATATACTATTTTTGTCAACATGTTCTTCCACTCTTCAAGTACGTTTTTTTTATTATACTTAAAAAGCATAAAAGATCTAATATTAACTTTTTAATAAATGACAATAACAATGAATAAAATTATTATTGCTGCGTAAATATAACTAAAACATGATATAGAACACTTTGCTTGTTAATATGAACTATTCACTTTCAACCTTTCATTTCTTTGCAATTTCTTCCAGGCAAGAAAAGAGTTTCCATTCAGAAATTTGTAATCATGTATGTTTCAACTGTCATGCTTATATTAGCTCATATGCCTGATATTTCAATTCTTTGTTGCCAACCCGAAAAAGAAATGAGAACTTTTTTTGTTGCCATGAACATGTACATAGATATCATGCTTTACAATAAGGTTTTCCTCGTTAAGTTCTAATTCTAGAACACATATTTTAAATAATTTATAAAATATTCAATTCAAATAAGCAAATTCTAATTTGAAAAAAATTATTCTTACATCATGCTTAACAGATGCAGGTCGATTATCTGGTGGTTCGAACATGGGTAGAGATTCTGGTTGCCTGCTGTCTCCAATGGAGGGAATCCCCAATCCTGACATCCCAGAGATGCCCATGCAACCAGCACTTCCAGGACCTGGTGACAGACCCCTTGAAGGATCAGGCAAAAAACCCATCAGTGATGGTTCAGGGGTAGACATGGATTTGTTAGAATGCGGTATGCACCCTGATCCAATCTGTGTCCCAGCTGCTGTGTTGTTGAAGCTCCCCCGAGAGATCAACGTGCACATGTACGCATCGTGCGAAAAGACATCAGACCTAATAAGTTCAGCAAACAGCAAAACAAGATTGGCAAAGGCACTTTTGTTATCAGAAGTGGATCGCTCATCTAATTAATAAGAGTTAAAATAAGGTTATTAAAATAAAGTTGTATAAGTTATAACATAAAATATAAATTAGTAAGTATTTAACAAAAAAAATAAGCAAAAAACACTTTTAATTACTATTAAGCTCAAAACTAAGCTTCAAGAACAGTGGTTACTAACTGGCGTCCTGCGGGCCACATCCGGCCTGCGAAACCTTTTTTGTGGCCTGCAAACTAAATATATTAGTTGTCATTTAATATCTTAACAATTTGATATCTGTTGCACATAACTTGCTCAGTACATAGGCGCACATTAAAGTCATTGTAGCCAGAATTTTTTAATATGCAATTAAATATTTTTAAAAATCTACTTCTTATTTTAATTTGTAATTCGATACTTTTGTTTTATACAACTTGATAAAAATCTGACAGTAATATTTAAAGTTCCTTCAAACATAAAAGAGTCCTATATAGAATTTTTATGAAGTTGCGGCCCACCATTTGACTGGTGTTTTTAATTGCGATCCCCCGCCTCATGTAAGTTGGAAACCCCTGTTCTAGAACATCAAGAAATGAGCTTTGTCATTCTTTTTTAAACCTTCTACTAGTTAAGACAAACTATAAAAAAAAAACTCTGTGTTCAAAAAAGAAACGAATGAAATAGTGCACAAATTAGTTTCTACATTAATCAGGATATCAGTTTTTAATGAAAACTCATCCATACATGCTTTGTTAAAAGTGAGCTATACTTTTTTTTTTTTTTTGTTCTTCAGACATTTCAAATTTTTTAAAAAGTTTTTCATAAGGAAACAATCAAATGCACTCGAACTACAAAATAGCTGATCTGGAGGAAAGAGTGTTGAATTGTATACAAAGAGTGTACAGACAAAGTCTGCTGTTTCAACTTATAAGGAAAAAAGTTTGAGAAAATACTCTGAGATTAGCCACAAAAGCTTGAGACTCAGGCAAAAAACCTGAGAATTAGCAAAGCCTGGAAATGCAAATTAAATAGTTGTTTGTATAAGTTTCCTTTGGGCATGTATTTTGTAGATTAACAAGCCCTGAAGGACATGTAAAAATTTTATGATTTTTCAAGCCCTGATGTGCACCCCTTTTCCTGCAGTAGAGGTATGGGTCCCCTTACTCCAGGCAAAATTAAATCACAAACTCATTCACCAATTAGTAATAGTACAAAAAAATTGATCGTTGAAATGCTTGGATCTAGAAAAAACTTTTTTTAAATTAAATATACAATGCCCTGAGCATAAGCACTGTACATTACACAAAAGTAACTTTTAAACATACAAAAGAATTTCAATCGAAAAGCATTTTGAAAGCTAGTGCAATATAATGAATAACTTATACATTAAAATTACCCTTTTCAAGAGTTAGTTTTGAATTTGAGAGGAAAAAAAATGTACTCTCAAACTTCAATAAAACTAATCACAAAACTGCTGTTAAAGGCATCAAATTTTTAAAACCCTCTATTAACCTTTCAACCCGAATGGGATATATATGTCTGAACTTTATTCCATAATGGATAAACAGATCCCAATTTTGCATGTTTTTTTTTTTTTTTTTTTATAAATATTTTTAGGGTTCTTTAAGCATTAAGGGAATAAAAATATGAGTAAAAGAATTTAGCAACTCTCATATTCAAAATGATGGGCTTGTGTGTGAGAGCACACCAGTCAATCTCCTTTTAATTTACGTATTTTCTGAATTTGAGGTAAGTCCAACAATATTTTTGCCATATTTTGTATAAAATAGTTATGTTTGTTCTTATTAAGTAATAATTGTACCTATTTAGTATCAGATTTAAGAAATTTTGACACATTTTGTTTTGTAGGATATATAGTCCCAATTGTACTTACTTTTGGGACAATATGTCTCAATCGTACTTACCAGATGGACAATACATCCCATTAGTGATAAAAAATATTATAAGATAAAATGTTAGTCATTGTTTTGATAATTTTATAACAGCAATTTCTGGTTTCTATAACTTCTGGTAAAGAATAAATAATTCATTGCATTTATATTATTTTTATTATTTATTCCCATGCAATATATAGATATTTTTCTTACAATATTCAAGATGATTGGGAAATAATGTCCCAGGAGATTTCCAGAATAACGGGGAAAATGGAAAACTATACTTATTTTAATATAGCCTAGTATACTTATTTTATATCCTAGTATACTTATTTTAATATGTCAGCATTTATATAAACTGCTTTTCATGCTTAAATATTAATGCTAAAAAGTTTGGTCAAAAGAGTTAATAAAATATTTTGTCAAGAAAATTTGCAACTTGGTGGATAAAAATCCAACATTATAAATAATAGATAAAATTAAATTGAGACTGCAGGAGAAAATCCAGCAGGGAAAAAAAGGTAACTTATATGATGGAAGAAGGGAATATGAGCTGCCTTACCAATTACAGGTGCTTGAGTGTCTAAAAAATTCACAAGCAAATTCTGATAGATGGGTAACCCAAGTGGTGATACATTGGTGGAATCTTGAGAATCTTTCTCATCTGCAGCAGCATCTGTCTCATTGAATCTCTTGAAAAGAATATTATTTTGTCAGTTTCACAATTTTAGTATTAAAGACTTGCTTGGTAATTAAGTAACTTCCACTATTTTAGTATTAAAGCTTTTAAGACTTGCTTGGTAATTAAGTAACTTTAAATTAGGGTTTCAATAACCTTTTGAACTCAAAATGCAGGGCAATATGCCTGTAAATGTTTTTGTACAAATGAGATGTAAACATTTTGTAATTCAGTAGATGCCTTAAGTTTTGATTTAAAAATTCTATGAAACGATAATTTTATTGTTGTTTGGATCATTTTTAAAATCAGATGGAAAAAATCAATAATTGTGTAACTACAAAACTCTTCCCTACAAGATTACTTTAAGAGAAAGGAAAAAAAAAAAAAAACCTGAATTCACCGCAATAAAAATTTGATAATGTAAAATTGCGCTTATTTTTCATTAAAGTACTGCCTATATTTCCATATATATAATAAGTGGATTTTTCCTAGTTTAAATTATCGATTTTGTGAATTTTACTAGCATCAATTAAAATAAAAAGATGTTGGATCAAAAATCCAAATATTTTGATACTTTAAATATATTTTTTTTAAACTACACATATGTATTGATAGAAAATGGGATATTCCAAAAAAAAAAAAAAAAAAATTAGCAATATCAGGAGGAAAAAATAAAAATCAGGACAGATAAGATCAAAAGTGAGGGAATTAAAAAGAAGAAAAAGAGGATAATTACAAACACTGCATTATGCATTCCATAATTCATACTTTTAAACTATGTCATTCATAAAAATTTTAGTTTATACTGCTATTATTGAACACATGTTTTAAGAAATATGTCAAACAGTGGTATTCCCCCTTAAAAATTTGAAATTTTTTTTACATATGTACTAGACCAGAAAATTTAAAATTTCAGTTAGTAGTCAGTGACCGGTAGGCTCTAATAACTTAGCCACTTTTTACTGAAACCTAATAAGGCGATGACCAATAAGGATCGGTCACTCACATTTAATAACTACTTTTTTATCACTTGGATTAAATAATTATATTCTTTAAAAAAAATTCACATTCAAAATAATCTACGACGATGTAAAATAAATTAAACAATAAAAATATAAATAAGAGACAAAATTTAGCAGAACATCTTACTTGATTAAAACTTGCAGAAAAATTCGATGCATAATAAAACAATGGGAAAAAGTGACCAGTTGCTTACTTAATTTAAGTCACCATTATTTTTTTTATTTCCCACGTGGCGAGTGTTTATTTTTAAATCTAATAGATACCAAAAAAGACAATAAAATGAATATTTAAAACTTATAAATGAATAGAATAAAAGAGAATTATATAATAAATATAATAAAGTACCTCGGTTGTTAAATCAGCTTGTCTTTTCTCTAAGAGTTTGGCAACAGCAAGCGCCCTGTGTTCTCCAGAGCGTTTTGTTGTGACCGCCCATTCACAGAGCAAACGTACAACTGCCTCGTCCTGTACAAGCATTTCATTCCAGTTGCCATAGCATTTTTCTTTATTGACAGGAGTGGGGAAAACCTTGGGATATAATGTATCCAGCGTGTTGTTATTATCAACCCTATCAAAATTATGTCGGTCTAGAGCATCAAGTGCATTAAGAACTTGTTGAATAGTAGAACCTATAAGGAATACAAAAATTCATGAAATTTAATTTTTAACTTAAGCTTTACTAATGCAGACAATTTTTCTTTAAAATGTGCACAGCACTCATAGGATTTAAAATTATAACTAGTCATAGGTACTTTGTTTACTACACACTAGAGCTACACAATGGGCTATTGACGATGGTCTGGAGAACATCCCTGAGGATGATTCGAAGACATGCCATCACAATTTTTGAGAGGCTACTTCCTCAATTGAGACAAAAATTTGAAGAGCATGGAGCCAGATTTCTGTATCCATGATACTGCACAGAGAGCTACCATGGAAGTTTCTATTCCACAGATTTTATGAGCACAAATAACACACGTTCTCGGTGGATCTTAGCGTAGTTCAGGATCGAACTCCAGACCCTGTGAATAGTAGAACCTGTAAGAACCTCTGTATAGTAGTATAATTCTTTAACCACTGGGCAATTACGGCTCTTTAACAAGTCATAACTTCCTTCACTTTACTAACATTTTACGTGAGGCTCGACATCAAACAAGAGATGTTTAAAAACAAACCAAACATACTAAAATTCCAAGAGTAGAGCCTTAAATCTGCTAATTAGTTGGAGCCATCTATAAATTAAGTTAGATTACAGTAAAAGAATGTGCAAAAATCAGCGATTCTTGAGTGCAGAAAAAATCGGTTATCTACATATCTACATTACCTAATTTTTCAAAAAAAATTGCTATGCCTGAATAATAAAAACAAAGGTTTAATTGAAATCTCAACACTAATAAAAAAAATAATGATTGAATGGAATAAGACCATAAAAATAGTTAATGAATAAAATCATAATAAAAAAATAAATATGCAAAGTGGAGAAAAAAGAACAATAAAAAAATAGCTTTCAAACTTTAATTCTCATTGCTTTAATTATTTAACACCACAATTCTTTTACATTTAAATATTTCCTAGAAAAAATGACACTGCATAACAACTTCCAAAAATTCTATTCATACTACAAGAAAAAGACCAGCTTGTACTAAGGATGAAATTTAGCAATGCTCTAATCAAAACTTGTAAAAAATAAAAACTTTAAAGAATTTTTTTTATAAACTTCTTAAAATTTCAGCTTTCTGGTCGGAAGACGTTAAAATAGTTGATCTTTTTCCTGAACAACTAATTGAACAGGTGATTTAAACTTGAATTAGTTCTATCAAGATTAAAAAGCCAACCCATTCAATAGCAATTGCAATTACATACACTTTTCTTTTTAGACATAAAATTAGTCATTTGTTTTTAAAATTTATTCACATAAAATATGTTCCTACTTTAGATTAAATAAATGTTGCTTAAAACAGCAAGTAGAAGTATAAAAAAAAAAAATTAAGCTACAACATCACCAGTAGCATTAATGACATTTGAAAGCAGAGGGCTACACAACATGCTTAAGAAAATTAGCAAGGCTAGTGAATTCAGAGTAACATATATAATAACTAAGGCCCGGATTTTTATGACATTTGCATTTTTGGACATTTTTTGTTCTTTTAAGCATATATTTAGATTTATATGGCTTTTTTTTTTAAATTTTAGGGCGTATTTTGCATTTTCAAGCATTTTTTAAGTTTTTTGTTAATTTTTTCTAATTTTTATTAGTTTTGGGGGCATTTTTATTACATTGAATGCAAGATTTGTCTTATAATTTTACATTTCATATTGTAACTCTCAATACCACTTGCATGCCATTATGTTTTCCATTATGTTATTGATTGATATAAAATCTTTAGAAGTAATTCTTTGTTACAGCTTTCCCATTTTCTCTGATTTGTATAGTTTAGAACATTACAATTTTCTAGGAAAGAATTTATTATTGTCCACTATTGAAAGAAACTGTGAGGAGGAATAAGAAATAGTCTGAAAACTTTGTGAAAGGTTACAGCCAAATGATTGAAGATCTGTATATTCAAATGTACCCCTGTTCTTCGCAATTGTCAACAGCACAAATGAACAATTGTGTATTCAAATGAAGACCTGTGTTTGAAACCAAATGAATCCACCTAGTGCTCTTATCACTCAGAGCAGATATTAACAGGATTGAGCAAAATTTCAAGTATCTTAGTAAGTGGAAGGTGTGATTAGAGTGAGCTGCAATCTCCTATATATTAGTTTTCATTTTATATTAGTTTGATGAAATAAAAATCGCTTAGTGTTTGAAGAAATGCCTAAAACCAAACCATCTAAGTTTTGCCATTTGCAGAAGTTTGTTTCAGAGTTTGTTGAAAACGTGTTTTCTACTGATGGAGTAATTTTGTTTTGCAAACTCTGTGAAACGAAAGTTGCAGCTGAAAAACGTTTCACTGTAGTTTAGCATATTGGAAGAGATAAACATATCCAGGCTTTGAAAATTGCTGAAACGAAAAAACAAGTATCTCAGCGTTTACTAGAGCAGACTAAGCCATCTACTGCTTCAAAGAAGTCACCCTATTATAAAGAATTATGTGATGTTTTTGTATCAGCAAATATTCCCTTAGACAAACTAAACAATTCTAAATTTCGCCAGTTTTTAGAAAAACACACTGGACATGTTGTGCCCGATTCCACATTGCGTAAAAGCTACACTGATGACAGCTACATTGAAACTTTAGACAAAATTAGAGCCTGTGTAAAAGATAAAAAAATATTTGCGTCAAATGATGAAACAAATGACGTTGAGGGTCGTTTCTTTGCAAATGTTATAATTGGGACACTTGAATCCAATTGTCCCTGCCAAATATTTTTATTCAATGTAGATGAACTAGAAAAAGTGAATCAGTCTTCTATTTGTCAATTATTTGACAAATCCCTAAATCTATTATGGCCCAATGGTGTACAACACAATGATGTTTTTCTGTTTCTATTTGATGCTGCACCATATATGGTCAAAGCTGGAAAGTCAATTAAAGGATTTTATTCGAAACTAGTTCATGTTACTTGTCTTGCACATGCACTTTATCGTGTTGCGGAAGATATCTGTGTATGCTGAGTTAGAGGATGGTAGTTAGAGGTTCAGTCTAACTAGTGAGACTAATGGCCTCACTGAGAAATTTAACAATACGTTAGCTGATATGCTGTTTATGTACGTTGACGTTGAGCAGAAAGATTGGGATGCTATTTTGCCCTTTGTCACCTTCGCCTACAACACCGCTAAGCAAGAAACTACTGGCTTCACACCATTTTATCTTCTTCACAGTTATGAAGCTGAAACAACTTTGGACACTATGTTTCCTAACCAACCTGGATTTGAAACTGATTATGCTGCGCATCTGGTCTGCAAAGCAGAAGAAGCTAGGCAACTTTCTCGCCTTCGTACCATTGATGCGCAAGAAAAAGACAAGAAGCGATACGATGCAAAGCACCGACCAATGTCTTATGAACCAGGTGAACTTGTTTGGATTTTTAAACCAGTTCGAAAAGTTGGGTTGTCCGAGAAGCTATTAAAGAAGTATTTTGGATCTTACAGAATAAAGCGAAAGTTATCCGATGTTACTTACGAGGTCGAAGACGTTGCTCCATCTACAAGACGTAAAACTACAGACACCGTCAACGTGGTGCGTATGAAACCTTACCATGACCCATCGTTTCAATTAGAACCATGTGAAACCGAAAATGCAGAAAAACATAGAAGTTACAAAACGGAGAAACAATCTAAGAACGGGAGTAAATTGGAGTATCTAGGACCAACCACCCGATCACGCGCCAGAACAGTCAAAGAGTGAAACAGCGAGGACGCTGTTTTTTTTCTAAGGAGGATGCTATGATGTGTCAGCACGGCCGAGAGGTCGGAGTCGTCGTCCTGGAAGAACGGAGATTCAGTGTTCGATCCTCAGAACTCTAGGGAAATATAAAACTCCCAAATAAGATTTTATTTATTATTTATGTTTCTTCTAGAAGTTTCTAGAATGTTCTAATATATCATTTCCTGTTCCTATCATTTCCTGTTATTATTCCTATAAGAGACTGGGTGTTTCAAGCCGAAGGCCCAGTTACTTTCTTCACTGTACTTTGTATCTGTTGAATAAAGCTCTCCAACTTTCTAGACTAAGTCCTATTTATTCTACGTGACAATATTGACGTAGTGAGTCAAGTGTTGCAAAAAGCAAGGGGAAAGATGGGACAAAGTGTAGCAGCTAAATTGAACAAAGTTTTAGAGAAGAACACTGGCTTCCAAACAATGAAGAAAATCTCTAGGATATTAACAGGTGAAGCAACATCTTTTCAAATTGAAGAAGAATTGTCAGTAAGTGAGACTGTCTTTTTCAAGTATGCACCAATAACATCAGTAGACATTGAAAGAAGCTTCTCCAGGTATAAAAATTTATTTTCAGGCAAGAGACGTTCTTTTACATTTCAAAATATAAAAAAAATAATTATAAACCAATGTAATTCTGATATTTAGTAATATTATGATATGGAAGTTGTTATATTCATTAAAGTTTCTATACAAAATGAAAATGTTTTGAGTCAATATATTTCCCTTTTTTTTTTGTTATTTTAGAATATAAAACATATTTTTCATACTTTAATGAATGTAGAACAAGTATTGCATTGCTTTATATTTTTTTTAAATGACTCATAATAATTTTAAAGAGTAAAACATTGTTTTAGTTCAATATTTTTACTTTATTTACGTCATGTCGAAAGACATTTTTAGCGCAATTTTCACATTTATAGAGCATTTTTTTCCACTTTTTAAGGGCATTAGTTGAGATTTTTAAGGTCATCAAAATCTGGGCTCTAATAATGACAGTATAAATGTTTAAAATCAAAGAATAAAGAATTGCGATAAAAAAATAAATATATATATTCTCTTTAATGAGTGGAGTTTGATATTTATTTTTTTGTTTACAATGGTTCAAATATAAAATATCTAAATTAAAATATGCACACTCAATCAGACTCAGACCTTTATTTTGATTATGTGATCCACATAAGTAAAGCATGTGTGCGTAAATAAAGCTAAAACCTCATAATTAATTTTCTACTATCAAAATCTAAATGAAATATAATTCAAAAATCTTATCTAATGTATGTCCTACAAGCATCTATTTTAAATTGCAATGGCTTTCAAGGCAATGAAATTAGCTTTAAAGCAGATTGTTTTAGAATTAATTTTGCTTTAACGAAAACTTCATTGCACACAATCAGTCCATAAAAGTAACCAAAATTGAAAAAGTCTTTTTAGTACAGTCAAACCTCGATCCACTATTCCCACCAAAGCTATTGGTTTTAGCTACACTGAGCAAACTAAAACCTATTAGCTAAATTTTTCGATTTTACGCAACAAAACAGAAATTTGAAGAAAATGTGATATAAATTACAATCATAAATGTAAAGCACTACAAACATATGAAGAAAAAAATATTAAAGATTATAATTACAACTGTAACCAAATTATATTTTCCTAATATAAATATTTAAAAATATATAAAATGTCACTATTACTCAAAAATTCCATCTTAATTTTTTTTAAAATAAACTTTAATTAGGAGGCCTTAAATTTTAGCAGCCTTGTGTGACCACCCTCTTAACTAGACACTAAGCACCAACCTTTTTAGCATAGGTATTAGTGGGCACATATTTGCTTTATTATGACAGGAATCACATGACACTGTGACTGAATAAAAGTAAAAAGCAGAATAAACTTATGTTAACTACAGGTTTATAACTTTATACAAAATAAACAAACCAAGTGCAGTTTGTTGCCATTTATCACAAGACCATCTCACTTCAGCAGCACGCCCCCTTTGCCTTATCTGCTCTTCAGCTTGACGCAATTCTGCTCGCACCTGAAATTTTGTGGCACACTTGAGATACACCAGCAAGTCATCACACGCATATAAACATTTTACAGTACAATCTCTATGCCTCAAAAACCTTGCTATGTCAACAAAAATATTTTCCCCTTGGCATTACATATCCGCTTAATTTTAATTTGAATTCTTATGCCGAGAGGTTTCTTCTCAAAACCTTGCTATATCGAATTTTTTTTCGAAATAGAAATTACATTTTTTCACAAAAATTGCCATGTGAGTTTATTGTAAACTAATGCAGAATTATTTTTGTCTTACTTTTAAAAATAAAATTATAATTTTTGCATTTAGACTTATAGTCAACTATCATTACATATATATTTAATAGTAGCTATTCTTATGTTTCATGACTCTACTTTTCAGAGTAATATTTTAGATGATGTTTTTCTACATGAATATATTTAGATCAGTATCTCGAAAACTCGCTAACTTGAAATTTTTTTAGCGTCCCTTCAACTTTGAGATATTGCGAGTATACTGTAGCTGGTAAAAACGAATTCAAGAAAACAGCTAATGCCAATATTGGTTAAAGATATTTAATCCAATAATATTTTTGCCATTTTAGAATACTGATTTTTTTTTCTCATTCTTTATAAGAAAAGAAAATTCAGAACTTTTCGAAATCAATTTTCAAAACCAAAGAATTAAGAGTTAATATAAAAGGTTAAATAAAATTATGAGACCCAAATTAAAAGCAAGTAAACCTTTAAAAAGTTTTCCTTAGAAATAATTTTTAACTATTGATTAAATTTTTTGAATAAAGAATTTTTTTAACTAGACATTTTTGTTGTACAGTCTGTCTTACCTCAGCGAAATATTTTACAAGATAGGATTTAAGGCTGGTGAATTTCTTTTGATTTTCCAGTACAACTATTTTTGAA
Source organism: Parasteatoda lunata (assembly GCA_949128135.1). Lineage (NCBI taxonomy): Eukaryota > Metazoa > Arthropoda > Arachnida > Araneae > Theridiidae > Parasteatoda > Parasteatoda lunata. The sequence goes on from OX421975.1 coordinate 110,698,426, forward strand.
TTGTGACAGGGGGGCTATCATGAATTTGATCTGTCAAACAACTGCATGAATCATTTTGAATTCCTCCCTTCACCTTCAATGGGAACTAAGTTTTCAGTGGTAATTACAAAAAGAAAAGAAAAATCCAATCAGATGATGTTTAACAGTTTGTTCAAGTCTAAAATATCAAACTTGTTTCAGTTCATTTGAAAGCTAAAGTAAATATATAATAATTCCAGCTACAGTAAATATATAATAGTCTCATGGAAATGTTTGAATTTCTATTGCATACAAAAAAGGACACATAAACTTTAAAAATGCTTTATAGCAAAAGCAATGAAGGCATAAACGTAACTAGTTACCTGGGCATTAAAAGGCCTTTGGGGCATTGGAAGATTGGAAGGAGCAGATGGCAGTAAATCTAAAGGAGAACCATTCATCATGGAAGAACTTTTCCCATCACCTAAATTGTTCCACACCAGAGCACTCTGGCATTCTAATGTAATTATCTATAAATGAAAATTAATTAAAGAGACCTAAAAAAATCATTGATAATTAACATCAATTCCATACATTTTCTTAAAAATTAAAAAAGTAAATAAAAATTAACAGAGGATAATTTGAAATTTCTCTTCCATGTTTTTTTTTTTTTTCATTTGATGTGAAATATTAGCTGGGCGGATAATCAGATAAAAATAACATTTAAAAAAAAGCTTAATATTCAAAAAATAGATTATTCTATTTAATAAAAAATAATATTACAAAACAATGAACAGAATTAAGATGATTTTGTTAATAAAAACATTTATAATTTAAAAGAAAACTAAGCTTGTATGCTGGCGTTCTTTTCAAACACTATTAATATTCAGTTTTATTAATTTTCATAATTCATTCTCCTCACCTAAGTAGTTTTTCTTTAACCACACTAAACTAAATAATTTGTATAAAAAGACTTATAATTGTAATTCAAATTAATTTTGATATTGTAAATGATAAAACTTCATAGAAATTATAACAAAATTTCTAAAGGCAGAAGTACCAATGAATGAATGCAGAAGTACAAAAGATATAAAACCCTTCGCCTTTTAATTCTTTTTTTTAACAAAATAAGTTTAAGACAAATAATTTAAGGAATCATTAAAAATTAAAGATGTAAATAGTTTATATAGTATGGTAAGAAAAATAATTTTTTCACAGGAAAAATTTAATTTTTGCTAAAATTAGACACGTTATAAATAATAAGACAATCTCACTATTTTATAACCAAAGAAATCAATCAAAGGTTCAATTTTTTTTTACTTTGTTATTGTACATAATTTGCTGTAATTTGTCTTTTAATTTATTATTTTTTTTAAAAATGATAAAAAAAAGACATTTGATTTGATTGTTGTGCTCAAAAACTTGGTTATTTTTTCTAGCAGTCATTTTCGAAAATAAGTAACATATCACCAAGTAATATATCACTTAGTGTAACATATCACCAAGCTATATACTTTGGATAATGATAGTAAAAATGTTTTAACTTATTAATTATAAATCTCAGAAATATAAAATCAAACCAATCAAAGACTGATTCAGAAATTCTGATGATGATGTAATTTTTTTTTTTTTTAAAGTGGCCTCATTAGAAGCTAAAAAAAGCTGTTAATAAGAAACTAGAAAGTATAAAATCATTGTTACTTTACATCCAGTACATTACTGCTTTTACACCAACTTATGCTCTGAATTCAAAGTTTGTCAATTACATTGCCTGATTCGAAAATTTTAAATTTTCTAATTGGATAGTCATTTTTCAGCCCTTTTTCTAACTTTTATACGATGAAAGTTTAAAGCATCATTTTCATACAATTATATAATATAAAAACAACATTTTTATATATTACTTAGCATCTGCTTCAAATCTTAAGTGAAATTTGGCAATATCAGAAAAGGTTATTTTCTTTATGTGTTAAGTTTGTTTAAAACATCTGACGACTTGATATTCATATTACTTTTAGCTGTTCTACCTTTTTCAGAACTTGAAGATTATGTCATTGCAAATGAACATTTGTTTTTCACAAAAGGAAATAAGCATGTTGAAATAAATGCACTTTTCAATAATACTAATGATGATAATACTTCTTTCGTAATAATAATGTTCTGCCCTAGCTACCCCAATGCTTATTCGTGCTTAATACTTCTTCGTTAATAATGCTGAAAACTTCAGATTTATACTTAAGAGTTGATGATATAATGTTATTTAAACTTCTAGTTGCTTATCACTTTTGTGAAAAGTCTTACTCATAACTTGAGTATATAAAAAGAGCAATAAATTATGAAGTAAATAAGAACAGTTTACTTGAATGATTGCACACAAATAAAATAGAACACTTCGGTGGTGGGAACAACTTAGGCATTCCACAATACTAGCAGTTATTGGACTAAAATTGGACTGAGGATTTGGCACAGATATGGACTGGCTGAAAACAAAAACAATAACAGAAGCTACAATGAAAAACATCCTTTGTAGATCACAAATGAGAAATGATAGATAATACAATGCCTTATACAGAGTATACAATCAGGGGTCTGTTTAGAATTCACAAAATATCTTTTCATAAAAACGGACCCTTCACCTTGGCCTTGTTAAAGAAAAAAAAGAGTGTTAAATCTTCGATTACTAAATTGCAAAAGAAAACAGAAGAGGAAATTGGGAATTTAAATAAAGCGGGTTTATTAGCTCGGAAAAATAGATTTTTGGAATTTAGAACAGAGGTAAAAATAGAAACATTCAGAAAAGGTACCTTTTTGCGTCGTATTAGAAAACTTGTAACATCATCTGCACTAATTAAGTAGCATATCAATCTTAGTCAATCAACTCTTCCAATCAATCAACCCAATAAAAAAAGGGGGGTTTTTTATACTTGAAAAACACTACCTCCCAAAAGTTGTATATGGACTAGTGTATCACTAATGGGCACACTATGCTAACAATTTTATCTTATTTATTTTAGGTGTATCAAACTTATCAAGATAATTGCTTTTCACCAATAAAATTGGTAGTTTCATCTGCTTTAGTAACTTATCTTTTTCTTTTAATTAGCAGACATTAGAAATACCAGGGCTCAAAAAACCGCCCGTCCGTGGTGGTCAAAAATTCCCCGCGGACAACAACTTTCTCGAATCCGACGTCCGTGCGGACGGCCATTTTCCCGTTAAAGCTCGTGATACATTTTAAATTTTTGTTATCTTACAAGAGTCTATCGCCTCACTTCTATAATGACCCTCTAATCTAGAAATACAGCAACATACTGCGCTTGGTGGAATTGATGTTTTCTCTGTCTGGGAGTACTGCAGCGGTTGAAAGGAGCTTTTCAGTAATGAACTTACAAAAAAACACATTACGTTCTGCTCTTAACAAGAAGCGTTAAACGCAATTATGAACATCTACCTAAATGGAAAACCCCTTTCAGATTTCTGAGCACAAACCTCTGTAAATCATTAGATTGATTGTGGAAATGGCAAACGTCATATTTGATTCATTTAAAAAACGCAGTACCCTCGGATAAATTGACATTCCAGATAACTTGACCTTTGTCATTTAAATTATTTCATATAAGAAATAAATTATTTCATAAAATAAATACTAGGTTACTATTAGTAACCTAGTATTTCTTTTATAACTGTATAATGTTATCCTAGTATTTGTAATCCTAATAACTACTAATTCATTCTGCAATTTATATGATAAATGTTTGTAATAAATAAGAGAAAATTTTATTTATTTTTATTTAGAAGTGACGGGTTAGTTTAAAAGGAGGACGGGTACATTGTTGGACAAGCCGTCCTCGGGGACGGTTAAAATTTCTGAGTTTTTTCGAGCCCTGAGAAATACAATATTTAACAAATCAGGAGTATTCCAATTTTGCTGTTTTAATAGCAAAATTTTAATAATCTTTTTATTATAGTCAAGCAAGGAATTTAAAACTCATTTAATATGATTCTGGATAATTTCATTTTTTCTGCGCAATAAATAGAAAAAATGTAACAGTATTCTTAAATCAAGTTATGTTAAATTTTAAAAAGTATCTCATTTTTATGTATATTTTCTATTCGAGAGTATGTAAATGATTCAAATTTTTAAATGTGTTATATTTTTTCTCTGATCTATAATAGACATGAAACTCATACCTAGATGTTGAATTTACAATTGGACTAGGACATCGTGAAGCATCTGAAGTATCACATAAAAGAACGCTCAGTTTCTTAGCACAGTTATAGGCAAGACGTCTGGAGAGCAACTGGGAGTTAACAAACTCATCCGCATACTGAAATTAATTAAAAATTTATTTAAAAGACTTTAAAACACAATTTTTGAACGAATTAATAAAGGAATGAATGAAAAATAAATAAAAACTGCGAAAAAATTACACTCGATACCAAAATTATATAAGAAACAATAATAATCATTAAATTTTATTTTTAATTATTTATTTTAAAATTACGTTTAAAAATATTTTAGAAGTAAATATGTGCCCTTCGCTAATTATATGCACCTACCGTAACAGCATTTACAATTCATATAATATGTTATTAAGATGGGTTTATTTGTAAAACAATAATTCTACTACAACAAATTCTATTTAAAAACTTGTGCCTTTCACTTTGTATAGTCTATGTAACAAAATAAGAATGCTATAAACCAGGGTTAGCATTTTATCTGAAAAAAATCTTTTTCTTCCACAACTATAGAAAGAACAAGAAGTTTTTTTTATGTCTAGCAGTAGCACTAGAACGTACATACATTGACTGGTGATTGACAAAAACACACAACACAAATTCACGAAGTAAAGCAAAACAGAATGAAGAATAAGAATAAAAATAAGTTTTTTTTCCTGCCTGTCAGTATTTATTATAGAAATGTCAAAATACACCAGGGCATTCTTTATGCCAGTATCTCTCCTGCATAATACACAATTACGGGATAAAAAGATGTCAAATTTAAATAAATGTCCCGTAAGGCAATCTTGCAAGGTCTCTAACCGAAAACCTGCAACAGCATGTTGTATAAGAGCAGATAGAACCTTTTCTTTAAAAAAAAAAAAAAAAACGATACAATTTTGAGTTTACGGCTATCAATATTCAACTCTGTAGTTTTGTCATTTTGAACCCTATCCAGAAGACAAGGGAACTCCTGGATCAAGTATTTGGAGAAATTTGCCTTCGTGGAGGACTTTTTGATTGAACTAACTTGCATTTGTGTTACATGGAGAGGAATACCGCAAAAACCTCCAATAGTTAGCCTGATGGCAAGGGGACTCTAACCCATGATCTGTTTACCACTGAGGATATTTTCATGTCAGCACTGTGGTCGGTGCGAGCCGAGTGAGGGATTCGAATTCTAGCCTTCACTGGGACTCAAACTAGAGTCACATTATTGGAAGGCGAGTGCTCGATCCCCTGAGTTACCAGGACTCTCAGCTGGAACATTTAAAAGAGATTTCAGCTAATACTTATCCTTCATTGGTCTATTTGCCAAGATAGAAAGTCTTTACGCATGTGTTCTATTGTTATTCACACTGTAGATGAATAAGGGATAGGATCCCATTGAATCGGTAGAATTTTAGTCTATTTTTAGCCAAAATATTGGACATTTCATTACCAGATGTTCCACAATGAGCCAAGACCTATTGTAATACAGCTTTTTTATATAGGTTTAGCAAAATATTTAAATTAGCTACACAATTATTTGTCCTTTGCTAGTCAAGCACGCTTGGGAGAGATGATAGACTGAATCAAAGACTTTGAATGTGACAATAGGCATTATCAAAACTCTTACACCTAGAAATTAACAAAAGGGATGCATATCAAAACCCTTCCACTTTAAGATCAGTTGCTGAGATTCCCCTTACTGAAGGTCGCTAAAGGTCTCCATTGCATGGCACGGAAAGGGGACCATGGGATGAATATCAAAAAACTTGCAACTGAAAATCAGTTGTTGAGATACTAACCTTATGCCTCTCCCCCCTCTCTCCATCCAATGGTGTGGTAAATGGACCAAGGGAGGAATTAAATGAAAAAAAGCAAAAAAACACCAGTTCCAGCATTTATTTTGTTTGAAAGGCTAAATTCATTCGTGAGCAGCCATTCCTGTTCAGGATAGTCCCTGTGTACCAGAAGATAATGAACAAAATTAAAGAAACGAACTAATTCCATTGTTTAGCATTAAGAATGGATGGGAAACTGAGTATAAACAATATTCTAAAACAAGAACAGACTTTCAAAACAGAATAAAGAGATATTATAAACTATGTATAAGAAAAAGCCATAAGCCAAATTTTAGATAACTGATTCTTCTAAACATAAATATCTTTAGGAAAAATGATAAGAAAACACTTAACAATACTTCATGTCACCTAAATTAGCATTGAAGTATGTTGTTTTCTTTTGCTAAAATTAAACTAAGAAATAAATAAAAATACACAGTAATGATTACTAAGGGTGCACAATCAAATTAATCAACAAAAAATAAGCACCTTTTAAGCACTTTAAAAAAAGATCATAATTAGGCAGGGCTGGAAAGTTTTGACAATTGACGTTTTTATCTTGTTTTAACCGTCATGTCAAAAAAAAAAACAGAAACATTTTGGCATAGTTTTTGACAATTGTCAAAAATCATGAAATTTTGAATAATTTAAAACGAATAGCGGACAATACGCCAAAATAGATTGGGGTTGAATTAATTATGAAAAAGTTGAATAGAACAATGTGAACTCTGTCATATTGCATAAATCAAAGTGAAAATCAACATAGTAAAGGAAAAATCTTATTTTAAAAAATGGAAAATTAAGCACTTTTTAAAAAAATCCAATGAAAAAAGCACCTTTAATGGCTTTTAAAAAACAAAAATAAGCACCTTTAAGCACTTTTTAAAAACGCTACGCACCCTTAATTCGTTATGAATTATTTTATATTTTGATTGGGATACATTAAGGTGCAATTATCAAAAAGTCATTGATCAAAACAGAGCTGATATGGATTAAATAGTCTCATGAGAATATTATTTCATAGCATGAAAATCATTTATTTTGAGAAAATTTAAAATATACCATAAGATATCATTATTGTTTTCATCTAAGCAAATTTCATGGTCAAATTTCACAAATTTACAAACAAATATGTGACATATCATTGGATGTGGTAGGAGTGATGTAATATTTTTAATGGAATAGGTTATTGCTGAAACAATGGATGCAAACAGCAAGCTGAATTTGTAGTTACAAAAATTAAAACTGACAATTTTAACATTGTACTTAAAATTTCTTTTTATCTACCTTAAACAAATCAATCATGAAAAATCAAAGAACAATAGTTATTTAACACAATATTATGTGCTCTAACTTTTACATCACTTTAAAAAATTAGAGCTTAAAAATATTGAAAATGAGTACCTGCAAAACCAGAGGTAATATAACTTTTAAAAGGGGATCATCGGGACTCTTAGTTTTTTCTAACAAATCTAGTATCCAAGATAAGTAATCTTGTCTATCTAATAATCCTTCCTGAAAAAATGATCATAAGAAACAGTATTAGATTAAAATAACATATGAAACAATATTAGATTAAAAAACAGGATTTCAAGACTCTCCGGGGGGAGATTTACTCTCCAGGAGGTATTAACCATGTTTCCTATCAAGTGATGGGTAAGTGATAGGGGGTGTAAACCTAATCATTGAAACCAACTGAGGACTCCAACTCAATATCATATGACTAACAATGTTAAATAGGAAAATTACATTTATTTATCTGTTGCTACATCTAGAATTCGGTATTTTTATTGCACTTTTTCATACATTCTTTTTTAATAGAAAAAAATATTTTTTTAAATTTAAATAAATGTCCTTGTAGATAGTTATTGTAGATTATATAATTTTTTCTATATCATTGAAAATATTCTATAAACAGTTTACAGTGTTAAACTTTATTATTAAGGTACCCTTCCCTTAAGTGGACGACTCTCGTAAACGGAAAATTTTTTTCGGTCGCCTAAGAGTGTCTGCTTAACCGAAGTTTCACTGTTTATCGATAATCCATATGGTAAAATCTTAGGATCCCAATTGATGAATATAATATGGCTAATGACTGTAAAATATCTAAAACTTAAAAAATTTGTTTTAAAAAAACTGCTCAAATATGATTGTTAATAATATTTAAACTGAATATGCTACGCAATAATTTAAACTAATAATGAATACTGATTTCATGAAAATGAATTACCTCATACAAGTGCCGAGCTAACATAGTACAATACTGCCATTGCTTGTATGCAACGTCCAATGTAATCACCCCATTTAAAGTATTGTTTGCTAAATTAGGGTTACCACTACCTAAAGTAGTCAAGGCATTAGATGAACTAAGTGATGATGAAACAGTTGTATTTCCAGCAGTACTGTTGGTACCAGTACCTGATGTAGTATTGTAATGGTCTGCGACTTTCTGCAGTTGCTCTCTCAGAAATTTGCAGAGCGTCAGGGTCCATTCTAAAAGGTTAAAAAAATAATTTTAAAATATATTTTATCAGTGCATATTTCAGGGATGAGAGTAATCAGAAAGTAAAAAAGAGGAAATCCAAGAATGAATGAATATATATATATATATATATATATATATATATATATATATATATATATATATATATATATGTAATACAAAAGTTATAAAAATATTTTTGTATTAATAAAAGCATTGAAACTTATTCATTTTCATAAAATGTCTTAGTTAAAAATTAGTGTACAGATATTCTATTTTGGGAATTCAAGGCTGTAAACATGCCAATAAATTATAATTAGATTAATGTTTCAAAAGAGGAGTTATTTTAAGATCGTTCACTTCCATATAAGGAAGGATTAAACGATTCTCGATGAGTATTAAATTATTTGTGATGAGGCGTAGGAATACAAGGAATGCAATATGACTGCCTTCTTACCCATGTATAAAACCTAGGAGCGCTGATTTTTGCGTGGCTTTTTGTGTTTTACTTGTGCTAGCTAAACTCCGTCAGATCTGACGAGAAAAGTGTCTCTCCCCCTCCAGTCGGAGAGGGGAGTAAACTGTTGCTTCACCATCCTTCAATTAATAAACAGCTTATGCAGAATATGGACTCATTATTCATCTGATACTTGGACTAATTATTCCCATATTAATAACGGGGTTTTGCTCTGTTATTAGATATATATATATATATATATATATACACGCACACACAAATATGACAAAAAAAAGGGTGATTTTTAAACTTGTAAACCATGTGATTATAAATCCCGATGATTACCTTTAAAATTGTATGAATATATGAATATGAATCACATGCATGATTTTAAATTAAGAGAATATGAATCCCGATATGATACTTTTAAATCACGTGAATATGAAACTCTATATCGAATTTAAAAAATGCAAAAATACAAATCATGATGCCTAATTTTTAAATCATGTAAATATGAATCACGATGCAAAATTGTTAAATCGCGCAAATACGAATCCCAATGTCTAATTTTTAAAGCGCGTATAAACAAGAAAAATTTTTGATATTACAACCGCAAAAACTAATCACGACATTGGATCTTAAGCTTGTGTGAATACGAATCGCTACATAAGGTTTTAAAAGAGCGTAAATACAAATTGCGATATTGGACTTTTAAATCTCGTAAATAAGAATCGCAATGTACGATATTTAAATCGCCTGAATAAGAATCGCAACATTCAACTTTTAAATCAGGTAGATACGAAAATCGATGTTTGATAATAAAATCTAGATTTTAAAAATGCATAAAACTAAACGCGATATTGAATTTTTAAATCTCGTAAATAAGAATCATAATGCATGATATTTAAATAGCTTAAATAAGAGTTGCAATGCGCAACTTTTAAATCTTGTAAATACGAAAATCGATCATTGATATTAAAATCACGTGAATAAGAATCGAGATATTTGCAGAGTCAGGACTTGGGATTTTTAAAAAGCTTGTATTGTTTCTGTTTAGACATTATTAATAAAAATTTACAAGATTAATTGAATGAGCAAATAAATCTTTTCACCGCAAATCCATCTCTATTCTTTTTTTTTCCCCTCAATTGCTTTCTCGCCAGAAAACAGGAAGTAGCGAAGTCTGAATTATGAAAATACGAGCTATCCAGCGGACGGATAAAAATACGCAAAATCTTATTTTCTGTGTGTAAAAGTGGAGAAAATGGCTAAAATAAGCAAAAATGTAGAAGGATTAGCAGCTAGGACCTAATTTGAATTTTCTGTTTATCTTTGAAAATCGTAAATAAATCTAATTTTATTTCAAGGACTGAATTTTCAAAAAAAAAAAAAAAAAAGGCGGGATATTTATATATATATAAAAAAAAAGAAACTTTTAGAGAATCAGAGTTTTTGATAAAAAGGCTGAAATTGGAGAGACGAAAGCGGAAAAATCTCATCCCTGTAATAAAGGTCAACCAGTTTTATCCCAAGGTAATAATTTTTAGAGAAACTTCAGAGGGAGGAATGAGGACTTTGATACTGTCACTCCGCAGAAAATTAAATCCCTCATAAAATATTTTAACTTGTCCAAAAAAAAGATTCCGCAGAAATGAACCGCAAAAATGGAAAAATCTGAAAAAAGCGGAAATCCGCTAATCTGCGGAACAATCACATCCTTGATTTTTAAAAACTTTCTCTCCTTTAAAAAAAATTTTTATAAATTTATTATTAGCATTAAAAGACTGCTGACATCATCCCCGATGAATTTGACACAATAATTTAAGTTTAGAAGTTGCTTAATTTCTGTTACAATGTTCAAAAAAACCCTAAAATTATTTTACTTTCTCAAAACTATTACAACAAATTAAAACTGGTTCCCTTTTTAGGTGACAAAAAACAGTTATTATCAATGAAAGCTAACTTTTACAATCTTAATTTTTAATTTAGATCTATTTTTGAACAAACAATTTGTAATATAAAATAGTTTCTCCATCGTTATTATAAAACTGATACACTAAATATTTGCAGTGTAAATAAGTTATTCAAACTTATCAAGTTTGGTTTCACTATTAAAAAATATTAAAAACCAGGATCATAGATTAGTAATACCATTCATAGGGTGCATACCATTCATTAGGGTCATTTTGTCAATTTTTTTAAATAGCCAATTCAAGTCAAAGAATCTTATATTTCTCTTGAAAACCATTTCTGATGTTGAAAGAATGATAGGAATAAAACCTTTAATTTAATGGGGGGGGACCTTAAACTTCCAAATAGAAAACTTCCAAATCGAAAACTTCCAAATCGAAAACTTCAAAGAGCTTCAGTAAGCTGTCTTCAGTGATAGGAAGCCTCTCTCAGTAACAGGTGATCACTGGGAGAATAGCATTAAAATATTATAATCTGGAGCATAGTTGGGAATCTTGTTGAAAATTTTTTACTGTAAAATTTCTCCATCATCTGAGTCAAGGCACAAAAGTGGACAAAAATAGATTTTAAAAAAAGCTGAACTTTTACAATGCAGACACTGGGATGTGAGTTCTTAAAATTACTGTGATATCAATAAGATATATAAAACCAGAACTTTTAATGCTGCCGTGAAATTTTTTATTTTTATTAAAAGTGGTAGCAGCATTTAGACATTAAAATTTAAATTTCTCTTAAATACAATTTCAGACGTCTTTGACCACTACTATATTAAAGAAAATTAAGCAATACAGAAAGCTTAATAATCATCTTTTTAAATTAATTGCCAGTCAATCAATTTAAATTAAAATAATCTCTAACTTTTACATCAATCAATATCTTCTGATATAGTTATGAACAGTTTTAGTCACTTTGACTGTTTTAATTAACCAGTCAAACTTGACTTTATTTTTTTCAGCAGCATGGATTGTAAGCACTTTGTGTTCGTCAATCAAATTGACTTCAGTGCTAAAATACATTCATCTTACGATGGACAATGTGAAAAAGACACAAGAAACAAAAAACAAATATGTGGACGGACAAAAGCAGGAACCGCAAAAAATAAGAACTAGTGGAGTTGAGAGAGCTATAATGCGCAAATTCAATAAGTCTTGCACCAATAAGAAAAATCCCGGATCAAATATCGACAGCCTAAATGAAAACGGTTAAAACTCAACAACCAAAAAATGTTCCTCACTATACAGCGGAAGTCGCTGATATTAATACAACAGCACGCCTGACAGAGCTTCACCCATTTTCTCCTGACGATCATTAATTCTCGGGAAGCTACTGCAAAGAAAGCTCAGATTAAAGTCCTCTTTAAATCTGAAACTATTGCTCCGAAATTGTAATATTTGTCAACTGAAAACTCAAAACTATGGGGAAAATATGATGGTTAGATTTGAAAAGACAAAACTTACTTGCCAGCCTTAAATATCCGGCCATCGATAGCGAGCTGGGGCCCTATTACCAGTTCACGGAATCTAATTTCGATCGAAATGAAGCTCTTGTAACATCATCCGAGTCCGACATCGTGAATCCGAGAATGTCAGCTAGGCCGTATTACGAACTTTTGATTCCGCTCAGAGCTAAATTCCGATGCAAAATAATTATAAATCCGATTCCGACAGGTTTAAGAGTAAGCGAAATCTAGATTCCGATAAAAGTTTGTTCATTTTAGTGATCAAAATGGCGCTGTTTTCTGTTATTACTACCGATTAAAGCAATCAGAAAAACACTTATGTAGTTTTTCTTAACGTGTAACGCAAAATTTGATAATTTTATTTTATTTAAAATAGGGTATATATATATATATAATAGGGTTATTGGGTAAATAGGGCATTTATAGCTTTCATAAATATAATTGTATTTCGATACTTAAATTTTGGCTTATTTTGTTTTACAGGTTGAGTTAAAAAAAAGAGCTTTTTGTTATATTCAGAAAGATGATACCTTATCTATTTCATAATTTTATAACCGTAATCGAACAGCCGAATTAGTTGAAATCCTTTTACCACCAAGCAATCTGAAAAACATTTTCGTGGTTTTTCTTTGCGTGTTAACGCAAAATTTGCTAATTATAATTTCAACTTAATCATGGTTAAAATAAATTATTTTTATAACTTTTATAAACATTGTTTTTTGTCGATACTTAAATTGTGAATTACTTTGATTCTTGGGTTGAGTTAAAAATATAAATACAAAAAATGTAAAGAGCATCTCGTTATATTCACAAATATAATTGGCTGTCTGTCAAAGATGTTAAAAAATTATTCATTATATAAAAAAAACTCATTACCATTCCTGAACATTAAGCTGGAACTCTTTAAGTGTCAAACAATCTGAAAGATATTTTCGTGGTTTCCCTTTACATGTAACGCAAAATATTATTGTTTTCTTTAAAAAAAATAATAAAATAAAAATTTTAAAAAAAATACTCATAAAGGCAGCAATGTTAAAATATTTACATAAATTATTAGTTATTTTATTACTTCCTTGTTAAAACAAAACAAAATGAAGAGCATTTGATTGAGGGCAATTCATTAGTGGGGTAGACAGTCTTTTGAGGACGTTAAGAAATGATTTGGCAGATTTCTTCATAATAAATGCTACGAATAATTATTTTGATAAAAAAGATTTGTATTTTTAATTCTCATAGGAAAACTTAACAAATTTACGGTTGCATGGCTTATATTTTTTTTCAAAAATGTGTCTAAACTATATTGTTTGAAATATATATGCCGGTAAGGGTTCCTTCATTTAAATCTGGATTGTTTTCTAGGTATTCTACAGTCATTGTTTGCTGGCGAATATTAATTTTTGTACGTGAAGCCATTTGAAAATACTATGTTGTTATTTTACTCTACACTACTCTCTATACTTCAAATAAACACAAGCTTGGTTTAGAACACACAAAATTGTTGAAAATGTATGAATTTTTAAGCTTGCAGTTCTAAGTTAATGCGATTTTAGCTCGCATGGAAGAGAAAACAAACATATCGTTGCCAGATTAATAAATTAGAATTATAGTAATTTTCTAATTGGTCAAAGTTCGTCCTGCCTAAAACTTCGTAGGAATGGTGATTTCATGATTCAAATCGTACGGAATGGTGATTTCGATTCCGGATTCTGATATGCTCATGTTACGGCAAAGTGGGTTTTACGAAATTGGCAATCCGATGAAAGCTAGTTTCCGATCTGAATCGTTTCCGATCAGAATAAATTTAGGTGAGTTGGTAACAGGGCCCCTGGCAAGTGGAAATTTCCCGCTCTACTTTATAGGTAGTTTTCATTCCAAAAGTTACCTTTTTTGTCTAGATAACATTAAACAAAGGAATTTTAACTGAGAAAGAAAGCAATAAAAATTATTTAAACATAGCTTTTAAACTCTTTAAACCCTCTCCTAAGCCCAGCTAGAAAATACTTTTTATTCTCCAACAGATAGAAATTTTTCACTAGAAATGTAAAATTTTGTAAAATGAATGTGCAAGCTTCATACCCTGAGAAGGATCTGTTTGTTGACGCTTCTGTTTCTTAGTTTCAGAAATTGCAACGTAATAAGCAGAAACATTTTTGATAAACCAAGCAGCTCTTAACATTGGGACAGAATGTTCATAAAGAGTCATAAATATGTCCTCTTTCTTGTTAAATATCGGAATCTGAAACAAACAACGAAATGATATGAACCAGAAAGTTTCTTATTTATATGATATTGTGTTTTAATAAAATAAACATACCTTTTTCCCAAGAATTTGGAGTGATTTGGAACCAGCCAAATCTTTGAACCAAGCTTCAACAGCATGCTTAGATCTTGATGTTGCCTATAAATCATAAATAAAAATCCTTATTTTAATGAAACTTTATTACTGAACATCAATATAAGATAAAAGTTTAATTCTATAAGAATTAAAAATTAAGAACTTGACCAGAACATTTTTAATAATCTCAGGGGTCTGTCTAGGTTTTTCTGAAAGGTACCCATTTTGTGAAAATTTAGACATAATTTGTAAAAAATTAAAAATTATATTAAAAAATCAACACAAAAATATGGTATAAATATGGATTTATCGTTTCCTAAGGGATAAAAAAGTAAAATTGTAAGAAAAAGTATTTTGTGAACCTAAAGTTGAATTTGTGAAGGTACCGCTAAACGGTAGTAAATTCGGCCTGGACAGACCCCTGAATCTTGCTAACATATATCAATGTTTTGCAAAACTCACCAAATATTTAACTCTGTAACCCCCCCCCTTTTTTTTCTGCATAATGAACTTTTTTTGCCCAATGCAATACATTATAAACATTGGGTACACTGTAGAAGCAAGCAGCTTGGGTAAAAAAAAAATCATTTTTTTTAAAAAAATAATTAAGAGAAACAAAATGAATATATATATAAAAATTTATAACTACAACAAAAATGTATCATTAATTAAAGTTTCATTCTAAAAAATTAGAACTTATTTGTAAAAGTACACAAAACATTAAAAGCCTGGTTTCTGCTTTAATGACAGTAAAATGTTTTGTATAGAAATTTTACTGGACATATTAAGTACATTAAAGTGTAATTTAAGTAGAAAATAAATTTTCAAAAAATATTGACTTCTTTAACTTATTTACTAGAAAAGAATTTAATAATAAAAGCTTCATTTTAAAAGCTGGACAAAATAAAAAAGTTTTGTTTTTGTTGAATATTAAAAGTAAATTCCTATACATACCTATACATTTAATACAAATAAATTATATATTAAATATATACCGTATATTCCGGCGCATAACGCGCCCCGGCGTATAACGCGCACCCGTAATTTCTAATACTTTTTTTAAATTTTAAGATATACTCTTCGTATAACGCTCACGAAAATTAGGATTGTACATGTGCAATATTTCGTCTTTCAAGATCGTAAATAAAAAGTTTTTTTCCCTATCTTTTGCAAAAATAAAAGAACTGAATTTGACATGTATGTGAGGGTAGAGTTGAAAGAGTAATAATGTGATTCTGAGAAAAGAGATGTAGTCGTATTCAGCAGTGCAGATGTGTGAAAGAATGTTGTTCCCCACATTCTAGAAGTAAGGGGGGGAGGGTTATCTGGAATGCTGTCTATTGTGTATGTCTCAAAAGCATACCACGAATCAGGAGACAAAACGTAATTCCTCTTCGGCCAATCGCACCATTTGATGTCCTGCCTTTGAAAAGTAAACATTGTAAACTTCAAGAATTCAGCGTAGTTTTTAGTAGTAGACATGGCTCCTATCAAACGAAGCAAACACAGCGCTGGATTTAAATGCAAAGTAATTCAGTTTGCGAAAGAAAGTGGAAATCGGGCTGCGGCCAGACATTTTGGTATTGGGGAAAGCTCGGTGCGTGAATGGAAGAAAAATGAACAAAAAATAATGGATATGCCTAAGGATAAGTGTGCATTGCGTACAGGACTAGCAAAATGGCCGGTGTTAGAGGAAAATGTAGAAAACTGGATTTTGGAAAATCGGCAAAATGGCTTGATTGTAACAAGAAACTGTGTTCGCTTGTTTGCTCTAAAATGGGCAAAGATTAATCCACACGAGAGTGAAAATTTCAAGGCTACTGTGAGTTGGTGTAGCCGATTTATGGCTCGAAAAAATTTAGTTCTACGTGAAAAAACCAAAGTATCACAAAAACTACCAAAAGACTTGGATAGTAAATTGTTAAGTTTTCAAAAATATATTATAGAACTGCGAAAAAAAAAGGAATATTTACTTTCGCAAATAGGAAATATGGATGAGACCCCAGTCATGTTTGACATGATCGGTAATAAAACAATTGATTTAAAGGGAGTAAAATCTGTCAACGTAACAACAACGGGACATGAGAAATCTCATTTCACCGTAGCCCTTTCTTGCTTAGCGGATGGAACGAAACTAAAACCAATGGTTATTTTTAAGAGAAAAACTTTTCCCAAATGTAATTTTCCAAACGGTATTTTTGTTCATGTCCACGAAAAAGGCTGGATGGACGAAAATGGTGTTAAATTGTGGGTAAAAAATGTCTGGCAAATCCGTCCTGGTTGCGTAAGAAAACCAGAAAGCCTTTTAGTGTGGGACATGTGTAGGTCCCACCTTACAGATAATACAAAAAAAATTGTTGAAAGAATGTAACACCGATATGGCAGTTATTCCGGGTGGATTGACACCATTAGACGTCTGCTTAAACAAACCATTTAAAGCCAATTTAAAAAAACAGTGGAACACTTGGATGTTGGAGGGCGAGAAAACCTTTACGAAAGGAGGACATATGCGTCATGCAAGTTTGGAAACAGTGTGCGAATGGATATTAAAAGCATGGGATGAAATTAAGCCTGAGATTGTTAGAAAATCATTCAAAAAATGCAGCATTTCAAATAATCTGGACGGATCAGAAGATGACTGTTTATTTATGGATGAGGGTAACACAGATGATGAAGACGAAACAGATTGTGATGACGTGCCTGAAGAAATAACGGAAGACGAATATAATGAACTATTTATGTAATAACGAAAATGAATAAAGTATATAGGTAAAGGTATGTTATTTCTTTAAAATAAAGTTTTTTTCTATATTAAATTTTTTTTAATCAATAATTTTTTATATTCGGTGTATACCGCGCACCCGTAAATTCCAATATTATTTTTTGTATTAAAAGTGCGCGTTATACGCCGGAATATACGGTAAGTGAAACAAAATAAAAAATATACATACCAGCCAAAAATTATCTTTTGGATCTTTTTGTTGTTTTTTACGACAGTCTGCAAATCTGTTCAGTTCTTGTTTTAGACCTAACACTGCACTGAAGTAGGAACCAAACTAAAAAGAAATAATTTTTTTTGATACATACAAGTATAAATGCTACAAAAATGTCATTCTTTTGTGAAAAAACATTTTTAAAAAATTTCTGTATCAATATTTAAATATCATATTTAATACAAAGAGCATTTAATATAAATAAATTCAATACTAAATACCCACTCATGAAAACCAGTACCCCATACATTTAAAAAAAAAATCAAACTATACATTCTGATATCATGTAACTAAAAGATCTATAGAAAATAGAGAATTTTTTTAACAAAATCTGGCAAACATAAAATATAATATATTATAGTTCAATTAAAATATAAAATATATAATAAATAAATATTAAATCTGAAAAAAATATATATTACAAAACTATTCAAGTTACGTTGCTATTAAAGTTGAAAATAATCAATTTCTAAAAAAAATTATTAAAGTAAAGTTTTTTTTTAGATACCTTAAACTCAAATTCAATCACTTTCCTTGATTTTTTGGGTATTTTAGTATAATTCCCAGACTTTTTCCTGATTTTTCCAGGTTTATAAAATTGCCTCTTTTCTAGTAATTTTGCTATAACAAAAACTTTCACCAATGATTTGCTAAGTTAAATATTTTAGTTTATTTCACTGTCACCAAGGAAATTTTAAATAACAGCCTAGAAGAAAATTATTTTTTTTAATTAATTCAAATTAATGTTCATACATTATTACACTGTTGAGCTATAACATTAAATTAGCTGGACTACGTAATAAAGTACATCAATAATAAAATATATCATAATAAAGTTTACCATAATAAGGCATATTAAAGTGTGAAAACTAGCATAAACTTTAAATAGTAACTGAAATTCATACTATTAAAGCTAACTATTTAAGCTAACTGAAATTCATACTATTAAAAGCAGCATTGATAATAATAAATAAAAAAATTTTTAAAAAAAACATTATTTGACCTAAATTTCTTTGCCTTTTAATATAATCTTGGGAAATGCACACTCCTGTTTTAAAGTAGCATCAAGCATGTTGTAAGAAAAAATAAAAACATTACTTACAACTAATTTCAGTATAAATGTTTGACAAGGAAAGAGTTGTTAGCATGGACTACTTGAATAATTCTATTATTTATCAATCAAAATTTTCCTGTAAGTTTTGATAGATTGGGAGTCATGTTTTCAAGTGCAGTTCAATACAACTTGATAGCAAATTACAAAATAAGGTTTTTATAGTGGAAAAGTAAACTCTTTATTTGCTTTCTTCTTTATGCAGACTCTTTATTTTATTTTTATTCATTGTTTTAAATAGTAGCAGATGAATAATATATTTATATGCTTATTACATATTTTAATATTCATTTTTGATTCCATTTTTTGTTTTGATGAATCAACAACAGACTAGCCCCATAGAACCATTTGTTGTAAAGTTGTAATGTATCGGTCAAACCAGGCACGTCATCTATATTGAAAAATGCGAACTTGTGGCAGACTTAAGCAAGGAAACACAGTGACTCAGAAGAAAATTTCCAGGCTACTTTATCAGGAGGATAAGAGACAGTAAATAGAATATAAGAAGACTACTCACAGTTATGAAACAATAGGTATTGACCTAATGATGACATTTATGAATTATAACATTTTTAAAGCACAATGAAACAAACAATAGTGATAGGTGTGATTACGTATAAACATCACAAACAGTTGATAGACAAGAATAAATAAGAAAAGCCCTAAGCAATTAAATACTGTAATCGCGAGTAATTTACATCGATAAATAATTTGCACAGATTGATGCCACTTTAGATTTATAAATGCATAAAAGATTATCTGAATTCTCCCTAAAAATGTATATAAGGCGCTTTTCTCTCTCAAAAAAGAGCACTCACTTCTTAACACCGTAAAAATCTATCAAAATGTGCAATAACTGAATTTGATCCTCAATAATTTTCAAATACTATTTAATTTATATATTTCAAAAGAATTCTCTCTCATTATCAAAATAAGAGAAAAATTTGTAGTTTATAAGACTAAAGGCATGCTTAAAAGAAAATCTCTATGCATAAACGCTTTTCAAAAAATATATATATATTAATTGATTAACAATTTGAAAGCTTTTTTATATAATTCAAACTGAAAATTTTGAGAAAATAATAATTTAAAGGTGAATTTTTTTTTTAAGTATTCATTTAAAAATAATTTTAAAATCCTTAAAAAATTTATTAATATCCCCCTAAGAAAAAAAAGATACAGTGAAGCCTCCAGGAAAGACCTTCTCTATGTAGCGGCTACCTCAACTTATGACCACTTTTGGGAGGCACAGAATTTTTTCATAGACTTTGTATTGAAGAAAACTTTTGGAAGAGACCATTAAGCCTTCCCCAGCGACCGGGCAAACATCTGCCCCAAATGCAGAAAAGGTCAAATAAAGGAAACACAGAAAAATATCAAAACAAAAAATTTAACTAAACAAATAAGTAGATTAAATTCTAAATATTAGTGTGAGACTCTTATTTAGAGTTCTTTTTGACGATACAACCTCATGCTGCAGCCAGAGTGCACTAAAGACAATGTTATCAATGATTTACTTTTAAAGCTGAAAATTAAATTAGAAAAAAAAGTTTTTATTAAAAATCAAGCATCTCAAACAAACCTCTTCTCATCTTTTAAAACTAACTCATTTTTATGATAGAAAATTTAATGCAAACTTAAAAATAAAACATAATCTTTTATTTATTTAAAATAGCTGTATGGCTCATAATTTTGTAAATTTGTTTTTGCACATATTATATCTATATCAATAGGGACCATTTTTATAGACGCTAAATTTATATTCATAGATCTGTCTTTTCATATTGCCAACAGAAGTGGAATTTCTGCACCAAGAAATGACTAAAAATAAAATCATTTGCGAAAAATTATGTACCTTCGATAATAATTTTGAAGTCATTGGGGAGAACAATCTCTATGAACGACCGACCTCCAACAATGACCATTTTACATCCATCAATGACCATTTTACATCAATGACCATTATAGTATGTATAGGAGTATGTAGTAAGAGTATAGGAGCATGTAGTATGTATAGGAGTATGTAGTATGTATAGGAGTATGTAGTAAGAGTATAGGAGCATGTAGTATGTATAGGAGTATGTAGTAAGAGTATAGGAGCATGTAGTATGTATAGGAGTATGTAGTAAGAGTATAGGAGCATGTAGTATGTATAGGAGTATGTAGCAGGAGTATAGGAGCATATAGTATGTATAGGAGTATGTAGTAGGAGTATAGGATGGTCATTGTGCTCATCAATGATCATTTTACCAAAGTGATTGCTCCTGGGAGGTTTCACTGTACTTATAAAAATTTAACCAGTTTAGAATAATCATAACAAAGTAAATATTTGTAATAGTAATCAGAATAAAACCTATAAACACAGATAATTTCACCAGTGTGTAATTATTATTTAAGCAGTGAAATATTTTTTTTAAAAAAGGAATATGAATAAAAAGACAGAGTTTTTAAGACTTATTTTTACAAAAAGCGAAAAGAGGATGCATTTATACGGGCAGCCAGGGAAAGTCGCTCTTTGACTGTGATTATGATTGGATTCAATGGGAAAAGACATACGAATTCTACTTTAGAAGAGATTATACGACTCAATAACCTCTCTCTCTAGTGACAAAAGTCTGTTAACAAAGATCCTGAATGTAAAAATAAGAATTTAGTTTTTATTAGAAGATATTGTTGATTGAGAGAATATTTCCCACAAACTGTATCCATGAGTATTGATAGAGTTTGTGGGGCTTCTCTATATTAAGCTATTTGTAATAATAATATAGTTCAGTAACTAATAAATCACAATTTATGACACATATTTACTAAATGGCTAAGTGGTAGCATTCCTGAGCCACAGGCCCAGAGTTATATCACCGGACTGGGCAAGGTTCATATCTTCAGTGGGTCAATAAAATGAGTACCAAGCATGCTTGGGGACAAAATACTGGGGGTTCTACACATAGCTGACCACTAAACATCTGCTCCTCAACTCAAGGTCAAGAAAAGTGGGGGGGGGGGACAGTAAGACTAAGCACTCCATGGGCTGTCACACTACTGAGCATAGTTTAGTTTATTTACTAAATTAAAATTTATTTTGTAAAGTAATTAATTTATTAGCAATTTTCTCCACATTTTCAATTCTCATTTACTAAATTTATTCCTGTGCAGTGAAAAATTTAGAATTAATACTTCAGCACATACTGTCATTTTTGTTTTTTATTCAAAATAATAATGTACAAAATTTTATCATTTATAGAAGCTATAAAAAATAAACTTTCAAAATTCCTTAATGGTTCCTTGAAATGATTAGTATTCTGGCACTCTGTTGATATTTCATATTGTTTTTCAAACTAATATAGCATTGTTCAAAATTATTCAACTTACCTTAGTAGCAGTAATATTTGAAGTTCTTGCAGAGCCATACTAAAATGAAGTTTAAAAAAAGTTAGAAAAAGGAAGTTAGAGCTAAAAAAAGTAAATAAATAAAAACATAGAAAAAATAATAATAAAATGAATCACTCTTGTCACCTTTTGTCAATTGGCATACACTAAATTGGCAGTACATTTAAACAGAAATGTATTTGAGTATGAAAAGAAAAGTTTTCTCTAGGCAAGTTACATCTTTAATTTTTACAAAAATACATTTATATTAGATTTTTATATTATACACTATGAATTTTAAAGTACTTGCCTTAGAATTTTTTCACTTGTAGCAGAATAAACTATTTAATTAAAATAGCATGATTAGAAAATAACACCAGTAACTTTATAAAATGGAACTCAGATTCACACTTTATTCGGACTAGCATTAAAAAGTGCACAAAGTGGGATAACATAAATTTTGGAGTGAATAGAAAATTTGTACATTTTTCAAAAATTGACACTTACGAGATTACTACTAAAAAATGTGTAATCTAAAAATGTTTTTTGTCTTTAGATACAACAATATCACTCTCAATACTTACTATTTTTTGCAAATTTACTTTATAATTTACATTTGCAAACACTTCAGAGATTAAATGCTTTCCAACTATAGATCCGCTGCGGATATCCTCCAATATTTTTTGCAAGTCTTAATAGGTTTCATCACTATTAAAGGGGAATTAAATCAGATATTTAAGGAAGTAATGGGATGTGTGTTGTAGTCAATATATGCATTACCAACATCGGAATATCTTCAGACATGCAATTTTTCCTGAATGGCCAAAGTTCTCGCCGAAAAGCAATTAACCCTGAGAAGCTTTATTTAACCCATTTGTAATGTGTTTTAATCAACAAATTCAGAGAACATTTATTTTTGCTTTAGAAGCATTTTGCAGGTCACCAAAATCAAGAAAAAGAAAGGATTACCTAAACAGTAGCTTAGTGTTCTTTAAATGATTAGATTATTCCAAGATTCAAAAGTTGGTTTGCTGGAAAAAATGTTACTCGTAAACAATACAATTTAAGTTCCCATACTTCCTTTAACCACCCTTCCGGTGCATTGCCCATCCCACCCCTTCCAATTTTGACTCAAGGGGGAAATCCCCTCTCACAGACAAAACGGCAATAGTATAGAATAGAAAGAATGTTGGAAAAGCTACCAAAGGTTAGTAAAAATGTATATTTAGGAAAATAAAGCCCAGAAAGTTTGTGCAAGCTTTGTAGAGAAAAAAATGATTTTGATCTGGTAGAAAAACGCATTAAGGGGGATTTTTTTAAAAAAAATTAACGTAAAATCCGGGATAATTTAACATTATTGGTATAGGCAATTTTCAGGAACCAGTAGAAAATGACATAGCAGGATAATGTACAAAACACTCAACATAAAACCAGGGATTCTCTTTAGTCCTAAAATGTGACATTTCGTTTAATTGTTTTTTAATGTAATGATATTGCAATATCGATATTGTTTCTAAATTTGCACTATGTTATATTCAAATAAACAGTCAAAGAAAAAGTTAAACAAAAAATTTAAATAGTCGTATATGTAAGGCAAAGTTATTTCCTTAACTTTTCATGCCCACTTAAATAGCACAACATAAATTAAATAATAGCAAACTTTTGTCTAGTTGAAATCAGAAACCAATTAACAATTAAGTTTTGTGAAATTGAAGAAAACTAAAAGTATAATATTGATTATTATACATACTTCATCTGTTAACTGAGGGAGACTCTTAAAACCTTGTTTAACATGAATTTCAGTCAGTTCATCCTGAAAAAAAACATTTTTTTAAACTTTTATTTCATACCAATTAGAAAATTTTAGTGCCCACAAATATATATTGACAAAATCTTATAAGCAAATTCTTTGCTGTTTGTGAAGGACACATTCAAACAGATTATAATAAAAACTCAATTTAAATTTTTCAATGGGTTATCAAGTTCTTATTAACTACAATAAGAAACAAAGCTCAAAACTAACAGTGTTGTCTTATTGATCCAGAGCCTCTTAAATTTGACTCACAGCATCAGAAAATAAATATACAGTAATAATACAACCAAGACCAACAATTGATGGCTGTTTTGGTTTTTTAATTTTGGTAACGCATTTCAATATTGAGAAACATTCTTTGTATATATTTCTTTCATTCAAGCTATATTAAATCTTTTATTATGTATATTAACTATTGCAGGGGTCTGTCTAGGTTTTTCTGAGAAGTACCTATTTTGTGAAAATTTAGACACAATTTGTGAAAAATTAAAAATTATATTAAAAAATCAACACAAAAATATGGATTTATCGTTTCTTAAGGGATACAAAAATAAAATTTTAAGAAAAAGTATTTTGTGAAACTATCGTTTTTCCTAAAGTTGAATTTGTGAAGGTTCTGCTAAACAGTAGTAAATTCGGCCTGGACAGACCCCTGTATAGTTAATAAACTATTCTAAAAACATTAACTATTATTTATCAACTATATAATAGCTATATTTATTAACCATATTAAAATCAGAGTCATTTAAAAAGCCAAGTAAAAAGGTGCACAAAACTAATAATATCCTTTAGATAACGGTCTTATGGTTAACCCTGTTAGTAAAACAATCGTTGAAAAATACAAAATATCTAAATACTGTAAGTTCAGACTATTTTACTATTTAATAAGAATTTTGCTAGTGCACCATAGTTGTGTTTATTTACGTTAATGAATTTAGAAAGCTTCAACTGCAATACACAGTACATTATAATTTCAAAGAAGAAAAATTATCTTGATCTATAAAAATTTAACATACTATAAGTACATACAAAGATGTCTCTTTTAAATAAAATTTCGGTAATGCATGACACATTCTCACTGCTTAGCAAAATAACGATGCCAAAGAAATAAATGTGTATAAATTTAAAAACTAACACTTGTTATAAGCACTTCAACACTGTCTTAATAATGTTTACATTAAAAAGAAATTTAGCCGAGGCAATTAAAATTGTAGTTAAATATGACAACTAAAGACATGCAAAATATTAAATTCAGCGAAGCTCAAGAATTATACAGGCACTGAGTTAAGTTCTTTTGCACCTCAGTTTTAAAAGTATACAATTTAGTTTAACAAATATATTCATAATTAATATTAAAATGTAAAAAGCATTATATTTCCAAATTCCAATATGATTTTAAAATAAAAATATACTTCTTTTTGATCAGGCTCCTGTGGATAAACGTCAGGTGGTCCTAATCTTGGCTTTTTAAGAGGCCGCTTTTCAAAAAGCCAAGTAGACACAGACATTATGTCTGCGTTTTTTTAAAAGAAAAACTATTTTACCTGGTTAATTCATTTAAAATTCTATTGTATCGGGACATTTACAATTCAACAACTACAAAAAATGGAAGTAAACAAAACATAAACAAGACAAGACATACTTAAAAAGTTACGGTTAGGATGTTTCTCCAGCAATTGTGACGTAAACAATGTAAATAAGGTAGAATCTCGCCAAAAAAATCATGTTCATTTTCTTGCGCGCGTTAATCCATAGATCTAGCTCGTGCGTTCCAAGGAAGATGCGATTGTTCGGAAATAAATCATTGTCATAAAAATTGGTGCACCTAGAAAGAGTTTTTAAAATGAAAAGAAATTTACGTATGCAAAAAAAGGTTGTGTAAGTAGTATAAGTAAGTAATAAAATGAATCAAAGCAAAATCATCATTTATTGCAGGAAAAATACAAATAAATGAGGATTTTATCATCCTTTAGACCACCTTTGCGCGAGTAAAGAGCGCGAATGCAGGATGCGATACAGTCGCGCATTGAGGCATGCAATCTCTTCTAATATCTGCGGCATCTGATTCCAGAGTTACCTTAAAAGTATCACTAAATCGTCTAAATCCGAAGGTGTCCAACTTGTCATGGCCAGGGGTCCCAAATATGCTCGTTCGTTTGGTGAGGAATCTAAGTATGCAGCAGGCGACTATATTATCGCAACAGTTCTAGAAGCAATGTGTTGTTGTACAACGTAAGCAAGAACAAGACTCCCAGCGTTGTCTCCACTTGGAGTGATGCCGCTCTTGACGGGATTGGACTACAACCGAAAGGAACCAGTCACTTCAGTGATAAATCCATATTTAATTTGAGCAGTTATGACCGTCATGAACGAGTGAGAGGGCTAGATAATGAGCGCATCAGTCCTGCCTACACTGTGTAGAAACAAACCACCTTTACAGCTGATTACAGGAATGCCTCTTCTTCAATACCGCCCTTCTCGGCTATGCTCAATCCCCAGGTTTCTCACTAATTGAGTATATTTGGGCCCACATAGAGCGGCAAATTGGACAGCCTTCGAGATCAGTCGATTAGGTGTTTTTAACAGGAACTGTGGGACCAAATATCGTAAGACATTATAAGGGATTTGTATGTCTCAAGGCGAGGCCGTATCGCATCCTGCGTTCGCCCTAGAGGTGGTGCAAGATGGTACTTAGACTTTCATTCACTTGTATTTTTTCCAGCAATAAATTGGCCACAATTTTGATTATAAGTGATGTTAGGGAGGAGATCAGGAAGTCCTCTCCTAAAATGAATATCTTTCTCACAAGAGCTTATCGGGACCTCTAAGAGAAAAAATAATTATTTTAGCAGTTAGTCATTTCGTCTGGAGTGCGATTTCAGAGGGAAAACAATTTAAAACAAAAACAGTTCTAGCTAGTAGGGAGAAAGATTTTGATAGGTTTTACCTTACAATTTAGTTGTTTAAGCTTCTAGACCAGTGGTTTCCAATTGCCGACCCGCGAAGCCTTTTTTTGTGGCCCACGAACTAAAATATATTGTCATTTTTTTGCGGACAATTTTCGTAAAAAATCTATATGGGTTTAAAATACTTTTCTCGTTAATAAAAACCTAATTTCTTCGTTTCTATGAAATTTATCATACCAACGGTGCAAAAAAAATTTTTTCTCAGGTTTTGCATACAAGAAAATATTTATTCAAATACAAAAATAATCGTGTATGTTGCTCTCTTTTATTTCATTTTTTTGTATTTTGTGAAAATAGTTTAGCATGTGTGTATTAGAAATTTTCTCGAAGAAATTCTCCGATTTAACTTTTTGAAGCCACTCATTTTGGACGAAAATATTTACACACACATTTGCAGGGACCGATCAAGACTAATTCAGGCCCAAGGCCCACCAAATTTTCCGGGCCCCTTACAAAATATTTTTAAAATAAATTACTTAAGGTCCTAAGAATAAAAAAGATTCAACCTATTTAATTTCATGATTCAAGAGAAACATTCTGAGAAATTTTTAAAGTAGACAATTGAAGATTATTTTTCTAAGATAAAGTTTACGCATAAAACAACAAAACAATGTTAAGTCAAAATACAAATAGTTTGGTTGACAATTGAAATAACAATTGAAATTAGTGATTTTTGCTATAAAAGTCACTGATTAGTTGAATTATTTTTTATTGTAAGTTCTAATTTTATTTAGTACTTAAACCAACACAAAGCTAGCCCACCTTTCATTAGATTTAAGAAAAAGTTCAGCATGTATGCTAAGATTTGAAGAAAATTTTAAGTAAAAAAATGCATTTTGTGAGAAAAACTTTTTTCAGTATTTGTTTTTAAACAGTAATATTGAGAACTCTTTACTAATTTTTGAGGCCCCCAGAAATTGTGGGCCCTAGGCCCAGGTTTATTGGGCCTAGGCGATAATCAGGCCCTGCACATTTGTAAACTTTAAAATGTAAATATCTATTCTCTGGTGGTTGCAGCAGACAAACCTCAATTTTGTCATTGAACATTTTGTGTGCTACTATGTAAGTTTTAATACCAATCTTTTTAAAGTTTATGTCTTAACAATTAGATATCTGTTGCACATTAATTGTTTAATACATAGGTGCACATTAAAGTTATTGTAGCCCGAATTTGTTAATATGCAATTAAATATTTTTAAAAATATACTTCTTATTTTAATTTGTAATTCAATACTTATCTTTTGTACAACTTGGTAAAAATCTGAGAGTAATATTTAATGTTCCTTCAAACATAAAAGAGTCCTACATAAAATTTTGATAAAGTTGCGTCCCGCCATTTGATTTGCGTTTTTAATTGTGACCCCCTGACCTCATGTAAGTTGGAAACCCCTGTTCTAGATCCCCTTTTCTTCCCCTCAAACACTGACAAATATTGAAATTATTTGATGACTATTTTGAGTGAAAGTTGGCGTGAATGAGGGAAAATTCCCATATCTGTGTCGAGAAAGCATAAAAGATTAACTGTACGAGAACTTCCCGACTTCTCAACCTTCTCATTCACTTTCAGCCTAAATTGTTACTAATTTCAATCACTTGGGGATGCTAAAACTTGAATGTAAGTAAAAATTTAAGGAATAAAAACTGGAAATCTAGATCAGTTTGGCTAATTCCTTTTTTATAATTAAAATGGAAAAATCCTCCCTTTTGCTACAACTGCCCATTTAACAATAAAAATTAGTCTCTCTCTAGCTCAAACTCCATCGAATAGTAGCCTGAACTCGAAAAAAGCTGCACTAAACCCCAAAAATTAAATTGCTTAGAAGCACTAATCATTGCTGTTTTTTTTTTGTAATTAAAAGTATAAAAAAATAATATAAAATAATTCATTATAACAGTATTCGAATTACTATTATTGTTTTATCCATACACATGACTGAACAAAGACGTTCCGGGACCCAGGGAAAAATTTATTGTGGGCCCCTTCCTCAAAGCTCGAAAAGCTTTATTTGCATATTATGAAAATTTTTTTCAAGCCCTTTATACAGAATTGTAGTTTTTATATAGATATAAATAAATTCTCTGCAATTTTCTTTTCAAAAACAAATTAATAAGCTTCATACAACAAAGTGGTACGAAATTTCCGCATGTAGGATGTGACTTTTTGTTATACATTTCTTCCAGATGCAGTAAAATAATTATACTTTTATTATTGTTGTTCATTTTTTATGTTTTAAGAAGCTTGAAAAATATTTTTCTACATTGGCTTCTTAAATAATTAGAGTACTACGGTAGTTTAGTGTAGTTTAATGCCGATATGCAGAACCGAATTTCCATATAACTTCATTATGGTTTATGAGGAGTTTCCCTTACTCCTTATTTCTCCTTACTAGTTCCCGTTTCCTTCATTCATTATTCGCTATCGCAACACTGGATCACGCCATCTGGTGAGAAGACCGGTTCCATGTCTAGAGCATCCTTCCTTCCTCCTCCTCTGCACAGATGTTTGGGAATGTATTAATACATTCCCTCCTAAATTGTTTCCTCCTTCCATATTATTTTTCGCATTTAGATTATTAAAAATATATTTTAAAATGTCTATGTTTAAATTAAGCACTATGTTTAATGTAGTGCTGAGTTTCATATAGCCAAACATTTTAATCGATTTGAAAATCAAGAAAGAAACTAATGTACTTCTACCTCACATGATAATCGCAGGATAACGGTAAAGGAATGCTTAGTTTGCCATAATTAAAGAGTTCTTCTATGAGCCACCTATAACCCATTTCGATCATCAATAAGAAAACTAAAGAATGATCCATGCAAAGCTGGGAAAGAGGTTAAATAAAAATAGACCAAAGTTGCCTGTATTAGTGAAAATTTAAAAAAAAAATATGATAGGTAACAATTATTAAAATATATAAAAATTATTAAAACAATTAAATATAATTTTTATTAGGCGTATTATCGGAAGACTGGAATGAATGCGGGATAACACAAAGAAGTGTAGCGGACGCTGTTGAAGTGACAAGAAGTGTCAGAAGTGAGAAACAGGGCATGTTTGACGTCGTCCACGTACTACCACAGAAAATTGAAAACCAAATTGATACCAATACCTCCAGCTAACAGCTCGCCGAGACAGAACAGCCAACACCGCTCTATTTCAAAGACAATTTGCACTAGGCGAAGGGTCTCAAGCCGAACAATTCGAAATAGGCTTCACGAAGTTGGCCTGTATGAACGCAGGCCAATGGTATCCATTCCCCTGACAGCCAGACACCGTGATGCCTTAAGTGAACTGTTGAACATCGAGATTGGATGCAAAGTGATTGGAGTCAAGTGCTGTTTACGGACGGATTCAGTTTAGAGTGACACCAGACGTGTTTTGGTATGGTGAAATATTCCACTCGAAATAATCCTATATTCGCAGTAAGGATCACATTACATGCGAGGTGATTTGAAAGTATGAGCTGGAATCAGCGTAGGTGGACAAAATTGTCCTGCGTTTCATTTGGAAAGACAATTAGACGGCTGAAAGGTATGCAGACGAGATCCTGAGACCCCATGTTGTAGCTTACGCTGAAACCATCGGTTATTTCTTTCTTTTAATACAGAATAATGTCAGACCTGATACAGCTCGTTCTATAGAGAACTCTCTTGAAGCAGCAACAATACAGCGTATAGAGTGGCCAGCATGCTCTTCTGGTCTTAATCTGATTGAGCCTGTTTGGGATGTATGTATATGACTGACGAGACAAGATCGAAGCTTTTAGTTACTTTCCAAGAGTTGGAGATCGCATTTCGTTAAGAGTGAAAGAGTATTCCCCGAATTCTCATCTATAACCTCATCGCATTCATACAAAATAGGGCTGCGGCAGTCTTAACAGTTGTGGGGGGGGGGAGTGTGACCACAAACCATAACAGATATCCTCTCCGCACAATCAGTTTTTTGTCATTTACATGTAATCAAATGGTTGCCTTACAATATCATTTCATGTTATACCATACAAAATAATAAAAATTCCCATGCAATTGTTTTTTGCTTTTTTTTTCGTGTACAGAATGCTCTCAATCTCGATGACTCTAAAATCTTGTTATGTCAAAAGAATATTTTTCCCCTTGGCATTATATATCCACCTAATGTCAGCTTAAATTCCAGAGTTTCTTCTCAAAACTTTGTAATGACAAATTTTTTTCGAAATTGAAAATGATTTTTTTTCCCGAAAAATCACAATGAAAGTTTATTATAGACATATTCTTTTCTATTTAATGCATTATTATTTTTGTTTTACTATTAGAAATAAAATTATCATTGTTTTATTTAGACTTATAGGCAAATATTACATACATAATTATTAGTAGTTATTGTTATGTTTTATGACTCTACCTTTCAGAGTAATATTTTAGAAAATATTCTTTTACTTTTCGGAACATATTTTGTTCTTGTTAACTTGTTATCTCGAAAACTCAATATCTCGAAATTTTTTTAGAACTTTGAGATATGGAGAGTATACTGTATTTGTTAAACCTGCATTCTTCATTTTATACCCATGCATGTTTTCATAACCCATTTGCTTGCTCCCCTAAATTTTTTTTCTTTTTAAGCAGTGTATATATTCATAGTATTATAAATCTTTTCTAGTTTGATGATGACATTCCAATTGGTGAGCAATCCGAAGATCTTGTCACAGAAACATAAGACATTATCAAGAAAAGTGTCCTAGAAAAGATTATAAAGCACTGAAGATTAGTTCAAGCGATTATTATTTAGTAGTGATCTGCTTATTTCTCAACAGGGTAATACTCATAAAAAAGTGGTAAATAAACTCAATCCCATGGTAAAAAATAGCTCAGTTATAAAAAATAATTGGAATCAGTGGAAAATGGGATATTTTTTATATACATTTTGTAGAAAGGATTGTATAAGTATCACATATAAAACATTCCAATAAATATGATACTATATTAAAATAATATTTTTTTTAAAAAAATACTAGCCCATAAGAATGCAGATTTTATGATTTAATTCATTTTCTTTTTTACTTTTTTGTTTATTTCCCCTTATCCTTTTTATTTATTTTTTGTTATTCGCCATAATATTACAATAAGTTTAGGATAATGCATGTATAATAGTGACTATTAACATAAAATGTACAAAATAACAATAAAATATAATTTTTTCGAAGTAATATTTATGATAAATTAAACAATTTTGGTAGTATTTAATTCCTGTAATTTTGGATCGGCCATTTTGAAAGTTGAAATTCTGAACCTTATTTTTAATTAACGCCCTAACTGTTATACTGATAATTTTTGTTGTTGTTGTGTCCAATCCTTCAGGATCTAGTAGCAGTTAGATCAAATCCATGAGATCGTGAACTCTAGCGAAGTCAAGAACCAGAAGTGGGTTATCACGGATATCCGCAAGAGCGAGCCTCAAGCAATCGAGGATATGATCGGGGGAGGCCGTCATCAGATGGCACTTGGTGCACGTTGGGAAGACTTTGCGGCCGCAATCATTTGAGGTGCCCACTGATAAGTCTCTTGAGGCGGCCGTTTGAGCCTGTCTGTCAGCCTCCAGATCCAATGCGCATCCTGGTCTTTTCCTACAGAACCAGGGAAAATCTCTTGAAAAGTGAGGTCGGCATCTCAGAGCAGCCTCTTTTTATTCGCTTACAGGGACCTCCCCTATGATTTGAGCATATTGATTATTTGAATGGTCTTCGATAGATGTTCAAGGCTATCCGTGAGAATCCATATATCGCTAGAGTCAGTCCCTCTTCAATAGCTCGCTCCTAAGTACCGATCTGGGTTTCGTCTAGAGAGTCGAACAGAAATATTCTCGATATAAATACAGTGTGATTTGACTCGTCTTTACTGCCATCTGTATATATTAAAGTGGCATCACTCGGGATACAGTTTATAACCTCGAGAGGTATTCAGGGACATCTGAGTTTTTGTTTGTGTGGGACAGAAGTTCAGAGTGGAAGTGAACTCCAGATAGTCCCTCAATCGGGCTGACACAAGGTGTAAGAGATGAGTACTCCACCGATTGGTAAATAATCTTCATTTTATCGGCCAGACCAAATGGGCTATTCCTTTTGAGTCTCTGGTTGTCAGTCTCCATACAAGCATCGCTGATAATTTTTAGAAAATATAATTGAAGTATGAGTTTTGACCACAGCTTTTTTAGAATTCCGACCACTACGCGTCGGAGAGATCGCAAAGCCATCGCGAGAAACTGGAATTCAACCCATCATCCATTTTTAGCCAAAATTGTGGCTAAAAACATACAAAAGTCATTATTGGTTAAAAAAAAAAAAAAAAAGAAGAAAAGGTCCAATCTTTCGGAACACTTATGACTCTTCCATAGAAACCTAAAGTTCCATGTAACACTTTTTTGAGAAGAATCGCTGTTCTAAGAAATCCGGATACGAGGTTACCATACAGATATTTTTTCCTTTAAAATCCATAAGATTAAGTTGAATGACGTGTGCAGGACACCTAATAAGAAATAGCCGAGAGCATTAAGGGGTTTCAATACGACATTCTCCTACAAAAGACCAAGAGAAAGACCCAAAATGAAACGGAAAAGCCATCTGATAATGAAGAACTGGAGATCGGTTTCTAGGAGAAGAGCAGATTGGGAAAAGTTTCTAAAGAAAGGCGCAGGCTCACAAAGGGCTGTCGTGCCAACGCTGCTGCTGTGCTTGATGATTCAGAATTTATTTTCATTACAGATAGATATTTGTTATAAATGTTTAAAAAAAGGAATTTAAGACCTGTTGGGAATTACTTTGTATATTTCGAGCAATAGATTGCAGAAGAACTTTTTATTTCGCGCTTAACTCAAAATGCGCGTTTAATAAAACGAGCAAAACTCAAAATGTGTGTCTAATAAAACGAACAAAGCTTGTTATACTCGTTTGAAGGTGATTTTTCAACGTTTGATGCTTCTTTTCAACGTTAAATGATAAACTCAAAATTTTAACACTCGTTATTCTTGAAAAAGTGCATACCATTTATTTTGAAAATTCTTTTTTTTTAAATATTAAGAATAATCCTAATGTGAAATTTTAAAAACTTATATTAAAAATTGTTGACTTATTACACATTAAAAAAAAATATATATATTAAAAATAGCTGATTCCAAATTTGTTTGGATTCACTAGGCAATCCTTTTAAAATACCCTAATGATAACAGTAGTTTAAAAACAATCGAACAAATTTTTCCATTTCCGTAAACGCGCAACTTTAACTTCTTTTTTCAACGTATGCTTTAAGCTGCATCTAATCTCTTAAACTCAAAATTTGACACTATCTAGCTTTTAAAAAATCAAATTTACAGTTGTTTTCAAAACCAGAATATAGCTCATGATGTTTTGATTAATATGTAAGCGTAATCAATCGATTTAATTATCCAGACATTTTTAGATAAATCTCCTGATAAATATCTATTCTCTGATAAAATAAGTTGGATAGATAACGTTAAATTAAGAACAGCAGAAAAAAATAAAACGCCTCTTTAGCGGTAATAGTTTTGTTTTCATAAGAGAAGAAGATATTTTAAATTCCATAACCTCATGAGCGGAGTTAAGTTTCAATTGACCTGTAGCATTAAGAGGGACGACACCAACTCTTTGGTGTTTTTCAAAGTAAGTGGAAAAATATAAAATTCGTAGTATGTAATATAACATAAAATTCTTACTTACATTTAAACATGAAATAATAATATTATTTTTTTAAAATTTTTTTTATTGAAGCATATTTAACATCCTAATGATAAAACGCAAACATATGTGAAATGTTTTATGCATTACGGCTGCATTGAATTTACATAAAATATAATGAATGGTATGTAATCTTGAATTTATATTTATCTCCTTGCGTTTGATTGTCAACAGTCTTCGTTTAATACAAGGTTTGAAGACACATAAAATGAAGAAGTACCTTAACTCTTTAGTTTTCCACCATGTGGCACTGTAATATGTATTTCATCGTTATTTTATCATAAAGACAGGCACTGTTATAGCTATAGCAGCTGATTCAATATTAGGATAGTGGATACGGATTTTAATAGATTCCCTGCATGATACAGAGCAATGTATATTGAATGCAATTATCTATCATTTTATAAAACAAAAATAAAGTCAAATGGAAATTAAGTGGTCGTTTTCTGTAACAGAAAAAAAGTGTTTGAAATTGTTGGCTTCATTCTTTCACTTAAAATCGTGCTTTTTTGAGCTTACGAAAGATATGACATATGGAGATGTGGATATTAAGGTGAGTTCTCAGCACTTTCAATTTTTACAGAAGTTTGATCTCTTGTTGGTTATGTGTGGAACGAGAAAGTTCATTAAGATTTGATTGCCTTTCCAAGATTTTATTTATTTATTTTTTTTTTTTTATTTTTTTTTTTTACGAGATAGATCTCTTTATTGTCTTATTTATCGTTATTATTGAAACATCACCAAAAGTAAATACGAAAGCATTGGAAGAGCAAATGGTACAGTAATAAAAACAACTTTAACCTTCTTTTCATTGCTCACGCTTTAATATCGTATTGTGGAGTTAATATTATTTAATACATTTAAAAGAAAATTCGTATCGCTTAGCGGATAAAGCGCCCTTTTCTGCTCAACTTTTTGGAGGCAGGTAGTTCTTTTGTTATCTACCTATGTTAAAGATTTTTTCTTTTAAAAGCTCAGAATTGTTATAATAACGAAGAATACGTCGTAATTTCTACCTCCGCAAATTAGAAAATATTCTCCCTTTATAGAATATAAACAAAAAATTGCTCACTGCTGATTGCAATTGCTAAAAATTGCTGAAGCAACTAACAAAGGTTCCAACAATTGTCGTCTGCTTCAGTATTTTGCACCTCATCTCGTGCTACAACTTTTTATTACTTAGACTAGCCTTTATTTTTGATGACTGATACACTCGCTAACCTTACTCATTAATAGAGTGCTAACGTGAAAAATTCACAAACAAATTTCATAGTAAGTGGGTGGTTTTAGTGGTTTTCTTCTTCATAAAACACAGACAGCTATTAGCTTCACCTGCAAACCGTTAAAAAAGTATAAAAAGTATGAAATTTTTACTTGTCTTGAGACATTTTTTTAATTCTGCAGCAAGATGGTCAAAGATTCGATACGGAGAAGACAATCAAGATGAAAGTTCAGACGCCCTATAAATTTGTACTAACATTTAAACCACCACAGACGATAAAGTACGTATAAATTTTAGCTCTTTAAAAATGCTTATTTGCACGATATCAATAGCTAGATCAATTCAGTTGTTTAAACATATTTCATCTCATTTTTCTGTTTGAATACTTATGTTCACACTCAAACAAATTTGTTCAACGTTGAATCATAATATCAGTACCTTGAACCATAATGTGGAGCCAATTTGCTAAAACCAAGTTAGGCATTAAATTGAATTATAATTCCAAAAAGTTTAGACAGAGTATCCTCTAATCAAGTTTAAGAAATATCAGTTCCTTGAACTGTAATGCGGAGGAAATTTGCCTCAACCAAATATGGTGTTAAATTGAACTATATTTCTCTTCAAGTTGAACCAGGGTATAATATAATCAAGTTTAACATATATCGATACTTAGAACCAACCTAATAAAGTGTAAAGTTAAATTACGTTTCCCTTTAAGTTGAATCAGAGTACCCTACCCCGTAAGTAAGTTTAATTTAAATCGGTACTCTAAACCAGAAAGAGGAGTAAATTTGCTACAAGATCCCATTCACACCACGCGAACGAGATGGTGCCTATTAACTGTTTACTTTTGAATGTTTATATTTCCCTCATAAGTTAGGTGATCTCCGAAGCAAGGAAAGAGGATCAACCGGTTCTATATACGTAACAAGCTTTAGCTATGTCACGAAATTAAAATTTGACTAGTTGTCCAATGATCAATGTTTGACTTCAAGTTGAACCAGAACACATCCTGTAATCAAGTTATGGTATCAATGATAACACGTTTAAACTTCACACCATCTTAAGTTTGTAGAAAATTTGAATGATATGGTTCAATTCGGTAGCAAGGTTCAAACTTTCTATCAAGGGAAAAATACTTTATTTCCTAATAGCATTATTACTTTGCATAAACTATGTGTCCAAAATTAATTGTAAAAATTAAATCTCAATGTTGTAATCACATAAAGAGAATTAATCTAACGTAACAACTAGCCATGAAATCGATGCAATTGATCAGCAACATCATGATCTGCAGAACGTGTGTTAAAATATTTTTATTCAAAAATAGCACTTTGAAAATATAAGTTTAAAAGGCAGAATATCTAATAATACTACAATGCATGATGAAATAGTTGCAGAAGAAAAAGAAAGTACTAAAGATTAATTAATACATTACTAGTTTGAAATTTATTAATTGAAAAATGAAAATTCTCTAACAGTAAAATTAAAATGATAAATATTCTTTATTTCAAATATTTTCGTTTAATAACACTAAAAACTTAATTAACACAACAAAAATAAGGGACTAAGCATCGGATAAACTTATTAAAACTCAGTAAATAAAGTTTTAAAACATTTTAAAGTTTGAGAGATTTAAACCTCTATATCTGATATTAAATTTTTTTTTTTTGCATTTCAAACGATGTTTTAAAAACTAAATCTGAATATTGGCGATCAAAATGCGCTGCAGAGGGCGTAGAGTAGAACTCTCTACCTATGGCAACACTTCGCACGCTTTCCCCATTAGCGTGTGGAGAGTCGTAGGAGACGAAAGTACGTTAGTTTCTGTCTTGATTTTCAAATAGATTGAAAAACTTTTAAATTAGGAAACTACACGGGACTGAAAACTACGTTGAACATAGTTCCAAAAGAAAGTGTCGCGGAAATTTTAAAAACATATTTGTGATAATTAAATACGGAAAATATTAAGAAAGGGGAAAATATCAGAGTACATTCCTATACAACTGAGAAGAGGAGGAGAGGGAAGGGTTAAGCTTTGGAACTGGTCTCCACAGATGGCGTATTTTAGCGTTGCAATCGCGAATAGGGAAAGCCTACGAAATGACGCGGGTCCGGTGGACTCGGAAGTTTTGTCTAATTTGAGTATCGTTCCTACAAATTTTCGTAAAAAACCACCCACTAAAGAACGTTAATGTGAATTCTGCGCCATGAAAGAACAATAATAATTGAGAAGAGATCATTCTTCTTAAGGTTATTTTTTTTCTTCTTTCTAGTGATCAAAATATTTTCGCGATTAAGACTGTTGTTGTTGTTGTTGTAGTTCATTTACGTCGCACTAGAGCTGCACAATGGGCTATTGGCGACGGCCTGGGAAGGATCCCTTAGGATGATCCAAAGACATGTCATCACAATTTTGATCCTCTGCAGAGGGGATGGCACCCCCCCTTTGGTAGCCCGACGACCTGCACGCGAAGTCGAGCACTTTACGGTAGAACAGTTTAACGAGGACCAATACCGCAAACCCTCGGTCCCTACGCAGACTGATCCAAGTGGTCACCCACCCGCACACTGACCGCAGCCAGTGATGCTTGACTTCGGTGATCTGCTGGGAACCATGTCTTAACGATCAGTCCACTGCGGGACCGATTAAGACTGATTCATAAAAAGAAATTCATTTAGAAACATTATTTAATTTGATTTTTTTTCATGGGAGTAGGGTTTTTATAATTTTGTCTACTACAAAGAATTGGACATAAACTTGAACTTTTGTGCTTATAACTAAGTTTATAAATTCAGTGTTAATTAACTCGTTGAAAAATGATCAAATGAACATAAAAAAAAACTCCCCAGAGTTGGCCTCTCTTTTTGACCCCACTCTAACCTTAACTATTATCCGAATAATAATAACAATTGGTTACTTTGTTTTTCGTATTTTCTGGAGTTAAAAGCAGATGCACACTCAAATCATGATTTGGAAAATTACTTCCCACCGACATTTAAAAATGAATGAAGTTGGTGGAAAAAGTACTCCTTATAAAAAAGTTAACTTAATTTTGTCTGCATTTTTGTTTTGTTTATCTTATCTGCAAGGCTGACATAAATCTGTCTTCTATTTCTGATACTGGGGAAACTTGCAAGCTAATGGAACACGCATTTGTATCATGAATGATGATCGTCTGAATCTTTCTCATAGGTCAGCTTCGTTGAAGGGTGAAGATCTGGAGATGACGGGGGAGGAGTCGACATCGCTGCACTCACGGTACTCTCTGAAGTGGGTGAGCACAAACATTCCTGTCACCAAGAAGAATCGTCGTCTCAACTTTACTCTCATCATGGAAGTGAGTGCCTTCTTTTATTTTACTTTATAACCGTTGTTGAACAGCCGATCCAATTTTCGGATTTAAGACAACTAATGTTCTCTTCTGTCGACAAGTAATTTCGAACCTTTCCAGAAGACAAGGAACCTTCCGAATGAGTACCCCCAGAGGTATGATTTGCTATGGAAACACGGAGTACTTTGTGACTCGACAGATTTACCGTGCATCAGTCACCATTTACTACACGGGGAGTCATCGACAGGCGAGGATTGAACATGGGCCCTGTGTTATTTTGGCTTCAAAACTCAGTGCTGTTATGAATTTCACAAGATCTTTATTCCTCGCACCGATCACAGTGCAGTCACGTAAAATATGATCAGTGGTAGAATCTCTAAGCGTGAGAGGCCCTTACAACGCAAATGTGGGTTAGCCCCATTAAAAAAACTATTTTTTCCAGGAGTTCTTTTGTCTTCTGGGTTGGGGTCAAAATTGCAAAGCTGCAGAACCCTAAAATAGATCGTCGGTCCAACAGCAGTTATGAAATAAAAGATTGGTTAACCTAGATACGCTGTAGTATAAAATGCTTAAATTTCTTATTCTTTTGAAGCGGAATCCAACTATTGATAACTATTAATTTTATAAACTTATTTTGGCTTCAAAACTCAGCGCTGTTATGAATTTATTCCTCGCACCGATCACAGTGCAGTCACGATCAGTGGTAGAATCTCCTTGCTCTAAGCGTGGGTTAGCCCCATTAAAAAAAAAGGAGTTCTTTTGTCTTCTGGGTTGGGGTCAAAATTACGAGGCTACAGAACATTAAAATATATCCAACAGCAGTTATGAAATAAAAGATTGGTTAACCTAGATACGCTGTAGTATAAAATGCTTGAATTTCTTATTCTTTTGAAGCGGAATCCAACTATTGATAACTATTAATATTATAAACATCATTATTTTCTTACCATCCAGGCTATCCCAGCCCTTTTTATTGAGTTATTTTGGCTTCAAAACTCAGCGCTGTTATGAATTTATTCCTCGCACCGATCACAGTGCAGTCTTGATCAGTGGTAGAATCTCCTTGCTCTAAGCTCTGGGTTAGCCCCATTAAAAAAAGGAGTTCTTTTGTCTTCTGGGTTGGGGTCAAAATTACGAGGCTGCAGAACATTAAAATAGATCCAACAGCAGTTATGAAATAAAAGATTGGTTAACCTAGATACGCTGTAGTATAAAATGCTTGAATTTCTTATTCTTTTGAAGCGGAATCCAACTATTGATAACTATTAATATTATAAACATCATTATTTTCTTACCATCCAGGCTATCCCAGCCCTTTTTATTGAGTTATTTTGGCTTCAAAACTCAGCGCTGTTATGAATTTATTCCTCGCACCGATCGCAGTGCAGTCACGATCAGTGGTAGAATCTCCTTGCTCTAAGCGTGGGTTAGCCCCATTAAAAAAAAGGAGTTCTTTTGTCTTCTGGGTTGGGGTCAAAATTACGAGGCTGCAGAACATTAAAATAGATCCAACAGCAGTTATGAAATAAAAGATTGGTTAACCTAGATACGCTGTAGTATAAAATGCTTGAATTTCTTATTCTTTTGAAGCGGAATCCAACTATTGATAACTATTAATATTATAAACATCATTATTTTCTTACCATCCAGGCTATCCCAGCCCTTTTTATTGAGTTATTTTGGCTTCAAAACTCAGCGCTGTTATGAATTTATTCCTCGCACCGATCGCAGTGCAGTCACGATCAGTGGTAGAATCTCCTTGCTCTAAGCGTGGGTTAGCCCCATTAAAAAAAAGGAGTTCTTTTGTCTTCTGGGTTGGGGTCAAAATTACGAGGCTGCAGAACATTAAAATAGATCCAACAGCAGTTATGAAATAAAAGATTGGTTAACCTAGATACGCTGTAGTATAAAATGCTTGAATTTCTTATTCTTTTGAAGCGGAATCCAACTATTGATAACTATTAATATTATAAACATCATTATTTTCTTACCATCCAGGCTATCCCAGCCCTTTTTATTGAGTTATTTTGGCTTCAAAACTCAGCGCTGTTATGAATTTATTCCTCGCACCGATCGCAGTGCAGTCACGATCAGTGGTAGAATCTCCTTGCTCTAAGCGTGGGTTAGCCCCATTAAAAAAAAGGAGTTCTTTTGTCTTCTGGGTTGGGGTCAAAATTACGAGGCTGCAGAACATTAAAATAGATCCAACAGCAGTTATGAAATAAAAGATTGGTTAACCTAGATACGCTGTAGTATAAAATGCTTGAATTTCTTATTCTTTTGAAGCGGAATCCAACTATTGATAACTATTAATATTATAAACATCATTATTTTCTTACCATCCAGGCTATCCCGGCCCTTTTTATTGAGTTATTTTGGCTTCAAAACTCAGCGCTGTTATGAATTTATTCCTCGCACCGATCACAGTGCAGTCACGATCAGTGGTAGAATCTCCTTGCTCTAAGCTCTGGGTTAGCCCCATTAAAAAAAGGAGTTCTTTTGTCTTCTGGGTTGGGGTCAAAATTACGAGGCTGCAGAACATTAAAATAGATCCAACAGCAGTTATGAAATAAAAGATTGGTTAACCTAGATACGCTGTAGTATAAAATGCTTGAATTTCTTATTCTTTTGAAGCGGAATCCAACTATTGATAACTATTAATATTATAAACATCATTATTTTCTTACCATCCAGGCTATCCCAGCCCTTTTTATTGAGTTATTTTGGCTTCAAAACTCAGCGCTGTTATGAATTTATTCCTCGCACCGATCACAGTGCAGTCACGATCAGTGGTAGAATCTCCTTGCTCTAAGCTCTGGGTTAGCCCCATTAAAAAAAGGAGTTCTTTTGTCTTCTGGGTTGGGGTCAAAATT
Organism: Parasteatoda lunata; assembly: GCA_949128135.1. NCBI lineage: Eukaryota > Metazoa > Arthropoda > Arachnida > Araneae > Theridiidae > Parasteatoda > Parasteatoda lunata. The sequence continues at coordinate 110,740,541 of OX421975.1, forward strand.
ACGAGGCTGCAGAACATTAAAATAGATCCAACAGCAGTTATGAAATAAAAGATTGGTTAACCTAGATACGCTGTAGTATAAAATGCTTGAATTTCTTATTCTTTTGAAGCGGAATCCAACTATTGATAACTATTAATATTATAAACATCATTATTTTCTTACCATCCAGGCTATCCCAGCCCTTTTTATTGAGTTATTTTGGCTTCAAAACTCAGCGCTGTTATGAATTTATTCCTCGCACCGATCGCAGTGCAGTCACGATCAGTGGTAGAATCTCCTTGCTCTAAGCGTGGGTTAGCCCCATTAAAAAAAAGGAGTTCTTTTGTCTTCTGGGTTGGGGTCAAAATTACGAGGCTGCAGAACATTAAAATAGATCCAACAGCAGTTATGAAATAAAAGATTGGTTAACCTAGATACGCTGTAGTATAAAATGCTTGAATTTCTTATTCTTTTGAAGCGGAATCCAACTATTGATAACTATTAATATTATAAACATCATTATTTTCTTACCATCCAGGCTATCCCAGCCCTTTTTATTGAGTTATTTTGGCTTCAAAACTCAGCGCTGTTATGAATTTATTCCTCGCACCGATCACAGTGCAGTCACGATCAGTGGTAGAATCTCCTTGCTCTAAGCGTGGGTTAGCCCCATTAAAAAAAAGGAGTTCTTTTGTCTTCTGGGTTGGGGTCAAAATTACGAGGCTGCAGAACATTAAAATAGATCCAACAGCAGTTATGAAATAAAAGATTGGTTAACCTAGATACGCTGTAGTATAAAATGCTTGAATTTCTTATTCTTTTGAAGCGGAATCCAACTATTGATAACTATTAATAGTATAAACATCATTATTTTCTTACCATCCAGGCTATCCCAGCCCTTTTTATTGAGTTATTTTGGCTTCAAAACTCAGCGCTGTTATGAATTTATTCCTCGCACCGATCACAGTGCAGTCACGATCAGTGGTAGAATCTCCTTGCTCTAAGCGTGGGTTAGCCCCATTAAAAAAAAAGGAGTTCTTTTGTCTTCTGGGTTGGGGTCAAAATTACGAGGCTGCAGAACATTAAAATAGATCCAACAGCAGTTATGAAATAAAAGATTGGTTAACCTAGATACGCTGTAGTATAAAATGCTTGAATTTCTTATTCTTTTGAAGCGGAATCCAACTATTGATAACTATTAATATTATAAACATCATTATTTTCTTACCATCCAGGCTATCCCAGCCCTTTTTATTGAGTTATTTTGGCTTCAAAACTCAGCGCTGTTATGAATTTATTCCTCGCACCGATCACAGTGCAGTCACGATCAGTGGTAGAATCTCCTTGCTCTAAGCGTGGGTTAGCCCCATTAAAAAAAAGGAGTTCTTTTGTCTTCTGGGTTGGGGTCAAAATTACGAGGCTGCAGAACATTAAAATAGATCCAACAGCAGTTATGAAATAAAAGATTGGTTAACCTAGATACGCTGTAGTATAAAATGCTTGAATTTCTTATTCTTTTGAAGCGGAATCCAACTATTGATAACTATTAATATTATAAACATCATTATTTTCTTACCATCCAGGCTATCCCAGCCCTTTTTATTGAGTTATTTTGGCTTCAAAACTCAGCGCTGTTATGAATTTATTCCTCGCACCGATCACAGTGCAGTCACGATCAGTGGTAGAATCTCCTTGCTCTAAGCGTGGGTTAGCCCCATTAAAAAAAAGGAGTTCTTTTGTCTTCTGGGTTGGGGTCAAAATTACGAGGCTGCAGAACATTAAAATAGATCCAACAGCAGTTATGAAATAAAAGATTGGTTAACCTAGATACGCTGTAGTATAAAATGCTTGAATTTCTTATTCTTTTGAAGCGGAATCCAACTATTGATAACTATTAATATTATAAACATCATTATTTTCTTACCATCCAGGCTATCCCAGCCCTTTTTATTGAGTTATTTTGGCTTCAAAACTCAGCGCTGTTATGAATTTATTCCTCGCACCGATCACAGTGCAGTCACGATCAGTGGTAGAATCTCCTTGCTCTAAGCGTGGGTTAGCCCCATTAAAAAAAAGGAGTTCTTTTGTCTTCTGGGTTGGGGTCAAAATTACGAGGCTGCAGAACATTAAAATAGATCCAACAGCAGTTATGAAATAAAAGATTGGTTAACCTAGATACGCTGTAGTATAAAATGCTTGAATTTCTTATTCTTTTGAAGCGGAATCCAACTATTGATAACTATTAATATTATAAACATCATTATTTTCTTACCATCCAGGCTATCCCAGCCCTTTTTATTGAGTTATTTTGGCTTCAAAACTCAGCGCTGTTATGAATTTATTCCTCGCACCGATCACAGTGCAGTCACGATCAGTGGTAGAATCTCCTTGCTCTAAGCGTGGGTTAGCCCCATTAAAAAAAAGGAGTTCTTTTGTCTTCTGGGTTGGGGTCAAAATTACGAGGCTGCAGAACATTAAAATAGATCCAACAGCAGTTATGAAATAAAAGATTGGTTAACCTAGATACGCTGTAGTATAAAATGCTTGAATTTCTTATTCTTTTGAAGCGGAATCCAACTATTGATAACTATTAATATTATAAACATCATTATTTTCTTACCATCCAGGCTATCCCAGCCCTTTTTATTGAGTTATTTTGGCTTCAAAACTCAGCGCTGTTATGAATTTATTCCTCGCACCGATCACAGTGCAGTCACGATCAGTGGTAGAATCTCCTTGCTCTAAGCGTGGGTTAGCCCCATTAAAAAAAAGGAGTTCTTTTGTCTTCTGGGTTGGGGTCAAAATTACGAGGCTGCAGAACATTAAAATAGATCCAACAGCAGTTATGAAATAAAAGATTGGTTAACCTAGATACGCTGTAGTATAAAATGCTTGAATTTCTTATTCTTTTGAAGCGGAATCCAACTATTGATAACTATTAATATTATAAACATCATTATTTTCTTACCATCCAGGCTATCCCAGCCCTTTTTATTGAGTTATTTTGGCTTCAAAACTCAGCGCTGTTATGAATTTATTCCTCGCACCGATCACAGTGCAGTCACGATCAGTGGTAGAATCTCCTTGCTCTAAGCTCTGGGTTAGCCCCATTAAAAAAAGGAGTTCTTTTGTCTTCTGGGTTGGGGTCAAAAATGCGAGGCTGCAGAACATTAAAAAGGATCCAACAGCAGTTATGAAATAAAAGATTGGTTAACCTAGATACGCTGTAGTATAAAATGCTTGAATTTCTTATTCTTTTGAAGCGGAATCCAACTATTGATAACTATTAATATTATAAACATCATTATTTTCTTACCATCCAGGCTATCCCAGCCCTTTTTATTGAGTTATTTTGGCTTCAAAACTCAGCGCTGTTATGAATTTATTCCTCGCACCGATCACAGTGCAGTCACGATCAGTGGGAGAATCTCCTTGCTCTAAGCGTGGGTTAGCCCCATTAAAAAAAAGGAGTTCTTTTTTCTTCTGGGTTGGGGTCAAAATTACGAGGCTGCAGAACATTAAAATAGATCCAACAGCAGTTATGAAATAAAAGATTGGTTAACCTAGATACGCTGTAGTATAAAATGCTTGAATTTCTTATTCTTTTGAAGCGGAATCCAACTATTGATAACTATTAATATTATAAACATCATTATTTTCTTACCATCCAGGCTATCCCAGCCCTTTTTATTGAGTTATTTTGGCTTCAAAACTCAGCGCTGTTATGAATTTATTCCTCGCACCGATCACAGTGCAGTCACGATCAGTGGTAGAATCTCCTTGCTCTAAGCTCTGGGTTAGCCCCATTAAAAAAAGGAGTTCTTTTGTCTTCTGGGTTGGGGTCAAAAATGCGAGGCTGCAGAACATTAAAAAGGATCCAACAGCAGTTATGAAATAAAAGATTGGTTAACCTAGATACGCTGTAGTATAAAATGCTTGAATTTCTTATTCTTTTGAAGCGGAATCCAACTATTGATAACTATTAATATTATAAACATCATTATTTTCTTACCATCCAGGCTATCCCAGCCCTTTTTATTGAGTTATTTTGGCTTCAAAACTCAGCGCTGTTATGAATTTATTCCTCGCACCGATCACAGTGCAGTCACGATCAGTGGGAGAATCTCCTTGCTCTAAGCGTGGGTTAGCCCCATTAAAAAAAAGGAGTTCTTTTTTCTTCTGGGTTGGGGTCAAAATTACGAGGCTGCAGAACATTAAAATAGATCCAACAGCAGTTATGAAATAAAAGATTGGTTAACCTAGATACGCTGTAGTATAAAATGCTTGAATTTCTTATTCTTTTGAAGCGGAATCCAACTATTGATAACTATTAATATTATAAACATCATTATTTTCTTACCATCCAGGCTATCCCAGCCCTTTTTATTGAGTTATTTTGGCTTCAAAACTCAGCGCTGTTATGAATTTATTCCTCGCACCGATCACAGTGCAGTCACGATCAGTGGTAGAATCTCCTTGCTCTAAGCGTGGGTTAGCCCCATTAAAAAAAAGGAGTTCTTTTGTCTTCTGGGTTGGGGTCAAAATTACGAGGCTGCAGAACATTAAAATAGATCCAACAGCAGTTATGAAATAAAAGATTGGTTAACCTAGATACGCTGTAGTATAAAATGCTTGAATTTCTTATTCTTTTGAAGCGGAATCCAACTATTGATAACTATTAATATTATAAACATCATTATTTTCTTACCATCCAGGCTATCCCAGCCCTTTTTATTGAGTTATTTTGGCTTCAAAACTCAGCGCTGTTATGAATTTATTCCTCGCACCGATCACAGTGCAGTCACGATCAGTGGTAGAATCTCCTTGCTCTAAGCGTGGGTTAGCCCCATTAAAAAAAAGGAGTTCTTTTTTCTTCTGGGTTGGGGTCAAAATTACGAGGCTGCAGAACATTAAAATAGATCCAACAGCAGTTATGAAATAAAAGATTGGTTAACCTAGATACGCTGTAGTATAAAATGCTTGAATTTCTTATTCTTTTGAAGCGGAATCCAACTATTGATAACTATTAATATTATAAACATCATTATTTTCTTACCATCCAGGCTATCCCAGCCCTTTTTATTGAGTTATTTTGGCTTCAAAACTCAGCGCTGTTATGAATTTATTCCTCGCACCGATCACAGTGCAGTCACGATCAGTGGGAGAATCTCCTTGCTCTAAGCGTGGGTTAGCCCCATTAAAAAAAAGGAGTTCTTTTTTCTTCTGGGTTGGGGTCAAAATTACGAGGCTGCAGAACATTAAAATAGATCCAACAGCAGTTATGAAATAAAAGATTGGTTAACCTAGATACGCTGTAGTATAAAATGCTTGAATTTCTTATTCTTTTGAAGCGGAATCCAACTATTGATAACTATTAATATTATAAACATCATTATTTTCTTACCATCCAGGCTATCCCAGCCCTTTTTATTGAGTTATTTTGGCTTCAAAACTCAGCGCTGTTATGAATTTATTCCTCGCACCGATCACAGTGCAGTCACGATCAGTGGTAGAATCTCCTTGCTCTAAGCGTGGGTTAGCCCCATTAAAAAAAAGGAGTTCTTTTTTCTTCTGGGTTGGGGTCAAAATTACGAGGCTGCAGAACATTAAAATAGATCCAACAGCAGTTATGAAATAAAAGATTGGTTAACCTAGATACGCTGTAGTATAAAATGCTTGAATTTCTTATTCTTTTGAAGCGGAATCCAACTATTGATAACTATTAATATTATAAACATCATTATTTTCTTACCATCCAGGCTATCCCAGCCCTTTTTATTGAGTTATTTTGGCTTCAAAACTCAGCGCTGTTATGAATTTATTCCTCGCACCGATCACAGTGCAGTCACGATCAGTGGGAGAATCTCCTTGCTCTAAGCGTGGGTTAGCCCCATTAAAAAAAAGGAGTTCTTTTTTCTTCTGGGTTGGGGTCAAAATTACGAGGCTGCAGAACATTAAAATAGATCCAACAGCAGTTATGAAATAAAAGATTGGTTAACCTAGATACGCTGTAGTATAAAATGCTTGAATTTCTTATTCTTTTGAAGCGGAATCCAACTATTGATAACTATTAATATTATAAACATCATTATTTTCTTACCATCCAGGCTATCCCAGCCCTTTTTATTGAGTTATTTTGGCTTCAAAACTCAGCGCTGTTATGAATTTATTCCTCGCACCGATCACAGTGCAGTCACGATCAGTGGTAGAATCTCCTTGCTCTAAGCGTGGGTTAGCCCCATTAAAAAAAAGGAGTTCTTTTGTCTTCTGGGTTGGGGTCAAAATTACGAGGCTGCAGAACATTAAAATAGATCCAACAGCAGTTATGAAATAAAAGATTGGTTAACCTAGATACGCTGTAGTATAAAATGCTTGAATTTCTTATTCTTTTGAAGCGGAATCCAACTATTGATAACTATTAATATTATAAACATCATTATTTTCTTACCATCCAGGCTATCCCAGCCCTTTTTATTGAGTTATTTTGGCTTCAAAACTCAGCGCTGTTATGAATTTATTCCTCGCACCGATCACAGTGCAGTCACGATCAGTGGTAGAATCTCCTTGCTCTAAGCGTGGGTTAGCCCCATTAAAAAAAAGGAGTTCTTTTGTCTTCTGGGTTGGGGTCAAAATTACGAGGCTGCAGAACATTAAAATAGATCCAACAGCAGTTATGAAATAAAAGATTGGTTAACCTAGATACGCTGTAGTATAAAATGCTTGAATTTCTTATTCTTTTGAAGCGGAATCCAACTATTGATAACTATTAATATTATAAACATCATTATTTTCTTACCATCCAGGCTATCCCAGCCCTTTTTATTGAGTTATTTTGGCTTCAAAACTCAGCGCTGTTATGAATTTATTCCTCGCACCGATCACAGTGCAGTCACGATCAGTGGTAGAATCTCCTTGCTCTAAGCGTGGGTTAGCCCCATTAAAAAAAAGGAGTTCTTTTGTCTTCTGGGTTGGGGTCAAAATTACGAGGCTGCAGAACATTAAAATAGATCCAACAGCAGTTATGAAATAAAAGATTGGTTAACCTAGATACGCTGTAGTATAAAATGCTTGAATTTCTTATTCTTTTGAAGCGGAATCCAACTATTGATAACTATTAATATTATAAACATCATTATTTTCTTACCATCCAGGCTATCCCAGCCCTTTTTATTGAGTTATTTTGGCTTCAGAACTCAGCGCTGTTATGAATTTATTCCTCGCACCGATCACAGTGCAGTCACGATCAGTGGGAGAATCTCCTTGCTCTAAGCGTGGGTTAGCCCCATTAAAAAAAAGGAGTTCTTTTTTCTTCTGGGTTGGGGTCAAAATTACGAGGCTGCAGAACATTAAAATAGATCCAACAGCAGTTATGAAATAAAAGATTGGTTAACCTAGATACGCTGTAGTATAAAATGCTTGAATTTCTTATTCTTTTGAAGCGGAATCCAACTATTGATAACTATTAATATTATAAACATCATTATTTTCTTACCATCCAGGCTATCCCAGCCCTTTTTATTGAGTTATTTTGGCTTCAGAACTCAGCGCTGTTATGAATTTATTCCTCGCACCGATCACAGTGCAGTCACGATCAGTGGGAGAATCTCCTTGCTCTAAGCGTGGGTTAGCCCCATTAAAAAAAAGGAGTTCTTTTTTCTTCTGGGTTGGGGTCAAAATTACGAGGCTGCAGAACATTAAAATAGATCCAACAGCAGTTATGAAATAAAAGATTGGTTAACCTAGATACGCTGTAGTATAAAATGCTTGAATTTCTTATTCTTTTGAAGCGGAATCCAACTATTGATAACTATTAATATTATAAACATCATTATTTTCTTACCATCCAGGCTATCCCAGCCCTTTTTATTGAGTTATTTTGGCTTCAGAACTCAGCGCTGTTATGAATTTATTCCTCGCACCGATCACAGTGCAGTCACGATCAGTGGGAGAATCTCCTTGCTCTAAGCGTGGGTTAGCCCCATTAAAAAAAAGGAGTTCTTTTTTCTTCTGGGTTGCGGTCAAAATTACGAGGCTGCAGAACATTAAAATAGATCCAACAGCAGTTATGAAATAAAAGATTGGTTAACCTAGATACGCTGTAGTATAAAATGCTTGAATTTCTTATTCTTTTGAAGCGGAATCCAACTATTGATAACTATTAATATTATAAACATCATTATTTTCTTACCATCCAGGCTATCCCAGCCCTTTTTATTGAGTTATTTTGGCTTCAAAACTCAGCGCTGTTATGAATTTATTCCTCGCACCGATCACAGTGCAGTCACGATCAGTGGTAGAATCTCCTTGCTCTAAGCGTGGGTTAGCCCCATTAAAAAAAAGGAGTTCTTTTGTCTTCTGGGTTGGGGTCAAAATTACGAGGCTGCAGAACATTAAAATAGATCCAACAGCAGTTATGAAATAAAAGATTGGTTAACCTAGATACGCTGTAGTATAAAATGCTTGAATTTCTTATTCTTTTGAAGCGGAATCCAACTATTGATAACTATTAATATTATAAACATCATTATTTTCTTACCATCCAGGCTATCCCAGCCCTTTTTATTGAGTTATTTTGGCTTCAAAACTCAGCGCTGTTATGAATTTATTCCTCGCACCGATCACAGTGCAGTCACGATCAGTGGTAGAATCTCCTTGCTCTAAGCGTGGGTTAGCCCCATTAAAAAAAAGGAGTTCTTTTGTCTTCTGGGTTGGGGTCAAAATTACGAGGCTGCAGAACATTAAAATAGATCCAACAGCAGTTATGAAATAAAAGATTGGTTAACCTAGATACGCTGTAGTATAAAATGCTTGAATTTCTTATTCTTTTGAAGCGGAATCCAACTATTGATAACTATTAATATTATAAACATCATTATTTTCTTACCATCCAGGCTATCCCAGCCCTTTTTATTGAGTTATTTTGGCTTCAAAACTCAGCGCTGTTATGAATTTATTCCTCGCACCGATCACAGTGCAGTCACGATCAGTGGTAGAATCTCCTTGCTCTAAGCGTGGGTTAGCCCCATTAAAAAAAAAGGAGTTCTTTTGTCTTCTGGGTTGGGGTCAAAATTACGAGGCTGCAGAACATTAAAATAGATCCAACAGCAGTTATGAAATAAAAGATTGGTTAACCTAGATACGCTGTAGTATAAAATGCTTGAATTTCTTATTCTTTTGAAGCGGAATCCAACTATTGATAACTATTAATATTATAAACATCATTATTTTCTTACCATCCAGGCTATCCCAGCCCTTTTTATTGAGTTATTTTGGCTTCAAAACTCAGCGCTGTTATGAATTTATTCCTCGCACCGATCACAGTGCAGTCACGATCAGTGGTAGAATCTCCTTGCTCTAAGCGTGGGTTAGCCCCATTAAAAAAGAAGGAGTTCTTTTGTCTTCTGGGTTGGGGTCAAAATTGCGAGGCCGCAGACTTTAAAATGGATCCAACAGCAGTTATGAAATAAAAGATTGGTTAACCTAGAAACGCTGTAGTATAAAATGCTTGAATTTCTTATTCTTTTGAAGCGGAATCCAACTATTGATAACTATTAATATTATAAACATCATTATTTTCTTACCATCCAGGCTATCCCAGCCCTTTTTATTGAGTTATTTTGGCTTCAAAACTCAGCGCTGTTATGAATTTATTCCTCGCACCGATCACAGTGCAGTCACGATCAGTGGTAGAATCTCCTTGCTCTAAGCGTGGGTTAGCCCCATTAAAAAAGAAGGAGTTCTTTTGTCTTCTGGGTTGGGGTCAAAATTGCGAGGCCGCAGACTTTAAAATGGATCCAACAGCAGTTATGAAATAAAAGATTGGTTAACCTAGATACGCTGTAGTATAAAATGCTTGAATTTCTTATTCTTTTGAAGCGGAATCCAACTATTGATAACTATTAATATTATAAACATCATTATTTTCTTACCATCCAGGCTATCCCAGCCCTTTTTATTGAGTTATTTTGGCTTCAAAACTCAGCGCTGTTATGAATTTATTCCTCGCACCGATCACAGTGCAGTCACGATCAGTGGTAGAATCTCCTTGCTCTAAGCGTGGGTTAGCCCCATTAAAAAAGAAGGAGTTCTTTTGTCTTCTGGGTTGGGGTCAAAATTGCGAGGCCGCAGACTTTAAAATGGATCCAACAGCAGTTATGAAATAAAAGATTGGTTAACCTAGAAACGCTGTAGTATAAAATGCTTGAATTTCTTATTCTTTTGAAGCGGAATCCAACTATTGATAACTATTAATATTATAAACATCATTATTTTCTTACCATCCAGGCTATCCCAGCCCTTTTTATTGAGTTATTTTGGCTTCAAAACTCAGCGCTGTTATGAATTTATTCCTCGCACCGATCACAGTGCAGTCACGATCAGTGGTAGAATCTCCTTGCTCTAAGCGTGGGTTAGCCCCATTAAAAAAAAGGAGTTCTTTTGTCTTCTGGGTTGGGGTCAAAATTACGAGGCTGCAGAACATTAAAATAGATCCAACAGCAGTTATGAAATAAAAGATTGGTTAACCTAGATACGCTGTAGTATAAAATGCTTGAATTTCTTATTCTTTTGAAGCGGAATCCAACTATTGATAACTATTAATATTATAAACATCATTATTTTCTTACCATCCAGGCTATCCCAGCCCTTTTTATTGAGTTATTTTGGCTTCAAAACTCAGCGCTGTTATGAATTTATTCCTCGCACCGATCACAGTGCAGTCACGATCAGTGGTAGAATCTCCTTGCTCTAAGCGTGGGTTAGCCCCATTAAAAAAGAAGGAGTTCTTTTGTCTTCTGGGTTGGGGTCAAAATTGCGAGGCCGCAGAACATTAAAATAGATCCAACAGCAGTTATGAAATAAAAGATTGGTTAACCTAGAAACGCTGTAGTATAAAATGCTTGAATTTCTTATTCTTTTGAAGCGGAATCCAACTATTGATAACTATTAATATTATAAACATCATTATTTTCTTACCATCCAGGCTATCCCAGCCCTTTTTATTGAGTTATTTTGGCTTCAAAACTCAGCGCTGTTATGAATTTATTCCTCGCACCGATCACAGTGCAGTCACGATCAGTGGTAGAATCTCCTTGCTCTAAGCGTGGGTTAGCCCCATTAAAAAAGAAGGAGTTCTTTTGTCTTCTGGGTTGGGGTCAAAATTGCGAGGCCGCAGAACATTAAAATGGATCCAACAGCAGTTATGAAATAAAAGATTGGTTAACCTAGAAACGCTGTAGTATAAAATGCTTGAATTTCTTATTCTTTTGAAGCGGAATCCAACTATTGATAACTATTAATATTATAAACATCATTATTTTCTTACCATCCAGGCTATCCCAGCCCTTTTTATTGAGTTATTTTGGCTTCAAAACTCAGCGCTGTTATGAATTTATTCCTCGCACCGATCACAGTGCAGTCACGATCAGTGGTAGAATCTCCTTGCTCTAAGCGTGGGTTAGCCCCATTAAAAAAAAAGGAGTTCTTTTGTCTTCTGGGTTGGGGTCAAAATTACGAGGCTGCAGAACATTAAAATAGATCCAACAGCAGTTATGAAATAAAAGATTGGTTAACCTAGATACGCTGTAGTATAAAATGCTTGAATTTCTTATTCTTTTGAAGCGGAATCCAACTATTGATAACTATTAATATTATAAACATCATTATTTTCTTACCATCCAGGCTATCCCAGCCCTTTTTATTGAGTTATTTTGGCTTCAAAACTCAGCGCTGTTATGAATTTATTCCTCGCACCGATCACAGTGCAGTCACGATCAGTGGTAGAATCTCCTTGCTCTAAGCGTGGGTTAGCCCCATTAAAAAAAAGGAGTTCTTTTGTCTTCTGGGTTGGGGTCAAAATTACGAGGCTGCAGAACATTAAAATAGATCCAACAGCAGTTATGAAATAAAAGATTGGTTAACCTAGATACGCTGTAGTATAAAATGCTTGAATTTCTTATTCTTTTGAAGCGGAATCCAACTATTGATAACTATTAATATTATAAACATCATTATTTTCTTACCATCCAGGCTATCCCAGCCCTTTTTATTGAGTTATTTTGGCTTCAAAACTCAGCGCTGTTATGAATTTATTCCTCGCACCGATCACAGTGCAGTCACGATCAGTGGTAGAATCTCCTTGCTCTAAGCGTGGGTTAGCCCCATTAAAAAAAAGGAGTTCTTTTGTCTTCTGGGTTGGGGTCAAAATTACGAGGCTGCAGAACATTAAAATAGATCCAACAGCAGTTATGAAATAAAAGATTGGTTAACCTAGATACGCTGTAGTATAAAATGCTTGAATTTCTTATTCTTTTGAAGCGGAATCCAACTATTGATAACTATTAATATTATAAACATCATTATTTTCTTACCATCCAGGCTATCCCAGCCCTTTTTATTGAGTTATTTTGGCTTCAAAACTCAGCGCTGTTATGAATTTATTCCTCGCACCGATCACAGTGCAGTCACGATCAGTGGTAGAATCTCCTTGCTCTAAGCGTGGGTTAGCCCCATTAAAAAAAAGGAGTTCTTTTGTCTTCTGGGTTGGGGTCAAAATTACGAGGCTGCAGAACATTAAAATAGATCCAACAGCAGTTATGAAATAAAAGATTGGTTAACCTAGATACGCTGTAGTATAAAATGCTTGAATTTCTTATTCTTTTGAAGCGGAATCCAACTATTGATAACTATTAATATTATAAACATCATTATTTTCTTACCATCCAGGCTATCCCAGCCCTTTTTATTGAGTTATTTTGGCTTCAAAACTCAGCGCTGTTATGAATTTATTCCTCGCACCGATCACAGTGCAGTCACGATCAGTGGTAGAATCTCCTTGCTCTAAGCGTGGGTTAGCCCCATTAAAAAAAAGGAGTTCTTTTGTCTTCTGGGTTGGGGTCAAAATTACGAGGCTGCAGAACATTAAAATAGATCCAACAGCAGTTATGAAATAAAAGATTGGTTAACCTAGATACGCTGTAGTATAAAATGCTTGAATTTCTTATTCTTTTGAAGCGGAATCCAACTATTGATAACTATTAATATTATAAACATCATTATTTTCTTACCATCCAGGCTATCCCAGCCCTTTTTATTGAGTTATTTTGGCTTCAAAACTCAGCGCTGTTATGAATTTATTCCTCGCACCGATCACAGTGCAGTCACGATCAGTGGTAGAATCTCCTTGCTCTAAGCGTGGGTTAGCCCCATTAAAAAAAAAGGAGTTCTTTTGTCTTCTGGGTTGGGGTCAAAATTACGAGGCTGCAGAACATTAAAATAGATCCAACAGCAGTTATGAAATAAAAGATTGGTTAACCTAGATACGCTGTAGTATAAAATGCTTGAATTTCTTATTCTTTTGAAGCGGAATCCAACTATTGATAACTATTAATATTATAAACATCATTATTTTCTTACCATCCAGGCTATCCCAGCCCTTTTTATTGAGTTATTTTGGCTTCAAAACTCAGCGCTGTTATGAATTTATTCCTCGCACCGATCACAGTGCAGTCACGATCAGTGGTAGAATCTCCTTGCTCTAAGCGTGGGTTAGCCCCATTAAAAAAGAAGGAGTTCTTTTGTCTTCTGGGTTGGGGTCAAAATTGCGAGGCCGCAGACTTTAAAATGGATCCAACAGCAGTTATGAAATAAAAGATTGGTTAACCTAGAAACGCTGTAGTATAAAATGCTTGAATTTCTTATTCTTTTGAAGCGGAATCCAACTATTGATAACTATTAATATTATAAACATCATTATTTTCTTACCATCCAGGCTATCCCAGCCCTTTTTATTGAGTTATTTTGGCTTCAAAACTCAGCGCTGTTATGAATTTATTCCTCGCACCGATCACAGTGCAGTCACGATCAGTGGTAGAATCTCCTTGCTCTAAGCGTGGGTTAGCCCCATTAAAAAAGAAGGAGTTCTTTTGTCTTCTGGGTTGGGGTCAAAATTGCGAGGCCGCAGACTTTAAAATGGATCCAACAGCAGTTATGAAATAAAAGATTGGTTAACCTAGATACGCTGTAGTATAAAATGCTTGAATTTCTTATTCTTTTGAAGCGGAATCCAACTATTGATAACTATTAATATTATAAACATCATTATTTTCTTACCATCCAGGCTATCCCAGCCCTTTTTATTGAGTTATTTTGGCTTCAAAACTCAGCGCTGTTATGAATTTATTCCTCGCACCGATCACAGTGCAGTCACGATCAGTGGTAGAATCTCCTTGCTCTAAGCGTGGGTTAGCCCCATTAAAAAAGAAGGAGTTCTTTTGTCTTCTGGGTTGGGGTCAAAATTGCGAGGCCGCAGACTTTAAAATGGATCCAACAGCAGTTATGAAATAAAAGATTGGTTAACCTAGAAACGCTGTAGTATAAAATGCTTGAATTTCTTATTCTTTTGAAGCGGAATCCAACTATTGATAACTATTAATATTATAAACATCATTATTTTCTTACCATCCAGGCTATCCCAGCCCTTTTTATTGAGTTATTTTGGCTTCAAAACTCAGCGCTGTTATGAATTTATTCCTCGCACCGATCACAGTGCAGTCACGATCAGTGGTAGAATCTCCTTGCTCTAAGCGTGGGTTAGCCCCATTAAAAAAAAGGAGTTCTTTTGTCTTCTGGGTTGGGGTCAAAATTACGAGGCTGCAGAACATTAAAATAGATCCAACAGCAGTTATGAAATAAAAGATTGGTTAACCTAGATACGCTGTAGTATAAAATGCTTGAATTTCTTATTCTTTTGAAGCGGAATCCAACTATTGATAACTATTAATATTATAAACATCATTATTTTCTTACCATCCAGGCTATCCCAGCCCTTTTTATTGAGTTATTTTGGCTTCAAAACTCAGCGCTGTTATGAATTTATTCCTCGCACCGATCACAGTGCAGTCACGATCAGTGGTAGAATCTCCTTGCTCTAAGCGTGGGTTAGCCCCATTAAAAAAGAAGGAGTTCTTTTGTCTTCTGGGTTGGGGTCAAAATTGCGAGGCCGCAGAACATTAAAATAGATCCAACAGCAGTTATGAAATAAAAGATTGGTTAACCTAGAAACGCTGTAGTATAAAATGCTTGAATTTCTTATTCTTTTGAAGCGGAATCCAACTATTGATAACTATTAATATTATAAACATCATTATTTTCTTACCATCCAGGCTATCCCAGCCCTTTTTATTGAGTTATTTTGGCTTCAAAACTCAGCGCTGTTATGAATTTATTCCTCGCACCGATCACAGTGCAGTCACGATCAGTGGTAGAATCTCCTTGCTCTAAGCGTGGGTTAGCCCCATTAAAAAAGAAGGAGTTCTTTTGTCTTCTGGGTTGGGGTCAAAATTGCGAGGCCGCAGAACATTAAAATGGATCCAACAGCAGTTATGAAATAAAAGATTGGTTAACCTAGAAACGCTGTAGTATAAAATGCTTGAATTTCTTATTCTTTTGAAGCGGAATCCAACTATTGATAACTATTAATATTATAAACATCATTATTTTCTTACCATCCAGGCTATCCCAGCCCTTTTTATTGAGTTATTTTGGCTTCAAAACTCAGCGCTGTTATGAATTTATTCCTCGCACCGATCACAGTGCAGTCACGATCAGTGGTAGAATCTCCTTGCTCTAAGCGTGGGTTAGCCCCATTAAAAAAAAAGGAGTTCTTTTGTCTTCTGGGTTGGGGTCAAAATTACGAGGCTGCAGAACATTAAAATAGATCCAACAGCAGTTATGAAATAAAAGATTGGTTAACCTAGATACGCTGTAGTATAAAATGCTTGAATTTCTTATTCTTTTGAAGCGGAATCCAACTATTGATAACTATTAATATTATAAACATCATTATTTTCTTACCATCCAGGCTATCCCAGCCCTTTTTATTGAGTTATTTTGGCTTCAAAACTCAGCGCTGTTATGAATTTATTCCTCGCACCGATCACAGTGCAGTCACGATCAGTGGTAGAATCTCCTTGCTCTAAGCGTGGGTTAGCCCCATTAAAAAAGAAGGAGTTCTTTTGTCTTCTGGGTTGGGGTCAAAATTGCGAGGCCGCAGACTTTAAAATGGATCCAACAGCAGTTATGAAATAAAAGATTGGTTAACCTAGAAACGCTGTAGTATAAAATGCTTGAATTTCTTATTCTTTTGAAGCGGAATCCAACTATTGATAACTATTAATATTATAAACATCATTATTTTCTTACCATCCAGGCTATCCCAGCCCTTTTTATTGAGTTATTTTGGCTTCAAAACTCAGCGCTGTTATGAATTTATTCCTCGCACCGATCACAGTGCAGTCACGATCAGTGGTAGAATCTCCTTGCTCTAAGCGTGGGTTAGCCCCATTAAAAAAGAAGGAGTTCTTTTGTCTTCTGGGTTGGGGTCAAAATTGCGAGGCCGCAGACTTTAAAATGGATCCAACAGCAGTTATGAAATAAAAGATTGGTTAACCTAGATACGCTGTAGTATAAAATGCTTGAATTTCTTATTCTTTTGAAGCGGAATCCAACTATTGATAACTATTAATATTATAAACATCATTATTTTCTTACCATCCAGGCTATCCCAGCCCTTTTTATTGAGTTATTTTGGCTTCAAAACTCAGCGCTGTTATGAATTTATTCCTCGCACCGATCACAGTGCAGTCACGATCAGTGGTAGAATCTCCTTGCTCTAAGCGTGGGTTAGCCCCATTAAAAAAGAAGGAGTTCTTTTGTCTTCTGGGTTGGGGTCAAAATTGCGAGGCCGCAGACTTTAAAATGGATCCAACAGCAGTTATGAAATAAAAGATTGGTTAACCTAGATACGCTGTAGTATAAAATGCTTGAATTTCTTATTCTTTTGAAGCGGAATCCAACTATTGATAACTATTAATATTATAAACATCATTATTTTCTTACCATCCAGGCTATCCCAGCCCTTTTTATTGAGTTATTTTGGCTTCAAAACTCAGCGCTGTTATGAATTTATTCCTCGCACCGATCACAGTGCAGTCACGATCAGTGGTAGAATCTCCTTGCTCTAAGCGTGGGTTAGCCCCATTAAAAAAGAAGGAGTTCTTTTGTCTTCTGGGTTGGGGTCAAAATTGCGAGGCCGCAGACTTTAAAATGGATCCAACAGCAGTTATGAAATAAAAGATTGGTTAACCTAGATACGCTGTAGTATAAAATGCTTGAATTTCTTATTCTTTTGAAGCGGAATCCAACTATTGATAACTATTAATATTATAAACATCATTATTTTCTTACCATCCAGGCTATCCCAGCCCTTTTTATTGAGTTATTTTGGCTTCAAAACTCAGCGCTGTTATGAATTTATTCCTCGCACCGATCACAGTGCAGTCACGATCAGTGGTAGAATCTCCTTGCTCTAAGCGTGGGTTAGCCCCATTAAAAAAGAAGGAGTTCTTTTGTCTTCTGGGTTGGGGTCAAAATTGCGAGGCCGCAGACTTTAAAATGGATCCAACAGCAGTTATGAAATAAAAGATTGGTTAACCTAGATACGCTGTAGTATAAAATGCTTGAATTTCTTATTCTTTTGAAGCGGAATCCAACTATTGATAACTATTAATATTATAAACATCATTATTTTCTTACCATCCAGGCTATCCCAGCCCTTTTTATTGAGTTATTTTGGCTTCAAAACTCAGCGCTGTTATGAATTTATTCCTCGCACCGATCACAGTGCAGTCACGATCAGTGGTAGAATCTCCTTGCTCTAAGCGTGGGTTAGCCCCATTAAAAAAGAAGGAGTTCTTTTGTCTTCTGGGTTGGGGTCAAAATTGCGAGGCCGCAGACTTTAAAATGGATCCAACAGCAGTTATGAAATAAAAGATTGGTTAACCTAGATACGCTGTAGTATAAAATGCTTGAATTTCTTATTCTTTTGAAGCGGAATCCAACTATTGATAACTATTAATATTATAAACATCATTATTTTCTTACCATCCAGGCTATCCCAGCCCTTTTTATTGAGTTATTTTGGCTTCAAAACTCAGCGCTGTTATGAATTTATTCCTCGCACCGATCACAGTGCAGTCACGATCAGTGGTAGAATCTCCTTGCTCTAAGCGTGGGTTAGCCCCATTAAAAAAGAAGGAGTTCTTTTGTCTTCTGGGTTGGGGTCAAAATTGCGAGGCCGCAGACTTTAAAATGGATCCAACAGCAGTTATGAAATAAAAGATTGGTTAACCTAGATACGCTGTAGTATAAAATGCTTGAATTTCTTATTCTTTTGAAGCGGAATCCAACTATTGATAACTATTAATATTATAAACATCATTATTTTCTTACCATCCAGGCTATCCCAGCCCTTTTTATTGAGTTATTTTGGCTTCAAAACTCAGCGCTGTTATGAATTTATTCCTCGCACCGATCACAGTGCAGTCACGATCAGTGGTAGAATCTCCTTGCTCTAAGCGTGGGTTAGCCCCATTAAAAAAGAAGGAGTTCTTTTGTCTTCTGGGTTGGGGTCAAAATTGCGAGGCCGCAGACTTTAAAATGGATCCAACAGCAGTTATGAAATAAAAGATTGGTTAACCTAGAAACGCTGTAGTATAAAATGCTTGAATTTCTTATTCTTTTGAAGCGGAATCCAACTATTGATAACTATTAATATTATAAACATCATTATTTTCTTACCATCCAGGCTATCCCAGCCCTTTTTATTGAGTTATTTTGGCTTCAAAACTCAGCGCTGTTATGAATTTATTCCTCGCACCGATCACAGTGCAGTCACGATCAGTGGTAGAATCTCCTTGCTCTAAGCGTGGGTTAGCCCCATTAAAAAAGAAGGAGTTCTTTTGTCTTCTGGGTTGGGGTCAAAATTGCGAGGCCGCAGACTTTAAAATGGATCCAACAGCAGTTATGAAATAAAAGATTGGTTAACCTAGATACGCTGTAGTATAAAATGCTTGAATTTCTTATTCTTTTGAAGCGGAATCCAACTATTGATAACTATTAATATTATAAACATCATTATTTTCTTACCATCCAGGCTATCCCAGCCCTTTTTATTGAGTTATTTTGGCTTCAAAACTCAGCGCTGTTATGAATTTATTCCTCGCACCGATCACAGTGCAGTCACGATCAGTGGTAGAATCTCCTTGCTCTAAGCGTGGGTTAGCCCCATTAAAAAAGAAGGAGTTCTTTTGTCTTCTGGGTTGGGGTCAAAATTGCGAGGCCGCAGACTTTAAAATGGATCCAACAGCAGTTATGAAATAAAAGATTGGTTAACCTAGATACGCTGTAGTATAAAATGCTTGAATTTCTTATTCTTTTGAAGCGGAATCCAACTATTGATAACTATTAATATTATAAACATCATTATTTTCTTACCATCCAGGCTATCCCAGCCCTTTTTATTGAGTTATTTTGGCTTCAAAACTCAGCGCTGTTATGAATTTATTCCTCGCACCGATCACAGTGCAGTCACGATCAGTGGTAGAATCTCCTTGCTCTAAGCGTGGGTTAGCCCCATTAAAAAAGAAGGAGTTCTTTTGTCTTCTGGGTTGGGGTCAAAATTGCGAGGCCGCAGACTTTAAAATGGATCCAACAGCAGTTATGAAATAAAAGATTGGTTAACCTAGATACGCTGTAGTATAAAATGCTTGAATTTCTTATTCTTTTGAAGCGGAATCCAACTATTGATAACTATTAATATTATAAACATCATTATTTTCTTACCATCCAGGCTATCCCAGCCCTTTTTATTGAGTTATTTTGGCTTCAAAACTCAGCGCTGTTATGAATTTATTCCTCGCACCGATCACAGTGCAGTCACGATCAGTGGTAGAATCTCCTTGCTCTAAGCGTGGGTTAGCCCCATTAAAAAAGAAGGAGTTCTTTTGTCTTCTGGGTTGGGGTCAAAATTGCGAGGCCGCAGACTTTAAAATGGATCCAACAGCAGTTATGAAATAAAAGATTGGTTAACCTAGATACGCTGTAGTATAAAATGCTTGAATTTCTTATTCTTTTGAAGCGGAATCCAACTATTGATAACTATTAATATTATAAACATCATTATTTTCTTACCATCCAGGCTATCCCAGCCCTTTTTATTGAGTTATTTTGGCTTCAAAACTCAGCGCTGTTATGAATTTATTCCTCGCACCGATCACAGTGCAGTCACGATCAGTGGTAGAATCTCCTTGCTCTAAGCGTGGGTTAGCCCCATTAAAAAAGAAGGAGTTCTTTTGTCTTCTGGGTTGGGGTCAAAATTGCGAGGCCGCAGACTTTAAAATGGATCCAACAGCAGTTATGAAATAAAAGATTGGTTAACCTAGATACGCTGTAGTATAAAATGCTTGAATTTCTTATTCTTTTGAAGCGGAATCCAACTATTGATAACTATTAATATTATAAACATCATTATTTTCTTACCATCCAGGCTATCCCAGCCCTTTTTATTGAGTTATTTTGGCTTCAAAACTCAGCGCTGTTATGAATTTATTCCTCGCACCGATCACAGTGCAGTCACGATCAGTGGTAGAATCTCCTTGCTCTAAGCGTGGGTTAGCCCCATTAAAAAAGAAGGAGTTCTTTTGTCTTCTGGGTTGGGGTCAAAATTGCGAGGCCGCAGACTTTAAAATGGATCCAACAGCAGTTATGAAATAAAAGATTGGTTAACCTAGATACGCTGTAGTATAAAATGCTTGAATTTCTTATTCTTTTGAAGCGGAATCCAACTATTGATAACTATTAATATTATAAACATCATTATTTTCTTACCATCCAGGCTATCCCAGCCCTTTTTATTGAGTTATTTTGGCTTCAAAACTCAGCGCTGTTATGAATTTATTCCTCGCACCGATCACAGTGCAGTCACGATCAGTGGTAGAATCTCCTTGCTCTAAGCGTGGGTTAGCCCCATTAAAAAAGAAGGAGTTCTTTTGTCTTCTGGGTTGGGGTCAAAATTGCGAGGCCGCAGACTTTAAAATGGATCCAACAGCAGTTATGAAATAAAAGATTGGTTAACCTAGATACGCTGTAGTATAAAATGCTTGAATTTCTTATTCTTTTGAAGCGGAATCCAACTATTGATAACTATTAATATTATAAACATCATTATTTTCTTACCATCCAGGCTATCCCAGCCCTTTTTATTGAGTTATTTTGGCTTCAAAACTCAGCGCTGTTATGAATTTATTCCTCGCACCGATCACAGTGCAGTCACGATCAGTGGTAGAATCTCCTTGCTCTAAGCGTGGGTTAGCCCCATTAAAAAAGAAGGAGTTCTTTTGTCTTCTGGGTTGGGGTCAAAATTGCGAGGCCGCAGACTTTAAAATGGATCCAACAGCAGTTATGAAATAAAAGATTGGTTAACCTAGATACGCTGTAGTATAAAATGCTTGAATTTCTTATTCTTTTGAAGCGGAATCCAACTATTGATAACTATTAATATTATAAACATCATTATTTTCTTACCATCCAGGCTATCCCAGCCCTTTTTATTGAGTTATTTTGGCTTCAAAACTCAGCGCTGTTATGAATTTATTCCTCGCACCGATCACAGTGCAGTCACGATCAGTGGTAGAATCTCCTTGCTCTAAGCGTGGGTTAGCCCCATTAAAAAAGAAGGAGTTCTTTTGTCTTCTGGGTTGGGGTCAAAATTGCGAGGCCGCAGACTTTAAAATGGATCCAACAGCAGTTATGAAATAAAAGATTGGTTAACCTAGATACGCTGTAGTATAAAATGCTTGAATTTCTTATTCTTTTGAAGCGGAATCCAACTATTGATAACTATTAATATTATAAACATCATTATTTTCTTACCATCCAGGCTATCCCAGCCCTTTTTATTGAGTTATTTTGGCTTCAAAACTCAGCGCTGTTATGAATTTATTCCTCGCACCGATCACAGTGCAGTCACGATCAGTGGTAGAATCTCCTTGCTCTAAGCGTGGGTTAGCCCCATTAAAAAAGAAGGAGTTCTTTTGTCTTCTGGGTTGGGGTCAAAATTGCGAGGCCGCAGACTTTAAAATGGATCCAACAGCAGTTATGAAATAAAAGATTGGTTAACCTAGATACGCTGTAGTATAAAATGCTTGAATTTCTTATTCTTTTGAAGCGGAATCCAACTATTGATAACTATTAATATTATAAACATCATTATTTTCTTACCATCCAGGCTATCCCAGCCCTTTTTATTGAGTTATTTTGGCTTCAAAACTCAGCGCTGTTATGAATTTATTCCTCGCACCGATCACAGTGCAGTCACGATCAGTGGTAGAATCTCCTTGCTCTAAGCGTGGGTTAGCCCCATTAAAAAAGAAGGAGTTCTTTTGTCTTCTGGGTTGGGGTCAAAATTGCGAGGCCGCAGACTTTAAAATGGATCCAACAGCAGTTATGAAATAAAAGATTGGTTAACCTAGATACGCTGTAGTATAAAATGCTTGAATTTCTTATTCTTTTGAAGCGGAATCCAACTATTGATAACTATTAATATTATAAACATCATTATTTTCTTACCATCCAGGCTATCCCAGCCCTTTTTATTGAGTTATTTTGGCTTCAAAACTCAGCGCTGTTATGAATTTATTCCTCGCACCGATCACAGTGCAGTCACGATCAGTGGTAGAATCTCCTTGCTCTAAGCGTGGGTTAGCCCCATTAAAAAAGAAGGAGTTCTTTTGTCTTCTGGGTTGGGGTCAAAATTGCGAGGCCGCAGACTTTAAAATGGATCCAACAGCAGTTATGAAATAAAAGATTGGTTAACCTAGATACGCTGTAGTATAAAATGCTTGAATTTCTTATTCTTTTGAAGCGGAATCCAACTATTGATAACTATTAATATTATAAACATCATTATTTTCTTACCATCCAGGCTATCCCAGCCCTTTTTATTGAGTTATTTTGGCTTCAAAACTCAGCGCTGTTATGAATTTATTCCTCGCACCGATCACAGTGCAGTCACGATCAGTGGTAGAATCTCCTTGCTCTAAGCGTGGGTTAGCCCCATTAAAAAAGAAGGAGTTCTTTTGTCTTCTGGGTTGGGGTCAAAATTGCGAGGCCGCAGACTTTAAAATGGATCCAACAGCAGTTATGAAATAAAAGATTGGTTAACCTAGAAACGCTGTAGTATAAAATGCTTGAATTTCTTATTCTTTTGAAGCGGAATCCAACTATTGATAACTATTAATATTATAAACATCATTATTTTCTTACCATCCAGGCTATCCCAGCCCTTTTTATTGAGTTATTTTGGCTTCAAAACTCAGCGCTGTTATGAATTTATTCCTCGCACCGATCACAGTGCAGTCACGATCAGTGGTAGAATCTCCTTGCTCTAAGCGTGGGTTAGCCCCATTAAAAAAGAAGGAGTTCTTTTGTCTTCTGGGTTGGGGTCAAAATTGCGAGGCCGCAGACTTTAAAATGGATCCAACAGCAGTTATGAAATAAAAGATTGGTTAACCTAGATACGCTGTAGTATAAAATGCTTGAATTTCTTATTCTTTTGAAGCGGAATCCAACTATTGATAACTATTAATATTATAAACATCATTATTTTCTTACCATCCAGGCTATCCCAGCCCTTTTTATTGAGTTATTTTGGCTTCAAAACTCAGCGCTGTTATGAATTTATTCCTCGCACCGATCACAGTGCAGTCACGATCAGTGGTAGAATCTCCTTGCTCTAAGCGTGGGTTAGCCCCATTAAAAAAGAAGGAGTTCTTTTGTCTTCTGGGTTGGGGTCAAAATTGCGAGGCCGCAGACTTTAAAATGGATCCAACAGCAGTTATGAAATAAAAGATTGGTTAACCTAGAAACGCTGTAGTATAAAATGCTTGAATTTCTTATTCTTTTGAAGCGGAATCCAACTATTGATAACTATTAATATTATAAACATCATTATTTTCTTACCATCCAGGCTATCCCAGCCCTTTTTATTGAGTTATTTTGGCTTCAAAACTCAGCGCTGTTATGAATTTATTCCTCGCACCGATCACAGTGCAGTCACGATCAGTGGTAGAATCTCCTTGCTCTAAGCGTGGGTTAGCCCCATTAAAAAAAAGGAGTTCTTTTGTCTTCTGGGTTGGGGTCAAAATTACGAGGCTGCAGAACATTAAAATAGATCCAACAGCAGTTATGAAATAAAAGATTGGTTAACCTAGATACGCTGTAGTATAAAATGCTTGAATTTCTTATTCTTTTGAAGCGGAATCCAACTATTGATAACTATTAATATTATAAACATCATTATTTTCTTACCATCCAGGCTATCCCAGCCCTTTTTATTGAGTTATTTTGGCTTCAAAACTCAGCGCTGTTATGAATTTATTCCTCGCACCGATCACAGTGCAGTCACGATCAGTGGTAGAATCTCCTTGCTCTAAGCGTGGGTTAGCCCCATTAAAAAAGAAGGAGTTCTTTTGTCTTCTGGGTTGGGGTCAAAATTGCGAGGCCGCAGACTTTAAAATGGATCCAACAGCAGTTATGAAATAAAAGATTGGTTAACCTAGAAACGCTGTAGTATAAAATGCTTGAATTTCTTATTCTTTTGAAGCGGAATCCAACTATTGATAACTATTAATATTATAAACATCATTATTTTCTTACCATCCAGGCTATCCCAGCCCTTTTTATTGAGTTATTTTGGCTTCAAAACTCAGCGCTGTTATGAATTTATTCCTCGCACCGATCACAGTGCAGTCACGATCAGTGGTAGAATCTCCTTGCTCTAAGCGTGGGTTAGCCCCATTAAAAAAAAGGAGTTCTTTTGTCTTCTGGGTTGGGGTCAAAATTACGAGGCTGCAGAACATTAAAATAGATCCAACAGCAGTTATGAAATAAAAGATTGGTTAACCTAGAAACGCTGTAGTATAAAATGCTTGAATTTCTTATTCTTTTGAAGCGGAATCCAACTATTGATAACTATTAATATTATAAACATCATTATTTTCTTACCATCCAGGCTATCCCAGCCCTTTTTATTGAGTTATTTTGGCTTCAAAACTCAGCGCTGTTATGAATTTATTCCTCGCACCGATCACAGTGCAGTCACGATCAGTGGTAGAATCTCCTTGCTCTAAGCGTGGGTTAGCCCCATTAAAAAAAAGGAGTTCTTTTGTCTTCTGGGTTGGGGTCAAAATTACGAGGCTGCAGAACATTAAAATAGATCCAACAGCAGTTATGAAATAAAAGATTGGTTAACCTAGAAACGCTGTAGTATAAAATGCTTGAATTTCTTATTCTTTTGAAGCGGAATCCAACTATTGATAACTATTAATATTATAAACATCATTATTTTCTTACCATCCAGGCTATCCCAGCCCTTTTTATTGAGTTATTTTGGCTTCAAAACTCAGCGCTGTTATGAATTTATTCCTCGCACCGATCACAGTGCAGTCACGATCAGTGGTAGAATCTCCTTGCTCTAAGCGTGGGTTAGCCCCATTAAAAAAGAAGGAGTTCTTTTGTCTTCTGGGTTGGGGTCAAAATTGCGAGGCCGCAGACTTTAAAATGGATCCAACAGCAGTTATGAAATAAAAGATTGGTTAACCTAGAAACGCTGTAGTATAAAATGCTTGAATTTCTTATTCTTTTGAAGCGGAATCCAACTATTGATAACTATTAATATTATAAACATCATTATTTTCTTACCATCCAGGCTATCCCAGCCCTTTTTATTGAGTTATTTTGGCTTCAAAACTCAGCGCTGTTATGAATTTATTCCTCGCACCGATCACAGTGCAGTCTTGATCAGTGGTAGAATCTCCTTGCTCTAAGCGTGGGTTAGCCCCATTAAAAAAGAAGGAGTTCTTTTGTCTTCTGGGTTGGGGTCAAAATTGCGAGGCTGCAGAACATTAAAATTGATCCAACAGCAGTTATGAAATAAAAGATTGGTTAACCTAGATACGCTGTAGTATAAAATGCTTGAATTTCTTATTCTTTTGAAGCGGAATCCAACTATTGATAACTATTAATATTATAAACATCATTATTTTTTTTCGAACAGTTCATTGCATTTCCAATCACAATGATTGTAAAGACAAAAAATTTGAATAAAATTTTAAAACTCCATTTATTAATAAAAGAAAATGCATACTGTATAAATGTAATAAATATTATTTAAAATAATTTTTACAAATATTTTATAATTTTTCTTTAAAATTAAATTTAAAAAAATGTTAAGATATTTTATAATTGAAAAAAATATTAGCTCCACAAGTTATTTTTATATGAGTAGTCACTTATTCGATGAAGTTTTAACGGACTTATATTTAAAATAATAAAAAGGGTGTTTTAGAGATAACGAATAATATTAAATAAAGGAAAAATATTAAATAAAGACAGTAGTAATAATAATAATATTTATAAAAGTACTCATTTTTCTCAATTTTACAACAACAAAAAATAAATAAATAAAAAATCGACAATAAAAACTGTAAAATAAATACATCAGGTGAAAAAATCTTAAAAAATAATAGCAATGGGAAAGCCAAATAAGAAACATTTATAGTTAAATTTCTTTATTTTAAGGGAATGTTCATCGATATTATTTCAAATTAAGTTACACTTCTAAACGTGATCAACATATTTTTAATTCTTCCATAGGCTTTGTTTAGCCTTTGAAGAGACCGAGGGTGTGCGGTATTGGACCGCCTTTAACTGTCTGGCCGTGAATCGCTCGATTTCATGTGCAGGTCGTCGGACTACCAAGCGGAAGAGCAGTCCCTCTGCAGAGGATTAAAATTGTGATGGTATATTTATGGATCATCCTCAAAGGTGTTTCCCAGATCGTTGCCAATTACTCATTGTGCGACGTAAATAAAGTACCAGTACTACTATTTAACAGCCACGGTAGGAACTTTACTTAATTTTGACCCCTGTCACGGACAGTGCCCCTCCCCAACATTCTACACCACAAACAATGTCAGTCACGGGAGATTTAGCATGAGCTTTATTGCTGCTATACAACCCTTTTATTTTTTAGCCGACTACCAGGATTGAACTCACAACCTCCAGTTCTCCGCAAGGGAAGCCATAACAAATAGAAGTTCTTTCTTTTATACTAAATTAAAGTACCTTTTAGGTAAGGTAAAAGATACTTTTCATTGTAAAGTAGGATAACGACGGCACAAGTGAGCTCGACACATTTCAATTTTACCCTACTAGTAAATTATTTACGTCGCATAAATGGGCTATTGTCGACTCTCTGGGAAGCATCTCTGAGGATGATCTAAAGACACACCATCACAATTTTGATTATCTGCAGAGGTGATAGCTTGCTTTGGTAGCCCGATCTGCCTGCCAAGTCGAACACTTTACGGTTGGACGATACAGCGCTCCCTTCTCAGGCCGATTAAATCCACCCGTTCACTGACCGCTGTCGTCAGTGATGCTTGACTTGACTGATGCTGTTAGTGATGTTTTACTAGGAACCGTGTCTAACGATCATGGCTGTTAAAAGACAGAGCCTTGAAATGAGCAAAATGCTTTGCCATGAGTTATCAAAGAACCTGTTATTTAAATTAAGGTAAATGTTAATTATATTAAGAAACTCATGTTAAATTCATGGTGTGAAAAAGAACTGTCTTGCTTTTGCACTAAAAACTAATGAACAAAACAGGGCTGATTGTCATAACACAACGAATAAATATTGAATATGTTTTCAGGTACAAAACATGGGAGTC
Organism: Parasteatoda lunata; assembly: GCA_949128135.1. NCBI lineage: Eukaryota > Metazoa > Arthropoda > Arachnida > Araneae > Theridiidae > Parasteatoda > Parasteatoda lunata. The sequence continues at coordinate 110,768,149 of OX421975.1, forward strand.
ATACAATTACCGTTTCAGTTCAAATTTTACCAAGCTGAAGACACAACTCACTCAACATGGGGTAGGAGTCTCAATTACATTGACTACGACTGTGTCTACAAGGACGGACAATCATTTATAGAAATCACAAAAGAAATCTTTCGATGACTCAAGAAATGACCCAAAGCCTCAACCATATTGAAAACAGTTATTCTAAATATGTGCAGAAAAAAACTCAAAATGCAAAAACATCCGGATCATCTTTTCTCAATAATAAAAAATTAAAAAGTGCTCCAGTATAATCCTATTTTATAACTACTTCTACTTTGAAATCTACATAAAATTTTGAATAAAAAAAGAACATGAAATTGAAATAATATATCTGCAGTACTAAAATGTATTACAACAAAAGGCACTTTTCTATCAAATAAAATTGAATGCAATTTAATTTCGTAAATTAAACTTATGGTGTTCTTTTTCTTTAATGTCATACATTATATTATGTCCATTTTTTTCTCCCTTTGTAATCTTAAGACTGTTTTTCGATCAATGGCTTTTTCGTCATATGATGCAGAGGTGTCAACATTCCAAATTATACGGTCGAATTTCGTTAAAGCGAAATTGGCGTGACTATCAGAGTTATTTCATGTTAACAGGATTTCATCTTATCCGATACATCATGAAAACAATTTATTACATACTATTAATACATATTATGTCCTAGGGGCCGGTATAGCCTGGTTATTAGAGAGGTGGACTCGTGTTTGTAAGAAAGGGAGTTCGAATGCAGCCGACCGAAGAATTAAATAGTGACTGGTGTACGTTAAATCTATTGGGGCCAAAAGTGTCCTCCAAGTTCCCATAACAAATCAATACCTCTGGGGGTACTGATCCAGGAGCTCCTTTGTCTTCTGGATTGGGATCAAAATTACAAGGATACAGAGTTAAACCTTAGTAATCGTAAACCCAGAATTGGGTCGACTGTTCAACGACGGTTATATAATAAAATATTAAGTACTACATTAATGCTTGTAAACAATACTATTATGTACCAAACAAATTAAAATAAGCTTAAATTTTATAACTACTTTATTCATTTGCTCATCATCTAACTATGAGAAAAATAAAAATAGCATTCCTCAAAATGAATAATTGGCACTTTATTCACATGCTTATTATCTGCTTCTACTTTCCTTTCATATGTTAAGCGATAATATTTCATGCTTAACATGTAAAATACAATAATAATTGACATGTGTTTCATGTAAAGCGATATTTCACGTTAAGCGATTTCGCATTAAGGAGGATGTTCGTACTGTATTAGTAATCAGAAGTACAATAACACAGAAATATATACAATTAGTAGTTGTCTGCGCGCTTTGATTTCAATTTTAACAATTTTCAAGAGAGATATTATCAAAGTTCTATATTTATTGAATTTTATTAAAACACCTTAATAAGAGTTGGGGGGGGGGGAAGTATAAATATTTAAATTATTTCCATTTCTGTTGTGAGATAAGATTGCTCCATTACGTGCTGTTCTACTTACTATCTTCGCATAATATATGTACTATCTTCGCGTGTATAGCCCCATTATCTATAATTGCCATGACAGTACCAATTATGTTTAAAATTTCTACAGCCATTTTAGAAGAAATAAATCTAAACAGTTACTTCATAACTAAGTTTTCATTTTTATAAAAATACATAATTAGTTTAAATAAATACTAAACATATAACTAACTATTCGACACTATATTTAAACTATCACTTAGAACAACCTAGTAAATTTAATATAACTCATTACTTAATACATAACACTACTTAAATCATTACTTAAGAAAACTTAATAAGATGAATATAATAACTAATAACTTAATGTATAACTTATTATTTAGCAGTACTTAAATTATTACTTAAGACAACCTAATAAAATAAATTATCATAGATGACTATAGTGTTGCCAATTTAGATAGAGAAATACCCACGTTTTTGATGCCATATAAGAGAAATAAATATATAGATTAGCATTTACAGAATTCAAATAAGAGCAATTTTAAGGTATACAGGGTGTCCCAAAATTCTTGGTAGATTAGGGGTGACAGAACACAACTAGACAAGCACAAATCACGATAAGATACATGGTTCGAACGAAAATCATATCATGCTAGAGAACGCCTCCCAGCAAGCATCATAAAAAGGCTGTTCACAAAAAGTGTCTTCGTTCACTCTGTGGGTCACCAATGAAATAGACCACAAAAAAAAAAACATTTTTTTAGTAAGTAAGCTCTTTTCAGTGAGATAATCGTTGGTAACATACTAAAACCACAAATCTGCCAATCTAACAGAATTGTGCTTTTGGTGTGCCTTTTTATTAGTGTTTTCCTTGGCCAAATAGCTTCCTTAAACTTAACATTTGTTATTATGTATCACATTAATAATGCATAACAGCAATTTAAATTCTCAAAAGCTGAAAATAGCAATTATTTATAAGAGTTAGTCATCCCCACTTAATTGCGTATCGGATAATCGTATAACCCGCTCATACGAATAAAATTTAATTGAACCAAATCATTTTATATTAAACTAATGTTAAATTGCTGCGTTTAAATGGATATTTTTTGTTTCCAGTCCTCGCTTGATTGCATAAAGTAGAGGTACTGAAATAAAAAGTTTATTTTTTAGAAATACCTCACCAGTTAGAATCAAATTTTCAGTTAAGTATACAATAGGTGGTTACCTCAATATGGTTACCTTCCTGTTGCTCTGATCTAATCTTACATTGGAGGGAATGAAGGGGGTTTTACCCCTCTTTACTTAATTCACAGGCACATCATTCAGAATGTAAAAAGGTGATTTGCTTTGCAGTGAAGATTTATGGTCCCCTCCTGGCGTGCTATTAGCTTTGATAAGAAAAAGTTTCAAAAACCTAACACACTAGTGTACAGTGTCTTTTTCTAAAATAAAATAAAATTTGCTTACTCAGGTAAATACAACATGAGCATGAAAAGAAAAAATTTGAAATAATCGAAAGATAGAAGTTTTGGAAGAAATAAATTTCAAAAATCCCAAACTGAAATAGAAAATTAACTTAAATATATTCTGAAATTAAAAATATTCTGAAAGTATTCAAAAGGAATACGCAAGTCATGAAAATCTTAGTAAAAAAAGAAAGGGAAAATCGAATTGTGATAAATTGAGGAATTAAAGGGGTATAAAAACCGTCTTCAAATACAGATTTAATTTTGAAAGGAACAAAATAATATTAAAGTACCAGTAATATTCTTTTTCACTAGCATAGATTTACTTTTATATAACTGTAAATGACATTTATATTTCATAATACCAACACAGGCAATTAAAATTATAATTATTTATTCATCATAAAATTGAGTTTATTTATAAAACAAAACACTATTCTAGATAGCATTAAAAAGTAAAATTTTGCAAAAACTAAGCATTTTAAATTGAATAATGCACTCCGCTTTTAATTGAGTAACCCGCTTAATTGAAGGGTATCGGCTGGAACCAAATTCTTTTAAGCAGGGTTGACTGTAGTACTTATACAATTTAACCCCTAAAAAATTAAACTAATTCATGGTTTAGTAAGCATACATTTAAAAAAAAATGCAATTGCTTAAATAAAGAAAACACTTCTTTTATTAAATAAAACAATGTAGAAATATACTTTAAGATTTTTTTTACAAAGACTAAATATCGAATCATTATTTTTAAAAATAACTACTATACATAACATGAGTTAAATTTTTCGAAAATAAAAGTTTATTGAGTTGCACTTGTGTTCTTAAAAAACTATACATACACATAGCTTATAGAAATGAAAAAGGTTCAGAAGTATTACATCAGATGGGGAGGACTTGGAGAAACTGGCCTGGTATGTAGCAAGCTGTAGGGCAGCAGCAGAAAAAATACATGTTTGAACAACAAGTTAAATTCTTAGGCTGATTATAAAAAATCTTGACTAAAACATAAAAAATACTAAAAGCTTTGTCTAAATCGGTAGGCTCAATTTTTTTAATGCTTCTATTTTTTGCACTATCAAACAGACAAATGGTGTATTTCTTTCAATGCCGTTAACTATTTTGAAGAATAATAATAAACAAAAATAATTAGAGCGATATAAAAAAAATTTCAATGAAATATTATAAACTGTTTATTCTGTACAAAATACACTATTTACATGTAAATATAACAACTATTTGATTATTTCCTTATAATTAATTACAAAAATATTTATATTAACAAAATATTTTCCAGTTTCATATTGTTATCATGTGATCTAATTTTGAGGGCAAACCATGGGCAACTTGTAGTGGATGAGTTGGGTAAACATCAATGGGAAGATCCCAGACCATAGTTTGGACGTCCATGCTGGCCGGACCTTGCCACGTCGACGAGTTGAAAGAATTTTCTGGTTCAGGCATGGAAAATGTCACGTTAGTTGTGACAAACTCAAAATGCAGCTTCCATTTAAGTGACACTAGAAAATGAACAATGTAATAGAAAATTATAAACAATGTTTGACCTTCAATAGGTAGAAAACTAAAAATAGTTCTTTCTTCTTCTTCAAAAAAAAAAAAAACTCATTATTTTAAAATATGTTATTTTTGCAACAAGTTTATGGATAAAAATAAAAATCAAGAAGAAATTTGATCCACGTTTTGTTTCAATGCAAATATTTAAATGTACAATACAGGTAAAGTTTGACTATCTGGAATGTGGGGGAATTGGTAAATTCTGAATACTTGAGCACCAAAAATTTAGAACAGTAAATCCTCCAGTAAAGACAACCTCAATTTATTATCACTTTTAGGAGGCACAGAATTTTTTTATAAACTTTGTATAGAAGAAAACTTTTGGAAGAGACCATTAAAGCCTCCCCCAGCAACTGGGCAAACAAGGAAACATAGAAAAATATCAAAACAAAAAATTTAACCAAAGAAAGAAGTAGATTAAAATTTATTTTAAATATTTGTGTGACTCTTATTTAGAGTTCTTTTTGGACGATACAACCTCATGTTTCAGTCAGAGTGCACTAAAGACGATGCTATCAATGATTTACTTTTAGAGCTGAAAATTAAATTAGACAAAAAAAAAGTTCTTTAAGAAAAAACAAGCATCTCAAAAAAACATACCTTTACTCATTTTTTAAAGCTAACTAATTTTTATGATATAAAATTAAATGCAAACTAAAAAAACGAATTTGTTTATTTATTTAAAATAGTTTTATCATTCATAACTGGCAAATTTGTTTTTACACATAATTATATCAGTTGGGATCATTTTTATAGACACTAAACTTTATTCATTGATTTGTCTTTTCATGACAACAACGAAACTTTCCACACCAAGAAAATGACACTGGCTAAAATTTTAATAATTTGCGAAAAATCATGTACCTTTGATAACAATTTTGAAGTCAATGGGGAGAACGAACCCTATGAGCGACCAATCTCCATCAATGACCATTTTACTGTGGAACAGAAAGTGATTGCTCCTGAGAGGTTTCACTGTACTTATAAAAATTTAACCCATTCAGAATAATCATAACAAAGTAACTATTTGTAATAGTAATCAGAATAAAACCTATAAACATAGAAAGTCAGAGATTTTAAGATATGAGGACTTATTTTACAAAAAGGGAAAAGAGGGTGCATTTATAAGGATGAAAGGGCAACCAGGGAAAGTCGCCCTTTGACTGTGATTATGATTAACTTCGAAGGGAAAAGATATACAAATTCTACTCTAGAGGAGATTATACGACACTATATTCAATAACCTCTCTCTAATAATACCTTATTTAATGGAAAGAAATGCTCTATCTTATTAAAAAAAAATGTTTGCAATTGAAAATTATTAAATTTAATAAAATTGCTGAAGTAGTCCTCTTTCTGAATTAAATGCTAACTTATATTTGAGTGAAATTAAAGAGGGAAAATTTATCGAAAACTAATGGGTATTTTGCTGCGTAATTTTAAATGTTTCAATTCTTCTTTAGGAGGAAAAAAATATACATTCCAGGTTACTTTTCTGATTTGTCAAATTCCAGACAACCAGTCTTTTAATGTTTATTTATGGTATTACTAAGGCAGAATAGATTAAAGTTAATTTCAGAAATTTAATATAGCACAAAAAGTATTAACAAAAAATGGAAGAGAGTTAAGTATTAAATTCAGACAGGAATGACAGTTCATGTGCTCAGTTCTCATGAAAAGATATTTGGATAAGGAGAAAAGAAAAATTCTAACACCTCCACATCTCGCTGTAGGTGGTTCATCGTTTCTTTATAACCGAAATGTTCACATTGCAGTAGGCTTGCATATATTAATTAGTACTCATATATACTCGTTATAAGCATGACTTTGAAGGTTAACTTTTAAAAAATAAATTTTTAACAAAAACGATTGGGCATTTTGTTAACAATATTTTCTACTTTTTTGCCCTATAGCAGGGATGTACAACTTTTTTTGAAAGCGAGCAACAAAATATTTTTTAAAAAAAAGAAAAAAAAGAATATGGGGGCCAACACGAGTACGATAAAACTGTAAGTACAATTACCTACACACGAAGGCTAAAAATTTGTAAGAAATTAAAATTTTTTGCAAGTACTGAACTTGTAAGCATGGATAAAACAAAATGGTTGCAATAAAGTTCAGGCGTGCATTAAAGCATAGTAAAACTTGGTTCTTTTTAAAAAAAATTATCTAATACATTTTCTCCCAAGGCTTAAAAACAAAAAAACTTTTCTTCAGCTTAAATATTTTTTTGTTCCATCCTTTTTTTCAATAATGATATTTTAAAATTGTTCAGGAGCAAAGTTATACTCTGTGTGACAATCTTGGCCTGCGGGCCATGAGTTAAGCATCCTTGCTCTATCGTCTAGAAAAACTCTAATAGAAATTTTAGATTAATAAAAATTTTCTTTTGGGAAACATTTTTGAAATTGCTGAAACTTTAAAACAGAAAACATCGCAAAACTCTTCCTTAAAAGCTATTTATGAATAAAGCTTTAACAATGTTTAATATTTTAGACTCATGTATCTTAATAATTTTTATAAAAATAAATATAAACAAAAAAACCACATTTTCAGCTGAGTTTTTTTTTAATGAAAATTCCTTGTAATTTTAAAGTTTGGTAATGAGAGCTAAAACATATTTTTACGATTTAAAAGGCACCATACAAGATTTAAAATCAAAGTGATAAATTTTACATATAATTTTCAAATTTGTAACAAGCAATTTCGAAAATTTACATGATTTGGCAGTCAGATAATTGCTAAAGGGTTCAGATCAACATATGTTAGTAAACAAATTTTTTCAGTGTAATAAAATCAAAATATCAATCAAGATAACTGATATGTACTTGCAACAATTTAATTTTATGAAGAAGCTAAAACAATTCAATATTCAATCATAATATTTCAGACATCATATTACTTTTAAACTCTGAATAATTTTGAAGGATTGAAGGTGCTCTGTATTATTCATTTATTTATATTTTTTTGGAAAAACTTTTTAAATTGAACCAAGCAAGCATGTCAATGAAGTGAAATTATACAATAATAAAAGTGCATGGTTATTAATATTGTGAATAATTTAAAGAATCGTTTCTTAGCTTGATTGAATTATGAAAAAGTACAGACTGTTTATTTGGAATTAAATGTTCAAATTAATAATTTTTATAATAATTGCATTTTGTTTTATTTAGCCTATTTATTTCCACAACTGTGCTCCAAAATAATGTGTTATTTGCATGAAAAATCCTATAATGAAGTAAGAAATAAAAATTTTTTAGAATGTAAGGAAAATTGATACACATAATTATTTTAGATAATGTAATTCTCATAAAAATAGTTTTTACTTACATGACATTTGTAATACAAAATGTAATAACAAAATCTACATTGTTGCACACATAATTATTTTTATTATGTTTCATTTTGTTTTATTTATTGTACTAATTTTGAAAATTCAGCTCTAAAATAATTTGTTATTTGCATGAAAAATCCTATTATCAACTAAGAAATAATATTTTTTGGAATATAGGGAAAATTGATATACATAACTATTTTAGATAGTGTAATTCTCATAAAAACAGTTACCACCTACTTAAAATAAATTGCAATAACAAAATCTACATCGTGCACACATAATTTTTAATATATTTTTATTTTGGTTTATTTATTTATCATATTTATTTTCACAACTCAGCTTCAAAATGATGTGTTATATGTATGAAAAATTCTATAATCAACTAAGCATAACATTTTTTGAAATGTAGGCAAAATTGATGCACATAATTATTTTAGATAGTGTAATTTTCATGTCTGAAACTATGACTAAAACAAACAGTCTCAATCAACAAATATGAGAACTATAACATACCAATGTCAGTGCTAAAGGCTGGAGTGACGGTCAAAGGTATGGGCAGGATCACCTGAGTTAAATTTAAGTGTAAAGAAAATTCATGATGCTTGTTGTAGGCTACAGTAGTGATGTTTTGCTTTCCCTTGCAATTATCTTGCAATTCTTCTTCACTTACAAGAGTCACTGAAAACTATCATTACAGAAAATATTATTAAATAAACACATACAACCATAGCTGCCAACATCAATAGGAAAAAATCCAGTAGATTTTACCAAATAATATAAATTTCAAGATATTTATTGCATAATGTATTAATATTTTACACATAGGGAATTGTAGGAGTTTTTATAGTCGTAAAAATAGAAAAACTGCAATGTTTTGCAGTTATGATTGACATTAAACGAAATTGAAATTTTATGTATTAAGTTTACTCATAAGATTGAATTGTAATACGCATTTTATTCATCATAGATAGTTTGAAGATTTATTAATTAATTTAAAAATGGAGTTCTGAATAAAAATAAACTGTTCAGTTTAGAACGAAAAAGTTTAAAACCGATTTCAATAAATGAGACCCGCTTCATTATGTATTAGTATGACATATTTAAATATTCAAGCAAGCAAAATTCTGTGCAGAAATGCTATTTCAATAGGGATTTTTCAGAAAAATTACTAAATTTTAGGGAATTTTTTAAAATGTACAAAAGACCAAGAAAAGTTTTCTTAAAGCAGTAGACCTGGAGTAACTGGCAAAATCCAGTAGAGTTTGCAGCTATGCATACAACATAAAGAAAAAGAAATAATCTATCATTTTATTACTTACTTGTACACACTTAACACTCCCCTGAGAAAAGTCAAAGACACCAATTATATCTTCACCCTGTCTGTATGAAGATTTCAGCAAACAAAACCGCACCACTTTCCCATTTTGATTAGTTATGTTGTAATAGCCTAAACAAAATGCAAAAACTTAAATTAATACTATATTATCTGTAATTTTTTTAAAAGCATTAATACATATTTCTTTGGAAAATATCATAATTTAAAAGAAGACTGGTATTTAATTTTAGTCCGTATTCCAGGCAGCAAAATTTCCTAAGCCAATTTTCATAAAACCAAATTTGTCATTGATGCCAACTTGCCACTTAAAAACTATTATAGTAATAAAATGGCTTAAACTAAACTGTTTAAAGCAAAATTTTAAAATGCAAGATTACTGAAGATGAGACACAAAAAAAGTTTATACTATTAAAAATATATAGTACCTTAATAAGAATTTTATACAATGCATTCCATAAAAATATGGAATAAACCTTAATATAGTCTGAAGCCTAAAAATATATGTTTTCAAAAATTAATAATCGTTTTTTTTCCTTCTCCTAATTAGGACATTTTTTATTTAATATTATTTTAAGTTAGTTAAGGATAATGTTATAAAATTTTTGAAAATTAATGCTTCATAACTTAATATCTGCAGTTTTTAGTTTCAAATTATGAACTGTTTGAAACATCTCACACAGCAGCTCTTAAAGAAACTCATTTTTTCAGAGAGATTTCAAAACTCACTAATCAGTGGTCTTTTTTTGTAATTGCAAAAAAATACCATATGTTTAAAACTGATAAAGCTGTTACTATATTTATTAATGTAGTATAAAGTAGCACTTAACATAAAAACACTCCAATTTCTCTTATTCTTAAGTATCTTCATTTCATCTCCCCTGAACAGCTGGTAATCTAATACAATAAGACAAGAACTTAAATGTACTGTTTGTATGTATCTTCCTTAAACTTAGAAAATAGTGATATAAGTTTTAATTTTTAAGAATTACCATGTAGAAATGAAAATTCATTAAATAAATAAAATTAAACAATAAATAAGAAGTTGTCCAGAGTCAAATAACAAGAAACAAAAAACATAAATACTTCACTCATTATTTGTGATCATCACTGTTATTTTTTGCTATACTTTATACTATTATATTTTACAAACCTGAACAGATAAATAAATATAGTGACAGAAATAATGATTTTAAAAACTATAGAATTTTTTCAGAAAAAAACATAAGGCAATTAAAAATATTGCTTTATGCATATTTTCTTAATACAATCATTTAATATTCAAAAACTCTCAATTAATGACTTATCTCAAGTACTAATTTTATCAAAAAAATTACAAAAATTCTACATAATAATAGATCACTAATATCAAGATAAAGTATTAAGTTTTTTTTTTTTATTGGGTTGAAATTTAAATATTTCCTCAGAAATAATATAATTAAATCGCTTTTTAAAGTTATTTTTTCAAGAAACCTTTTTTTCGGCAATGTTCAACTCTTTGTGGCCAGCAGTCTCTTGTAGCTTGAGCTGTTCCAATATTTTTTCATGCATTTACTTTTTATTCTAGTCATGATATGTCTGATTGCTTTCATCAATTATTGATGGGCTGAAATAAAATTGCTTGAAATTTACCAACCAAGAACCTCATTTTATCGACTTTACAGCGGAAGTAGGGGTTGTCAAGGCAACTGTGCACCTCCCTGAAGCTCCACCCATTTTTTCCTGATGATCATTCTTTTTCAGAAAGCTATTGCAGGCAAAAAAAAAGTTTGTTCCAAGTACAGATATTATTCAGGCAACTTAGATTGCAGCAGTGGGGGAGGAGTTCTATGATAATTGAACCCCCCTCCCCCCCCTAAAAAAAAATTACGTTTTTGGAATCTTGTCAGAATTTAAAAAATTGGGAGAAAAAAGCAGATCTTTTGCAGAAGTCTTTCATTCATGATCTATCAATCACTGACTGGGTGCTTGAAACTTTTTCTATCAAGCCAGAAAGTTTATCAGGTTTTGCTTGATGTACATTTTCTTTTTGCTCTGAAGTTTTTTTGGGCTTTGCATTTATCATATGAATCCCTATAAAATATAATCATTTCTTCAGTGATGCAAGCATTTGAAAAATATCTAAAAAGGCAATTTCTCTATAAGGAAATGAGTAAATAAAATATAAAACTGTTTTGCGTTGGCTAAAAACTCCATTTTCAACTTTAGACTAAGAGTTCCTAAGAGCTGTTTGCACTATTTCTAATATCAATAATTTTGAATATTTTGAAAAAAAAAAAAAAAAAATAGGTGAATTTTGATGATATAGGATGTTTTTTAAGGTTTTAAAAAATATATAGGAAATATAAGTTATATAGTAGGATTTTGACTGTTAGGATAATTTTGACCTTTTTTTATAAATACACACAAAAAAAAAAAAAAAAAAATTAAAAGAAAGTGTAATGTATAATCAGAGTTTGCACAGTAGTTTTAATCACTTTCTTGCAGTTTTCAGCAGTAAATTGAAAAACTATAATTGTAGTTATTCTTTTCTTTCATTAATAAATGATAATTTATTTCTAATCTTTAAAAAAAAATAATAAATATAAAAAAAAAAACACACACACATTGGTTAGAATAATAGTTCATTGCAAGCTATTTTTTGAAAGAATGCATACTAAATATCTCTGAAGATGATGTGCATTGCTATAAATTCAACTTTCAGAAACTTAGTTGTCTTAACTTCAGTTCTTAAGAAACAGAGTTGCTTTAAATTTGGTCAATAAAAACTAGACCACCTTAAATTATAAAATATAAATGCAACAGTAATATAAAAGGAACAAGTTTATTAAAAGAATTTACTATATTTATCAAGCATATATGTATTACCTATTATAAATTTATAATCAGTAAAAACTTAAATTTCATCTTCCTTTTAACTTTAATAAAATAAAACCTGGGCGGGTTTTTTCAAAGTGGGCCCACTTGGCGAACCCTGCCAAAAACACAATCATCTTAAATTTGGTTCCGAGAAATTAGGTCCCCTTAAATTTGGATTGTTAAGTTGTCTAGATTCAGTTTCCAAAAACTGCAGTACCTTTCATGGGGTCATCTTATATTTGATTTCCAAAATCTTATCTTATTTTTTATTCTCGGGATTCTACATATTTGTATCCCAAAAACTGAGTTACATAATTGAAACATCAGAAATCTGCTCATTTAAAAGTTTCCGAACCGATAATCTTGTGCTGCAAAGAACCAACTGTTCTAGAAATCGTGGATTACTTACTTGGACTCCTGCGAGCCGTAACAGCTTCTAGTAATTGAAGTGTTGAGGAAAGAGTTGGTTGTTTTCTTTGACTCTGAAGAAAAGGGTTAGATGGTGCCACCTGTAATTCCTCACTTTCAAGAAAGCAATGTGTATCGGGAAGTCCTTGAAAAATGAAAATAGAAATTGCAGGCAACAATTACTTGAAAAATATTTCGTTAGATTAAAAAATTTAACAAATTAAAGAAAAAAAGGAGGATTAATATATTTACAGAACAGTGGTGGTTGTTTTCTTTCTGGAAGAATTCTTTCAAATCAATAAAAAAAATCCTTATATTTTGTTATTAAATTTATTTTCTCAGTAATAAAAAAAAGTACTTATAATAGGGGTGTACAACCTGCGGCCCGCCAACCCTCGATGTGGCCGAAATTTGATTGATGGGGCCGCAATTTGAACAAAATAAAAAAAATCCTTTTTTTTTTTTGAAAAAAAAAGTTGGAAATTTTGAATTTACGCATTTAAGTTTTTGACGCACCTAATCTCAATCAATGTGTTTTTTCCCCGATATTTAACACTACGGATTTAAGTTTCGTTTTGGAAATCCCATTATTTTTAATACATCATTATTACGATAAACAAATTTTGAATTTTAGTTATTACTTTTGACACTCTTCATGTGTGCTGATTTCATCGTAAATCCAATGACTTCTCGGTAATTATTGCTACCCCTTTTCACATAGTTTCTGAAGTCGCGATTTTTGAAAGTTATGAAACGCTTTATTTGTGCAAACTTCATGGAAAATCTAAACGATTTTCGATCCTTTTTTCGGCAGTTATTGCTACGTAATTCCACATGGTTTTAAAAATTTCAACATTTTAGCACTATTATTACGAACTGCAAGTAAAGGATCTCTTATTTAGATAACCATTTTTTGACGTGGTTTATTTGTACCGATTTTATCGCAAATCAAATTATTTTTCAAAGGTTATTTCGGCAATTATTGCTACACATTTCTACAAGGTTTTGAAAGTCGCGCTATTTTTTTATACGCTATTACGACACTATAACTTCGAATCGCGCATTTAAATACATAAAATTTTGACGAGATTTATTTACATTAATTTCACCGTAAATATAAAGGGATTTTGCTAACTTTTTTGGTAGTTATTACTACGCTTTTCCACGTGATTTGAAAAAATGTTGATATTTTTAATACTGTAATTTGACGAGTTTTGAATCTCCCATTAAAATAATTACTTTTTACGTGCTCAATTTGTGCCGATTTTAACATAAATATAAGAGGTTTTTCAAACGTGTTTTTTTTCTTTTCCGTTATTGCTGCATTTTTACTTGTGATTTAGAATATCCTGATATTTTAACTTAATATTACAACTCATGAAATTTCATTCGGTTTTAAAATTTTTTTTGTAACTTAAAAAGTAACTACGTATCTTAGCAAAATAGACTCCTTCCTGAAAAGAATAAAAAGGAAAAAAAGAAAACGAGTTAATCAGATTTAAAAATCATCCATCAAGATTCGTATTGACAAGATTTAAAATCACACATCGTGATTCGTATTATGGTGTTTAAAAATCATACATTGTTACTCTTCTTGCAATTCAAACATCGTACACCGCGATTCATATTCACGTGATTTAAAACCACATATCATGATTCATATTCACACGTTTTATAAATCATACGCTGTGAGTCTTTTTTCACCACACATCTCGATTCGTATTCACTTGATTTGAAAACCGCCCATCGCGTTTTCTATTTATGCAATTTAAAAACCACACATAGCAATTCGTATTCAAGTAATTAAAAAATAACACATTTCTATTTGTATTTACGCGATTTAAAAATCCGGAAAGGAAGAACACCACCTAGACAAATTCCAAAACTGATTAAGTCATTTGCCCTAAGTTTGATACTACCCACAGCAACAGCTTCTATCGAAAGACTGTTTTCTAGAATGAATTTGGTATGTTCAAAATTACAGAGCTGTCTTTAAACAAAAGCATTATATTTTCATTTAATGGCACGAAAAACCTATCACATGATCGAGTATATAAAATTATCACAATATTTAAAAATTTTGCAAATTACAAGATAATGCATTAAAAATTTTTTAAACCATTTTCTACCTACTTGATACATTTTTATATCATTTATGATTATATGCTGGGAAATGATTTGTATATCATTAAATTTGAACTGCAAAAATATGTAATCAAGATAACTTTCTTAAAGTAATGTAAATTTTATTCATTGTTAAAATGTGTATGTGTATTAATTGTAAATACAATGATACCTCGAGATACAAGTTTAATTCGTTCCGTAACCTTGCTCGTAACTCAAAGCAATTTTCATCATTGAAACTAATTGAAATGCCATTAATCTGTTCCAGCCCCAAAAATGCTACCTCCAATTGTTTTTGTTACGTGTTTTTGAATAAGAAAAATGTATTTATAAATGACAAATATTGTATAAAAATATAAAAAAAGAAAATGTAAAGCAAAAAAAAAAAAAAAAAAAAAAAAAAAAACTGGTTTTTTAAAGTGTACATACATATTTGAATTTTGGTCACTTAAATGCAACTTACACACAACTTAAATGATACTGCGTGCTTAATTTTAATCCCTGCTTTTCTCTTCACTGGTCTTTGCTTTTTTAGCCGGATAAAAAAAAATAAAATTGTCCAAGGAGGTTTGTTTCTTCCTCCTTTTCAGAATGCTGCAGAAATGAGTTATGCAAGTGTCATTAAATAACTCTGATATACGTCCAGTTGCAACTTTTTTGGGGTGTTTCTTTTCCACGAACTGTGAAATTCTCTCCCACATTCCCAAGATTTATTTTATCTCACTTGTAGAGATAACCTCCTCTACCTCTGGCTCTTTCTCGAAACCAATTTCTTGTAGAACCTCCGAATGCTGCTGCGACTGTAACTCTTGTAATTCCTCGGCCGTTTGAGAGTGCTCTTCGGCGAGCTCGTTCACGTCTCTCTCACCCATCACCAGGTCCATGGATTTTCCCAGAGACACAATTTCCCCCTCCATTGGCACTTCGGGTTCAAATCCTTCGAAGCTACAGACTCAGGTGACAGCATAATTTTTGGCTACAGACTCACTCAGGCCACAGATTCTTCCATGCAGAGGTCAAAGTTCTCATTGTAACACTCAGCCAGGCCTGATCAATAATTCTGTGGCATATCACGATGTTGAAGTGGTCCTTCCAGTACTCTCGAAGGGTGAGGTTTGTGTTCTCTGCACCTTAAAGCAGCGCCGGAACAGGTGCTTATTGTACAGCTTTTTAAAATTAGAAATCACCTGCTGATCCATGCGCTGCAGGATAGGAGTGGTGTTAGGTGGTAGATAGAGCACATTTAGAAGCTTGAACTCTTCGAGGATATCATGTTCGAGGTTCGATGGGTGAGCAGGAGCATTGTCGAGGACGGGAATGGCTTGCATGGCCATTCCTCGTATCTCAAAACAAAACTTTGCTTGCTCGACAGCTCGTATCTCAAATAACTCGTATGTTAAGGCACTCGTATCTCGGGTACCACTGTAGTAAGTGTAAAGTTAAAAAAATATTCATAATTAAAAGCTGTAAACAAGTATCTTAATAATTTTTTATTATTAAGGAAAATAGTTCCTTCAAAATTAATGCTTTCCTTCTTTTTCTTCCCTCTCTCAGCCCCTGCCACTTATAATTAATGTAAAATAAATGTTTCAAAATTTAAGGATATTCCCAACTAAATGCTAAATCTTATTTTCCACTGAAGGGGTTTTGTTTTAATTTTAATCATTTTTAACCCTATAAACTTTCTTTAAATCAAAATATTTCACGTGCATTTGTTTTAATAATTAGAATTTTTTTTTTAAAATTTAATTCTATGAACAAATTTTTTAATGTTAAAATTTATGTTTAAATGAACTTTAGTATTATGAAATATGATAGGAAAACATGAATTTTCCCATAGTTTTTTAATTATTTCAATTTATTTAAAAAAATTTCTGATAAATTGATTCAGATTTTCGGATTCTGTATTTTTCTTAAGTAATCAGTTTTACAGTTTCTAATTTTAAACATTTGAAAGTCTGACAAAACTTAACTTACAAAAAGAATTTAGTGCCTAGAACAATGTTATTTATATAACAATTACTACCTACAATTGCTGTCAATATGTCTGTCTAAATACTTTGGCATGCGGCCATTCATTGGTCAATCTGCTGTGCATGTGGCCCTATACTCAAAAAGGTTGTGCACCCCTAACTTATAACAATAAATTATTGCTTCATCATTTTTAACATTCCATGTCATTGAGCTGTTTTCAGAAGTTCTTAAGATTCAAATAAACTGAAAAATCTAAAAATATTTTTAAAAAAATTTTATCTTTTAAATTCATAAAATGTAAATTAAAATAAGTAATAAAAATTTTGCAACAAAACATGTTTAGGTTGAGGAAAACTTTCTTTAGGGGGAGAGGATAGAAATATCAAAAAATTTAAACTTTTTGGCATCTTGAATTACTACATTCTGGAATTTTAGGGCCATAATTTAGGTGCTTTATAAAAATCAGTGAAAATTTGTTAGAACTGCAGTTATAAAATTTTAAATTATGAGGTGTTTACCAATTTGGCTTTGGCTGCACAGTGATAATTGGAAAGTTGCACTTCTCCCCCTGACTGCAATAAGTGAAACCTTATCATATAGGAATTTTTACCACCCTAATTTTCACCAGGATACCTATATAAATACCAGGATCACCAAGGCAAAATAAAATTCCCTGATTTTTTCAGGAAATGCTCAACAAACTTCCATATTATATTTTTGCTATCACTATGTGAAAGTTTAACAAGTATATTTCATACACAAATGTATAAATTAAAGGTAAAAACAATGTTTTGAATGAAAAAATTAGGACTTGATTGGTGATAGAAAAAAAGAGTATTATTTAACTGTAAATGTAGTCATTTAAAAGATACAATATAACAGATAAAAATTACCAAAAACTTGAAACAAAAAATAATTATGCAAAGGGCTATTTTCTCAAATGAGATATGAATAGCCTTTGATTAATAAACCTGTAAGAATTGCACAATGTTGCAGCAAAATTTTTACAAGAAATAACAGAAATAGATATTATACTTATTTGCTTTGAACTTCATTGGCTACTTAACGTTAATGTGAATTTTGAAACTGGTTATTTTCTAAGTTTCTTGCAAGAACTATGAAGATTTGGCTAAAATTTCTTTATTTACCCAAACTTAAACAATATAGAAAGGAAAAGAAGTCTTGCTTTACGAATGCCTAATTAATGTGGGGAATTTCCCTGTATGGAATACTATACCAGAAAAACAACTTACAGGAAGAGCAACATACTTAAATTAAATTAAATATTATACGTACTAAGATTCAGTGCATGCACGTAAGAAATAGAGTGACAGTAAAATGCTATGCTACCTGAACCAACGCTGCCTCCCACCATTTTTTTTATTCAAATTCAAAATATGCAAGCAGATACAATCGATCATGGAGGATATAAATAAATTCTCAAAAAATATAGAAATCTCTAAATAGTAGAGAATTTTAATAAATAGTACAAAAATACAGCAACATGCAAACCCAAATTAAAAAGAGAAAACATTCCTTTTCTATCCCAACCCCAGCAGAGGTTCAAGAAAAAAAAGACAAGCCTGTTTTCAATGTTGCTTTTTTCTTTATACACAGGGCCCGTACCAACCCTTGGGAGACCAGTTCAAATTATATCTATGGAAGCTAGTCTTCTCTTTCTATGTATATTCTTTGCTAAAGTTCTCAGACAATTCCAGGTTTTTCCAGACTTTGTAGGAACTCTATTTCACAATTGAAAAACTTCTAATAATTTGATAATTCTACACTGATAAACGCAGAACTCTTAAAGCAAAATAAATTGAATGAAAAAATCCTAACCTGATAACACGAGGACTCTAATAGGAATTTTCAACAATTTAATTGCAGTATTGACTCTCTGAGTACCCACAGTAATTTTGTATGCATATTTCACACACTGGCCTCTGTAGGATGGGGGAGCATTGTTTGGTATGGTTTCCCTGTAAATAACTGCAAATATAAATCAATTAGTATTTGCTTACACTAAAAGTTAAACAAGCATAGAAAAGTTGAAAAATCATTTTATTCACCAAATTATTCCTCAAAAAGTACCTAGAATTTAGAAACGAGACATTTTACAAAAGCTCAATTTTATTTATAAAAAATAAAAAAAATAAAAAAACTGATTAATAAATTAAATGCTTAGAAAATCATTAGCACAAATAATATGTAATTAGTAAGTATATGCTTGCCACCATGAAACATGCATGAAAAAAATCATATTAATATTTATACATTATTAAATAATTTAACAATAGAAAGAATTTTATTTACAGAATTCAACAATACAATGAGGAAAAAAAACTGCATATTTCTAGTAAATAAAATTAAACATAAAATTAAAATGGAGTAATCACAAATCTATACAAATAAAACAAATTAAGCATTCTTTTAGAAATAGATTTAACATATTAATAAAGAATAAGCAAAAAATAAACTTACATGTTTTACTTTCTCCAGGCAGTAATTTCAAATCACAAAATAAAATTTTTGGTTTAGTAGATAGTACAACATGGCCACTTTCACCTATAAAAAAAAACGATATTTTTAATATAACTGACATATCTTTCTTAGAAAAAAAATGGAAGAAAAACAGAAGAAAGTTATATTACTATTTCAATCAAACAAAATTTATTGCTTCCAAAATAAACAGTAATACATTTTAACATACATGTTGTAGTATATGTGGTTCAATTGATATGGATTTATAAAGGAAACTCCAAAATAAAACTTAAAATAATTTTTATTGCAAAATAGAAACACACTAAATAAACAAACCATCTTAGGC
The DNA here is from genome assembly GCA_949128135.1 of Parasteatoda lunata. Classification (NCBI taxonomy): domain Eukaryota; kingdom Metazoa; phylum Arthropoda; class Arachnida; order Araneae; family Theridiidae; genus Parasteatoda; species Parasteatoda lunata. Next base: position 110,787,546 of record OX421975.1, read on the forward strand.
TAGACAACCTTGTTTGATCCGAATAAGACTAACTTCTTTCATGAAGGAGATAAATCCCAAAAATATATGCGATAGCAGCGCCATCTTTTAATTAACACAAATAATAGACAAATGATAAATTCTGATATTACACACACATTTAGTATAAATAAAACAATTTTCCATCAATTTTATAAACAAAAAATGTACATAATGTTCATATGCAATTTCTTTTCTTTTTTTAACATTTTGATAATCATTTGCCTTTTTTTACTAAGTTAACTTTCCTTTAAAATTACTCAATGATATAAAATCATAAGTATTGGGGAATATATTTTCTTCCTGCATAGTATAATGAAACAGGAAAAATTTATTCTCTTCCCTTCAGCAATGAGTGACCCAAAAAGTTTAATAAGTTCTTTTAAGATAAAAGTAATTTTTTCGATGATGACTAGGGTTGATGATTAGCTTTTTACATTTATTAATTTTTGATAACTTTAGATATGGATAAAATAGTCACACTAAAAACCTTGTATAAAAAAAATATGCCAAAAAATATTACTTCAAAAATATAAATTCATGCCCTTTTTTGACTGTGTTTTTCAAATGTTAAAATTAAACATAAATGTAATAATGTAATCTATGTAATAATTTTTAAATTTTAATGAGGCCATGGACACACTTATGGCCTAGATATTATGATATTTTTAAGGCAATTTACTTTTACTCAACACAATTTTAAAATGCATAAAAATTTTCAAACATTGTTAATTAAATAAAGAAAATTTGTCTCCAAAAAAAAAAACAGAATTGTCTGTAAGGCTAACATTTGTAGAGTTTCAAGCAGGAATATATAGGTCATTTTCTGTATAGTCATAATTTAGATCTTTTGGTTGCAGATCATTTGTTTCATCCTTTAAATTTACTCCCCGAGGTGAAGCATTTTCCTGCAATAGAAGGGATACAACAGGAGGTAAATTTCTGGCTAAGGAATATTGAGCATGATCTCTTTTAAAAGGGCATAAATGATTTAGAACTACAGTGGAGTAAATTTTAAAACCAGTATAAAACTCTCAAACATAATAAATATTTATGTATTTACTGTACACTTTTGAATGTTAATCAAAAACTCATCATACTTTTTGACATTACTCGAAACTAACAGGTGATACATTAGTTTGAGACTGCTACAAAATAATTGTCAGCGGTCCCGTGGCTCAGAAATCAATATAAAGGAATAGTACACTGTTTTTGGATATCTTTCCTTAAATTTTTGGTTCCATGTTTTGGTCTACATTTTTCACAAAATATAAAAGTATATAAAAAAAATTCTCAAACAGTTTACCTCTGCAAGGAATAAATGATGTATCATGTGATGCTGTAGCCAATTCTTCTTGTGATGCTGTAATCGGAAATTTTACTAAAGTATCATCAACAGTGCATTGACAATGAATCTGTGCACTTGCCCAGGCAAGTACCTCTTCAATGTCACTAGGAAAAAAAATTGCAAACCGCAAAAATCCATTAAAAAAAATTTACAAAAATACCTATACTATTCATTAAAAAAAGGAAAAGTAATAAATATTTTATGCAACAAACTATTGTTGAATTTACCTTAATTAATAATAAGAAATAAAATATAAACATTAAACTAATAACAACAAATTTTAATTGTCGGCAATATTCAGTATTTTTAATTGACTGTTAAACATGGATAAACATTCAAAAATTAAAAATAGGAAAATTTAACGTAAAATTATGTCACTGTTTAAATAATAATTACACACTGGTACAATTATCTGCATTTATAAGTTGAATTCTCATTACTACTACAAATATTTACTTTGTTTGGATTACTCTCAACTCGCTAATTTTTTATAAGCATCTTTTTTAGCTGGGGGAGGGGGGATGTAGGAATAAACTTTTTAATGATTTTATATTTTAGAATTATTTTTTAAATAAATACCTTTTTTATAAAAAAATTTTTTAAAAAAATTGCACTTTTAAATGTTTGTTTTCTTATAATTTTCAGTTTAAATTATGACAAAATGCTACAAGTTGTTTATCAATTAATAATTTTTTTAGTTCATACTTTTTTTGAAAAAAAACTATGCACAGAGATTGTTTTTTAGCTTACCTTTAATTATTTTCATAAAAAATGTTTCCATTATTTTAATAATGAGAAAAGATTATTTTTAGAATTATACACATAAAATAGTTTAAGAAGGTAATTTAAAAATTGTTGAGAATCAAATTCAGTTATTACAAAATATTTCATACTTTGATCAATTTTTAAGGTGGTAAGTGAAGAGAGGCAGTGCCCTCTGCCCTTTTTTTTTTTTTTTAGGAAGAATTGTGTATAATCTCGATTTTAAATAAGCTATTAAATCATACTTGAATCAATATTCAAAATATAAAGAATATATAAAAAAAAACAACAACAACAGGGAATTGTATTTAATTCTTTATTAATAAAAGAAAAGAAAATATAATAACTATATTACATTAAAAACTACAAATTTAAACTAACTGCTATATTCTTGATTAATTATTAAATAAATATCTGCTATATTATCTATTGACTATTAAATATACTTAAATTAGTATTTAAATTAAGGAATTTAAAAAGAAAATAAAAGAGGCAACCGAGGAAAAAAAATTCAAATACTTAAATCTAATTTTTAAATACTTTAGTTAGTTTCGTTCATTTAAATTCATTCATTATTTTACTATTATGAATTTTAATAATAATTTAAATATACATATTATTTAAGATTAAGCAATATAGTCTATCTAATTACAACTATATGTCTATAAAATTAAAAAAATGAAATGATATACAAGATTTCAATTAACACCGAACTTTCATTTTACATTAAAAGTTCTTTTTTATAAATATTTGGAATTAAATAATAAAAAAATTGAGTGATTTTACTCATTTATTTTATTGTGAATATTAGCTACATTTACAGTTCTAGGTGTTTTGTTTATATTCAGAATTATAAGCTATAACTATAAATACATTAAAGAAGATAATGAGCTTATAAATATGTTCTGATTCTTACTTATTTGATTGGCTTTGTTTCTGTGAGTAAGTGAATGGACTTCGAAATGACACATGGCATTCAACAGCCTCACCTGAAAGAAAAACTGATCCATGTGGCAGTCGAGCATGCACCTCTATCATCTAAAAATAAATAAAACTGTTGTGATACGAACAAATTTACAATTATTATATTTATTGCCATTACTTCACTTAAAAAGATATTCTAAACTTAAGTTCACTTTTGACAATTCTTACTTAAAATATCATAACTTTATTTATAAACAAACTATACACCTGGAAAAGAAATTGTTCTTCACATTTTAATATCGATAGAAGCTACCGCCAGAAATTGTTTTCAGTTAGGGACCAGGATAATTTTTAAACTTCCAATAACAAAAATATTGAGAAGATTCCATTAGTGGTATTGTTACCAAAATGGTTATCAAGTTTTAGCAACAATTAGACTGCTGTCCACAAGACAGCAAAAAAAACAACCAGCGTTTTCTCCAGCTCGCACCAACCACTGTGCTGATATAAAATATTGTTAATGGTATACAGATCTTAGATTAGAATCTCCTTACTGCTAGGCTAACAGTGTGAGGTTTTCTTGTTTTTTGCTCTCCATTTAACATAGTTATAAAAGCTAGTTTGTCCTAATACTTGATCACGAAGTTCATTGTCTTCAAGGTTAGGTTTAAAATTACCAAGTCACAGAAGTAACCATTGTTACTTGAACTGAGAATTGGGTCGGCTGTTCAATGCCTATTATAAAATAAAATTTATTGCTAGGGTAGGAGACCCTCATTGTTCATTTCAAAAAACCCAGCGGAAAAAGAAAAAAAAAACTAGCTTTGATATGGGGTGAGCAACCGGTTAGGATTACTCCATTGTGCTATCTGACCAAACACATGCTACCTTTTTGTACAAGACAGCTGACAGAAAAGCTCCTCTTTTCCCTAGATTGCAACGAGGATGGGGTTTCAATGAAAATTTGCTTCATTCAAAGTATTTTGTGAAATTACCGTTTTTTCTGAAGTTGAATTTGTGACGGTACCGCTACACAGTATAAATATACCCTGGACAGACCCCTATTTTATCTTTATAAAAGCAATGCTAAAAGAAAATCATAAAATTAACAAGATTTACCTACTTTCTGTGTTTTTTAGCACTATCACTAATCAAAGCAATTTGTCCAAGACAGATGCACAAAGTCCCATTTCCTATTCCAAGAGGGCAATGTTATTTTAATATTCATTAAAACGTCAGCACAGAACCGTTTAGTTAAATATAGTGACTAAAATTTAGTCATTTGATTTAGAAAAAGTTTCAGGGAAACTATTAAAACCATTATTTACTTGGATGTTAAGACAATAACTTATAACACCTCGTATCTTTTTTGAATAAAGGTAGAGTAGAGAAATTCTTTCCTAACTCTTAGGTGGTCATAAATTATGGTAATTTATAATCTGTTCAACATTCTTTAAAAGTTACAATAAATTTCTTGATAATACTTCTCATTTGAAAACTGTATTCCTCTTTTTGAGAAATGAATGTCACTTTTTTTTATTAAAAAGGTATGGTTTTCAAAATTATCTAGATGTGTTATGCATTAAAAAAGGCAGCCACAAATTATTATTTTTATGAAATTTTAATTTATGAAGTATTATTTCAAAGGGTTCTTTTACATAAATATAAAAAAAATTCATTATTAACAATTTTTCTGTTAGTTACAGACTGCTATTTAGAATTGGTCAAGTATTCTTTTTTAGGGATGATTTCTGTATTGTGATCTGTAACATCGTCTACCAGACAGTGGTCAACGAGAACCTAAAAATAAATACAGAAATAAGGGGAATAACTCGACGGGTATGACTTGTAGTGACCTCGGGCAAACCTCTGTTGTTTTTAAATTTTGCAAGTGTAAAATCCTTTTAGCCTCAGCGTTTGTAGTTAGTCATAAAATTAAACTTATTAGCAATTGTTTGATGCCTAGACAGTGATTTGAAAAGTTCAATTTTATTCCAAGATTATATTTGTATTTTAAATGCAGAAAAAATCCCGTATTATAGTGATTTGCGACATGAATATAATATATATCATGTTAAGGGAAACCTCTAATTCAATCAGTATTGAAACAATGATGAGGTGTAAAAATTGAGCTAAGTTATGATAATTTACAGGTAATGATTAAGAGATAAAACAAACAGAATTCAATCAATGGTATATACAGTTTTGCTGATATGAAATTTAATGAAAACTAACCATTGAAATACTTTGGAATCCAAAACTGCATTTAAATTAATAGCGGAAATAATTTTAAAATGGCTAAAATTAAAAATCCCTAATGGAATATTTGTAGTTTATTAAGGTCTTTTTTCGCTAAGAAATAAATATGCAATTAGATTATACTAATTTAACAGCGGAGACACTATCTATGCTTGTAATGTAAACAAACCACTGACATTTGACGACATCAACATTACAAATACCGTCACAGTTACATTAAAATTTGGTAGGTAAACTTTTTGTAAGCTGTAAGCAGAATATATTTTTAATCACAGAGCACTAAACTGATTTCCATTATCATCACCACGTAACTCTCAGCTAGAAATTTGGACACTTTGAAATTTATATTATTTCTGTGTTTTAAGATTTAATACTTAGTAAGTAATTTTACATAATACAGTTTTACGTATCTCCTTTTTAATATAGAAAATTATTCATTGAATGCTATTTTATTTCTTGAGCGAAAATAAGTAATACAGTCGCATTAATTAACCTTTTAATATTTTATCATATATAGAAAAACTTATATTTTTACTATGAAATTTTTTAGCTAAACGAAAAGCTGCTTACGTTGTTTTTATTGCCATATCTCATTTTCAAAAAATTTACTTAGCCTTTTAACAGTATCAGCTCTCAACTTTAATAACAAAAAAGGTATTATATGTTTTAAACATATTTTGACCCAGTAAAACAATTTTAAAATTCGGAGACAACGCCATTTCGGTAGCGTAAATCATGTCATTTATCTGAAATAACCCTCATTATAACATATTCTCTTACCTCAAGAACATATGTAATCCATGCATCAATCTGATCCACAACATAGATGTATAGTATAACATTCACCTAGGTGTAGACGCGATATAGCCAAAACTGACTCGTGCACTAAAAACTCCAAACAAACAAGCAAATGTTTCGAACGTTGTTCAAATTTTCAAATATATTCTTAAGTACTTTTTTATACAAGTATGGTACTTTTTTTTACTGAAGTATTTTTTTTTACTTTAAGTTAAATAACCTTGGTTTAATGTTCTTTCGTCCTTCTCTTAGCATATCTGCTATAATGATTTTTAAATAAATTCAAATCTGCTTTTTTTGTCACAGAATATTTGGGGTTGAAAGCATAATATTAGGAGGAATGTAATACAACTTTTTATGCACTACATTTATTATTAATTGATCGAACAATATTTCTTGTTTAAAGTCTCCCATTATCTCATACTCATTTGTCAAAATTTATTATAATAAATTTTTTAATTCATTCTTAAGTGCAGGAGAAATAGGTTAGTAAGTTTTACTGTGCATTAAATAGAAATATAAAAAAGTTTACAATAATTTTTGTTGCTACAGTTAGGGTCATTATAAGTTATGAAATTTTCAACTATGTATGGGAGGAAAATGGGCTGGCCAGGTTATAAGATTGAATGAAGACCGTACCACAAATAGTGTTTTTAATGCTAGACTAGTAGGCACACAAAAAAGTGGAGCCCGCATTTGAGATGGATCGATTGCCTAGAAAAAGGTTAGACTAGAAAAAATTTTGAAAGGCCCACCCTGGGCTGTCGAGCCATTGATAATGAAGGAGAGAGGGTTAGTTTTGAGAATTTTTATACATCCACCAGAAGATACATATCTAGTATTTTTTATTATTATTAAAGATTGAAATTCTGTAAGGTCAGGTGGGGTAAGGCGGGTATATAATCAAGCTTTTTTTAAAGAAGGAAATCATATTCTTAAATTTATTTTACCAAAAATTTTGATTCATTTTATATACACTGGATTCATATAGATGAATTATGAAGCTTGTATCAATTTTATTTAATTATTTTGTTACAGTAATGCTTTTAAAACAGGGGTTTCCAACTTACATGAGGCCATGGGCCACAATTAAAAACACTAATCAAACGGCGGGCAAATCAAAATTTTATGTAGGACTCTTTCATGTTTGAAGGAACATTAAATATTACTGTCAGATTTTTACCAAGTTGTACAAAACAAAAGTATTGACTTACAATAATAAGTAGATTTTTTTAAAATATTTAATTGCATATTTAAAAATTCGGGCTACAATAACTTTAATGTGCACCTATATGTATTAAACAATTAATGTGCACCAGATATCTAATTGTTAAGATATAAAACTTTAAAAAGTTTGGTATTAAAACTTACATAGTAGCACACAAACTGTTCAATTAAAAAATTGAGGTTTGTCTGCTGCAACCACCAGAAAATAGATATTTACATTTCAAAATTTACAAATGTATGTAAGTATTTTCGTCCAAAATGAGTGGTTTCAGAAAGTTAAAATCGGAGAATTTCTTCGAGAAAATTTCAGATACACACATGCTAAATTATATTTACAAAATACAAAAAAATGAAATAAAAAAGAGCACCATACACGATTATTTTTTTATTTCAATAAATATATTTTCTTGGATGCAAAACCTGAGAAAAAAAATTTTTTGCACCGTTGATATGTTAAATTTCACAGAAACGAAAAAATTAAGTTTTTATTAGCGAGAAAAGTATTTTAAACCCATATAGATTTTTTTTTAAAATTGTCAGCAAAAAAATGACAACTAATATATTTTAGTTCGCTGACCACAAAAAAAAAAGGCTTCGCGGGCCGGATGCTGCCAGTTGGAAACCACTGTTTTACAAGAACACGTTTCGATACATCCACTTTACCCCAGAATGGAGTAAAGTGGGTATTGTTCTAAGATTAGTATATAGTATTTCAAACATATGTAAATATTGCTTTAGAAATGAAAATGGCCTAAAATAACTGTGTCTTGATTATATTTAAAATACTAAGTGCTAAAGAAACTTTTTTTTCATATTATTAAATTAAAGATTTTATGTTCATGTCTATCAAAATTATGTTTCACTTAGGAGGCAGTACATTTTGCTGAACTTTACGGAATTTCTTCAAAACAATCGGAGAGAGGAAAGAGTAATAGCTTTCGGTTTATTTGAATTATAAACGGGAGTGTACAAACTTATATCTATGATAGATAGTAATATAAAGAGTTTTTACTATTTTTAGCAGGCATGCATTTTTATGCAATTTTGTTATTTTAAAGAAATTGTTTTGTTTTCCATGAAAAAACTGTCACATGAAGGCAGAAACTTGTGCTAATACTCATCCATTTGTCTTTTAAGTATGCTTGAGTGTTTCAATATTTTATTATGTCAAGCTAAAGTTAGATCAGAAAGCTTCTTTCTCTATGAGTAAAATACCTGGGTTAATACCCTTTTATTAATACCCTATGGACTCTGGGTTTTTACTTGAACCACATATATACTCAAGTACCCACTTTACTCCATCTGACCCTATTGATTTTGAATGTTATATAAGCTGATTTTAATGTGTATTTTTTAAATTTATTTTTCATTTATTTATTTTTGTCCACACTAGCCTTTTGTTGTGAGGCTGAGCAGGTCATAAAAGTGATTATTTAATCTAGCGTTCTCAACTTTAAATAAACTTTTTTTATTTTTTTCCAAACCTATAACTAGTTATTATTTTCTGTAAACATTTATACAAAATCTGTGTTGACAAGTTTACTTATTTTTTGTGAAAGTGATTTTAAAATTATTTTTAATAGGCAACAGAACATGTATTTCAATTACCTCAGAACTGTTCTTCATTTTTTATATCAATATTATTATCAGAATCACCTATCGCAACATACCAAGAAGAAAAGGATTCTTTTTCCTAAAACAATCGAGGAATCTCAATTTCCTAGCTGAGTTTGATTTACTTTCTGAGGTTACTTAAATGTTCTAAGGTTATACTAAATACTAAAGTCACTAAAATTTTTAAGTAGTTATTTAAAAGCAAATTAAGAATTTACTTTTCCTATTATACTAACTTTATTACTAAATTTGCTTGTTAACGATCAAAATCTGTAGTCATACAGCTGCATATAAAAGTGTTTGTGAATTTACTAATATTTTTAACCAAGTTTATTCATAAATAATAGAAATTCTTTAGCTGTTCTCTCTAGCCTTTTACTTGTTTTCAGGTAAGAAAAGATGTCTTACATGTTGGAACATCTTCACAATGGGTGGCAAGTGGACAGAGCCATTCTCTCAGAGGAGGACAGGCTGGTAGTGATTCGATTTGGACACGACTGGGACCCCACTTGCATGAAAATGGATGAAACACTGTATAAAATAGCACAGAGAATAAAAAATTTTGCTGTCATCTACCTGGTTGATACTACTGAAGTTCCAGATTTCAATAAGATGTACGAATTGTACGATCCCTGTACTTTGATGTTTTTCTTCAGGAACAAGCATATACAGATTGATTTGGGTACTGGTAATAATAATAAAATAAACTGGGCCATTGAAGATAAAAATGAAATGATCGATATTCTGGAAGTACTCTACAGAGGTGCAAGAAAAGGCAGAGGTTTGGTGATATCTCCCAAAGACTATTCTACTAAATACCGATATTAAAGCATCTTCGCATTTTTTATTGTATAGTATCATTTCTTGTTGGTGACTTGTCTATTTTACATTTGTCTATTAAAAATAAATTAATAAATAGATCCTTCATGTTTTATAAAATCTTGGTCATTTTAAAAGTAAAATTATGTTTGGATTATGAACAGTGTTAGTGATTTGACTGAACCTTATCATTGTGTGTTTCCATTTATATCTGTAAATTATGTTGTAAAATAAATTCATGTTTAAAGTTTTAGATATTATTTCGATATTTATTCAAAACATTACTTAGGACATAAAAGCAAAAATAACACTAACTCTTTTTCTGTTTGCTGGCTGTCTTGGAAAAATTTCACAAGTTTTGTTATCTGTGTTTTAATGTAATTTAAACTTGTGAAACTAACAAAACTTGTGAATTAAAGATAACAAAACCTGTAAATTGTTTAGCTGTTTTTATTTGATGATTATTGTTTCAATGTGCTTCCTTCCATTGAATAATCATTTTGTTGTGATACTCAAAGTTTATAAATCACATTTGAGTTGTTGATTTTTTGGTGGTAGTTTATTTCTAGTTAAATGTCATAAATGAATCTTTTGCATGGTTTAAATGTCCTAAGTTGAGAAAATTGGTAACATTCTCCATGGTTCATAGCGTTTTTAAAAAATGCTTATTTTCGTTTTTTAAAAGAACTTGAAGGTGCTTTTTTCTTTATGTGTTTTTAAAAAATGCCTAATTTTCCTTTTTCGAATAAGATTTTTTTTTAACCCTGTCATTTTTTGCCACGTATATTGCAAAAGCATTGTTTTATTTATTGTCATTTTCACATTGTTTCATTCAAGGTTTACACAATTTATTCAACCACTTTCACACAATTTATTCAACATATATAATCAAGAAAAGAGTTCTTTGTCAGAAACTGGTTATTTCATCATGTAAAGTCTTAGAAATTTTTTTTGCATTTTGTTAATGTATATAATGTTTAAAAATATTTTTAAGTACTTAAGAGGCGTTTATTTTTTGTTCAAAGATTTGGATATGCACCCTGGTCTCTGGTTAACTCTTGAATGTACAATTAGTTATTTTATGCAGCAAATATGTATTACAAAGTTTTCATTTCTATTGAATAAAAAAATGATTATCTCACAATATGTGCACGAAAAAGTTTATTAAATGTAGAAATTTTAATATTAGCTACAGCAATAAAAGTTCTAAGTAATCTGCCAAGTAAAAAAAATAAATTTTTCATTGTAAATAGACCACAAAACTTGTGTTGAAACTGTGTGTTGAACTTGTGTGTTGAAACTTGTGTTGTGTTGGAGGGTTGCTAATCTGGCAACAGTTTGCTTCTCTTTAAATATTTTAAGAGAAAATTTATTTCAAATTTTGAAATAGCAAACATAGTCACAAGTCATATTGATTGAACTGTTAATTATTCAGGGAAATCAAATGCATTCATAAAATCATCATAAGTAGTATTTTTTTTTTTTCTTTTCAAGTTACACTAACATGCAACTTGTGAAAAATAAATTAATCAAACAGCATTTTATGACCAAAATAAAAAATTCTGGTTGAGTGAGAGTGTATTTGGTAGCTCAAAGAATTGTTCTTCGCTTTTCTGTTTTTTTTTTTTTTTTTTTTTTTTTTTAAGCGTATGGCGGAAGTTGTCAAAGGACAATCGGATACTTTTTTCATCTATTTCTATTCTTCTGGTGTTGAAATTTAAAAGATAGAACAAGAATTATACAATTTCTAACTAAAAGCTGAGAAATAACGCAAACGTCATTAGTTTATTACTTTTTGCGTCTTCATTGCTTGTACTATTTGGTCTTATTTAAGTGTTACTTTTTTAACGTGAATTGATTTTCCGCTCTCTTTTATAAGGTCCATGTAGGTCAAATTGCTTTAGAAATTATAAGCAACATAAAAAATTCGATTCACTAAGCTTGAATAGGGAATATAGAATGTTTATGTTAAATAAAATTCATTAAATCAAAATACCTTTCTTTTATGAGATATGGCTTAATAGAAGTCAGTGACACTAACCTCTTAAACATGTTGTGATTTCATTTTTCTTACAATTTCTCATGGGTGAAGTTTATATCTTTATCTGTACTTCCGCTGGTTAGAATTAAATGTCTAGTTGCGCAAGAACATATATATTTTAATGTATATATATATAATTATTGCAATAGGGTAAACCACTTGAAAACCATGTTTTATCAGCAGATTTGTTTCAATGGTCTTACCAAGTTTTGCATGATCAGTTTGCAGAAATATACCCTGATTAAAAAACAATAATAATTATTATCTAACGAAACGAAAATTAAAAAGACTCTTAAAAATTGGAATTTCGAAAAAACTTTCGTTAATTTTATAATACAAAATGCACGTCTGATTTCAACTCGGCACTTTCTTTTCAGCGAGGCCAAAACAGTTTTTAATAATTCTTGAAACGAATCTTTTTTTTTTTTTATTATTTTATTTCATCGAATTCTTCCTGCATTTATATATATATATATCCAAAAGGTTTTTTTTTTTTTTTTTCGCGGTTTACAAAAATGTTCCGTTAAGTTGAGCATTCAGAACAGCAGCGCTTACGGTTTTATAACATAGGAAAAAAAAAAAAACATTTATTTAATTATTTTACTTAGATATTTTGTCGTATCATTATAACAATTAATAATCATGGATCAGTTTTTGAGATTAGTTAAGCAATATTATGATTTTCCTTCTCTCTGCTATAAATTGTTTTTATTGTACATTTCAATTATTTTAATAGCAAAAATCTGAATTTAGGCTTGAACGTTAACTATTTAAAAATTCTTACATTACTAACAGCATATATTTTTAGGCCGTGTAGGAAAAAAAAATATGTTGAATTTACCCTTTTTATCAAACGATATGCTTGGCTTAAAAGACACAATGATCTTTTTATCTACAAGTTTTAGACCAGAGCGACGGTGGCTCAGGGGATAGAGCGTTTGCCTCCCAATGAGTTGACCTCTTAGTTCGAATCCCAGCGGTGGCTAGTAGATACGAATTTTGCTCCCAGCTCGCATCAATAACAGTGCTGACGTAAAATCCTCATTTGTAGGCAAATCATGGGTTAGAATCCCCTTGGTGTCGGGCTAACCGTAGAAAGTTTAAATGGTTTTCGATCCTCTCCATGTAACGAAAATGTGAGTTAGTTCCGTCAAAATATCCTCTACTACGGCAGCGTTGTTCCAATGTTTGATCCCGGAGTTCACTTGTCTTCTGTGTTACGTTCAAAATTTTAAGTTGATAGTCGTAACTCAGAATCGGGTCAGCTGTACAACGTCAGTTATAAAATTATTAAAGTTTCAGAGCACTTTCGCTTACATCTTCGGGTATATTAATTAAATGTTTTACTGGAATGCCTACAACTATGCATTTTATATTCAAAAATTTATTATCCTTATTATTGGATATGACAATCTTCAAGCAGAAATCCGCTTCTCTCATGATACTTGTTTCCACATAATTGCTCAGTAACCAATTTTTAAGTTATCTTCTGCCCATAGCAGTTTTTAAATTTAACTAATGATCTTAATTAAAAAGTTCTTTCACACAATTATTTAATCACATTTATCATAAATCATTTCATGACGTCAAACCCCGCCTCTTTTCAAACTCGCTCCAAACATTTTTTCGAACGAACCATTTATTTTGGCATTTCCGATGTGAATTTAAGACGGCAAGATTTTTAATTTATTATTGAAATAAATAAATTTATATAGCGCTTCTAAGGAACTTATTCCTAATTTAAGTAGTTTTCTTTATACGGGGTATCAGTAGATTTTACGAGTTAAGTGCATTAAATGCTATTTAGAGTCAATATTTGCTTTAAGCGTCAATATTTTTAACTCTTGTTTCATGTTTATACTAATGTCTTATTTTATTTAGAATTTGTTACTTATTCTATACCTACATATAATTTTTTTTCTTTAGTTTTGGAAAGGCATGCATTGTTTTACAACGTTCTAAAATTAATTTATAATTAGATTATATTTATCAATACTAATGTCTGTTTAATTAATTATGTCTGATGATTAAATTTGTAGTTATTGTAAACTTTGTTTGCTTAAGATTTTCTGATTATTGCTGCTAATTCTCATAGGCTTTAGTTTTTAACTACTAAATAGGAATAAATTACGTAACTAACTTATTTAATACGCATACATATGGTTAAATCTGCACAGAGTTTTAGTTTAAACTCAGATTTATTTTGACTTGACATTTTTTCTTGTTTATATTTGCTAACATCATCATTAATTAGTTTTTAACAGTAGTTTTATGCATTAATTTTTTGAGAAAATTCAGATACCTTATTATTAGATAATTAATATTAGATTATTTCTTAACGTAAATAGTGTAGTGCTATGTTAATGTGTAGTGTTATGATAGTGCAGGGTCAATACTATATTTAGTTCTCAGAATTTTAATATATAGAATAGCTAAATTAAAGCAAATTTAAGAATTTATGAGAATTTATTTTATTTAATTAAAATTTTTAATTAAAGAAAAGCATTAGAAAGCTTTAAATTTCCTATATTTTTGTTTTAATTTCAAGTTCCATATTTTGTTTAGACGATAAGATAGGGAGCCATCAATAAGCTCATTTATCATCAATTTGTCTTAAAATTTCAGATTCCTATTTTATTCGATAAGAAAGTGAAACATGAATTATTTTAGAATTATTTAAAACATACTTATCCCATACATAAACTTTTATTTAACATTCATATTTATTAATCTATGTATTCAGATAGGTGTTTAGATTTTACTTATTTAATAATATTAATTTCAAATAAATATAATTCAAATTTTTAAGAAAATTTTTTATTGAGAAACTTAACTCTTTTTTAACTAATGTATGTATACATATTTAGTTATACAGCTTTTATATTTGGCAAATGTTACTGTTATCACTTTTTATGGAATAAAATTTGCATTTGATAGTCTAAATCAAAGTTTTTTAAATTACCTTCATAGTAATATTTTATTTGTTACTGTGCTTTGGCTTATGTTGAACGTAACATTCAAGTCACCATTATCCAAATTCATTTTTTATTTCATAATACTAATACCTACAGTTTAATTGGTTGTAAATATGTTTTAAGACCTGTCAACTCTCAAACTTTTGTTTAAGTTTTATATAATTTTTTTTTTACTTCCTATCATTTTAGTAAATTTACCAATAAATTTGAGCTATTTTAAAAACGTGTATCTTAAAAGTTTTATCATTTTCACTAATTTATTTGACTTTATTCATGCTCCTTACATAACTTTTTAATTTGTTTTAAAATTTTCATAATTATTTACAATTAATAAGTTGTCTCAATATTATAAAAAAATTGATTTAATATAATATACATATTTTAAGAAAAATTAAACATAAATTAGAAATAACATTTTCCAAATAATAAAATAACCTATGGCAACACTTCCCATGCTTTCATGATTAGCGTGTGATACGTTATTTTCTGTCTTGATTTTCAAAAATATTAAAAAATTTAAAGTTAGAAAACTATATGAAATTAAAAACTGCATTAAACATAGCTCTTAAAGAAAGCGTCATGGAAATTTTTAAAAATATTTTTGACAGTTAAATGTGGAAAATATTACGGAAGGAGAAAATATTTTAGTACATTCCCATACTACTGAGCACAAGAGGGGAGGGTCAAGGCATGGAACTTCCCCAAATGGCGTATTCAATCCGTAAAAATTCTCAACTTCTTAAATGTTTTAAAAAAATATCTTTTTCTAAAAATATAATTTCAACATTTAATTTTCAGCACCGTTTGGCAAATTTACTTGAATCTTGTAATACCAATGTTTTTTATGTTCTTTGTCTCACAGAGCATGGAAATTAAAATATTGGGTACTGCGGTGGAATTCAATATTAAAAAATTTATTAATTAATTTTAGAACTCTTCCTGAGTGTTATAGCATTTGCTTCCTTCAGTTCTTTACAACTTTCACTCTTTTGTATCTGTCTAAATTTTCTGTAAAAACTGACGTAGTTTACAAGTTTTAAGAAGAAAAAAAATCGTACAATAAATATATGTTTATGTTGATAGATTTTTAAATTTCTTTTTCTGTATATTTTCTCATAATTAGCCTAGGAGTTAAATTTTTTTGCTCAAGGCTTAATTTATAACCGCATTTGATCAGTTTACCTGGATTATCATTCTTTTTTCATAAATATAGAGAAAAGCCATGCTGTAATGCAAAAAATTAAATACCATATTCTGTAAATGTATTTTACATTATGCAGGATAGTCTGGCTGTTTGTGTGTTGGGCCCATATCCGAGTGGTCATGTGCAAGAGTGGGCAAGGCGGATGAACAACCGGAGTGCCAGGTTAGAGGGGCGCCAAATAAAACCAAGCCTTAATGTTTTGAAAACTATTATATTTTCTTTTTAAAAATGGTATTTGTTTGAGAAGTGTATTTATAAGTATTTATTTTTTAATTATATGTCCTTAGGTTAACTTTCTTTACTCGTGATCGCAACGCTGGAGCAAAGAATATATAAGTGAGATTATACATTCTTTGGCTGGAGTACGCCATCTGGGAGGAAGACTGATTCCATGGCTTGACCCTTCCGTCTTCTCCATGACGCTTTATTTTTGAACTATGTTCAATGTAGTTTTTAGTTCCCTAACTTGAAAGTTTTTAACTTATTTGAAAATCAACACAGAAATTGGCATTACTTCTTTTTCCTCTCCTCACGCTAATGGTGAAAGCCATGCTCTACTTCACCTGTCGATTCCATAAGAGTACTTTACGTAAAAGTTTTACTAGTAAGTTTTGTTTTGAGTTCCGCATTTTCCAGGTAAGATCTCTTCTCTAAACAAACAAGGGGATCAAACAAAGGAATTACTTTAAGATTAACATTGCTTTAAGATCAGTGAAAAAGCATGTTAACAACGAGTAAGTATTTTAACAACAGTGAATTTATATATGGGCGAGAGTCAGAAAAATGTTTGTAAACTTACTAATTGAGTTACTGTTAATGTGGCTGTTAATATACGGCTACTACAATTTTTCATTTTCAAAAATAATTTTTAACAAAATTAAGGCATATTGAATGCAAAATATCTTTAGAATATCATTTCAATAAATACAATGCGCAGAAACAAGCGAACCAACTTGAATTATCGTATTTTATTAATATATATTTGAAATTGAATTTTTTTTTTTTAAAAATCATTGTATTTCTTAATTTTTTAAGATTTATTTTTAAAAAATTCATTTTAAGGGGCCCCTCATCATTGGAGGCCCCAAGCGATGGCCCAGTCTGGCCTAATGATTAATCCGGCACTGGCCAATATAATCAGAACAGCGGTCTAAAGTTCGATTCCCTTAAAGTTAATTTTATTTTTGCGTATTTTGCCATATCTCGAGAACTTTTTAAGCAATTGAAAGATTTTTGCACACTATCAAAAAATTCGATTATCCGAAGATAATTCCATGCAAAAAAGTATATTTTAGTAAATATGTATTATTTTTTCTAGATTATTTAATAAGAGTAAGAAAAAAAAATCGTCCACAATTTCGACACATTAAAAACATAAAGCGTACTTTTCCATTATATCGGCGCAAATCTCGTCAAGCAGACTTCTTGGTGACCGCACACAGTTGCCGGAACAAATCACACAAAGCAAACTTTATTGGCTACAACACACAGCATGCACATAAAAAAAACTGTTAATAAGTGGTAATTTTTTTTTTTTTAAACTTCGGAGGCATAAACATTTTAATATCGTTTAAAAAATTTTCAAATTATGCTTCCGTTTGCCTTCTCCACATAAATTACGCAAAATAACTTTCGAGATGATGGTGTGTCATTCCTTTGTGTTTTAATTCGTCTTTTCGCTCTGGCCCACAGTCTCTATTTTTTTGCGTGTGTGTTCCAGTTTCCGGATCAGCAAGGTTGTATTTATGGTTCCCTTTGAAATGTTCGAAACTTTCATCGTCCAGCTTACTAGTGCAGTATGATTTCCATGAATCGGAATAAATTATAGTTTCTTTTTCGATATTTTCCTTAATTGCCTTGAAAGTGTTAGAGGATCGGTTTGGCACCTCCACAAGGAAACATTCGTTCGTTTCCACCGAAGATCCATTATTGTTGTGGTAGAATCCATTGTTTTTTCGCTTCGTAAACAAACTTTCGATCATGCCAGGTAATCAATCCAAAAAAAGGTTGTTTATTATTAGTGTTTGATTTCATAACTTGAAATATCGTCTGCACTAATTAAATGGCATATTTGAGGTCACCCCTCAAAACCATTAAGATGTAGTCTTAGAC
Organism: Parasteatoda lunata; assembly: GCA_949128135.1. Lineage (NCBI taxonomy): Eukaryota > Metazoa > Arthropoda > Arachnida > Araneae > Theridiidae > Parasteatoda > Parasteatoda lunata. Next base: position 110,805,647 of record OX421975.1, read on the forward strand.
AGGGCCTGATTACCGAAAAGGCACAGGAAGCAAGTGCTTCCCCTGTAAAATTCTAAGGGGGCCCCCAAATGACTGAAATTTAGGGCCCGATTTCTTATTTTTTGCAACAAAAAAAATAATGATAATACAAATAGTACAATATAAATAATAATAATAACAAAAATAATAAGAATACAAATAGGTTACAATTTGCAGATATTATTGAAGATTTTGCGAATTTGAAAGCGAGGAAAAAACCTATGTAATGGTAACCTATAAGTTTTTTTTTTTTTTTTTTTTTTTTTTTAAATCTTTTTTCTCTATCATGTGTGTTCAATTTAATTTTACTCTGTTTTTTATTGTTGAACTAAACACACAAGACTTTTAAATATCTATTAGTACAAAAAATAATTTTGTTCTATGTTTGAAAATTATTTGGTATGATTTTTCTGGTGCAGTAACAATAATTTATGCTGAATTAAAATTTTGTGTTGTTTTGCCGCTAGTAAAAAAAGAGACTGATCTTGCAAAGAACTTATCGTAAAACAACAAGTAATTTTATAATTTAATTTAGTGAAATATTTAAATTTTGTTAACATATGTGCTAGCTACTCCCTCATGTCTTTGTTACTAGAAAGCACGTAAATAAGGGTCCAACATGATTGCATAAGATCTCTGTATTCCTTTCTAAGGTTCTAATAGTTTTCACATGCTTCTTGTCTCTTTAAAATGTATTATGGGCGAAAAATATCAAAAGTTTCTTTTGCTCAAGTAAGGGGGGGGGGCAAAATCCTATTATGCTTCCCCTATTTTCAGAGGTTAATCGAGCCCTGGTCTTAGAACTTATAAGATCAGATCATTAGATCAAAAGTAACTCAGGGTATACCGTTTATTTTTTTGTTCACTGTACATAAATAATATTTTTGAGTACACGCATTTAAGTCTTACATCAGTTAAGTCCTAAAAGAAAAAAAGAATTTTTAATCTCAAAAATTTTTCGTATGGGCGTAAAAAAATTAAGATTTAGCTCCATTTAGCTAAAAAAAAAATTCAGAATGTATTGTTTTAGATCCGTGTATTCTTTTAACTAAAAGAAATTTATAACAGTTCAAGTTCGCTTCGTTTTGACGAAAAATTAAGTTCAATTTTGATATTCATTACCTGGTAATGAAGTTTGATTTTGACAAGGTTGCTAATTTGATTTATCCAACAAAAATGCCATTGAGATTGCTAGTATTCTTTATTTCATTTTTCATAACAGCATATGTTATACTAAACATTTTAGTAACAAATTCCCCTCGATTCCATAAATCATGTAAAATAACAGAGACAAAAATTAAATCCACTCTCACTTGAGTAATTTGAGTTTATTATACATACATAATGACCTTATTTTCGATTGCCAGATTTTAAATTTCGAAATACTTGAAATTCGACTAATTTATATACGCGGACCAGCTGGTCGCCGTCTGATATTTTATGAAATTTGAAACAAGTATTTTATGATATCAAAATAAACTCCTCCTCAATTAAACAAGCGTACTTTTCATTATTGTCTATTTGAGAATAATTTAACTGTTTTTTTTTTCCTAGTGCAGGTATGCTAATTCAACTTTTTTTTATTAAAATAACAGCGTTTTCTTTTTATTTAGTATTTAAGGTCATTAGTTTCTGATTATGAAAGCGTGCAACTATACTTTTATTCACATTTTAATAACATTTCATATTTGATTTTTAAAAATTGTTAGAAATAATCTTAAACTAAATAAAGTATTTGCCTTTTCGGATTTTAGACTGGGACCGGGAAGTAATCTTCTAAAAGAAATAACATAAATAAAAGAAATGCACGTTAAAAAAAGTATCATTGCGTGAAGACGTTAAAACATCTTATACAACTATATGGGTGGTGTTGCAAGCTCTTGACTGCTTCCCAGTTGCCGTTTTTAGTGTGTTTTGAAGCCGTTTGACGTGATCATTAAGGCCCGGATTTTGATGACATTTGCATTTTTTTGCATTTTTTGTCCTTTAGAGCATTTTTTTAGATTTATAGGGCATTTTTCTTTAAATTTTGGGGCATATTTTGCATTTTAAAGAATTTTTTAAATTTTTTGTTAATTTTTTCCAATTTTTATTATTTTTTATCATTTTTCATTATTACACTGGCTTCCAAACAATGAAGAAAATCTGTAGGATATTAACAGGTGAAGCAACATCTTTACAAATTGAAGAAGAATTGTCAGTAAGTGAGACCGTCTTTTTCAAGTACGCACCAATAACATCAGTAGACGTTGAAAGAAGCTTCTTCAGGTATAAAAATTAACTTTCAGACAAGAAACGCTCGTTTACATTTCAAAATATTAAAAAAAAATTAATAATGCAATGTAATTCTGATATTTAGTAATATTATGAGATGGAAGTTGTTATATTCATTAAAGTTTCTATACAAAATGAAAATGTTTTGGAGTCAATATATTTTCCTTTTTTTTTTGTTATTTTAGGATATAAAACATATTTTTCAAACTTTAATGAACGTAGAACAAGTATTGCATTGCTTTGTATTTTTTGAAATGACTCATAATAATTTTAAAGAGTAAAAAATTGTTTTAGTTCATTATTTTTACTTTATTTAAGTCATGTCATAAGGCGTTTTTAGCGCAATTTTCGCATTTTAAGGGCATTTTTTACATTTTTAAGGGCATTTTTAGCACTTTTAAAGGGCATTTTTTGCACTCTTTAAGGGCATTAATTGTGATTTTTTAGGTCATCAAAATCCGGGCTCTAGTGATCATTTTGTTTTGACTCTTTTGAGTAGTATTTCTTGCAGGGGTGATTGTGAGCCCAACGCAAAATTCCGGAAAATTTCTTGAGTTAAAAAAAACCAGTCTAAATTGAAAAATTAGAAAAAAATTTAAACAAGGTTTTTTTCCCTTTTCTCAATATTCCTTAGTTTACTTAAAATATATTTAAAATTTTACACATACCTCTACCATTTACATATGCCTATGATGACCTGAAGAAATAATTAAAATTTACAAATATGTCTTTCTTTCTTGAGTTCATGATTATAACAACTATTTACTGATTAAAGATGAATATTAATCATGAATATAGGCTCATAAAGTATCTCTCTGGCTCTCCCTTACAAACAAATAAAATAAACTGTGTTTTTAAGTTCCACCTTTGAAAATTTGATTTCCGGAAACTTCTGTGATCAATGATTTTTTGAAACGTCTGGACCTTCGATCTCCGGAAACTTCCGGATCACTGTTAGCAAAAAATCCAGAAATCCGGATTCTTTCCGGAGCACAATCAGCCCTGTTCTTGTGTACTTGTTACCAGACTTATTCTTTTTTAAAAAAAGGAAGAATCGTTATAAGAATCATTCTTTGAAGACCTGTCATTTCACGACGTAAGAATAGTCATTTTATGACCGTCGTTGAACAGTCGACCCAATTTCATGGGTATACGACTACTAATGTTCAATTCCGTAGCCTTGTAATTTTGAACCAATCCAGAAGACAAGGAAACTCCTGGATCAGTACCCCCAGAGGTATTGATGTGTTATGGGAACATGGAGGACTTTGAGACTCGACAGATTTAACGTGCATCAGTCACCATTTACTACACGGGGAGTCTTCGGCCGACGAGGATCGAACCCACGACCTCTTGGACATGGGCCCAGCGCCCTACCGACCAGGCTATCCCGGCCCTCAAGAATAGTCATTTTTTTTTTTTTTTATAACCGTCGTTGAACAGCCGACCCAACTTAATGGGTTTACGGCTACTAATGTTCAACTCCGTAGCCTTGTAATTTTGAACCCAATCCAGAAGACAAAGGAACTCCTGGATCGAGTATTGGGAGAAATTTGCCTTCGTGGAGGACTTTTTGATGAAGCTAACCCGCATTTGCGTTACATGGAGAGGAAGACCACGAGAACCTCCCACGGTTAGCCTGACGGCAAGGGGACTCTAACCCATGATCCGTCTACCACTGAGGATATTTCACGTCAGCACTGTGGTCAGTGCAAGCCGGATGCGGAATTCGTATCGAAAGAATAGTCATTTGTAAAAAACACTTTTTACTTTGTTAACAATATACCAGCTTCGAGATTTAAACCTAACTGATAGTTTGTAAAATGAACTTAATCTCGCTACTTGAACAATATACTAACACTGACGTATGATGGTATACGGCTTGCACCAAGAAAAAACAGTAATAAAGAAGTAAAAAGATGCTACATTAGAACTGCCGAAAAAATGAGCTCTTTCTGAATTAGCAACCATGTCAACTTAATAATATAATATACTCTAAATAACTCTAAACTCTAAAAAACTAAAGCAAATTTTCACTTCAAACTAACCAAAATTACTTAATATCATTAATATTTCATGAAATACAGCAAATTTGAGCTCACAAAATAAGCTGAAGTAAGCAGCTGCATACTTTCTAACAAGACGTAGAGCAGGTCAAGAGCTCCAGATTGTTGTTTACATTTATATTGAAAACACTCATACATAATTCAAAAGTCTACAATGACAGAGAGACGAATTTCTTTGGAAAAAATTTCTATCTAAAATGAAACCACAAGAACAGTTCATTTTAAAGAAGCTGATCTGTTTGCGTCTGCTTAAGCACTAAAAAATAAATTTTTATATGGTTTATGCTCTTTAAACTCTATGACATAAAATGTTATGCTCATTAAAAGTATGGATGGTGTTTTCAGTAGAAATGTAAACAATAACAATCTCGAGCTGTATGCCTGCTCTAGTTACGGTTAGAAAGTTTGCAGCTGCTTACTTACATGTTATTCTGCGAAAAGCTCGTCAATGGATGGTGTTTTCAATATAAATGTAAACAATAACAATCTCGAGCTCCGTACCTGTTCTAGTTCCGGTTAGAAAGTTTGCAACTACTTACTACAGCTTATTCTGCGAGGCGATATTTTCAAACGGATAATTTTGTTTCAATGAAAGAAAGAAATTAGATAACTTCTGAGCTCAAATCTGCCGTATTTCATAAGATATAAATGTTATTATGTAATTCTGGTGAGCTTGAAGTGAAAAATTGTTTTAGTTATTTAGAGATATATTGTTAAAAAAGGTGACACGGTTGCTAGATTTTAAATATCTCGCTTTTTTAGCAGTCTTGATTTGGCCTCTTTCCATTTGTTCATTACTGTTTGTTCGTGTTCCAAGCTGTGCACCATCTTACGTTAGTGTTAGCATATTGTTCGAGGAGCAAGATTAAGTTTACTAATAAGTATTCAAATACCACGTTTGCAAGAATCTTAAAACACAATGATCACGTTGTGAGCCAAATGGCTTTCAAATACACCGGAAACAGTAACCCGGAAGTATAAGTGGCATACAGCTTGCAGCGCTCCCTAGTGTCGAAAATACCATCCATTACCTGCAATAAATATTTATTCTAGAATACTTGAGGGTATTCTCATTAATTAAACTAACGACTCTTGTTTTTAATCTTGATTCGTTAATAGTATATATCTTGTTTATCGTGTTATTGTTTAAAATATAAAAAAGCAATTTTCTACAGTGTTGTGGTTACACCAGCAAGACAAATGATGAAAAAAAAGTAATTATTATTTTAATTCAGCTTCTTTTTTCCAAAATTAAGTTAAGAGCGCTGTTTTCAATATCACCCGGGGCTCGAAAACGTCTCTTGATGGCACTGGTTTTGTTTGATCCCCGACGACCGAAAATTCCCCGTGTACAAAATAGAGACTTTTGAACACTAAAATCTGTCCGGATCACAAACTCATTACAAATCAAAACCTCTGGGGGTACTGGATCTGAGTTTGATCGTGCTCTGGTTCAGGTTAAATTTACTATCTGCGGTTGGACGGATGGTCAGGGCCTGATTATCGCCTAGGCCCAATAGGGATGGGCCTAGGGCCCACAATTTCTGAGGGGACTCAAAAATTAGTAAAATGTCTAATGGTAGGTGGGATGGCTTAAAAAAAATAATTCAGCTAATCCGTGACTTTTAGCAAAAATCACTGATTTCAATTGTTTGTGGTCACCAAACTATTTTTATTTTGACATAACATTATTTGTTGTTTGATATTTTGCATACGTAAACTTTATCTTAGAAATATAATCTTCAATTGTCTGCTTTCAAAATTTCTTAGAATGTTTATCTTAAACCATGCAGTTCAATAGATTTTTTATTGTTATGACTAATTACTCAAAATATTATGGTATCTTCAGTAATATAATTTCAAAATATTTTGTAAGAGACCCGGAGAATTTGGTGGGCCCTGGGCCTGAATTTTTTCTTGATCGGTCCCTGTGGATGGTGTGTGAGTGTGTCCTCTCTGTAAAATGGGATGCGACGTGGTTATGTTGTCTCCGGATCATCCTCAGAGATGTTTTTCAGACTGTCGCCAATAACCCATAATGCAACTCTAGTGTGACGTAAATAAAAAGTACTGAAAGTTAATTATGCAGGTTGTTCGAGAATCAAAGAAATATATTTTACTAATAATAAATTGCAAATATTTCAAAGAAGAAGTGCATAAAAAAATTTATATGCTACATTCTAAAAGTTGTTTTTGTTGTAGTTCATTTACGCTGCACAATGGCTGTTGGGGTAAACATCCCTGAGGATGATCCGAAGTCATGCCATCACAATTTTGATCCTCTGCAGAGGGGATGTCACCCCAGCTTCGGTAGCCCGTTGACCTGCACGCGAAGCAGAGAACAGTTTAACGAGGAGTAATACCGCACACCCTCGATACCGACGCAGATTGATCCAAGTGGTCACCCACCCGCACACTACAAGTGAAAAATGACGAACGAACTTGTAGGAGTCAAGGAGCATTCTCTCTGCCTACGATTTTTTCGCATGCATTTCTTATTCGCGGAAAACTCGCCTATCAAGTTCTCGTTCGCACGTGATTTTGTTCACGCACTTCTTATCGTCATCTAGGAAATATGAGAACCTAATTTATGAATTATATCTTCCCTTCAAAATAAAAACCGTCAGATTTTCTTTTTTCTCTTGCTTAAAACATACAGTACCAGAGATGGGCATTTGTCATTCAGAATAATGAATAAAGAATGATGAATAATTATTCAAAATCTTCCTGAATGATGAATAAAGATTAGTTCATTAGTCAGAAATATTTTGAATAAAGAATAAATAATTCATTATTCTTCATTCAATATCCCTTATTCATTAGTTAAGAAGAACTGAATAATTTCACTGATCAACAAAAATAGGCAAGGAATACTCTAATTGTCAACGATTGTGACAACTGCAAAGAAAACGTTCATGGTAATAAACTACTTGTAATTATTTTATAAGTTACAAGTAACGATTTCAGATAAAAAGTGATTTTGATTGCCTGTAATCACAACAAGATGCGATAACTGGCATATGGTAACAAGTTATTGAAATCTTTTATTTTAAACAATTAATGTAATCAATATGTACTATATTATAAGCAGTCATTTTTACCAGCAATCATAATCTAACGAATAATTGTAAAAATAGTTACTGCGCGAATACAAAGACATGTTGTGTATACATGAGCACTTAATTACACTGTATGCTTATGCGTATCTATATACACGAGCGAGCGCTGTATATTAATACTTACATGAATAAGTAATAAAAGTTAAATGCTAACATACATTGTATATTTGTACATAGTCTAAAGTACATAGTATATCCATGCTTACGTACATTTTCTGTTCAAGTGTATATGCATACGTAAGTACGACACGAAATGTCTGTTAGTATGCATGTATGGACACAAAGTACGTTAGCAAACGTGCGTATGAGTGTACAGATGCACATACAGTGTACGTATGTGCACAGTGTACGTATGTGCACAGTGTACGTATGTGCATAATGGACGTATACAGATCAAATGAATGTGTGTGCAAAAATATACATACGTATGTACAAATGAGTACGTGTATGTGTACATGCAAAACATGCGTACGTACAAAGGTATATATACAATACGTATGTTCATACAATGTACTTGCGTATGAACTATGCAATAGCAATTTATATACGTTAGTTAGCTCATATAACGTATCCCCATATATAAACAGACGTACAAAAAAATTGGGAGTCGATTACAGGAATCAATTACAGTTATGAAATCAATTACTTGTAATCGTGATTACTATTTTCAATGTATGTATTCACGTAAGCACAATGTATGTATATACAATTATTCATACATTCGGTATATATATATATATATATATATATATATATATATATATATATATATACCTGGAGATACGAGTTTAATTCGTTCCGTAACCTTGCTCGTATGTCAATTTGCTCGTATCTCAAAGCAATTTTCCCCATTGAAATTAATTGAAATACCATTAATCCGTTCCAGCACCCAAAATGCTACCCCCCCCCCAATTGTTTTTGTTACGTGTTTTTGAATAAGAAAAATGTATTTATAAATGACAAATATTGAATAAAAACATAATAAAAGAGAACGTAAAGCAAAAAAAAAACTGGTTTTATAAAGTGTACATACATACCCGTATTTGTATTTTGGTCACTTAAATGCAACTTACACACAACTTAAATACTACTGTAAGCTTAATTTTAGTCACTGCATTTCTCTTCACTGGTCTTTGCTTTTTTAGCCGGATTAAAAAAACTGTCCAAGGAGGTTTGTTTCCTCCTTCTTTTCAGAATGCTGAAGAAATGAGTTAGGCAAGTGTCATTAAATAGCTCCGATGTACGACCAGTTGCAAGTTTTCGGGGTGTTTCTTTACCACGAACTGTAAAATTCTCTCCCACATTCCCAAGAACTCTTTTATCTCACTTGTAAAGATAGCCTCCTCCACCCCTGGCTCTTCCTCGAAACCAATTTCTTGTAAAACCCCTGAATGCTGCTGCGACTGTAACTCTTGTAATTCATCGGTCGTCAGTTCCTGAAAGTGCTTCTCGGCGAGCTCGCTTTCGTCTCTCTCACCCATCACCAGGTCCATGGATTTTCCCAGAGACACAATCTCCTCCTCTATTGGCACTTCGGGTTCGAATCCTTCGAAGCTACAGACTCAGCTGCAGACTCAGGCGACAGCACAATTTTCGGCTACAGATTCACTCAGGCTACAGCTTTCATGCAGAGGTCAAGGTCCTCGTTGCAACACTCAGCCAGGCCTGATCTATAATTCTGAGACATAACACGATGTTAAAGTGGTCCTTCCAGTACTCTCGAAGGGTGAGGTTTGTGTTCTCTGTCACCTCAAAGCAGCGCCGGAACAGGTGCTTAGTGTACAGCTTTTAAAAATTAGAAATCACCTGCTGATCCATGGGCTGCAGGATAGGATAGTGGTGTTAGGTGGTAGATAGAGAACCTTTATAAACTTGAACTCTTCGAGGATGTCATGTTCGAGGTTCGGTGGGTGAGCAGGAGCATTGTCGAGGACGAGAAGGGCTTGCATGGCCGTTTCTCGTATCTCAAAACAAAATTTCGCTCCCTCGACAGCTCGTATCTCAAATAACTCGTATGTTAGGGCACTCGTATCTCGAGGTACCACTATATATATATATATTATATATATTTTGCGGAATGATGCATACTAGTACAATTAAATAGAGTATTGCTGTTTTTAAATATTTAAAAATCTTTTTTTTTTAATTAAACGAATTTTAAACAATGTCATCAACAAGAAGAACTATTTGGACATCTACAAAAAGAAGCCGAATTGTCATATTGAGAGAAAATGGCCTCTCTTATGCTGAAATTGCAAGACAAGTTGGTGGTTCAGTGACTTGTTCTGGTGTACGAAAGTTCTGTTTACGTTTTGAAAAAACGAAATCAGTGGAAAACAGAGCCAAATGAGGCCGGAAAAAAATGCACAAGTGCTACTGCCGATAGAAAAATTAAACGGCTATGTCTTCAAATTTCATCAGATGCAATTAGATGTGAAATGAATGCAGCGGGTATTGCAGTAAGTTCAAGAACAATAAGAAAAAGGTTATCAGGATTTGGACTACAAGCTAGAATTCCAAGGAAAAAACCATATTTAAATCAAATGCAACGCGGAAAACGAGTTAAGTGGGCAAAAGAACACATTAAATGGCTAGAAAATCAATGGAAGCAAGTAATCTGGAGCGATGAGAGTAAAATATCGCTCTTTGGTAGCGATGGTAGAAAATACGTGAGACGTAGAGTAAGTGAAGCACTTCATCCTGATTGCATTAAAGCAACTACAAAAAACCCAATAAATGTCATGATTTGGACATATATGTCTGCAGATGGTGCGGACCGAATTCAAGTGATTGATGGTATCCGGAATGCCAAATAATACATCGAAATTGTCCTGAAACAAAAATTGATACCTTCCATCAGGAATCTCTTTCCCAACAACGCACCATTTATTTTTCTGCAGGATTCAGCTCCATGCCACACAGCAAAAGTATGCAAAGCATGGTTTCAAAATAAAGGCATAGATATATTACCATGGCCAGGAAACAGCCCTGATCTCAATCCAATTGAAAATTTGTGACGACGTTTGAAAATTCTTGTACGAAAAAAACGTCCATCCAATAAAAGACAACTTATTGAAGCTATAATTGATTCTTAGCACCATGTGATTACGAAAGATGAACTCCAAACACTCGTTCACTCGATGAAAATACGCTGTGAAGTTGTCTTAAAAAAAAGGGTTATCCTACTAAGTATTGATTGTGTAAGTATCACTTTAAAAAAATGCAAATCTAAGATAGATCTTACGATTAGTTGCATAACTTTTTTTGTAATACAGATATTGTAATACTGTATTTATTATTAAATTCTACATTAAATTACCTTCAATTTGATATACAAACGTTTGTAGTTTAAGTGAAAACTAATATATTCTACAAGCGCACAAATTTGAAAAACATAAAACTTTCAAAAAATGTCCACATATATATATATATATATATATATATATATACTCGTATATATTCATAACCACTTGTAATAAGAAATATATATATACTATATATATATACTATATATATATTGTCTCTACGTACGTACAAAGAAAGTTACATACATGCTTACATGTATAATATATGCAAAATTATGTACGTATAATGTATGTACAAAAAGCGTTTGTGCATACATAGGTACATTATATTTAAATCTGTACATTCATACATATATCTTATATGCATGCGTACTTACATACAGGTACATGCATACGTACAAATATTGAATGAGTTTAAAATATATCAATGTATGAGCGATTGTACGAATGCTACATATATATATGTGCGTCTACATACATACGAACTTACATGCATTGCTCGTACATTAATAAATTGTATTTATATACGTACGTTCATTCCATTTTCGGAAAAATATGTTAACACATACAAACATACATACAAACTGAATAAGCATATAGTACGCAATCGTAATTACTTGTAATTACTTTATCGTAAAATCACATACAATCTTATTCGTGTACTTTTGTACGTATTTTCGTATGTAATTCTATGTTTAAAAGTTTTCATTTCCATCATTTCATGGCTTGATTATCTGCAATTCTGATTATCTGTAATCACTTTTTGTTATGAATAAGCACTTGTAATAAGAAATAATAATTATTTGTTACTGTGATTACTTGTAATCATGATCATTGCAAGTATTTGAATTATCTATAGTTAATTGCATTTGTAATCGATTACTGTAATTGACGCTTAACTAGCAACGAAAATGGTATAATGCTTGCATTTTCCGCTGATTATTCAAAAAAATGAGTAATGAATTTATTCATCGAACATTATTCAAAAATTTGCATAATGAATGATGAATAATAACTAAATTTTCATATGAATAAATTTAGTCATGAATAAAATGTTCGTGAATGATGCCCATCACTGTACCGTACCTACTCACTGTATGTATGCCTGTACCTTGGCGAACAAAGAGCACGGGGCGAGCTCATATGGTCCCCAATCGTGGTTGCCGGGAGAAAAGTGTTGAACCAAGCAGACTCCTCAATTCTGCTTTTAACATGTAAAGTCTATGGCGGGCTTGTCATACTTTGAATCCATTTTTCTTGTTTAAGAATCGGAGTGATCAATTTAAAAAAAAAATACTAATAATTTTTTCAATCTTTCCTATCCACGAAAATGTAGGTCAATTTTTTTTATCTTTATTACTTTTTGTAATATTGCCTTTGAAACTCAAGTCACTTTCTACCTTTGAGTAAGTGAGGAAGGCAACTTCCACCCCCAAGTTCATTCTCCAAGAAATGATTGCGGTCTAATCTTCTCCGTAGGTGGTCTTGGTCTTGCTCCCTCCCTCCCAAATACTTTTACTCTGTTCAACTCTTTTTGAAAATCTTTTTCTCTCTCTGTCCTTTTGAAGAACTGATATGGGGTGCTTTTATAAGCTTGTAATTTATTATGGAAATTATATTCGCTGATAATTCGTTCATTCTACATACATTTTATTTATTTAGTAGTAATAATTTTTCTTGTTTTTATTCATTTTGAGAGTGGAATTTATTTTTTAAATACATTATTCCCCCTTTTTTTTAAACCTTTTTCCTTGTTTTTTAAAGATGTTTCAGAATTAAAAAATTTAGCTTTTGAATAAAGTGAGATTAATTAAAATCGAGACAATGACGTAAAGATATTCCAATATACTATAAAACATCACAAAACTGCAGTTTTCCTTTTTTTTTTTTTTAAAAATATATGTATCGTACACTCATTTGTAGGTTCAAAAAAACATTTACATTATAAAAATTTAAAAGGTTGCAATTTTTCCATTCCATAAATAGTTTTAATTACTCCAATAGCTGGGATAGTTTGTTTTTCCACGGTAAGGGAAAAAAAATAGCTAGTACACAAGAGCACACATCATCCAAACGTGAACAAGCACTTAGCCCTGTGTTTAGGGCTTTAATGTACATACACAAGAACACTAAGTATTATGAAATTTTTATTTAAGTCAGTAAATGAAGAAAAATATGAAAATATGCGCATGTATTGTAAAATTCTTAAAAAAGAGGAATTAAAAGAACATTAGTGGACCTAATTAATATTCACGAGAGAAAAATAAAAACGGTATCAAAATATAATGAACCGCTGCTTAGGAACGCAACACTGAAAATATTGAAACCAGTTTGATTGCCAGATAAAATAGAAAGAATGAGAAATGTGATTATTATAAACACCACGAAATTTCATCACGATATATTAAAAAATAAAAATAAGTTGTAATACTTAGAGTTAAGCTTCTCTTTGTTACTTCAGACAGTCAGACTGGTTTTGATGTTTTTAGACCTGGTTCCTTAGTTGATTCACTAGATTTTGAAACTATTAGTCTTTTTTTATTGCTTTAACATTAATCTGTAAATCCTAATTAATACACTTTTTTAAACTTTTTTTAGCAATATTCTAAAAATATATATTAAAACTAGTAATTATGCAATATCTTATGTATTTAATAACGAGAAATTTTTCGAATTCCTATTAAAAGTGTGTAATGTAATTTTTATTCACAATTTTCGCTCTTTTATATTTATAGAACAAAGTATGTAATCAATGTCTTATTTAAATTTCTCTTCCCTGACCCTCTTTTGCCATTCATGGAGAAGAGTTTTCTGAGTAGAAATTTCTGCACTGCAAACTTTATTTAGTGTAGTTATAGTTAATTAAAATCAGCATTAGCATTACATGGAGAGGAAAAACACGAAAACCTCCCAGGGTTAGTGATAAAATTTTGTAAAGTAAACTTGTCTCAATCAGTTGTTATGTTGTAAGTTTTAATGAAAATCAATAAATGCCTTTTATTTCAAAAATTTCGCTATCGTACTTTTTTATAAATTAATTTCGATTTTTTTGATAAATCTTTATATTAATTACAGTGAGCAGCTTCACAAATCTATATATTAAAATGTAAAATAACATAGCATTGTTTTAGTTTGTTGTTTTTAATGATCCATCGAAATGATCTATTAGAAAAATGGTACAATCTTTAAAAAAATTGAAAAAAATTAATTAAAATTGAAAAAAAAAAAAGGTTGAGAAAAATATATGTATTTAAAATTGTAATTGAAATAAACAAATTAAAAAAGTAATAAAAAAATAAAATCTTGAACTCAAGGTTTTACTTTAACATAAAAAGTTTTACAAATTAGCAAATCAATTTTTAAAACAATTAACAAACTTTATTTGATTTATAGAGAAAATATAAATTTATTTTTAATGTAGTTACTTTATATGAATTACTTTCATATGACTACATAGTAAAATTTTATACATTTAAATACTCTGGTTATTATTAGTTATCTAAATAATCAAATCAAAATAATAAATAATTCAAGATATAATTAGAAAAAGTGCATGTTAAATAAAATGATAAAACCATTTTGAAAATAAATAAAGCCGTTTTAGAGTTTAAAAAAATTATTTTTTAAGTTTTTCTTAGAAGGAGAAAAAGCATAATGTAGAGTGAGTCTCTTCTGATATCTTTTGAAAGCTAGTTGCCAGCTAGTTGAAAGCTAGAAGCCCCGCAGGTTGCAATTCCCCCTTTTCTGTGACAGTGGTTAGTCGATTAGTTTCGGATTACTTCACACCCCATGAAGTACACTCACCCCCTCCAAAAATGTAGGGGAGACAGTGGAACGGGTTTTGGAGGTGCTATATTTTTCGTCCATATTCGGGACGAACTCTTACTGAAGGTTAGAAGGGAAATGGAAAGGCCTTCTCACTTATTCTTTGGCCAAGGCCTGTATCTACTCACCACGTACAAGGGATTGTGTAAATTAGAGGCAGTAAAAATAACACTTTAGGGCATGCCGCCTTCAAGGAAAAATATGACCTTAACTGAAACGGATATTCAATCCTTAGAGACGCCACGCCCACTTGTTGATAATCTTGACTTGATATTGTATGTTTACAAACATTCAGATTTATTCTGCAAGAAGAAAGTGACAACCAGCCTTAATATGGGAGCTATTGGTTCAAAGAAACGTGAATATAAAATTGGGGAGAAATCTTCTGATTCCATAACAGATAAAAAAGTTATAGAAACAGTTGTTTGTCGCGATGATGATTTGGAAGATGGAAAAATGGCCGAATTTGAAATCAACGATACAAATAAAGTTTTACTGGTAAAGGAAAATGGAATTTATTCTGCTTTTGGAACTAAATGCCCTCATTATGGTGCCCCTTTAAAAAATGGCGTTTTTATTAATGGAAAAATTAGATGTCCTTGGCACGGTGCTTGTTTTAACAGCAAAACTGGAGATATTGAAGATTTTCCAGGCTTAGACAGCTTACCTTGCTATCAAGTCAGCGTTGAAAATGGTGATGTTAAAGTTAAAGCAGAAGTTTCAGCTCTTAAAAATCACAAGCGGGTGAAAGAAATGTGTAAATATTCGCACGTCAACCCTTCCACATTTGTTATAATTGGTGGGGGAGCCGCTGCGCAGGTTTGCACCGAAACATTGCGCCAAGAAGGTTTTAACGGCAAAATTATTTTAATTACTAAAGAAAAGCATTTGCCTTATGACCGCCCTAAGTTGAGTAAAGCTCTTGACACGAGAGCCTCTGATCTTTATTTGAGAAATGCCGATTTTTTTAAGAAAGCCGATGTGTCTGTGATGTTGGAAACAGAGGTAACTTCAATTGATACGAGCGAAAAATGGGTTGCTTGCAATAATGGCAAATTAAAAGTGAAGTATGAAAGCTTAATGATTGCTACTGGTGGTCAGCCTATTGGGATGCAGATTCCAGGCTCAGATTTAAAAAATATTTACTACTTGCGGACACCAGAAGATGGTAAATCAATAGTAAAAACCTCAGCCGGTAAATCGGTCGTTATCATTGGTACATCTTTTATCGGTATGGAAGTGGCATCCTACCTCATGAATAAAGCAGCTTCCATCCATGTAATTGGTCGCAGCCCTGTGCCTTTTGCTAAAGTGTTTGGATTGGATATTGGCAAGCGCATTAAACAGTTATTTGAAGAAAAAGGTGTAGTTTTCCACTTTGAAAAAGATGTCGTCGAATTTGTAGGAGAAGACGGTTTACTTACAGGTATTAAATTTGCAGCTGGGGAATATGTACAAGCCGACGTGTGCGTAGTTGGTATCGGAGTGAAACCGGCCACCGATTATCTCAAAAGTTCTGGAATATCTATGAATGAAAAAGGTTTAGTGATGGTTGATGAGTTTCTGAAAACAAACATGGATGGAATTTATGCTTGTGGTGATATTGTAGAATTTCCATTGGCTACTTATGGTAATGTAAGAGTGAATATCAGCCATTGGCAAATAGCACAAGCACATGGAAGGGTTGCTGCTTTGAATATGGTTGGAAAAGTTACAGCTTTACACTCTGTTCCGTTTTTCTGGTGTGCAATGTTTGGTAAGAACTTTCGCTATGCCGGGTATGCCGAAAATTACGATGAAGTTATTATCAATGGAGATCTGGAGAAGTTGGAGTTTGTTGCCTACTTTATTGCCAGCTCAGAAGTGGTTGCAGTGTGCACTGCAAACAGAGATCCAGAAGCTGCAAAATTCGCTTCTCGCATTTGCCAAGGAGAGAAAATATTGAGAAATGAAATACATACATAACTGAGATTCAATATTTGATAATTAATCTATGTTTGTTACATAAGCTTTGGGTAATTGTTTTAGGGGGACCACAGAACATTGAATTTTTAAAATTTTAAAAATTTCAGGGGCTTTAAATGCCTGAAAAGTCTGGAAAACTGAATTAACTTGAGATAGAGGTACAATTATTATTTTCAAAAAGTTGGCCTTGTAATAATTTTTTTTTTTTTTAAATTAAACATTTATTTTTAAATGTTTTATAATTAAATTTTGTGTATTACAATTAGGCAAAATTCTTAATAGTTATAAAATAAAAGAAATTGGACAAAATCTGAGAAAAATTAAAATGAATTTTTTTCCCTTAGTGTTTGTGGCCATCCTGTTATTACAAATAGAGCATTTAATTTAATGATAAATTGCTTGCAATAATTTTTTATTGTGGTGTTTTCTAATAAAACAGGTCTTTTCCATGCCTACATTTTTGAAGATGGCATGATCAAAATGACTCCTGATAAAGGAAATCAAATATGTAACTTGTGAATTATTTTTTATTTTTTTGCTTTTATTCCATTTCTAATTTAGATTGTTAAAAAGAATTAAACAATTAGAAGGTTTATTTCAATATTTTTCAGAAACATTATATGAATATCTAAAATGTTTTAGGGATATAGTTAGTAATACTTTATTATCTAAAGAATCATACCATACCAGTTAAAAAGAGATTTTAAATGTGTTTAATAAATCTGTAATTCTTTTTATATTTTTAAGCTTTAATTGACATTGTTTTCAATTAAAAAAAAATTTTCGGAATAAAACATTTTCTGCTATTTATTTCATCAGGAACAAAAAGTTACATTTTTTATAATGTTTATAATTTGCCTCAAAACATTCCATTTCTAGAGAATTAAAATTTCCAATCTTAAAAGGGCCAAAGACTGTTCTATAAGGAAGATATCCTTTTTGGTACCTAAAATGGTCACAAAATTTTCAATCTTAATGTACTAGTGATTAACGGACAAACTGAAAGGGTGAATTTTGTCACCACATACAAAGTGTATTTTTTAAAAGAAGTGAACTGTACAGTGCCACAGCATGTTCTATTAGTGCCATTTGTGACAATAACAGTTTGCTCGAATAGGTATTAATATAGGAATGTCACCTTTTTGTTGATCAATGGGTTGAGTTTAAAATCTTCTTATTTTTTTATTGTTGATCAGAGCAGGATTGATAAAAATTTGTTTTTAATGATATTCACATGTTTTTGCTTTGATGTAGATTTTATTGTGGTTAGTTGGGTTAATCCATTCGTTATTTTTTTAGTTGTAAGGTGAAGATTTACTATTATTTTAAAGTTTTTGTTGATGAGTGATTGATTGAATGAATTTAAACAACTATACTTAGAACATTTATTTTTTCTTTGTTTAGAGCTGATTAACACATTGAATGCCACACTAATTTTACATGGTTTGCCCGTCTGGCCAAAGGGTAAATAGCTACTAACTAAATTTGCAAATATTAGACAGATATTGCTAGTTTTTTTAAAAGGTTTAGCATGACATATCTGAAAAAACTGGTGATTCATATAAGTCTGCAAATTGTTTAGAAATATTGGTGGATAAAAATCTACTAAATTGAATTTATTAAACCAAGAATCACAATTAATATACTAACACTTGAAAATATTTTTTCGCTGTCTGGGACAAGATGGCATCTCTGTGTATATAAATAAAACTATTTTTGCGTGTTCTTTATTGCATTAATTTTTTCAAACCATTTTAGTAGCAATAATAATATATAAAAATTTAAAATTTACTCGAGTTATGTGTTTCTAATATGGCTTCATCGGTCACCGGGGGCTCTTGTGGCACTACAAACAAACTCAGTGCCAGTCACCAGTGACCCCCATGACATTCAACATGTTATTGAGAAATTGCGTGTAATAGTATTCACGCATTTTATATCTTTGGCTAGATTCTATTGTGGGTTAGATGGGCATTTTAATTGTTATTTTTTGGCTGCAATGTGAATATTTGGAGGTTGTAGCACTAAATAAAATGTTTTGCTTGTTACTTTCTTTTAAAAATTTGTTATAGCACCTGTTTGAATAAATTTTGTTCTAAAATTTTTACTGTTTGTACAGGATATTCAAGTCTCAGTTATTTTTGACAACATTAAGCACCCCAGCTAATAATAATAAAAAGAAACAGTTAGAATTAAAGCAGCTTATAATATGTATCAAATAATATTTGAAGCATAATTTATTTGTAATTTCAGTAGATCCATATCAATAGTTAAGATCTATTTGTTGATTAAATTTATATAAGTTACCTGAAAATAGCAGGTGATTATTGCTTACCAAAAAACAACTTGGATCAAACATAATGATGGGTTTCAAAATATCTGTTCAAGAAAAATGTAAAAAATAGTATTTTTATATTTTAAAACAATTGTTAAATATAAAAATTTTTTGACATTAAAATTTTCACAATTTTCTACAAGTTGTTTATTATAATTTAAGTTTTTTAAAGTATTTTCTACTGATTATTTTTTATACTTGTCACCTTTTTGTGAAGAAATTAAAGTTTATTGATGTAGAATTTAACAGTACTAAATCTTTGCCAATTGTTATTTTTAAAGTGACAACTATATAAATTGTTATTAAAAAAAAAAAAAGTTATTAGCACTGCTTCATATAAATTAATAAATATTATTGTAAATAAATTACTGATCATATAGGTATTTTGCTTCTAATCTTGGTTGTTATATTATGTAAGGTTAGTTGCTATTCAATGTTGTATATCAGATTGAACTGAAACATCTTTTAGAATTACTGATTATAATCAGCCCCAGCAACGAATTTGCCTCGGTTTGGCTATAAATTGGCTCAGTATGAGTCCGATAAGAAGATTCATTGAAGAACCCATATTGGGCTGTCTAGATTTTTTAGCATTGATCGTAGGATGGCCTATATAGGCCAATATAAAGCCTATACTGGCTTAATAATGAGTTTAAAATATCGTATGTATCTGACAATTCTATATAGAGCCGATATTGGTTGTAAAGTGACTGTAAAATATTGGGTGTACCGGACAATTCTATATCTACCTAATATCGGAAAAATAATGGCCCTTTGTACCCTTATTGGGCCAAGATTCCTGAATATTGGTTGAATGAGGGCCCAAGTTATTTTGTTGCTAGGGAGGGAATTTTCTCATTTAATTCAACTTTATTTAAATTATAATTTTATTTTCCATTATTATTTACATATTGACCGTTATTTTTTTTATTTAGTTTTAATTTTTAGAGCTAATTTTTATTTACTTTTTAATATTTTATTCAATTTATAATACCATTTAGAAAAAGTAAATTGTAAACTTTATAATCTAAAACCTTCCCTAAAATTTTAAGTTAAGATTTAAAAATTTATTTTGAACTTAACTTTTAAGTTAAAAAGTATCTTTTGACGATGTTTTCAGTATTTTTTACCCTCTGGTGTTTCTGAAAATTTCGATTAATGCATGAGATTTTTCTCTCTATTTGATAGCAAAAGGAAACCCTGTTTTGTTATTCAGGTAGTTCTACTCACTAACTACATTTGAGATGAACACTAAAAAGTGCTTTTATATAAAAATAATCATAAAATCAAACAAAGGTGTAGGGTTATTAGCCATTATTTGTTATTAGCCAATTAATAGATATTTTACAGAATTAAAATAATTTTAAATGTATGTTCTTTTTTATTACTGACATTATTTTATTTAACAACTTATTATTCAGAACTTGTTTAAAAGTTTTGTAATTAGAATTTTTATGACAAATTTGCCAAAACTAAGTGAACTGTGTGATATATTTTAGGAATCTATATTGTTATACCTGTTAATGACTTATAATGAATGTAATAAAGAAAAGCTACTTAGTGAATTTTTGCTGTTTCAACTGTGAATATGGAGCTTGATAATTTTGGTATACATGAGTCAGAATTTCTATAAAAACCTCAACTACAACCAGAAAAAGAAATTCAAAATATAATCAATTGCTTATAGTTAAATAAATGCTGCTTAAAAATATTTATATTTATTTAGTTGGTGCTGCAATTTTTTTTTGCCATTTTGCATAAGTCAGCAATAAGATATGAAAATTGAGTACACTGTGATAAAATTATTTCAATAATAATGCATAATAAGAAAAATACAATGGTATAAAAGATTACAAATTTGAGTAAAATTAATGGATAGTTTTTTTTTATTTTTTGAAAGTTTGATTTTTATGAATTCTTCATTTGAGTTAATATTACTAGGCAATTCAAGTGTGAACAAAGGTAAAACTTCTAAGAGGTGGTGCCGATTTAAAAGATTTATTATCTTATTGCTACATTTACTAATAAGATAGGAGAAAACTGAAATTGTTTGTTATTCCCCAATTGACTAACATTTTCCATTTTTATACCTCCTTTCAAATTTATGAGCAGCTTTCTTAATATTTGCTCCATGCATATGATATTTGTAGTTGAATTTTTTTTTTTTTTTTTTAAGAATGGACTTCCTTTGCAGTTGTGAAAATAATAGAGAGATTTTACATTCTCACTTAGCATCCTGCGTGGTATACAATATCTGTACATGATATGGTTCTATAGTAGCTGCACAGAATCTATTTAAGAGTGCAAAATCTCTGACATCCATGAGTATTGTTTTTGTTTTTTTCTGTGTCAATGGTGCTGGTGTGTATAATAATACCGAGTGATATTTTGAATTTTTTGTATTATTAGATCTAATTCTTTTTCTTTGATATTATTTTAAAAGTTTTTTTCTAATTATTTTTTTTCTTCAAATCATATTTGTCTAAAATTATCGAACAAAGTTGTTATTCTGACAAATATTGTTGGAACATAATGAAATAACATGTTAAACATCTTGTTGAAAACACTCAAATTACTTTGTTTGAGTAAGATGCAAATATAAAGCATTTATTTTTTCTGATAATTCTTTGAGTAGATTGTAATTTAATGGAATATGCTCTTCATGTGCTTTAGAATTGATTTTTTGAAATTCACTATTTAAAAAGGAACTGCTGAGTTTAGGAAAAATCTTCTGTAATAATTTATGAAATTCCTCTCTCTTGCTATGCATCTGGAAAAAAAGGACAAATTTTTTTGGCTAACCAGCTTGGATTATCACAGAAGAAAACCATTTCCTTGGTTTAATATGCATCTCTACAAAGATTTTTTATTTTCATTAATTAGTTGATACTGTTCATTAATTAGTTGATAATATGATATACTTTTTCGCTTAAAAAAGCAATTATAAAACAGTATTCCTCTTTTTATCTAAGTGATATTGGTTTATTATTATTGATAATTTGTTTTATATTTTAATAAGAGTAGTGAGACAGTCATGAGATACAAACCAATTAAAATCTGGTACGTTTACAATACTTTGAGAATTAAAGGAAAATTTAATTGTTGAGAAATTAAAATAATGCTTTTTTTCTGCAATTTTAATATTTTTGAGTTATAAACTTTAATTTTAGGAACTGGTCTATCAATCCAGTGTTATGATTATTTATGTTTTAATTTATAGTTTAAGAACGATAGTTTCTAATTCATACCATTCAGGAATCAGTGTTCTTAATGTTGTTGCAGGTTGTTGGTTTTAAAAAAAGAATTATTGAAATTTAAAATTGTACTTTTTTGCGTAAAAGTCGAAGTAGTGATTTTTTTAAATACTTTTAAAATTTACATATTTTTGAGATTTAAATTTCCATGATTATATATTTTTTAAATAGTATTTCCATTTCAAAAGAATTGGGGTGGTAGTACTGGATTGTGGATAGTGATATATTTTTATGCAAAAGTGAGATTGCATTATTTATTTTCGTGCTTGATTATACACTTTGTTAATAAAATGGGCGTCTCAAGGTTACATGATTTCCACACTTCGTTACCATGGTTTTGGTAAATCTTGCTTTTTTTCTCTGCTAGTACATTTTAGTATGAACTTGGAATATACTCGCCTGGCAGAAAAGTAAGATTTGTCAAAACCATGGTGACTGAAAGGGAGAATGGGGAAATAGGGTAACTTTGAGATGCCTATTTTATTTGCAAAAAGTATAGTGTTCCTAACTACTTGTAAAGTGAGATCCCACTTACTGTAACTTGTAGTTTAATTTATTATTAGTGATATTTTTTTTTTTAAAAAATGAAGTTTTATTCTTAATTTTTTCTTTTACTTTGTGTTGATTATTTATGTATGCTTAATTTTATTGAACGAAAATTGCCAAAAGAGTTATGCCATTTCTTTATGAATACAAATTGTTATATAAGATGTATTTTAAAACAACGATATTTTCAAACTTGTCATTCATAGTTCAACAGAATATATTGTAATTGTTAAGTCACAAATCAGAGTTGTGGAGTTGATAGTTGGTCAGAAGGTGGCTTTAGATTCCGAAATTAAACTCTATTAAAATTTAACTGAACCCCACTAAAAGTAATTGATATTATTACTAAGTAAACGTTTATTTCAAGTAACATATTTTTATGTTAGATTATAATAAATGTCTTTTAATTCTAAATAATATTTTATATTACTAACAGTTGAAGTAGTAAATTGTAACGAACTCAACATTTGATTGCGCCATCTGGGGAGAAGACCTTCGCTCTCCTCCTCATCTCAGTTGTATAGGAATGTACTACGATATTTTTCTCTTTTTTTAATACTTTTCGTATTTACTTGTCAAAAGTAATATTTAAAATTTCCACGACGCTTTCTTTTAAAACTATATTCAATGTAGTTTTCAGTTTCATATAGTTTACTAACTTAAAAGTTTTTTAATCTGTTTGACAATTAACTACCGCCGAAATTGTCTTCAACTTTTGACCCCACAGCCCTGGTTATAAAACAATGTGATGAGAACTTTGGTTGCTAATTGTGCTCACAAAGTGCTTTAGAAAATAATACATATCTTCTTAGCAACTGTTGCTTTCGTTTAATTATTTGAAAAGCATGTTTTATATTTGTAATAATCAGAATTAAGCTTATTTTTACTGTACTTAACCGACTGTAATAAAACACGTTTTATCAATTGTGTCTATTCATTTCATATTTTACCTTGCTTAACTTATAAGCATGGTTCTTAATTGTTCTTTTTTCAAGTGTTCAACTGGCTAAGAATTAGCAATTTCGTCGAAAATTTCCTTTTTTTCTTTTTTTTTTTTTTTTTTTTAATCTGTAAGATTTAAACCTTTGTTTCTTCGCTTACTATATCTCTTTAAATTTTATCTCCGATCTTTAGATTCTTGATTTTTTAAAAATTTTATTTCAAGAGTTCAAACTGGATAAAAATTGGCAATTTCGTCGAAAATTTTATATATATATATATATATATTTTTTTTAAATTTATAAGATTTGAACCTTTGTTTCTTCGCATACTATTCTTTTTAAATTTTATCTCCGATCTTTTGATTCGTGATTTTTTTATATTTTTATTTCACGTGTTCAACTGGGTAAAAATTGGCAATTTTAGCGAAAATTTTGAATTTTTTTTTATGAGCTTTAGTTAAAAAAAATATGCAATTTTTATATTGTTTTGCGTAACTGTCTAAATAATAAATCTAAATTTTACCGTTCAATAGAATATGCGGGATATAAGTAAATTTTTGGTCGGGAAGGTACCTGGACTCGATAAAAGTTTAGAGCCTGGTACAGCTCTTCTAAAAGGTATACGCATTTTGGTTCACCAGTTAATATCTAAGGGACGAGAAAAATAAAATGCCATCAAAATTCCCCAAATGCAACTTTAAAGTCAGAAGTACCTCCAAGTTTTTTAAAGGTAATCGAGTGTTTTTCAATGTAATGCAATCAAGTGTTAGTGTTTTTAATTGCATTTACCTGATTGGTAATTTGGCAGCTTTTTTACGACATTCCTATACATTTTCTTTAATATGATTGTAAAAATATGAATAAAAATGTGGTTATTCTGTAGCACATCAAGCGATACCGTTAGAACCGTGGTGGCTCGGCGCATAGAGCGTTCGCCTTCCAATGAGGTGAACCGGTTTCGAATTCCACCGATGGCTGGTCGATACGAATTCCGCACCGACCACAGTACTGACGAAAAATATCCTCAGTGGTAAACGGATCATAGGTTAGAGTCGCCTTGCTGTCAGACTGACCTTGGGAATTTTTCGTGGTTTTCCTCTCATGCGGGTTAGTTCCATCAAAAAATTCCACCGCGAAGACAAATTTCACCCAATACTTGACCCAGGAGTTCCCTTGTCCTCTAGATTGGGTTCAAAATTACAAGTTTGCGGAGTTGAATATTAGCAATCATAAAGAATTATGTGCCATTCTCCAGTCGATTCGTTGGATTAAAGAACAAAGAATTACAGACAATATCTCAATTTATACGGATTCCCTGTCTAGCCTGCAAGCTTTGGAAAACAGCAACTCTAAAGAATATTAAGTTCACTTAATTAAACAAGAATTCACAAACAATATCGTTTTACATTGGCTAAAAGCACATGCAGGCCATATGGGCAACGAAGAGACTGATAGGTTAGCCAAATTAGCCTGTGAGAGATCAACGGTCGACCTGTTTGAAGATCCTAGCAGACGGACTGCAAGAAAAACTTTGGAAAGCGAAAAATTGATTGAATGGCAGGAGAGATGGAGTGACAGCTTTACAACGAGGAAAGTCATGGGGAATTTCTTTTTAAATCAATTCTTAACTAATCACGGCTGTCATGGACAACATCAGGCCAGGTTTTTTGAGGGAGCTCAGCTGTGCCGTACCTATCAGCTTGTTGAAGATTGGGAACATATATTAATCTATTGTACAAATGTTAAGCACATTAGAGAGAAATTTTTTCATTCAAAAACCACCTATGAATTTATAAAGCAGCATTGGTCAAACCCTAAAATAAAAAAGGGAATTGAGGAAATAATAAGGAAATTGTTTAGTAACAAGGCACCTCCCTGAATCCTGATGACTCTTGTTAGGAAATAGATATACTTTAAATCACGGCTTATTGATTTACCTGTTATGTTTTGATTTTTACTTGAATTTTCTCTTAAAATGTTTTTCGCTCTTTAATTTCATGCTTTTGTCAATCGTTGCCCCTGTGTGATTCCTCATTTTGAAAATTTTAATCACTTGTGTTCTTAGAGTATATATATATATATATATATGTCTTTTTTTGAAGAAAAAAAAAATCCTGGAATTTGCTACCATTAGTTCTGTTGTGCCAGCTGTAATTATATTCTTACAAACATCCTATATTTAACCATGTGAAATTGTTTCCTTTTCTTTAACTTTGCATGCCTACTGAAGATGCGACATCAATATCTCTTTTGATTGTTACTGATTTTTCTTTGTAATGTTTGTTTGCATTTGGTCTATTTCTAAGTAGCACTGTTTTCTAGATTTCATATTTAATATTCTACCTATTTGTTAAAACTTTAATTTGAAAATTTTGAATATGTTTGCTATTGTAATTGAACTGTTGCGAGCACTTCGAACTTTCGGAGTGTCCCCGGATGCCCCCTTACAGGGGCTGGACGGGATAAAGCTTGTTATTAGTAATCATAAACCCGAAATTGTGTCGGCTGTTCAAGGACGGTTATAAAATTAAGTAAAACGTTCATTATGAATAATGAGTTTATAATTGTATGTGTATTGTGCGTCAAAAGGGGAACCAACTTTGAAAAACATTTTTAAAAAATCATAAATTTCAAAAGCGTACTTTTCTTGAGACAATTTAATGCATAAAAATTAATCCTATCGTTAGTGTTATAAAAAAGTAAAAAACATTGCAATTTACACTGCTTTTAATAGGTTCTATCAATATCAATAGTTTTCTTAAAATAATCTATTGTAAAATAAAATTTTATGAAATGTATAATATTTGAGTATCAAAATGTAAAATTTGAGCGAAATCTATTTAACAGTTCTTGAAAGGGTTTTTTTTAAATATAAAAGTAATTTCATTTTTTTTAAAAAAATCGAATTTATTCCACCGTTAAAGTAAAAAGGAGATTATAAAAATTGGATGTAACCGCCATTTTGGTATGGCGTAACATTTTTTCAAGTATGGTAAAAAACATTCATAGGATGCGTGAGAGAAAACACGCGACACATCAAAAACCCTTTTTTAAAAATTTTTGTTAAGATAGGGAAGCGTCAAGTATTTCTGGAAACACGGTCTTGAAGTAGTCCGTGTCTATTTTTAACTAACTGAACGACACACTTGAATATGTAGTTATGTGGCTTTGTCTCTCTCTCATTTTCCCTCAGCTAACACTCCTCCGGAATAATGTCTATTTTTCACACAAATATGGAATGTTTTTCTGCACTTGTGTTTGTTTTATTAATGAGTAAGTTTTCATTTATTTTCTTTATATTTTTAAAGGAATTTAAATTCTAATTAGAAGCAGCTTATTAGAGAATGAGTCTTACTACTGATACTAGTTATTTGCATACCTTCAGTTTTTGACCAACTCTTTTGTGTTTTCACTTGCATGATCGTTAATAAAAAGTGTAATTGTACGAAGAGAGGAGGGTGGATAAATTTCTGGCCGACATTGTGGTATGAACCTAACACCAACGAGCACGCTTTTCCCATCAGAATTCGCGATTTCTGCTATCTTTTACTTTTTGTTACGCAACACGAACGTTTTTTTTTTTTTTTTTTATACTTCGGGCGAGTTTTAAATTAAAAACCATTTATAGTACCTGCAAAATAAATAATAGATTCGAGTTTAGACCCTCAAAATTCATAAAAAATAAGCTTTGATTTATATCAAGAATTTATGTTGTCCTTGGTGCTATTAACTTACAAGTGACATTTTAATACTTTCCTAGAACAACAATAAATAGTTACCAAAGAAGCACATTACTTTACTTTATATCAGAAAAAAACATGTTCTGTACAGGGACAGGGTGCTACGTAATTTCTTCTCTTCAAATATATTTTGAAATCATTGTCGAATTTGTGTAAAAGCGGGTATGCACATTAGAGGTCGCAAATTGATATTAAATCGGGAAGAAACGAATATGTTATCGAAATTTGTAGAGGTCCAGAGACGAAGGCGGAATGAAAACAACAAAATCAGTTCGATTTCCTTTTGAATCTTGATATGTGTAATATTTGACTTTTAACTCCTATTTGCTTTTATTAAACTATTTAAAGGTCTGTTTAACCAATCAAATATATACCGATGCTTTCACTCCCACCTTCCACAGTAGTGATTCGTTAGATTTGAAGAGTTTATTTTCCTCGTTTAAATATTACATTGAAACGTCGATTGTGTTAACATTTTAAACGACATATTTAACTAGGAATTCTAAAGATAGATAATAAAGTCGGTTAATGCAGAACATTATACGTTTGTCGATCTATGCTGACCGTAATGTTTTTTTTTTAATGTTTAACTCAGAATTTTGTTCCGAAATATAAATTTTGCAACACACGACATCCTTGAAGAATTAACATCTAAGCATTTCATTGAATTAAAAAAAAAAATAATAATCAAACGATTATAAAGAACTTCATAAATTTAATTAAAAATAATAAAAGAAAGTGATAAACTCATCAATCAAACTAGTAATCATGTTTTTTGCCATGTAGTGGCGCTAAAATCGTTATGGCCAGAGGCCATTGTTGCCATTTTGGCTCGTTTGGCCCATTATGTTGCCATTTTGGCTCGTATTGATAAAAAAAAAGCGAAGAGTAAAAAAACAATAGAGTATTATCGTCGAAAGTCTGTATATATTTTTTTGTGGTTATTTTTTTTATTTTTATTTTTTTATCGTTCAGACTGTATAAGCTTTAAGTCTATGGAACTTTAAAATGATTGATATTTTCTAATTCCAATAGATTTCTTCCCTTTCAGATTTGTAGTTCCCAATTGGGGAGGTATCAGCAGATCTGTTTTTTAATTAATTCGTATTAGCGCAGTTAAAATATAACTTAATTTTGATACAAAAAAGAAAAGAAAGAAAGAAATAAAACAGCGGCGCTAAGGACTTTTTTTTTAAGTGAGGGGTGAAAAGGTGAACGGCTTATCACTTCGGGTTTTGGCAGAGTAGGAAGAAACTATGCTATTTAGATATATGATCTTGATTGGCATTGTCTCAGATGATTTTTAAACGGAATCACAATGGTATTATAGTTAAAAAGTTTCAAAGGTTTTATGCACAAAAAGTACAATTTTGCACTTGTACCTCTTTAAGCAGTTAAAGAGGTAAGGTATAGTTACATACATATTTTCTGCGATAAGTTGAAGGAAAGTTTACGCACAACAATAGGATTAATAAATAGAAAAGTTGACATATTTTTGAGTTTTGAAAATACTGTTTTTTGTTTTGTACATATGTACACTTTTTGCACTGTTATAAGAAAGCTATTTAGGCACATGAGGCATTGTTCTTAACTTATTTTTTTACGATGCATTGAAAAAGAATAACTCGAGTTTATCGGATAAATAGTTTAGAAGCAACGGGTAAATAAGTACAACCTAAAAATTATGAAAACCGTTGCATTTTTTGAACTACTAGTTCCATCGTCTCGTATTTGGTCTCACTTGATTTGTACAAAAAATAAGAGATAAAACTATACTTAACTTTTCAATATAGCAATTTTACGCGCGTAAAAAGGAAGCCAATCATTGCTCATTTTGTAAATAGTTTTCGGGGTAAGCTGATACCCTCTCCTTGGCTGGCAAAGGATCATGGGATATTAATTTCTCACGGTCAAGTTACTGTGAGACAACATTTTCGTGGGGCAGAATTTTAGATTTAAAAATGAAGTTAGGCAGTATTTTAGACGAACAAAAGCATTGAGAGATGAACCCTTGCCTATAAGACAAGCAAAAAATTTTGTCGAACATAAATTTGTTTACACATAATTTTAAACGGACACAAATATCAAGTTATCAATAAAGATGGACAGAAGTGTAACAGTATTTAAAAAGAGTACTTATCATAGTATTTCGCACTCTCAAAAACTAGTTAGAAAAATCGTATAATTCACCTCCAGATAATTAGGAGCTTAATGCAAATTAGAAAAAAAAGTTTATATTTTCAGCTAGTATGTCTAAATTGAAAACCACTGCAAATTTCACCATATTTTCAGATAGTGTATCATTATCGGATAAATTTTGAGTTTACGGCTACTAGCCTTGTGATTTTGAATCCAACCCAGAAGGCAAGGATCAAGTATATTTGATTAATTAGTGGGGGATGGAACTAATCCGCATTTGAATTACGTGGAGAGGAAAACCTCCCATGGTTGGACTCTAACCCATTATCTGTCTACCACTGAGGATATTTTTACGTCAGCACTGTGGTCGGTGCAAGCCCGGTGCGGTATTTGAATTCTAGCCATCGCTGGGGAACGAACCTTGTGCACCTCATGTACAAGGTGGATAATTCAGCCCCGGCTAATCCGTAGTCTACTACAAATAAAAAAATTTTTTTCTATATTTTCAGGTAATGTGTCATTCGGACTCCGCCACAGTGTCCACTACGAGGGAGAGAGTGAGGTGTTGGAAGGGGAAAAGTTCCAGATAGTGTGCGTGATGAGCCGGCAAGACGTACCAGGTTGGACATTAAACAGTTCTGTCGTTATTACGGAAGATAACGACCTCGGATATTACGTTCAAGAGATAAAGAAAGATGCTTTCCACTGGGAACTCACCCTAAGCGCAGAAGGGGCGCAACTACATCACAGTGGAGAGTACCGATGTAACAAGTACAGCAGGGATTTCCATTCTCTGTACATCAAACCGAGATTTGGTAAGGTTCCTTTTGAATTCACGAGGAAATTAAATTGACATAAAACAATACCCAGCGGCATGCATAGATTTAGGTGCTCCCCTACACTATTTATAAATGCGCCCTATCTTAGACTTAATTTTTTTTAAAAATTATAATATAAAACAAAAACGCTATGAAGATACATTTGGGTATTTATAATCTTTCATTTTATTGTAATTTTTTTCTTTACTTTTTATATTATAATTTTAATCCATAAGGAATTAATAATTGCGATGGAAAGACGGAATTTCAGAAAGTATTAAATTGGAACATTGTATACACTTATCACATTAAAATGAAATTCATCTTAATAATACGAGAAAATAACTCACTATCGTTTAATAATTATAATCAAAATTTAATGAAGTGTTATTATTATTTGTAAAGTAAATTAAAATATATCTTATAAAAGGAAAAAAAAAAACATATTGTAATTCAAGTAGTTTGTGTCTCTTTCTTGAATGAAGGGTTGCACGCCCAAGTACCTAGACATATTATGATAATATTGACACAAATAGGATAATATCTATCAAACTCTACAAAACTGAACTATCGACTCATTATTTATGTATTAAAAAGATCGGAATTTACCTGCTGAATCGGTATCCATGAAAACATGATCAAAAAGCTACTTTGATTAACTATAAACTGAACACACATAAACAGTTTCAAAAGTGATTGCTAAAATTCTAAATTTAAGCATCATAATTTTGTCGAATTAAAGATATTGAAATTTTAAACTTTTTAAATTCATAGCGATAACCATCGAAAAAAGTGATCGAAAACTATACATTGATTTAGATTTGGCGAGTTCAAAACTAATCAGAATTTCTGATATTCTTTATTTTTTACAAATATATATTTTTTTATTATGTTCAGGTTCATACCAAAAGCAGATTGTGCACTCCTATCATAGGATAATATTTTAGGATCGTGCACCCTCTAACCAAAGAATATATAAAATCTTTGCTCTAGTTATTTACGCCAAAATTCAATGGTTGTCGTCTGCTAATACGGAGACATTTAACTCAAATCTTTTCTTCTTATAGTAGTGAATCGATGCTTTTTTCTATTGAAATTACATTTTCAGGCTTGTTTGCTCGTTTATAAACCTATGTGAATAAGACAAAACAAAGAATCCCGCCACGTTTCGCATAGCGTTAGGTGGCAATACCGCTCGGCCCCTTTATCGAAAAAAAATGTTGTGTTAAAATATTGTGGCATTAAGATTCAGTTATAAAAATCAAGTCCTTTAACTTAATACCTAGAAATAGTTTGATTTTTAGTATTGGTTTTAGCTGGAAAGTGAGTGGGGATTTTCAAAATTTTACTTGATGTTAAGAAATGGCCATAAGCTTGTCATTTCTGTATTTAAATAACCGATATTATAAATTTCGTGTTTATAAATGCAAATAAATTCCACGAGAAATGATCTAATGAACGAACGTTAACGTTTAACGTACAAAACAAAATAGCTCCCTATAGTATTTCCCCTTCTTGGCCACACGCAACCTTTACTGTTACCCACATTTATCAAAACAAAGCTCTTTCCATTTTTTTCTGTATTTTCTGAAGTGATAGGAAGATGGCTTCGTGAATCATGGGTGAATATTTAGAGTACCATCGACATTTAGAAATTAATAAATTGAATAGGAAGTATACTGACCACGACCTTTATAAAGGGTTCAGTATTTACTCTCACCTCTATTTGAAATAGTGAACCCACCCTCGCTCGTAAGCCTCATCACCGATACTCATTATAAAAAAAAATAAAAATATCTACAGATTTGGAGGTGAAGATGATATTTTTCATCATCAAGAAAAAAAAGTTATCATTTGAAATTAATTCTCTGGGTGGCAACGAAATCTTTCATTTGTTTTTATAGTCTTCGGTTCGGGTCGTTTTCTCGTGTTATTGAGTAAACATATTTTCTTACTTTGTGTTGCTCTAAATTTTTGAATGGATCTGCCAAAACAAAATTAAAAAAAGCAAGGCTTGACTGCTTTAGACTCTAAACAAAGCTATAATTTTAAAATTATTAAATTATTAATTTTAAATTACGAACACTATCTCGTCATAAAAATTATCCAGGCTTCGCAAAGAGCAAATACCTTAATTATTTAAAAAATTAGTAAGATTTTTTTAAATATCACCATTTAAGAAAAAGTTTCCACCATTAACAGTGTTTATCAAAGCAGTATCGACAAGGAAAATAAAAGCAACGCCTTAAACTTGAGGCAAAGTCAAGGCTTCTTGACATCTTTCTGTCAGGAACGAACAAATAACGTATAGATTTTAAAAACTATTATTTTTTTAAAAATCCACCATTTCATTTTTCTATTATTTTTAAAATTAGTCGGTTTTTCTTCGAATTGACATTTTCTTATAATTTGCTCAAAGGGCATGAATTAAGAAGAACACTAAACAATCTTACAGTCATGAATAACTGAATGACAACAATTATTAAAATAGTATATTATTTGCTAAAAACTTCCTCTTTCAGCCAAATAATTTCAGTATCCTGAAATTTTTACTAAAAAGACTCCAAACGATCTTTATTTCGAGTTTGTATACTTATATGTGTTGTTATGTACTTAAAAAAACTCAACAATTCGAAACGCAAACAAAACTTAAATCTCATTTTTGTTTATTTATTCTTAACGCACGCACCGTCACGGTCATTTAATCTTGTAGGTAAAAAGAGAATTATTTATTCATTTTTTGCCATTATTCTTTTCTAATGAAGTGACTCTGAAGGGCGAGGATAAACTAATCAGTCCGAATCGGTTTAATTCCATTTCAAATTCAAAGTAACAAAACAAAGATGATTTAACACGAATAAAAAGAGCCAAATATCAACTTACCTATCAACCTCTACATCCTTTGGGGGTAGTTTTCAACCAAAGTAATAAATGTAAATTTAAAACAAGTCTGTCTCCTTAAAATAATACATTAAATTACAAAAAAATAAAAGCGATTTCATTTTTGATCTATCAATATCGGAATATTTGCTTAATTACTAATAGACGTTGAAATGAAACTAAGAATATATTTAGTATAGACAATGTGCATTTATTATTATGTAAAATGTTTCGGCATGTCGAAAAATAATAAAACTAAAAGAGGCTCATTAGAAGATATCCAAACAGCCATGAAAAACTTGCCAAAATGAAACAGAAATGAGTATCAGTAGTAGTAATTACCACGCACACATATTGTCTCTGTTATATATACTGTCCTATAGAACAGTCTTTGTGGGATAGTGTTCCATCCCTCTCTCAAGGCTGTTTATAGCTTTTGCACGGTTTGGAAAAGGTGTTTTCTTTGTGAAACCCATCTGCCAAGGGCAACCTATACATACTCTATAGGATTTAAGTCGAGGAGTACGCGGGCCATTGCATAAGGTTAACTTTGTAGGTGTGTCTGATATCTCAGCTCGTCTGTATGACCACGCTATGTCGTCCACGCATTTAGGTCCAGCAGAAAGTCTGGATCTAAAAAGATAAACATGTTCTAAAATTATCTCTCTGCAATACAGCTGCGATGTTCAGCCATTTAGCTCGATGCCTGCCCATATCTTACGTCTGGACCACATCGATACACATGGTGTTCCTTTTTCTCTCCAGTTGCAATGATGTATCGTCGGAGAACATCTCTCTAGACTTTTGCTGATTAACTCAACCAATACTTTCCTTACACCAACGTAATCTTTCTCGTGTGGTTAGAGCATTCAAACCAAACTTCATTTTATCGCTCTGACAGAAACTTGTATGCCGGTATTGGGGGCAAGGTCTGCAACTATCTCCCTATGAGTCACATTTCAGTTCGCTACTGATGGGGAAAGATATCGTTCCTCTTAAGATCCTAAAACGACCACAGGCATGCTCTTGCGTAGCATTTCCACTTTCAGCGGTCTTTTTAATCGCGAGATGACACTTTTTGACAGTCCCATTACTGCTCGTGACATTTTGACCTGCTTCCCATCTAACTGCTCGTTCACGAAAATAACAACTTAAATTTGCTAACATTTTGCACTTCATTATTGCAACATCACGCTGAATTTCACAGAAATAAGTCTATCAACCTATTTTGGTCAAATGAATTTTCGAATGAGTGATGAGATTGTGCACTGCCTTATATACAGATAACTGCTCTACCTCGCCCTCTCTACTTGATTTTACTGTTGGCTGTCCAGAACGCTACATTTGAATAAATGAGTCGTTCCATTGTCAAGCAATGTATATATGAATCAGTTTAATGGGTCACAAATCTCTTTTATGCACACAGCCTATATTTTTCAAAAGTATTCATTTTCGTATAGCGATGTATCTAAAAATTGTGAAATATCGTCACTTTTTTAATATCACGATAGCGATCATTTGCGATAACGTTGTTTCAAAATATATCGTGAAATATCAATTTTGTTAAATATCCGGATAATTATATTTTTAAAAAAATTATTCCCTTATGATATATATCATGAAGATTTGTTATTTTTTAATATTATGATAGTGAAATTTTAAAATTATATCTCGCTCCATATCATGAAATGTTGTTATTTTTTTAATACCGTGATAACAATATTCATAAATATGTTCTCGGAATTTATTATAATTATTAATGCATTTAAATTATAAGACTTTTACTGAAAACTATAATATCGTGATGATTGTTGACAGTGACCGTTATCTAATATGGTAATAACAAAAATGAATCTGCTTTCTTACTAATTACTTACCTAAAAATTACCTCCTGATCTACATGAAAAATAACCTGAAAAAAAAAACATTAAATGTAATAAATTTAATCCTTGTAAACCAAAAATATTTTTAATATCATTGAACTAAATAATAAAACAATATTAATTGCAAAAATATGTTTACCGTAAGAAATCAATTTTAGTTAAGCGAGCTTAATTATTTTTAAAATGTTGCAAATGTTTTTTTTAATTTCTTAAACGGAACAAAAAGCTGTTGTAATTAAAAATATGAGGACCAAATTTTAACCTACCTTTTTTTTTTTTTTTTTTTTTAACTAATTATGTATTACCTATTCATAAATTTGAAAATAACCACTCACCAGGTGGGAAGTCAACAAAAAAAAAAAAAAGTAGCGACTTAAATTAAATAAACAACCGGCAATTTTTTCACATTGTTTTTTTTTTTTTTTCATTAATTGTTTAAGGATAAAAGTACATCAATGCAGAAAGAGACTCTGGGAAATATAATTTTCATTAACATGTCCAAATTCATAATTTTCGTTTGCCATCCCCAAATATTTTTAAATAAAGTTCTTTAAGGCCAGGTTGTTGTAAATTTTGTCACATATTTATATTATTGAGTAAACTTTTTATAACCGAAGATAATTTCGAAAATGAATTCCTTTTAAAAATATAGTTTTAATTCAAGCAAAAAAGCGGAACTATATATATCGTAACAATATATCGTTACAAAAGAGCATTTTTTTACACGCTGCAATTCGCTCTATTTCTCACCATCCCCATTGTGATTCGTTTGTAATATACAGGGTGCTTATTAAAATCTGCATCCACCCTCTTAGCGATCATCTATTGCTGCAAAAAGGTGTAAAAGTATAGTAAAGTGGCTATACACTAGTTGCCAAGTCCCAGTGGAATTGAAGAACTTCTCGAAAGCATTGCCAGATAAAAAGAAGAATGTAACGTGAGCATTATCGATTGCAAATAGAATAGGCGATTTTTCCACACTTCACACTTTTCTCCTCTCTCTTGGCATGGGTTCGGAAAATTTTATTTCTACTGCAGTACATTGTCGAGAGTATCTCTTGAGACGGCTATTCTATTTGCGAAGAGTATTTTACGAATCTTTTTATCACAACATATCCGTTTGTAAATGCTAAAAAAAGAATGCGATTTTATGTAATTATTGCTGAAGCCGTTCGTAAATTAAGAGAGCATCCTGTATACCTTTCTGTTTGACCTAAATTCAATCGTTATTGCAGAGGAAGACATAGAAGAAATCTCAGATCATAAGAAGGATAATGAATACAAATTGATTGTGAATGAATCTTACGAATTTTATTGCTCTTCAGCTCAAGACGATGATACACCAGTCACGTGGTAAGTATGGATGAGAAATCTGCTAAATTCATACTTAATTCTATACTTTATTCACCGATAGTTGATCAAAATAGGATTACTTTTAAAATGCTCTGATCAGTACAATTTAACATCTAATTAAGAACATTCGATTAAGAAATCAGAATTTTTAAAAAGAAACTGAAAATTTATTTAAATTAATTCTTTAACAATTATGAGTTTTTTAATTTAATGAATGTAAAATAACAGTTCGTAATGAGTCTTGGACATTTAGTCCAGTAAAATTATGAATTTTTTCCCGAAAAAAATCAACATCCAAGCTTCTTTCTTTTCCTTTGTTGCGTTGTTATAACTTATACCTTCCCTTCTTCTCCTCTTTAAGATTCTTCCTTTTTTTGAGGGTATTTAAAGGTGATTAGATAGGGAAATACAAAAGAAATAATGTTTCAGTTGTTTAGGTAGCATTGTCGAGGGTGTAAATATGATTACAAATGTGTATTTTTGTACATAAAACCCTTCTAAACTATTAGTTTGATCGTCTCGAGACTTATCTTATTCAATTCAGCGTAAATTGATGTCTAATTTTCAGGTTAATTCAATTCTCCTTCTCATTTCTCTAAAAAAGGGTGAAGCGTACAGATGAGGAGTTTTCGATTATCCTTTATAATAACATCTCAAAGTTTTCTAAGAAAAAGAATCTTAGGTATTGATTTTTCCCGAAAACATTTTTGCTCAGGACATTTTTTCAGATCACTTTTTGATGCTTTAAGTAAACATAATTGTCCTTCCAGGTATAAGAACGGTCGGCGCCTGGTGGAACATTCTGAATCCAATATAGTGTTATCTGGTGCGAGTCTATTGTTGGAATATGCTCAAGAAGACGATGCAGGAGAGTACCTATGCACCGTAGACAC
This sequence comes from Parasteatoda lunata, assembly GCA_949128135.1. Lineage (NCBI taxonomy): Eukaryota > Metazoa > Arthropoda > Arachnida > Araneae > Theridiidae > Parasteatoda > Parasteatoda lunata. Next base: position 110,843,001 of record OX421975.1, read on the forward strand.
TTCACGAGTCGATGGAATATCGGGCATTGGAAGATTTTTTCATTTAAACAGTGAGCAACTAAATAATTCTATTAAAACCTCTGAATTCATGTCAAATTAAATTTAAATTAGCCATTGCATAAGCGCTCAAAGTTTATAACCGTCGTTGAACAGCTGACCCAAGTTTGGGTTTGCATCTACTAATCTTAACTCTGTAGCCTTGTGATTTAAAACCCAGTCCAGAAGACGAGGGAACTTCTGGATCAAGTATTGGGAGAAATCTGCCTCCGTGGAGGACTTTTGGATGGAACTGACCCACATTTGCGTTACATGGAGAGGAAAACCATGAAAACCTCCCTCGGTCAGCCTTACGGGAAGGGGATTTAAAACCCATGATCCGTCTACCAGAGGATATCTTACGCCAGCACTGTGGTCGGTGCAAGCTGGATGCGGAATTCGTATAAACTAGCCATTGTTGGAATTCAAACCCGGTTCACCTCATTGCAAGGCGAACGCTCTATCCCCTGAACCATCACGGTGCAAGCGTACCTAGTATTTACAACTAAGACTTATAATTTAATTATTTTCAAATATGCTTATAAAAACATTACTTAACATAATATACAATTATTTCAATCGCCAATTATATTAAAATGAAATTTAACTGCCGTAGTCAAATAGGCTTTATCGAGCTATAAAATGGTATTATTAGTATAGCCTACTTAATAACTACGCCCTTGCTAAAGTTCGAATATCCGAACATTCTTCATTGATTAGAAAATAAAACATTCGAAGAATGCGGACGCTATCCTCAACTTGATTCGCTCCGTATTCGTAGAATCATTACCCTCCTATAAGTCGAGAGGAGTTTATTTTTATAATTTAATTTTTATTTTTTGGCTTCTTTTTTGCATATTAAAAATCCGACACCGATCTGCTCTTCTCATTTGTGGCATTAAAGAAAATAATAACATTTAGAAATAATAACTATGAAAATATTATCAAAGTCTTAAAATTTTTCAAGTCTAGGCTCGGGTTGAAAAAAAAAAAAAAAGATTTAAAAGATCGCACAAAACATATTTAAATTTTGAAGGAAAGCGTCACTTAAGTTTTAAAATGGCGGAAATTGCAAGCTTTATAAAATATTGTTTCTAATTTATGATTATTTAATGGCGATCATAAATGCTTATTTATTTCTTACAAATTTTGATTTATTAAATTATTTTCTTTCATTGCGTCATTTTCGTTTATTTATTTTTAAGAGTTAGAAAATATTTTAGAGATAAATTAAAGGACAGAACTTTTTATACTCATTTCATTAATTAATATTTCTTTTTGAAGTCAGGGTGAATAAAGTTATATTTTTTTGAAAAAAGGTAGAGAAATTGGACTACGTGTTTCTTATCAGATCTAAAGAAAAACTAAAAAAGTTTCATTTCGATATTTTGTTATTATCGGAGTTGTTAGCCTAATTGACCGTACACAGTATACAAAAATAAGTAGTTTCCATTTAGCCGATCGTAAGCAAAAAATCGCTAAGAAATGCTCCGCTTACTTTTTATTTTACTTTTACTATTGCTATTATTTAATTAATTTTTAAAAAAAAAAACACAGAAATTAATGATCGTTTGCAAAAATTAAATAAAAACGTTGAATTTATTTGTGCCCGGTTAACCGGTAAGTACCCAAAAATAAAATAAGCTATGTACTAAAAAGCAAAATTAACGGTTTAATGATACAAATTCGTTTAGAGGAAAAGTAAAAAATTGCCATGCAAATTTTGCACTCATTGATTCTCACTTAAAGTTGATAATGGTTACTATTTGAATTTATGTTACTAATTTTGAATGGTTGCTAATTTTGGTAATAATTGTTATTTACTAATTTGTTTAAAAGAAAGGTAAAAATTCGTCATGCCATTATTAACATTATGATGCTAATTTAACGTTGGTAATAGGCATTACTGCTGTTGTGGTCATAGGTGCAATTTTAATTGGTACCAAAGATACTAATATAGATTCAACGTATTATATTAGTACATTTTGTACCTATTAAAACTGTATCCATACAGGGCAGTTTTAATATAGATACTATGGAAAATGTTTTTTTTTACGGCCCCTTAAAAGAAATAAATACAGGAGAAAATCGATTGTTCGTGGTAAGTTTTGATTTTGAGTTGGACTCCAGCAATGGCATCATTCCAAAAGACAAGGAATACAGTTATATATATATATATATATATGTATATATATAACTGTGTGTCTGTCGTGTCTGTCTGTGTGTTCATTATAGACTCCTAAACCAACCGACTAAAAGCTAGGAAACTTGGCATGTCGATAGTGCGTTCAAAGCACTGTCGACCTCAGAATACTCTACGACAAACCGCAAAATTATCATCGTGTAGGATTACTTCTGTTATTGCCTGGCGCAGATCATAAATTTCTACAGATTTATTTCATGAGTAACACAAATGATCAACTCACTCAACGTTGTCAGTTAAACAATGACACTAAACGAGAAATTGTTGCCGCATTACAAAAAAAATTTCGATCAACATTATCAGTTAATTAGGCTGTTCGGAACTGCCCTTGACAAAATGCCATCCGTTAATAACTAAGTTGTTATTAGAGCTGAAAAAACACCTGCAAGCCACCACAAAGGAAAATACAGTGCTTTGAATGAGCTATTGTTATAGCAGACGAAGAATTTACCTCCAGCGATATAATTCTTCATCTCAGAAATGGTGACGTTCAAAGAGTCTCGCATCGATCCTATGATGAATTGCAATATCCTATTTTATTTTGGAAAGGAGAGGATGGATACCATTTTAACATAAAATTTAGAAATCCATAAAAAGGCGAGAAAACCAATAGGAAAGTAAGTGCAATGAATTATTATGCATATAGATTAATGACTCGCCAAAACGCTGATAATCATATTTTAAAATGTCGACAATTATCTCATCAATACATTGTCGATATGTATGCGAAAATTGAAACCGAACGCCTACTGTATATTAAATTAAATTAAACCAAATTACCTTCAGAAGAATACATTCATTTACGGGATGCAATAATTAATGATGGTAAAGTTTATCCTAATGATATGGGGAAAATAATTTTACTGCCGGCTACATTTACAGGGAGTCCAAGGCACCTGTATGAATACTCACAGGATGCCATGACATTTGTTCGTGTTTATGGGGGCCCAGATTTATTTATTACATTTACACGCAATCCTGCTTGGGTTGAAATTAAAGAGTTTTTGTTACCAGGACAATCATCATCAGATCGTTATGATATTACCGCACGTGCGTTCAAACAAAAATTAAAATCTTTACTTGATTTCATTGTGAAGCGTCATGTGTTAGTAGAGTCACGGTGTTGGATGTATTCTATTGAATGGCAAAAAAGAGGATTGCCACATGCACACATTCTGATTTGGCTTATTGAAAAAATCACACCATGCCAAATTGATCATATCATATCAGAAGAAATACCTGATATCGCCATTGATTTAGACTTATCTCAGATCATCATCCAAAATATGTTTCATGGTCCGTGTGCATCACCAGACTTGTCTATTTGAAAATGCACAAGCGATATCCTAGCAAATTAACTGCTGAGATTATCACTGGTTTTTTCACCATTAAATAAAATTCTCATTTCAAATCACAAATCTCATCTACACATTTAAATACAAAATTACAGTTCAAACTGAAAGCGTTGTACAGCTAGTATATATATAGTAATTCTCTCCTATTGGGACAATCTCAAGGCGCGTATTAACTACGGTTGTGACCCCCATAATATTTCTTTATATATTTGTATTCATTTATAAGGAATTTTTCTTTACAAACCTTACATTAAATAAATTTTATTTCTTAATTGGAACATAAATAATCCTTTGTAAGGATGAAAACAGTACAGTTATGAAATTGAATTGTAAATGAAAATTGAAAATTATGTAATTGAAAAATTTACTCCGATGTACATATGATTAATACTTTTGTGTTTACATTTTATCACAACCTTCTATCTTTTATATATGTAAATGATTTTTTAAAAATCGTGAATCAAAAATGCATTCACGTGCGTGAATTTAGCAATTTTTTTTAAAGTGTATGTCAGAGTTTTTTTTTTTTAAAAAAAGTGTGTATTTTCAGGTGCAGCAAGAATCGTTCAATTCCCAGAAAGAGCCAACACCGAAAACGGCACTTTAGATCTTAATTGTGAGGCACAAGGATTTCCATTGCCTGAATTTACATGGTACAAAGGTAAATAGATTCTTTTTTTTAAATTTCATATCATTATTAAGCATAAGCATCAGGCGTCGATTTTCCGGTGGATGAATATTTACGTCCATAGTCTTTTGGCGATTTAAATGGCCTGACTCAACATGTCACCGTACTCTTCCGTAATAAAATAGGCATTTCGAAGTAACGAGAGATCTCCGCCCTGTTATCATGGTTCGCTTTCCCCTCACGCAGGTATGGATTACACTAGGGTGAGTTGCAAACTCTTGACTGCCTATATTTCCTGTTTTTGGTGTGTTTTGAAACCATTTGGCTCACAACGTATTTTGAGACTCACTTGAGTAGTATTTATTGTATACGTGTGTTTGTTACCTGATATATTATTTGTGGTTAAAAGAAGAATTGTTATAAGAATCGTCATTTCTAAACGTAAAAATTGTCATTTGAAAAAATAAAGAATCGTTATGAAACACTTCTTACATTGTTAGCAGTATACCAACTTAGAAATTTAAATCTGAATCATATTTTGTAACATGAACTTAATCTCGCTGCTCGAACAATAGGCTAACACTAACGTATGATGGTGCACGCCTTGCACCAAGAACAGCAAACAGTAATAAACTAGTAATAAACTAGTGAATTTAAACTGCCAAAAAAAGCGAGTTCTTTCTAAATCTAGCAACCATGTCACTTTTTTTTTAAACAATAATCACAATTAATCTCTAATTGACTCAAACACATTTTCACTTCAAAATCATCAGAATTACTTAATATCAATAATATCTTATGAAATACAGCAGATTTTAGCTCAGAAATTATATAATTTCTTTTTTTTTTTTTTTAAATAACAAAATTATCTGTTTGAAGATATCGCCTCTCAGAATAAGCTGTAGTCAGCAGCTGTATACTTTCTAACTGGAAATAGAGCGGGTCAAGAGATCGAGATTGTTGTTGTTTACATTTATATTGAAAAACACCATCCATTTTCCAACTTCTTACTGAAATGTGCTACCGTAGCATGATTTCACGGAACCGTTGGTAATTGAGAAGGGAAAAGTTTTGAGAGTGGGTAAAATCATACAATCATGAGACTCTTATTCAATTAACGAAGAGGATTGCCGTTGTTTGAGATATACCAATAGGGATAAAATAAATATATTTTGTTGAACGTTTATAAATAAATCTAATTCCGTTTTTTAAATATTATTCATAAATAATTGTTTCGGGTTTTTTTCTCCTCAGGGTTTTATCTTTCTTAGACAACGTTGCAAGATCTTACTTCTTTATTTTTATTCTCAATTTCCACCTTCCTTTGTTTTTTGCACCAGATTCCAGAAGTTTTTGATTTTCCAACCTCATTTATGAGTTATCGCTTTTACCTTTGCGTTTGACTCTGTTCATTTGCCTTTAAAGTTAATACAATTAAACTGCACCTTCGTTTGTAACAAATCACAGTGAAATATCTTAATTTTCTGCCACAGTCATCAAAAAATATAAAACTGCTACAGTTTAAGTGCTTTTAACTTGAAGCAAAGCGCTATAGTTTTTAACTCGTGTTACAGTTATAGTTTTTAACTCGTTATAGTTTTGTTCGTTTCACGAACGAGGCCTAAATTATAAACAATGAAGGCGAAATTAATAAATAAATCCACGCAAAGAAATGCTTAATCCTCAATTGTAAAACAAAACAACCTTTATTTATTTTTCATACATCAGTTCCAATAGCCAGATTCAGGTTATTATTATTATAAACAAATATTCACAACGAGTACGATTAAAAACTATTAAATCGATTCTCAACACTCCCACCTTTTGTATTGATTTTAATCGAGACAAAATTTTATAAACATATAAAGTTAACCAAAAAGGGATAAAACGTTAGTGAGAAATAGAAACAAACTACTAAGAGAAATTACTGTTACTGTAGTAAAGTACTTTAACTGAAATCTATAAATTAGTTTAAAATTTACTTTATGACATAAACTCTCTAAAGAAAAGTAAAAAAACAAAAAAAAAAAGAGTTTCTTTTCAGTCAAAGATCTAGTCAATTGGGTATCTTTACTTGACGATCGTGTATTTTTTATTTCAAGAATCTCTTCAGAGATATCAAAGATACCTTCTATTTTTTATTCATTATTTGGAGGGAGGGGGCTAATGATAAGTCCTCTAAACGTATTTCCAAGGGATAGAGTCGTTGTATTGGCCGAATAATGGAGTCAGTTTTAATCGAGCTACTCCGTGTTTTCCATCTTTGCCTGAGATTAACTCCTCAACTCGTGCTAAGGGCCAGTCAATTTTTTTTAGAATTACTAGAACCCACTAGTACAATATCACCCTCCTTCAGTTTGTAGCGTTGTTTTTCCTCAGGATTTTTCACTAAAGTGGCTAAGTATTCCTTTTGGAATCTCTTGCGAAAACCATCGCGTACCTTTTGTAGGTAGCGCAGCCTTTTTCTCTCATCAATCAGATCTAGATCGACTGTGTCACAATGTAATGGTGTGGTAACGCAAAAAATGGGAAGGAGTCAAAGACAGCTCTTCAGATGTATATGTTTGGTGAATGTTAATCTCGCACTTACCTAACATAGTAAGCATCTCTTCATAGTTAAGACTTTCTCTTTAGAAGATCCTTGAGAGCTCTAATAAGACCATCCACCGTACCACGGTGCACTTGGAGGATTGAAATTCCACTTTATTTGATATGCTGTAGAATCTGCTTGAATAACTTCTCAATACAAGTTTTGAAGTACTCCTGCAATGCCAATAAAATTTGTTCCTTGATCCGTATATATTACACTGCATCTCCCTCAAAGAGCGATGAATCTTCTTAATGCTTGAATAAAGGTATCGGTTGACAAAGATGTTAATAACTCAAGGTGCACGGCACGGTACACCGCGCAAGTAAATAAAATAATCCAAGCCTTAATGCGTCCTCGCAGAAAGACTGGGCCAGCTAAATCTGCCCCGACGACTTGAAATGCTGCAACTTTTGGATACGATCGACTGGTAATGGCACGCACTCCGTAGTCGAATGTTTCGAGGAATGTCTTTTACAGGGAATGCACTTTGAAATAATTTCCCTGATAATTTTCCGTCCTGATAATCTCTGGGGATCCAAAGTCTGTTTCTTAAATATCCTTAAAGGGTCTGAACTCCAGCATGTTTTAGCATCTTATGCGTATATTCAATTAATCACCGAGTTATTTCATGATCAGGAAGAACAATAGGGCATTGAACGCTCTAATCGTCTTCTCCAAGTATACGACGGGTTTTGACCCTCAATATACCTTGTTCTTCATAAAATTTCGTAGAAGTATCATACTTCTTCCGCTTCACATCCGTCCACTCGTTTTGAATCATCTTCATCAGGCATAATTCAGCATTTTGAAATTCTTCACTGATAATTGCTCCTTCAATATTTTCTAGAACTTTACTACAGTTGACAGAAAAACGGAGCATCCATGCAACCATCCGCACTATCATTGAATATTTCGAAAAATATAGAAATCTGTGACTGACAACTTCTTTTTGAACATTTGCTGCACTCGTCACTATCTTTCGACATTCTTACAGTGCTTCCTCTGGACAAGACAAACTTGTAACCGGCCATGACTCTTCATCTTGCCGTAGCCACAGAGGATCCTCCAACTATTTCTGGGGGAAAAGGTCATACCAATTACAAGAACGTGATGGTAAATCGGCAGGGTTTAACTCTCTTTGTATGTGTCTCCTTGCGTTGATATCCGTTAGCTTTCTTATTTATTTTACTCTATTTCCGATAAACGTATTCCATGGTTCTTGCTTCCTTATCCACGCTAACACAACCATAGAGTCACTCCAAAAAAACGTCTTAAGAGGCAACTTCAGAGATTCTGTAATAAACTTATGCAACCAAGAAGCGATGACAGCTCCCAATAATTCTGCTCTTGGAATCGTTGGACGGTTCATTGGCATCACTCTAGATTTTGCAGTTACCAAATTTCCAAAAACTTCTCCTTGCTCTTTATCACTCAAAAATGCGCAACAAGCATAAGCTTTCCCTGAGGCATCTGAAAAAATGTGTAAAGTTGCATCATCGACATTAACTCTAAACATTCTTCTTGGAAGAGTGCATTATTCAATCAAACCAAGATGTTTTGCCCTACTAAGAAACCTCACTTTAAGATCTTCGGGAAACTCTTCGTCCCAATATAATTTCATTCTCCAGGCCTCTTGTAAAATCTATTTCGGTACGAGCATTGCAGGACATGAAAATCCTATTGGGTCGTATACGCTGTTTACTACTGAAAGTAACATTCTTTTACTTGGTAAAAGACTCAGATCAGCAATCGTTTTAGGGAAAACACATGTTATTTCAACTGTTTCACAATTCCACTTAAGTCCTAATACTGACGGAATCGGATTTACGGAAGAGTCTGTAGAAAGCCAACATCGTAAATCAAAGCACCCAGTGGCCTTTATCTCGTTGCTTGATTTTTTAAAATTTGAAACTGATCTTCCTCATCCACACTGGTGACCAAGTTATTCGCTTAAAAACCGTCTTCTAATTTACCTCTTGTAAAATCCATATCTTTACTTTTAAATGTTTCCTGACCAATATGATGAATTATCGTTGCATTCAGTAGAAAAGGAGAAGTAGTAATTCCAAAAACGACACGGCAGTGTCTGTATTCGACGATAGTTGAACAATAAGAATCCTTATACCACAAGAATCGCAATACATCTCTGTCTACTTGGTTTACACTTATCTGCAAAAATGCCTGTTTAATATCAGCAGTAACTCCCTTTGCACCCCTTCTGAACCTGTTTAGTAAGGGAGGAATTTGCTGTGTCAAACTTGGTCCAGTACCAAGACAATCATTTAATGAAGCACCACCTTTAGTTTTGAATGAACCGTCAAAGACAGGCCGTATTTTCGTTGTTGCGCTTGATAACTTAATTACCGGTCTGTGTGGTAGGTAGTAGACTGAATTCATTTCTGATAACTTAGCCTCATCAATAATTCATTCTCTTTGCCAATTCAAAAAAACTTCGTTATATGCGTTAAACGTGTTTTCTTTTACTATATACTTCGAGATACGGCTACTTCACGATTGTTGTATAAGGGAGGATGTCCAACCAACCAAGGGAGTGTAACTTCATAACGCTTTTCATTATTAACCTTCAGGCTTTCTTGAAAATGGATCAGTATGTCTTCTTCTAGCATTCTTTTCTCGTGTACTTTTGTTGGATCTGTTACTCCCAAAACTTCCAAATCCCAAATGATATACAATTCAAAGTTATTCAAAGCCAACGATACCCTATTAAAAACTTCCTTTTTCTTTCCAAGACCCATGATGGTCCAACCAACTGTAGTTTCTATGGCTGTTATCCCTGTTTTGAAAACCTCTACTCTACCTGTTAAAATACTGCCAGTAGGATTCTTATAGGCAACGCATTTCTATCTACATCAGATAGAATTAACATACGGGAAGATAGTTTGGAAATAAGTTTTTCATCTTGAATTTTAGGCAATGCCGTACAAATTTTTGACTGATCAAGGAATGTAACTGGAATAGAACATTTTCCGTCTAAACCTTCTATAGTCAATTTATATTTTTTATACTTAGCAGCAGGTGTTGTTCCTAAACAAACCTTGCGAAAGTATTTCGGTACCTGAAGATTGAAGATGTAATTCTTTAACTAGTTTCGATATATGAAAGGTGTGATCCATCATCTAATAAAGATCGAACACGAACCTCTTTACCATCATTACGAAGTCTTAACATAACAGTCTTAAGATAAATTTCTCTTTGCGACGATTGAGAAGAAAGCAGTGTTGTGGCATTTTCTTCTTCATGCCCTTGTTCCTTGTCAGGGGAATTCATGGATCCTTTTGCTTAATTTAGGGCACAATATCACGTAATGTCGTTGATTGCACAATAAACACCTTACTTCTACAATCTCGGAAAAAATTTCTCTTTTTTTTTAAAACATAAAAAGCAACCTTTTGCTTGTTTATCTGCATTTTTCCTTTCTTCCAAACTCAAAGCAGAAGCTTTTCGACAATCTTGTTTATTGTGAGGTTTATGACAAAATATGCAATCAGTTTTTCCAAACGATATATCAGGAAGTGACGATATTAAAGCAGCGGCTGTTGGATCGTCCTGTTGAAATGGTTCATTTACTTCTCGTTTGTATTTTTGTCTCCCAAAACCATTTTCCGCTAATACCCTATGTTCTTCGCCTTCTACTTCATGAGAGAGAAAGGACATTAACGCTTCCAACAAATTTTCTTTAGTTAGATTTATCATTTCTTCTTCGCCAATTTTGGAATTTAATCTGTATCTATCCCACGCCTTCAAAATTTCAACGAGTAAACATGATTCTACAAGCGGGTACAACATTGCTGCTTTATGGTCACCCCCAATGTTTCCAGCGATCGAAAATTCGAACCTTATTTATCATTAAGTTCCGTACATTTTGGTGATTTAGCACTAAAGCTAAAAATCTCTAATGTAAACTTCTATCAATAAATCTGTTCTACCGAAACGAGACTTTAAGTGTTCTATTACTTTCATATAATTTTCTTTGGATGGTGGATAGCTGTCAACGATATCTCTTGCTTTCGTATTTGTCTTAATAGACGCCAATAGATATTAGAATTTATCTTCTTTTAAATTATTATCATTGTGAATGCGAGAAAACTGTCCCCAAAATGCTACCCAAGTTTTCTGACAAATTTCATATTCTTTCAAAACTATTTTTGGCACCTTTAAATTCACGCCAACTTTTGACTGAAAATCACATGACTTGGCATCAAATTCTTTCTGAACATAGGAATCGTAAAGTACTTTCACTTCAGTAAATTTCATTTAGATTGACCCAGGGACCTCAATAAGCCTAGGCTAAGAAGCCACAATGACTCAGTAAATTTCTCTCTATAAGATTCAGCTATATCAAATTCTTCGCCAGAACTATTACTTAACAAACTTATTTGAGAATCCAAATCAAACAACCTAGTCGATTTATCAACTATCTTATTATAAATAGTTAATATTTCCTTACTTTCAATATTTTCGGATTCTTCTAACTTAGCAAATTGATTGCTAGTAAGCACGGCGTAACTGTGTTCTTGCGTTTTTCAAATTTCCTACGTTACTTGCAATGTCGTTTTCTTTTTCTTCGGCCATTGTCAGTTTTAAATTCCAAAGCAGGCTTAACACAAATCGTTATATTAACAGTGCAATATTCCCAATCTTAATCGCAGAAATTCTTTTTAAATCACGGACGCCATGTTTCGTTTTACGAACGAGGCCTAAATTATAAACAATGAAGGCGAAATTAATAATTAAATCCGCGCAAAGAAATGCTTAATACTCAATTATAAAACAAAACAACTTTTCTTTATTTTTCATACATCAGTTCCAATAGCTAGATTCAGGTTATTATTATTATAAACAAATATTCATAACGAGTACGATTAAAAACTATTAAATCGATTCTCAACAATATAAACACTTACCCTACAATAATAGAATAGACATTTTCAATTTTTGAATTTCTCAAGAAATACTTAAAGAACTATTTTGTAACTTTAGAAATGTTTACTTCATACTTTGCAATAAAGTTAAAAGCTCTCAGAGGGACCGATAATATATATTACGAAAGAAAACAAATATTTTTTAACACCCTATGCCAGGAAACCAAGCAATAAGCTTGTATCGAATACTTTGGTTGTTATTTTCAATAACTGCACAAAATTTCGTAAATCTAGCTTAAATATTTATTGAAATATGAAAATTTTCTATAAAAATAAAATTTTTTTGTCTCATGTTTTTTTGCTATGATTTTGAAAATATTCAGTAAAATTAAACAAAATTTTTGGAGAAATGTAAAATTAATTACAAAATTATTGCTATAAAATTTGAAGAAAAATAATTTTTGGAAAATGCACAAGATATAAGTATTTAAAGTATTTCTTTTATACTGAGCATTTATGCTAAAAATTTAAAATTACTTGTTCATAATTTTGCAGTGAATCGTATTTGACAACTAATGGCAAAAATCTGATTTAAATATCTTAAAAAAGTAAAAAAATTCAAGCAGTTTCTGTACTTTTTCAAAGAAAGCTCAGATCGATACGAGTGTAATTTGCAATACTGCATAATAACATTTGCGGAAAACCCTGATCATTTTGAGCTTTCTTTTAAAAAGTATAAAAACTGTTTGGAAAATTGCTAGAAACTTTTCTTTTTTAAAGATATTTAAATAAGATTTTTTCCATCAGATCAGAATATTTCCAAAAGATATTGCCTATTAATGTTAGACTATCAGAAAATTTTGCACATTTAAAATTTAGCTTTCACATTTAAAAGAACCTACAATATTTTACAGGAGAATAATTTGTAACTAAAACAGAATTTTAAAATACTTTATTTCATTCATACACAAAAGTTTAGAACCAAAAATTTGAAAATTGATCCGGAAAAGTCGCTTGCTGTTTTCTTTAATAGAATAACTCAAAAACTTCCACATTTTTAAATACAGCCCGAACCTCGATTCATCGCCTCTTTTCGTCTGTCTTGTTTGAACAGTCCTTTCACATTCTTATAATTGGGTACTTCAAGAAGAAGAATGTCACAAAAATCACATGTGACCTACGACGTCAGTTCCAGCCGTTCGTTTATAAGCAAAATGGCGAGTTAAAGTTGAGCTCAAGTTTCCCCACAAAAGCCGTACATCGAATTCGTTGAAATATCTTTCTCATCGACGTCTTTTACTTAACTTAGATTTATCATTGGTTTATGTATTTTATTGTAACCTTGATATAGTTTTGTTTTGCGTACCTGACAACTTCGATGCACAATTAATTTGTTTATGTTCTACATGGCTCGGTGTCTATCATTGTGTTATGTAGGAAATAAATAGTGAAAGAAATGAAATGTTTATGAAAGAATCTTTGTGTAAGAATATAGAATGAGTCATTTAAGATAATTGATATTTGAAGGGCTAGGTTTACTCAAAATAGAATGGAAAGAACAGTTGCGAACGTAAACAAATACCATATTTCAACATCCAATCAGGATACCCACACTACGTCACTTGCGGGTATCCCATTTTAAATACTCTTTTAGATCGATTTTGGAACTAGCAGATTCCCACTTTTATCGTTCAGAAATTCTACTGATATTTTCCAAAAATATTGAATTGAATTCGTTTCCCAAAGAAAAACAGTAACTCCTGATGTTAATTATGTTTAGACTTCAGTTGATGAAAATATTGAAGATTGTGATGTTTTCGGTTCAAGAAATGGTTGCCGAAGATGTGATACCGATGGAGAAAATGAACTTAACCGAAACCAGTGAAAACATTTGCAGCAGCAGGCCTCTGAGCCTTTGAAAGAATAAAAATATTTTAAATAAGTAAATATGTTCTATTCATCCTTCTTTGCGTAGTGAAAATTTTTGTATTGAGGTGATTTTTTACACTAATTATATGTTTATTCATTTTCAAGTCCATTACTTCTTTCTCACTTTTCATAAATTTCTCAAGCCTCGCATTCGTCGTTTTCCCGCATCTTTTGTTCATAATCAATGGCTCCTTGAGAAACAATTGACCAAAGTTCTTATGTAATGTTTTATAAGGAACGAAATATTCATATCAAATCACTTTAAAGGTTAAAAGTTACTCTGTGATATTATGTAGCTTATGCAAAATTTGATCGCTAATTTGAAAGAAATGATTGCATAAAAAATAACTTGAGGTTTTTCTGTATTTAAACATTATGTTATTAAAGTCCTAAGATAATTATATTCAAATTTTAAAATGCAATAATAGAAAATTTTAGATCTGCTTATTTTTAGTAAATAGTTATTCTTTAAGAAAGAATTAAGGCGCCAGTCTCGTTTATAAATTGACCCACTTTAGTCAACTGTTAATTTATGTGTTTCGATTTTGTGTATTCTTTTGAAAGAAAGTTAAATGACTTCGTATATGAAATTGCAATTTCCCGCGTGAAACGGGCCACGACATTCATTTATTCAATTTGATTGAAAGATCGCCAGAAAACTCCCTCCATTACGCGGATTGATTGGATTGGGTTTGGATCATCTCCAAAAACATCTCTTTCTCATCATTTTCCAAATGTCAGCAGATAGTTCACTTGAACTCACTTCACTTTTTTTTTTTGTTTTTGGAAATTTCATTTATAGGATATTTCAACTAAAACTTCATCTGTACCTTGCACATTAAATCCTTTCATTTTGTTCTGCTAGCATATTTTAGATTCGAAACAAAATGCGAATTTAGTAGCGTTCAATTAAGCTACCAGAGACTCTTGATCAGCTATAATAGAAATTTAATAGATTTCTTTTTATTAATGACACTTATGATATATATCATAATACAGAACTTATTTCGTTAAAATGATGTACAAATTTAGACATCTAACATGTGTTTTACAAAAGCCTAATTATTTATTGAAAGATATTAAAAAATGTTAATTTTATTACCTGTTATTAAAAGCTTCAATTTATATTGTAAGCTGGGATAGCCTGGTTGGTAGTGCGTTGGACCCATGTGTGAGGGAAAGGAAGTTCGAATCCAGCCGGTCGAAGAATCCCCGTGTTTTAAATGGTTACGTTAAATCTGCAAGGGTCCCAATGTCCGTCAAGTTCTCATAACAAATCAATAAATACTTCCGATAGTACAGGAGTTCTCTTGTCTTCTGGATTGGGTTCAAAATTACAAGGCTACGAAGTTGAACATTGGTAGCCGTAAACTCAAATTTGGGTCGTCTGTTCAACGACAGTTATAAAATAAAATGTGTACTGTAAAATCAAATAATTGCAATTTTATTGCTTGACAATTTTCAAATTTTATTCATGGCTGATTTAGGGATAAATAATCTAAGTTAGGCTTTCCCCCCACTCTTTTGTTTATTCAGCTTATTGGCAGTATTGTCACCCTGCTGAGTTAAAATCAGAGAAATTACGTACTCAAGAAAACAAGATACAATAGCATTATAAACTGTATCTTACGTAAAAAATGTAGGAATAAACAAAATACACATGGAGGTAGAATTTCTAGAGTGCCTCAGTTTAGGGGATAAATTGTCTCTAGAAATATTATATGTTTATGAATAAGTGACAAGTTTTCATAATATTTTTAATTTCGCTGTAAATCATTTACGATATGACAGATTTTTAAAATGTTTTTACAAGGCTGAACTAGATCAGTAACTTAACCATCTCATAAACAGATATGACAGTTAAGTTACTGATCTAGTTCAGCCTTGGATTTTACTTTCCACTCGCTTAAATAAAAATTTGCAACTGTAAACTAGTTTTTAAGGGAGGTCTTTATGGAACACTATGGTAAATTTTATACGTGGTAAATGTCAATGTTCACGAATGACATTCACTTCAGTGAATGTCTGAAATATTTGTGACACACAATTTGATACTAATTTAATAGATATTTTCATTTTATATAGTTAATATCTGTGGCTCAATTGTTAGGGTAACAATGTGTCATTGTGAAAGACTGGGGTTGGGGCCCCAGCGGTGGCTTGAAGTCCACCCAGTCTCAGATCGATGGGTAACAGCTTGCATGGAAAGTAAAAGCGGTTGGTGTACAGTGCTGACCCCATTGCCGCCACCCTGGCATTTGCCACTTATTTGTAGAGCCTTAACTACCATGACTCTCCTAGGGAGCGGTCAGTTGCGATAATGCTTTACGTTAGTAATATATTAATAAAATCTAATTTGGGTAGATTAGGTAGATTGCATAAATAGCAATTAATCTTAACCATAAAAAGCATCAGTGTTGGAAACACCGGGTAAGTCAGCATCGGACAATATTCTTTAACATTAAAAAAAAAAGTTTAAAAAAAACATAAGTTTAAGGAATACCGAGCAAATGTATATCGAGAAATAGCCGGGATATTGTACTTTAGTATTGTTAATGACAACTGAACTGAATTTTATCATTAATAACCATGCATTTTGGTAAATGTGTTAAAAATACACATTTATCACATTGTCCGGTATTTCCTACCTATACAGATGGTTTTCTAAGATAAAGTGTAATTGCCATTCATAAGAATAAAGCTCGTTCTCACCGCTCTATGTCATCACAAAGATCTGTAAATTAAATTGTTTGACTCGTTAATCTACGAAATCAAAGAGTTTTTTTTATTTTACGTATGTAATGTGCACATTTATCATTACAGTTCATAAATATGTTTTGCTTATTTTATCAACTCATTTGTTGACTGTTAATTTTTTGATTATTCATATATTGAAATATAAATAAATGACATAATTTCCTTAATAGTAATAATATTTTAAACAGCTTGATTCTCTGTATTATAGTTTTTAAAGTGACTGATTCTATCAACTAATGTGTTTGATTGTAATAAATTGATTTTTTAGAGAAATAAATAAGTAACATTATGTTAATTCAAAATTCGAACATGCAGAAACTGATTCAGAAATGATCTTATTTTCACTTTAACGAGTGCCTAGTAGGTAGTTTATGTAGTAGACTGTCTCAGTGTACAATTTGTTTGACACTTTAACGAATCACCCTAGTTAATCCACACATGAGTACAATAACTGATTCCTACACTTTAGCGGTAACATGTACCTAATAACTTTTGATATAATGAATGGGTCGTCTAGTTTCAATCTATATTGCATACGTATATATTTGCATGCTTTCATTTGTTGCATGTCATTCTGCATTTCTAATATGTGTAGAAAGCACTTTTAGTCATATCTTCTTTGGGCTTTTAAATTTTCAAAATATCTTCAAAGTGTATTTTTGAATGTAACTTAAACATTCGACTCTTAGACGACAATTACAATAAATTTTGAAAAGGAACAAGTGTACAGTGCGCAAAATAAATAAATAAAAACAAATAAATAAAAATAAATGAATAAAAAATGGACAACCCTGAATAACTTTTATTCTAATGATTGGATCTTCACATTCTACGACTCAATCTTAATGGTTCGATGGGTTAGTTTCAAAAATAAGTGCAGACGAAATTTTAAGTTATGAAATTGATTCAAAAGTTATTTAGAGTGGTTCGTTTTTTGCCCCGCACTGCCCGCTAAAAAATGACACGCAACAAATGATAAGGACATTCGCCAAAGTGATGATAGATTTTCATTCTAAACATTCATTATCATTGTCTTCTTCAAAAACATTACTTTCTGTTTCAAACGACATTTCTTTTTTTAAAACAAAATAATGATGTGTTTCAGATAATGAAGATATTCATGAAATAAAAAAGAGAAATGATCGCCTCTCTATCTACACCTTCCGTAGTGGGGGTCGTCCAAGTTCTACCCTAAGGATGGATTATGTGACTGAGCAGGACAAGGGACTCTACACCTGCAGGGTCCACAACTCTGTAGATTCGAGCGACGAGGAATCGGTATTTGTAGACGGTCCAGGTAACTTCTTTCACCTCAACTTCTAATTAGATCTACTTATCATTACCATGGTTTAATCAAATCTTGCTTTTTTCACCCGGAAAGTAGATTCCAACTTCTTACTGAAATGTATACGAGTGAAAAGAAAGAAAAAAAAAAGGCAAGATTTGCAGAAACCATGGTAACGAAGAGGAGAAAAGTGTGAAGAGTGGGGCGTAACTTTGAGACACCTATTTTATTTACAAAGCGTATATATGATTCAAAAAATCATTTGGCTTTGAAATTGCAACACTAACTTTTGAACTCAAATAATCTCTGGGTGGCCTGGCTGTTAGGACGTTGGGCTTATTTCCAAGAGATCGTGAGTTCGATCTCCACCCGCTGACGACATCCAGTGTAGTAAATAGTGACTAGTGCAGGTTAAATCTGTCGGGGTCACAAAATGCTTCAAGTTCCCATAGCAAATCAATACCTCTGGTGGTATTGAATAGGAGATGGATCGTTCTATGTTTCAGATCAAAATTACGATCTGTTGATGAATAAATGAATGTATGAGTGGGTCCGCCCTATAAACGGGCTGTGACGTGTGTGTGATCAAAGTCGTATTTTTCTCCATAGATGGCCCCACTGAAAAACAAGAAACACGTCTTCAATTCACGCTTTAAATTCGCATGATTTCACAAAATGGGCTTGCTGATATAAGCAAATAGCATTAGAAACAACAACAACAATCCCTAGATGATGTGAAAAAGGCATAATGTTTTCAATGTATTTTTTGTAGCCTCATTAAAATACACAAAAAATATTTTTTTAATGTGTAAGTAAAACATTTAAAAATATGTAAAAATGACAGCGAAATTATTGTACTTTACTTATTAAAATAGAAAAGCAAATGTATATAAATAAATAAAAAGATAAAACGAATTAAAATCCTCCTGAATAACTTTTGTTTTAATGATCGGTCACTGTGATTTTATTCTGTAAACTGTGATTCTGTAAAGGTAAAAAAAAATAATAATAATTTATTAGAATGATTTACTTATTTTTGCTTTTAAATGTGATTTTTTTTCTTCTATTATTATATATGAGCGTTGAAATATACAAGTGCAGTGCGTAAAATAAAAAAGGGAACAGTTTGACTAACTTTTGATTTAATAATCGGTATTTTTACGTACTAAAAACCAATTTTATGATTCAAATGGTTAAATATGTTTTATTGATTCTTACTATAAATTAAATTACGAAATCCGCCTCAACTTTCTCTTACTAAACATTTTTTACAACGTATTTCAGTTTTTGACTATCAGAAAAAGGGAGGTGTTGCTAACATTATTTATTATTTTTTATTAACTTATTTAATAATAAATAAAAAGAATTTTGAATTGCAAAACATAAAAACAATTTACATTATTTTAAAGAGCAACATTGAAAACGAAATCTATCTTATAGTTTCTAAATTATAAAATTTAAAAAAAAATTGTTTTGTATATTGAATTTCTTTTTCCTCAAGAAATTTGAACCTTTTAAGTTTCTGGGTGTTTTTTTCTTCTTCTCATATGTCAAAAGTAAAGAGAAAGGATTAAACTAACACAACACATCATAAATTATTACTACCATAAGACATAATTATCGGCCCTTGGTGATCAAATGTTTTGATCGCAGGCCCACCGACTTGAGACTCTCTATTCATACTAAAATATATGAAGAAAAAAAAAAAAAAAAATACAACAACATGGGAATCATAGTATAAAAGTAACAATAAAGTTTCAGAACATTAAAAAAACAATTCAGTCCTCGCTTATCAAAATTGAAATTAAGTAAACCGGAAAAAAATTTGAATAGGTTGAAACTTTAGAAACAGGTCAAGGAAACCAAGAAGATGTTAAAAAGAAGAAAAAATTATCAAGTCAATTCATAATGTTAAAAAATTAATAAATCCTCATTCTGCATATTGGGAAGGAATGCCTTTGTACAAACAGTGCTGCAGCATCAAGGAAAAAATAATGATTTGCTAAGTTAGAAAACTCTCAACATGGAAATTTAAAAAAAAATTGAATATATTGAAAAGTGTACGAGGCTATATACTCCATTGCAAGTTAAGAAAAGACTATTGCGGTATAGGATTTAAATAATCATCAGTGACTGTATATCGTTTTGTTTCGTTATCAAATTATACAAATATTCTTTCAAAACAATATAAAAGCTTTTAAAAATCTGACAAAAATTTAATTCATGCTTCAGGTGTGGCCAACCTGTGGCTCGAGAGCGGCTCTTTGAAGGATTATTTGTGGTTCTCGATAAATGTACCCGAGTTCCCTTTTCATTTTTGTGCTATTATATTTTAACAAAATTATTATAGTTCCTTGACGAATCGACAGATCTTATACAGCAGCTTTTATACATTTTGTTTCACCTCACTTCGTTGTTAAAGATGAATTATTAGATTTAGTAGCACTTCAAGAGTCAGCCGCGGTGTCGATATTAAAAATGCATTAGATTCCATAATGAAAACTTTTGATGCGCTTCTTAATAAACTTGTAAGCATTGCAACTGATGGAGTTGCGGCAATGCTAGGGGAAAAAACGGTCTTATTGGGATGTTAAGAGATGATTCTCAAATTCCTCAATTCATACCGATTCACTGCATAATTCACCGAGAACAGCTCGCTACAAAATATTTAAACTATACAGATGTTATGAAAACAGTGTTACACATTGTAAATTAAAAATTGAAATGCACCAATGTAAAAAATCATCGACAATTCAAAAATCTCCTTAAAGAATTTAAGGACGAAGAGCTTCCAAATGACATTAATTTCTTTTGCATTGTTAGATGGTTATCTAGCAACAACGTATTAAATTGTTTTGTAGATTTGATCGATCCGATAACTGCATTTCTAAAATGAAAGGAAATTACCTATTCAGAATTAGACGATGACGAGTGGTTACAAGACTTTATGTTTTTAACTGATGTCGTGGAACATTTGCAAACACTGAATTTACAATTGCAGGGTTAAGATAAAATAATATCTGACCTTTCACAGTGTATATTTAGTTTTCAAACTAAATTACAACTTTTTCAAAAGGACATTCAAAATAAAACATTTTGTCATTTTCCTCGAATTAAAAAAATTTGTTTCAATATTAAACAAGAAAAACTCAACGAGTTTATAAAAAAGCTAAAAAGAATACCGAGGGAATTCCGTAAATAGATTTCAAGACTTTTAACATTTTAGATCGTACGTCTCTTGATTTTTTTCTGATTCCATTTGAAATTGACATAATTCAATGTGAGTTTTCCATTTCCAATATAATTATGACCTAAAAAGCATCTGGAGAATTAGAATTAATAGAGATGCAAGAAGATCAAGCTCTACAATTAAAATATAAGTCGACGTCAATTACTGAATTTTGGAAATTTGCATTAGAAGTATCCTGAATGAAAAAAGGCTGCTTGTCGAATTATTTCAATATTCGGAACAGCGTACTTGTGAATGATTTTATTCCACTTTCGTGAAATACAAACACCGATCAGTATTAACTAATCAGCATCTCAAAGAATTGCTGAGAAGTGCTGTTACTTATTATTCTCCAAATTTTAAAGAATTATCAAGAAAAGTAAATAAATGTGTTTAATTTTTAATATTTAAATTCAATATACATATTTTGTACTTTTATTTATATGTTTTAAATAAATATAATTCCTGTAAAAAATAAAAATAAAAATTCATACCTTTTTTGCCTACCTTTTAAATACGTATTTAATTGCGGCTCGCGAAAAATTTCAAATTTTGAAAAATGACTCGACTACCCCTGAAACCCATGAGCTTGGCCACCCCTGATATATATCATAGAATTATTTTTTAAAAAAGGTTATAGTTTCATAGTTTTACTGAAACCCAGATTTGGTGACATATATAAATAAGGACAACATTTGTTGTTGGGAAAAAAGAAAAAAAAAACCCAACTATATTGTGAGTCACAAGCTTAATTCCTGATCGTAATCATACATCGTCCCTTTTTGCAATTTGTTCTCTTCCCTTCGTACATTCCAGTCGATTCTCCATTTGTTTCCCAAGGTTATCGCTATCCTTTGAAGTGCACGGTGCGATTTTTCGATGCTCCCGTAACTGTGATGTTTTGGAATTCTAATAAGTACTGTAACTTTAATTTAAATGATTTTGAGAATACTGCAACTTTCACTAATAATTTGAGAGAATACTTCAACTTCCAGTAATAATTGCAGGATTAGTATAAATATCCCGGCGTCCTATCGCTCATTGCATTCGAGTTAAACGTTTCCTCAAAGTTGCGGTCTCCCAAGTGGAGCCCTGTTTTTAAAAATTTATTTTTTCTTTCCTCATAGAGGTCAGATTTTCGTTTCGATATGGTGTCATGTCATGCGTCATGTTTGTTGGCTTTTCGGCCGGTCTAACAGCCATGTCATTTTTTTAAAATTTAGTCTGTTGAAGCTCTGCAATATCTTGCAAATAGTTTTTGGTCCTGCATCACTTTTACGAAGAATTAACTACTATTCAATATGCTAAGTTTTTCTTAATTTTACAATAAATCTGTTGACTATGACTCTCCAACAATATAATTTTGCACCTTGAATGAGGTAACGCCGCTGAACTTTTTGATTTCATCCAGCCCCTAAAAAGTGGGTCGGAAGATGCTGTCGTGGTTAATATTACTAATTATGACCATTTCATCTTCTATGGAGTTCCTATATCCCTAACCCCGCCAAGATCTGCATCCACCAAATAGACCTGTGTGTTTTTGGGGGGATTTTTCTGCCTGAATTCAGATGTAGCAGAACTACCGGTCACTCCTGACCCCTCCTCTCCACCAGATTGTTTTCACCTGATGATGAATGCCATGATTGATGTTTTTTCTAATGCTGCCTGAACTTAAGAAATAAAATAAAAAGAACTTTTGGTTTAAAAATGACTGTCTTGTTGATGACTTTTTCACAGGTAATAGTGTAGTGACTAGTATCAACCGACATCTACAGATGGCGATACTATTAACCATCGCTTTCCCTTACCTCATAGACTGTTGTACCAAACACCATCAACAGATGGCGATACCAACGAGGATTGCTGACGTCATTCCTGCGCGAACACACTTGACGATGTCGGATCTCAACGATCAGCTCTGACGCTAGAGACTCTTCCTCCGCGTCACCTCTAAAGCTGTTTTACAATTATGTTTAACTACGCTGTAGTTATTTTAACTTATATTCATTAAATCTGTTATATGTTTAATATCAGCGTCATCATTCTTCAGCATAAATCAACACCCACGCTAAAGATGGTTACCCGGAGTTGAACACGCAACCCATGTTAATCGGACATGGAATACAAAAATAACAGGTCAGTGGTATTTCATTTTACTTGATTGTTTGTCAGGCATCTCGTAGAGCTTTTATTTTGTTACAGTTTAAGTATATTTTTGTCTTTCGAATAACCTTTAGTTTTAAGCTACACGTGACAAAATCAAACATGGCAGGCATCCGAATGCCCAGTTTCTGGAGTAAAGAACCCGATCTATATTTTGCTTATGTAGAGGCCACGTTTTTCTTAAATAAAATTGATGATGATTTAACTAAATTTCAGTTAGTTATAAGATCCCTCGGACCCGAGGAATTAAAATTAGTCAGACCGCTACTAGATCCGACTTCTAACGACCGTACTTACGCAAAACTAAAACAAACTCTTATCGCTGAATTTTCGCAATCTAAGCAGACTAAAATTAAAACTTTGTTATCACAAGTGAAGTTAGATAACCAACAACCGAAAACTTTGCTCAGACGTATGAGAGAATTAGCAGACGATGCGCTATCGGATGATTCTTTAAAAAAACTTTGTTTCTCAATCAATTGCTTAATTTTGTGCAGGGTATACTCGCGATTTCTAACGAACCGTTAGACGCTTTAGCAAAACAGGCAGATCAAATTTCCACAGCAAAAATCCACAGCAATCTGAGATCCACGTTGTTTCAAAATATCCTGACCCTATTATTGCAGCATTAAGCAGCAAAATAGAAGAACTCACAATTAAAATTGATAGATTATCTCGAAGTAAATCCAGAACTCGATATCAAGATAGAAACCGATCTAACACACCCCGACGCGTACAGAATAATTAAGGAATGTGTTATTATCATGAAAAATTTTAAGATAAGGCACGCAGATGTAGAAGCCCATGTAATTTTGTTCCTAACGACTTAAATGATTCAAAAAACGAGTAAGGCGAACGGTTGACGAGACGCACGCCGTTCATTTGCATAGCAATAAAAGTCGTTTTTTCGTAAAATATGCTATAAGTGGTACTTATTTCTTAATCGATGGCGGGAGCCAAATCAGTATTTTATCGCATTCTAAACCAAATAAAATTAAAGATAGCAATGAATTTAATTTGTATGCCGCAAACGGCGAACTTATACCAAGCGCAGGCACTAAATGAACTTCTGTCGATTTAGGTTTGCGACGAAAATTCACATGGCGTTTCATTTTCGATAAAACAAAATACGCGATAATAGGATCAGATTTCTTGAGTCATTTTCAACTTTTAATCGATTTTAAAAAACTTTCTTTGACTGACCCTCTTACCGGACTTAGCACCAAAGGAATTTTTCGAGATTCGTTATTTTATTCGATCTCTACTGTTGTTAATCTAAACAAATATAGCAACATTTTAAAACAATTTCCTTCGCTAACGAGGCCATTTAACCCTAAAATCGATCCCCCTATGCCCGATGTTTTGCACGATATCGAAACAGGAGATCACGCTCCAGTTCAGTGTAAATTACGCAGACTAAACCCAGAACAATATGCATTTGTAAAAAAAGAAATCGAGAACCTTTTAGATTTGGGTATTATAAAACCAAGCAATTCACCCTATAGCTCACCGATTCATATAGTCAAAAATAAAGCGGGCACTTTTCGCATGACCTGTGACTATAGAATGCTAAATAAAATCACGAATCCTCAATTATATCCCGTCCCGCACATCCAAGATGTAAACAATCAGATAGCTGGTAGCAAAATTTTTAGTAAACTTGATATGACTCGAGCCTATTTTCAAATTCCGGTTTACGAGGCTCACCAGCATAAAACCGCTATCGTCTGTCGGTTAGGTAAATATGAATTTACGCGGCTAAATTTTGGAATGCAGGGAGCCGCATCATCATATCAAATGTATCATTTTACGCGGCCTCCTCTTCTGCTATTTAGACGATTTATTAGTCTACAGTAATTCAGAAGCTGAACACGAAGAGCACTTAAGAATAATTTTTGAAAGACTTTCGAAGTACGGGTTAATCTTGCATGCTATAAAATCCGTATTAGGCGTCCATGAATTTTCATTTTTAGGGTTTAAGATAATACGTGAAGGGCTTCAGCCTCTATCAGATAAAGCTGTAAAAAGTTTCCCAGACCCTTCAACGATTAAAACGATCTTATTACTTTCTGCCGAAGGTTTATACCGCAATCTTTTCCCCTTTACATATAACCTACTTAAGGGTAAATACAAAGTCTTATCTAGTGAACAGCTTAAAGCATTCGAAGATGTGAAAAACGCTTTAGCTACATTATTAGCTCACCCAAGACCAGATTCCCATTTTTTCTTGTTAACCGATGCCAGTGCAACACATGCAGGTGCTTCACTTTGTGAACTTGACTCTATAGAAAATGAGATTCTTTATCCAAAAAAACTTTTAGATAAATTCAAACCTCTAGCATTTTATAGCACTGCTTTTAACAGAGCTCAAACCGCAAAAAGCACGTATGAACGCGAACTTCTTTCGATTTACTCGTCAATCAAATATTTCAGACATTTTATTCAGGGTCGCGCTTTAACAGTGATTACTGATCACAAACCGATTTCAATCAAAAATTGGAAAAAGCAGCTCCGATAATTCAAAGGCATCTTTGTAACATCAGTGAATTTACAACTGATATCAGGATACTTACCCTGCCGCTAAATGCCCCGGCTGATTCTTTATCGCGAATCTATTCTGAATCCATAAGTACAGCGAAAATCGATTACAATCTTCTATCTCAGTATCAAAAAGACGATTTAGAGTTAAGAGAACTAATAAACGACCCCAAAGCAGATAGTTTGAGCATAGAAAAAATATACATTCCCGTACACGGACTAAACCTTTACGCCGATACCAAAAACGGGAAACAACTTATTTATGTCACCGAACCTTTTCGTTTATGTGTATTTAATTCTTTTCATTCATTATGCCACCCTGGTGTTAAAGCTTCTGTTAAATTATTGACTGAGTGATTCTTTTGGAAAAATATTAAAAAAGATGTTGATAGCTTTGTTCAAACTTGCATTCGGTGTCAAAGATCTAAAGTGCACAAGCACACTAGGTCCCCTATTCAAAATATTTCAGTGCCATCCGAAAAATTTTCAGAAATCAATATAGATCTCGTTGAACCACTTCCTTTATCTCAAGGCTGTAGATTCATTTTAACGATTATCGATAGGTTTTCCAGATGGTTTGAAGCTATCCCTGTATCCGACCAAACTGCCGAAACTTGTACGAAAACTATATATACGCACTGGATATCGCGTTACGGTGTGCCAAAAAAAATCGTAACCGACCGGGGAGCGCAATTCGAGTCAGATCTTTTTCATTCGTTTAATAATTTTTTCGGCATAACCCATGTTCATACAACCGCGTATAACCCAAAATCAAACGGTCTTATTGAAAGACAACACAGGCAACTAAAACAAGCTCTACGTGCATGTTTGACTGACGATTGGGTGGAATGTTTACCATCCATCTTGCTGGGACTTCGCACCTTTTTCCGGGAAGATATCCAGGCCACGACAGCCGAGATGGTTTTCGGCCAAACACTTCGCCTGCCAAACGAAATTCTCACAGAGAACACAAGCGAACCTCCTGATGCCTACACAAGGAGGCTACAGAGTACCATGGAAAAGGTAAAGCCCACTCCCACCTCCAGACATGGAGTCCAGAGGAATGTCTATGTCCCTCAGAACCTTGCCATTTGCAGCCACATTTTCCTCCGGCACGACGCCCAGCGAAAGCCTTTGCAACCGGTGTACGATAGTCCTTTCCTGGTTCTAAAAAGACTAGATAAATTCCTAACCATTTCCGTGAAAGGTAAACTAAAGACTGTCAGTATTGATAGAGTGAAGCCTGCTTACTTCCTCAACCAGGACTTTTTAGACAACGAGACCTTTGCACTGCCCGAGGAGAACCTAAACCTGACTATTCCTAAGCCTGTGACCAAACGTGTCACATTTGCTCCTCCTGCAAATCCCACCCGGAAGACACGCGCAGGCCGAATAGTAAAAAGCCCAAAGAGACTAGTTCAAATGAGACATGTTCTGTTTTCATACCCGTTTCTTCTTTTAGATTTATTGTTTTGTTTTGGTACTGGGTTGTATTTTGCGGTGCAATGCTTAGTGCAAATCTATACAGTTTTGATCAGCCATATTCTTATTTTAATACCCATTAATTGTCAATTTAGTATTTGGTACCCAGCATTACCGGTACATATATGACGCATCACAAGCATTAGATTTAATTGGACCACTTACAAGAGTTGGTAATGTTTATATTCGATCGCGTTGGGAGCTTGGCACCCAACTCAATGCCAACGAGAGAATTCATTCCAGTCAACATTCTCATCTTTCCACTAACTTAGAAGAAATTTCATCTAATTCTAATTAGACTTTATTCTTCCATCGCCTATATAGCGCTTAACTTCGTTGAAGGGGTAAGTGCCGCAAGACAGATACCCCATCAAATACGCTTACATTAAAGCATTACGCTTGGCATCCAATTGGAGTGTATTTAGATACAAACGGGCTCTCTCCAGAAGGATAATGGTTTTATCTTAACTTGCAACAGAATATAGTAATCACTCTCAGACAATCACATTTACTTATTTAATAAGACAGTGTTTCAAGAAATGTAATTTTTTAAATTTTATTTCTAATGGCAAGATTAGATGACAACTTCAGCATAAAATGCAAAGAACCATGCAGAGAACAAACATGGAGGGAAAAAGACATAGAGAACAATAGAAAGGCAGCTGTAGCAATAGTCTATGAATCCAAAATGCTTCTGAATTCCCAGTGGCAGTTCACAACAGATCGTTTAGTTAACATGCTTTTTCGAAGAGTTGCCTAATCGAGCAGTAGCTTTCAAATCAAAATCATTGGGGTAGAATTTCTTGAACCAGTTTCTTGTATAGCTGTAAACTTTATGCAATTTTTCACAAGCTTGACTCGCGTTTTTTTCCTTTACGGAAGTAAATCAGTAAACGTTGAAGCTAGGGTAAAAACTCAACAAAATCACTCAATCTGTTTTTACAATGAAGCTCAAACTGGCAGTTATCAATGGTATAACAACTACTATTGCAAATCCTTTAAGTACTTCAGGAACTGCGCTACTGTCACCTGTTGCAAATAAATAAAAACTTAATGACTTTTTATTCAACTCAATAGATAATGGAATCAGCTAAGCGTGAATATGCCTAAAAGAAATGTAATTGAGAACTTATAAAATTCTTTGAGAATTCAATAAGGTTTCAAAATAATATTTGAACAACCTAACATGCTTAAGGCGTTCAGACGCATATTTACCGGATGCAATATGCCAGATGTTCGCTTAAACTGTAGTTTATTAGACATAAGTATAAGCCATAAGCTCATTAGATTAAAATTTTTAAAATACCCGTGCAAAATATCTTTAGATGATGCATTTACCCTGTGATTAATGATACCCTGTTTAACTCCCTTCCCCTCAACCTTATCTTATGAATGTTGATTGTAAGACAGCTTCAAAATTTTAAATGGGAATGGATCCTTAAAAATACTCTCATATGATTTGTAAATTTTTCTTTCTTTAATTTTAGTTTGCAGGTGGCTCTGGAATATCTAAACTAAAATAGAGCAAAAAGGAAATAGCTACTCAAAAACCAACTTTGTGTTCTAAAGTAGTGAATGTTGACTCTATCTTTTACGATACAATACCTTAAAATAAAAGCTTGATGCAAGAATATGAATTTTTGTACAGAGCTTTAAAAAAACCTACTCTGAATAACGTTGAATCTAACGATCGAATTTTCACGTACTAGGTTTCAATTATAGGGGATATAGTGTTCGACTTCCAATGAGATGAATCCGGTATGAATACTAGCGGTAGCTGGTCGATACGAATTTCACATCCGACTCTCACGGACCACAGTGCTGACTTATCATGGGTTAGAATCCCATTGCCGTCTGGCTAACCGTAGGATGTTGTTTTTTTTCTATCCATGTAACGCAAATGCGGTTTAGTTCCATAAAAAAGTCCCCTACGAAGGCAAATTTTTTCCCAATACTTTATCCAGAAGTTCCCTTGTCTTCTGTATTGGGTTCAAAATTACAAGGCTATGGAGTTGAACATTAGTAGTCGTAAACCCAAAAATTGGGTTGGCTGTTCAACAATGGTTATAAAATAAAATAAAAAACTAACGGATTTCCGGATGAACGGACAAACGCATAAAAAAAAAAACTAACGGTACGGCATCCTCGTTTGTGTTTGTACAGCGCGTGTTTTGTTCTTTAGATCCAAAATTCGTCTGCTGTAGAACTACATGCTATGGTTCTTCTACGCAGGATTCTTCTGACAGACACCTCCGACTTCGGCAAATACAGTGCCCTGTAGCAAAGTTGTTGTTTTTCCTATTAATCTCACTATAATCTGGAGTACAATGATGGAAGCAGAGTTCGCGTCAGCCATTATAGAGGGGAACGCTTGCTCCCACGTGCATCCGACCACACAAACACCATCAGGCAGGTAGGTACCTTACGTCGCACTAGAGCTGCATAATGGGCTATTGGCGACGGTCTGGGAAACATCCCTAGGATGATTCGAAAACAAGCCATCGCAATTTCGATCCTCTACAGAGGGGATATAAATACCATGAATAATAATGTGTGGAGATCTCAATAGCGAGAGCCGCGAGGGATCAGGGGTTATAGAGCGTTCGCCTTCCAATAAGGTGAACCGGGTTCGAATCCCAGCGATGGCGCTCATTGCAGCGGACACAAACTATACTAATTACCGACTTTTTTTAAGTATGTTTTTTTTTATTGCAAATTTTGATCATTCTTTTGTGCTACTATTAGCAATATGTGGAATAGCGCGGTGGTGTAGGGGGTAGAGTGTTCGCCTTCCAATGAGATGAACACGGTTTGAATCCCAGTCCCCCTAGTTGAGTCGAGAGGAATTCCGCACGCAGCTAGCACCAACCACAGTGCTGACGTAAAATAACCTCAGTGGTAGACGGATCATGGGTTAGAGTCCCGTTGCCATCAGGATATCCTTGGGAGGTGTTCGTGGTTTTTCTCTCCTAGTAACGCAAATGCGGGTTAGTTTCATCATAAAGTTCTCCACGTAGACATTAGTAGTATTTCTCCTATTACTTGGTCCATTGTCGTCTGGATTGGGTTTCAAAATTTCAAGGGTATTGAGTTGAACATTAGAAGTCCTAAACCCAAAATCGATGTCTGTTCAATTTTTTAAAAAAAAATATGTGGAATAAATTTCTAATAATTTTTTAAGGAATTGCAATTTCCGGAAACAATAGTGTAATTTTTGGAAATCTTCTCTGCGTTTGTTATCAGATTTTTGATACTGTAAGTATTTTTTTAATGATTCCATATTTTTCGGACGCACTATATATATCATGGCAGGCAAATAAAAATATGTTTACATTGTATAATGAAAGATGACTTTATTTATAGATAATACTTATGAATTTGAAATTATAGTCAATTACTGCTGCATTATACATTTATGCTGTTAGTCAATGTGTAGAAATCAATTATTGTAAAGATTATCTATGTGATGTGCGGATTAACTAAGGTGATCCGTTAAAGTGCTAAACAAATTCTTTCCTTCAAATTACCTATAGCTAACTACCAAGATAATATGCACATTAATTACAAGGCGCTCGTTAAAGTGAAAATAATATATTTGTTGAATCAACAGCAATGTTTCTCCACTTCACGCCATAACTAATCAAGTTTTATTTACTTATTAATCGCTACCATCAAACAATCAACAGTTGATAGAATCAATCATTTAAAAACTATAATATAAGGAATAAAATAGTTTAAAATATTATTACATTTAAGGACATTTATTTTTCGATATCAAAAAAATCAAGTCAATATCATCAACAATTTAACCGATAGAATGAGAGAAATAATTTATGGAACTTTAACGGTATGGAAAGTATTAATACGTACATTACCTAGGTAAACTGTGGTAAAAACTTAATTCCACACTTTAACAAATAACTTTAGTTCATTTGCAGATAAACTGCTTTAGCCGTAACAACTATACAAAATCATGCAGGGTGTCCCAAAATTTGACAGATAAATTCAGAGCGGCGATAAAAGACATTTAAGGGCTGAGAATTTTACCATGCTCGCAAATCACATTGAGAAAAGGTCATGTAGGACAGACTACAGAAAAAATATGTGCTTAATACTACAAAAAGATTTGTTTGATTAATGAATACAAGAGTTTCTCGACCCGTTGACTCAATCTACACAGCCTACAATGACGTAAAACTGATTCCCTGACAGGCTTGAAGATGTCAGCTGTGCTTTTGATGTCTGCCAAAGAGATTGTATTTCGCACTTTCAGATACTCCGGTCTATACACAGATTTCGCATTAACTTGTGCTTTAAGGGAAAAGTCGCGCGGATTGAAATGCGGTGAATTTGAAGGTTAGATTTCAGTCTGCATGGGTTTGTCGCGAATTTCACCCAACGTTATTTGCCATTCCATGTTTTATGGTAAGCTTTCCTTCTCTTTTTGTCTTTTAATCACACTTTTAAGTCTATGGGTCAAATTTTGGTACACCCTGTAGAGTATCTTAGAATAGAATATTAAAAAAAATAGAATGTTCGTGAAAATCGATTTAATAGATACTTAAAAACGATCTGAAATTGCTTTAGTTTTACATAAGATAAATAGAAGCAGACGACAACTGTTAAAATTATTTAAAAAATAATAATAATAATAAATAAAATAAAAATGTGAATTTTTGCAATTAGAATATTTTTCTAAACAATCGAGGAGCATAGTTTTACATTATATTTGTTTATAAAACTTACGATACAGTTCGAAAAAATTTGGTAAGTAGATATTTTTATTGAATAACTGTTATCCATGAGCATTGGAATTCGCGATCGCAACGCTCGAGTACGCCTTCTAGCGGGAGTCTGAAAATATCGGGAATTAAATTATTATTATTTCATTTAGTTCCATCAGAATCATTGGCAGAACCAGACGTCATTTTCTTAGCAGCAAATAAGAAGCAAAATTTACCTAAGAAAAAGGCCGAAGAACTTGAAAAAAACTCACCAGAATATTGGTAAATCTTTCAGAAACAGAACACGCCAAACATTTGAAGAAAAATTCCTCAATAATTTTTAACTTCTATTATCAACAAACTTGCAACTGATAACTTCCGATTTCAGATTCGCATACTGTTACAGATGTGTGTATTACGGTAAAATACATTTCTTCCGTCTTCAATTCATTACAAATTGAAGTGAAGTCAGCATTGCTTTCTTCATTCCAATGAATAAATGTGAACAGAACGTACAGAATATTCTTCTTCTTTATAGAATTGTATATATTTCTGTATCTATATAATTCGGAAAGCAACAATAAATAATAATCTAAATTACTTGAAAAAGTATCTGTTGTGCTGATTATAAATAAATTTTTATCGTTTTCTTGGTAAGTGTTTTTTAGTTTTGAAAGAATTTCAACTAGAATTCAGCTATTCTGTTTACATATTAAAATTCATATCGAGATCTTACAATTATAAAATTTTGCTGTGTGGTATGTTATCTAAAAGTAATGAAGGGTTAAACTTTGTATAAATTATTTGAGAATAAAGTTTTCAAACAAAGAACATATCATTTTGGAATTCTCCGGATCTATAAATCAGGTAAGTGTTATAATTTTTATAATAAAAAATTTGCTTGTAAATAATTTTTTTATTTATTTGATGATAGTTCTCTACAGAATGGTTTTTTATGTCTGATTAAGAACTATAAGAATAAAAAAAGAAACAATATGGAAGTTTTTATTTCAATATGAGGAATTCTTAAAATCGTTTTTTTTATCCTAAGAATTCTTTATTTTACGTTTTTTAGTTCATAATTTTTTGATAAAAATTGTTGTCAAAATAAATTTTTTTAAATGGTGTAGCATTATGTGTTTATGTATACTTCTTGCATATTCCAATGTTTGAAGTAATATGATTCTGAAAAGTATGGAATAAAAATTCGGTACTTACGTATTAACTCCACCGCAACTACAGATTTGCAGTTTTCAAGTGCCGCCAATCTACACCTAAAATTTTTGCGACAAATCATAAAATAAAACACTTTATTTCAAATCAAAACACTTTAAAAATTCAAAACACTTTATTTAAAATCAGAGTAGTTAATTGAAATTTCGGTGGAAAATGGGCCGATATAGAGTTTAACATTGATTCAAAACAATCTCCATTTTCTTTCGTCGCCATATGAACTCTAATAAATAAGATTCCAAATGAAATTACATTACCATACGTTTACCGTACGTTACCGTACGTTTACCATAATAATGTTTCATGTCATGAGAATTGGTACATTTTCGTTTTTTCGGTAAAATATTTCGCTCTTGAAAAAATAAAATTGCATCTCGTTTTGTTTCTGGCAAATCCCAAAGACGAATTTTCGTTGCACTAAAAAATGGCGTCAAAAAAAATTGTTTTTTTTTTTGCTTTGTTTGTTTGTTTCGTAAGCATTCTTTATTTTACGTTTTTTAGTTTCTAAATAATGATTTTTATTGAAACTTAAAATTTTTTGATAAAAATTTTTCTTAAAAAACTTTTTTTTACAAAATTGAATTTTATAAAATTATGAGGCTTATGTACACTTTTTGTTCATTTTAATTTTTGAAGTAATATGATTCTTAAAACTATGGAAAGTTTAAATAAGCTTTTCATGTTATATCATTAAATTTAGTAAAACTATTTCTCGGGCAGTAGGTTTTAACTCTTATAAGAATATAAAAATTTTTTTTTTTTTTTTTTTTTTTTGATTATGTACAAATATTTTTTCGTTGTGTTTTGGATGTTCCTTCTCTAAAAAAAAAAGAGATACCATTTTGTTTTCGCTTGCGTAAGAAAGAATATCAAACATTTTTTTTTTTTAAATTTAATAAGCCACAAAAAGAAGGAACGTTGCAATGCTACATTAAAGACGTCTCTAGAGTAACTGAATGACTGTTCATATAGTAATCGCAGATATTCGTCTCATACAACAACGCCCCCTACAGTTCCTTGCGATCGCGAATTTAGGTTTGAATAGTTACACAGTAACACAGAAAAAATTTAAGAAATTCGTTGTTTAATAGGCATAGTATATATATATATATATATATATTTTTTTTTTCAAGTAGAACCTTGTTTTTAAATATATTCTTATTAAAAAAAACTTTTTTATCAGAATTGGTAGGGAAATGCATGAATTAAAATTAGTTTTAAAAAAACCCGATCACGCGAAATCTTTGAAATGACAATAGCCATTGTTCATCAAGGCGTATAAGAGTATGATAGAGTAAAATTGATTTCACAATGGTTGATCGATCGGTCAGAAACTAGAGTGAACCGAGCCGTCAAATTTTCTGCACGGCTTTCTGACAATTAGGAGGTTTTAGAAATGGAGCTTTACGAAGTTCTGCTTGAGCAAGGAAAGGATTATTATTTAAGAATAATAGTGTGAAATCAACCTTGTCTTGTAGAGTCCTGAATTTGAAAATGTTTCACTACTTTAGAAAAAAGAATCTAAGTTTAATTTTTTTTTCTATTTTTTATTAAAGAAAGAAAACTAAAGTATTAGGTGCTTGAAAAATTCTAATTCTAATTACTCCGAACTATTGTGGAATATGTTATAATCTAAATTTAGTGTTATAATTTAATTTTAATTTATGGTTCATTTTTAACAACCTTTAATGTATTTTGGAATTTTTCCATTAACACAAATTCTTTAATAACAAATAATGATATACACCAAATCGTATAGTCTTGGAATAATTAATTAATAAAGTATAAGTTCGCGTTGTGTGAAGTTTAAATCAAAAATTATGAATATAACTAAATATCGAAATATTTACATTGTGGTT
The DNA here is from genome assembly GCA_949128135.1 of Parasteatoda lunata. Lineage (NCBI taxonomy): Eukaryota > Metazoa > Arthropoda > Arachnida > Araneae > Theridiidae > Parasteatoda > Parasteatoda lunata. The sequence goes on from OX421975.1 coordinate 110,877,895, forward strand.
TCAGCGTTAAAATCATTAATAGATTCATACTTTACGTTTAATATCAGTTACTATTCTCTGACGTGCTCATGCAGACCAGTCACGTGCCTCAAGATCAAATAGCATTATTAATTTGTTTAACTATACAACATTGGATTAGAATTAATTATAAGTTAAATTAATTGACATAATTTAATGAAATAATTAGTTATTTAGAAGGATTTTAAACAATCTTTGAGAATTATGGCACCGGACTGCACGTGCACTAACTTTAACCCTATCTAAGGAAATGATATGAGACATAGTCAAAATTAAAAACTAATTAACATTATAAATAAAAATGTATTAAAACATAAAACCTTGATTACATGCGTTGAGCATACACAAATATATTCTACATTAAAACAATTATTCGAATACATTAGATACTCAAATTTTTGGTGCAGCACCATCTAAAATAAATTTTTCATATATTTTAACAAATTAATTTCTATTATCGAAAACATTTTTCATTTAATAAATTAATGAAATTGGCTGGGTTTAAAAGAAAATTATCACGCACGTGGTTTAGATGAACGGAGTAATTATTATTTTAAGGACCTATTTTAAGTTAAATTTTACTATTACAATAATTTCATATATTGTTGAATTTAAGACGCATTGCTAAGCAATAAAAAAAAAAATTGAATTTTTAATCGGTTAAATACGGTACTTATCCGGTCCCTGGATCCAGGACGCCATGTAGGCCAAAGCTTCGGCCTAAGAAAAATAAATGATACCTATAAAAGGGAAATTTTTCAACAGACTAACTAACGCGCACTGTGTCGAAAATTCGAAAAGAGGAGGGAGAAAAACATGGCATGCTCTCATGCCGTTACGTGTCACTCCTCTTCAGCCATTTCCCGCCTGCTAGGGAATAATCACTTTCAAAATTTTTTCATTTCCTATGTGTTTCTTTAAAACGTTCCAGCGATGCGTTGAACTTGAAAAAAAAAAAAAAAACGTATACAGTGCTTATACTATAGAAAACTGCGAACAAACAACATTTCACAGCATTTTGGCCAAATAAATTCAAGGAGTGCGTTGCGCATGGTAAATTGCATATCTATTGATATTCAACATGATTGCTTGCTCTCCTCGGTAAACGCCGGACATGTTAGCAGCATTATCATAAGACTGACCTCTGCAGTTCTTAAAATCTAAACAACAAGTTTCGCTTAAAAATTGTAAGACTTGATTCGCTATGTTCTGCGCCTACGTGACTTTTTATACCTGAAAAAGTGAAAAACCTTTCAATAGTTTTTCCATTTTTTGTAGAAACGTACCTAATAAGAATACATCGACATGAGCGATATCTGGAGTTGAATCAACTGACACACTAAAATAGCGAGCGGCTGACGCCTCTTGCATAATATGAGATTAAACTTTTTCTCCCATAATGTTGATTAAATCCTCGCAAATTGTTTTTGATAAATAACACGTTGTTACTCTTCCTTTATCCGTATACGTAGAAATATGATTTTGTAAAAACGGGTCAAACGTTCAAGCAACAAGTTCTAGTAAACCCAAGTAGTATCTGGCCCTCCAAAATGTTCATTTCTTCCTCGAAACTCTAACCCTCGTTCGGCTAATGTTATAATGACGGGTATCACACTCTTCAATACTTGTCTCCAATAATTATTCTCCTCTTGGAATTGAAGTTCAAGTCGATCCGATATATCAAAATCTTGTCGTCTCTTTATATAAATCAACATACATTCTCTGTGAAAGAGATCGTGTTGACGTAACTGAGAAACATGTTTCCAATCATTGAATCCTTCGTTGGTAAGTTTGTTTTGTTTGTAAGGAGCGGCAAACAGTTTACACACAAAACAGTATACGGCGGGAGAATAAACGAGCCATTCTCGAAGAAACTGCTCCCCATTCGCTTTCTTTCTATAATTAGTGTTTTTTGAACGAAATCTTGCTCTAGATTCTGCTTCGTAAAATCGACGAGATCTCTCAAATGGTCCAGAGTCATTTTGACACGTTTTTGAACCTCACGACTGACCCGAAAATTGACGTCATCTGTGCCATGTATTTTATCTTCAGAGTAAATGCGCCTTACAAATTTAACTCAACTCAACTCAACCGTTGTCATCCTGCGCCAGTACTTGTTATCCAGCCACATATATAACAAGATGTAAACATCCTTCTCCCTAATAAAACATAAATTAAACCATGATTCCTGTACATAATAATTTGGCGACAAGGATAAAAGAATAATAATGACGGAACTCAATCCATTCATTACAACTCTTCAAGAATCTGTTCAATCAGTCAAATCAACACCAGAATCGAAACGAAGCCCAAAAGATGTCATCGCTACTCAAAACTTATCATTCGATCCTTTTGATGCCGCTGTCGAATCCTTTGATTTGTTATTCTTAAAGACTTGAAAATTATTTCAAATTAAAAGGACTGTCAGCAGATGATCCAGAAACGGAAGAATTAAAGGTACTCGTATTAATAAACTGTCTTGGCTCACGACACTACCAGCTACATTCGAGTCTTACTGCACCGGATATTCCGTCAACAAAAACATTTCAAGAACTGCTATTGCTTTTAAAAAAAAACAATTATCACCAAAACCGAATGTTCTTACCGAAGAACATAAATTCTTTTTCTAGACATGAAGGTGAGTTCGTTTCTTCATTGCAAGATTTAACAAAAAATGCTGAATTCAAATCTGAATGTAATTCTAATAACTGTTCTAAATGTATGTTAAACTTATTTATTACGATCACAATTTATCAGAGATTTAGCTGATGCCGATATTCGTGAAAAATTTTTGCAACAAGGTGATGCTACATTTGATAAAACTATTGAAGCTGCTAAAATCGAAAATAAAGAAGTTAATAAGAGTAATTATCCTAATTCCATTCATAAAATATCAAGTTGCAATGTAAAGAAAAATTCAACAGTAATTTTTGAAATTCCGAAAACGAAAATAAACCTCAAAACAGAAGTAGATCAAAATCGCCTATGAAAAATAAAAGCAGTATTCACTTAAAAGAACTTGGATGAGAGGGATTATGTTTACATTGTGGAAAGACACATCATAAAACGCAAGATTGTTTTCTTAAAAATAAATGACGATGTAAATCTTGCATGAAACGAGGTCATTTAGCTAACGTGTGTATATCAATACAGTTCAGAAATAGATCTAAAAATTGAAATATAAATCAAATTACAGATGAATTTAATCAACTGAGTACTAACGTAAATCAAATGTATGATGTATTTTTGAACGATTTCAATCATGATGACAAAATGTATGTCCCAGTTAAATTGAATAACATTGAACATCGCTTCGAATGCGATTCCGGAAGTAAGGTTAGCATAAAATATAATGACGAATTCAATAAATTATGTCTGAATGTTCCGATACAAAAAAAACGAATGTATCTTTTAGAAGTTATGCGGGACAAATTTTTAAGCCTCTTGGTGTTGCTCAGATTAAAGTATCATATCAAAATAAATCTAGCTTTGAAGATTTGTATATTGTTTCGATAACGAAAAATTCTATAGTAGGGCGTGATTGGATTAGAAACTTGAACATTCATTTAAAGGATCTTCACATTATTTTTGCACAAAATACAAATATTAAACCCAGCATTTCTTGTACTGATTTTTCTATACAGAAAATTATTGATTCTTTTTTTGATGTGTTTGATCCTGAAATGGGTTGCATTCCTGATTATACTTGTGCATTAAAGCTAATTCCAGATGCAAAACCCGTTTTTATTAAACCACGTTCTGTACCGTATGCTTTAAAATCAAAAGTAGAACATGAACTAGATAAATTAGAAGCTGAAGGTGTAATAGAAAAAATAGACGTATCAGAATGAGGTACACCCCTAGTAGTTGTCCCAAAGCTAGATGGCACACTTCGTATTTGCGCAGATTTTAAAGTTACAATCAACAATCAGTTTCAAAATGCCAGGCACCCAATTCCTAGAATTGAGGACATTTTCAATAAATTACGTGATGGGAAATATTTCTGTACGCTCGATATCCACAATGCATATTTACATTTGAAAGTAGATGAAGAAAGTGCAAAATATCAAACTCTTTCTACTCTTCTTCACTACATATTTAGCAAAAAGATTATTTTTCGGAATAAAAACTGCACCAAATGAATTCCATAAATTTATTGATCAGTTTGTCCAAGATTTGGATGGAACTATTGCCTACTTTGATGATATTATCATCCAAGGAAAGGATAAACAACATTGCCAGCAACGTTTAATTAAAGTATTAGAAAAGTTACGGGAACATAATTTGCATCTTAACCTTAACAAATGTAGGTTTTTCGAGGAAAAAGTTCAGTATTTAGGACATGTTATCTGTTCTGCTGGACTACACAAATCACCTGATAAAATTCAAGCTATATCCGAAACACCTCGACCAAACTCCGTTGATGATGTTCGTAAATTCATTGGACTTGTCATGTATTATTCTAATTTCATTCCAGATGCTTCCAGTCTACTTCATCCACTAAACAAACTCTTATGCAAAAACGCACGTTTCCGATGGACTGCAGAATGTGAATCTGCGTTCATAAAAGCAAAATTAATTATAACCAGTGACCAGATTCTGGTGCCTTTCAATCCAGACCTTCCAGTAACATTAGCTACTGATGCCAGCCCTTTTGGACTTTCAGGAGTTCTTTCACACACTATGCCAAACGGTATAGAGCGTCCTTTCGCTTTCGCTTCCAGAAGTCTCACAGTTACCGAGAAAAATTACAGTCAATTGGATCGTGAAGCTACAGCTGTGGTTTGGGCTTGCAAAAAATTTTACGTTTATATTTTTGGCAGAAAATTTACCTTGATTCTCGATAACAGAGCCATTTGCGCTATCTTCCATCCAGAGAAAAGCCTCCCAGTTATGAGTGCTTCAAGAATTCTTCGATGTGCTCAATTTCTTTCGAGTTTCGATTACACAATTATTCATAGAAAATCTGAAAAGCATACAAATGCTGATTACCTTTCAAGAAATCCTCTTCCGCTACCAGTTAATTACGTCAACTGTATTGATGAGTCACAAGCACTCCAGCAATTTATCATAAATTACATTTCAACTGAAATAATTACAGCAAAACAAATTCAAACAGAAACAGAGCTTGATCCTGATCTTAGAAAAATAAAATACGATATTGTTATTGGAAACAAGTTTGATCCCAGTATAACCATTCAAGATGGAATCCTATTTAGAGGAAATCGAGTTATCATTACCAAATCTCTTCAGCCTTAAATACTCAAGCAACTACATTCCAGCCATAGGAATTGTGAAAATGAAAGCTCTATCTCGAAACTACTGCTATTGGAAAAACATTGACACCGATATTGAAAACATGGTTTAAAGTTGCCGTGAATGCTGTGATGTAAGAAAAAATCCAGCGAAAGCACCTCTTCACATATGGGAAACGACGGAGAAAAATTGGCAACGCGTGCACATGGACTATGCCGGACCCTTCATGGAGCATCAATTTTTAATTGTTCTGGATTCTCCTTCAAAATGGCCTGAAATTTTTGCTATGAAGACATTTCCTACATTATCAAACACAATTTATTATCTAGAAGAAATTTTTAGTCGTCATGGATTGCCTGAAATTTTAGTTTCTGATGATTATGCCGCAATTTTTAGGGCGGCAGAATTCCAACATTTCCGTAAGTCAAATGGTATTAAACAGCGTCTTATCCAGGCTACCCAGCTACAAATGGCTAAGCAGAGCGCTATGTCCAGATATTAAAAACAAAATTAAAATGCACGAAGTATCATCCAGGCTCCCTCCATAGTAAATTATGCAAACCACTTTTCCGATACAGAATAACACCACTTAACAATGGAAAAACTCCGTCAGAAATGTTATTTGGTAGAAACTTAAGATGTGAATTCGACTTAATCAAACCAACTAAAAGACAAAAAAATAATGCCTTGCAGCCAGAATTTAACAAAAATTTCAAGTTAGGAGAAAGAGTACAGTCTCGCAACTATACATCATCTGCAAAATGGAAGTATGGAACTGTTGTTGAAAAACTTGGGACGATTTCACTACCTCATTGAATTTGCTGACGGTTATGTGATCAAGCGTCACTTTAACCAATTAAGAGCTTGTCAAGTTGAAAAATCAATAACTCTTTCTTTAAAGTTTTCTAGGTCCAGGACAGTACACTTTTCTCTTCCAGTATCCAGCTCTACATCCACTAACCCTCCTCTCTTCCAGTATCTAGTCCTGTAACCCAGAGAAATCCAATGCAGTTAAGGAGATTAACTCGGGAAAAGACCAGTCATCAGATTAAATCTCTAATTATTCTTTATAAACTCTTAAATTCTAATAATTCATAATTAGCCTTTTATTTAAGCGCCAGAGAATTGTCATGTATTTTATCTTCAGAGTAAATGTGCCTTACAAATTTAACTCGACTCAACTCAACTCAACCATTGTCATCCCGCGCCAGTAGTTGTTGTCCAGCCATATATATAACAAGATGTAAACATCCTTCTCCCTAATAAAAGATAAATTAAACCTTGATTCCTGTATATAATAATCTGTTTTAAAATCACCTCATTTTCCAGGATCATCTGAACGATTTTCGTTCTCCATATCGGGTTCCTGGTTGGATTCATTTTCGTAAACAAAGGAATCATTACTGTCAACATTTTTAGTTGTACAGTCGTCCCCAATTAATTGCATATCGGATAATGCGAATAAAATTTAATGGAACCAAATCATTTTTATATGAAACTAATGTTAAACTTTCCCGTTATTTGCTGTTTTTTGCCCCCACCTAATTACATAAAGTGGTACTAAAGTGAAAAATTTTTATTTTATTTTTGAGAAATGTTTCACCAGCTAAAATGGAATTTATCTTTTTCAGTTAAGATAAGGATGCAATGGGTGGTCATTTCAAAAAGAACTTATTATTTATTAGTAGGTGTAAAGTTAAAAAAAATTAATCCAATCTTGCTGCCAGTTTTATACATTGAAGTAAACGTTACCTTTCTTACTTCACACAGGCACATCATTTAGAATGTAAAAAAGAGATAGAGTGATATTTGTCCTCACTTGATGCATATTAGCTTTGAGAAGGAAAAGTTTCAAAAACCTAACACACTAGTGTACAGAGTGTCTTTCTGTTGAAAAGAGTAATTGCTTAATCCAGTCAATAACTTTGAATTGGTTGCAAGTTGAGAGCGAAAAGGAATGATTTAAATTAATCGGAAAAAAGCAAAACAATGAATCTTAGAGACAATAAATTTAAAAAAATCATTAACTAAAATATCGCTTTAATTTGAAATTTCTCAAGTGTCGAAAATTAAAAAAAATCTGAATGTGTCAGAAAGGAATACGCACAAGTCATGAAAATTTTTGTACAAACTAAAAGGGAATGTCTAATTTTGATGAATTAAACGGGTATAAAAAAAAAACAACAGTTTTATATTATAGATTTTTTCGGAAGGAATCAAATAATATTTTAGCACCTACATTATACTTTTCACTAACATTGAGTTATTGTTATGTAACTTTGCATGACATTTATATTTTATGATACTAACGCAAACAGTTTTAATTATTATTGTTTATTGATCATAAAACTGAGTTTATTTAATCAAAATGCTATACTATGCATTAAATACCATTGAAAAGTAAAATTTTGCAAAAATTCAGAATTTAAGATAGAATATTGCACTCCCCTTTTAATCGAATAACCCGCTTAATTGCATAGATGTGAAAACCGATGGTATTCCTTTAAGCGGGGTTGACTGTATCTGTTAGCGATTGAATCTACAGAGAAATAAGAACAATTATTAAATATAGTTTACCATTTTATTGTGAAATTAAATGCAACCTACTCGATCAAGTATAAATTACAAAATGAGATCTTACATCTTCACTATTGGAAATTTCTCTGGATTTCACATTTGGAAATTTACTGGTTGATGGAGCTGGTGAAATGGATCCTTGAAAAAAAGACATCAGTTTTGGTATTTTCGCTAATTCTGCAGCATCTTTGATTTTTTTCTCCACCGCAAACTTCCTTTTTTTCGACCCACTCAGATAAATTCGTGGCATTTGTTATTCTTAAGAAATAATGTATAAAATTTTTAAAAAAAAGTGTACTTTGTTAACAAATTGAGAATATTTTTTAATTTTAATTATTTAATAAACAGTTCAAATTTTTTACATTTTATACGACATAAAAAGATTAAGCTGTAAGTATTTCTGTGTTAAGTTAAAATCCGAACTGAAACTTTTAAAATACGAACTGAAACTTTGATGTTAGCGCATGCGCGCCTCCATTCGATATTAGTTGGCTTTGCGATTTGGATGTAAGATGTTTCGTTTGTTTGCTTGTTAATCATATACCAATATCATATGTTGTTTCGCCAATAAAATATGTTATTAATTATTGCTGGTATGATCCTGGACCTCTTAAACAGTGACAATTTCAATATATAAAATTTGATTGAAAGTGACCAGTTGTATGAGTTTTTTCTAGAGTATATAAAACAATAAACAAACACTTACCTTTTAGTAAAATATTTTGTAATTATTTACTGATCAAATAGAATTGCGGACACTAAATAATTATAAAACACTAAAAAATTTATGAGTCTCTTCAGTTGAGGCACTAAATAACTTCTTTTTCATTTAAAACGGCTCAATAATGTCAACAATATTTAATTCTTTGCTTCTTGTTTAAACAAGTCTCAGCTCGCTATAGTACCGCTTTAAATTTTTTCGTGCGCATATCAAAAGGACAAATTTGAGCTTAAAAAACATTGATAAATATTATAATACATAAACTATAATAATACGTATAAATAATAACTAAAATAAGTAAATAATAAATTTGTAAAAAATTATCGTATTTTTTTAATATATATTTGAAATGGATTTTTTTTAAAAAAAAATCATTGTTTTTCTTAATTTTTTAAAAATTTAATTTCAAAATTATTTTTTTAAGGGGGCCTCAGGCCATGGCCCAGTCTAGCCCAATGGGTAATTCGGCACTGCTCTAGTCACAAGATTGTCACAGTTTTTAACCCCTTGTGTGAAATCATTTATGGACGACTTATAGCCGCATCTGTGTACATCCTTTGCTTAGTTTGCTGTCATTTGGAATTCACCCTTTCTCTTCATGCTTTTTTCTGTTACTTACTCAAGTCATGAAAATGCTTTGGCTTGCAATAACAAAAATGCAAATTTTGTTCCCGTTGCCCATTTTATGATTCGGAGTCACACACATAACAAGCATTATTTATAAATGTATAAAATAAATTTTTAAAAATTGTTACTGCAAGCTATGGATGGTTTACTGAATGTAAACAATGACAAGTTTCTTAAATCCAATAGAAAATAAAAAAAAACTTCCGGTGCATTTCTCCGCTTACGAGACGATGTGTAAATATGGCTTGGTATTCAAGGAAGTTTTATTATATTGTCATTTGTATTTAAATTGAATTTAACATTCATAAGAGTTTTCTGTAATTTAAAAATTCTAACAGGTCGTGAGCCTAAAACAAATTTAAGAAAATTAATATCACACCATAAATAAAGTGCAAGGTTTGACATGTTTTGAGTATTATCCCTTATTTAGCTATATTAGTGTAAAATATCGATGTTGGTTATTTTTTGGATAGCATGTTTGTGGAATCTTCCGAATTCATTTGTTATTTGTTTTATTGAAATTTAAATATAAAGTACGCGTTATATTGTAAACACTACAAGTATAAAAACATTGAATGGCGAGCTTTTTCAAGCTTATGCGTAAAACTCAATCAGAAGTAGTAACCTGGAAGTGTTACGATGAGTTTTAACCCCTAGCGCTATCTGTGCTTAGCTTTGCATGGTCAACCAGCAATAATATTTAATTTATTGGGTTTCTAGTGGATGTAAGGGCAAACTTCCAAGTAGGCTATTTACTCGAACACTATCTTTGTACGATTTGTCACTGTATGACAAAGATAAAAGTTTTGTAGTTTTCAATCAAAATAATTGAGCTATGTAGAAGGGCAAAATACAACAATTAATTCACTAATTTAAAAAAATAAAATGATGCCCTCTGATCTATCGAAAATGTGGAAGAGAAAATGAGTGTCATTTCTAAAAGTGCTATTTTAAGTACTAAAACGTTGGAAATTACTGACATAAACGTAACAACCATTAGGTAACCATCTCATGTTTACTTTAATGAACAAAATGTTATTATTTAATTTTTTAACCTATTTATACCATTCTAACTGTCTATTTATAAGTCATATTGTGGGAAGAGTATAAAATAAATACAGTGACAGTCTAAAATTGGCTTGCATCATGATGCAAGCCAGTGTTAAAACGAACGTGAATAGGGAAAACAAATATAAAACAAGAAAAAATAATATCAAGTAGTTGAGTCTCTTTATGATGGCTTATAGTGACTTTTTCCAAAAATAGTTAGTTAAAAAGGTAATTCCTATTTAAAAGTCCGGGCTAAAAAAGAAACCAATAACGAAACTTAATTATTGAAACCGAAACCATAAAAATTATTTCCATCCATTAACTCTGTAGCTTAATCGAACGCAGGATAGTATTTTGGGAAGATTTTTTTTAATTGTGGAAAAAATAAGCGGGAAAAAATAAAGCTATATGTGTCACTTCTTGTAAGATAGCTATGATGATGCCGGAAGTGAAACTAAAAATAAGTTTCGCTTTCTTAAATATGCTACTAAAAAACATCTGTAAAAAGGGATCTGGCATTTGCGCGACCGACAATCGAATATTTACATTTTCACGCAGGCAGGTCTTTCTGCTGTGCGCAGAGCAGAAGATGATGGAGAAATTCTAATGTATAAATGTTTGTGTTCGTCTCTTAATGTGACAATTGTAAATGATTAATCATGAATAAACTTTTATTTATGATTGCGTAATGATAAGTTGATATAATAGAGTAGTTCTACATCGATCTAATTCTGGATATGGAAGACTTAAAATTCAGCAAACAGCTCATACCTTCACTAATTTGTGGCCTTGCCTGTTTTATATCGGGTAAGTAAAATGATTTATTTATTTTCATTTTAAGTTGCTAATAGATAGTGATATAATTAAAAATATTCGTTACTAAATAGCTTATAATGTCTGTGCGCCTTTCAAATTGATTTTGGCATTGCAGATTTAATTTTAATACACCCAAACTAATCAGTTTCAGTTATGAATTGGTTGTTTACAAATATAATTTTGTATAGATAAATTATCAAATCATAAAGGACTCTAAAAAAGCTTATTAATACTAATTTCAGAATAAATTATAATGTATAGTTGATAATGTTTAATACTGTTCACCTTCGAATTTTCTTTTGTACACAATTTTAATCTTTAAAACATTTTACATAAAATATTTGGTTTAAAAATATTAATATTTGTTTAATGGTGTCGGAGGAAATTTTTGAGCTTAGTAATCTCTATAATATGCACATAAAAGAAAAGAAGTTTCCTCTTCCTACAATAAATATAATTTGTATCTGTGTAGAATTTTGGAGTTTTATTTTGAGAAACCAATTTTATTTAAACTATGTTATATTTCTTTTTAAATACCCAGTTCGTTTTTACATCCAGTTATATTATTGTTTATTTTACTATTGATGAGGTAGATAATGGTTTTTATACTTAGAGTTTCGTTTTAATTTACAATAATTAAAGTACTTATTTTTATGAAATAAAAAAATATACTTCTATTAATGGTGCAGAGTAATGCCACACAATAAAATTCAAAGTATTTACCGAAAGATAAATAAATTTTAAATAAAAGTTTTAGATTTTTTTAAGAAAAAAAAAGTTAGTTTTTAATTTTAAGAAATGTAAGGTATTTAATAAATAAATAAATTAAAGAAATAAATTGAGAGAAGTGGTTTAACATTTATGAAAATATAAAGTAATTTAATTTTTACTTCTAAGCTGTTTAAATTTTTTTTTTATCAATCCGATTTTTAGTGACCATAGCTGTCACAATTATACATAATAGAACAATACATAAAATTTTAAAGCATCTGCACAATGTTATATCAATGTTAATGATTAAATATATATATATATATACAGGGGTTTGTCTAGGGTTTTTTTGAGAGGTACCTATTTTGTGAAAAATTAAAAATTATATTAAAAAATCAACTCAAAAATATGGTTAGTGTATGGATTTATCATTTCTTACGGGATACAAAAATAAATTTTAAGAAAATTTCTTTCGTGAAACTACAGTTTTTCCTAAAGTTGAATTTGTGAAGGTACCGCTAAATGGTAGTAAATTCGCCCTGGACAGACACCTGATATATATATATATAAATTATACTTAGTATGATTTTTAAATCTAAGATTATGTTATTTGGAATGTTTTAAGATTAATTTTTCTTTCATTATCTTTGTATAGTTAAGTTTAAGGGGATATTTCTGTATAGTGATCTGCCACACCAACTACAAATGCAAAGGTCCCGAATTAATTTTAAACGGTATAGATTTTTTTTACAAAAAGCATATAGAAGTTTTCCGGAAGTGGCTATGAGTTATACCCTTTGAGTTGGCCCCTATCTGTGACGTTTTTATAAGTTTCTCGTGGGCCGCTGCCTGGAATTGCCAAGACTAGGTGATTATTCTGCCATAGATCATGATAGGGAAATCTTCCCAAGTTTAAATGAAAGCACAAGAGGATTGATTCATTTCTTTTAAAAAATAATTTTTGCCCACATAAGTTAGTCTATTTCTGTAATTAGTACCTTTTTTTAAGTGTAAATCATTGCGTAACTCAATTAAGGTAGTAGGATTTAATAAAAACTTTTTTATTGTTTTTTTTTAAATACTGTATAAAGCTAATTTATTGAAATGGTTTCAGAATATTTATCAGTAAGTTCTCCAATTTTCTATCTTTTTAATAGCATTGATGATTTTTCTTAAATTGAAGTGATTGATGCTGCGTTTGGTTTTTGGTTGTAAAAAGTCACTAGACTAATGTCTAAAATTCATTAAATATTAAAACTAATGACATGTTTTTATTCCTTCAGTTGTCATCAGTTCTGATTTATCAAGTACAACGTATGTGAAAAAAGGAGGTGAATTCATCCTGCTCTGCCAGGTAAGCGGACTGAAAGGCGTGCACCTCTGGTATAAAGATGGAAAAGCAATAAAAGCCGATTCCATTAACAAATATCATTTGGAAGTGGGCTCTCCTCAATATAATCCAGTAGAGAAAGAGTGGTATACAATAATGAAATTAACAGTAAAAAATGCTGATTCTATTCACACTGGTGATTATAAATGCAATATTACTGGCAATCATTCTCAGCACGTCATTGTAGTCACAGGTAAGATTGTTCCACTTTTTAAAATTGTTTTTTTTCCCCTTGTCTTTATTGGTGGTTATAAATATTTATGTATTCTATTCGAATTTATTATTCCAAATTTTTCCTGGAAGAATATTAAATGTCTAAATTAAGATTTTAATTCAGAATTTTGGTTCCCATTTGTAATTTGAATAACTGTACTTTGTTTACCTTAGATAATTTTAACTAATTTGGATATAAAAAATAGATTTTAAAAGTATGTGCCTAAAATTTTTAATATATTTGTTCTCTTTTGAAAGAATGTGCTTTTACAATAGTAAAGTTGTGTTTGTCTTTTATTATTATTTATTTCGTACCTCAGGACAAAAGTGAAGGACATCACAATTCAAAAGAAAGTTCTGTGGTTCTCCTGTTCTTTGAACTGAAGAGGATAACTCTTTTAAACATATTGTCTTTGAATTGGTGTACATAAAAAGTATTTTAATTGAATTGTGTTCTGTATCAATTTTGTTTTAAAATTCTTCCTCAAGAAAGTATCTTTAGTGGGATAAGATGGTATGATTTGGGAGTTTTGAATTGAGAAGAGCTTTATCATGTTATATGTTGTATCTTAAATTGTTATAAGTAGCTATTAGCATGAAGTATATTGTTAAAAATGAATTTTTTTGATGATTCTATTTTACAAATATGTTTTTGATGTAAAAAAACAAATTTTCTTTACTTATATGGTCTGCCGCGTGTATTGGAATAAATTTACTCACAATTAAATATTGACATAAATTTGATCAAATTAAATGTATTTACGATCAAAAAATGTATGGAAGTAAATCAATCAGTGAAACACTTTTTTTAAAACAAAAATTAATATGCTGTTCTTTTATTATTTTGCTATTGAACTTATTTATATAATTCATTTATTGCAAATATCATAATTGCATTTGTTTTTAGGTGACATGATAGTAACTAATGAAGAGGAACCCGGTATGGGGAAGTTGCTTACACCTGGTGAACCTCTAATACTGCAGTGTAGTACATCTGACTGTCCTCAGTGTAAGATTATATGGTAAGAAAAGACTTTACAATGTCAATTATATTATGTTATTCCCTTAATAAAATGGACTGCTGTATAGTTTTCATACTTTTTAGTTGATAAAAAATTTGTTATAGATACAGTCAAACCTTAATATTATAAGCTTAAAAGAAGCCAATAAATATTTTATATGGCTTAAAATATCATTTATATATCATTAAAATATCATTGTACATGATGTCAAACATCATAATACTTTTAACTTCTTATAATGCCTTTGCTTTTTCATTTGCGCAAATGCTTTGCTGGAATTCCTTAGCTTCATTATTTTCCTCTTATTTTATATATTTCAATCAGTGAGACCACTTACAAAATTTAACACATCAAACATTACAGAGGCGACGTAAAAAATGAGTTATTATGCATCCCAATGGATTCAAAAATTTTCATTGCAAAGTAAATAACATATAAGCAAAATTAAAACCAAACTTTAGATGCTTTTATGTATAAATTTTTGTTGTTGTTTTGTTTATTTGTAAATAGAATGATTATAAGAATGTGCATATTACAGGCATGTGATTCTTCTGCTAATTCACAGTTTTATGTGAATGAATAATTTATATTTCGACAAAATTTTCTCAGAGTTCCGCTAATGTAAAATTTAAATTTCGTTACTTAGCCAAAGTCTCGTTAACGAGTCTTTTATTATGCTCTTACCAGCACCCTTTTTTTTCTTTCTAGGTTCTCATTCACAAGCCTTGACTTCTTTTTTTTTACGCAGTTTTGTTAGAGAGAAACGCAACTTTGGATAAGCTGAACAATTGATAGTTTAAAAAGTAATTCTGAAATGACAAACATTTAAGAGATCTTTCGCTAGAAAAAATACTTAAAAAACTACGCAGTGGGAAAAAAAAATTGGATAATTTCTTCCAGCAATCACATGTCTGATATTAATAGATGAATAAAGAATTCTTATTTTAAATAGGAACCCACTTTTAGTAAAAAAGAACCCGACAATTCGGTAGTCCTAGGTCCTAAGAGCCTGTAGTTTCTGAAGTCTAGTGGAATTACTGTCCCAATGCTGTAATCTCATGTAATGTTTCAGATTCTTTCCAATCACCTCATACTCAAACATTATTATTCATAGTAACTTCTCTTTAGTATTAGTTTCTCCTAAATTCATCAAAACCATCGCAACATTTGGTTGTTAAAATAAAACAACTAATTGAAAAACGAAAGTCTTAATTAACCATTGGAACAGGTTTTTCTTAGATTCATAAAATTCATAATGTGTGCTTAAACATCTCAAGAAAAAATCAGAAGAGATTGGCAAGAATTTTTTTTTCTTTACCTTCAGTCATTGAAACATGTCTTAGTAATGCACAATCGTTTCTATGTTTTATTTTCTTTAAGTTTTGTGCTAAAAAAAATACAAGAATTAAATATGAACACATGAAAAATTTGCAAACAATGGCAAACTGTATTAAAAATGCTGTATGGTAATCTCTAATAACAAATGGGTTGTGATATTACATAAGAATACATTTAGTAATTGTAAGTTATTTTAGTAAGAAAACTTTCTAAATTTTTCGAAAATTTAGGAAAAATGTTTTATAACAAATAAAGATGTTTTGGGAAATATAGGGCAACCCAAAAATATTGGGTTGAAAAATATTTTACTGCTGCCTGAATAGCAAAAGCATGAAAACATATGTAAATTCATATTATTGAAGTTCCTGATTTTAATGTTTGGTTGTATTTTATTTCATGAGATAGTCTGGTATATACAATTAAGCAACTTATTGAACAAACTGCTCTACTTTACAAACTGTCGACTCTACTGCTCTACTTTACAAACTGTGTGCTTGTGCAGTCCTATTTTTAAAATCATTTTGATTTTTTAATTAGATTTTTCCTTTTAATTTAGCTTTTTTTTTTTTTTTTTTTTTTTTTTTCCAGTTTTAATACTGTAAGTAAGTGTGATATTACTTGGCTTATTAAGATTATTTCACAGCAAACTTTTTCAAAGTTTTAAAAATACAGCTTTACAGCTTCAAAAATTCTGGAGCTAAGTTCTATAGAACATATTTAGTTATGAATAAAATAAAACAAAAATGTAAAAAAAATATTAATAAGTGCTTATTAAATAAAGAAATTATTATTTTATACCTTTAAGGAAGTAATTTAGGCCTCTGAACTGGAAAATAGGGGATGGCAGGGAATTAAATCAATGTTAAAAAGTTAGGAAAGTGTCTAAGAAATTAACTAAAATCCCCAAAAATTATGGAAAATTAAACAATTTGAGTTTGAGGTGTTAATAATATTTATTAAAAAATATACTAGCATTTTTTTTAATTGTTTATTTGTTTATTTTCAACTCGAATAACAAGGATTGATATATATCGGGTTGAGTAAAAAGTTTTCCGCCAAGGGGAGATACCTCCGTGCCAGCAGCAGCCATTCCCGTGGCAGTTAACCTTTTTTGAAACGGGCTTTTGCATTTTAAAGTTGAAAGTTGGAACTACACAGCTGTGTAATTTGTTTGTGAAAATTTTATCATCTTGTGCACCAAATAATTGTTTAAAATTGAGCTATCACGTAAACAGATCAGAACGATTATGTACTATGAGTTCCGAAATAAACTCAGTGCAACTGAATGCCACAAGAAAATGTATGAAAGTTTAGGTTTCAATACTGTTTCTTATGATACAGTAAACGTTTGGTTTCGAAAGTTCAATAGTGGGATTTCAACATTGAAGATGAACCACGTTCTGGCCGCCCTATTGAGGTTGATTGTGACCAATTAAAGCAAATTATTGATCAAGACAAAAATGTTTCAACACGAACCATTGCGTTAGAGCTTGACGTATGCCAAAAAACAATAGTAAATGCCCTCAAACGCATAAATCTAACATTTAAGTTTAACCACTGGGTGCCTCATGAATTGACTGCTGAAGACAAGAGCAAAAGAAAAGCGGTCTGTTTGGTTCTGCTCAGAGATCAAAGAAAAGAGAACATTCTGGACAGAATTGTGACCTGTGATGAAAAATGGGTATACTACAACAATACTAGCCGTAAAGGAGGGTGGTCAGCACCAGGGGAATCAGCAGGTTCGGTTGCAAGACGAACGCTAACTAACAAGAAGGTCTTTCTCTGTATCTGGTGGGATTGTCGTGGAATTATCTACAAGGAGTACCTGAAAAGCGGGCAGGCTATCAACAGTACAATATGCAGCAATATGCTAATCACAGTTAGCGATGCCATTCGCAAAAAACGAAAAAACAAGTTCAGAAGGAAGGTGGTTCTCTTTCATCAAGATAGCGCCCGGCCACATGTCAGTGCAATGACCGGATGGACCCTCTACACGCTGGAGTGGGATTTGGTGCAACATCCACCATAGAGCCCAGACATGGCGCCTTCGGATTACTATCTGTTTTCACATCTGCAGCTGCATCTTGATGGCACAATCTTCCGTTCGAATGACGAGGTCATAAATGAGGTTGATCGCTTTCTGAACTCGCGCACACCCCAAATCTTCGCAGAAGGGATTGAAAAGTTGCCAAAACGTTGGCAGACTATTGTTGATTTGAATGGAGATTACTATCCTCATTAGCTTTGCTGATTTTCTATGTATTTATCATTTTACAGGATTGTTTTATTTTGGCGGAAAACTTTTTACTCAACCCGATATTATGCATACATATTATGTGTTTAATTATAATATGGCAAAACTGAAAAATTTATAATAAAATATATGCCACTGGTTATAAAAATCAAAAAAATTGAATCAAATCAGCCGAAAAAAAAATTATTTTCCTAGAGTTTGTGGTCACCCTGAAAATGCGTGTCGTCAAATCATTTCTTCTTGTTTTCACTTGTGATTTCAAATCTGTTTGCATTAATAGTCTTACTGCATTACTTTTTCTCTCAGGCAAAGAAATGGGGAGCCTTTATCTCCAATTGAAAACCATATAGAAATACATGACAAAAATAATTCAGTTGTAATCAAGAGTGCCACTTATAATGACACAGGTATTTATATATGTGGCATTACCCATGGAGATTTAAGCATTTCTGTAAATGCTACTATTGTTGTACAGTGTGAGTATCATTTTAAATTTCTTTTGAAATTAATGTGTAATAAAAATTTGATTGATGAGTTATTTAATCTAGAGTGAGTTGAGCACATTCATTATTGTTTCAATTGTTGTTGTATTTGAGTTGTTGAAAAGTGACAGTGATTTTGCTTGTGTATTTTATTGTGTCTAATGTGTCAGAAATTATATAAAAAAATGGTGTGCTGGCAAAATTATAGCCAAACTTATAAAAATTATTCTTTTTCTTTTTTAATAGTAACTGAAGGAGGAAATTAAAGTAATTTTGTTATCATATTACATTATTGTTTTTTTTTTTTTTTTTTTTTTTTTTTTTGATGCAGGTGTTTGATTAGTAGTTATCAGATGCTCTAATTGTTCAAATATAACTCTTTTTCTTGATTTGAAATTTGTTTTGTCAGTCAAAACATAGAATAATTATAAATGTGTATTTTAATAGGTGAATAAATAAGTGGAGAATTCATCTTTTAGATAGGGGACACACTTATGGTAAAGAAGAGCACAGAAATTCAAAAGTCCTTCATTTCCAAAACCTATCAGAATCATTGAGCTATGTTAATTTAATTATAGAGTGGAGATATTTCCTTTTTTCTTTCAAAAAACCAGTTTTCATGCTTATTATTCAGTGAGAAAGTTTTGAAATGTGCATAAATCATTATACAAACTTGCCCAGATATGAAATGCTTCATTAGTTAAGTCAGGTTTGGCTTTTGTGAAAATTTGTTTCAAAGATGGCAAACATCAAAATCTGATTTGAACTGTTAAAATCTTAGGATGGTAAAATTTTTTATAAAAATAGAGTAAAAAATAACTTTAATCGTAGAGTAGAGACACGATTATCTGCAAAATTGAGCAGTAAGGGCACCACTGTTAACAAAAATTGTAGATGATAATAAAAAAAAGTAAGGGGAAAAAATAATTTAAAAATAATTTTAAAATGTTTTCATTTATGTACATATATTTTAAGCATACTCTTTTGTTGTACATTAAAATTGTATGTTCTAGGTTTAAATGACTAAAACGGAAAAAAAAAAATAATGATACATGCATAAAATTGTGCATTCATAAAAGTTCATGTATCATGGTGTATTCATTTAGTGGTCCAAAAATTTAATATGGTAGACAAACTAGAAGAAAAAAAATCTAAATTTTTCAGTTACATAATTCATGTTATGGTACACATAAAAAACTATTAATTGTCATCCATAACACCCTGATGCAATTTATAATCATTCGATTCATAAAGATGAATCATAACTTATCTATTTTGTTTATTTTCTTACAGTAATGCATTCAAAGGTACATGTTTTGATATACTCCCTTTATCCAAAAGGGGGTATAGTTCTAAAACTAGTATATATTTCACTAAAAAACATTTACAAATATTGTTTTAGAAATAAAAATGCTCTGAATTAAATGTATCATGATTATATTAAAAAATATATATATATACAGTCGAACCCCGCTATAGTGAACCTGGGATATAGTGAACACTCGAATGTAGTGAACTTTTTTAGCGGTCCCGTCCGTACTCCTATTTAAATAATGTTATTTTTAACGCTTATAGTGAACAGCTTAGAACTTGGAAACTCGGTTATAGTGGACTCAAATTTCATTTCTTTAAATATCTTTTTCAGTTGTCCAACTAAACTTGCAGGGTTTGGACTTTAAACTTGCAGGAGTTTGGATTGAAAATGAATGCATTCCTATAAAATGTGATATATTTCACCCCTTTATGCTTATCACTTTTAACTATACAGGAATAAATGTCAAACCCAACATTTATCTTATTCTCCCCCCTCCCTGAGAAGCCTCTCTTTGTCTCTTTTCCCCAAGCTTGCTCTACAATAGTTAACTTGGCCACCTGCTGAATTTTTGGAATTTTCTTATCTGTTCAAACCATATTCTTTACAAATCACCCCTTGACAATCAAGAAGGGGAACAATTTAACTCATTCTACAGCTGCTCTCTTCATATTCTTACATTATCTATTTGAGACAAGATTTTTATTTCAAAAGCAGTGAGAATGGCAAATTCTCTAAAGAGAAAAGCGTTTTCGATTGGATTGAGGACAAAGTTAGAATTGTAAATCGTATTGAAGATGGACCCATTCAATCGGCACTGTGTAAGGAATTTTCCTTGTCTAAATCTACAGTTTCAAACATTTGGAAAAATCGAAGTGTAATTCTTGCTGCATACGACAAAAATATGGTTTCATCGAAAAAACTGTGTGGAGCTGAAAGAGAAAACGTAGAAGAAGCTTTGTGAAAATGGATAAGAAAATTGATGAACTCTATTTAAAATCAAATTGTGTTCAATCAAAAATAATAAAAAAAAGTTTCATAAAAAGTGAAATTAAAACTAATATTTAGCGACGTAAGTACTTTTTTCATTAATTTTTGCTTTATTATCTGTTAATTAGTTAATAATTTTTTTAATAACTTATCTAAAATTGCAAACCCAATTTTCAATCATTCAACTGTCTTATGCAAAAAATATTCTTCAAAAAATTTGGATATAGTGAACCATCGGTTATAGTGGACACATTACTGAGTCCGCAGACGGTTCACTATAGCGGGGTTCGACTGTATATGCAGAAAGCTTTATTTCATGTTATTAAATTAAAGAATATTGTCCATGGCTACCAAAATAAGGTTTCACTTCTGATACATTTTGCAGAACTCTACACAATTTCATCAAAAAGCAAGAAATCTGAAATAGTTTTTGGTTTATTTAAACTATAAATTAGAATGTAAATTTTAATATCCATATTTGGAATTTAAAGTGCTTTTACTATTTGTAGCAGGCACGTATTTTCATTCAATTTAGTTATTTCAAGGAAATTGTTTTGCTTTCCATAAAAACCATTATACTATTTTGATAAAAAAATTTTTTTTTAATTGAAATATATCATGTCTGTTATTGTTATTTTCACCCTATCATTCTTCTCTTTAAAAAATAAAATTTAAAATAAATGTTGTTTTCAGTATTAAAATTACAAACAACTAAATTATTTTTTAGCTATTTCATTGTAAAATAGTGAGCATTAGATACTTTCTAAAATTAACGCAGAAGTAAAAAAATAAATAAATAAATATCCCTATCATACAAAATTTAGGTGAGCCTAACCAT
Organism: Parasteatoda lunata; assembly: GCA_949128135.1. Lineage (NCBI taxonomy): Eukaryota > Metazoa > Arthropoda > Arachnida > Araneae > Theridiidae > Parasteatoda > Parasteatoda lunata. The sequence goes on from OX421975.1 coordinate 110,899,510, forward strand.
ATGCCCACTTTACCCCACCCCAGGAAACAATTCATAATAAAAAGAATTTTGAAATTTATTCTTAAATGTCTGTGTAGATCTGTTCTTTAGATGTCCCTCTACCAGTTAGAACTAAAATTAATAGTTTTTGCCAGTTTTTAATGATCTTAGTTAAGAAAGTTCATCAACTAACATACTGTATAAGTTGATCATAAACAGATAGTTGGTAAACATTAATTTTTTGATCAGTTTTTAAAACTTAAATAAAATATACTTGCTGCAATCCTAGTAGATGTCTCTAAAATATTAAACAAATTATCTCAATTTAAAAGGAGAAAAAAAAAAGTTTTTTTTAACATATATCCACTTTATCCCACTTGCCCCAATTATTAAATTTAAGTGAAAGAGAGATGAAATAATGTTAATAAACAGATTCAACACGGAGATTAAAATGATCAGACCAAATAAGTAAATGAAGAAAACAGAACAAGTAAGAACTGAAAAAATATATTAAAAATTAAGTAACTAAAAATTATAAAGTTTTACTTTTAAAGTTAATTTTAAAAGAGCAACAAGTATTTTATTCATGAACAATTCTATCAGTATGTGAGTGTAAAAAACAGGACAAAATGTAAATTTCAACATTTTTATTCCAGACATTTTCAGTTATTCTATTTGAATTTCATACCATGCCTAGAACAAGAAAATATATTACAAAAAATTTTCTTTTAAATGCATGGAATTTAATGCAAAAAAAACTATTTTTTTATTACTATTTTGCAAATTCCAAACATTTTTCAAATTTGTGAAATAATATTGCATATTATTTCTGAAATATATGTGAAATAATATAAAACAAATTATTTCACGAATTGTTTGCCCATGTGTATGATATTAGCGACATTTGTAGAACATTTGGTGACAATTTCCGATATACTGGCGTAAACCCTACTTATTTAAAAAAAAAATCAGTCATTTGTTTTTGCTTTTTGATCTCTTTGAATTAGTTTAATGTTGATGAATTAGTTTAATGTTGAATTAATGTAGTAAATGAAGTAGAAACAAATTATTGAATAATTTGAATTTATAGTAGAAATAAAAATTTGGTAAATAGATTTCATTAAAAAGATATTATTTTAAAAAAATGCATTGAAGAGGAACATAAAAAATTAGATTATGAAAAAGCAAAATATTTACCTTTAATGATTTCATTAAATAAACTCTAAATTATTCTAACTATTCACAGACAATGCAAATACATGTTTATAATGTCTCTAAAATGTGAGGTTCTTGACAGAAACGGTGCTTAATGGTACTTTTTTATTTTTCAGCTAAAATAAAACTAGATAGGTTTGATGCATCATCTGTTGTTATTGAAGGCAGCCCTTTGGAGCTTTTTTGTCAGGCTCAAGGATCTCCTGCTCCAAATATCAAATGGTTTATTGGTAAAAAATGAATTTTTTTCTTGATTTTTTTATTATGTATGTATGATATGCCTGTGCCCCCTGTTTGCAGTGCTCACCAACTATTGTTTCTCCTTTGTCTTTTTTTTTTTTTTTTTTTTTTAAAAAAAAAAAATAAAAGTCATGATTTTCCACCAAAGATTTTGTTAACGAAATCTACAATTATTGTAGTTTTGTCAATTAGTTGTTACAAAATGAGTGATTATGTTGATTTGAAAAATAATCAAGGTTACTTGAAAAAAAAAAAAAAGAGCTAAAGAATACAAATTTGCTCTACTCAATAAGAAGGAATAAACTAGGAGTAATTTTACTCGTTGACGAGACTTATAAAAAATCAGTAAAGGAACAGTTTTTATCTCTCTAGTAATGAGTTTTTTTATATTTTAAAAAATTTCAATGTCGATGTTTGAATTTATGTCATCTAATTTCTCCCTCTCTCACTTTGTTTTTTAGTTACACAATGCTTATGCTTATAAAAGAATAATCTTTAGAGAAATAAATAATTTTTTTTGTTGTAATGTTTAAAGTGAAGATAAAAAGGTTATGAAAGAGCTCTTGAAGTTCAAATAACTTCCAAACAAATTGGAATTTTGAAAAAAAAAAAAAAAAAAAAAAAAAACAACCTTGCATTAAGTTAACAAATAACAGTGTTTCTTTCAGCATGTAAAATTTAAACTATGTAATTGTATTTCAATGGGCTGCAGATCTTCTTGCATGAATTTTTTTCAATGTTAAGTTTAGCAGTTAATAATTCTTGAGTGTTAAATTTTTTCATTTCGTCATACTCTGTACATTTTTCTACATGCCTTGGTAATGTCAACATTCTGAGTCTTTCGTGCAACAAAACAAAATGTAACATATAATTGAACTCACAAAATAGGGTTGGCTGCTTTCTTTCTTTTGTTTTGTATTATTTATTTTATTTGATAAGATTACAGTTGTTCAAAAAGGTGTTTGCTTTTAGGGAATCAAGAAGTGTTTGATGATAATGAAAGAGTGGAGCTTTTAGAACATGGAGGTTTAGCGAAAGGAAAATTATTGATTCAAGAAGCAGAGTATAGTGATAGAAATCATTACACTTGTGAGGCATTTAATCAATTGGATAGAGTCAACACTACAGTTTTCATTAGAATAAAAGGTAAATTCATTTAATTTATAAAAGATTGAAATAGTTTTTATACAAACTATTTATTATGGAAAATAAAATTTTTTTCCCCTAATTGTGTTGATAGTTTATTAATTTTTGGAAAGTTTTTGGGTATTTTCTCCTTCATTTTTTAAAAACATTTTTTTCTTCAATTGCCATACTTTACGGATTACAAATTGGAGTGCCCAGTGGCAGAATTTTTTCGAACTTTCTGTGACATACCTCTTTAGTACTAATATCTTTCTGCAAGATACTTTTAATAATGACAAATAGACATGTTACTAATTTAAAGTAAAAGAAACGTTGACTTAAAAGAACGAAAAAAAAAAAAAAAAAACGTGTGGAATACAATGAAAATTTTTTTTTAATTGAATATGTAATATTTTTTTTCTCTAATATTATGACTTATATTCTCACATTTTGTAGGAGGTAAACATATTAATTATTTCCTTCTTTTGTATTTGTGTATCATTATTACATTAAAAAAAAAATTGTGAAATCCATATTAGTAAATATCGAAAAAAAGATCGATGGTGAAATCAAGAGAATCGGACTCTTTAAAAAGGGGTTACTAAATGCGTGTTTTTAATATTGAGATTCAGTTGTTGTAATAAATAATATTCAATCGTATAAAAATATAGGATTTTTAAAACTGTGAAAATCGATAGTAATAACTGCATAAAAAATAGATTGAAAATTTCTGAAGAAAAGAAGACCAAAATTTTTTACTTCATTACTCTTTATTTTTCATTATTCTCATATGAGAATAGAAAAGCACAAGCATTTTTTCCCACTCCAATGTACAAGAAATGCATCTTTTGAATATAAATCTGAAGAAAAGTTAAACTCTTTTAAAAATTTCTACGGAAATTTTTTTTTTTTTTTTTTTGCATCACAAAGGAAAGATATTTCTACAAGAACTCTGTAACATTCTGCGACAATGTTGCCGTGTTGCCACGATTCTGCCATGGGATTGGGGTGTTTAAATCTCCTCCCATTTATTTAAGAGAACCTTCCTCTCATGATTAAACTCAACTGTTGAAGAGGCGGAAATGGGGAGGGAAAATTTTAATTATACTCTTAATTCTTTTCATTCAATCCTTTTAATTTAATTTTCAAATAAACTGATGATGGATATTTACTCTATTTGACACTATTTTTTGATTCATGTAAAATATGAGACAGTCACTCAATTGGAATTTGAGATATAAAGCATGTGGTATTTTAGATTCTCTAATAATTTTTTCTCACAAAATTATGCCAATACAGTTCTGCAATTATGCTCTTTTTAATATTACTTTCATAATTGTATAAAAGTTTATAAAGTATATAATAAAAAGAATTCTTGATAGTTTAAAATATAATATTTTAATAAATATTATGAAATTATTTCTTTTTCTCTAAGCATGTTCTATTTTTGCATTTGTTTTCCTTTTAATTTCTTCTTATTTCTTTAATTAGTTCATTTTATATATTGTAAAATTCAAATACATATTTCTACTTTCTGATGATAATTTAAAAAATTGTAATTTTCATGCTTTTGGGAAGAAAAAAAAAAGATTTGTCAAGGAAAAGACAAATTTCACACTGGTACAAAATACAAAAATTCAAGTCATAAATTATTGGATTCACATTTATTATTTTATTTATTTTTTTCAAAAAAGAGAACTGTAGATCTTAAAAAGGAGCTTGATACCTTCTCTTTCTTTGACAGATTTTAGAAACTACTGCTCCTTAAGACTCAAATTTATTTTTTTACCAAAAATGTGTCCCAATTAAAAATAATACCCTTCATTTTAAGAGGAAATATTTTATGTTGTATTTTTTAAATATGTTAATTTTACTGAAAATTAAAAACCTTCTAAATAAGTATAAATTACATAATTTTATGTGAAATAAAGACATTTGCAATTTAAAAGAAGTTTTAAAAATTAAAACAGGGAGGAAGTCTTCAAGATTTAAATAGAAAGATACAAATGATGTGTGATATTTAGTAGATGATTAATTGTCTACCTTTTTATCCATCTAATTAATGTGCGCATTTATAGGTATGCCATCTATTCAGAGACAAAACAAGGAGAGTAGTTTATTTGAAGAAAGAAAGGGTTGAATTACATATAACTAATCAAACACCGGCATTGAAAGAAACCAATGTTGTAATTTGCTGCTCAATGAGCTAGTTCATCCCTCTGAAGCTAATACAAAAGTGGTCAAAGCCTACTTAATTTTGCCTCGACCAAAACAAATCAGTGGTGCAGATCCCATTTTTTTTCTTGCAGTTACATGTTCTAAAGGATACCTTTATTTTTTTGTCCCATTTACAATTTTTGACTTATTCATATTCGATGTGCTTAATCATAATCACTGATAGGTAGGTGAATGTAATTAAAAACACAAGTCAAAATTCTTGATGGTCCCATCAAAAAAGTTTGATGGCTTATGTTAGTTTCATTGAGACTCACAATGATCCAACATTATTTGATGGTCACCATCATCCAACATTTTCCATTATGTGTTCATGGTTTTTGTTAGGTCAACAAACTTTCATTATTCTATGATGGAAAATTCTATTTCAATATGATGGTTAACCAACAAGAGAAGTTGACAATTGTTGAAGAGAGACAATTTTTTTTTTTTATTCCAACAAGAGAAGTTGACTTTCATAGACCAACAATCCGTGATGGTTTAATGGGAATTCTTGTGGGTTGTCAGGAAAATATACCATGAAAACAAATTTTTTTATACTGGGCCATCATAAATCAGACATGATGGTTGTTCATGATCGTTCCAACATTTGATTTCTAAGATACTATGATGGAAATTCCTGGTATGACAATGCATTTCTATGATGGTTTAATAATAATTCTAGTTGGTTCAGCAGGAATATACCATCAAAACAATTCAAGTTTTTTTATGTTGGACCATCATAAATCAGTCCGAATTCTTACATTGGGGTGATGGTGGTTCATGATTGCTACAACATTTGATTTCTAAAAAACTATGATGGAAATTTCTGATGGTTCAACATGAACAAACCGTCAAAACAAGTTGCTATTCTTATGTTGAACCATCATAAATCAGTTCGAATTCCTAAATTGAGGTGATGGTTACTATCAAAAAATATAATGCTTCATGATGGAATTGATGATTATGTTGGTCCACCAATGGAAAACCATAAAAATTTTGTGATTTGTGTATAGAATAAGTAAACCTTTGATTGAATGCAGATCATCTGCAAAAGGGCACAAAAATGTCTGGTGTTCTATTCCTTCATTTGTAATTGTTACTTTTTTTGAGCATTTTATAAATGTAAGATTTTGTTACATTATAATATCGAGCAACATAATGATTACAGGGTTGCCACTGCACAGGGAAAACCTGGAAAATACAGGGAATTTAAAAATCGCCTAAAATAACAGGGAAAATGCAGGGAATTTTGATTTTTTCTTTGCAAACTTTGAAAATACAGGGAATTCTGTCTCTTATTTTAATCTTTTAAAAAATGGTGACCAGTCAAAGCGTAATCTATGGAATATTTAACCATGAAATTTCAGCTATACTAAACTATTTAATTTACTATAGCATTATTTGAGTATGTTCAGCTGTTTTTCCAGCAATTAAAACTAATAAATATAGTTAGCCCAATATAGCTCACGCAAGAGCGCAGTAATTGTTGTTTCCTCTTAATATATTGTGTATAATATGTACAGGGAAAACACTGGGAATTTTTTTTCCAGATTTGAGTGGCAACCTTGTGATAGTTTATCACGCTTTGTGTGTTCTGTTATTTATTTTAGCTCATTTCTTTAATTTTATATTTTGTGTATTTGAAATTTTATTTTGTTGGTTCAAAAGTAACATGAAGTTACTATTCATGAGTTTTGTTAAGTGCTTATTTTTTATTCCAGATAAACTTGCTGCTCTGTGGCCTTTCCTTGGCATTTGTGCCGAAGTATTAATACTGTGTTCAATTATATTTATATATGAAGAAAAAAAGAGAAAAAATTCAAACGATGAGCCTGAAACTGATCTTCCCACTGAAAAGTAATTATTTTCTTTTTGTTTATTTAGGGAAGCTAATTTCTAATATAAATGATATTCCATTTTAAGTTGTTGATGAAAATCAGCATTGTAGCTTACACAGTATTAATATAATCATTAATTAATTTTTCTGTTCACATATTTTGCATACTCAGTTAATTCGTCAAAATATTCAAGCTATAAAACAATGTATACATACAATAAATATAAAAATAGAAATTTAATAGAAATTTAAATAAAATTTTTTTTCTTCATTTTATTGTTACATATCAGTAAATTTTGAGATTAAGTTTATCATTTAAACATTTTTTTGTTTCATCATCTACCTGCTCTGTTATTTACTACAATATTTTAATAAAGATTAGTACTAAATAAAATTGCAGTTATTAATTTTATTAATTTAGATATCTCTTTCCAGCTGTAAAACTTTTTTTTAAATTTTAAAGTAGCTTCAATTTTCTAAATTGACATATTTTAATGAAAATTGTTGCATTGCATAGTAAATTTTGCACAATATGCCATATGAATTAGGTAATCTTTTATCTGTTGGTTAAACTGAGAAGCCAATATGGTTTGATTTACACATATTGTTTCATAACAACTTGCATAAAATCAAGCAAATCCTTTTGTAAAATATTTTATAGTGAAGCAATGTAAGTCCATAAAGGACTTAACCTTAGTCTAAGATACTCAATTATCTAGTTAGAAGGCCCTAGAAACTTTATATTACTCCATCTTGTTATAAAGCCAACAAGTGCATTTAAATTCATTTTGGAAGAAATGTGTGATTTCAAACTTCTGTTAATTGCATCTGTTCTGTTAACTGTACAATCAGCAGAATTTTATTATTTTTCAACATAAGTTCTTTTTTATTACTTAACTAAATTTCAAAATTTTTGTCTTTAAATATTTTTTGTTATTTTTATTCAACTAAAACTGATATTGTTTGAAATCTAGTATGGAAGCATTACTACAAATTGTTTTATTTAAAATATTCTTTTTTTATTGCTCTACTAAATTTCAAATTTTTTGACTTGCTCCCCTACTTTAATGCTTTTTATTATTTTTATTCAACTAAAACTGACATTATTTGAAATCTTGTAAGGAAACATGACTACAAATTGTTATACTTAAAATATTTTTTATTTTTCAAAATTAATAAACCAAGACAACATTCATTTTTTCCAGCAAGCCTCAACGTGAGCAGAGAGGCAAAGGGCAAGACGTTAGACAAAGAAAATAAGAAATGTCAGGCTCAACTGGTCGATATCGTGATATTTTTTAATTATTTAATCATTCACTTGTTTCCTTCAGTTCATTTTTAATACCAAAGAAGAAAAAAAAGAAATATTTTCAACCTTCATTTCATCTGTTATCATCGAATCTCCTTTTATAGTGTTTTTTTTTTCCTTCTTTTTTTTCAATGTTAAGTTTTTAATATTTATTCAATTACAAAGTACAACATGTTGAGTTATTATTTTGAAACAGGTGATTTCAATAACGATGCATAATTACAACGAGAACATTAGCAAAAGCGAGTTTCTGTGTCTTTGTGTGTTTAACGTAGTTGATTGTCGTGCATAGAAGGGTTTCATATTCTAACTTAACTAGAAAAAACCTCTCATTCTTTGAGTGTGAATGTGCAATAAATTATATGCTCACATGTCTGTAAAAACAAAATGTATTTTTCATATGAATGAAATTTTTTTGTTTGTTTGTTGTTGCAAATCATGGTCCTTCATGCTGTTCAATTTATTAGGGGTGGCTGATTTGTTATTTGTTTGTACATATTATTTTGTTGCATTTGATATTTTCAGTCATTTACTGATTGTTAGAGTTGTATCGAGTTCTGATGTTTCACAGTCTTGTATCATTGTTAATTGTTTTCTTAAAATAGAATCCCAAAAATTTTTTAAGGAAATATATGAAAATATATGTTAATAAGATATCTATATTTAGAATAAATATTTGCCATAATTAAGTTTATTCAGTCACTCTTGAAATTTTTCTTATTAAAATTTCGGTTTATCTTTAATCCTAGAAAATGATAAAATTTGTTTATTAATTTTCTTGGTACACTTTTATTTAATATAGTTACCTCATATCATTGTTTTATGAGGACAGAGAGAAGGATGTGAAATATTTTTAACTTGAGAAAAACTTTGTAGACTAATTTTATTTTAATTTTAGAAATTTTAATTGGTTTTTTTTAGCTGTTGACTTATGCACTCTACATACCAGAAATTTGCTATCTTACAATCAAAAATATACAATAATGATTTTAATCTAATCTAAACTTTTTCTCTATATTCATAAAAATAATATTCTCAAACATAATAAGAGGAAGTCTAAATGATTAATTGTATAAATTATTTATATTTTAACTAATATTACTGTATTGTTCATAATTTAGGAGCTTTGCTGCCCCCTAATCTTATTAGAAATATTCAGTTTTGAAAAATGTGATTTATTTTTAAAATTGTAATTATATAATTAATCTATATACAACACTGTGATAGAAAATATTTTTTTCTCAAATTTGAAATGCGATGATTATAAATACACTATTCAAATTATGATGATAATTCATATTTTAATGCAGAAATTGATGTTTCAGAAATTATATTTTCTTAATAAAATGTAGTTGTCTTAAAAATTCAAATTTGTGAAAAGTACAGAAGATAGAAATAAATCCTATGTACTGAAAATGTGTACAAAGCTATCATAAAAAATATTACTATTGGTTTCTAAATATGGTACCCGAGACTTGTTATTTCAATGCCAATTAAACTAAATATTTTTGTGTTATCTTCCAATGAGATATAATCAAGGAAATATAATTGTAACTTACAGTGTATTTTCATACTTAATTTAACTTGTTGAAAATATTTTGTTCAAAAGTATACTCAAATTTCAGCATCAACATTTAGTAATGCTTAACTCTTTCTTATTTATTTTGTTATCTTATTTTCTGCTCAATATGTTTTCTTGAAAACATGTTGCTTTACATACAATACCTAAGTTTTTAGCATTTTATTGAATATTTTATATCCCTTTATTATTCTTTATAAGCCCCTTTTTATTATTATTTTATTTGGAACCAAAGCTTCTATTTCTAATTATTGTATTTAAAAAAAACTTGCATGTACAAACAAAGCAATTAAAATTTATTCTATATATATTGTAAGTTAATCAACATTTTCATTAAAATCAAGTATATTCGACTTTTTTTCCATTGAAAATATGATTCAAATAAAGCAATAACACAAAAAATATTTTTAAAAAAATTACTTTTCTTGTATATTTACTTAAATTTTGCAAAAATAGCAATAAAAATATTGTTACCTAAAAATTTCATTATGCTTGGAAATTTGATATTTTTCAGCTGAATTTGTTTAAAAGTTGAAAAACAGTTGTTACTTTTATTTAGTTCATTTTACATTTTATTTTTTATTGTCATTTTTAATGTAACAAGGTTTTAATTTTAATCCATATAATTTATTGTGAAATAAATTTTCAGCAAAGGTGTACAAAAATATTTAATGTATTTGTAGTTTAAATTTTTTTTATTAAGTTATACTGTTTATTATTTCATTATTATAGCATCATTGTATTTTAAATTCTTCTGTGCCAAAATAAAATGACTGATAGTATATTAATTTTTTTTTAATTATTGCATATGCTAATTGGATGAAATTAAAAATATACTACATCTGCTTCTTTTTCCACATTTCATCTTAATAGGAATTTAATATTATATTTGTCAACTGATAAATCGAATTGTTGTTCGGGATCTGTATCCAAGCTGAGTTGAAAAGTAATTTAATTAGAGAGCAGAAAACTGAAATTGTTTTAATTCAAGTATCACTATTAATTACTGATTTTTTAAATTTTGTTTCATGATAAGTACATTTTGAATTTTAACATAATCTTTTAACTAATTAGTATGCAACACTATTTCTACGATTAATTTTGATTGCAAGTACGTCACTCTCTTGAAATTTACTTAAAATTGATCATCATAATAAACCAGGGTCATTTAAAATTTCATTTGTTTTGTTTTTCAGAAATATTATATTTTGAACTTGTAGAACTTGAGAGTGTAGATTCATTGTAACTAAGTTAAATGCGTTTTTATAGTATTAAGTCATGCATTAAATTGAGTGAAGTTAATTTGCATTAAAAATCGAGGAACTTGTACTGCTAAAGATACAATGAATAAAATTGATCTAAATTGAATAACATTGTGATAACTTTAGGCAATTAGTATTATAATCTGATGCATAGTGAGAGTAGTTCATTTTTATTTGTAAGTTTGTTTTTTAGTAATTTTTTTTTTATGTGTGTGATGTTTAGTCATGATTATCATGGTTCTGAGATTATTTAATGCATTTCTTATTTTTTTTTTCTATTATAAAATATTATATATAAACTTAAGAGTGTTCAACATCTGTCATAAGTTGACCCCAAAGTTAAGTATCTTTGTCCTCAAAATCCGTATAAATATCTAAATATCCATATGTGCTAATCATTTTTAGAAGTTTCAAATTCAGTGGCATGTAAGGATGTCTAGAGCAAGACACTTTGATTAGATAAAAAGCGGAATATTTTTTCATTAAAAAAATTTCATTTAATAAATTTACAAATAATATGTTTTAAACTTTGGTGTTCTCTCTCCAGGGGGAGAAATGAAAAAAATTTAATCGTTGGTCCTTAGGATCAATATAACATTTCCTCACATTTGTCTGCAGATAATTTTTTAAATTAATAAAGTAAATTTAAAGGAAAAATTTAAATATGAAGTATGTTCACAGTTATGATGAAATATGCATCTTTGTTACACCTGAAAATTAGGACTGTTAATAATAATTAAAGTATAGTTTGAGTCATGTTTTAGTGGTCCTGGATCAACTGACCACCATTCATTTTGAGTCCTGGGTCTTATTCAGGGATTAGATGCCTTGCGCTCTTTCCTCCTCCATCCCCTCCTCTGCACGCTACTATTTAAATTATCATAATAGTTCATTCTGTATCTTTTTAAATTCTAAAGTGTTGCCGGAATGACTTGTAGAATAAAATGTCTTCTTCACTCTCTTGTTCGAATCACGTGAGTGGCTACCCACTTGCACCAGCGGGATAGCATGCTGGTAGAAAATAGGCTGGAGGTTCAGAAAGCAATCATCAGTAAGAGTGGAGTGGATGTGGAGTCAGAGTTGTAAAAAATTTACTTGTCTTTCGTGGTGACAGAGCTTTGAAACATAGTGTATCTATGTTTTACTTAGAGTGCTTCTGAGTAACTTCAAGTCCATAACTTTGCTCTCTTGACTATCAAAATCCACAATATTAATTAAATGTTCAATGATGGTTATATTGATGCCAATTTAGATGTCACAGCCAGTCTATATCACTGGACTATTATCATTCAATCAATTGCCATAATATTGTGATTGTTAATGGCAACCAATTGCTTAAACTATTTTTGTTTGAAATGAAATAACATTCCTATGGGCTATTGTTAGTAACAAGTTGACTGTTTTATAACCGTCGTCGAACAGCCGACCCAATTTTTCGAATTTACGACTACCAATCTTTAACTCGGCCTTGTAACTTTGAATCCAATCCAGAAGTTAAAGGAACTTCTGGATGAAGTATTGGGAGAAATTTGCCTTCATGGAGCTAACCTGCATTTGCGTTACATGGAGAGGAAAACATCCCATGGTTAACCTGACGGCAAGGTGAGTCTAACCCATGATCAGACTACCACTGAGGATATTTTATGTCAGCACTGTGATTGGTGCAAGCTGGATGCGGAATTGGTGTCGTCCAGCCATTGTTGGAATTTGAACCCAGTTCTTCTCATTGGAAAGCGAACGCTTTATCCCCTGAGCCAAAATAATTAATCTGTTCCCACCAGGTTTCGAACCTGGGCCCTTCTGTGTGTTACATGGATGTGATGACCACTGAACCATTAGTGACAGATTAACCATTGATAAATTTTCAGTAAATCTGAAAAGGTCAGGTTACAGAAAGGTATAATCACGAATGACGTCAGCTTAGACATCGCTATTAAATGAAGACCCAATTCTTTTAAAAAGTAGCTTGGGTCAAGTTGAGAAAAAAGATAATAATAGTAAATATGTTTGAAGTTGCGTGACTTATTCTGGGGTCAACATTTTGTGACTTACTGTCACACTCTGGTTATATTTATTGTATGGTTAGCTTACTATTGACCACATGTGTTTGTATTTAAAAACTTATTTTCAGCTTCAAAATGGCTTCATTATTTTGTCTTTCATTCATTTCTGTTAAATTTAAAGAATAAAATAATCAAATTGAGCTTAAATCATACAAGAATGGTTAAAAAAAAAGTATATAATCAGCGAGAGTGAATGTTAATCAAATAAGATTTGTTATGTGTTTATCAACTTGTGAGCAGCCTATTTTTCTCATAAAATGTAGGAAAGCTTTGAATTTTTTTTATTTTTATTTCAACTATCATAAAATTAGCTTTCAAATTTTACGCAGTTAATTATTTCTGTGAAAGAAATGATCCTAAAACTGCTCTCGTTAGATCTTATTTTATTAATTATAATATTAAGGAGTAGATGGGCAAAAAAAATTTTATATAAAAATTTTTTTTCAGTTTCTTAGCTTTTTGGAATTGTTTTCAATTTCAAACTTTATTTTGTTTAACTTAGTATATATTTTTTGTGGTGGCATAAATAACTAAAAACTAATTCAATGCTTTAAAGTGGAACGAACACAATTTTCTGAAAACATGATTTTATAAATTTTTTTTGTTGTTGCTGTAGAATATATTGAAAAATTGACTGCATTTCATTCAAAACTAATAAAGCTTTAAAAAATCATAATTTTCTAAAAATAAACGATTAAATAAATTCAAATTCCAAAAAGGGCAATTTCCCTATATTTTTTTTCCAACTGAAGCTTCTGTTGTTGAATAATAAATTGTGTTTAGACACTTTTTTTGCAATTCAAACAATCATTTGACAGGGCAAAGTTTATTTTGAAGTAATTCTTAGCACCGGATAATACGTATATGCATTTCTATTAGAAAATAATAATATAAAATTTCTTTATTTTTTGAATGTTTTCAATACATTTTTAAGTTACTAGTATACTATGGTTGAATTAAATAAGATACGAGTATTCTATTAAGTTCTTTTTGTAACTCCAATCATTGATTCAATATGTCATTTTTTTTTAAAATCAAAATTTAATTTTAATTTTTTTTTTAATTCTATAAATTGCACAATTTGATTGTGTGAAATTTGAAAGCTTATTTTAATATTATATTTCTTACAAAAAAAAAAAAAAAATGAATTGTTGTGCTTGCCTGTATTTTAACATTAGGGAAGAAGAGCGTTTAGAAATAAAAATAATTGTTGATTGAAACTGAGGAATTAGTGTGTGTACAGAACGTACTATAAATTTAGAAGCTTTGTCTGTCTGTATATACTACAGTGATAAATTATTTTATGCAGAATTATTTATATAAATGAATAACTATATATATGTACAGTCAATAATGTGTCGAAATAGACAGTATTTTGTACACTCAAAAGCAGGTATTGAAGATCTATGTTTTTGTTTGTGGTTGTTTTTATACATTGTGAATTGGTTTCATTTATATTTCATATTGTGTAGTCATTTACTTCTTGTAAAAACCAATTTCATACATCTTTTTCTTTTTACTTTTTTTGTTGTTGTACAACCCGCACATCAGAGTTTCCACTTCAAATGCTACTAATTTTTTTTAAATTTTTGAATAGTGCTGGAGATGATAATTTTGGTATGCATCATTTATTAAAATCAATTAAAGAATGAATGATTTTTTTTTTACTATTTAATGTTGGTGTTAAGTTTTTCTTTTCTGCAAATAGGATGCTATGTAGTTCAAATTTCTAACGATCTTTAAAGATCATTTAAAAGTTGAGTTCTAAAAATAATTCATTAGGTAAAATAATTCATTATGAGAGGTTTTGGTTGGTTTCTTCTTTGTGTCATGCAAATAGGGGTCTTCATTTTAGTTATCTTTTTGTGTACACATGAGGTCATATATTTGACATGCCATCCTTGCTGGTCATGTGCTACTGTCCTTTTTGATTCCCCAGTTGTGATATCCTAAGAAGTTCTCTTTTTAAAAATCATTTGTCACCAGCTCTGTTTGGTTCCTCCTCTCCTTTTTTTCCCGTCAGGTGTCCATGTGAGGGCGATTACTGTGGAATCTAGTGTTGATAAACTGGAAATGTGTCCAATACAGAACTCTTTAATGAAACTATTTTTATTTTGTTGTACGGGAATCGCTGCAATATCTGCTGAATAAGTAAGTGTTGAATCGATTCGTTGGATAAAATTATTATTTGAAGAGAGACCTGAAAAAGCAACTTGTTAAAATGTTACTCACCAAGAGATATTTTTCTCAAAATTATCTTCTTGAAGTGGATCGAATCTTATTTATTTTTCGGCCACGTTTTCGTCTCAGGAGAGACCAAACCAATGGAAAACGTTCAGCTATATACTAAACAAATCGTCGATGAGTTTTTAAATCTCAGTTCGAATTACGATAATAAAATAAAGGAAATGAACAAAGCATTTTATTCAATTTTTCAAACTTCTTTTTTTAAGAAAAAACTAATGAATTCACGCTGTGGGAATTTATTTAGAGTTTTAAAACTAAGTTCTGAATATAAAAGAGATCGTCTAAAAAAAAATGACATCTCTCATATGCCACTCCGAAGCTCAGGACTTTGCCAAGTATTGATTATGCTTTAAATAAGTAAGGAAAAGTAAGCACGTTTTTGTTGTAAAATTTGGGTTGAGGCGCATTTTTGGGTGCTTCCATTTTCGGATTCTGAGCTGTGTACATTTTCAAAATCGCGCAGTTTGAGCTTTGTCCGTTTTCGTAAAAACGTGTTTCTACCTGTGTCCAGATTTAAAATCTCACCGGCTATTTATTTTATTTTGTCACAGGTTAAAATTATCTGACTATTTTTCACTTGTACTCGATTATTTGAAATCTTCTATAAATGAGTTCCTAGTTTCAAAAAAATAATGACTGGCATATGATAACTTTATAGTGTTTAATATAGTTTTAAAATCTAATTATTTCTCAAAATTTTGCATATAATGGATACCTTTAATATCTAAAGTAAATTTTAATAACAGAGAAAAAAGAATACGTACTTTTAATTCGAAATTCATCAGAATGTCTATGTTAATTCTGTAGACAAATGTTTGTTTCGTTTCTATGAATTTTGAATCTCTGTCAGACACAAGACTCTTCTATCGTAACTCTCTAACTAGTGTGTCAATATAAGGACTCAAGACGATTTTAACTATCCCCTATTATTTTGTTATATCTATTATTTTATTTCTTTTAATCTTGCGTTAGAAAATTGCAATTTAATCTTTGAGTTTTTCTTTTTTCTTAATTTTTTCAGAAAAAGTTTATAATTAAAAGTCTTTGTCTACTTCTCGTTTGTTAAAAAAAGTGCTATGTAATAAACAAGGTGGAAGCTTTGATTGTGGACATATAAATTGAACTGCATAATATATTATAATTCTAGTCTATATTCGAAAAAGTGAATGTTGTGTGATTGTTCAATGCACTCCTTAGTAGTTATGAAACAATGGTTTTTCACTCTCAAGTGTTGTTTATTTCCCATATTGTCTTTCTATGTTTCATATTTACCCTCTTAAATGTGCTTCGTACTGTGACTTAGTTTCGCTACAGTTTGTTCTGCTATTACAATAGTGTTATTTTATATAATAAAAAGAATCTTTATTGTTTTTTATAACACTCTTTGTTGTTTTGTCAATCGAGTGATATTAATTAGTACTTAATCTCTCTCTTTTTTTTT
Source organism: Parasteatoda lunata (assembly GCA_949128135.1). Taxonomy (NCBI): domain Eukaryota; kingdom Metazoa; phylum Arthropoda; class Arachnida; order Araneae; family Theridiidae; genus Parasteatoda; species Parasteatoda lunata. Next base: position 110,916,024 of record OX421975.1, read on the forward strand.
TTTTTTTTTTTTTTTCTATATGGATGGTTGACCCCGTGTTAAGCAAAGCACAGATAGCGCTGGGGGCCAAAATTTACCGTAAAACTTCCGGGTTATTACTTCCTGCTGATTTTTACGTTTAAGCTTGAAAAAACTCGCCATCCATATACTATACTTGTAGTGTTTTCAATCTAACGCATTCATTCAATTTAACTTTCAGCGAAACAAACAATAAATGAATTCGGAAGACTCCGTAAGCATGTTATAATACTACCCAAAATATAATAAAAGGTGATATTTTAAACAAATAACACTTAAAACAAGACAAACCTTACACTCTATTTATGATGTGATATTAATTTTGTTAAGTTTGATTTTAGGCTAACGACCTGTTAAAATATATAAAATACAGTCAAATCTTATGAATGGTAAAATTACGCATAAATTTAAACAGAAATCGCTGTATTAAAACTTCCTAGAATATGAAGCTTGTTCACACATCGCCTCGTAAGTATAACAGAAGCGGAAGGTTACTAAATTTTTTTCGGCTTTAGGAAGCTTGTTATTGTTTACATTCAGTCCATAGCTTTGATTTAAATGTAGAGTTTTTAAAATTTTCTGTTATTCTTATGGAGGGATTTTCTTTTAGAAGAAACCTATTTCTTTCAGGACACTGGGAAAAAGGAAAACAAAAAATTGACCTATGATATGTATTGTGATAAATATTAGTTTTTAGATAGTTTTAATACGCATTATAAGCATAGTTTAAATTTAAATAAGTAAAATTTACTTATACGGTTTGACTTTAAGTTTACATATATATATATATTATTATATATAAGTTATAACATAAAAATAATAATGATTAATGAAAAGAGAAGAAGAAAAATCATTAAAATAAAATGAAAAAATTATAAAAATGAATAAATAAAAAATATATATTAAAAAGCTGGAAAATGAAAAGATATAATCTCATCATCAGCTCACATGATAATATCCGCAAAAAATTGTGCTTTCTAGAATTGTATGAATATAGTCAAAGCAAAATATATCAACACAATAGTGTGAGGAGCACTAAAAAAATTGCAACGAAATAGAAACAAAAAATTAAATTTAAAGAAATAAATAGAACAAAACACAAAGCGAAATCTATAAAGCCAGTCGTGAATTCAAACGAACTTGTACAGGAATTTTTCAAGAATGATTTAAAACAATTTCAATAATACAATATTTCAAAAGATGAAAACAGAAGCGGAAATAGAAAGTTTTGTTTTATAGCGCGTTCTTATTGCAGTGCTGAAGCGTGTTTTATTTGTTAGTTACTAAGGATTTTATAAAAAATGGATGGGTGCAAGGTAATAATATTATATTGGATAATTTAAAGATGTTTATAATTAATAAGATTGATAATTAATTATACAATTTTAATGATTTTAGAAAAATAACATTTATTTAAAAAAGAGAGAGAGAAATATGATTTTCCCGTTTTGCACAGATTTTTTGCCATGAATTTGCCCTAATTGGATTTGCACGTGGTAAAAGTATAAATTAACAAAGAAGGTTTTAGTAAATTTATTAATAATAACATTCAATAACTCAATGATTTTATATAGAATTTAATTACTTCATTGGGTATCTATTTTTTATTTTTTTTTATCAAATTTTGAAAGAGTTAGTCTACAATAATAAACTACATATTCTTTTAACTCTATTCATTTGATTAAAAATAGTATTTAAATAAATGTTTTGAGAAACATTAGAATTTGAAGTAATTAGTTTATATTAAAATAAAAATAATTTCTTTTATCATATAAATTAACAAAGCGGATATTTTCTTCATTTTTACTACAAATACTAAATACATTTTTACTAAAACAAATTAAAATTTATGTTATTATCATGATTATGAATCAAGAGTAATTCATCGGGACAAATATTATTTTATAAAATTAAATTATCTTGAAAATTAAAGATGGTTAAATCTAAAAACAAATTTAATATTATGAGTATATTTCATTATAGTGTAAAATAAGTTAGCTAAGAGAGATGAAAAATTAGATCCTTGTCGTATTACGTCAATATGAAGAAAACTATCTTTGCCATTGGAAAGATGATTATTAAAAAGACAAAAATGGATTAGAATCGCAAAGAAGCATATTTTTAAAATCATACTAATAACTTAAAAGAACAATTTCTAGTTTAGAAAGGGGAATGCTATTGAAAACCTCACATGGTTAACCTGACGACAAGGGAACCCTATTACTGAGGATATTTTACGTCAGCACTGTGGTCGGTGCGAGCCGGGAGCGGAATTCGCCCATCTCTGGGATTGGACCCTGTTCACCTCATTAGCAGGTGAACTCCCTCTATCCCCTGAGGCACTCTCTTTAAGGGTTGTTATTTCTTCTCCAAGGAAAACAATTTATTTTTGTTCCATCTGATCACAATGGGGGTGCAAAGAGGTCGAAAGTGACTGCATGATCGCCTATATGTTCCTAACAACCATCGCACCTGCTTGAACAATGCTCTTTCGATTGGAACATCTTTTGTTTCAATCGATTTTTCCTTTTGCAGAGATTGCATCAAAATTTTTACACACCATTAGTTAAAATTGAGAAGAAGAAATATTTAAAAAAAAAAATTCTTTCTCCATAAAAAATACTCTCAAATTCATTTGTAACTCTATACTAAACAAACTAGAATTTCGTACTAGGAATTTTATAATGTGGGCCTGCTATAAACGGGTTCTACAAATTAAATAGATGAAGGTAGTATTAATGCTTATAAAAAGGAAAAAAAAATCTTCGAAAGTTAAGACACAACTCAACTTTATGCGTGAAATGTTTGACTAACTTTCCGACTTGGACCCCCTACTTGGTCGTCTGACCCCTCTTGCTACTATGCTGCCATCATCAGAGAATTTTGACATGTTTTTGTTTATTATTCTTCCTCTCACGTGTTTGTGGATGGGGCAGAGAGAAAAAGAAGAGTTCACTTCATGTCATCCGGTTCACCTCTCCTGTTTCAAGGTCGCATTGAAAACACTTATTACCTGTGCAGACGACGATTCTCTTCTATCAGTGGACGAACGTGGAAATATTTCCTCAAAATAACATTTGCGAAATCGTTCAAAGGTGAGTTACTCTTCACTATTTTATTAAGTGGGTTTGGACATTTTTTTAAAATGAATGCATGGACTGTTTTAAAATTTAATGAATACCCAAAAGGTTTTCATTATTTTTTTTAAATTAAAAAAAAAAAAAATTTTAACATTTTTATTTAATTGAAAATATCCTGCCTCAATTTTTATAGAAGAGTATTAAGATTTAAAAAAGAAATCGAAAATAATGCACAATTTTATTTCTGTATTAAGATTTTTAAATAAAAATATTTAAAAAAAAAACAATTCCATTTATTTTGTGTCGACAAATTAAATGTAAAATATTTAAAGAATGGCAATATCATATATGTATGTATGTATGTATATATATATATATATATATATAACACATAAGTTTCAGGTCTGACATACGGATCACGCCCTAAATGCAGAATTAGTATTTTGTTTAGCAAGTCCTAACCTTCAAATAAAAGGTGTCAAAATATTATAACGATCTGTAGATTGATTTTAAAGGTACAGTGATTTTAATCGAACACCAATTTATATTATTGAAACAATGGATAAAAAAGAATTTCGTGTTCTTATTAAACATTGTTATTTAATGGGAAAAACACGGTAGAAACTAAAGCTTGGCTCGATAAGTGTTATCCGGCCGGGTTCTTCACCAAGAAAATCGACCATTATTGACTGGTTTGCTGATTTTAAACGTGGTCGTACAAATGTTGAAGATGCGCCACTCTCTGGACGCCCTAAGGATGTGGTTAATCCTAATTAAAGTCCACAAAATTGTTATAGACATAACTCTAAATATATCAAAAGAGGCTTTATTTCGCACGAACATTTGTTTATGAGTTCGAAGTGGGCGCCGTGTGTGCTAACAGTTGACCAAAAACAACAACGAATTGATGATTCCGAGAGCTGTTTGACACCCCCTATTCACCCGCACCCACCCTATTCACCAGATTTGGCTCCTTCTACTTGTTTTAAGACTTGAAAAAAAATGCTCGCGGGTAAGAGATTCAGCACGAATGAGGAAGTGATTGCCGAAACAAACGCCTATTTTGAGGCCAAAGATTAAAATCACTGTAACTTTAAAATCAATCTACAGATTGTTATAAAATTTTGACACCTTTTATTTGAAGGTTAGGACTTGCTAAACAAAATACTAATTCTGCATTTAGGACGCCATCTGTATGTCAGACCTGAAACTTATCTGCCGATGTGATATCCTTCATTTCCTAAATTTTTAAGTTTTTTTTGTTGTTATTTTTAGTTTTTGGGAATATAATTTTAAATTAAAAAATCATGAAAAATAAGTATTAAGTTTCAGCAAAAACTTAATAAGTTACCTTGGATTGATAAGTTAAACACGTAAAAAAGGGGAACTAAAATTCATCTAGCTTTTTTTTAACTAAGATAGAAACATAATTTTTTACCACTTCAACGAACATAAAGACTATAAAATAATTAACCAAAGTTATAGGTTAGCAAATATCACTGATGTATTTTTTAAAATATTTCAAGGTATCTGACGTGATTTTGGGCAAAATTTTTGAAATTGAGTTCAATATAAATTTCGAATATCTTTACTCTAGCTTTCTAATAATACTCTATTTTTGTTTGTACTCCAATTATTTATAAAGTTATAGCAGTTTTTGTGCAAAATGATAACAATAGATAGACACATGATAGACAATGCGTTTGTCTCAAAATCAGATTTTTTCACATTTTACACTATCTTGAACTCTCCTGTCGTATATTTAAAATAATTGTTTACCATTGAGTGATTATGATTATAACGTGAACTACAGACTAAGAGAAAAAAGTAGAATTTTATATTTTATGCATGTTTTTTTGCGAAGACAAATGCTTTTTAAAAATATGCTTTCACCTTTTGGACTGAATTTTTCAGTCGTTGTCCTAATTCGGTAAATATTAACAAATGTTGACAATTTTTTGACTGCACCGAGAAATTCTTATTTTTTTTAAAAAAAACTAAAAATACTTCTAAATTGCAAGACAATTATTTCAAGCAAATAAATATAAAACACTTTAATAGAATATATTTGCAGACTTATTAGAAGTGTAAGTGATAAAAAATCTTTTTCTACCTCCTGGTAGGCATCGGTTTGTTATGTATATTTATCTAGTTTGGAAAAAAAAACTTATGTCGTCCACCAAAATATTTTTGGAAAATAGAAAGAGCTTCAAAAAAATAAAAACAATCAAGAAATAATAAAAGTCGTTTCGTGATGAAGAAAAATGTCTGATACATTTATTTTATACTAAATAATTGTCAAAATGAAAGACTAAAAAAGGAGCAGTGACTAAAAAGCAGTGCCAACCTTAAATAAATTTTTCAGGCTTTGTGTGCACCATTAAAATTACAGCATCAACAAAACACTACAAAATTACAAGGTCAAAAACGATGGATTTAAGTACGCAAATATATGGTATGCCTTAAGTAAGTGGTGAAAAATTTGACTGAAATGGTATATTTTTCTGTAATTCTGTAAAATAATAAATTTAAAATAATAAATGCATAACATGGCACTGATTATTTCTGTGTGTGAAATAATTAATTTAAAAATGACTTTTTATACGAATATATATACAGTGGTGGCCAAAAGTGTGGACATTTTTTGAAAGTTTCATGTTTTTCAACTTTGTGTACTTGTAGAATATATTAATTTTCCCTTAAATACAAACGTTTATATGTCAAATTGAAGGTCATTTAATGTAGAATTTTATAATAAATACAGTATTACAATATCTGTATTGCAAAAAAAGTTATGCAACTAATAGTAAGATATATCTTAGATTTGCATTTTTTTAAAGTGATACTTACACAATCAATACTTAGTAGGATAACCCTTTTTTTTTAAGACAACTTCACAGCGTATTTTCATCGAGTGAACGAGTGTTTGGAGTTCATCTTTCGTAATCACATGGTGCTAAGAATCAATTATAGCTTCAATAAGTTGTCTTTTATTGGATGGACGTTTTTTTCGTACAAGGATTTTCAAACGTCGCCACAAATTTTCAATTGGATTGAGATCAGGGCTGTTTCCTGGCCATGGTAATATATCTATGCCTTTATTTTGAAACCATGCTTTGCATACTTTTGCTGTGTGGCATGGAGCTGAATCCTGCTGAAAAATAAATGGTGCGTTGTTGGGGAAGAGATCCCTAATGGAAGGTATCAATTTTGGACAGTTTCGATCTATTTTTTGGCATCAATCATTTGAATTCGGCCCACACCATCTGCAGACATACATGCCCAAATCATGACATTTGTTGGGATTTTTGTAGTTGCTTTAATGCAATCAGGATGAAGTGCTTCACCTACTCTACGTCTCACGTATTTTCTACCATCACTACCAAAGAGCGATATTTTACTCTCATCGCTCCAGATTACTTGCTTCCATTGATTTTCTGACCATTTAATGTGTTCTTTTCCCCACTTAACTCGTTTTTCACGTTGCTTTTGATATTGTTCTTGAACTTACTGCAATACCCGCTGCATTCATTTCACATCTAATGGCATCTGATGAAATTATTCTATCTTGAAGGCATAGCCGTTTAATTTTTCTATCGGCAGTAGCACTTGTGCATTTTTTTTGGCCTGATTTAGCTTTATTTTCCACTGATTTCGTTTTTTCATAACGTAAACAGAACTTTCGTACATCAAAACAAGTCACTGAACCACCAACTTGTCTTGCAATTTAAGCATAAGAGAGGCCATTTTCTCTCAATATGACAATTCGGCTTCTTTTTGTAGATGTCCAATTAGTTCTTCTTGTTGATGACATTGTTTAAAATTAGTTTAATTAAAAAAAAGGACTTTAAATATTCAAAAACAGCAATACTCCATTTAATTGTACTAGTAACATCGTAATTGTACTAGTACTTGTAACATCATTCCACAAATGTTTCCACAACAATGAGTCTCTTACCATCCAAATAACCTAAACTATAGTTACAGACATTTGATTGATCCTAAGAACAGTGTTTGTGATTGGCTAGTACGCTTTCATTACAAAACACGTCCTTATTCAAAACGATTTGTGTTTGTTTGTTCTACTAAAATGAGCATAACAGATATTTTAATTCTGTTTTTGTTATTAATTTCTACATTACATTACCTTCAATTTGATATATAAACGTTTGTATTTAAGTGAAAATTAATATATTCTACAAGCACACAAAGTTGAAAAACATGAAATGTCCACACTTTTGGCCACCACTGTATATATATATATATATATATAGGTGTTTGTGCATCATAAGATGAAATAATGACGATAATTTAATAAGCAAACTTAACATTTAATAGAAATAAAAGGAAAGAAAAGTGACATGATTACATGATTGGTGAGAGCTGCCTTCTCGCAGTGGTCGCCAAATCGCATGTGAATAAGAAATTAGATTGCTCTATGGTATAAAGTAAGAGTTAATTATAAATTCGGGACTTCCCCATCTTGACCCGCTGGCACCGTTCAATGACGAAGTTATCTGGTGCAATTCTTTCAAGTATTACATGATGGTGGCTGACGCAATGTGCCGAGATATTACACTATGACGCTGAAACCACACACACACACGCACGCACGTCCATTTAATGAACGTAAAGATAAGCAGCATCTGACATAAACGCGATATATATATATATATATATATATATATATATATATATATATATATATATATATATATATATATATATATATATATATATATACAGTTGAACCTCTTTATCTCGAAATTTCTAAAATTCCCTACATTTACTGTCTAAAATCAATGTATTTTCCATGTTCATGTCGAATTTTTTTTCTTCGAAAGATCCGTTTCTCGAATTTCTAATAATAGAGCACAAATGTCAAAACTTTCTTTATCCGTAGAATTCGTAGACAGAGATGAATTTCGTGAATCCACAGGAAGTAGGGAGGAACATGTAGGGGTGTTTCTTGGAATTTCAATCCTTATCCCTGCACTTCCTTAACTAGCAATGTAACAATGATTCTGGCAGTAAGTGAGGGGTTAATGAGTAGTGACCATCAGGGGTTAGCTTTTCAACATAGATAAGAAAGCTATAGAAAACAGTTGGTACGCAAACTTGTAGATGCCATCGATGAAGCAAGGTAGACGCTATCAGAATTACTGTTTTGCCTGGAGAAATGTGTCTCTAAAAACTATCCAAAAAGATTTTAAAAAGCTGTGAAGATGATGAATAAGAGGATGAAGGCATCAGTAAAGAAGAAGAAAATGCTAACGCTGAAAATGCAGTGCCAGATTTGCCAGAATGGAATGCAATAAAATCTGGATTTAATGTTGACATTAATTTTGATGATTTACAAGTGGACAACTGCCTGGAAACATGCGGAACATTGACAGATGAGGAAGGAATATCAGATGAAGAGGAAGAAGCTGAAGATCATATCGATGAATCAAAAGTAAATGCAAAAGAAGTAGAAAAAGCTGTAGAATTCTTATAAACTATACTCTTGAACCCCAGGAAAATGTTGGTTATGAGGAATTTGCGATCTTTCTAACCTCAAAAGAATAATCGAAACAAATAAGGTTATACGTCAAAAATCTTGGAAAAAATATTTTCAGTCTTTAATGTATGTTAAAACTGTTATGTAAATAGATGTATGTGGTATAATTAATTTAAAGAAATGTCTATATTTTTCTACTAAAAACAATTAAAGCACTTTTAATAGAATTTCTTAAATAAAATAAATTTTTTAAAGTATCTGTATAACTCGAAGCCTCTTTATCTCGAACTTTTCGCCTTTCCCGTGAGATTCGACATAAACAGGTTCGACTGTATATATATCGCGTTTATTTCAGATATCTTTACGTTATGTTGGCGTGATTTACGCTCCAAAGACATAACCTGTTTATAGCTGTTAAATATTATTTGTCTGCATTTGAACTAAAAACATGGAATGAAAAGAATTGTATTGATGAAGTTTAGAAACGAACCTTGTGGTCTTACAACCATTAGTTCATTCAATGAAAAATAGTTTTATTGTTAACTTTTGTCTAATTGCACTAGTTCCCTAAGAAACCAGATATATTTTCGCTATTTTAAAATTATAAATTATCTTTATTTTAACTATACAATTTTTTTAAAAGAAGTTTTTTATTTTTTTATTACTGCAAAAGCACTTGACTTTACATCATTGGCCCCCATGCATCGAAGATGCATGAGATTGGAGCATATAAAACAAAAACTGAACCATTGAACAATACAAGAACAATATAATAACAAGAACAATAAATACTTGCAAAACGTGAACCACTTAAACATGAACGAGAATCAGTCGCTGGATACCAATTGCATTAACTCCCTAGCTCGCCAATATCGACTGAATAAATCTTCTTCATTTAATGAAGAACAACTGAGCAAATGATCTTTGTCTATCTCAAAGCTCTGGTTGCACAAAGTGCACATAGGACTGCCATATATACCAATTCTGTATAGATGTTTAGTAAGGTAGTCATGTCCAGTCTCCAGACGGAACGCCGCCACTGCAATGGATCTAGGGGAGTTTGGAATTCTATTAATTGAATACCTCCATTTCTTATTCTTGATTTCTTCTACTAAATTAGCATCATAGCTTTTCTTCACAACATTTTTTATAATTCTTTTAATTGATGAAAATGGTACTTTGACATTGCCTGCCTGCAAAATCTCGGTTCCCTTCTTTGCTAATGTATCAGCCCATTCATTACCATTTATTCCTACATGAGATGGAATCCTCTGCAGAACAACAGTCCTCCCCTCAGAAGCTAGGAGATTAATACTTCTTCTGCAGGAGTCAATAATATTTGACTCTGCAACATTATATGCAGCAATAGCCTGGATGGCTGATAGAGAGTCTGAAAAAATAACTATGTTGTCAATCTGAACTGATCTAACCCTGATTTGTTCTGTTGCAATTCTAATTGCCTCCAGTTCTCCATCAAAATTGGTCCTCAATGGACCAAGGGAGGCATAGACCGCAAAGAGTTCTGAATACACACCAACACCAACGTTGTCAAGCATTTTCGATCCGTCTGTATAGATGTGAATCCAATTACTTTTTGGATATCTGGTATAAATTGTCTGTAGAGCAGCTACTTTTAGTTCACAATCGAGTGCTGAGGATTTTGTCATAGCAGTCATCAAATTACATTCCTTTCTAATAGATCCCATGTGAATAGGACATGCTGGTTTCAACAGTTCCTCTGTGGGAACATTCTGAAGGGAATAGTCAGTTTTCAGTTTATGAACTTTCTGCAAAAATCCATCCTGAGTTTTTAATCTCCTAGGTTTAGTGATATCATAATTTCTCCATAAATCAGTTGATGGCAATCTAATCATTTTTTCATATAGTATTAAAGCCTTTTCCTGGATAACTACTTCTATTGGTTTGTTGTCTGTTAGGGCCAGCATTGCATTTATTGGAGTAGTCTTTACAGCTCCAGTGACTAGTCTCAGGGCTTCATTTTGAAACACCTCTAGTTTAGAAATATATGAATTACTGCATGTAATCAAGGCCTCACAACAATATCCTATTAATGGCTTAATGTATAAATTATAAGTTTTATTTAAAGTCTCTCTTCCACAACCCCATTTTACTCCTGCGAGCCTTTTAACTATTGTTAGCCTTTTTCGAGCTCTATCAATAACATGTCTCTTCCAAGAGAGCTTTTTATCAAACTTCACCCCTAAGTAAACAGCTTCTTCTGTCTCCCGGAAACTGCTACCGTTATATACTTTATATCCATTTCAGTTGGTTGATGATTGAGAGTAAAAGTTTTGTCAACATTCACCTCCATTTGATTTTCTGTAGACCATTCATACAAAGCCAGATTGATCCCAGACACCATCTTTTCAGTATGCCTCCTAGATGCTGAAGTCCATAGTACTAAATCATCAGCATATAAAGCGCATTCAATATCCTTCGTTTTTTCTTTGATTATACCTGGGAGGTCATTGATGTAGACATTAAAAAGACTTGTACTTGTCACACCTCCCTGCGGTAGACCACAATGGATTTGTTTGTAACCAGAAGTTTCCGTTCCGTAGCGAACTGCCCAAAATCTTTGAGAAATATTATTTTTAATCTATTGGAACATTTTGTCACCGACTCCAAGGGTTTTTAACTTATAAAGCAATTTATTCCTCCAAATACGATCGTATGCAGCTTTAAAGTCGACCAAAACTGCCACTAAAGTCTCGCTTCGATCCAAACTATCCTTGATTGCTTGTGATAGTCTTATAACTTGTTGATTAGTTGACTGATGTATTCGAAACCCACTCTGGGTATCTGTTAAAAGATCATGATGTTCTAAGTAGAAAACCAGTCTCTCATTAACCATTCTCTCCATTATCTTGGCTCTAATAGAGTTTAGTGATATCGGTCTATAACTATCTGGGCAATAAAGCGGTTTACCTTTCTTAGCTAATGGGATAATAATAGATTTTCGCCAAGCAGCTGGAACATGAGAATTCCAGGAAAAGTGTCAAAAGGGTATTTAAGGCCTCTGTACCCAAATGTTTAATAAATTCTGCATGAATGTTGTCAGGGCCAGGACTTTTTCGGACTTTTTGCTTCTCGATAGCGTAATTCATTTCACTCATAGAAAAATCCATGCAAAAAATATCTTCACCAACTGAACTTATACGGCTGATTAATCTTTTCAAAGTTCCCTCACCTCTTTTCATCTCTATAGGTCTTTTTTGTTTGTCTGCATAAAATTTAGTAAAGGCTTCAGCAATCTTTTTATCAGTTGTCATTTGTCTACTACCAAATAAAATTGGTTCTTTTCTTCGCTCTTGCTACTTATTCGCTAGATTTGACATAAATTTATAAAGTTTTTGACCATCTTTTTTATAGTCGATAGTGGTAATAAAATCAATCCATGCACTTTGTTTCGATTCATTGATCCTCGACTTCAAATCTCTCGCCAAAGCTCTCCAAGTGCCGATATCCTCCGCTGTACCTGTTGTTTCAGCAAGGTTTCTTTTTCAAATTTCAAAGTTGCTCATTCCAGAATGGTTTGTAGCTGTCCGATTTTGTACGTGGAATAGTTTTATGTGCTGTCTCTAAGATTAAATTACAAATTTTTTAATTTGCTTTATCCAGCGATATGCTGTCTTTAATGATATCGTCCTTTTTAAGCTTGTTCTCCAAAATATTCCGGAACTCCAGCCAATTTGCCTTTTTAAAATTCCAAGAAAGCCTAGCTTTCTTTCCTTTCTTAAAGTATTTATTTTGATGCACCTGGAGGGTAGTCAGTATAACTCGATGTCCAAAACCCGGATCCTCCAGTACATCTCTTTGAACCCGTTGGGCAATATCAGAGGATACTAAGACTACATCTGGGTTTGATAAAGTTCCATTATAGTGCATATATGAAGGACAATCAGAGCCTTGATACACAAGTTCGATTTGATGAGTGTCTATAAAACTCTCTAATTCTTTACCGGCAAAATTCTCATCTCTATACCCTACTAAGTGTGTATGGGCGTTAAAGTCACCCATAATGATTGTCCTTTTTGAAATATTTAAAACATCGAAATTTGGTTTATTACCTGGTGGGCTATATAGTGAATAAATTTTAAAATGACTTTCGTTTTTCCAACAGTCTATTTTTACAATTTCAGACTTATCTTGCGTGTTTCCCATTTGTTTTAAGACAGTAAAATTCGATGTGATTGTGGACTTGATTCCCACCAGGATTCCACTTGCAACTTGTCTACTCTTTATTTAAAAGAAGTTAAATAATCAATAGAAGTTCAATAATATTTTTTTGAATAAATAATAATAATATTACGCTGTATTCCTTATCGCTGAATTTTTCATTATCTATAATTTACCACATTTTTCTGACCACAGATCATCCGCTGTAGAGCAAAGTATCTTGAATGTTATGTCACAGCTTTAAAGAAATAACCATTGCCAAATGTTTGTTTAGGTTTTGAGGCAAAGTTAAAGTCATATTCCACTACGTTAGCGTTTTTAACTTACGAATTTTTGCATAATCTCTTATTTTCTCTTGCGTAAATTAGATATTTTTTCACAAATGCATGCGCAATTAAATGAAATCTTACGGTAGCTATCGTCAATTTGCGAAAAATCCCTTTTTTTTTTATAAATGATACGTGAAAATTTTTCCCACTCTTCTTTTGTAGGTGAATTTATTCTTAACGGACAAGTAAAGCATTGTTTCCGGTGTATTTGTTCAACCTGAAATAAATGAGACGATCGAACTAATAGTTTAAAAGCAATCGGGATTTTATGTACAGAAAGTTTTTATTTATACTCATGTATACTATCTGAACAAGTTGGACCTTTTAGGTTGAAGAGAATGAGAAGAAACATGTCAATAAAACGAATAGTTAAAAAGTTGCAAGCGTTATCCCAGATAGCAAAATAAGGTTTATTTTCACTTAGTGGTTACTAACAGAAACCTTCGAGTGTGCGTGACGAGGTTACTAACCTTAAAACGAGATCCGTGACAGTCTGCTCTATTCTACATACATTATCCTAATCCAAAACCTAGGAAAACAACCTTCTATAAAAAAAACCTTAAATCGAGGTTGACTTAGGGTTTTCAAGAGTTAAAAATTCCTTTAAAGCTAATCTCAAGGTAATCTTAAATCTAGGTCATTATAAGGTTCGCAAAGTCTCGTATGCTCAGCTAAAATCCACATTTGTCATGAAATTTTAATGCAATTTGATCCTATAGCGAGTGTGACGTCAGCTAAAACGTCATTATGGACCTAAGTGACAAATACTTTCAAAAAAAGGTTTAAAAAATAATTTTTAATCCTTTTAGGATGAAAGGTTTGAAACTTTATTGAAAAAAGGTTTTTAGTACAAACATTTTCGTGACAATAAAAAGAAAATTCCAACACAAGGTTTCCGTAATGTTACATGCTTTCTGGGTATTTATGAAAGGTTCTACTTTTGACATGATTTAGTACACTAATTACTATCGATCATCTCAACACTCGAAGTTAATTTTCCAATGAAATCTTTAATACTAAATTGAAGGAAATAAAATTCGACTTAGTAGGATAAACAGTTTTGAAATTATAAAAGTTTTCTTTATAATAAGTGCAATTCAAAAATAGTAAATTTTATTTTTAAAATTCATTCTAACTTTTCAAGTTTAGCTTCCAAACGAGAAAAAAAAATACATAAGAAATAATACCTCACTTGCCTGTAAGATGCGGAAATAAGTGAAAGTGGAAAATTGAAATTCTTGTACATAAACAACTTATAACTTCTTAACTATTAGTTCGCTCGTCTCTAAATTTATGTCATTCAATTTAGTATTAAAAGTTACATCGGAAAAATACCTTGCATGTTCAGATCATTCATGAATAGCAATGTAAAGTGTCAAAAGAAGTACTTTTTATACAAAAAAAAAAAAAAAAAAAAAAACTTTTTAAGTTTTTGAATTATTTGTACTGTCGACTTGTATTATTCGATTAGTAGCGGAAAAATGTTTAGTAAAAAATGTCATCCAAGTATAATTAAATGGGTCGCAGTCATACGTTGCAAAATATGCCTCACTTGAAAACAAAAAGCATTTATAATTTCAATAACTTTCGAATAATTTGAGTTTCGAAAGAATTCTGTATAAGTTCATAAATAAATATGGCCATTTCAGCATACCAAATATTTCAATTCTTCTCTCAATTCCTCCCCCGACCAATTTTAAATCTGAAGTTACATTCCTGCAATGTATTTTTCCCCAACAAGTTTAACAGTTAATAATTTTCAAATTAATTTATTAATTTTTTTTATCCCGTTTTATTGACGTGCATTTTTCAACACTTTGGATCAGTTTCAAGTATTTGAGTCACATAGTTTATGCACAGCAAAACAAAATGCAACTTTAAATTCAACACCCAAAACAGCATTAATATTTTACTATGTATAAAAATCTAATAATGGTGTCTCCATTGTTTTCCGCGCATTTTTATTGAACGGAAAATCACGTCGAAAGATCCAGTTTTTCCTCCTCATTCACTCCCATATTGTTTTGGTTGTCATCAGCATAAAATTAATAAAAGCCATAAATGAATTGTTTTTCTATAAATATTTCCCTAATTTAAAGTTATTTTCTTGTGCTTCTATTATAACGCTTTTAATTTAACAGTTTAAAACTAAGAGAATTGTTGTTGTATTTTTTATTAATATTATAATGTAAATCTGTGCTGCATTTTAAGATAAAGTTATTTAGAAAGGCGGTCTAATTTTATCAACAGTTTTAGAATTATTATTTTTGCTCAAATAACATTAATATACTGTTATAAATTAAGGTTAAAGAGATCTGTTAAAAGAAATTTAACAATTAGCTTCATGCACATTGAGATGCAAGCAAAATTAGTATTTAAAATAACCACCACCCGTTGGGTAAGTAAAAATATTAAATTACGGTTGTCATATTTGTTTGAACACTATACTGTTATCGCAACATAAATATCATTTTACAAAATGATAACTTAGAAAAATGACTTCTGTTCTCCAATAGATCTAATTATTTATAATACCAAGTATTTGGACGTGGGAAGTGAAGGCACAAGCGTTAGCAAACAGAATTCCTTATAGTACATACAGTCCCTGGCGCGTTATTATTAGACATTTATTATGGCAATTTATTAGACGCTCTATAAGATTCTATGCAAAATTATAATTATCAGGTGATACTATACAGCTGTACTGTTTTACTCGGATGAAACCGGTTTGCATTTGTTTACGCTCCTGTATCAATTGGTTAACATTGTAATGGAATACGTTAAAAATAAATACAAATAGAAAGTATATAAAAAAAAATCTAATGAATAAACCCCCATTGCATGTATGTTTAAATATAAAAGTATTGCATATAAACTCGTGCAAGTCATGTAATTTTCAAATACTACAGTGGGTCTTATAATTTGATCTAATAATATGCTAATATAATATGTTCGATATAATAAATATTCTATATTTATATAATGTATCGTATAATTTATCCTAATATCAAATTTATACTATATATCGTCTAATTTAACCCATTGATACACTAACGTGAACAAGTTCTAATCGGTTTCAGTAACGTAGAAGCAATAAAGCTGTATTACCTGCTAATTAAGATTTTACATAGAATATTACAGTGCGTCTAATAATTTGGCCAGGGACTGTATATGTCGAGTGAATAATTTAAGTAGAAAATTGTTTTCTGGCAAGAAACAACAATTATTGCGAAGCAATCATCGGGGTTGGTGATCAGCAGCGAGCAGGGGACTTATCCCCCTAGTAGATTTGAATTATTTGCTTTGCAGAGATAAAATTCTACCCACATTTCAATATTAAACTTCAACAAATCATTAATGTTGGCGCCATAAAGATTTAATTCGTAGATTTCGATTGATGATGAGAAATGACGCTACTTGTTATAATGTTTGAAAAATTATCCTTTTAAAAAAACATTTGTCATATCAGTTGATCATCAAACGTTCGCCATTTCAATAGTCAGTTTTATTGATCTCCGAACAAAGCTTAAATAGGATATTTTTTATTCTCTTATGGTCACTTATTTTTGGGTGTTAATCGGAGTTTAAGTGGTCACTCACAATACTTCTGGACAAGGAAAATGTTTTATCTTAAAGAAATATTCCTTGAAGGAAATTTTACAAGACATAAAATCGAATGTTTAAATTCTCAGCAATGCATTCGCACTTGATGGTCATATGACAATTTGAGGAAATTAAATAGGCAGAATATATTTACCATTTGTTTTCTTTTATTGTTGGTGAGTACATTTTGTTTTTGTAAAATGTATACAAATAAACAAGATATATTTGAAAAAAATATCGTTTTTTAATCGCACACTTGTAATCAATCATACGGCACTGCAATTATTTTCACCTTAGAAAATAATGTATAATGGAAGATTATTCAAATTTCAACAAAATTTCAACGAAATTAAACAAGTCAAGTACGATTGAATACACTATTTACTTTAGCAACAGTGAAGTAAAGTAATTTTTGTCTGATGAGGATATGGTTTTTGATTAATAATGGAAAAAAGTGCTCAAAACTAAAAACAGAACTTTTGATCTAGTGATCAGATTTTTATATATTACGATGCAATGTTTGCATCTTAATGCAATCGCAATCTTGATGCAATCCTTAAGATGATTTAAGTGTGCTAAAATATTTTAAGATATGAAATAGAGTACGAATGTGCTGTTCGATAACCGTTGATCGATAATTTGAGACCCTTAATATCAAATTCAATTTTGCGCATTTTCTAATAACTTTTTGAACATACTGCAAAAATACGATACGATACGATGCATTAAGGAAAAAAGTGGACTATAATCATATGTTTTCAAATCTCTAATAAAATACTATTAAGATGTTAACATTGAAGATAAGAAAATTGTATTTTTGTAACCAAAGAAAAATTACTAGCCTTCCGCTAAAGCGGCAATTTTATTTATTTACTATTATTATTTTATTTACTTATCTTTATTTATTTATCTTTTTTTTAAAATTATTTATTCATTCATTTATTTTTTGAGGGAAATATACCTTAACTTCTGTTTAAGCGAGCATTATTAAATGGAAAAACAATATAAAGAGAAAAAAATTTCATTTCTGGTATTAATACAAAAAAGTGCAAAACGAACATCATTTCACCTTATTTCCTATGTGCTTAGTAGGGGGAGGTGTGGGTTATTCAAAACTTTACGTGATTTAAGCATTTTGTTTGACAAAGTGAAAGAAAGGAGATTAAGTTGATTTGAAGTTTTTATAATAGTAGAAATACTTTTGTAGTATCTACTAAATTAGTTTAGATTTTTTTCTTATTTTTAAAAAAAAGCTATCTATGTCTACAAAATAACTAAATGAAATAAATAACTTTTCTGTCTAAAGATAGGTTTGTTGAATATTTCAGTTTGCTCCCATCTTTTAACCTGGCGTCAAAAGATAGCGTTGCCATTGTTTTGGTCCAAAACTCCTTCGATATCCATTTTGGGTGAGTATTTCTCATCATTTCAGATCATCAAATAATATATAAAATCATTGATTTTTTGATCGTTTGTTTTCTTCTTTAATTTATTTATACGTATCAGGTTTGATGGCTTCCCTCATTCAGAATTAAAAGTAAACAATCTTAAAAATAACCATCTAGAATAAACTAGTTTAACAAGATACAGTTTGATGGCATCTCGTCAAATTTCGCGGAATAAAATAGATTATATATTTTTTTTTTCAAAAAAAAAAAAAAAAAAAAAAAAATCTAAAATTTTGCTAGAAAAAACCCTCGGGACCCTTAAACCGTTTTTTTCTTCTTCAAAATTCATGCGATTCAAGGAAAATAAAAAAAAAGCAACTGTTTCAGTGTCTAATACTTGAGGAGAAGCAATATTTTTGATCAATCTATACTATCTTGCCGTTAAGATATATCTGCGCTTTGGAATGGATTCTTTAACTTAATATTTTAAAAATTATGAAACTTTTTTAAAAAATCGCCAAAATGGGTGAGATTTTTTTTACATGAATGAAAATTATTAAAACAAATGATTAATTATTAATTTTAGCAGATTTTTATGAGCCCGCAAAAGCCGCTTTGAAGTATCTTTTAAATGCGAAAAAATCGATCAGAAACGCTTTTCATTTTTGTGACTTTTTTTCTTCCGGACGCCCCATTTTTAGACATTGAATAGAAAGCGCTAGCTAAGCTAAACTTGGTCTAACATCCATACGAATGACTATTACTTATGGCAGTTAAGAAAATATTATTCGCAAAAACCGTTATTTCATGGGACACTTCGAAATACTATCTTAAGATTTGGAATTTGGCTCAACTCCAGTTTACGGAGGGTGGGGTTTGGCGTAGTTTTTGATATCCCTGAATGCATCATTTGAGGATATTCCGCAAGTTTTGTTTTTGATTATTGATCTGATACATAGACTCGAAATATTTGACTGTTTTCTATACTTTATTTATTGTTATGCTTAACAATCGGAGTTATTAAAATACATAAAGTATACAAATAAAATTTGAAGTATGATTTAAAACATATTCTGAACTGCTGGGATATGTTTATGTAATAAGTGGAGTCGAAGATAAGCAGCTGAAGTGTGATGAGAGCAAAAATATTGTAATCATTTATGAACGACCCCATATGTTGAAAATTTAAACTATAAATACACTGCTCAAACAAATTAGGGGGACACATGGTTTTAACGAAATTATACAAATATTTCTTCTGTTGATGTTGTTGTTGTCGTAGGTTATTCATGCAGATTGGGTGCAAGTGTTCTCATTTTCTAGTAGCACCATCTATGGCTAAGAATTCAACTTCTGCCACACCCATGCGTCACACACCCGTTTATAGGGCGGACCCATTCATACATCTATTCATTCATACACAGATCGTAATTTTGACCTGAACCAGGAACGATCCATCTCCAATTCAGTATCCAGCGACCTATTTGATAAACTAATTACAATTACTAAGATTTCCTTCTTTCCCTAAATTGAAACATTTTACGGATTTTACTTTGCAAGATTTTCCCTAACATATAATTAAGAAACACAACTTTTCGTATACACTTTCATGACTGCTCCTGTCTAATAATTAATAAATACATTTTGTACCCTCCTTCCCTGCCTAAGACCTGCTTTAATCCTTCCACCCGGCAAAGACGTTATATATATATATATATATATATATATATATTGTGTGTATTTTTATGTACAATATTTTTTTAAAGTTTTGACATTTTGCTGAAGTAAGAATAACGGAATATTGTAAAATCAAAATTTGTAAGATTTTTAAATTCCAAAATAAATTTTTCAAATTTTGTTTTTCAAGCCGTTATTGGAAACACAAAATTCAGTTGAAAATTTAAAATCAACTCCCTGATAACTTTTGTTAAAGAAATTCGTTATAACCAGTTAAGTGAAACGGAAAGTTAAAAAATAAAAATAAGAAATAAATAAAGAAAGAAAAGTCTTTCATTCAAATACATTCTAGAAGTTTATTATCGTATTATCGAATGCTGAAGGTTACACAACGGTACTCTAGTTTGGTCGCCTTTTGTGCCTGTTGTATATTCAACTCATATCATCTTTTGCTGTGTTTAACGCTTCCAGAATTTCTTTCAGAAAAAATTGCCTCGTGTCTAGTTGCCTTAAGAGAAGATTAAAAAGACGAAATTATAATTATCTTATCAACCACCCTTTATATAAACGTATTTTGAAATCAGTAGAAGCTAAACACTTCTCCCCCATCTAAAAACAGCACGTTTTTCATTTAATCTTCAAAGCTTTTATTAAATGTGATAAAGGCAAAAAAACGTGATTTTTACTTACAAATATGTAGCTTAAAAGAAACAAACAAGCTTATAAATGCAATAAATTATTTTATCGTTGAAAAAAAAATCAATAATTCAATTTTTTGCTCAAAAAATGTCATTTTTATGGTTTCGTTCCCGAAATCATTTTTTTTTTTAATGTTACGCAAAATATCGTTATTTTTTCTTTAACGATAATTTAAAACATACTAACTGTTTTGCCTTCGCTTAATTGCTTTGATTTCAATTTTAACTCTTTCCCAAAAATGTCCCCAAAATTATCAAAGTAAAAGTACTACTATATGTCTAGTACTTAATAATAATCTAAAGTCTGTCCGGCAGCCATTAGTTTACACAAATCATTATAAGTATGAGAAAAAATTGAGAAACAGAAAAAAACATATCTGTCGTGAAATAAAACTCATCGCAATACTTACTGTACTACTTCCTTACTCACCTCTCGAGTCATAACTTGAGTCAAAAAAGTCCGTTATCGATAATTGGTATGAGAATGCAGCATTATGTTTAAAATTTCTTTAACTTTTTCTGAAAGGATCAAAAATAAATCTAAGCAGTAATTACTCTATAACCAAATTTTTATTTCCTTAAAAATATTCTAATAAGTACTTAACGTAATACTAACTATTCAACACTGCATGCAATATCACTTAAGATTATACCTACCAAAATGAAGCCTATATTTAAAGTATAACTCATTGGGTATTTTCACTTCAAGAAGAAGAAGACCTCCCACATGTGACCCGTGATGTCAGCGCCAGCTAATCTTTATCAGCAAAATGGCGTATTAAAGTGGAACTCTAAGTTTCTCTACATAAGTTAGAATGTTAATGAACGATATTTTAATTAAATACAGAACCACTATCGCACATCGAATGAGTTGAAATATAATTCTTTCTCACCTACTTCTTTTACTTCACTTAGATTGATTTATTATTTGTTTATTTATTTTATTGTAACTGTAATCTATTTTTGTTTTGCTCACCTGGCAACTTCGATGCATAATTAGTTTGTTTACGTTCCACATGGCTTTCTGTCTGTCTTTGTGTTAATTCTCTATGTAAATATCGAGAGAAAGAATTGAAATCTTTGTGAAAGAATTTAGAATGTGTCACTTAAGAGAATGGGTACTTGACGGGCTTAGCTTACTCGACGTAGAATGGAAAGAGCAGTTGTTAACGTAAACAAGTGCCACGTTACAACAACCTATCAGGATTGAGATGCAGGTATTCCATTATTCAACACTACTTAAATTATTACTTAAGACAAAATGTTTGCTTAGAGAGAGCGTTTTTGGTGCAACGTACAAAAAATAGACGTTAAAATATCGGGGGGGGGGGGATATTAAAAATTAAGGTTTTTCGTCATATTCTCCTGAGATTCGAGCCTTAAATAATGTTAGAAACGACGTTTTTTACTTAAATAAGCTCATGAATGCAGTAAAATATTTGATTATTGGAAAAATTCATCCAATCTATTATCAAATATCTATTCCCAACCTATCTATTAAATATCTAATCTATTAAAGAATTATAAATTTTAAATCTTTGCCTGGATATCGGGTTCCTATTTTGTTCATGAAACAAAATCCACTCGACTCAAAATAGAAGAAGATATTTTTGTGTCATAAAAAATTTTGATACATTTCGTGAATCAAACTTTTCTCGCAATTTTTAAATTATAATCTCCGACACACGAGTTTAAATTCAATTCAATGTTTTACATTACAGACAGTAGCCTTGCAACAGAACAAAAGTATTTCTCTACATTCTTCTCATCCATAATAATTCATTTTTTTATATAGGTTGTTCTAAATAATAATTTAAGTAGTTTTAAATACATATCTCAAAAATGAAGGGACGCTAAAAAGGAGAGCTCAGAACTAAATAGCTTCTAAAAAGTGTATTCTTAAATATGAAAAGTAGAGTCTTGAAATATAAGAACTATTAAATATGTATGCAATGATAGTTAACTATAAATATTGCAATCATCATTTTATTTCTAAAAGTAAGACAAAAATAATGATGCATTCTATAGAAAAGAAATTTTTTTTTTTACAATGTTTGAAATGTTTAAAGTGTGATTTTTCCGAAAATATTCAATTTCTAACTCGACATAAGAAGGTTTTGAGAAGAAACCCTTCGACATTCAAATGAACGTTAGGTGGATACCAAAAGGATTTTTTTGAAGGTTTCCGAATGATCGAGATTCAAACTTTATGTATTTATTTAGATTAATATTTCTCTAATTAGTAGTTCAATCATAGTGTTTAACTGTTATTTATACATTCATAATTTTTTTACAACAATTTTGTATTGTTATCGAAATAATAACGTTAAACGTTACGTAAAAGTAATTATTTTGATTTATTTTTGATCCTTTCTAAAATGACTGTAAAAATTTGAAACATAACCAATTTTTGGTATCATTTTTAAGAAATAGCATACGATACTCTGTCCCTAGAGGTGTGCAAGGAAGTAGTACAACTCACGACAAAGATGGAAAGGGTGATTTAATGCCTGATATTGCAAATATTTATTATCCCGAGTAAACTCGGGCGTAGCAGAATTTGTCAGTACGTTTTGTTTTATCGGTCGGAAGAAAAAAATTAATCTGCTGTGATTGATATGGAAGTTTGACAAGTTTTGCTGTTGGATTGTGGGACTGCTCACGTGTTTTGTACGATTCTATATACTGAATTTATTGCTGAATTTGCATAGAACAAATAATTTTAAAAAATGGCGTATCACTTGCGGTTAGAATTATCATTTTGTGTTGTCCCTTGTTTAAAAAATATAAAAGACTAATATATAATTTTTTGAATTTGCCCGAGATAACTCGGGATAGTAAACTGATGGTAATTTAAATGTTTTTTTTTTTTTTTTTTTTTTTTTTTTTGCACATAAAAAGGAAATTAAAATTTCAACTTAAAACTTCTGTATTATGGTTTGTTTTAGTTCATTGTATTTATTAATGAAATAAAAAAATATGCTGCATTTTTTGCATTTTTCTTTAAAAAAAAAAACGGTAAGGGAAGCGGTTAATCACCGACATCTCTGGAAAATAGTTAAAATTGAAATCAGAGATCTTACGTGCGGGCAAAGCCTTAGGCAACAGATAGTCTTAAATTAGTATTTTTAAATAACAAAATCAATCCAAATGTTGTCCACTTGATTGTCTTAAGAGATTAAAGAACACGGAATAAGAAGAAATATATAAAGGAAAATGCAGTGGATAATAACTGTTGAAAATTTCATAATAAATGCATCTCATACTACATGTGTTTTGGAAAGGATGAGCATCCCTTCATCAGGTAGCTCATAAATAGTCCTGAAACAGGATAATCATCGAAAAGCATGAATATAAGACTAGAATCATTCACTGAAATTGAAATATGATTGTAAACAATTATAGTTGATGATTACAAATGAAAGCTGTAATTATAATTGCAAAATATGATTCCATCTCATTGATATATGATTGTAAGTTAATTGATCTATGGTTGCAAATAATTACGATTTTATATAATCTAGATGACAATAGTTATTTTGATTAAAATTAACCCTAATCACTTGTTCTATCGGTTGTAAAGTAACTGATTCTACTTTCTCCCATCTTTCATTCCTTTAGCTAAATAGACATGCAATGAAAGCGAAAAAAAGTAATAAAATATTTCACGCTTTGCCACTTCCAAAACTTTTTTCTCTTGTTTGGTTTTGTTACTGGAAATATGAGAATTTATTTTAGTTTCCTAGAAAATTTTATTCGTTTTTTCAGTCTAGAATTCTATATTGACTCTTTTAGGGTCAATGTGAAGGCCAGTCTACAATGGCGCGCACTTCAATGTCAAATTTCAAAGGCATAAATATTGGTGTTATTCACTTTACCAAATTTTTTTCTTTATTTTGCTTTATTTTTTACAAAGGGCATTATGTCACACAAACAACAGTAGAGGGATTTGCCGTTTTATTTATTTATAACCAGAATTGGTTTTTCATGATGTCTGCATTTTTAGATCCTTTTAATTTTTAACGATATTTTTTTTTTTTTGGTATTGAGTCGTTTTTTACGAGAAACGTTTTAAATTTCAAACGTGTCGTGTCGTGTCTGTTTTAGAAAAGGGACAAAAAACTTAAATTGTTTAAATTCATCTTCATTCGCAAGATTTTATTTTCTAGATAAAATTACAGAAATCTTATGAATAATTCTTAGTTTTCGCAAATTTTGATGAACCCAGTAAGAATGTACGTACACAGCGTTGGAGTAACTTTTTAAATGTTCTTTCTTCTCACATAACTGTGGCTTTTCTTCTTTTCATATAACTGTGAATTTTCTTCATTTCTTTTCTTGATTGGGAAATTATTACTTAATTCTTTTCGGGAAATATATTCTTTTATTGTTCGTTGATGATTGGAAAATGTCTGAACATTTTTGCTAAAAATGCTTAACCGTTGTAGGATATACTTTACATATAAAGCAAGTGAAGTATCTCCGCCACAGACTAGGGTGGGACAGGGGAGTTATGGAGGATGAGAAACCATAATTTTGTGACAAACTGCATGTTTGTGGCACTGTGATCAGCATTGCGCACAGGCCACCTTTATTTCCCAGACAAGCTAGTACTCACCGATTTGAAGTTGGATAAGCCACCATTGGGGATATCAAACTCTTAACCACCGAGAGCAATCAAGACTCCTTTATTTATACTTCACTAAATAAGTAAAAACAAAGTTAACATCTTTTTTTTTTTTTTTTTTTTTTTTTTTTTTTTTTTTTTTTAAAAAGAAATTAAAATGTTGGTACATATTTGTGACTATACCAATAAGCGGAATCATTTGTATGTAATGCGTATTCCTTTTCTGAGAAAAACGAAACGTCAATTAAACTTGTGTCAACTTTTAACGTTTTTTTTTTTTTTTTTAACAATTTTAAACACAGTTTAATAAATTATGAAGCGAACTGAATCCTAATATCATTTAAATTTGTTACAACCTTAACATGATACTAAGCTATATTAAGGAAGTAGGAAATACGGTACGATACTATTGAACCATAGTATCGTACTTCTTTAATCTGATTTCTCGATGCTGATATTTAACTTGGATGGTAACATGGTTCAGTTTAAAACTTCATTAAAATTAGAGCAAATTTGTACCATATTATGTTTTAAGGTACCGATAGTATGGTTTAAGCTTGAAGCGATTTTTCTGAAAGCGAGCATCTATTATGAACAATTGATGATGATGGTACAATTTATAACTTTTATTCGTTTAAAGGATTTCATAGGAAACATATATTTTTATTATTTACATTTAAAGTTTCGTTAGTACTATAAGTTATAAAAAAAATAACATTACTTTTACACGTGTTTCGAATTACTTTTAAAACAACAGCGATTGAATGACATAAGGTATCATTTTCTTCTTTTTGAAGATCTCACCAATTATAAATTAAACATTGTTACTGTCCAACTATCAAGAGAACTTCCTAAGGCAACAGATTCAATTCGTGTGTTGACGTTTACTGTAGTTATTCTTGTTTTCATAGCAACATACAAACTTCAGCCGTTCTCTCGCTAACTGGATAGTATTTAAATTCCAATATTATCAGCTGTTTGTGTAAACTATAATACATATTCAAGTCTTCTCAGACTTTTTGATTTTGGATCTTTAACTACTTGGTACCTTTTTGTAGAACACAATTTCTGAACTTAATTCCTCAGTGTTCGGAAGTAGCTCGCTACAAGTAGCGAAACTACTATAGTTGCCAAGTTTTTCCGTAGTTTGTAGTGTAGTGAGCTACTTTTGAAAAAAAAGTAGTGTAGTAAGTAGTACTATACAAACAAATAGTAGTTTGTAGCAATTCCTGGAAACTACTTCTTAACGTTATTTAAATAAAAGTTTTTCGAATCTGATGGGTGCAAGGGCAGTGAGTCTGATGCTTGCAAAAATCAGTACGAAATCGATCGAATTGTTCCTGACTTTTTTATGATTTCACAGGAACTATGAACCTTAAAATATCGACTGCATTAATTATCTTGCATAGTTACCCCCTCAAACAATCAAGATTGAGTCATAGAACGTGAAAATTCGATCATTAGATGAAAATTTATTCAGGGTTTTTGGTTTTTTTGCACTGACTTTACTACTTCCAGGCTATAAAAAACATCGATCTCTTAAGTCACAAATATTTCTTAAATCACTATTGGGAAAAGCATAGTGTTTGACGGTTAAAAGAACAAATTCTTAAAAAGTGCTTTAGAATAAAAAACTATTTCATGTTAACATGAATTATAAATTCTTAATATCTCCTCACATTTAACTGAGGTAATTTTTTATAGAATCATTTTGAATATAGGTGAAAATAAAGTTCTCAGGTTAAACCTATCTTCAAAAGTAGCGAAGTAGTGACTACATTTCGAAAGCTGTTTGTAGTTGCTACATTAAAAAAAAAATAGTTGTAATTAACTACAATTGTAATAAAATACTTGTAGCTGTAGTAAACTACAAAGAAAATGTAATTTTTCCGACCACTGCTCACGATTACTATTGATGTTTTGTTATATATTTCTGCAGTTTGTATATTGCTTAATATCATCAATTCAATTAGATTTTGTATTTTTCAACGTTTCTTATAAAGCGTTTTAGGGAAACTTTTTTCTAGTAATGTTAGTTATGTTAAAACATTTTTGGGATTGAAATTGGTTTATAAAAGGAAATCCAATTAGCTTATTGTCGGAAATTAGCTTGAATTTTAAGAAAATTTCGTAGCCAGATTGCCTAGTTTGTAGGGTGTTGGGCTCATGTCCAAAAGGTCATGGGTTCGATCCCTGTCGGCCGAATACCCCTATGTTGTAAATGGTGAATGGTGTACGTAAAATATGTCGTGTCACAAAGTCCTCCATGTTCCCATAACAAATCATACCTCTGGGGGTACTGAATTGGAGATGAATTTTTCTCTGGATTAGGTCAAAATTACGATTTGTGGATGGATGTATGAATGGGTCCGTCATAAAAACGCGTTGTGAGGCTTATGTGGTTAAAGTCGTATTCTTGGCCATAGATGGAGCTGTTGCAAAACAAGAAACGTACCTTTTGCCTTAAATTCGCTCGGTTTCACAGGCTTGCTGATATTGAGACGTGGTTTTAAAAACAAGAACAGAAAAATTCGTTGGAAGGAGGGAAGGAATTTCAAATTTTTATCGATTGTATAGAATGAGCCATAACTTTTGTGCTTATAAATAACCGAATTTTTAAATTCTGACTTCAAGTAAATTAAATGAGAGCTCATCAAACGAGCGATAGCATAGTGCACAAGCGAAAAATTCCCTAGTGTCGGATTTTCATCTTGACCCTGCACAAACCTTTACTGTTACCCATATTTATGTAACCAAAGCTATTTTATAGTTTTTTTTTTTTTTCGGAAGTTAACATTTTCATTTTATAACTTTATATTATTTTTATTACCGTAGCTGAACTGACCCAATTTTGTGTTTACGACTACCAATGTTAAATTCCATAGTCTTGTTATTTTGAATCCAATCAAAAAGTCAAGGGAACTCCTGGATCAAGTATTGGGAAAATTTTGTCTCCGTGGAGTAATTTTGGATAAAACCAACCCACATTTGCATTACATAGAAGGGAAAAAAAAACCACGAAAACCTCCCACGGTTAGCCTGGCGGCAAGGGGGACTCTAACCCATGATCTGTCTGCCACTGAGGATATTTCACGTCGGCATTGTGGCTGGTGCGAGCCGGATGTGGAATTCGTATCGCCCAGTCATCGTTGGGATTCGAACCCTGGTTCTCATTGGGAGGCAAGCCCCCTATCCCCTGAGCCACTACGGCTCTACTGAAGCTTTTTAGCATATGCCCTACAAATCATTGATGGGAGAATGGCATCTCATCGACATTTAACAATTAATGAATTTGGTGAGAAGTATACTTCCCGAGGCCTTACAAAAGGTTAACTTTTTCTTTTGTACCAACCGAAATTTCTAAAAATAACTGAATGGCACGACCTTTAACAAGACAATTGGAATTTGTTTTAAGGAAAAAAAAAAGGAATTTTTTTTCACTTGATAACGATAAAGAATTCAGTGAATATCCTTTTAAGATTTCGAATTATATGAGAGTTTTAGCTGTTGCATCAGACGAATTTTTATCTCAGAAATAAACAAAGTTCTAAACGAACCTTTGAACAAAGAATTTAAATAACATCTAGGAAATCATTTTAGAAATCAGAAGAATTTCATACAGGGGAAACACGCGCGCTGCTTTATTTTTATTTTTTATTATGACCTCGTTTCAATGCCGCTGTTATCGACAGGTGAATCAATCTATACTTAGTAGGCAGCAAACAAAAAAAGATTTCCTTGAATGAAGTGCAAAGTACACGAAGACAGAAGATTAGAAATAAAAGAAGAAAAAAAAACTGATGATTGGCCCTATCATCATCATTTTGGTTTTTGATTAACGTTTGCAATTATGTTAGCACTTTAGTTTGGATTGTGCTCACTTGGATAAAAAAAAGAAAAACAATTTGCACTGAAAAGTCCGTCGCACACAATTATTCACGATAGTTAATTGTACAGATTTCGTTTGATTTCATTGTTCCGCCGCCATAGTTACGAAAGTTCACTAGCTATTGCAGTAGCCTTAGATCTAGCTATTACCTTAGCCTCAGTTTATTCAGTTATTGCCTTAGCTATGGAAGTTTACTAGCACATGCCTTAGATATAACGTACATTACTGAACTATTGGTGACGGCTAGGGACATACCTCCTTGGATGATCTGGAAAAATGGATGGCGCTGACATGCACTACCATACCATAATCTACTATATTGAAGGGCAGATGGTACCCTAGCAACCATTTTACCTTGGGCCCCAGCTGGGCTCAAAATTAACTCCATGTGGGTTCTATATGAACATGCATCGATGAACCAATAGTGGGATGCCTAGAAGGAACCATCGAGGAACCAATAGTGGGATTTAAAATATTGGTCCTGAGCCGCGATGGCTCAGGGGATAGAGCGTTCGCCTTCCAATGAGGTGAACCGGGTTCGAATCCCGGCGATGGCTGGTCGATACGAATTCCGCATCGGGCTTGCTCCGACCACAGTGCTGATGCGAAATATCCTCCGTGGTAGATGGATCATGGGTTAGAGTCCCCTTGCCGTCAGGCTAACCGTGGGAGATTTTCGTGGTCTTCCTCTCCATGTAAAGCAAATGCGGGTATGTTCCATCAAAACGTCCTGCACGAAGGCAAATTTCTCCCACTACTTGATCCAGGAGTTCCCTTGTCTCCTGGATTGGGTGCAAAATGATAAGGTTACGGAGTTGAACATGAGAAGTCGTAAACCCAAAAATTGGGTCGACTGTTCAACGACGGTTATAAGAACTCTAATAAAATATGGGTCCTATATATGGGCGATATCGGTCTTTTTGGAGCCAATATATGGCCTGTATTGGCTGATGAAAGAAATATAAAAATCGGGTGATAATTCTACATAGGGCCGATATGGGTAGTGAAGTGACGATAAAATCGGACAATTCTCTCTAATAGCGGGACGACTCTTCGAACCCTTATTGAGCCAAGAGAGGGTGGTGGGTCAACTTCCAGTCACTCAATCCAATCAGCCTTAACACAAGAAATCAATCCAAAGAATGTTCATTGATTCAAATAGGTTTATAGAATAAAAAAATATCACCATGAAAGCCTGAAAGGCCAGGTATTACAATTTAAACATGAAACTATTTATGTTGTAACTATAACGCGTAGTATCGAAATTTTCGTATCACAAAAATAAAATAAAACTGAACTGATTTCATAAACAACTCATAAAACCATATTTTTTAGCTCATTTCAGACTTCTTTAACAAACGGTGGGGGTAAAATGGTCATAATGGCGAAAAATGAAATGATTATTATTTTGTTGATAATATTCTTGTTTGTTGAATATTTTTGTTCTAAACTCGATGTTAGGACAAAACTTCTTTACAAAGTTTTTCTCTCTTCTAAAGCTGGCTTTTTCATAATAAAATGTTATTTATTTGTTAAATGTGTGTTGAACTAAGCGAAAAAATGTAAAACAAGCAAAAATTGAAGTACTATCTTGTTAAATACGTATTTCATTATTTATTTATTTTTTACCATTTCTCTTATCAATTCTTAAGAAATATTTAGTTACTATTAAAAAAAATTATTTTCATCATACTACGTGACAAAATTTGTGATGAACTTTGTTACTCACTATCAATTTTAATAAACGGTTTCAAACCATTGCTATATCAAAGGTTGGAATTTAACCCAGAAATTTTAGCCCGTTTTCAGTGACGACATTAATATTTACCCAATCACAGCAATTTGTAAATAACTCCACCTTTCCCCCATCCCCCTCCACACACAAAAAAGGCTTTTATTCTATTAAATAGGTATTTTTTTATATATTACAATATTTAAATAGAGAAATAACGCACTTTTTTAGCGTAAAATTCTCAATATTTAAGAAAAATTTATTTCTTCTGAGAATATTTTCTTAAACATGGTGTTAAAGTGATAAAAACAGAATATAATTTAGTGAAACATTCAAATTTGAGTAAGTTTTTTTTTTTGTTATAATATCTCATTAGTATTCATATTTTCGAAATGTTTGTGGAAAATAAAATTCGAATCTTTGCACGAGTTAGCGTATTATAAATATTTAACTAAACTTTGCCTTACAATTAACTTTGTAAATAAGTATGAATTTAAAATGAAATATCTTTCATTTGAAATGAAATATCCTTAAAAAGTTTGAAAGGATTAAATTTTTAAATTTGTTTAACTATAGATCTTAGTTAACTTAAAGACTAACTTAAGATTAAGTTAACTAATATATCTTTTAGATCTTAGTTAAT
Organism: Parasteatoda lunata; assembly: GCA_949128135.1. Classification (NCBI taxonomy): domain Eukaryota; kingdom Metazoa; phylum Arthropoda; class Arachnida; order Araneae; family Theridiidae; genus Parasteatoda; species Parasteatoda lunata. The sequence continues at coordinate 110,947,408 of OX421975.1, forward strand.
TTACTCTTTTACATTCTTCATTTTAATCTTGACGTCAATTTTGGAAATTGTATAGAAAATACATCGAAACGTATTATAAATGTCTACTGAAAAAAGCAAATCAATTTATTCCCTAATTGTAAGTAAGCAATTATATCATCCGAATTCGATCAATTATATTTTTTTGCTACATCTATTATTTTGTTAGCATTTAAGAGGGAAGGGGGGCTTTATTTTGTTTGTTGTTATTAGGTGCTCCCTCTTGAGACTGTTTAAAATCGACACTTTGAGGGGTTATTCACCTTCAGACGAAATTTCTGTCAATTAGAATAATTTCCTGATTCTTCTAAACAAAATCAGTGAGACGATGAGAAGTTAATTGCTGCCATGATTATATTTCAAACGGGTGGTGAATCGATGGTATGTTTATAATTATTGTTAACTTTTATTTGAAATTTTTTGTAAAAAGAATCTACGAACATATATGGGTCAGCCTCAGTTGACACAGGTAAACATTTTGCTAGTTGTACAAAAAAGAATTCTATTAGTAAACGCTTTATTGTATCTATTGTATATGCCAAAATTGACACCAAAAATAAGAGACCACCGCCACGTTAAATAGTAACCTTTCCCTTATTATCCGTTATATTCTAATAATTCTGCAACAACTGCATTTTATTGTACAGCTCGAAAAATTTGCCCGAAACCTCTGCTTATGCATAGGAAATCAGGCTGATTCGATAAAGCAATTAGAAGTCAGTTGATACGTTCGTGACTTCGTTTATAACAACATTCATTGATGTATGGCGAAATAACACTGCTTTAACACAATTTTAAATATTAATAGTAAGAACTAAAACCCTATTGCCCTGATACGTAAATTAAACATAAATGTTTGGTAAAGTCAATAAGCTTTATACGTAAATTTTTCTTACTGTTGGCGAAACGATATTACAATTGAGATATCTGGTAAAACGGCTTTGGAATATTTTACGTAATATGAACGAAATGAATTTTACCAACTACCTTTTGGTAAGATTGCTTTCATATATTTTGCAAAAGATTGACGAAAGAATATTTACTATTTAGATTTAGTGAAAATGATTCTGTGTATTTTACGTCTTATTGGCAAAGAAAATTTACCATCAATTTCGATTTAAATTTATTTACTTTAATTTTTTTTTGGATAATCACTTTTTTATATAATGGGACGTTTCAAATTACGTACATTTTGACGTACTATTGACGTAAATAATGTGTAAAAATAACTTCCTCATTCTTACCTATTAAAAAGTGGTTGGTAAAATATTCTTGAAATAAATTTTGCTTTAATATTCCGTTTTTTGGATAACTATTTTTTGCTATAATTCGACGTAAATTTTGACGTATAATTGACATAAATATTATGTAAAAATAACGTATACGTTATTTGTAACGTATACTTATTCTTACCTAGTAAAAATTGGTTGGAAAAATATTCCTAAAAGTAGGGAATTAATTTAATTAAAATTTTACGTAAATTTTAAATATTTCGACGCTATAATTCGACGTTTTAGTTTTACGTAAATTTTACGAATGCTTAGTAAAATTTAAAGGTAAAATATACGTATTTTTGATGTATAATGAATGGTTCTCTGCTACCAGAATAACGTAGTCTCATCTATTTGTTTACACCGAAAAAGTAGAAGAATTGTAGAAAATATACTTTCTCGTTTATGAACGGTCAAAACGAGGATTTTAAAACAGTAGGAACTCTATTTTAATTAAAAAAAAGTAAACTATCTTGATTTCAGTTACAAAATTTATTAACTAAAGATATAAATTATAAAATTTTTATCCTATTAATTAAAAAATTAAAAAGCTTGTAATGCATTTATATAGCTTGCGTAGCAGGAAATTATTTTTTTCAAGAAGAACAATTTTTCATGTCAAATTTGGAAAAAATTGAAAAGACAAAAGGGTATAATAGTCTGAGTTTAAAGCTGTATTAACCTTTTAATGTCGCAATTTTCAATCATTGCATTGACTAGAAAATTATATTAAAAAAAGATTTTGTGTCAATTTGAAAGAAAAAAAAAGAAATTTAAGAGAATTCGAAACACATTACATACAACGAATCGCAATAAAAGATAAAACTGTTAATTTAAATTAAAATAATTAACTAATTTCGAAATTAAAAATTATTATTCAAAGAGTACCATTGTGCTTGTATTAACAAAAATATTTGTAAATTAATGAGTTAATAAAAATTTAAACAAACTAAAGACTTTTCTTTGAGACATCGCGAAAAACTACATTTATGTTACACTTGAAAAGAGAAAGATTATGTAATCAACGTAATGCTTGACATAAGATGTGCTTCCAGTAAAAAAGAAAATAGTATTTAAAAATTATTTTTGTTGTTAAAATAGTTGTTAAAAGTATATTGTTAATTATTATGTTAAAAAATATCCGTGAGTTAGGATAAATTTTTAGAACCGTCCCAAAAAAAAAAGAGATTTTGAGCACGAAACCGTTATTTATAAACTAGGAAGTCTACCGAGCTTCAACCAATATTTGTAAGAAAAATGAAAAAAAGATAGGAGTGCATGATATAGCTGCGCTCTGCTCACAAAAATAAATAAATAAAAATAAATAAATAAATAAATAAATAAATAAATTAAATTAAATAAATAAATAAATAAATAAAATTAAATAAATAAATAAATAAATAAGTAAATAAATAAATAAATAAAGTTTTATTCTCCTCAAAATTTAAAGTTAGTCACATAATTTAAAAAAATGGCACTGCTGCAGTAGAAAAGAATAGAAAAATGTTTACAAAATAATCAGCAACAACGTGTTGCTGTCTGAAGGAAAAACTAACAGAGGTCCGTGCAAATATTTCATTTGGAATAATTTTATACGAAACAGAATTCAATAGTTTAAAGTTGCTTAGTGGGTCGAGCCATTTGTTTACGAAATATCTATGTCTAATTTTGAAACTTTCTCTGAAAAAAAAAACTGTTTTTATTTAATGCTTTAATAGTCAGTCATGTGTGAAATTAAATAAACATGAAACAAATATTTATCTTCATGCCAAGAAAATACTTGCATGTTAAATGTTTAAGTAAAATTCAAGGAATTCAATCGATTCTATCAGAGAGAGAAACACATGTTTTGATATTTAAAGTTTGTGAGTGTAAATGAAGTTGAGTTTCCTAAAAATACTTATAGAAAACTCATCTTTATTGTTAATTATAGTGTTATGCGTTATGATTTTCCGCCAATACAATTTTTTATTGATGCGTCAGAGGAGGTTTGTATATAAAAATCAATCATCTTTATTTAATATTTAGTAAACCGATGATGAGGCTGTTGGGTTAGAGAGCTCGTTTTCCAATCCTGGTCAATATGAATTTTACTCCCTGTTCTCACCATCCCTCTTACCGAGGAAAGTTTTTCTCTCTCATTGAAGGTCTGTTTGACACAACGCTTGATTCGGGCTGTCTTCTGGATAAGGTTCAAAATTACATGGGTAAGGAGTCAATAGTCATAAGTCCAAAAATGGGAAGGTTGTTGAACATCAATTATAAAGTAATATAAAAGTAAACCGATGATGGATCTATACTGCATTCATTAACAGAAGAAGATCATTGTTTAAACTGATTAAAAAAGCACAGAGAGATCCCTGAAGCTCAGAGAATTAAATTCCACAATCCGTATTTTTGTAGAAAAAAAGATACATTTTTAGTGTTACACCTTTAACTATTTTTAGAACTTTGAAAAAGCACTTTTTTGCGCAATTTCCATCATAAGAATTTTTCAAATTCATCCAAATAAGTTTTTTTTTTTTTTTTTTTTTTTTTTTTTTTTTTTTTTTTGTCAGTTTAAACAAAATTGAAAGTAAATTTTAAAGAAATTAAAAATGCTTACAAATGTACATTATTTAATTAACTATCTAAAACATTTAACTAAAGAACACAATAGACTATGATTTAAAAACAGATGAGCTGAAATCATAGATAACACTGAAAGCCTTGAACGAAGGGGATTTCCATCAATACTCTATCCTCTCTCATAAAGCAAATGGTGGATTTTCTAGAGCTGAAAACAGGTCTTCGTTCCTCCGTCATTAGGGCAGTCTTTTTTTAAGTCAGGTTTGGAGGAATGTTATTATCTCCTCTCAATGGCATATTATTCCGATTCACAAGATCCACCAGTATTTAATATGGACCTGTAATACTGAGGAAAATAATGAAGCATATTGTAGTTAGAGGATTGAACTGGTTTTTACTAACCAATAGACATGGGTCGTTATGGCTCAGGGGATAGAGCGTTCGCCTTCCAATGACGTGAACCAGGTTCGAATCCCAGCGATGGCTGATCGATACAAATTCCGCCCCCGACTCTCACCGACCACAGTGCTGACGTAAAAATATCGTCAGTGGTAGACGGATCAGGGGTTCGAGTCCCCTTGCTATGAGGCTAACCGTGGGAGGTTTTCGTGGTTTTCCTCTCCCGCCTGTATCGCAAATACGGGTATGTTCCATCAAAAAGTCCTCCAAGACGGCAAATTTCTCCCAATACTTTATCCAAGAGTTCCCTAGTCTTCTGGATTGGGTTCAAAATGACAAGACAACGGAGTGGAACATTAGTAGTCGTAAACCCATGATTGGGTCAGCTGTTCAACGACGGTTATAAAACCAATAGACTTATTTCGGAAGAGCAGGCTGGTTTTCGTAAACACCGATCAACGAACCAACAAGTTGCTCTCCTTAGCCAATCCATTAAATGTGATCTGAATAAACAGCATGTACGAGTATAACTGATATTTTCGACGATCTGCCAACGACTTGGTTTGGAAAGAAGAATGTAGGTAAACAAATGTCATTTAAAAGAAAACTCTAGCTTTGGGGAAAAAAACCGATTGCAGATTTGAACGTGATTCTATCTAATATTCATCTCATGGAACAGAATGAAAACAAAAACATCTTCGAATTCATAGACTATAGTGGTTTGTTCTCTATATTTTTTTCTCTCTCTATGTCTGTTCTCCTACATGGTTTTTTTGTATTTATTTATGTAGTTGTCTTTTAATCTTGCCATTAGAAATATAAAAAAAAATAAGTATATTTTTCTTTCAACCGAAATATAGGTTGCTTTACCACAAACTGCCACAATTTCAGGAACTCCCTCCTTCATAATTTATGGATGCGGAACGGAAATTCAACCCTTTATACATTTTCTCCACAGGCTTTACATTAATTTATAAAGTTTTTCTTTAAAAAAAAAAAAAAAAGCATTTTTGGGGAAATTACAATGGAGTTCTTTCCAAGCAGGAATTAAGTGGAACCTTGGTCACCTTATATTTTAGCTTCGATTATACAAACAGAAAAAGAACGATAACCGTTTCAAATCGCGATTCTATTTTTATCTTGATATTATTTTTCAATGTGAGATAAATGAGGCATTTCAACAGTTTAACATTACTAAATTATCTCCTGTATTTCTTTATTAAAGTCAAGTGACTGATAAGATGGCCGATGAATGAAGAGATGCTAAAAATAAAAGGATTTATTTTTGTTTTGATTATACGTTGAGTCACATTTTAAGTTGGAATGCATTGTATTCCTATATGAATGACAACAGGAAATGTTACAAATTCTGTTTAAGTTAATGAAAGGCAGCGATCAAAGATTTAAGACTATAATTTGCGGATAAAAAAACTACTATTTGCCAATTTGCGAGAACAGTTGTGTACGCACTTGCTTACTTTTTGAATAACAAAAAATTTAAATTGTAGACTATAACTTACGGAGAAAAGAACTACTATTTGCCAATTTGCGGAAACAGTTGTGTACGCACTTGCTTACTTTTTGAATAACAAAACATTTAAATTGTAGACTATAACTTACGGAGAAAAGAACTGAATTTTTTATTAACAGTTGTGTACGTACTTGATTGCTTTTCGAAATATTGCAAGTTCAGTCTATAACGTGAAGGGGAAAAGAGCTGCAAATTTTCGAAAAAAGTTGTGTACGCATGTTGATTATATTTTGAATAACAAAGCATTTATAAAACTGTCGTCTTTTGACTAATGTTGAACATTTTTACAAACTAATATAAACTATAGCTAATTTAGCATGAACTTAACCTGCTGTTTTTTATAAAAACATTAATTTTTCTGTAATTGGAAGAAAATATTCTATGTAAAAAATAATTTAAAACTACTGTCTTTCAAAAAAAAAAAAAAAATGTATCAAGCGTTTATCTTCAATCACAAGTTATAGATAGTCTGCATTTTGAATCAAAATAAAAGGAAATATTAGATTAGAGCACTGTTTTTTAAAATATTTCACATGATAAATAATCGCTCTACCATAATAACTTTTGAAACATCTTGTGAAATTGTTGGAACGCTTGTATCTCAGAGCAAACGAAACTTCTGTGACTGATTGATGGCGTGTATTAATTTGAATTTTACAAAAATAAGGTGACTTAAGAAAACAATAAAAAAGTTTGATATAAACTTAGGTGGATTAAAAAAATGAATATTTTTACTGTAATTTAATTTTTGGATAGAAATATTTAAAATATTGATAAAAGGACGGTTATTAAATTGTTAAAGGATAATTTTCTCAAAAGTTGAAGCTTTTAGGAGGTCCAAGCTACAAAAGCTCCGTGTCGCGGAACAGACGCAATCATTAAAAGACTGTGCAAACACGTATAATACATTAAAAAAAAATATTTCTGAATCATTTACAACTTGAAATGTTTGAAAGAAAAAAGTATAAGTACTTAAATTCGTAAAAATAATTATCGAATATTTATGATTAAGGGATTAAAAGGAGAAGTAATTTTACGTAGTTTTCAAACATATAAACATTTTTCTACCATCTCTAATGGATAAAAAATAATAAAAATGGAAATATGAACTGCAGGAAAGGGCTTAGTTATAAAGAAGGCACTCTAATGTTAGAACATATTAAAAAAGTGACGCAGTTTTAAGCAGCAAAAGGTCAGCACTCACTAAAACAGTTTCAGAGCCACGCAACGGCAAGAACCTTAACTACTAGTCAGATTGATTAGCTTATCTTTTTATTTTTTTTATTTTTGACTGAATTTATGAAGTTCTTTAAAATCGTTTGGTTATTTAATTGATTTTAATTCCATGAAATGCTTGGTTGTAAATTTTTTTGGGCAGTTCCATGGTGACTAACGTTACATTTTGATAGACTCTCTTTTTCGTAAACTTTTTCTCTTTTTTAAAAAAATATATGGAATATTTTTCAATAGACTAATATTATGAATATAAAAAAAGGGATTAAAATTATAAATCTCTTATTTTTATTCTTTATTTTTTATATCTGTCGTTGACAAGGAAACTCCTGGATCAGTACCCCCAGAGGTATTGATTTGTTATGGGAACATAAAGGACTAAAAATCTTTCATTTAAAATAAATACATAAATTGTGACTGACGTTACATAGAAGAGACAAGAAGTAAAACATCATATTTTTATTTTGAAATTTTCCTCCCGCTATAGCAATTGGAAACGTGCACTTCAAGAAGAAGAAGAAGATCACAATATCCACAGATGTGACCTATGGCCAACTCCAGCTGATCGCTTATAAGCAAAATGACATGTTAAAGTAGAGTTAAGTTTCTCCACATAAGTCAGAATGTAAATTAATGTGAAGTTGATTAAACACAGTGCCGTATCACGCATCGAATTTGTTGAAATATAGATCTTTCTAGTCTACGTCTTAACTGGGATGTATTATTTGTTTATGTATTTTATAGTAACCGTGATATATTTTTGTTTTGTGTATCTGGCAACTTCGATGCATAATTAGTTTGTTTTGTTCCACACGGCCTTTTGCCTGTCTTTGTGTTAAGTCTCTGCGTAAATATATAGTGAAAGAACTGAAGTCTTTGTGAAAGAATTTAGTATGTGTCACTTAAGAGAATTGATGATAGACGGACTTGGCTTACTCGAAATAGAACGGAAAGAACAGTTGCAAACGTAAACAAATGTTACGTTTCAATAACCAATCAGGATCGATATATCCACACTACGTCACTGGCAGGTATCTTATTATGGTATAATTTTTTTTTTTTTTTTACTTAATCAAGAAAAACTTCAAATTAAAGAGTAACAAAGAAAATACACATGAAATGACATACAAAAAGTAAGTGGCAAATATTTAAAAAAAAAATCTCTTCACATGTTAAAATTTTTATGTAACTGATGCCACAAAAAATAAAATATATTAAAATTTTAATAGTATTTTTTCTATCACATAATACCCAAGAACGTTTTTTACGTATCTCCTAATTAATTTTGTATTATTTTTCCATTAATTTTGCTTTTTTGTGCATAACTTATTTTTTTTAAATTTTATTTCGATTAGTATTTATTGCCAAAATAAATCAAATACCATTGACGTCAATAGTTTTCACACTTATCCTGTACATTGATTTTGCTTTTCGGTGCATATTTCTTTTTATATTTCAAATATCGTAAATTTTACGTTTACAGGAACAAATTTTAAAGCAACAAAATAAAAAAGTGGTTTCAAATAACTTTAGGAATAACTGACGTATTTCGCTTTTCCTTAAACGTTCATCATTGAGTTTACAACGAGTAAAAAATACTTAAAGAACGTGCAATAAATTTTTTATTACGAGTGGCTAGAATGTTATGTTTAAAATAATTAAAAAAGATGCAGAATCGTATGTAGTTTAATCATTGGATAGCTGACATGGAACAATGATAACCAACGAAAAAATTCTATTTCTTTCATCCTGCTCGAACGGTTTTTTAGTAGGATGTTCTAGTGTCGATATTGACTATTCCCATGCTTCGAGACGGGTCAATCGGTCGGATGGAATCTATAAAGACATTCATTTTCTATAGAAGATTTATTGCACTGCCTGGTTGCCCACTGATGGGTTTGTAATAAAACCCCACTCACGGTTTGTAATAAAAGTTTGTAAATGACAAAATGAAGCAAGCAGGAATAAAATTAAAAAAAAAAAAAATAAAAAACGGCTAAAGGAAACTTTAAGAAAATTGTCGTAATGACGTTAGAGTGGGTTATCCTTAATTATTAAAGTTCATGGTTACAACAACAATTAACGAAACTAACACATGCGAATAAATGATCCGAGCTGGGCTTTCTTTTCAACAGCGAGCAGTTTTAATGTTTTTCATAATATAAAATTAAAATCGAGATTATCTATTTTATAATCGCGTAATAACGTATCATAACAATTCTTAAGTTTCCCACAAGTATTGATTCGAACAAAAAAATATTTTTTTTTTTTTTTAATTTATTATGCTTTGTTACATAAGTTTCTATTCCAAGTCATTTAGTTAACATTTGATTCCATTATTAAGTAAAGCTCATTTATCTATCTAATCTATGCTGAATTAAGCGAAATAATTTATCTGAACTGTACGTCGTTAATCTATAAAAATGACGCACGTTAAGACTAACATTCATTATCATTACTACCTAACGTAACAAGGAATCCTCATTATCGAAGTATAAATTGCTGTCCCATTAACCGACAATTTTCCTCTTTGCATTTCATATTAAATACACAATCTCAAATTCAATATATTTCTTATAAAAAATTTTTTTAGTGTCGTTTACTGTTGCATGTTTGCATCAATTTAAGAAAAGAAAAAAAATTCAAACAAATGTTCTGTGTACAAGGGGCTTGGACATTTCTAATTGTTATAATGTCTATGTTACTGTGAATGAGCAGAATTGGTGATTGTTGACTTTTAGCGATGAATGTTGATAATCATTAAGTCTCCGCATCCGGCTTGCACTGACCACAGTGCTGACGTGAAATATCCTCAGTGGTAGACGGATCATGGGTTAGAGTCCCCTTGCCGTCAGGCTAACCGTGGGAGGTTCTCGTGGTCTTCCTCTCCATGTAACGCAAATGCGGGTTAGCTCCATCAAAAAGTCCTCCACGAAGGCAAATTTCTCCTAATACTCGATCCAGGAGTTCCCTTGTCTTCTGGATTGGGTTCAAAATTACAAGGCTACGGAGTTGAACATTAGTAGCCGTAAACCCATTAAGTTGGGTCGGCTGTTCAACGACGGTTATAAAATAAAATAAAATCATTAAGTCTATGGACCGGGATAGCCTGGTCGGTAGGGCAGTGGGCCCATATCCAAGAGGTCGTGGGTTCGATCCTCGCCGGCCGAAGACTCCACGTGTAGTAAATGGTGACTGATGCACGTTAAATCTGTCGAGTCTCAAAGTCCTCCGTGTTCCCATAACAAATCAATACCTCTGGGGGTACTGATCCAGGAGTTTCCTTGTCTTCTGGATTGGTTCAAAATTACAAGGCGTTGAACATTAGTTGTCGTAAACCCATGAAATTGGGTCGGCTGTTCAACGACGGTTATAAAATAAAATCATTAAGTCGAGCCACACAAAATTGGGCGAGATCTTTAGAAGTCTAGGTCTCATACTTAATGCTAAGAGAGATAGGAACAACTATTGTCTGACCAAAGATGCAAGAGACAGTTTTGCATTTTTAATAAACGACCTAAAAGCTGAAATCAGCAAGTTAAGAGAGTTAGCCACAAGGGACATAGGTACTGGTGATAAAACTTCGGAACAGGTTGACGCTAATACAAATAAGACTGCACAACATAACAAACGTTGTCAGACTAATCAGGTCGTACTGGATGTTAGCGACCTTAAGCAAAGCCTTAGGAACACTGAATCCCTGTCCCAACAGATTAAAGATAATAACGAACTCATCAAGGAGTTAAAAAAGCAACCATCCCAGACAGTCCCAACAGCTACTTATGCGGAGGCTGTCAGGACGACAACGACAAAACCCCTTCTACCCACCCCAAAGTTACCAACCAAAGTAAACTTGCCTATTCCTTCCCAGCACAGTAAACAGGCACTGATAAATGATTTGAGTGCACCTCAAACAAAGGCCAATATCACAAAGATAAAATATGCCCCACGATCAATAACGATTGATTGTAATACAATATTAGACAAAAATACAATTAATAGAAGACTTAAAATCAAACTCGTTTAAAGTAGTAGTCCCAAAACAAAGGAGACAAAATATAATTATCACAAATGTACCAACACACATAACACAAGAACAACTGTTTGAACATAAACACACAACACTCAACACCAACTAGACCGACTTCCCAATTAATCTTTTCAAAATTAACAGACGTAGGAATAACGAAAAACTGCAGCACTGGGTGATATCACTCACCAAAGTCTCGGCCAACATCTTATGTAGGCAGCAAGTTTTATATTTTGGTTTGAGCCGCTCTAACGTTTCAAAATACAACAATATCACAAGATGCAATAATTGTCAAAAACTTAACATAGAGAACGGGACTGCCAGTTTACTTCAATTTGCATGAATTGCGCAGGTAACCACCACACTCAGAACTGCTGTAATAAGGATTCAAGTGTCTGTTATAACTGCCATTATATGAATAGGTGGAACAGCCGGTTAAGCGACTGGGCCCCTCTAGATATATACCATAAGGCCAATGACTATTACTGCCCAACGTACCATCAGGTTAAATACGGTTACTGGCAGTAACTAATTAACAATTACTAATACCTAAGCACTAAATAGCACACAAGCTCACCCACTCCCAAAATCTGCATTAAGCTACTTGCAAACCCATAAAAACCAAACACCACAAGTTCACACTAGCTCTACATCATGGCAAACAACACGCAAAAAATGCACAACAAGTCCATCAAATGCATACAAATAAACCTAAACAACTGCAGAGCAGCAACTGCTCTCTCAGCCAGATTCATACAGGACAACAACGTAGAATTAGCTTTTTTACAGGACCCATATAAACAAAACAACCGTCTATATGGCTATCCTAATCAATGGCAAACGCACCACTCTAAAAATCAAAAGGCATGGCTGGTAATCACAAAAAGCATATCACTCAATTTTCTTCCGAACACCCAAACAGCTGTCTTCGCTAACATAACAACACAATCAGGCAATCTTGTCATTGGCTCGCAGTATGACAAGATTACCCACGCAGACCTGTCCACAGCACTGGATAAGTGGAAAGATCAAATAATCGGCTATCCACTGGTCCTATGTGCTGATCTCAACGCCAGGTCCACACAGTGGGGTTACAAACATACAGACAATAGAGGTGACATTTTAATAGACCGTATGATCCAACACGACCTGATCAGGCTTAACACACACAGTAACCTCTCTACCTTTTATACAAACAATGCACAAGGAAACTCGGACTTCACCATTGGTAACCGCGAGGGTGCACCCTTAGTCAATGACTGGTTCATAAGTGACGAACATACTGCGAGTGACCATAGATACATCATTTTCAACGTAAACCAAGATACTATTCAATCAACAACCAACAGACTCAAAACAAACTTTGGTAATCATAAGAAATTCATACGACTAATTAATCACAATGCACACTGTCTCAACACTGAATTCGAAGCAGCTGCAACAGCAACAGAATTAGATAATTACACCAAACAACTAATAAATAATGTTACCAAAATCTCAAAGCAGATCTACAAGCTAAAAACCACCAAGGCTACAACTAAGCCAGCATGGTTTAATAGTAAGCAAAAAAATGATAGGAACAGACTAAGAGCTTTATGTAAAAGATACAACAACTGTCAGGACCCCACACTAAAATTACAAATAAAACTGGCTTTAAACAAAATCAAAGCAAATTACAAAAAACAAATCAATAAGCAAAAGAGAACTCATGGAAGACATTCTGTAATACTCAAACACACAATTACGGGGTTGCGTTTAAAATGGCCATAATAAACTCTTCAAGCCATCCGGCCTTAAATTACATATTCCTAACATTAGTCAACCGACCAAACAAGAGGCAATGACCTTCCTCACAAAACATCACTTCCCAGACAAAGACGCAAACATACCAGACAAGCCTCCTCGAGCACAAAACAACACCAACACAGAACCCAGGGTTGAGAAAAACTAGGTAAAGGATGCTTTATTCGCATTCAAAACAACAAAAGCAACAGGTCCGGACGGGCTAGACTTCATGATATGGAGAAGGGTCTTTGATGCCGACGCAACAATCTTAACAAACTGGGTCAATAGTCTGGAGCTCAATCATTTTCCAAACAACATCAAATCAACAACAGTAGTTTATTTCGCAAAACCAAAAAAGATCTAACACAACCAGATGCCTACAGGCCCATATGTCTTCTACCAACAATAGGGAAACTCTTGGAAAAAATTATTTATCAGAGACTGATCCATCACCTGGAAAAAAAAAACTCAGCGACTGCCAATTTGGCTTCAGAGAAGGCAGATCGACTGAGTCGGCTCTAAAAACTGTAATTAGCGAGGCCAAAACAGACAAAAAGAATAAAAATTGTAAACGGCAATACTATAAATCCCTAATATCGGTTGACATCAAGGGCACCTTTGACACCATACAGTGGACACACATAATACACAGATTAAATACTATAAACTGTCCAACTCAGCTCACAAACATAACCAACAGTTACCTCTCACACAGGTCAGTGGAGTTCAATGGTGGTACTGACATAACTAAAATCGATATCTACAAGGGTTGTTCATAGGGCTCCTGCCTAGGAACCCTGATATGGCTTATCATTGCGGATATCTTTTTACAACAGTTCAAACACGACCATGTTAAAACACAAGCTTTTGAAGATGACTACAGCTTCATTGTCTCTGGCAAAACAAGGAAAAGACCTAGAATCAAATGCTAATGAGGTAATGCAGTAATTTTTTGTAAGGCACAAAGCCTAAAACTGTCAATTAACAAGTGTAACTACATTACTTTTAATAATCCTTTCAAGCAGAGACAACCAATAATCGAAATAGACGGTGACACAATAAAATCAGTAAATCACATCAAATACCTAGGTGTAGTATTGGATCATCATCTAAACTACCTAGAACACATTAAAACACTTAGAACAAGAGCCACAACACTACACAACAATCTCATAAAACAAGCCCCAAGGACCTGGGGCATTAATACTAAAATGCTCAAGTATTGGTACAAGACTGTGGCAGAAAAGTCCTTTACGTACGCTGCAGCAGCATGGGGTACAGAACTAAATAAAATCGCAATCAAGGAGCCGCACAAGGTGCAGTGGCCCCTACTAGTCAGAATAACAAGATCATTCAAAACAGCACCCACACCAGGTCTGAATGTTCTGGCAGGTTTACCGCCATTGCACCTGCAAATCCAAAAAGAAGCACTACTAGCTAACACACTAAGATTCAATCAAGAAAACACACAATACAACATAAAAGCGAGTGAATATCAACAAAAGATAAAAACACATATGGCTCACCCGGCACATAAGACTAGCCATAAATACACTAACCTACCAACAAGTACTAGAACTAGTAAAACAACGACAGTACAAATCTACACCGATGGCTCCAAAACAGGCAATGGAGTGGGAGCTGCATTCTGTGTTTACCACAACAACCAACATACAGATACTTATAAATTTACGCTAAAACAAGAAAACACAGTGTTTCAAGCAGAGGTTTTAGCCATCAAAGAAGCCAATAATTGGTTAAAGACACACAGCTGCAAAGATGCAACAATTTTCACAGACAGTCTGGCTAGTATACACGCTATCAGAAAAACGAAACAAAAAGACCCACACGTGGCAACAACACAAAGACAACTAGAACACCTAGTCAGCAAATGCAACACACAAATACACTGGGTGGCAGCGCACACGGGTAACATAGGTAATGAAGCAGCAGATATAGCGGCTAAAGACGCAGCAGCAGGTCACGGGATTCCCAGCAGTGTTCTGCTTCCACCATCGAGCCTAAGCAATAAACTTAAAACCATCACACAAAAACTTTGGCAAGCATACTGAGACGAAAATGAAAAAGACTATACAACAAAATCATATTACCCTAAAGTAGACTCAGACCGACTTATAGGCCATCTAGCAGCAATACAATTCCTTACAGGACATGGCTTCTTCCTCTCATTCCTACACAGTATGCAGCGAATAAACACAAACACATGCCCATGCGATGACACAGGCACCCCAAGTCACTACTTACATGACTGCCCACTACCTAAATCGTACCACCTCAAAGAAAAACAATGAACAAGGCAGAACGATATTTGAAGACAGTTTCAAAAACAAGCATATTATGCAAAAACTAATAAATATTCCTGCCATAACCAGGAACATCACAGACAATATGTCATAAACCTAATAATAACTTTGTAAAAATACTGGCAGCATATACAATCATGAGGAGTCAGGGCTTCAGGCAAAACATTGCTGCAGCATAAAAACACACTCTGGCCCCAACCCTGACCAACAAACATTTGGCAGGCAGTCAGTCAACACAGATCAACTAGCGTCCATAGCGGTTAAAATTTTGGCCAAATATAACCTAACTGATATCCCTATGTCTCTCAATCTCCCAAAATCTCTATGACTAACATTGATACATAGTACCAAAACATAACACAAACAAAACACGCATATCCCACAATCAACCACGAACTGGCTCACAATGACAGCCAACGTGGTTGATCACCACACACGCCTCGCCTCACCACTGACCCTGCTTCTAGACACTGGGGGCAAGTAGTGTGCCAGGAGCTTTTCAGCTACCCGTGATGGCTATTAATGTAAATTTAAAAAGAAAAAAAAAAAAAAAAAAAAAAAAAAAAGGTGGTGGCGGATGAGTCAGGCCAACTTAATTACTAAAGTTTATAATACACATTCCACCAAAGCACTTCCTCAACTACCACTCCTACAAAAAATAGGTAAAACACTAAACATACATACCCCACAATCAACCACAGACTGGCTCACAATAGCAGCCAACGTGGTTGATCACCAAACACGCCTCACCACTGACCCTGCTCCAAGTCCCTGGGGGCAGGCAGTGAGTCCGGAGCTTTTCAGCTACCCGTGATGGCCATTTATGTGAAATGTTTAAAAAAAAAAAAATTATATATATATATATACACAAAGTTTGTGATTGTTTTGATTTTTTAAAAAAAAATCAAAATAATCGGATTTTTTTTTATTTAAATCAGATTTTTTTGATTTTTATTCAAATACATTATAACAACTTTAATTTTTGATTATAAATACTTTATAAATGTTTAATCAAAATAAAATTAATATTTAAACTATATTATAACAATATTTTAGAAGCTCTAACTTACTAAAATAATTTTTCATTATAATACATAGCATTGAATGCATAGCAACCATTTTGAAATAAATGCATGAATGAAATTTAAAAACTAAATAGAGAATTTACAGAATACTTCAGGGGTCTGTCTAGGTTTTTCTGAGTGGTACCTATTTTGTGAAAATTCAGACATAATTTGTGAAAATTAAATATTATATTAAAAAATTAACACAAAAATATGGCAAAAATACAAATTTATCCTTTCTTACGAGACTCAAAAATAAAATTTTAAGAAAAAGTATTTTGTGAAACTACAGCTTTTCCTAATGTTGAATTGTGAAGGTACTTTAACTATTAAAACAAATTTTCAATTAGCAAATCATAATTTTAATTTAAAATTGTGATTTTTTTTCTTGATTTTTAAAATGACAAAATAAATGTAACAGATTGTGTTGTTTCTAAATGTATTCATTCATCAAAAAATAAATAAATATTTAATATATATATTTTTATATTAAAATATTCATTTTTAATCTTACATCAAAATAGATAAGTCAAAAAAATGTGTAAAAAAATATATGTACTCATTGGAATTTTTTTCACAAAATTTCTTTATAGAAAATCTAATAATGTCAAAGATACTGTAAACATATTATGAGAAAAAAATATCAGTTATCAGTTAATAATCCCACTGCTTTAAATAGACTTTGAAAGAGTTTCAAAGGCATATGCAGTATATTTTTTGGCATATTAGATTAGTTTCTTTTTAATATAAGCTCAAGTTTTAGAATTATAAATTTTCCACCAATAAAATAAAATGTAGATTTTAATTCCATGCTTTTTCAATCAAAACGTTGAGTTTTAATTAACATTATCTGCCTTTTTAAAAAAAAAAAATATTCATGTTTATTAATTTTTTCATGTTTATTAATTACTTTTTACAGCTATGCAAGTCTATATTAAGACTGCATTAAATGTTTACTTTAATCTGTACTTTCAATCTCAAGAATCAAAAGATTTTTGAAAATGTAATTTCAAATGTGTTGGAATTTAACACACATCAAGAAAGAAAGTAATTTTGTAAACTAAAATTAATTAATGCAGCAATTTATTTATATATAATATATATATATATATATATATATATATATATATATATATATATATATATATATATATATATATATATATATATATATATATATATATATATATATATAAATGTTATTTAAAAAAAATTGTCGCGGGGGGAGCCTGGTCGGTGAGGCTCTGGGCCCTTGTCCAAGTGTTCGTGAGTTCATTCCCCGCCGGCCGAAGACTCCCCGTGTAGTAAATGGTGACTGATGCACGTTAAATCTGTCGAGTCTCAAAGTCCTCCATGTTCCCATAACAAATCAATACCTCTGGGGGTACCGATCCAGGAGTTTCCTTGTCTTCTGGATAGGTTCAAAATTACAAGACGTTGAACATTAGTAGTCGTAAACCCAAAAATTGGGTCGGCTGTTCAACGGCGGTCATAAAATAAAATAAAATTACTAAGTCGGAGCCGTTATGGCTCAGGGGATAGAGCGTTCGCCTTCCAATGAGGCGAACCGGGTTCGAATCCCAGTCGATACGAATTCCGCATCCGGCTTGCACCGACCACATTGCTGACGTAAACTATCTTCAGTGGTAGACGGATCATGGGTTAGAGTCCCCCAGCCGTCAGGCTAGCCGTGGGAGGTTATCGTGGTCTTCCACTACATGTAACGCAAATGCGGGTTAGCTCCACCAAAAAGTCCTCCACGAAGGCAAAATTTCTCCCAATACTCGATCCAGGAGTTCCCTTGTCTTCTGAATTGGGTTCAAAATGACTAGGCTACGGAGTTGAACATCAGTAGTCGTTAACCCATAAAATTGGGTCGACTGTTCAACGACGGTTATAAAATAAAATGAAATCATTTAGTCGCGTTGGTACACTCTACACTGATGTTTTTTTTAAGGTCAAGTGCCACTGCCCAGTATGCATTTTACCGGTACTTCGAACACAGATGTTTTTTCTAATCTATCCTCAGCAGATATTAAAATATCAAATAAAATGTAATAATAACAACGAATAAATTAATATTAAATGGGATAAAACAAATATTTGGGACATTCACTAAAGCGACAAGGTGGTTGTTGACATTCATTGGTGAAAGTAGACATTCCTTTTATTTCGGTCATTCACGTTAACATATATATTGCTGTACAAAATATGTGTGTAAATATTGTGTGCTTAATGAGCAACATTAAAGCAATGTTGGGCACCAAGCTGTATTATTTAAGTTTTGGTGAAGAAAGGAATAATTTTGAATACTAAAAATACTTTTTTTTGATATATTTCTAAAGAAAAATGAAGGCTATTAATTAATAGTTCTATAATTAAGAAGTTTTTATAATTAAAAATGATAGATTGCTTATAATGTACAGTAATCTAAACATAAAGCAACTTATTGCGAAGATTTGTGGCAGAGAATGTTGGAATTTTCTGAAATTTTATGAAACTGCTTATTCAAAATAACGCCTCATAAAAGATGAAATTAAATACTATTGCGATGACGGTATTATTTCGTCAGATAGCTAAAAGACTAAAAAGAAGAAATTATTATTTTGGTGAAGCAACGAAAATAAATAAATGAAAATTAAAATGATGCAGGATCGATAAACCCACACTACGTCACTTGCAGGTATCCCATTGAAATATCGTTTAAGAATTGTTAAAATTATACTAGATAGATCTTAAACCGAAGTCATTAGCAAAATATTTTTTGTAGAGCACAATTTGCAATATTTAAAAACTTGGCAGACTAAATGGATGCTTCCTGGTGTATACTGAATGCTTCATACTTTTAGAATATCACTTAACTTCTTTTCATACTTAATTATTATAAAAAAAATTTCTCTAATGGAATAATTTTTTTATTACTATAATGTTTGTTAACAAATTATTGGATTTAATTTCATCAATGAGCCATACGTCGTAAATATGTTTTTCTCACATACTTTAAGATATCTTTATTATCATTTTATTGGCAAGTGTATTTTAATTTCTCTTTGGCAAAGGTCTTGACCTTTGACTTAAAAACATTCGCTTACTTCATGCTCATAGTTTGGATATATTTTTTGGCTTCTTTAATTTTTCTATCCTATATAGATAATATTTTTGAAAATATTAGAGCAAATTCATAATAATTTTTAGGAAAATTGTTCGGTTATTAGCTGTTTTATTTACATACGTTTTTCCCCTTTGTTTGGAATTTTCGAATGAAAAATGCAATTTATAGAATGCAAATAATTCCAGTAATATTTTTTTCTTTAATTTTGTATCCGTTACAAATAATATCATTACGAATATTAAAGCAATTACGCAAGGATTATTTAATTAAGGTATCATACCACTAAAAACGAATTTTGAAATTTTATGTATATATAAAAAATATTAAAAAATTTGAAATTCAGGCTTATAGTTTTGTGTCAGAAAAACGCGACTTTAATCACTTTTCTGAAAACCATACCGGTATCATCCTATCGACGACTATCTTGTTTTATACGACAATATTATTCGTGCAGTTTTTTATTTTTTTTATAAATTTCAAAAGTTATTTGCTTACGAAAATAATGTCCAGCAACTTTTTTTACAAAAAAAAAAAGTTTTAAAAAAATTGAGAAAATAAAAAAAATTACTCTGATAGTGTAGTATTATGATTGCTTATGACTGCTGCGGTGATAAAAATTCTAAACAACTACAGTTTTTTTAAATGACATTTTTAGAAAATTTTTTGCGAACTGTGCAAGTTTAAAACGTTATTTACAACAGTGGCTAGAGTAAAGTTTGTCCTGTAGCGACATTTTTTTTTTTTTTTTGTGCGCTTTTAAACAGGTTATAATAGCAAAGTGTTGCTAGCCGTTCGCAATTTCAATGCTGATGATATGACGTGACTCCCCTAAAAGTTTTTCTCATCATTTACGTTTCCCTATATAAAATTTTTAAACTTGTACTTCTCAACAAAAAATTGACTAAAAATGTTATTTGAAAAAAAGAATACTCTGCAGTTTTAGGAGCAAAACTAATTTCAGATTTGATAACCGAATAAAGGCAAGTTGTATAAATGCAACACAAAAATTTGTTCCCTAATGTAATCATTACTTAACTAAAAATTCTTGGATTTACAGAAGGGAAGTAATAATTATTCAAACCCATGAATAATAACAAAATTAAAATCACATGGACAATTTCAACGGTATTGAAAGGGATTATGTTGAAAAGTATAGTTGGGAAAATGCGATTATTGTAACTAGTAGGTGCGAGATATGCGTTGCACACTCAATCATGGGTGGGGATAGTTCAGATCATTAGTTTTCCAATGATCGTTCAAGTCCCAGTGATGATTGGTCTATTCGAATACTAGTCTAGGCGCGTACGGAACATATTGCTCGCGTAAAATAAACCTTGTGATAAACGAGGCGCGATTTTCAAATCCAACGGCTTTTAACGACCCACTTTTCTGTTCGGTATTAAAACTTTATTTTCGACTCTTTTTAGTTCAGTTTACAGATTTTAAAAGAAATAAAAGCTTGCATTATAATTGCTGTTAACTAGAGCCAAGAGAAAATTCGTTAAAAAAAGAAAACGAGTTGTTAAAAGCCGCTGAGTTGTGAACGGGACATGGACTAGAATTTCCCGGTCGTCGTGAGAGAGTTTCGTGGTTTTCTTCGCTATAACAGAAAAGCCATTTATTTTCACTATTAAGAGTACTCATTGAAGACAAGGTTTCGCAATGTTTGATCCAGTAGTTTCCTCTTTTTCTGGGTTGAATTAAAAATTACAAGTTTGCAAATTTGAATATGGATATCAGTAGTTTCCGTATAAATCCTTCTGGTAATAAAATGAAATAAAATCTCAGCCAGACACCTACCCCTGTTTTTAGAGCTGTACCGTCTTGCGGCCATTTCAGAAATACCACGTATTTTTATCACAATCAAGTGACGAGGATAGCGCCTGAACTAGTACCACTTTTGTCGTACCTCCACATCATACCAATGAGAGAACTTTTTGCATGGTAGTTTAAAGTGCATCTTGATGCATACACATTTTTTAATTAGTCTGCCGAGATCGAACTCACGACAACCACACCTTAACCGACTATATCGCTGGTTTAAAACTAAAACGACACATCTCCAATTAAGTTAACATTGCAGATGTGTCGTTTTAGTTTTGAACCAGCGATATCATCTTCTTATGTGCTGTGCTTCAAGTTACGAAACTCAATATAGGGCAAAACTAGGAAATTTTGGTACTTGACTGTGGTCAGTTTTATTTCACTGTGGCAGTTACTTTAAATGTAATTAAAAAAAAAAAAAAAACAGCGCTAACGGTCAAGAAAAAAAATTCAGAACAACATGGAACAACATGGTATGAGTCATGTTATTTATAACAAGTTTTAAAGGTTCTAAGAAATAATCTAAGATTCTACGAGAATTTTTCAGATATTTCAAATACTAGACAGATTCGGCAAATAAAAAAAAATTCTTACTATTCTGTTTAGTCCTACGTCATTTTTGAGATAGGGAAAATATGGAATTGTTGACAATTACCGCATTTTATTATTTTATTTGTACTTTTTTTAATTCTTTCATAATAGTCACGTGATTGAGAAATGCACTCATTTAATGTTTTAAGTGAATGACTGAAAAATGTCTGATAACTTTTGCTGAAACTACGCACCCGTCGTAGGAATGTTTCATATGAAGCAAGTGTCCAACATGATCAACGTTTACTATTTCAATGAATTTTGTGACATTTAAAATCTTATACTTTATAATTAAAATGTAATGCTTTTTAAATTAAAATTATATTTTTTTAAACATTTTTTAATAAAATTAAATATTACGTAGAATTTTTGATTTCCTCGAAATGTACTTTAAAATTGTTACTTTTTTTGTTTCCTGCTTGTACTTTTCACTGATTATTTTTTAAAATCAAAATTTTTTATTTTTCACCTTTGCTTAAAGTACTTGCTCTTTAACTCGTTACTTTTAAAAAAAGTAACATTCCCATGTATGTGAGGGAACTCCTAATAGGGTGACCTTGAAAGAGTGACCAACAATTTTGCCCTATTACTTATTACCTGAACGATGAGTGTCAATCGGGTGGGCATTGAGGAAAAAAAACTTTTAGAAAATACAAAAGGAATTCCAAAATTTTTGAAATACTGAAAAGTTTTCAGAAATCAATCAATACTTGCTGAATTACCATCTGGAAGTATTGGAAATGTTTAAATTTTTTTTTAATAAATGCCTTTCTTTAGTTTTTTATACGTTTATCTCCTATATGCTTTCATGATTGTAGGGAATGATTATTTTAGAAGAAGAATATATTAGTCACCACCGACTTTGGAACAGTGGAGAATAAGTTCAAATTATATATAAATATACCGATTTGATATGAAATAAAATACATTTTTTCTCTTAACATTATCATTCTTATTCGTTCTTCATTAAACGTTAAATAATTAATAACTATAAACAAAAGATTGCAATCAGAACTAAAATGATATACTTATTTTTAATAACTGCGTGTTGATCTTTTTTTAACCATTTAAATTCTATTCACCAGAATTAGTTTCCAATGAACTATTAAAATTAACTATTTTATACAAGTTAAGGTAAAATAAAAAATAATTACTATTTAACTAAACCAAATGTATTTATCTCACTTTTTTAGTTAAGACAATTAATAAAATCGCTCGATATTAATAGATAACTGTTCTACTCGGCTTTGCCTGCGTCAAAAATAATGTACATTATTGGTTAAGAAATCCGAATAAACAGTTCTCGAATCTAAGTATTTGTGATATCATTATTTCGAGATACTGTAATGCCTCTTTTCAATAATGTTACAAATAATTTGTCTTATTTACATTATTAAATTTATTATAGGTCCTAAAAATTATTATAATTTATTATAGTCATAAAAAAGGTCCAATTTTTAAGTTTTTTTTTATGTTTATATTTTTTAATACATACATTTTATTAATTTTTTACACGTTTATCTTGTTTTTTTAAACGTTTATCTTCTTTTCATATGCTTTCATGACTGTGAAGAATGAAATGTATAATGATTATTTTAAAAGAGTAATATATTAGTCACCACCGACTTTGGAATACTGGTGAAAGAGTTCAAATTCGAACAAAAGCAAATTATCGCCAATATACTCGGTTTTGTGTCGATACACCAAATTTTTTTTTTTTTAAAAAAAGGAATGAAAGAGTATAATAATTCCGGATATTATGTGATAATAATGAAAGTTAGTAAAGGAGAGACGAAGGGAATTCGCACTTTGATCTATCAGATATAAAGATAGAGCGATAGAAAAGCATTTATTTTGTTGAATTCAACGGTCAAACTTAATTCATCTTAGTTAACACTGTGCAAGCGAAGCTAAAATATTTTATCCTTTCGAGTAAGTGATTTTTTTAAATATATACAAATATCCCGATTTAAGATGAAATAAATTACGTTTCTTCTTTAAACATTATCACTGCTATTGGTTCTTAATTAAACATTAAATAGTTATATAAACTAAAGATTGCAATCAGATATAAAACGATTTTTTACAATATATGCATTTTTATTAACAGCGTTTTGATTTTTTTTTTAACCAATTAAATTCTGTTCATCAGAATTAGTTTTCAAATAACTATCAAAAATTTAACTCTTTATTATAGTTACCAATTCATTCTTTGTTTTGTTTTATGAACAAAATACTGAATTTAATAATGTATTGTTTATTTTAATAATGGGTGTGTTTTATTTTAGCCAAAGTAATTCGTTGTATTAAATGTGTCATTAAATACTGTTTGATTTTATTATGCTTGAATCATTTCATATTTTAATGTTGTCAGAATTAGTTTTTAAATAACTATCAAAAATTTAATTCTTTATCATAGTTAGTATTTCATTCTCTATTTTGTTTTATAAAAATAAAACACTGAATTTAATAATGGTGTGAATTTAATAATTGTTTATTTCAATACTTGGTGTTTTTTATTTTAGCCAAAAGTAATTCGTTCTTAATGAAGTATTAATGTGTCATTAAATACTGTTTGATTTTATTATGCTTTAATTATTTCATATTTTAATGTTGTCTATGCCTTTTGTACTTAAAGAATTTTAAAAAAAAGTTTACAACTGTCAAAATAGGGAAATGAATTGTTGGTTTAAATATAGCCTTAAGTCTAGGGGTTTGTTGCCGTGAATTAGAGCTTAAATGTATTGTGTTGTATATTTGAATAGAGTCTTACATCTAATGATTTGTTTACGTGAATAGAACTTTATATTTAGTGAATTGTTAAAATTGTGAATTTTAAAATTGTGACTTGAATAAAGCCTTATATCTAATGATTGTATACTTTCATAGAGTTTTACTTTTAATGAAAAATTTCCTTTGAATAAGGCTTCAAATTAGATTTATTTCCTTAAATGGAACCAAAACTATAAGAAATTGCTTATTTTAACAAGGGTTTACATTGGATACATTTTTATTCAATCATGTTTTACATCTAATAAATGGATTACTTGAAATGTGGTACTTTTTAATACTTCAATTCTACAGTGAACTGTTACTTAGATAGAACCTTATATCTAATGAATATGCATAAGGTTTTACTTCTAATGTAAATGAATTGTTTATATTAAAAGGGCCACACATTTCATGAATCATTATTGCTTTCCATCTAATAAATCGATTTTTTGCCTAAGGTACATTATACATTTAAATATTAAAATGATATTATTACTGAAGAAATTTATAATTATATTTTACGAACGAAATCATTTTTTTTTTAAACTTTTACCTCTTTAAAAAATGAACGTCTTATGCTGCTTGTTAAAAGCTACGTTTCAATTCATAAATATTCCTTTTTTTTTAAATTTAATAATTGAGTTAACTGTAGTTGAAAAAAATATTTTTGATATTTTACTTGACTTCAAAATAGTTATTGTTTTACGACTTTTATTTTTAGAATAAATTGATTTACCCTTTTTTTTATACCATGAGCTTACTAGTCGATCGATTATTTCAATAGAAAGTTTGTTATTAATATTAATTTATTTATTGGTTCATATTTCTTATGCAGTGTAAATAATTTTAGCCTTTTTAGATACTTTTCAAAACATCTCTTATTTGGTTATTTAAATGATAATATAAATTTAAATGCAAGGATAACTGATATAAAGTGTAAACAGAGATTTCCGTAAAAACAAACCTAAATTTAAATAGAAATAAAATACAAAAATGAATAAAATTCAAAAATGAATAAGAATGAGAATCAAATTCAAGTAAAAAAAAAATTCAAATTGGGGACCATAATGGAAAATACAAAAACTCGATCAAAATTTTACAAATTACACTTTAAGGAAAATGGGTGTATGGAGAACATTAAAACATCTTTGATTCCCGGAAAAGGCAAAGAAAACTTCGTTCTAAAAAGATTAAATTAAGAATGAATTTAGAAAATCAGCAAAAGTTGAAATAGCAATTTAAGCGTTTATATTACACATTAAAGTTTCAAAAAGAAATATTTTAACTTACATAACAAAATTTTTGTTTCTTTAACTATTTATAAAAGTGTTCATACAATGGCAAACGCTTGCTTGTGGTAAAGCTGGTTCGTATCGTTGCATGAAAAGGAAAACACCGCAAACTTTACCTGCTTAACTCGACGAAAAGAGGACACTGACTCTTCATCCGTTTATTGTTACACCGTAAAAAAATCATAAAAATTTACAGTAAAAAGTACCGGCACCCAGTATTTTTCACCATAAAAGTCACTTTTACAGTAAAATTTTACGGAATAAAGTAATCTGACACACCCTAATTTTTACAGTATTATTTACTGAAGTAGACGTTACAGTAAAAAGTACGGGCACCCATACTTTTTACTGTAATTTTTTGAGAATTTTTTTGCAGAGTAAGAATATTTTGCAAACTATTCATAAGTGTACAAATATTTTGAAAATAACAATTGTTGCATGTATTTTAGTTTAAAAATAAGTTTTATAGATGGCAATTTTATTTAGGTTGTATTATACATTTTATGAAAAAGTACTTCGAAAATTACGATGAAAAAAACGCCGTTAGTGGGTGTTTTCTGAAAGTTGTTTCCTTCTTAAAAATACCTTTAAAGTGAATGAATAATATGTTATTTTTATAATTGTTGTGATTCATAACATTTATTTATAAAGATGTTAGAATAAGTTTTTTCTTTGTTTAATCAGCGCCCTCTATGTTGCTTAAAAAATAGCGCAACATTTTATGTAAAAGAAGAGTATGTTTTTTGAAAATGAAAAGCCTTTTTGATCTATTTTTTTAATATTTAAGAAGATAATCCAGCAATGCATTGTCTAGCCTCATAAAAGTATAAAAAGATTAGGAATTATTCGTTGATTGATTGATTTTCATTAAGATGAAAAAATCTCAGCAAATTGACATAACGTTTAATAAATTTTAAATACTAAAGAGTGTCTTTTGCAGTTCTTTCAGAAAGAAAAAAAATGCAGCTTAAGTTCTTATACTTCAGACAAGAAAAAGCTATAATTTTAAACTATATATAAAATTTTGCCGTAAAGAATTATCTGAGCTTTAGTTGTTTTTATTGTTTATTATTGTTTTTATTGAATTATTTATTAACGTCGCACCAGAGCTGCGCAATGAGCTATTTTTCGACGGTCTGGGAAACATCCCAAAACGATGATCTAAAAACATGCCACTAAAATTTTGATCCTCTGCGAAGGGGATGACTCCCCCGTTCTGTAGTCCTACGACCTGTGCGAACAGGCTGAAAGCCTATATATACCAAGACGTAAAAAAGCAAAAACTGGTAAGAAAAGCATTTCATTCTACCATTTTTTTTTTCTTTCAAAAAACATTAGATTTTTGTAACTACTCAGATTTTTTTACAATTATAGCATGTATATGAAACTGCTGTGTTCCTGAAAAAAAGTAGATATAGTTGAATAGTTTAAAGACGAGAATAGGTTTACTCCTTCCTAAAACAAGTTAAAACTGAAATCGTTTTACTACCAGCTTTTCTTCTTTTTCGATTCGCTTTCACCCATGTGTGCGAAGTCGGGCACTTTACGGATGAGCAGTTTTACGAGAATCGACACCTCACACCCTTGGTCCCTTCTTATCTCGATCAAAATAGACATCCCCCCCCCGCACACTGACAACAGCCAATGATGCTTGACTTCTGTATTTTACTGGGAACCGTGTCTTAAAATCAGTCCACTGTGGGAACTGAACTTAAGGGAAATAACTTAAATATGTTAAAGCTCTCCAACATTTACTTGAAAATCGCCAAACTGGCGAGAATTTTCCACCTACATGATATCAAAAGCAATATATAGTTATCAATTTTTGCAAATTTTTATGAACCTAGATAATATTGTGTTTGAGTAAATATAAAAAAAAATCTGATCACAATTTTCTTCCTATTGACACTTTGAGCCATTTTCAGTATAGCTGGGTCAGTGGTCGGATAAAACTACATTTTCTTTGAAGTTCACTACAACTACTTTTTTTCAAATATTGCGATTACAAACTACTTTCGAAATGTA
This sequence comes from Parasteatoda lunata, assembly GCA_949128135.1. NCBI lineage: Eukaryota > Metazoa > Arthropoda > Arachnida > Araneae > Theridiidae > Parasteatoda > Parasteatoda lunata. The sequence continues at coordinate 110,975,247 of OX421975.1, forward strand.
GTCCCCTACTTTCTCTACTTTTAGAAGACAAACCTTAATTTTCCCCACAGTTCAAAATGATTTTGAATAGTAAAAAGGCTTAGTTCAATATGAGGAAGTTTTAATGCATGTTTACATGAAATAGTTTTTATTTTTATTTTAAAGCACTTTTTAAAAATGTGTTCTTTTCACCTTCACACTCTATACTTTTCTCGACAGTGATTTAAGGAAATGCTAGAAAATTATCAAATATTTGTGATTTAAGTCGTCAATGCTTTTTAACTTTATATCTGACATTAGGGAGGAATTTATTCCTTTACGAAATAATGTAATGTCTCCCTGAATAACTTTTGATTTAATGATGGGATTTTCACGTTCTAGGACTCAATCTTAATGGTTAGAGGGGGTGACTATGCGAATTAATTAACGCAGGGTGACATTTTAAGTAACGACATCAGACACAAAAACGTTCGTTGAATTTCCTGTGAAATAGAATTTTATAAAAGTCAGAAAGTGCCACGTTTCTACAACCAATCAGGATTGAGATACCATCGGCACTTAATATATAATTTCCATTTAATTATTATTTATCTCATTAATCATCTACTCATTTAATTATTATTTATAACGATGCGATTTGCATAACTAGATTTAACAAAACACGTTTTAGAAAAGATATTACATAGACAAACTATATGTTTACATTCTGCACTAATAGTTTACTGACCAATGACATCCTTTTTTCTTCTGCAGGTTTATGTACAGGACTGATCCGATAATGGCAAGAGGAGAAGGCGATACAGGTGTTTTAAGGAGTCACTTCGTGGAACGAGTGGTGAAACTGCCCATGGTCAATGTGGCATGGGACTTTGCCACCAACACATACTCACATATCAAGAAATCGAATAAACTCGTTCATTTCACTCTCAGTAGCGCTGAGAAGTCGGCTATATACATGGTTGGACAAGCCAAGCCTGTTGTTCTTAAGTTCGAAAAACAAAGTAAGCCTTATATATAACTTCTATAAACGCTGTAGCAGTTTACATTTTAATCAAATCGGGTATTTTATTGTTGCAAATTAAAAAAGATTAAAATCATATTTATTTTGCATTAAAAAATTTGCAAGCTTAGACGTTAATGATACATACGTTAAAAAAGTACAACGAGGCTGTATTTAAATGTGTTAAACATATTGTGAACACATTTTCGAAATTACGTGTTTTATATTGAATTTTTTTTTCTGTGATGTTGTGTTATTTATTAAATATTTGAATAAAAAGGGGTCATAAATCTTCTTGAAAATTTGAAATTGAAAATTTGAAAGTTAAAATTAAAAAATAAAATGATGTTGAAATAAATTCGGATAATTCAGATAAAAATCAGATAGATAATTCAGATAATAATTATTCAGATAAAAAATAAAATGATGAAAATGTTAATCAACACTTTTTACTTTATTTCCGGTGAAAATGTACAACTTTTAAATTGTTCTTAGCATTTTTTTTTTTTTAAATTCATTTGGATTTTCTTTTAAATTTGAAAAATTTCATTTATTTCTCAAAATATGGATTATTTTTTTAAGAAATATGTAGATAAAATTCTAAAATATAATGTCTAGAATAAATACTAAAGTGTAAAGAGTTTCGAAATAAAAATGATAATGGGGAAAAAAATATTCTGACATTAATAACTCTTAAAATCTTATAGAAAATCCATTCAGTCTAGGCAATTTAAAAAAAATAATATTGTTATTCATCTGTTAAAGTAACTCAAAAATAAATGTTATTTAATAATTAATCTGTGTTTTTCCTATATTGCATTGTTCTTATATTTGAAGATTTATTCTATTTTCTATTATATTTTACTTTAATAGTAATATTGAGTATTTCCTTCCTCTTTAGAGAAATTTTATTTGCATGCTACTGTTACGTTCATTTTTAACAAATCTAAACTCTTTTTTTTTTTAGAGATATCACTGTTTCCAGTAAATTGAATTCATCTTAACATCTTTATTATCATGCCCTAAAGAGCTTTCTAATGTGTTGTTATATAGTAAAAGGCTTTTCATTTATTTATTTTTTCATTTTTGTCATAGTTCAAGCTGTTGACAGTCTAGCTTGCCTTGGCCTAGGCACTCTAGAAGAAAGAGTACCATTGATTAAAAAACCTGCACAGGAGGTAAGTTTCATAATTTAAAAGATTGTTCTCTCGCAATATCATATTTATGAACTTATTTATCTTAAATTATTAATCAATATAAGTATCGAAATAAATTATACAAACACAAAATTTTGCTGTTATGGATCATACCTGAAAAAATTAATTTATTAAATATTAGTACAAAAACTATAAAACACGTGTTACTGATGTTAAGATAGCGAAAATAATTTTTTTTTAGAATTATTTATCTCGTTTTATTTTATTTAATTTTTTTTTTTTTGCTATCCATGTTAGTCTGTTTTTGTCAGAAATTGGTCTAATTTCGATTGGCGATGTAAATTTTCCATTTAGAAAAGGGTTGTAAAATATATATTTATATCAGGTAGTTTCCAAGCCTTGGTGTCTCAGAGGATAGAGAGCGCCCAATAAAGTAACCCAGATTCGAATCCCAGCGGTGGCTAGTCGATACGATTTCCACACCGACCCCAGTGCTAACGTAAAATATCCTCAGGGATAGACGGATCATGGGTTAAAGTCCCCTTGCCGTCAGGCTAACCGTACTTTCCCAATACTTGATCCTGGTATTCCCTTGTCTTCTGGATAGGGTTCAAAATTACAAAACTACGAAACATCTATAGTCTGTTAATCGAAGGTTATTAAAAAAATACTCTGCGGCGATAATGTGGCTGTAATTTCTACTTGTAGCTGTCAGGAAACGATTGAAATTTGCATTGTTATGAGGAACTGAGTTTTATATATGAGATTTCAGCCCTCTAGTTTGTCAACAACAACAACAACAACAAAAAAATTCGAAATTTCGTTTGCGAAATTTAACTTTTACAGAGAAAAAAGCAGTTGAATGAAAATGCTGCTTTCATTTAAAATGAAAGGCTCATTCGAGAATTGGGTGATTCAAATTTGACGACAGTTCAGATAGAAGAACGATTTTTTTTTTTTTTTAAATAAAAGAGTGATTACGTGGCTGGTAAATATTCAGATTTTTTATACTTATCTAAATTATTAATAGGCTGAGAGGATGATATTTTATCGAATTATCTCAAACAGATATATAATACCTTGACCAAGGTTACGAACTAAATTTCTTAGGGAAAAGAGGTTCGAATTTGCTATTTTCGGGAAGGATCTTTTTGAGCATCTGTATTTCAATTCGCTAACGTTGTTTTTTCTCAAGTGGCATGAGTTACACCATTTCTATCTCGAAAGTTAAGTGTTGCGTCTGTGGGAAAATGAAAAATATTAGGTCAAACCAGTGGTCGGAAGTACCACTACAAGAAGTACCATTACAAGTAGCAAAACTACTGTATTTGCTACTTTTTTTCGTAGTTTGAAGTGTAGTGCGCTACTTTTTAAAAGAAGTAGTGTAGTGAGCAGTGCGATACAAAAAAAAAAATGTAGTTTGTAGCTATTCCTGGCAACTACTTCTAACGTTAATTAAGTAAAGAAACAAAGTTTAAACGCAAGATATTTTTCGAATCTGATTGATGCACAGCCATTGTGGACCCGTCTACTCACGCAATGAGAATTCCGCTATGGCCGAGCTTTCATAAGATCTACATCTAATGCTCGGAAACATCGGAACTTAATCGGTCGAATTGTTCATGAGAAATCGAATTTTAGTTATCTGATTTTTTTAAAATTCTATTTCACGGTAACTATAAAGTACGTTTTTGTGTCCGATTTCGTAACATAAAATATCGTCTGATAAATTAATTAGCATATATGCGGTCACCACCTCAATCCATTAAGATTGAGTCCAAGAACGAGAAGATCCGATCATTAGATCAAAAGTTATTCAGGGTGGTCCGCATTTTGTTCTTCGCACTATATTTTATTTCTTGGAGAATATAAAAAAGCATTGATCACTTAAATCATAAATATTTGATAATTTCTTAGCATTTCTTAAATTAAATATTCACTGTCGAGAAAAGCATAGTGTTTGAAGGTTAAAAGAACGAATTCGTAAAAAGTGCTTTAGAATAAGAAACTATTTCATGTAAATATGAATTAAAACTTCTTAATAACTCCTCATATTTAACCTAGCCAATTTTTTATTCAAAATCATTTTGAATATTGGTGAAAATTAAGTTCTCCAGTTAAGTTTCTCTTCTAAGAGTAGAGAAAGTAGTAACCACATTTCGAAAGTAGTTTGCAGTCGATACATATAAAAAAAAAGTAGTTGCAGTTATAATTAACTTCAAAGAAAATGTAGTTTTTCCAACCGACTGGTCACAACTATAACTCCATATAAATTCAGCATTAAAAGCATTCTAAAAAAATGCAATAAAACATGTAAGTTAAAAAAAATATGATTATAATATGTTACGTCAGTAAGTTCTGCATTGAAAGTATGCAATAGAATATGTAAGGTAAGTGTAATTAATTAAAATACGCCACGTTATAAATAACTTATGCTTTGAAAGTATGTGCAACACAAACATGAGAGTTAAGTGAAATCTATTATAATTTATTACGTCCAAAATAAATTCTGTATTAAAAGCATGCAAGATAACATGTAAGCTAAGTGAAATTAATTATAATATAATACATTATAAATAGTTATATATAGTTCTGTATTGTAATTAGTTATAATATATCCGGTCAAATATAAGATCTACATTGAAACTGTGAAAAATAAACATGTTAGTTAAGTGTAATTAGTTATAATATATGAGATCAAATATAAGATCTACATGGAAAGTATGAAAAAGAACATGTTAAGTGTAATTTGTTGTGTGTGATGTATCAGAAGTAAATATATCAGGACAAATTTAAGATCTGCATTGAAAGTGTGAAAAAGAATATGTTAGTTAAGTGTAATTAATCATAATATATCAGATCAAATTTAAGATCAACATGGAAATTATGAAAAGGAACATGTAAATTAAGTGTAATTATTTATAATATAACGAAGAATAAATTCTGCATCGAAAGAATACAAAAAAAAAAGAAAAAAAAAAAAAGAAAAAAAAAAGAAAGAAAAAAAAATGCATGAGCATATGTAAGTTAAGTAGAATTAACATAGTTACTATCTTAAAATATGAGGCTTCTCTTTCAGAAAAAGTATTTAGTTTCATTTGATGAAAATTTCAGTGCGTAGGGGGCCACAAATCAGAAAATTTTCTTGCTTGCATTTCTTTTAAAAAATTAACTGCAGAGTCAGAATAGTGGTTCAATAGCATTTATTTTTTATTTTTTAGAAAACTCAATTTGTGTGGTATTTTAAATAAAGTATAAATTAAAAATAAAATCACATCAGAAATTTTAGACACACGACTTTTTTAATTATTTATTATTGTAGTGTACTAAGTAGTGTGCCTTTTGATCTCATTTGAGATTTAATTAATGTCTGTTTTCGAAACTCTTACCTAACCTGAGAGTTGAATAAAAGAAGGAAATTTAAAACTCCCACTATCATATGCAAAAATTTCATCAAGTTCTAAAAATGACTCACTAAAAACCTAAACCTTCAAGAAACTAAAATAGTTTAATTGTTACTAAAGCTGTTTACATAATGTTTGATTGATTTTTTATGATTCCTCTTTCTTCTTCTTTTTTAAAAAAATACATAAAAAAAACATTGAATTTTACCCAAAAATTTCTTTCAAGTTACGTCCTATCAAGAGCTAAAAAAAAAAACGTCGACATATAATTTAGTTCACGTGATAACAAAATGTACTGATATTTCATTCGTGAAATAATAAAGTGAACTAATAATTAATTCGTGTGATAAATAACCGTACTAAGATTTAGTTCTTGCGATAATTAGCCATACTTTAATTTAAAGGGTGTATTAATTATCCATACTGCAGTTGAAATAGTGTCATAATTAACTTCGTTCGCGCTTAAGTTCAGTAAAAATTATATTTCGATTTGAAATTCAATCTTTTCTTACAAATAATGATTTGTAGACAAACCTTTTCGTCGAGTATTTGTAGAGATGTTTACCACTTTTTTATGATTATTTTCTCGCTTCCTAAAAAAAAAAAAAAATAATAAAATAAAAATAATTAAAAATAGAATTTCTTCTGATAATTTTTCTGAAGTATCGTCTTATCAAGGGCTAAAAAAAATTTTACAAAAAAGGTATCTCCAAAGGTCAAATTATTTCCCCACTATAATAATCAACGATTTATGCAAATGGAATAAAGATAAAAGTCCGACTCGTGCTTTGTTCTACGTTCGAAGTTTAAAGCTCACTTCTTATCACACACAAAATTCAATGAATTTATATTTAGCTCCATTTACGTTTCCCCCCCCCCTTTCTTTTGGTATAAGAAATGGCTTTTTTGTCTAAAGAACAACCTTAAAGAGGCCAAAAAGTTTTCTTTAATTTTAGCGGTAATTTCATATGAACAGTGCGCAAAAGAATAAAAGGACCTCCCAGAATTACTTTTTGATCTAATGATCGGATCTTCTTGTTCTAGGACTAAATCTCAATGGTACGAGGGGGTGATCTCAAATGAACTCAATGATCTTTTAAGTAACGAAATTATAGACACATAAACGTACTTTCTCTGAATAAATATACTCTTTTTTTTTGTTGACGGATTCGGATTTTTGACCCCCCAAGAATAGGGGGCAGCTGCAATCTGCAAATAGGGTCTCAATAGTTAAGTCAGGAGAGTGCTCTAAAAATTGGACCCCTAAATGTTAAATTTACTTTTTGCGTATTTCGTCATATCACGAGAAATATTTAAGCGAATTGAAAAATTTTTGCAAACAATTAAAAAATTCATTTAGCCAACGATAATTCCAGGCAAAAAATAAATTTTAGTGAGAATTTATTATTTTTTATTATTTTATTTAATTATAGTCGAAAAGAATTTTAATTATAAGGTATCATCATTCTTGCATCATTTCAAAGAGTGGATTTTTACAAAATCTCTGCTATAGTTCTTGAGAAATGAAATACGACTGTTTCTAAATTTTTCTTCTCAGAAACTTGCTTAAATTTTCTATTTTGTCATTTAAAATTGCATTCTTTAAAAATATATAAAAAAAATTGCCTTACACTTCAAAAGTTTTTGATTATAATTATATTTTGCAAGGTATTATCTTATAAATGTGCGCAAATAATTGAGCTAAAAGTGTAACTAGATGAGTTTTGTATTAAAGTGCATTCTTACTGCAGTACTGAAGTGCGTTTGATTTGTTAATTACCAAGGATGGGCCCGAAAATGGATGTGCGCAAGGTAAATATTATACTGGATAATTTAAAGAAGTTGACAATTAATAATTTTAGAAAATTAATATTTATTTAAGAAAAAAAAATAAAATAGAAAAGAGAAAGAAACATGAATTGCTTGTTTTGCACATAATTTTAGCCACGGATTTGCCCAAAATGGCTTTGCGCAGGGAAAAATTATATAAATTAGCAAAGAAATTTTTTTAGAAAATATATCTACAATAATATACGATTAACTCAATGATTTTATATATAATTTTATTACTTTAGTTGGGTATCCATTGTTTTTTATCAAATTTTGAAAGAGTTTATCTATTTGTTTTTTGGATAAATAAATATTACTACATATTCTTTTTATTCTATTTATTTCATTATAAGTGGTATTTAAATATACGTTCTTAGAAACATTAGAATTCCAAGTAATTAGTTTATTTATATTAAAATTATATATATATATATATATATATATATATATATATATATATATATATATATAAAAAAGCAATTCCATGTAACTTTTTACTAACAATTCATTAAGAAACTAATTTTTAAATTTGCATTTGTTATTTGTGTGAATAGATTGGAATTTTAAAATACATATCAGCACTTTTAGTTATGTTATTGACCATGATGTGAATAAATAAATTGGGTATACATCGTGTACAAAACTACAAAGTAATATAATAATTTGACATTATTAAAAGCATCCAAAGAGTTTTATAACAATATTATAAACATTCATAAAGGAGTTGCGATGGCTCAGGGGATGGAATAGAGCGTTCGCCTTCCAATGAGCTGAACCGGGTTTCGATCCCGGTGATGGCTGGTCGATACGAATTCCGCATCCAGCTTGCACCGACTACAGTGCTGACATGAAATATCCTCAGTGGTAGACGGATCATGGGTTATAGACCCTTTACCTTCAGGCTAACCGTGGAAGGTTCTCGTGGTCTTCCTCTCCATGCAACGCAAATGTGGGTTAGTTCCATCAAAAAGTCTTCCACGAAGGCAAATTTCTCCAATAATTGATCCAGGAGTTCCCTGGTCTTCTGGATTGGGTTCAAAATAACAAGGCTACGGAGTTGAACATTAGTAGTCGTAAATCCAAAACATTGGGTCGGCTTTTCAACGACGGTTATAAAATAAAATGTAAAGCATTCATAAATAAGACTATTACTGAAATGATAATAAATATTTCAATGACTATTATATAAGCATGTAGAATTTCAAGAAAATCATGACCTAGTTTTTATAAAGATGCCTAGAAGATCATTTGCTAATAAAATTACTCTTAATACAAATAAAATGAAAAAAAAAATTTCATAATTACGTTGCATGGCTTTTATAAGTTTACAAATTGAGTTTAATAATTTATCTGGTGAGAGGAGGATTTTTTTTTTTTTTTTTTTTGCCTAATTTATTGTAACTAAGCAAAATTTAATTAGAAAAAACAAATTTTATGATTTATGAATGAAATAATCGGGTCGCTACAAAACGATCAACAATGTGTAAAATAAGTTAATAAAAGAGAGAGAATATTAGGAAAACCAGTCTTTTTTACAACAAGTTTCAAATGAAGTTTGAAAATTGGACGATAGTTGTCGCTTCTGACAATGAAAGAGGCATAAAACAACGTTTTCAAGCCAATAGCAGAAACTACGTGTATTCTCTGAAGACCAATTAGCACACGCCGTGGGAATATATTCTATTGGAATGATTTGACAAGTAGTAAAATATTATTTTACGTTTATATTCTTTGGAAGTGCCCTCTGCTGACTAATTTTGTTAGTAATGTCTAACTTAGATGAGAAATAAGTAACTAATTTCCTAAGAATAAGACATCAAACCTTATATTTCTATCAACTTTTGAGTTTCATTTTAATGGAAAACAATAAAAAAAATCATAAAAACTATAAAGAAATAAATAAAAAAACTATACGTGCAGTAAGCACATGTAAATAAGAAATAGCTTAAAAAAATATCGTTTGAAATATTAAATGCATAACAATTATCAAAAGTTCTATAACTATTTACTCATTATCGGTGGTATTGGTCAAATGGTCAGATAGTTCTTACACATCCTGTATAATATAAGATGTCGTTTTACTAAATCATAGCATCGTACTCATTGATTTTTTTTTCTCTCTATTTTTCAGATTATCAGCGACACCAGGAAATTATACACCGATACAGTCCATTCCCGATTAGAAGGTATCAAGAAGGTCGGCACCGATACTGTAAGTTATTTTTAGAAATATATTTGAACTATCGTAACTTTAATACCATGATATATCGTCAAAAAAGAGCAGTGCTTATATGTCGCAATATTTAAAAATTTTATTAACTTTTTTTTTACATCGAATAATACTTTCGTTACCTAATTGCAAATAAAATTTTCTTTTATTTAAAACTGTGTAAGTTAGTTTCATTCAGAATTACGCGATCCGCGATTTTAGCGAGTTAACATTTTTATTGTCAATTTAACTGGCAACTCGCTCTTTTCCCGTTCATGGTTTCATTTCTGGTTTTCTATTGTATTAAATTGCTTATTCAGATTTCGATCAAGAGATTGCGTTAGTTGTCCATATTTCTGTGAAATATACAAGCATCTTTACTCTCAATTTGTGCGCTCTTTTCAAAATGTGTTGTTTGTTGCTTAAGAAAAAAAAAATAATAATAAATTGATATTGACAAAATAAATTAGCAAAGTAATGCGAATTTGGCAGGTAGGCCTTTTGCCTCAAGTCTTGTTTCGACGCTTTCCATACTAATTTTCATTCTAATAAATATTTTGTAAATATTTTGCACATTTTCATTAGTACATGCAGGAGGTAGACAAATTAATGTAAACACTTCTATATTAATAAATTTTTTCATATTTCTCAAGAAATACTTAAAGAATCATTTTATAAATTTAGAAGTGTTTAGATCATGTGACTTCTCATTAATGAAGTTTAAAGCTGTCAGAGGTTTGAGGGAAAATAAATTAAAAACGGAAAATTGTGTTTTTGAACACTTTATGCCAAACCAATGTAGCAATAAATTTGTAAGTTGTAGCAATTATTTTGATTATTATATGAAGTAATTGCAAAAAATTTCGTAAACCTAGCTTAAATATATTTAGAGATATGAACATTTTTATAAAAAACTATATATATATTTTTTTTGTTACGCTTTTTTTGCTATAACTTTAAAATATTCCATAAAATTAAACAAAATTTTTAAAGCAATTAAAATTACTTAGAAAGTTATTGCTTTAAAATTTGAGAAAAATTAATTGAAAACTGCGTAAGATATGAGTAATTAAAGTAGTTCTTTTATACGGCTCATGAGCGGGAATTTTTTTTAAAATTTTGTAGTGAATCCTATTTGGCAACTAATGAAAAAAGTCAGATTTAAATATCTTAAAAATTTAAAAAGTTTTAAGCACTTTTCTGAGTAGTTTTTGTACTTTTTAAAAGAAACTCAAAATGATAAGTTTTTCACAAATTTAATTTTGTATTATTAAATAAGATTTATTAAAAATGACACCGGCTTGTTGGGAACCATCCCGCATAAAAGTATCTTTTCTTTTGCCTGTTTTCTTTCCTTATACAATCTTATTTCGGTGTATGAACATTTATTGTAAAGCATTATCATTTGTTATTTAAATCTGTCTTATGATACAAAATAATATCTGTAAAAAACTCCACATCATTTTGAGTTTCTTTTAAAAATTACTCAGAAAAGTGCTTAAAACTTTTTAAATTTGTAAAATATTAAAATTAGATTTTTGTTATTAGTTATATGGTTCTCTACATAATTAAGAATAGAAATAAAAAAATTTCCCGCGCAATGCATTGTAAAAGAATTACTTTAATTAATCAAATCTTGCACAGTTTTAAGCAAATTTTTCTGAAACTTAAAAACAATAATTTCGCAACTTATTTTAAATTGCTCTAAAAATTTTGTTTGATTTTAAGGAATATTTTTATTACAAGTTATTGCAAAAAATTATAAAAAATTTCCATAGCTCCATATATATAATATTTAAGCTAGGCTTAAAAAATTTTGTGCAATTAGCGCATATAATAACCAAAATAATTGCTATAAGTTACGAAATTATTTGTACTTTTTTTGACATAGGGTGTTCAAAAACACTATTTTCTTTTTGTAATTTATGGACGGTCAATTAAACCTCGAAAAGCTTTAAACTTCATTGATAAAGTATGAGAAATAACCACTTATAAAATTATTCTTTCAGTATTTCTTGAGAAATATGAAAAAATAAATGTATTAGTATAGAAGTGTTTCCATTATTTTGTCCACCCCCTGTACGTTTTGCATTTGTATTTTATAAAACAAATCATAATTTTACCAAGAATAATTTTTAAAATGTTGCTTTCATATAATTTTTCTTTCATTTCAATTTTCCGACAATCTTTTATATGATCTAATTCTATATATTAATCCCTCCTTTACGAAAATTTTTTGTGTGTCTTAAATCTAAAACATGTGTAGATAATAAATATGTATTAAAAAATACGTAATTATTAGACCTATTTTAATTTTAAAAAAAAAGTACGCAGCGAGAAGGTTAATTCGCTTTAATATTGGAGGAAAAAAAACTTAAAAATGATGAAAAAATTTAAGAAAGCATCATATGATTGAAGATCAAATTGTTTGTTTTTTAAAGAACTTTCCAGTGTTAGATGAAGAAAAACAAGTTTTATTTCCTTAAACAAAGATCACCTGTTGAATGCCATTTGTAAAAACAAAAAAACTACACATTTTTAAATTATCAGATCCAATAAATAATCAGTTTCCTTTTTTTTATTATCCATCTCATCAATTATTTGACTGTCATTTAGCAATTTCAAGCGTTTATTTTCACATTTTCCTCATCCAAAAATAGTACTAAAAGAATTCTGGAAGAAATGCGCATATATTTTAAGATGTTTCAAATTTATTTTTAAATAAATATAAAAAAAATAATAAAACACTCATTGTGTTTATTTAGGCAAAGTGTAACATAACATAATATTCGAATATTTCCTTGCAAATATAGAATAATTGAATTGGATGCAGGTTCGATTTCATATTATTTGTATTGACTGGTTCAAAATGATGGGTCCAAGTGTCATGATTTAAACTTTTTAAAGCTTTTCCATCATTTTGTTTCAACGTCTAAATTTAAAAGGAAAATAATTTTCGATTTTTTTGAATCTCTTATTTTTTATTTCATAACCGGCGTTGAACAGCCGTACTTTTTCTGAGTTTACAACTCTCAATGTTCAACTCCGTAGCTTTGTAAATTTGAACCCAATCCAGAAGACAAGGGAACTAATGGATTAAGCATTGTGACAACCTAGCCTTCGCAAAGGACTTTTTGATGGAGCTAACCCGCATTTGCCATACGTGGAGAGGAAAACCATAAATATATCATGGCTAGCCCGACAGCAAGCGGGTTCTAATGATCCGTCTACCACTGAATATGATGTTTTACGTCAGCACTATGGTCGACGCGAGCCGGGAGAGAATTCGCATCAACCAACCAACGCTGGGATTCGAATCTGGGTCACCGATTAGGTGGTAGACGAACGCTCTACACCTTCAGCCACCACGGCTCTATTTTTTTAAATCAGAAAATTTTATAACCGTTGTTGAACAGCGGACCCAATATTTTGGACTGTTCAACTACGTAGACTTGTCATTTTGAACCCAGTCCGGTAGACATGAGAACTCCTGGATCAAGTAGTGGGAGAAATTTTTGCCTTCGTGGAGGACTTTTTGACGGAACTAACCCATATTTGAGTGACATGGAGAGGAAAACCTCGAACGGTTAGCCTGACTGCAAGGGGACTCTTACCCATGATCCGTCTAACACTGAGAATAATTAACATGAGTACTGCGATCAGTGCGAGCCGAATGTGGAATTCGAATCGACCCACCATAGTTGGGATTTGAACCCGGGTCACCTCATTGGAAGGCGAATGCTGAGCAACCGCAGCTCAAAAATATCAGAATATTAAATTATTACAAAAGAAATGGTGCTATCATTCCTTGTGGTTCAGTGACCGATAAACCATTGACCGCCACCTACTATTAGCTCGCAGGCGTATTTTCAGTAGATCTCCTTAACATTATGGTTGGCTAACCTTCATTTCACCACCGAACTTAAAATCCAAACTTTAGGTTTTTAAAAACAAAACTGGTAGTTTTTTTATGGGTTACCTTTAGTAGGATTTAAAATTATTACGCTCACTCAGAAGCTTCATAAGTGTGGCGACCCCAGCTCTAAGCTGTATATTTAGTTTTTTTTCTCACATAAATAGCTTACATAAAAATAGATTTTTTTTTATTTTACATTTTAATTATTTACCGTTTATCCTCATTCAAATAAATATTGAACTCTCCCAAAAGGCGAGGACCGCTGCCGATTACGGACTGAAGCAGGCGACCTCCATTTTTGGTGAACGAATGGTGCAATCTGTCCTCTCAACAGTCGACGGTGTCCTTGTGGTGACACAGAATTATGTGGATCACTACCTACCTCCCACAAAAGGTAAATGAATCACTGTTTTAGTTTACAATTTGCATCCTTCTAGAAGTGTACGCGTTTTGCAGAGAAATAGAATTTTTACCTGCATGTCAATATTAATATGTATTAACGAATTGAAGCCAGCCTTTGACAGAGATAATATGTCCTTTTTGTTTTATTTTTATTCTTTCATTGCAAGCAAAAATACATTTAGGATTTTTAAGAAACGGTCTAATAGTTGCTAAAAAAAGATGATGGGAATTATACATATAAGGGAACTTAAAGGGAAACCTAGTCCTATAATAAGATGTAAATAAAACTTAAAAGAAACCAACTTGTCTGTGGAAATGAAATAAGCTGAATGATGGCTCACTTCAAAATTTCTCTCTTCATAAATGGATTAGAAAAACAATATTTTCTTTTAAAATTCCTTCTTTATATTTCATTGGTATTTCATAAAGATGAAATAAATTATGTAATATAAGTTGAATTTAAATATAATCAGAGAAGTTTCAAAACTCACCACTGGTTATAAAAAAAGTAATGACTCGCAGAGCGTTGGACAAGTGTTCTTTTTAGTTGAATCATTTCAACTGTTTTTGTGGCCAAGTAAAGATTTCAGTTATTACGATGACCTGAAATCACTCTTCATTAAGTTTTTTATTCATGAGTTCATAAATGGAAGAACCTTCATATTTTGTAAAGAATATATTGAGTTTTATTTTACACTAAAAAACTGAAATTACTTTTTTACACCCCAATATATTTCATTTTTTAGGTATTTTTTATTTAAAAAAAAATTAAATGAGGGCTGTTGAGTGAGGTCAATTTTTCCGGTAACGTAGTGGAAGAGATTTTCTCGAATGTCCTATATATAGGATATCCTATAATAGAATAGGATAAGTTAGAAGAAGAAAAGAAACTCCATTAGAGATTGAATGGACGCTACATTCTATTTTTGGATACAAGAGGATTCATTCTGTTTTAAGGAGTGCGTAGGAAAAGGGGGTCGAAATTTAGATGGTAATTGACACTCGTCATAGACACGAGAATCCTTAACGTTTTTACTGATTCATAGCTGCTGCTTTCATAAAAATTCTCTTCCTTTTTTTGTACATTTTAGAAAATTTCCTCGAGTAACTATCCTGAAAAAAATCCCTATTGAAATAGCATTTTTGCCCGGATTTTTTGCTTGCTTGAATATTTAACTACGCATTACTAATACATAACGAAGTTAGTCATAAGTATAGTTTTTTGTTCAAAAATGTATTTTTATTCAGAAATCCCTTTTTAAATGAATTAAAAAAATCTTTGAATAATCTATGATGAATAAAAAGCTTATTATTATTTAAAATTATTAACATTTAAAGTTCATTAAATGTCAATCATAACTGGAGAATTTAGCAGATTTCTATTGGGATGACTATAAAAATCTCTAAAATACCCTATGTGTGTAAAATATTTACATTATGCAACAATTATCATGAAATTTATATTATTTGGTAAAATCTACTGGAATGTTTCCTATTCATGTTGGCAGATTCAAATTTTACCTATGCTTATTCAGATTTTTACTTATTTAATATATGCTTATTCAAATGTATTCTTATTTAATATGCTTTTTATATTTTACCCCTCACACATGCGAAAATCTTATTCGCATTCATTCTACTTAAATTTAGCAAAACTTGATGTGAATAATTCTAAATTCGTTGATAATCAGACTGTTAGTCATTTCTGAATGATAAAACGATTGCTGCATTTCTGCTGCCAACGTGACTTTTAAATTGAAACGACTTTTTTATCTTCAAACAGGGTTCAAGGTCTTGACTTACTGAAACAAATATCATGCCTTATCGATTATTTTGTGGTTTTAATCACAAACTTCTTCCTAAATTAGAGCTTTTTTTTCTCCCCTCCTCTAGGCTAGTTTCAATTCAAGGGTATTTAACATCTAGAAAGTGTATTCACCTTTCGATAACAGAAACTGGGGTAAACAGAATGTGATTTAAAAAAAAAAAAAAAAAACTTATTTGGGTACAAATGTCGAAAAACTTGTGCTGTCGATAGATAAGTATGAAATTAATTCCGAAGCAATCGATTTATCGTGATAAAAACTGAAATTCTAGAAAAAACGTGAGAAAAGTTTCCGTAAAAAAGAAAATATTTCGAATGAAGTGATAAATCACTGATGTTTATACATGATGGGAAAGATTTATCTAATAATTAGAAAACGGCCAAACAAAAAGTTTTTTTTTAATTTTAAAATCTGTTAGAAATTTTAAAAAAAATTATTATTAAAGAAATTGCTACGAAAAATGCGTTACTTTTGAAATTTTACTCTCTAGTGCTATAAAATAGTTTGCCTTCCAAAAACTATCTTCTATTTTAAGAAATTAAGAATAAGAAATAATCTGAAAGAACAAGCAGAAACTCTTTGTTTGAGAAAAAGATTGTTTTTAAAAATTTATATTTTTATACAGTTTAAAAAACATTAATTAATTGCTTTCAATCACAAAGTCCATATCATTTTTTTAAGTTACTTAATACACAGTAAATGACCACAAAAACCATTTTTAATCTATATATTTTTTATAACCTTTTTAGTGGTCAAAATAATACACATATTAGAGGTCCCTCGCTTAAATAAAATATTTTCCTCGCTAAAATATCAATTTTTGACCCCTAATGCATAAACTTGTTGACAAGGATGCTCGATTACACACCACCCAACCATGGACAAGCATTGGACTCATTTTGTCAGGGCTCTATACCCTTTTAACAGTAACTTTTACCTCGATTAGGTGGCGTATACAGCACCTGAGCTGGTACCCACTTTCCAAACTTCCACGCCACAAACAACTAGAGGGCTTTCAGTCACGACCTGTTGCTGCATAACACACCTATTGTTTAACCGGCTGCCAGGATCCAACCAGTAGTATGAGCAATACCTTAATTGTCTGCCTCATTGGAGCGCTCCTAAAAGTAATTATCCTATCCTATTAAGGGCTGTCATTTCGAAACACTCTGCGTTTGAAAACACGCGAAAGAACATGAAATTATTGGGACGACTCAATGTTTTATTCTTTTTTTGTTGATTTTGCAGATGAAAAGCAAATGAATGGAGAGAAGAAAGATGAAGAGGAGCACTCCCCATTGAAGCGCATAAGACATCTCACAAAAACAGTCCAACAACGAACTTACAAATCAGCCATTTTAAAAGTTGAATACCTTCAAGAGAAGAGCGTAGATCTCTTCGTCATTTACCCCTTCACAGTCGTAAGAAACATCTTTATTATCACAACTTAGGTTGAAATAATTTTTAAAACGAACATACCCGTTCTTCTGTATCTCATGTCTTACTTTTAAAATCTCAAATATAATTTACATCGTAGTGTTTTGTTTCTGAACATATATGCGTGTAGTAGTTGTAGCTGTTTATTTATGTTACGCTAGAGCTGGACAATGGGCTATTAGTGACATTCGAAGACATGCCATTACAATTTTGTTTCCTTTTATAATTTCGATTCGTTGTCAAAGTGACCCGCTTTAGTAGGCCAACGACTTTTTCGTGAGCACTTTACGGCAGAGCAGTTAAACGAGGACCGATAAGTACGAAATAGACTACGGAGGGACCCTGGGTCGTTTCGCTAGTCTGACCAAAGTAGTCGCCCATCCGCACACTGACCGCAGCCAGTGATTTCGGTATTCTACTGAAAACAGTATTGTACGAAAAGTCCACTGTGGGACCATTATATATTTATGTAAGATAATATTACAAGTGACAAAGGGTTGAAATGATGGAGGATGGTGACTTTTAAAAGGAAAAGAGGCATCATTTACCCTTTGTACAAAATTTTATTTCGTGCTGTCAATGGCACGCTTATCAGAATATTGTAAAGCTTTTTTATATTTTCAATACATGTTTTATTTTATTTAATATCCGACGTTGAACAATTTTGAGTCTATCAATATTCAACTCCACCTTTTTATTTTGAATCCAATCCAGAAGACAAGGGAGCTCCAGGATCAAGTATTGGAAGAAATTTTGCCTTCGTGGAGGACTAAGCCGCTTTTGCGTTACATGGTGAGGAAACCACAATATCCACCCACGGTTAGCCTGACGGCAAGGGAACTTTAACCCATGACCCGTCTACCACAGAGGATATTTTACGTCAGCACTGCGGTCGCTGCGAGCTTGGTGCGGAATTCGTGTCGACTAGCCATCGCTGGAATCGAACTCGGGCCCCTCATTGAGAAGCGAGTGCTCTATCCCCTGAGCTACCAAGACTGACCGAGCTGTCATTGCGGAGGACTACGATTCCTATGGGTGGATTGCTGCCAACCTACTTTCAGATTGAAAAGTACCATCTTATGTTGGAAGAAAAAGCGGCCGATGCATAAAATCCACCACAATATGGAGCTTTAACTTCAATCATCCGTTTGGCAGTCGCAAATTTACTATAAAAATAATTTGTTACTTGAAGAGTCTAACCCATAATCCGTCAACCACTGAGGATATTATATGTCAGCGGTGCGAGCTGGGTGCGGAATTCCTATCGACCAGACATCGCTGTGTTTCGAACTCGGGTCCCCTCATTGTAAGGCGATCCATCACGGCTCTTGTTGTAGGTTTTGTCTATGTTTTCCTAAAAATCAAACGAAACATTTTGTTTCTGTAGGTAGAACTTACGAAAACGAACTTTGAATCAGCCCTTCAGTATGTTAATAAACTATGGTCCACTCTCCTCCAAGAAGGATCTGATGATGAGAAAGATAACTCTGAAAAAGTAAGAACTTTTTATTTTAATCATAAGATCGAACAATAATTCCGATTACTATTACCCACATTTTTTTTCTTATTCACCCTAGAGTTAAGGTGGCCAGATTTTTAAACCATCGGATCATTCCTAAATCAGCGGAGCCTTCTCGAAAAATGTTACGATTCGAGATTTTAAGAAAAGTTATAGTAGCTAATATATAGTATTGAGGTTTTAAGAAAAAGTTAGCATAGTAGTTTTAAGAATTTCAACGCGTTTTTAAAAATTAATTTATATCTTTGAATAAATTTGGTTTTAAGACTCATACAATCTTTTAACAAGTCGTTTTTCGTTCAAAAACAAAAAACAAAAAAAATTGCATTTGATTTCTGTCTGAATCAAGAAAATTAATGTATCGTCACTTTTACAAATTTTCATACGATGTTAACTTAACAAGGTCATTAGTTTTATTTTCTTTACAAAAGCCTTTTTATGTAATCACAAGTGAATGATCAATCGAGGTCTTTGAACTTCCCAATCTGAAAGCGAGATAGTGATAAATTTGAAACCATGTTACGTGTTTTTGTCCTCGTAAACTTGTTTTGATGTTGTATCACAAAAGCGCATTTTTTTTCATTTCTTCTTTTGGTGAATTTTTAAAAGAATTTTTGATTCTATTTTTTATTTATGTCGCACTAAAGCTGATATTGACGACGATCTGGGAAACATTCCCGAGGATGATCGGGAGACATACCTTCAAAATTTTTATCTTCTGCAGAGGGTATTTCATTTGTGTGAGGCGACTTTCTCAATTTAGACATAGATCTGAAGGGGAAGGAAATATTTTCCTGATCTCAGTACCCATGGTACTGCTCAGAGACTGACCATAGAAATTTCGATTCCACAGATTTTATGAGCACGTACATCGCATGCACTCGGTGGGTCTTAGTGGAGTCGAGTATCGAACCCTGGTTCTTCCGGACCGATTCTCTAACCACTAGACTACTGTGACCCCGATTCCAGGTAATATAACTTTATAAAAATCATGGTGAGCAAGTTCTGTTCTTAAATTCCGCACATGATGGGCAGCAAAACATATCTAATGGCAAGATGAAAAGTACAACAAAATTAAACTACAGCAATGAACAAATATATATAGAAAAAAACATAAGAGAAGCAACTGAATCTGAATAGTCCTTTTGGCTTTCCAGTAGCGGTAACAATACACGTGAAAGAAATTTTTGTAAAGAAACGAAAAATCTTTATCGCGAAAAAATTCCATCAAATAAAATTCCCCCGAAAAAATTAATCAACCAATTTGTTTTTTCGGGGGTTTGTATGTCATAAAAAGTGCTTTATTTACGAAGCAAGTTTTAAAAAAAATGGTCATGGCTCGTTGGAGCAGAAATTTCGGAGCTGAAGTCTTCTAATTTTTTCTCCTATTTTTTAAGGTTTTATAAATGGTGTTCCGCAAAGATTGCCCTTAACATTTATTTATAGGAATCGTGTCGAAAATGAAGTCAGGAAATGAAGCATACGTGTGAGGGTTCACAAATTGATAATAAACAAAATTGCCCTGAAAATCTGTTGAATTACTACTAAGAAAGACGATATGAAAAGCATCAAAAACAGTTTCATTCCTTGATTAAACCTAAAACTCTTACTTTTATTTCTAAAAATTTAATCTCTTCTCCGCTTTTCCTGGCAATTAAACAGATTTTAATATTTATTCAATTCTAATAAGGTCATTTTTATGCTTCACATTTCAAGAAGAATTACTTTCAGAAAAACATGCCAATTAAGGTTATTGTTTGAAATGTTAAGAACAGACACAAGTTCTTAATCAAAATCTGTAATGAGACTTATTTTACTTGCCTGCATCATTCTATCGGAATAATGCGAGAAATATTTTATGCTTAACATCTCATGAAACATTGCTTTTTTAAAATCATGTCAATTGAGACTGTTGTTAGAAATGTTAAAAACAGGTAAAATTATCAAGTTTCAAAGAACACTGCTTTCTGAAGATCATGCCAATTAAGACTACTGTTTAGAATCTTAAAAACAGCCTTTAATTTTAGCAACCTATCTTCCTATGGGCAGTTTGAACCATCTTACTCCCACTGAGATCCACTCCCTGGCAAAAAATCGTTTGCTTCCAGTGTGGCGACCTACTCCATCTCATCAGTGGTATGCTGGTAATCGCCCTGGCCTATCATTAACATGCTGCGGCCCTCGGACATGGCCAGATTTCGTAGTGGCCATCTTAAGTGTTTAAGGTTTCAAAATGGGGAGAAAACGTTCCAACCTTGTTCCTGCTCATAACCTGCTAGTCCTGATCACCTTCTTCTTCTTTGCCTTGGCGCTTGCTGGTTGATCGGGACTTTCTGCAGATATATGGAGAACTGACGTGACGGGGCCTTCTGGACCTGGTCTAGGCTTTCCTTCTCCAGGGGGATGTGTAACAACAACAATTTTAGCAACAACTTATTTGAATCATTTTTTTTTTTACTCGCAGACGATTCTATCGAAATGTGTACTTAACATCTCAGGAAGAACTGGTTTCTGAAAATCATGACATAGGAGATTTTTGTTTAGAATGTTAAGAATAATAAAAACGACGGTGACCTGTTTTGCGTAGATTTCTTTTACAGTTTTATTATTAACGGTGTTTCTCTTTTTTAGTCTCGAGTAGAACAGCAACTTCTGCATCTGGCAAGGCTTGTGAGTAGGCAGGTGGCTTCAACATACTCATCTCTCGTGCCTGTTAGACCGACCAGACAACAAGAACCGGTACGAATCAAGCAGGGTTGGCATAACTCTTATTATTTGTTTATACATTTAGGCAGGAAGAAAACACCTGTTGACACTGCTTTCAAAGAATAAATTTGAGATTAATGTTTTGAGAGGGCTTTATGTATAATTGATGGCAAAATAAATACGCAATTTATCCTGGTATTAAGTGGTACGCCGTAATTTTGAGCTCCTGTAACAACTAGGGTCTTTCATTGTGGTATTCATAGGGTTTTTCAAAGGGTATTCAAAAGGTGTTTCATTTAAATCCCTTCGAGTTGCGAATGTTCTTACAATTTTCCTATTAATTTTAGGACATCTGACAAAAAAAAAAATACTTTACAAAAGTGAAACTAACGTTAATTTAGTTCAGAAAGTTAATCATTGCTAGTAAATCATTACCAATAAATACAACCAGGCTGACGACTTTTGAGAAAATCCTACCAACGTTCCAGAGTCAATTGAAATCGAATTTCGATGCGTAAATTTTTTAAGTAAAAAATTGTATTAAATGTTTATCTATCCACCTCTTGACTTGTGCTGGCTATACATAAGGATTTAACTGCTATGACTATTCCCACTTATAACCTATAACCTCTTGGACTTGGCCTAGCCCTCAGCCCAACTACAAGGGATCAGCCACAAATGAGGTCATAAGAATTGATTTCAGAGTTTTCTTTTTTTTCTGAATAGAGTTCAATTTTATGGTCAAGATGACATATTTAAAATGTTTCAGAACACTTAAATTATTTGAATCCACAATCAGGTTAAAGGGCGGGGGGAGCTCAGGAGACATATATGATCCAGGCTGATCCATTTGGATTTTTCCACTAATTACAAAGACGTAAATTGATACTGGTTATGGTCATAATAGACCAGTCATAGATTAAATGACTTGACGCATTTTTTACACCCGTGTTAAGTAAATATTTTTCATGTCTTCTGAATTGCGTCTAAAATTACTAAAATATCGCATATTTTTTATATATAATGTCAAAAAAATTACAATTACAATATTCTATGTAATAGATATAATTTGCACTTTCACATAGACATTGTTATGATTGTCTCTGCGGAAAACTACGGATTGTTTATTAGTAATTACGTTTCTCAAAACATAACTATGCTATATACTTGAGAATGATAAATCTCTTTAATATATTTTATTTTATAACCATCGTTGAACAGCCGACCCAAGTTTGAGTTTACGACTATCTAGGTCCAACTTTGTAGCCTTCTCATTTTGAGCTCAATCCAAACGATAAGGGAACTCCTGGATCAAATATTGGGAGAAATTTTCCGTTGTGGAGGACTTTTTGGTGAAACTAACCCGTATTTGCGTTGCACGGGGAGGAAAAGCACGAAAACCACCCACGGTTAGTCTGACGGCAAGGGGACTCTAACCTATGATCACTGAGGATATTTTACATAAGTATTGTGGTGGGTGCGAGACGGGTGAGGAATTCGTATCGACCCGCTGTAGCTGGGATTCGAAATCGGTGGAGGCATTTATAATATCCCCTGAGACACCTAGGCTCTCTCAAATATGAAAAATGTGTTTAAATACACCTAATTTTAATAATTAATTGCGTCCAGAAATTTTTTTTATATCCAGCATATTTTTTTAATAAATTGCCTATTTAAAAATTAAACTTAGCCCTATCGACCCGACTTTTGTAGCATTAAAATTTAAGTATGAAAAGCAGTTTATGTTAATGCTTACAAATTAAAATAAGTATACTACGAGTTTAAAGTTTTCCACTTTCCCTGTTTTCTCGGAAATCTGCTGGGGCAATTATGCATCAATCGTATTGAATGTTGTAAAAATATCTTTATGTTGAATTGCAATAAATAATGAAAATAATATAAATGTATCATTGAATTATTTATTCTTACCAAACCAGAAGTTGCAATTATAAAATAATCAAAACAAAAGCTAAAATTTTGCCTTATTATATTTTTATCACTAATGGGATATATTGTCCCAGTGGTAAGTACGATTGGGATATATTGTCCCAGTGGTAAGTACGATTGGGATATATTGTCCCACCGGTAAGTACGATTGGGATATATTGTCCCACTGGTCAGTGGGATTGAGATATATTGTCCAACTTGTAAGTACGATTGGGATATATTGTCTCAATGGTAAGTACGATTGGTACAATATATCGCACCAAACAAAATTTCTAAATCTGATGCTAAATACGTACAATTATTACTTAATACGAACAAACGTAACTATTTTACGCAAAATAGGGCAAGAAATTTAGAAAATGCGTAAATTAAAACGAGATTGACTGGCATGCTCGCTAATAAAAGTCCGTCATTTTGAATATGAGAGTGTTGCCAAGTCAAAAGAAAACAAAATTGGGATGTGTTTATCCATTAGGGAATAAAGTTTAATCTTTGGGACGTGCCATTCGGGTCGAAAGGGTTAAAGCAATGACAATAAGCGAAACAATATCTTAGGTATATTTATCGAAGTAATTAACTGTCTGCCTTGATTTCAGGGGATGAGCCCCGCTGTAATCGATGCTGCGACAGAAAGACTTCTATGGGTGCTCGGCCTTCTAAAGTCAGTCCCACAGCTTCTACCTATGTACGTCTTTGGATTCATGTCATGGATTGTGAGTACCCATCCATACTCTGCCCTTAAAATATACCACCTATCTTGCCTCCGCGAAGTCCCAAGCTAGTCTGACTGTTTTTAAAAATAGTTTCTACTCATAATCGGGTTTTAGGTCAAAAGTTTTCCGGTAGATGGCGCTACAAATAATAATAAGCTGTTGTTGTTGAAGTAGCCATTAAAGCAATGGGGGTGCGATCGTTCTTGTTTTCCAGTGGTGCCATCTATGGTTAACCGTGTAAAGCTAAGCACAGGGGGTTCTAGGGGTCAAAATGAATCGTAAAGCTTCCGGGTTACTACTTACGATAGATTTTTAGACCTAAGCTTGAAAAAGCGTGCTATCCAATATTATTATACTTGAAGTGTTTACAAAATAACACATTTTTTCAATTTAAATTTCAACGAAATAAACAATAAATTAAGCTCGCCACAAACATGCTATGTCCTGCAACATGCTACCCAAAAAATAACAAACGGTGATATTTTACACAAATATAGTCAGATAAGAGATAACACTTTATTTATGTTGTGATATCGATTTTCATAAATTTTTTCATGCTCGCAACCACTTAGAATTTATAAATTACGAAAAACTCTTATGAATGGTAAATTTATACTTAAATTATACCACCACAATCACGACAATAAAACGTTCTAAAATATTAAGCCTTTTCACACATTGTCTCGCAAGCTTAACATAAGCGCAGAGATACGCCGAAAGTTTTCTAAATTTCTTCCGGTTTTAGGAAGCTTGTTATTGTTTACATTCAATCAATCATCCATACGCAGTAATGAATACGTTTACGAACTAATACGACTTTTGTAATATTAAAGTACCGTATTGAGATCACGTCCATGTTACCTTCGGCCGTTGGAGTCTCGTTTCATACTGTGGGCCGTGTAGGGAGAATCCAGTGGCCGGTATCAAAATTATACTCTATAGAAACTTGGATATCCACATAAATATGACTACGAGAAACGAACACTACTTTTATTTACTATGGACAGCACAAGAGGGAATAAAAATATAACAAATATGAGAAACTAATTGGCACAGCGCCATCTATTGATATCTTTAAACATAAATTTTAGACATTATTTAACACTCCTCACCATGCATCCATTTATTGGATGCATTAAATATTCATTGCACTTCTAGATTATATAGTCTTTCAATTGGTCTTTTTACCACATTATTTTCCAATTGAATCTCACATGATCTATTTTTTCCGTCTCTACCTGTAAACAAATTTTTTATCCTTCCTAATTTCCAATTATGGCGCTTAACATTATCTTCTCTCACGAGAACAACATCATCAACTTTATAAGTATTCAAATTTTTTGATTGTTTAGAAAACATAATAGATCTTAACTCTAATAAATATTCCTTAAAAAATCTTTTCCAAAAATGATCCAACAATAATAATCTATACTTCCACTTTTTGGTTAATTCCACCTTATTTGACATTAAATTAAGATTATTTTGAGAAGGTAAAGTAGTTAAACGTGACCCAACAGTAAAATGTGAAGGAGTTAAAGGGTCAGGCTCATTTAAATCATTGTAAACATAAGTTAATGGCCTAGAGTTAATGGCCTAGAGTTAATAACCGATTCTACTTCAGTTAATACAGTAATTAATTCTTCATAACAAAGAGAATTTTTACCCAAAACTTTTTTTAAGCAATTATTAACAGATCGAACAAGCCTTTCCCAAAAACCTCCCCACCATGGGGCACCTTCTACAATGAATTTCCATTCTAATTGATGTTTCTCTAAGAAGTTACACACTTCATCATTTTTACACATTTTATACAAATATTTAAGTTCTTTATCAGCAGATTTAAAAGTTTTAGCATTATCAGAGTATATAACTTTACTAATACCCTTACGGGCAAAAAATCGTCTTAATGATAGCAAAAAACATTCAGTGCTTAAATTAGATATTAATTCTAAATGAATATTACGAGTAACAGCACATGTAAATAAACTTATATACGCTTTAGAATTATCCTTTAAATACAATGGCCCTGCAACATCAATACCAGTAATCTCAAATGGTTGAGATTTCTCTACTCTATCAATAGGTAAAGGTGAAATAATTTCTTTACCCTCTTTAGCTGTAAATTTTTTACAAACTCTACAATTATACAAAATAGATTTAACAAATTGTCTTCCTTTTAAAATCCAAAACTTACTTCTTACCTGAATTAAAGTTTCATTAACACCATTATGTAATACTTTTTCATGACAATCATAAACAATTAATTTTGCAAAATAATCATTAGAAAGAACAATTGGACATTTTTCATACACATCTAAAGATGAATTAATTAATCTAGTTTTCACTCTTAGAATACCTTTATCATCTAGTGTAAGATTAACATTAGCTAATTTACTAATTTTATCTACACTTTTATTTTGTTTAAGATTTTGGATTTCTGAATAAACACTCAGTGCTTGGGACATTTTGATCCAGCATTCCCAAGATTTTTCAGTTTCCAGTACAGAAATCGGACCTGTGCACTTCTGTTTTGTCTTCAGAATATTAATAAATCTGAAAACGTAGGATGTCACACGCACTAATTTTCGAATTTTACTGAACTTTGAAATGCACAAAATAGGTTGAATTTCACAATTTTTAACACCAGGTGTCATGTCACATCTTTCTTCATCACATGAAGAAAGTAATGCGATTTCAGAAGAATTTTTATCAGGCCAGTTTTCTTCTGATTCGGATAACCAAGAAGGGCCATAGACCCACACACTGTCACACACTAAATCTTTGATTTTTACACCACGGGTACCACGGGTTATCTTGTCAGCCGGATTATCACTGCCTGGACAGTGATACCACATTTCTGGAGATGTACTTTCTTTTATTTCACTGACACGATTTTTCACAAACGTTTTCCAACGATATGCCGATCCTCTAATCCAGTTGAGCACAATTGAGCTGTCAGTCCATAGACGAGCTTTTGCATCAGGAAATTGCTCCTGCACAACTTTCAGCAATCGCACTCCAATAACTGCAGCCATGAGCTCCAACCGAGGCAAAGTCATTTTCTTTAAAGGAGCTACTTTTCCTTTGGCTAGAACAAACGCTGTTCAAATTTCACTAGAAACAGTGAATCTCAAATAGATAACAGTTCCATATGCAGTTTGTGAAGAATCACAGAAAACATGAATTTCTAAATTCTGTGGAGTCTCTCTCGATCGAAAATACCAACGTGGTATATTGACCTCACATAATCCTTGTAGTTGGTTGTACCAGCAGTTACAATTGGCTTTTATTTCTTCTGGCACCGGTTGATCCCAATCAATGCCATCTATCCAGAGTTTTTGAAACATAATTTTTGCTTGAATGGAAAATGGCGACAGGTAGCTCAAGGGGTCGAACAGTCTCGATGAAATCTAAAGAATAGTTCTTTTGGTCAGTTTCTTTTCTGAAGGAGTATCCACAACATCATCTGGTGAGTATGTAAAACAATCATCTGTTGAAGAGTATCTCAGTCCTAGCACCTTTGATGTAGCTTCAGGCATATTTAATTTTAAAGTTTCACTTTCTGGGAGAAATTCTTTCTTTAATTCTTCCGAATTAAAGTTCCATTTGGTTAAATTCATAGAGGCTTCCTTCATAATTGTTTTATCTTCATGATAGACTTGACGAGCCTCGTCTTCTGAGTCTACTCCGGTGATGAAATCATCTACATATAAAGAATTCTCTAGTAGTTGAACTGTCTTAGGATAAATATCTCGAAATTTCTTCAGATGATGCTTAATACAGGCAGCAAGCAAAAATGGACTTGGCTTGGCTCCAAAAATTAGTCTACAAAGTCGGTACACTGCAATTTTAGGATTTTGTAAATCCGACTCATCATCAAGCCAAAGAAAACGCATGGCATCTCTGTCCTCTGGATAAATAGAAATTTGATGAAATGCCTTCTCTATATCCGACGTCATAATTATTCGATATTTTCTAAAGTTCAGAAGAATTTTTAGTAAATCGGGTAAAAAGTTCGGTCCATCTAAAAGGCAGTCATTAAGAGAAAGTTCCTCTTTTTCTTTTGATGAAGCATCCTTAATTTTGTAGTTGCATGTTCATCACTGAATGATGAGGAATATAATATATTATGTCACTGGATTTTGAATCATCACTAATTTTTTCAATTATTTTTTCCCTTAATTGTCTTTCAATAACTTCTTTATATTCTTCAAATAATTCTAAATTCTTCCTAAATGTTTGCAACAATTTGAAAAAACGAAATTTTGCATTTTTATAATTATCTTTAAATTTTATTTTTTCTTCCTTCCACGGCAATTTAATTTCATATCTCTTTTCCTTCTGAGTGATTGATGAAGAAAATAACTCTAAAGCTCTTTTTGTTTCTTTTTCTTCGCAGATATTTTTTATTCCAATTGATTCGGTTTCCCAAAACATTTTCAAGGACTCGTTTATACTCATATTTTCTTCCAGGGTCGGATTAGTCATAACATTCGTCAATTCATTACAGTCTGAAGAGGGAAATTTCCCTTGCACACACCATTCGAAAATAGTTTCAAGTGCAACAGCAGAATAATTAATTCTTTTAATTCGATCATTACTTATAGACCACAATATGTCGGCGCCGAACAAAATCGAAACATTTTCACCCATAAATCTAGAGTCACCCCACTTAGGCTCTAATAACGTTATTCCAAGGCTCTTCAGTTTATTTTTTATTTGATTACTTGGCATTTTTATATTCGCTGATGTAATCACTGAAACTTCGATGAAATCAAAAGTGATACTTTTCTCAGGGTCATTAATATTTCTTAAAGTTAATTCTACAATTCTGTTTTTATATTTTTTCGGGTGATTTTCACCAAATATATGAATTTGCATTTTTTTCTCCTTTTACTTTTAAATTTAATTTTCTGGATAATTCTTTAGTAATAACAGAAATTTGAGAACCTCCGTCAATTAAACATCTTACAAAACAATGATTTCGAGGTCCTTCTGCTATAGCATTTACAGTTTGTAAAATTATATTAGATCCAAATTTAGAAGAAGAATTTTGACTTACTTCGAATGTTTTCGGCTCCTTCTCTTCTTCTTTGTCAGTCAAGTCCGATTTAAAACAAATTGATTCATAATGTTTTCCTTTGCATTGTTTACACGAAAATTTATTTCTGCATTGAGTGGACATGTGATTTCTTCCGAAACATAAAAAACACATTCTTTTTCTTCTTAGGAATTCTAGCTTCTTTTCAATATCAAAAACATTGCAGTTATACTTAGAATGATTTTCACAGTCACAAAAAATGCATCGATAATTTATTGTTGACAAGGCGGATGCAGTTCCAGGTTTATTCCGATAAAAGTTAGATTTTCCCTTCTGCTCAAATCTTGATAAATCTTGGCTATAATTATTCTTCGTGTGACTAACTAAGCTTGCCGCTTCACGACAGTTAATTTCCTTTTTCAAAAAACTCATAAGTTCTTGTATATCAAATTCTTTTTCTGATTTCCGACATCGATTGAATTCAAAATTTAGTTCTTCTGGAAGCTTCTGCTGAATAATTGGGCATAGTAAATTTCCATAACTTCCTGCAGTTACATTTAATGATGACAGGCTTCTAATTTGTATTTCACATTCATCATATAGCCTTCTTAGTGCTTTTAAGTTCGAAACATTTCGAATAGGTTCAATAGCGAGAAGTTTCGTCTTATGAGAGCTTATCACAATGTCCGTTCTTCCAAAACGCTCTTTCAGAATCTCGATTGAGAAATCATAATTCTGATCACTAATGCAAAATCCAGATATAGATGCGAGAGCGCTTCCTCCAAGCAAGGATTTCAAATATGCAAATTTTTCAGTCTTTCGTAATTCGTTGTTGTTATGAATAGCTGTTTCAAATTGATTATAAAAATCCAACCACTTGGTAGAATCTCCGTAAAATTTTCCGATTTGCAGACGAGGTAGTTTCATTACTTTTGATTCAGTTTTAACAACAACAGTTTCGCTTCTATCACTTTCGATATTAATTTTTGAATTAGAAGAACATCGATTTAAAAATCTCTGAATCCTACCTTTCCATGTCACTATTTTTTCTTGATATTCTTGGCAGGTGGTTATTTCGCAACAGTGTATTCCAGTTTTTCATCCAATTGTTTTAATTCCATCATTTTTGCATTTAGTTGCTCACTAAAATCCAAACAAAATTCTGTTTTTTCAGCATCCTGCGATTCATCTGCCAAACTCGCTTCAATTTTCGATATTAATTTAGTAGTTAGCTGTCTTACCACACTTCGTTTCATTTTTTGATTCCCTACCATTTCTTTTGTAGCCATCTTCCTAAATTAATTTATCCAAGTATTCTTCCAAAAATTTTCAATTCCATAAAAAGGTCCCCTATTCCGGGGATTTCGGCACCATATCAAAATTATACTCTATAGAAACTTGGATATCCAAATAAATATGACTACGAGAAACGAACACTACTTTTATTTACTATGGACAGCACAAGAGGGAATAAAAATATAACAAATATGAGAAACTAATTGGCGCAGCGCCATCTATTGATAACTTTAAACATAAATTTTAGACATTATTTAACAGCCGGAAGTAGTGAGCTATAAGTAACGAAACTACTGTAGTCGCTACTTTTTTTCCCGTAGTTTGTAGAATAGTACTTTACTTTTTTTTAAAAAAAGTAGTGCAGTGAGTAGTGTGATACAAGAGGAAAAAAAACAGTAGTTTGTAGCGATTCTTGGCAACTATTTTTGACGTTAGTTAAATAAAGAAACAAAATTTAAACTCAAAAAAATTTTTAAATCTGATTGGTGCAACGTACGCAATAAGAATGCCTCTGTGGCCGAGCGTTTATAAGATCTACGACTAATGCTCGATTTTACAGGAACTATAAAGTACGTTTTTGTGTCTGATTTCGTAGCTTAAAATATCGTCTGCATTAGTTACAACTAACATATTTGTGGTCACCCCCTGAAATGATTGAGTTCTGGAAAATCACAATCCAATTATTAGATCAATAGTTTTTCAGGGTGGTCCGTTTTTTGTTTTTCACACTGTACTTTATTTCTTGGAGGATTTAAAAAAGATCACTTAAATCACAAGTTTATGATAATTTACTAGTTTTTCTTAAATCATTGTCGAGAAAAGCATAGAGTTTGAAAGAACAAATTCGTAAAAAGTGCATTAGAATAAAAAATTATTTCCTGTAAACATGAATTAAAACTTCTTAACCTCTCATATTAAACCATGCCAATTTTTTTTATTCCAAAATAATTTTAAATGTTGGTGAAAATTAAGTTCTCAGTTTAATGTTTGTATTCTAAAACTAGTAAAGTAGTGACTTTATTGCAATTGTAGTTTACTATACAATCGTAATAAAGTAGTTAACTTCGAAGAAAATATAGTTTTTCCGACTACTGGGAGAATGTATATGTGATACTTTTTATCAGCATTTCTTTTAACGAATATCTATGACCACTGAACCATGTTTTCTAAAAATTATTTCTTTTTCTTGCAGAATTCCCAAAAGAAAAGCTCTGAAGTGAAGAACGGTTCCATACCTAAAACAAACAATCACACCAATCATGTGAACAACACATATGAGGAACTGACCCACAGTGCTGAGCACAGTAGTGATTCATCAATACCTGAAGAAGAAGAGGAAGAATAAGAAGCACAGAATTGCCTTAATTCATTTTAAGAATTTATATACAAATATATGTTTGAAGCAGGACTACTTCAAATGAAGACTACGCTGAAGATGCGGCTTTGAATAATTCGCGATCGAATTTTTCCTTTTGAGTTAAATCGTCTGTCACCGTACACTGTAACCGTATACGGTGATAGATGACTGTATATGTTGCGATATTAAATGTAATAAGAATATGTAATTTTTTTTAAATAAAAAATTATAATATTTTCCTGATCTTTTTTTATTGCCGCCTTCCTTGAATAGAATTGTTTCGCAAGACAAATAAAAAGAGATTTAATTTGAGGAGAAAAAATAATTTTGTTACGCTGATACGTGCCAATTTTTTTAGTTCAATAGGTTCAACATAAATATGCGAATTAAAAATGCTAACTATTAATTCATTTAAAAAATTAGAGAAAGAAATGTTCGAACGAACTTTTTAAAAAAATATGGATTGAATATTTGATTATTAAATATTTTAATGTGGATGTAGACTACATCCAAATATTTTAAGAATTCGCAACATATGTTACCGTGAATGACCAAAATCAAGAGAGTGTCGACTTTCACCTTTCAACCATCGCTTTGGTGAATGTCTGAAATATTTATTATATCCGATTTGATATAAATTTATTCATTATTATATCTATTCGATAATTTAATATCTGCTGAGGATAGGTGATGAGAAACATCAGTGTTTGGAGTACCAGTTAAATACATACAGGGAAGTGACTCTTCGCATTAAAAAACATTGATATAGGACACACCGGGCAAATGTATACCGGGCAGTGGCACTGAACCTTAAAAAAACATAAGTGTAGGGTATACTGGGCAGTGGCACTTCACTAGACCTAGTATATATTTCTGACATTTACCAAAGTGACCATGTGATTTAGTTGACCAAAAGACCAAAGTGACCAGTTTAATGTAATTTTCTAATGTTTTTTTTTATTCCTGATACAAATTCTAATATTTGCTGATCCGATTTGTCTGCTATTTAAAGATAGAGCTCTCCATGACTTCCCCCCTTGCCATGTTTTTGCTGCTGCTGCCCCTACGTTTTCTTAAAGATCATCTAAATAAAAAGTTAACTTTATTTTTCTGAACTCAGGACCACTTTATTTCTAGTTCATTTTTTACAGCTGCCTTTTTAGATGTTGTCATCGTGTCAAAAAAGTTAAGGTATGTTGTTTGATCTAATTTTTAATTTTTGTAAAATGTTACTGACCAGCATGGGTTTTTGTTGAAGCACATTCGCCTTGTTGCGAACCATTATAACTTTAAATCACGCGCCATTTTTTTGTAAATAAGATCAAGTTTCTCCTTCACATACACTAAAATTCCTTTTTTTATCTCTAGCATTTTTTACAAAAATACCCAAACAACTAACAGCACACTTGGTGCCGTAACTTGAGGTACTGCTGATGTTGTTTATAATTTAAAAGTATTGATCAGGAATTTTATGATATAATTTTTTTTAATATAATAAACAAATGTAATTATTATTTTTTCAAAATACAATAAATTTTAATAAGTTTTTTTAATTTTTGGAGTAGGTAAGACAATGTTTTTTGTTTCAATAATTTTTTAATGTCATAATCAATTTAAACAATAATAACTAATACAATGTAATTACATTTTGTAATTGGTTTAATTTTTATTGGACAATTTAACTGGTTTTGGTCATATACTAATGTTTTTATATATCAGTTAGATATGAGATAAAAATTTTAAATTGATTGGAAAAGAATATATAAACAATTTGTTCATTAATTGTCATAATTTTCTGTAATTGAGTAATACAATTGTGTTTTAATGTTGGTAAAAATGATAATAGTTGATATTTTGATTAAACTGACTAATATAACTATTTTGATTAAATGATAACTATTAATAGGGTACGAGTAGGTGACTAATTTTACATATAACAATTTAACAATAAGATTTTTTTCTTTAAAATTGATGTTTTATGTTATTAAGGGCTTCCAATGGTTACATATGTTTGAAGACAAATTTCACAGCAATGATTTAAAATAATGAATATAATTTAAAATTTTAGTATTTTTAATTTAAGGTTTACTTAGTGAATAATTTCATTTTTAGTAATTTTTTTGCACTGTTTTTTAAGTAGTAATGTCAGGAGTTATTGAATATTTAATTGAATGTTAGTAAGTGTTTTGAATTTTTGGAAAATTAGTGTTTCTTATTTCTGCATAACTTAAATTGTGAAATAGTTCATAGTAAAGTGTTTGTATTACATAGTTTGGAATAACTACATAGTTTTGGTATAATTTGTTGATGATAGGCTATTGGTTTGATTTTTTAATATATTTAATACTACTTATTTTAAGCATGTTGATATTGACATATGATTTCATTCTTCTTATGAAAATTAAATTATGCATTAATAATAATTATATTAAGTCATTCGACTCAGTAATTCACTCTTTTAATCATAATACATACTTTAATTGTGATTTTTTTTATATCAAATTTTTCTTAAGGTTTTATGTTGAAATTTTTCATAATATTGGCAAAATATATATGGTATTTTGTAATGGTTTAATTTTATGCTATACTTTTATTTCAAATGTTGTACTGTCTTGGTAAATAGTAATGTTTTTAACAGTAATTATCAGTTTCAATGATATCATATCCAGTAAGCAAAATTTTTAGTAAATGAATTCCATAGTTACCCGGAGTAAAAATAACTTAGTCCCTAACTCCCATTAGGCAATAGTTTTGCCTAACAATAATAGTAATGACATGGATGCTAATAGGCAATCCCCAAATTTTAATTTTTCTATGCCAGAATTTTCTGGCAGTGCTCAAAGAGTAGAATGGTTTATTGACCAAATTAAGGATTTGGTAAAATTAAATCAATATCAAAATGATGCAGCTTTATATCTTTTGAAGTCAAAACTATCCGGTGCTGCGTTAACCTTCTTTCAAAACTCTCCTGAATGTAGGGCAGCTACAAAATTTGAGGAAGCATGTAAGCTACTCTTAAACTTTTTCAAACAAGAAGATTCTTCCTCAGCCAATTTGGCAAAATTTCAGGCATTCAGCCTTTTGCCGTCAGAAACAATTAAAAATCTTGAATACCGTATTGATACTTTAGCCCATAACGCGTATAGTTTTATTAATGACCAAACTGCCTTGTCTAAGATAAAAGCTATGCAGTTTTTGTCTGCCATCCCTTTGCATCTCAAGGAGACCATTCTCATTGAGGGAATACAGGACTACCGCGAGATGGTCAAAAAGGCCAATCACATCATGACGATTCAGCAGTCTTTAGCTGGTTCGGCGACTTCTTTAGTCGCAGCTCATTCAGTGACTCAGTGCACTTCTGCTGCACCTGATCAGCTCACCTTAATTGCCAAACAGCTAGAGTTGTTGACCACCAAAATTGAGACCATGCAGTCTAACTGCAATATTTCCCAGGAGCCCCATAACACTAAACAATGTCCTCTTTTAGTTCACCCTTTACAGAACCAGGATCGGGTTAGACAGGAGCAACCTCGAACAACCCCAAACCTTACCTGCGCTTTCTGTGGACGCTCTGGCCACATCATGAGTAATTGTCGCACATATCAGAGGCAATTAAGACAAAGTTCAATGGGCCCAAACATGGCGATGCATTCTTTTCCGCCACAGTTCCCCATGGCTGCTCCCAGATTCACTGCACCGCAGTATCCACCACCACCTATCCCTGTTCGGAATGACCAAGTTAGACCGAGAGTTAATTTCTCTAATAATAAAAATTCAAACTCTTTAAACTCTCGCAGTAAGGGATGGCCCTGTCTCCTCATCCACCACACCATCCAAACTATTTGATATTAGTGATTTCATGTCAAACGCTATGCATAACTCAAACACAACCAACCATTCGAGAGTTTTTAACTAATAAAGAAAATATTGAGCATATAAATATTGTTTCACATGAAATTAGTCTTCCAACAATTGCATCTAATTTTAACAATGGGAATGTAAATTCTTTATTAGATAGCGGATCTTCAGTGTCATTATTGAGATACTTTCAATAAAATCAGGGCTAATAATAAAGTTAAATTCTTATCAAGAAAAGTCCAAATTAAAACTCTCAACTTCAATTGCCTTTAAAATCAGTTCTTTAGACACCAATTTTTTGTTGCAGATATTAAGAGTAATGTATTTCAAGGAATTCTCGGGTTTGATTTCTTGAAAAAACATAATGTTATTATAAATTATAAAAATGAATCTGCACAATTTAGTAATTTCACCATACCTTTAAACAATTTTGATTCTGTAACTTCTAATAATAACACTAATGAACAGATTCATGTTGTTTTGAAAAATAGGCTCACTATTGAACCAGGCGAGACTGCCATTGCCCATTTAAGGATTAATTCTTTTGATAAAAAAACAAATAAGGAAGTGTATTTCCCACCTACTTATAATACAAATATTGTAATTCATCCCTCTATTAATGTTGTTGTCAGTAATTCTTTTGATACAATAATCCAAAATAATTCTGATAACACTGTTCACTTGAACAAAAGTTTGAAAATAGGTAATGTAAATTTTAATTTTGATGTCCAAAATAGTAGTGATGTAAATAATGTAAATTTTAATGATGTTAATGATTTAGAACAGTGCAATTTAATTACTGCTTCTCCAGATATTCTAAAGTTAAGAAAAGATGACTTAAAACTAATTGATTTTGACCTAGAACACTTACCAAATGATCAAAAACTAATTCTTCAAAATGTTTTAATGACTAATTTTGTTGCGTTTTCTAAAACTATTAAGACTCTTGGGTGTATAGATCGGGTAATTCCTTCTTTGACACTTAAAAATGATAATGCTATCAAAACATTACCTTTTGAAATACCTTATGCTTTGAGAGATGATATAAAGGAGGAGTTAGATGAATTAGTGGAAGTCGGTATTATTCATAGGCATGTTAGCCATTGGGCTGCTCCACTAGTTTTAGTCAAGAAGAAAAATACTGATAATCATCAGGGTAAACCTAAGTATAGATTGGCTTTGGACTTAAGATTACTAAATGCTGTGGTTGAAAGCTCCACATATCCATTACCAAAAATTAGTACAATAATTAATGAAATCTCTGAATACAAATTTTTCTCAATGTGATATTCGCGAAGCATATAGACAGATCATGTTGCCTGAACATTTACAAGATATTTTGACTTTTACCACTCCTTTTGGTACGTTTGCTAACTGAAGACTTGTTTTTGGCTTTAAAACGGCTGCAAGTACTTTTCAAGCCCTTGTAGATTTAATCATCGAAGAATTAAATGTTGAAGGTGTAAAAGGTATCCATGCATACCAAGATGATTTCTTAATTGGAGCGAATTCGTTTGAGGAAATGCAATCTAGATTATTAGCTTTACTTAAAATTTTAATCAAATATAATTTAACTTTTGCTCCGAATAAATGTTCCTTTTTTAAAGATTCTGTTGAATATTTAGGCTTTGTAATTTCTCATAAATGCATAACAACAACTGCTTCAAATATTGCTAAAATAACTTCTTTTGCTACTCCTCGTTATCCATGACTTCCCCCCTTGCCATGTTTTTGCTTCTGCTGCCCCTACGTTTTCTTAAAGATCATCTAAATAAAAAGTTAACTTTATTTTTCTGAACTCAGGACCACTTTATTTCTAGTTCATTTTTTATAGCTACCTTTTTAGATGTTGTCATCGTGTCAAAAAAGTTAAGGTATGTTGTTTGATCTAATTTTTAATTTTTGTAAAATGTTACTGACCAGCATGGGTTTTTGTTGAAGCACATTCGCCTTGTTGCGAACCATTATAACTTTAAATCACGCGCCATTTTTTTGTAAATAAGATGAAGTTTCTCCTTCACATACTCTAAAATTCCTTTTTTTATCTCTAGCATTTTTTACAAAAATACCCGAACAACTAATAGCACAAGTATAATGTGCACATCCATTTGTGCACATCCATTTTCGGTCCCATTTTTGGTAACTAACAAATCAAACGCACTTCAATAATGCAGTAAGAACGCACTTTAAAACAAAACTCCTCTAGTTACGCTATCTCAATTTGCATTTTTGTTTTCATATTTTGCAATCTTGTTACGAAAATATTTTAAATCATTCTTGAAAAATTTCCCGTTCATGTAAGTTCATTTAATTTCGCTACTCGCTTTACAGATTATGTTTTATGTTCTATTCTGTTTTTTCTTTATATTTAATTTTCTGTTTTTACGTGTTATTTTTATTTATTGTGTTCTATTTTATTTGTTATAATTTTTGTAAAAAATTTTTGAGTGCTCCTCACACTATTGTATTGATATATTTTGCTTTGGTTTTTATATATATATATATATATATATATATATATATATATATATATATATATATATATATATATATATATATATATATACAAAAACACAAACACAAATCAATATATATAACGTCGTTGCCGAGTGGAAGGATTAAAACAGGTCTTAGGCAGGGAAGGAGGGTACAAAATTTATTTATTAATTATTAGACAGAGCAGTCATGAAAGTGTGTGCACGAGAAGTTGTGCGCTCGATTATATGTTAGGGAAAATCTTGCAAAGTAAATCCGTAAAATGTTTCAATTTAGGAAAAGAGGGAAATCTTAGAAATTGTTATTGGTTTATCAAATAGGTCGCGAGATTCCCACAAAGAGCAAAAGGGAAAATATCCTGCTTTTAATTAAATGCATGATTGAGCCAAAAATAGATTTAAGAACAGGATGTGGCTTTTAAAAGTGGGAGAAAGTATTTCGATTTGAATTAATTAGGATAACATAAAAAGATTAATTGAAGCTTTTTATTTTACATATATATATAAATATATATATGTTGATTTGTGGAGCAAGGGAGGAAAAAGGACAATAGTTAAGGATGAAACTTAACAGATTTAATAAAAAAAAAAGGAAATAAGTTCAACAGCGGCATCATGGACGAAGAGCTGTCTACATGCACCGTTGTAGGACAAAAGATGATTGCTAAAAAAGAGTGTTCTATTCTATATTTTAAAAAAAGTAAGTTACCTAGTAATTAATTAGGTACTTTTCCCTTTTGGCCGAACTGGCGCCTTTCATTGAGGAAGTT
The DNA here is from genome assembly GCA_949128135.1 of Parasteatoda lunata. Classification (NCBI taxonomy): domain Eukaryota; kingdom Metazoa; phylum Arthropoda; class Arachnida; order Araneae; family Theridiidae; genus Parasteatoda; species Parasteatoda lunata. The sequence goes on from OX421975.1 coordinate 111,014,109, forward strand.
ATTGGTTTTGAGGATGATAGATTATGCAATTCGCAATGGTCACATTCGTTTCATCGACAATCACTTCATCGACAGATTATTTCATCGACTAGGTCATTTCGTCGATAGAGTCGTTTCGTTGACAGGCCATTTCATCGACTGGGTTGTTTCGTCAACAAGCCATTTCGTCGACAGGGTCATTTCGTTAACAGGGTCATTTCGTTAACAGGGTCGTTTCGTCGACAGGGTATTTTTTTCTCGACAAAGTCGTTTCGTTGACAATCGACTAGCCATTTCATCGGCACCACTTCTACCGATCATTTAATTGACAAAGTCATTTCATCGTAAGACTGTTTCGTCAATGTATTGACAGGGTATTTTCTTCGATAAAGTAGCTACGTCATTTGCATTTCATCGTAATTTAGTACATTTTTGCGAGTCTAAATTATTTAAACTTAGCTTAAAGTAAACTTTGTGTCCTATGTTGTAATTGTCAGAAAATATATATATTTTCATTTGAAATTGTTTACTCCTTTTGTTGTACTATAGTGTAACAAGTTTTTGCTCAGTTGAACTAAGGCTCAGTTTTTGCAACGTAACGTATACGTTACGTTGCAAAAACTCAGTCCTAAATCAATTGTAGTTTAGTGGTGTTTTATTCATATTTGTTTCTAAAATTGTTTAGGTTTTGATGATTATATATTATAGATTAACACCACAAAACAATTACTGTTAATGACTCTTGATACAGAAAGTAAAGGAAAGTACACTGGAAAAAAGGCTAAATTTTTCATTTCTCGATAAATTTTCTTCTCAAAGAAATATTGAAACCTATATTTATTGATATTGAAATAATTTTCGAACTGAAAATTTTTTTTTAATTTCATTTTTTTTACATAAGTTCATAGTTAATTGGATAGAGTTTAAATGAGATCGGTTGATATACCAACATTTGCTTTTTTAATATCTAAATTGCTATCGAGCAATGCGCAAGAATTATCCTCAGATAATTACTAAGCATGATCCCTTGTCAACAATCCATTGTGGATCTGGTCTGATATTAACAATCAAACGATATTTAGAATGAAATGAAAAAAATATAATGAATTAAAAGTCATTAAAATACAGGGTGTTTATAAAGTCCCGGACCCATTTTGATGTTTAATAAATCATAAAATAATAAAGATAGATTAAAATTAATAACATAAATGGTTAGATAGACTCAAAAAGTTTCATGACCCTTGTCAATGAACTTCCACGTGTGCCCCCTTCATCGCACGGAGAATATCAAGTCGATAATCAATTTCACGCCAGGTAGCGGCAAACATGTCGGCATCCACAGAGGCTATTCCGGTTGTAATTCTGGCTTTTAGGTCATCAATGTTCGACACGATTCTCCTGTAAACATTGTCCTTTATTAATCCCCACAGAAAAAAGTCCAGCGGCGTTATATCAGGTGATCTGGGTGACCAAGGAATTGGACCTCCTCGCCCAATCCATCTTTATGGAAAATGGTGATTCAAAGAACTACGATACTCCAATGAGGTGGTGCACCATCTTGTTGCAAAAAGACATGTGGCTGAAGCTCTTCTAGTTGTGGAAATACGAAGTTTTCCAACATGTCTACGTATACGACTGATGAGACCGACTTTTCTGTAAAAAAGAAAGGCCCAATGACTCGGTCGTGCATTCGTCCACACCACACATTAACCCTTGGGGAATCCCTTCGTGCCTCACGGTATTCATGGGGGTTTTCAGATCCCCATATGCGCACATTATGGCGATTAACAATGCCAGAAACATGTAAGGATGCTTCGTCGGAGAACATTATGCGCTTCAGAAAATCAGGATCATCTTCTATCCTTCCTACCATATCTGTTGCAAAAGCCATCCTCCTAGGTCTATCGTACGGTTCCGAACCTTGAACAATTTGAACTTTGTATGCATGCAGTCTTAATTGTTTCTTAATAACTTTGTACACCGTCGAAATTGGCATATCCAATTCTCTTGCCGCTGATCACACAGATCTTCTAGGATTGTGTGAAAATGTCTGTCTGACACGCTCAACGTCAAAATCACTTGTGCAGGGACGTCCGGAACGTTTCTTATCTGCGATACTTCCAGTTTCTAGAAAATTCTTTTTCCACCGCAAGATGCTACTTTTGGAGGGAGGATCTTTTTGGTAAATTCTTCTGCAATTTCTCTGTGCTTGCACTATCGATTTCGTTTCTACGAACCACCATAAAATCTGTGCTTTCTCTTGTGGTGTATGCATTTTTAATATCCGCTCGAATAAAACATCACATAGAAAAGTACTACATAGAACAAACACATCAAAAGTAAACATAACATTGCAATAGTTGCCAAAAACAAAAGAGAGAAAAATGCAATTAATAAGCAGACAATATTTAGAAAAGTACAGATATTTAGACTGGAAAATGAAATTATCTGAAATTAACCACACGTCAGACGATATTTACAAAATTTAAGATATTCAAATCTGAAAAGGAAAATATATGAGTTATTCTATCAATAATTATTCCATCAATAAGTTTGTTTATATCTTCATTATTTTATGAGTTAGCAAACATCAAAATGGGTCCGGGACTTTATAAACACCCTGTATACTAAAGTGACGACTATTTGGGGGTGACTCTATTTTTCGTAGTGTAGCAACCGACCGATTCCCTGTGGTGCCACCTATATCACTCACCACCCACGTCCCCACCACCGACATCTACGAATTAGCGGATTTCAATCAACAGTTCGAGTTCGGATATGAAAGCTGAAACATGACTTTTTCCCCTTACTCCGAGTTTTCTTTAATTTTAATTCTTTTAGTTTTGTTGTCAAATGTAATTCATGTTTGTAGTGTTTATTATTAAATTTCTTTATTAAGTGTACTTCTTGAGTCACTTTCATCATAATTTACATTAATTTGAGTTAGCCGGTATTCCTTTTCGCTACAGTAGTACATACTTTTTAACTATTCTTCATTACACTTTAGCAAAACCATGGAATTGAGTGTAGCTCCCACATCAATGAGAATATAAAAACCTTAAATAGTAGTACATACATAAATAAAGTAAATGTTATGGTATCCTGTGAATAAATTTTAAAAACATTGTTTCGAATAACTTAAATTCAAAGCGTCTCAAGCCAATTCAAAAAGGAACGCGGTTTCATATTTAATATTTATTTATTTTGGTTGTAAATTTAAATATACAGTGTTGAAATTTTTTTTTTAATTTAATAAAAATGAAAGCGTCAAAGGATTTTAGTTTTTTTTTCTCTGTTCTCTTTTTTTTATACCTAAAATTGCTTAAATGAAAATAAACAAATTAAAATAAAGCACCATTGGCAAGCAGTAATTTTTCAGCGACGCCAGACCACGATACCCGCTCTCATGGTGACACTAACTCCTTAATATTATCTAGCACGAGGAAAGATTATTTTTCCATTTTCTTTTATTGATTTATTTTTTCACGAGTTCATTTCGGCAAGGTTACCATATAGCGCTTTTATCAGTTAATTTAGTAATTATACAAAATGTAAGAAACACGAAAGATACAAGCAGAAATTACGCTACGATAAATTTATGGTAATTCGTGTGCAATTATTTAATCCGACATTACTACTGTAAAATCTGATTCTAACTATTTCGTTTTCTAACTCTTTCAATTTTTCAAGAATTTTTTTACTGTATTGCTTTCGAAAGCATTTTTGTCTCTTTTTCATTCTTTATAAAGGAAAGACCACAAAGGTTCAAAAAAGCTTTAGTAAAGTCATTATAAGGTTGCTATCAAGTTTGTGCTTGCTTCTTCAGCAAAGTATCTTTTTCGATGAGTAATGAATTTTCAATATAGTAGATCAGAGGTCGCCAAAGTGGTCTATATAGACCCCCAATGGTCTATTTAACAAAAGCGGGGGTCGATCCGAATCGGAAGGGTTGTTTGGGGGTCGAAGAACACATACTTAATACGCAAAAAACACATACTTAATTGAGTAGGTAAAATTTGTGAATTTTTTTTTTATAATTGACATAATATCAGTTTCTTTATAGAATATAAATTAATAGACGTATATTTATTCGGGTGAAACAAGTATTTACATACCAGCGCGCAGTGGCACGAACTGGTTTATAAGTCATATGCATATGTGCGCTTGTCCAAATGTCACGTGTGACGAGCATTGACGTTACAAACGCAAATATCATACGCAGTTTCAGCTATCTTTGCAAACTGTGAACAGTGTTGAATATTTGCAGTGTTATTATTAAAACTTTTACAGTTTTGGATAATTATTTATTGTTTCGATAAAACCATTCGTTTAGTTTATATATCAATTTTAATTATCAATACATGTAAAAAAGAAGGTAAGCATTAGTAATATGGATTAGTAAAGCCCGCGACAAAACTATAGCACACTTTGTATTTTTGGTAAAACAATAAGAACCATATTTTTTATTTGGCTGACTTATTTGGAAAATTTAATGATGCCCAAACAAAGCTGCAAGGAAAAGATGTAACAATTATCGAAGCTCGAACAATACTGTTAGGCTTCCAATTAAAATTAAATTTATTTAGATCTTCCCTGCTGCGTAAGGATTATCAGTGTTTTTCAAATCTGCGACAATCTATACATAATAATAAACGCGGTTGTGTGTGTGTTTGTAATCACAATATATCGCCCCAGAATCCTCGCCCAGGCACGAAACTCGGCACATAATTGTGCTTTGACATAATGAAGAAGTTTTTTTTTTTTTTTTTCAAAAATTTGGATTATTTTTTTAGTTATCAGTCATTTTGCAAGAAAATCTTTGCTTTTTCGTCATCAAAGAGCCATAAAAATGCATATAATTTTCTCCACTTTTATAAATGTATGCTAATGCGAACCTTATAATTGAAATATTAATTTTCGACAACTTAAACCAATAATATTCGAAGGAATTAATAATTTAATTGTAAGGTTCGCATTAGTTTACATTTATTAAAGTGGAGAAAAGTTTAACTTTTGTATTAAAAATGTGGCAACATATTCGATACGAAAATAGAACGCTTCGCTTTGATATATTTGTCACTGTTCATAATTGTTATAATAAGTTTTTCTTCTTCTTTCCACGCTCTATTTTTTTTTTTTTTTTCTTAAGCGAAGACGATAGTTTTTGGGGTAGACTATATTTGATGGTGCCCCTTGATTCTCGCCAAGTTGTGTTCGCGGTTGATCGCCAAGCTGGGCGATGTTGAAACCCAATCGTGATTCTGATAGATTTAGATTTAAGCTTTATTTTTAAATGTTCAGCTGTATATGTAATTTCAGAGGTCCGTTAGTTCTGCGTTGGATACCGGCTGGTAAGGTTACTTTTGCTTATGGTTCATAAGATCGAAGGTTTGTGGGCAATCATAAAAAGGGCCTATAAAAAAAAAAATTTCACCGCCAGTACGGTACCACGGACGCCATTTTCGATTCGTATTTCGCTGAACTTATTTGGCGATGGAGGTTCACAAATTCCATTCCTAATAAATTTAGACAGTATCTAACTGCTATTAGAGAATTCTGTGCACCTAAATCTGAGAATATTCAAGCTTAATGAAGAAGTGAGTTTTTTTTTTCCTTTTCTTTCTGTACTTACTCAATTATTTTTTGTTTCGATTCAAAATTCACTTTATTGCGTTAATTAATTTTGCTTATATTGGGTTCATTACAATTTTATACAGTTTTGGCCGCCATTCCTGTTACCACAGTGTTCCGCGCTAACAGGAATGGCGCCAAACATAAGCCGCCAATTACGCCAAGGGGCACCCTCAAGTATATTTTTACCAAAATTAATTCGTTTTCGTGTTTTTTTCATGTATTTAGCATTTTAGTTTTTTTTTCTTTTTTTTTTTTCTTAAGCGTTGTAGCTATATAATATATAAAATGGGAATTTAATTGTTTTTGAAGGAACGATCACACTTACCTTGGATCTCTTTGGTTTTTCTTTTCTTTATTTTAACAGTTTTTATTAAATGTAATTAATTATTTTCAGAAAGTTTCAGTTTGCAGGTAAGCACTTAGATTTTAATATTGAAGTTTCATGATTTGCTTTTATAGTAATTGTTGTTCTAAAGTATTCGTTGACTTCTTAAAAACCCAATTGCTGACATGGCAGAGCCGCCTTCCAAAAAACTTTGTATTTTGTCAAAGAAAAAGATATTAAGAGATTCTCAAAGAAGAAGAAGCGCCCAAGAAACATCTGTGGAACGTCAAAGAAGGATGTAACATGACCGAATTTCGACAAGCAATTCTAGAGCCCAAGAAGTATTAGAGAAACGTCAAAGAAGATTAGAAGAGGTTCGTGTCTCAATTAGCAGTGCTAGGATCCGAGAAACACCTGAGAAACGTCAAAGAAGATTGGAAGAGGATCGTGTCTCCACTAGCAGTGCTAGGGCCCAAGAAACATCTGAAGAACGCGGAAGAAGAATTGTCCACTAATCTTCAGATTTCCTGCTATGTTTTAAAAAACTTTATTTGTGAAAACCTTTAGTGTGGCGGACAGCTGGCCGCATTAAGCAGCAATTAGTTAGCAATAAAAGGAGAAGACTTGGAAATATATACAGGTCATCTTCAAAATTGAGCGACGATTTTAAACTGCGCTTTGTTGATTTGGAAAACAGTGACATCCCTGATTGGATTATTTTGTCATTTTCTGATCAAATTGAAAACGTGAACATTAACCTGCAAGATGAGCTTGCTGAATTATTATCGATTTTGAAGCAAAGATGCTTGTTGGCGCATGCGCGCCATTCGCTAGCGTAACGAGGAAGAAGGGAAAAATTATTCTCCTCTGAGACTCGAAAAACATTAGATGTGGATAACTGCTTTAACCCTTTCGAAATCCACAATATCTCCAGCTGTTGTTATTTTTATACATTATGTTTTTGTTATCAATAAAAAACAAAAGGTGCAGCTGGTGGTCCGTCGTTATTTACTAAACTATCAAGCGTGTTGGTTTTAGGCCGACATTGTCTGGCACGTCGAGCACACGGAGCGCTCGAATCAAAATACAACTATGGATACAATAGCGAAACTAATTGAAGCAAAAATTTCCTTGAAAGGAAATATTACTCGAATACAAAACTTTGTCGATAGTATATCTGAAGATATTCCTAATACTACCATACTTGAAGTGAAATTGAAAAAAGTCGAACAATTACAAACTAAAATTGATGAATTAAAAGTACATTCCTTCGGTCTTGAAAAAATCACTGATCAAGAATTGGAAGAATTCGAAAAAGACATCGAACAATGTGAATCTCGCCTGGAAGATTTGGAGGTAAGCCTCAAACTTTTAATTGATTCTAAAAAAGAAACTGTGTCAACTGTAAACGATGCTAAACAAATTAATCAAACTGAAAATATAACTAACACAAAAATTCCACCTATTATACTTCCAACATTCTCGGGAAGATATGAACACTATAGTACCTTTAAAAACCAGTTTGATGACTTAATCACCTCTAATGATCAACTGACTCAGTCGCAAAAACTTTATTATTTAAACTCATGTCTCTCAAATGAAGTAAAAGAATTTGCTTCCACATTTTCTTCATTATATGAAGCACTCGATTCACGTTACAATAATAAAAGATTAATCGTTGATGTGCATGTAAATTCCATCCTAAATTTTAAAAATATAGAACGTGAAAATGCTACAGAAATTCGTGCAATGATAGATTGCATTCAAAAGAATTTACGAGCTTTAAAGGTGTTAAAATATGAACGAAACGATTTATTTGACATTTTTCTACAAAACATAATGCTTAACAAATTAGATAAAGAAACTCGAAAGAACTTCGAATTAATACAAAAAACAAAAGAAGTTCCGTCATACGAACAATTCATTACATTTTTAGAGCAACGAGAAGCTGTTCTCTTATCGGTAAATCGAAATTGTTATTCAGAAACGAAAACAATTAAGAAAACAACTAATTTCCCATTTAAAAGCAAAACTGTTTTGATGAATGAAAATATAGAGAATAAAAACTGTGTAATTTGTTTGAAAGAATCACATCCTATATTTCGCTGTGATAAATTTTTAAAATTAACACCGCATAAAAGATTTGAACTTGTTAAATATCATAAACTATGTGAAATTTGTTTGAAAAAAAATCATAAAAAATGGGAATGTAAATCGTCGTATGTATGTAATTGTGGTCAGCGTCATTCGAATACATTATGTTTCAGACGATCTATCCTTGAGAAGAGAAATAAGCTGGCGTCAGAAAATCAAAACGCTGACTCAACATTCGAAGGATCAGAAATAAAAAATGAAAATAAAAGTTCCACTACGGAAATTAATTCTCTGCATAATGCGGTTTTAAGCAATACTTCTAATGAAAATAAAAAGAATGTTTTATTATCTACTGGAAATATTCTCTTGCAAAAAAGGGATGGGTCATTAATTAAATGTAGAGTTATTTTCGATTCGGCATCAAATGTTAATATATTGAGTAAGAAAACAAGTGAAATTCTTGGGATTAATTTAGAAAGAATCCAAACATCCGTAGCTGGACTTAATTCGACTAAGCAAAACCTGAAAGGAAAATTGCATACTATCATTTCTAATAAAAGTGGTAGTTTTAAAGAACCGATTGAATTCTTAGTCGCAGATAAAATTACGGGTCTGACTCCAAGTGTCAGCTTAGATATATCGAAAATGAAAATACCCGAGTTTTTTGAATTAGCGGATCCTTCATTTTTTGAAGCGAAAGAAGTTCATGCTTTATTAAATGCTGATATTTTCTTTAGAATAATTAAGGATAACGTTTATAAAGTAAATGAAGAGTTGTTGTTAAGAGAAACGGAGTTCGGATGGATCGCGAGTGGTCGACTCCATGAGATAAAATTTAATAATGAAAATTCGTGTCTTCTTCTTAAAAACGATGATTCTATAGACAATACCTTAAAACGCTTTTTTGAACTTGAATCTCTCGGCATAAAAGACGACCCTTGTCTTCGAGAAGAAGATCAAGCCATGAACATTATTGAACAAACTGTACAATATAAAGATGGTCGATATATAGTTGAACTACCATTCCGTAAACACTGGAAAGAATTATCGAATAACGTTTGCGTTGCTAAACAACGATTTCTTAATTTATGGAGAAGATTGCGGTTCGATAACGAACTATATTCTCAGTACCAAAATATCATTCGGGACTATTTAGATCAAGGAATAATCGAAGAAGTAGAGAGTTCGGAATCAAACTTTGATAGACCCTTGTTCTATTTACCACATCAGGCCATTAAAAGGGAAGGTCGCGTTACAACTTCAACTCGAATAGTGTTTGACGCAGCATCTCACCAGGTAGACGAACTTTCATTGAATGACTGTATATGGCCAGGTCCAAACCTTTACCCTAACCTTTTCGAAATACTTATCAACTTTATACTAAGCCGAGTGGCTATTTCATCGGATATTCGTCAGGCCTTTTTGCAAATTTGCATTGCGGATAAACACAAGGATGCAGTACGATTTCTGTGGACAGACAGTGATCCTCGTTTAGACTCAAAGCCAAAACTTCGAATTTATCGTTTCACGAGATTACTTTTCGGACTGAACACTAGCCCTTTCCAACTAGAAGCCACCATCAAACATCACATTGAAAAATGCAGAGAGGAATATCCCACGACTGTACATCATCTAGACTCTTACATGTACGTAGACGACTGGATCACAGGTCAAGATACCCGAGAAGAGGCACTTATAATTTCCCGAAGTGCGAAGAAAATCATGAAGGAAGCTGGAATGGAAATGAGAAAATGGATTAGCAACGACTCCGCCTTGATGAGTCAGTGGTCAGAAGAAGCCTTTGACACTTATCCAGTCGATATTCCTATAAACTTAGGAACTAATAATGCTAAGGTATTAGGCATGACGTGGCAAACTGAAGATGATTGCTTGATATTAGACACAAAAGGTATTTTAGAATTCGTTTCAAACTGCCGAAATACCAAAAGAATTCTTCTGCAAACCATCGGGAAGATTTTTGATCCAATTGGATTACTTACTCCCTTCACAATACGGATGAAATGCCTCATTCAAAAACTTTGGGAAAAGAAAGTTTCGTGGGATGAGAATCTCCCTCCCAGCATTATGGAAAGTTGGAAAAATTGGTGTAAAGAGTTACCGCTCCTGGGAGAACTTAGAATTCCAAGACTTGTGCTAGATTCTAACAGTGAAGAAAATAGTGACGTCGTAGAAATGCATGTTTTCTGTGATTCCTCGAAACTTGCATACGGAGCTACCATTTATGTGAAACTTAAAATACAAGGCAAAGTGTATGAGAATTTCGTTACTTCGAAAAGCAGAGTTGCACCACTAAAAGGAGTTACGTTGCCTCGACTTGAGCTTCTGGGAGCCTTAATAGCTGCACGTCTGAGTTCCAAAGTGCTGAAAATCATCAATCAGAAAAGACAGTGCACAGTGTTCTATTGGACCGATTCAAAAGTAGTTTTGTTTTGGATTAGAGGATCTCAGAAAAAATGGAAACAATTTGTCGCTAATCGTGTTCGAGAAATCACTAAGCTGACTGATCCTAATACTTGGTTTCACTGCGCCGGTAAGGAAAATCCCGCAGACTTGTTGACAAGAGGTCTCAGTGCTGAGTCGCTTCTACACAGCAAAAAGTGGTGGCATGGTCCTTCATTTTTGTTGTCTGATGAACTTGTGAGTGAATTTGACTGTCCAGTGCCAAATGAAGAAGAATATTTACATGAACTAAAATCTAAAAACTCAGTAGATACTATAGTCCTGACTTCAAATCATGACAAAACTTTTTTTGATGATCTAATTAATCGTAGTAATAGATTTTTAACTTTAATTCGAATTTGTAGTTATCTTTTCAGGTACATTCATAACTTGAGAAATCCAGAGAAAAGGATTCTTGGTCCTCTGAAACTGGACGAATTGTCTAATGCTGAAAGGTATCTAATTTGCTGCGTGCAGGAACAAGAGTTTCCTAGAGAATTAGCTGCTCTTAAGTCGGGAGGTAGCGTTTTCAATAAAAGTAAGATCTTTAACCTATCACCTATTCTAGATGAAGAAGGGTTATTGAGAGTGGGTGGCAGACTAGAAAATTCTCAATTAACGTACTCGAGTAAACATCCCATTTTACTGCCTTCTAAATGCAAGTTAACTGAAATAATCGTTAAATACTATCATGTTAAGTATCTTCACGTTGGTGCGCAACATCTACTTTTTCAGGTTAGACAAAAATATTGGCCCATTCATGGTAGGAATTTGTGCAAAAAAATCGTGCACAGTTGCGTAGTTTGCTTTAAAGCAAATCCTAAAGAGTATAATCAAAAAATGGGTAATTTGCCAAAAGAAAGAATAACACCTGATAAAGTTTTCAGTTCTACTGGAATAGATTTATGCGGACCATTCTTTATAAAAAATAAATATCAGAGGAAAGGTCCTGAAATTAAAATCTACGTTTGTATATTCATCTGTTTAGTAACAAAGGCTATACATCTTGAGCCAATCAGTGACTTGACTTCGCAAGCTCTCATAGCGACACTTAAACGATTCATTGCCCGAAGGGGTAAATGTCGTAAAATCTTTTCAGACAACGGAACTAACATGGTAGGGGCTAATAAAGAACTTAATTGTTTGTTTAAGATGGTAAGGGATCGAGAGGAATCATTATTTGCATTTTTTGGCGAAGAAAAAATCGAATGGAGCTTTATTCCCCCCAAGAGCCCAAATTGGGGAGGGCTTTGGGAAGCAAACATTAAATCATTTAAATTTCATTTTAAGCGTGTAGCAGGTAACTCTAAATTTAATTACGAAGAATTTTTAACACTCGTAACTCAAATAGAGGCTATATTGAACTCTCGACCTCTTATTCCTCTTAGTTCTGAGATTGAAGATTTAGAAGTGCTAACACCGGCACATTTCTTGATAGGGAGGCCGATAACGGCCATAGTTGAACCATCCCTAACTGATATCGAGCCAAGTCGTTTAAACTCTTGGCAGAGAATTACCAAGTCAGTACAAACAATATGGAAACAATGGAGCCTTTCTTACTTGAACAGCTTACAACAAAGAAAAAAATGGGTAAAGAATCAGAAAAATTTAAAAATAGGGGATATGGTTTTGATAAAAGAAGAAAACCTTCTCCCATGCAAATGGGTCTTGGGTCGGGTAGTAAAACTGTATCCTGGGCAAGATAATCAAATAAGGGTAGTTGAAGTAAAAACTTGTAAGGGAGTTTATAAAAGGTCTGTTTCCAGATTGAGTGTACTGCCGATAGAAAATTGAAAATAGTTGTATATTCATCGAAATATTTGTATATAATTTTATGTAACACTTGTAATTTTATTAGAATTTCATGTAAAAAATGTGAAATTTATCTCAATGATTCTGATTGAGTATTAGTTATGTTAAAGTTATAATACTCAACAATGTTAAAGTTTTTGTAAAATTATATGTTAAATGTATAACTGAAAAAAAATGTCAAGTTCTTGCATGTGAACAGTGCAAGGCTGGGCGGTGTGTTGGCGCATGCGCGCCATTCGCTAGCGTAACGAGGAAGAGGGGAAAAATTATTCTCCTCTGAGACTCGAAAAACATTAGATGTGGATAACTGCTTTAACCCTTTCGAAATCCACAATATCTCCAGCTGTTGTTATTTTTATACATTATGTTTTTGTTATCAATAAAAAACAAAAGGTGCAGCTGGTGGTCCGTCGTTATTTACTAAACTATCAAGCGTGTTGGTTTTAGGCCGACAATGCTTTTTAAAAACAATAAGCAAAATAACAAAAAGTAAACAATAAGCAAATTTTGGACAAATATAAATATAATGCAAAAATATGTGTAACTTTACGAAATAGCTCAGTCATTTATGCTAGCATTTCCAAGTTCCTCTATGGTTGAAGCTAGTTTCAGTCACTTAAATTCAATCTTAACTAAGTACAGAAATAAATTAAATGCGGAGTTTCGAGGGGATTTTAGATTAAAATTGGCCAATTTTGAACCCAATATAGCAAAAAAACACCAGCCACACCTATCTCATTGATTAAGAAGCAATAAATCTGTAGTTACTTTACTTATTATTTCTACTTATTTATAATTACTTATTATTTAATAAATATTAAGGTATTTAAATTTCAACATTAATATATTTTTCCTAAAATTATTACACAATGTACTATTACTTTAATGAATGTTTAAAATCATAAAATAAATGTACAAACACAGTATCTAATAGAGTTTTATTTTAATTAACAGAAAATTACTTTTATAGAGGTCGATGGAGATTTCGAAGAATTAATAGGGGTCGATGATCAAAAAAGTTTGGCTATCCATGTAATAGATAGATGGATAAACATATATAATTGATAATATCTGCACTTGACACATATTCTTACTTAACAGCAATCAATATTTGAATTCAAATGTTAAAATAAGAAAAAAAAACTTACAAAGAGGAAAGAAAAACATTACAATTGAAATTTCAACTAGTTTGAATACTTAAATTTTAAATGGTTCTCTGTATTAGAAAACAATACCCTTTTCAAGTGTTTCCTCACCACTACGAGCAAAATTTATAGCCACTTTTTAGCACAAATAAGCCAGGTGGTTCAAAACTAAATTGTAGAAAATATAAAAATGAAAAATAAATATATTTGAACTTCATAATTGTTTAGTTAATGAAAAAAGAGATAATTAATATAAATTTCTTCTTAAATTTCTTTTTAACAATGGTTAAAATACCGTATAGTTTTGCATTCATTGTTTTTCAACCATAATAGTTGTAAACTGTTTCAAAACCTTATTGGCAAATAATGTTCTTCACTGTCAACATAACGGTTAATTGGATGGACTAACTGCTGTTTTACCATTAACTTTAGTGTCATTCTAACAGTGTACATGAAACCCTCTTTACATCTAACAAAACAATATTAATTCTATTCATTTCATTCAATTCAGCATTAAAAAACACCAAACTTTTCGAGATAGCAAGGCTTATAGCTCACTTCAGCATAACTTTCGGAGATAGAATATGAAGTAACCCATTAATTATGTACTCATAAAAATGAAGAATTTATTGTTTTTGTAAAAAATTATGATAAATTTTTATAATATATCGCTTCACTATCTGAACTACGTCAAAGTAATTTAATTAGATGTTCATAAAATAAGAAGCATTATTCACATATAAAAATATATAAGATCGCGAATTTCATTAATTTTTTAGTTTCTTTCAAAAATATGCCTGTTATATAAACCAAGAGATCTAAAAATAATGTAATAATATTATAAATAAAATAAAATTGTGTATCCTGGCTCTATTCTATGTATTAACAACTCGTCGCTGATATGTTAACAAAAATAAATAGAAGCTTGCGCTCTGCAACAAATTAAAGATTTTGCAGACTTTTATTTTTACTTATCAGCAAATTGAATCACTTGTTTTGTGTTTACCCCGATTCAATGTTTCGTTCGATATTTTTTTTATCCTTTTCGTTCCTCTCCTTTCTCTTTTCTTCAACCCTATCGATGAAACGACCCAAAGAAATGACATAGTCGACAAAATCAACGAATCGGCAAAACTACTCAGTACACTAAGAAAAAATTTCATAAAATAACCCTGTTGCGAAAATGAATCATTATGCTTAGTTATCATCTGAGGATAATCCTTGCTCATAAATGAGCATTGCTTTATTAAAATTTTGGTCTCCGTTATACGCTCCCCATCTAATTGTCGGTTTATTAAAAATAATAAAAAAATAAAAAAGAATTAAAAATGCAATTTGCAGTTCTAAAATAATTTCTGTATCCAACAATATCGGATTGATTTCGTTGATTTATTAATTCAGTATATTTCCCCCCAAGTTTATCTCTTACTTTACTTGCTATATAAAGAATAATTCTAAGTAGTTACTGCAAGTGCCTTTACCATGCTAATCTATAAAAATCTGTTATAAAAATAAATCAAAACAATCAAACTCAGAAATAAATAGGCTTAAACGGTAACAATTGCAACATAGTATACTCATTTCGCTTTAGACTAAGTTTTAAAAATTTAGACACGAAATAATTTACTAAATTATGAAGAAAAAGAAATGACGTTACCCGCAACCTAACAGACCCTAAAAATAGCTTCGGAATCGCGCGTGACAATGAAATAACCTTATCGACGAAATGACTAGTTAATGAAATGTCATTGTCGACTATGTAGCTGCTTTCGCTAGAACACTACCATATAACGGTGCACGGCTTGCAACAAGAACAAACAGTAATAAACAAGTAAAAAGAGACCAAATCGGGACTGCCGAAAAAGCGAGCTTTTTCTAAATCTAACAATAATGTCACCTTTTTTAACAATACATCTATAAATAACAAACAAATTTTCTCTTAAAACTCACAGTAAATTTGAGCTCAGAAATCATAAAACTTTTTTCTTTTATTAAAAATAAAACTATCTGTTTGAGAATATCGCCTTGCAGAATAAGCTGTATTAAGTAGCTGAATACGTTCTTACCTAAAGTAAGCAGGTCGAGAATGTTGTTGTCTACATTTATATTGAAAACACCATCCATAGATAGGTACTTTATTTACGTCGCACAAGAGCTGCACAATGGGGTGACGGTTTGGGAAATATTCCTGAGGATGTTGCCCCCGTAGTTTTGATTCTCTGCAAAGACTTCCCTGCTTTGGAAGCCCGACCACACGCGCGAAGTAGAGCTTTTTACGGTAGAACAATTTAGCGAGGACCAGTACCGAACACCCTTGATCCTTACGCAGACTTATCAAAGTGGTCACCCTCCCGCTTACTGACCAAAACGAGTGATGTTTGACTTCGGTGTTCTAACCGTGTCTTTACTATCAGTCCACTGCGGGAATCATAAAAATCGCAGTTGCCCGAAATATCAGAAACCGTTTCTCTCCGCTGAGAAAACATTGCCTATCCACTTTATTCCTGACGGAGGTTCTCTCTATTATCAACAGATGGCAGTACAATAAGAGGCGTTTATAACTTCCTCTTGATACGAATGCATTGAAAGTATCTAAATGGGCTTCGAACTCTTACGCTAATGTTAACGCCGCGTAACCAGTGAACTTGTTTGCTCCATAATGGAGGACAGTTAGGCTCCCACTATAGAGGAGCCTTTATTTACACTAATCTGAGCTGCCATGACGTCATAGTAGGACTGCAAGACTTCCGTTTTTTTTCTTTTTAAGATACTGGGTGAATAGTTACAACAGCACATTCAGCTCTATATGATACGTTTACAAATGTAAATAAAGATGGCGGCTACGGAGATGAAGAGAATGATCGTACGAAATTTTTCATTGATGAAGCAAAACAATTTGAGGGGGCAAAAATAATATTTCCTTTTTAAATTCGAGCATTAAAAATACTTTCGTAGGATAAGAAGGATTGCAAATTCAATGTAGTTGATGTACCATAACAGCAACCTTCCCATTAATTTAGTGGCAGTAAATGTAGTTAACTGTTTTCTATTTAAATTTTCTTTTAGAATATTTATTCGATTTAAACAAATAAATTTATTACAAATTGCTATAATAAAAACTTTGATTACTTTTGATAGGAATAATTTCTATTTTTATAAGATGGTGAATTTTCTTGCGAGAGGCTTCATATTAAAATATTCGCCAAACAACCCGAAAAACTTTGTTACATTATTCTAAAGTACAAAATATAGAGGTTACATTTCTTTATTTTTTAAATTTTTATATCTGTCCATAGTGTTCAATTATTTAAATTTTATTATTATTTATTTATTTATTTATTCGGTAAGAATTTTGTATGAAATAGAAAAGAAAAAATATTCCACATAATCATTTAGATGTGGATGTAGTTAATTTACGTCGTACTAGAGCTGCACAATGGGCTATTGGCGACGGTCTGGGAAACATCCCTGAGGATGATCCGAAGACATGCCATCGAAATTGTGATCCTCTGCAGAGGGGATGGCACCCCTGCTTCGGTAGCCCAACGACCTGCACGCGAAGTCGAGCACTTTACGGTAGAACAGTTTAACGAGGACCAATACCGCACACCCTCAGTCCCTACGCAGACTGATCCAAGTGGTCACCCACCCGCACACTAACCGCAGCCAGTGATGCTTGACTTCGGTGATCTGCTGGGAACCGTGTCTTAACGATCAGTCCACTGCGGGACCATAATCATTTAGAAATAACTTGTTTTTGTTTTGTAAATGTACATTGCATATTTTTATTTCCCTTCCCTTTATTTTTTTCATTAGCAAACTAACGATTAATACTTATTCTACTTAATATGTTTTAAATCTTAAAAAACGTATTAAAATAAAAATATTAAATTAAAAAAAATAATTGAAATACAAAAAAAATTGCAATTTTTTTACATGAAATATTTGCAGCATATCTATACAATTAGTTTAGTATAATTTGAATACACTTTCCGTAGGCAAAAATATTTTTCCTTTAGATCAAAATTTAATTTTGTTGTTTTGCAAATTTTAAATACAGTAAAAGCAGCGATATATCGAGAGGCATATTGAGAGAAGGCCGATCTTACGATGCCTTGAAAATATTAATAATTAAGATTCTTTGTCTATAACGAGTTTATCTCTGAAAATGTTAAAGTATGAAGCTTCCCGCTATAGCGGTAAAAACTCTTAATTTAACAAAGTTATACGAAAAAGAACAAAATGGAAGAAGTTGTTATTTATTTATATTAATATAGAAACAGAACATCATTTCATCGTATTTTCTTCTGCCAACCTGAATAACTTTTGATCTATTAATCAGTTCTTCATATTCTAGGACTCAATCTTAATGGTTAGAGAGGGGGATCTCAAATGTGCTAAATAATTAGTGTAAATAATATTTAAAGTTAGGAAATTAGACAAAAGAAAAAAAAAACACATACTTTCTCTGATTAAACTTTTGAATTGTGAGGGTATACAGATTTTACATCATTTTAAAAAAATGCACTTTCTAATGGCAAAATACAAAATTTGAGCGAAATCGGTCGCATAGTTTTTGGGAATCTAAATTTGAAAAAGTCATATTTTTAAAATTTGTCGTACAACAAAATTGCAAATAGCAGAAAGAAAATGCGATTTTTATTTGGATTAAAGTTTTAGATATATATTAAATCAATTTGCTCACTATGGTATCAAAATTATAGATTTTTACTTCTAAGAAACACACTTCTGAAAAAAATTATGTGAGAAAAGTAAGTATGAGGTATAAAATACGTTTTAATTTGAATAATTTTAAAATTCATTTTCTTAAGCTCCCCTGTAACGAGAGGCTTCATCGTCTGTCGGGTAAAGTTCGGCTCTACCCTTGGACTTAAGTCCAAACCCAATGTTATGCCCAATTGGGCGTAACATTTTAAAGGACTCCTACGAAAAGGAATCTCTTTAGATCTCCATAGCTTTTTGCCAATTTATTGAGATCGATTATATGTTTTTGTTATGTTTTCCAAATTATTTTAAGAATGAAAAACTTAAGTCATTTTTTTTCTATTATATTTATTTGCCTTCAAAATTCCTGCCTAGGTAATACACTGCATACATATATATTGTTCGAGCACTCCAAATAGTTATTAATAGAATCTTCCAGAAAATACTGTCATTTCCAGCACTCAATTGCCACACAAATAACCAGCTATTACACATCAATTTCAGGCAGACTTTGAAACCTCAGACGGTTCACAAAAGTCGCAAAACAGAGACACTATTCAACACCTCCTAGAAGAAGGAAGGCCTCAGCACGGATAAATTTAGTAGTCCGATATGACGAAGTTAACTGCGCAGTTGATGAAAAATAAGAAAGATGTCATTACGTTCGGGGTACTAAGCTGCGCAGTGGTTGAAAATACGAAATATGTCATTACGTTTGGACTACTAAAGGATATATATGGTAACCCGTGCTGAGGCCTACTCTTTCTAGGAGGTGTTGCACTATTGCAATCACAAACAGTTTAATTTTCCCTTCTACTCCTTTGTGAGGCACATTCCTATTTATTTGGGTTTGGAAGCGGAACCTCGAAACTTTCGAGATAATTCTAAGCAGTTCTCGTAACTCCGTGAATATTAGTCCTATCAGCTAAAAACTCAAATTTTCTGGAATTATCATTTTGTCGCCAAAATTGTTGAGAAATATTGCTAAGTCGCCAATATTATCTTCAAGTCGACAAAAAAGTCGCCAAACCGAGTCTTCCATAAGAAAATGCATTCGGCGTTATTTTCTCTCTAAATTACCTTAGAATGGATGGTGTTTTCTGCACTGGTGAACGCTGCAAGATCCATACCGCCTGTACTTCCGGAGATTACTGTTACAGGTGTGTTTTAAAGCCATTTGGCTCGCAACGTTATCACTGTGTTTTGAGACTCTTGCAAACGTGGTATTTGATTACTTGTGTTTACAATGCTAACAATACTTGTGTTTACAATGCTGAAGGTGCTAACGCTGACGTAAGATGGTGCACAGCTTGCAACAAAAACAAACAGTAATAAACAAATGGAAAGAGGCCAAACCAGGACTGCCAAAAAAGCGATTTATTCAAAATCTACCAACCGTGTTACCTTTTTTAGCAATATATCTATAAATAACTAAAACAAATTTTCCCTTCAAACTCACCAGAATTACTTCATAACGTTAATATCTTATGAAATACGGTAAATTTAAGCTCAGAAATTATCTAATTTATTTCCTTTATTGAAAACAAAATTATCCGTTTGAAAATATCGCCTCGCCGAATAAGCTTTAGTAAGCAGTAGCAAACTTTCTAACCGGAACTAGAGCAGGTATGGAGCTCGAGATTGTTATTATTTTCATTTATATTAAAAACACCCTCCATAGGCGATCGCAACGCTCGAATACGCCATCTGGGGAGAAGATCAACCAGTTCCATGCCTTTGACACTTCTCCCTTCCCTCTCCTCCTCTTTTCAGTTGTATAGGAATGTAATACGATTGGCGATCGAAATGGGCTGCAGGTGGCGGCGTAGAGCAGAACTCTTTACCTATGGCAACACTTCGCATGCTTTACCCATTAGCGTGTGGAGAGTCATAGAGGAGGGAAGTACGTTAGTTTCTCTCTTGATTTTCATGTAAATTAAAATCTTTTAAGTTGGAAGACTATATGGAACTGAAAACTACATTAAACATAGTTCTAAAGAAAAGCATCACGGAAATTTAAAAAAATATTTTTATTAAATAAAACGGAAAAAGTATTAAGAAAAGGGATTGCAACTATGCAACTGAAAAGAAGAGGCAAGGGAAGGAAGAAGGGCCAAAGGCATGAAACCGGTCTCTCCCCAGATGGCGTATTCGAGCGTTGCGATCACCAATATTTTTTCCTTTTCTTAATATTTTTCCTTTTTAATTAATAAAAATATTTTTTAAATTTTCCATGATGCTTTCTTTCAGAACTATGTTTAATGTGGTTTTCAGTTCCATATACTTTCTCAACTTAAAATATTTTAATCTGTATGAAAATCAAGACAGCAACTAATGTATTTCCTGCTTCTATGACTCTCCACACGTTAATGGTGAAAGCATGATGCGAAGTGTTGCCATAGGTAGAGAGTTCTGCTCTACGCCATCTGCAGCCCATTTCTATTGGCGATCGAAATGGGTTTGTCGTATGATATTTGCCTGATGGTGTATTCGAGTGTTGTGATCGCCAATCACATATGCGACAGATGTTTAAAACATCATCGCCTATCGCACGGACTGACAATGCTCATCAGGTTGCTCAATTGGTGCCATAACAATATCGCCAGTTCTCAGGCAGCCATTCTCACTGCATGCAACTCACTGTTGAGGGAAAAAGTTTTATTTGTAAATTACATACTTCTTCACGTATCAGGTTCTCCTACCCTTTCAATGGCTTTTAAAGATGCGTGAATTATATGCAGCAAAAACTGTAGTGAAAATTGATGAAAATGTCCTATAACTTTACAAGTCTTATATCTGGCAACGACGTATTTCTTCCGTGGGCGTGACCAGGCTGTCTGCTACTAAAATATCACATGCGCTAGTATTAGTTTAGAATTTGTTTTGGAGTTTTTTTATGACTTCCAATTCGAAGATGTTTTAACTTATATGATGTTATGTAATTCTAGCACGATTGTACATCGAGCAAAAATGAGAGGGGCTTGAAAATGGGATCAATGCCGGGGAAAAATACGATGGATCGATTTCCCCTCAAAGCTATACTTATGTGCTGTAATTGAATAAAATGGCGAGCATGCAAAGGGATCACTGGTCCCATGTGTGGTTGCGGTGCTTACTTCTTAGTCTTTTTTTATGCCAGAATGTGGTCCTTCCCGAAGTTAATAAGAATCGTGAGTTTCTGATCAAAAACAAAAGTCAAATGAGTAAATTCACAGTGTGTATCGCAGGGACGCACAACCTTTGGTTAGATAACGGGTCGGCAAAAAAAACAACCTAAGACCCAGATGAAAATAAAAAGCGGCTGTTAATTCAAAAAGAATTTAAACCATTTAACGTATTTAAAACTACGAAACATGAACAAATATAAAATTATGCATATTTGGATTTAAACATTTATAAAATGATATTGTAAGATTTTAATAAATGCTCTCTTATCTTACACATTTCCAGTAGCCAAGTGAAAGTGTCTATTACAAGTTCTTAACTTTTACCAAGTCGTTTTCGAGCTTGTTTTGGTCCACCAGAGAAGGTTGTGCATTACTGCTTTTTTATAATATGATAGTTCTCGCATGCAAGTCATTTTTTAAATGTATGATGAATAAAAAAAAAGCAAAGTATCTTACAATACTTTTATTAATTTTAAACATTTTTAAAAATGTATATTTCATTTACTTTAAATACAAACTCTTACTGAATAGTAAAGCTAAATTCAAATCTTCACATTTTAATATTTTTAAAACTCTTATTATATTTTAAATATTACTTTCCTTGGATAATATTACCTACTTATTGAAATTTAATGTTAATGTGTAATGAAGAGACAATTTGTTATTAACTGGATACAAACATAATAAGACTACTATACATATAATTTCCTTAATGTGCAATTTAATTGCTAAAGAAATTTTATTGCAGGAATTCACACAAGAATAAGAAGTTGCTAAAAAAATATATTTATATAGTTTGGCAAAAAATTTTCATTTTGCAAACTACAGAATAGTGAATTGCTACAGAAAAACTCAGTTTTAAATTTTTTTAAACTCTGCTACAAAAATCAGTGGCATTTAGATTAGGTTTGGAGTGTATAGGTGGGAACAGCATTCAGAAGTAGCGCGCTACAAGTAATGAAATAAGCTACTGTAGTCGCTATTTTTTTCACAGTTTGTCGTGTACTGTGCTACTTTTTAAAATAAGTAGTGAGTCGTACGATAAAAAAAACAGTAGTTGGTAGCAATTCCTCACAATTACTTTTAATGCTAGTTTAGAAAAGAAACACTGTTCTAACACAAATAATTTTTAGAACCTGCAACTGAACTTTAACAGAAATGACGTAATTAAAATCACATATAACTAATATTTAAACTAGCCATCACAAAAAATAGATAATTAATCACTTCGGTCACATTTTCAAGCGTGAATGCACACTCGTGACACATTGATGTTATTTCAAATAAACTGAATATATTTTCAATGTACTTCATTTCTTAGAGGAAATAAAATCATTAAAAAATTGCAATTAATGAGATAATTTTGCGTTGCTTAAATTAAATATTCGTTGTTCAGAAGGCATAAAAAGTTGAAGGCTAAATTAACACTTTCGAATTTATTTCTTTTTTGGAATAACAAACTGGCTCGTATAAACATTGCAAACTCGAGTGGCCTGTATATTTTTTATAATGGCTTATATATTTTTGTAATTCATTTCAGTCGGATATGGGAGAATGTATCATCCTTTTAGAATTTGTTTGTGATTTTGAATTTAGTTCTGTTGATGGGAAGATTTCCATTAAGGTAACAAAAAAGTTACCATATTTTGATGACAATCAGGCAGTGACACACGAAAAACTAAAATACCATTGTAGTAGGCAACTAACTCAAAAGGTACAATTCGTAGCAGCAACTAGGCAAACCAATGCATGAATTTTTCAAAAACATTTTAAGCAAAAAAACCCTTTGGCAATGGTAGTTTGTAAGACTGATATGGAAATATCTTCCACTTCAGTCAAAGTATTGTGACCATTATGCTGCAGGTACGCTGATAAGATAGTTACCCAAAATAGAATGAACAAATATTTATTCTAGGAAAATTACTTTAAAATTTGTGAGAGCTTTTACCATTTGTATGTCAATGATGTGTTTGTTGTTAAGTATAATATGTATATTGTCGCAATGCTTTTATCTTTTTATTCTGGAATATTGATACTTTTTGCAAAAAATTAAATTACTGTCTGTTATTTTTTGTTAAATTTTACAATGTCATTTGTTTTTTCTTGAAGTAAATGTAAGATTTTAAATTTGTAGTTCAGATGTCTTCACTGTGTTTAAGTAAATCTGAACCAACATCAAGGAGTGAGAATATAAATGGAGGAGCAGTGCTGACATCCAAGAATGAGCTGAACATGAAGTGCGTTGTGACATTTTCTACTGACACAATATTGCAAAGGTTCATGCTACGATTTGAACACCTCGCTTTAGATTGCAATGACCATCTCTATATCTTTGACGGAGGACATGAATATGGGAATCATGAGGTGAGAATTCTTTTTAAAAAAAATTTTTAAAAGGAGACAACATTTCCTACTGACACAAGATATCAAAGGTCAATGTTACGTTTTGAATACCTGACTTTAGACTGTAATGACCATCTCTATATCTTTGATATCTTATCTATGGGAACCATGAGGTGTATCTATATTAATTGGGAACGAAAGAAAAGAGGAGAAGGCCTGTAAAGAGAGGGAGTTTTTTATTTTGCAACGATTGTGATAAATTTAATACTTTTTTTATCCTATACAAATTTTAATCTTCATTTTATCATGTTATCAATACAAAAATTTAGAAAATTAGTGCTTATATAATGTATTGCTTATTACTTAATTTATAAATTTTAACTTGCTGCACTCTTAAAATGAAGGAAAAAAATCGTCCAAATTTGATTTTTTGAACTCCATCAATGTAGTTTTCATTGCACATAAGATTTATGGCTAAAGAATGAATAGAAGGGTCACTCTTTTGAAGAGGCTCGTCCCCTTCCAAGCTCCTCATTTCAGTCAGTGATGTATCAACTTTGCGCTTTGAAAATGAATTGTTTCGCATTCTTTTTTTTAAAACTTATTTCAATGCATTTTTTGTTTTCCATAATTATTATTTTGCGTTAATTTTCTTCTTATCAGATTGAAAAATTTTCACAGTCAAATATCACCGGCAAGAACTTTTATAAAACACAAAATGAGAAGACGTAATTTTCAATGCTTTACTTCAGAAATATAAAGGTGACATCAAATGAATTATAAAATGTACTATAAGAACTTATCCTGCCTTGAATAAAAAATCATTATGCTTTTATGTTTTTTGTTTAGAAGTTTAAGAACCTTTATTAGCCATTGAAATTGATATTGTCTTGTAACTTTAAACTGAAAAAAAAGGGGGGGGGGAAGTGTACAAGGCCAAAGAAAAGAAAATCCTGAATTTCAGAAATAAAAGTTATTAATGATTAAAAGTTCTATCAATTTCATAATGAATGTATTTTTTTAATGTCATTATTCAAAATATTTATATATTTTAATTATAACGCCTTAGTTTTAAATATTTATGTATAATATTTCCATTTTTATATGCTCAAAAATATTTTTTTAGTAATTAGCATTTAAAGTTTTTGTTTCTTAGTGATAATGTATATAAAAAATTTGCTATATATATGTATTAAAATTAGACATTCAAATTAATAAGTTATTGTACAATATGTAACCATAAAAGTGCCTTTATATGCTTTCTTTTATTTAACAGTAGAAGTTGAAAGCTAAAATTAGAAAATGATAAGGAAACGATGTCAACAGCCAATGAGAAATTTTTCTACCTTTAAAGGTTTTTTTTTTAATACTATAAGAAATTGTATGAATACTATATTTTTGAGCAAAAATAATTTGTTGGCAGTGTATATTTTGACAGCTAATTATCAGGAAAGTGTTGAACATAACATTCAACTCCTTTCTTACAAAGTAAGAACAGCAAAGTTTTTATATCCTTTAGTTGTGATTTTCGAGATCTTTGTGTGGCATGATGTTATGAGAGGGAGAATCGTAGCTTCATCTTTGAGTAAGGACATCTCAACTTTCTCTTTAGCCGTGACAAGTGACGCCTCATATGTTTTTAGAATAACGAGCAAAATTCTGCAGTCATTTTCATTTTGAACATATTCTTTTGCTGCTTGGCCTACATCTATTTTAAAATTATTTCAAAACCGTCAATAACTCTTCACAACCTTCATTCAAAATTATTACAATTAGCTCTGTCTGCATCGCACGTTTCGTTTGACATATGTAACTGTATGCTGTAACTGTTACATTTTTGTGAAAATCAAATCAATATTTTGGCACAATAATCTTAAAATAATAAGCTATAAAAAATGCAAAATGATTTATTTATAATTATGTAATTTTTTTGTTGAAAATTTTACTGTGCTGTGCCCCCTTTAATTATTGAGCCAATCTGCAACTATCACTCAAAAGTTATTATATTTGGAACAAATCATGTTCATGTAAAGTTAATACACAACATATTGTTAAACATTTATGTTTAATGAGAACTACAGAGATGTGTCACATAACAGCATATTACATCCCTAATATTACACTTTCTGTAGATTGTAATTTTTCATTTGAATTTACTTCAACTTTTTCTTCCAAAAAAAGCCTAATTGATACTTGTAAGCGAACCAGTGAAAATGTTTATGAACTACTTTTGCATTGTAGTTACTAGTCCTGTAAACCAGTGACTAAATTTTTATACCTATACTTCAAATACTGCAACTAATTTTCAAAAACTATATAGTTAGTTTGATTAACAAGTTTTTTTTTATTAAATTTTCCTTTCCAGTTATTCTAGAATGGTATAAACTCTTCAAATCTTGCCGTGCACCTCTGTATACCTATGAAAAACCACTATTACATATTGCTTTATAACTTACAAAATTTTCATAATAAGGAATACACTTATAAATCAAATTTACTGTATTATGAACATTTTCAAATTTTTACACAGAAAATCACAACTGTTCTCTGAAATGTTTTTTTTAAAAATTGATTAATTAAATTATAAATTATGCATTAAAAAATAAATTAACTGAAAGTTTGTTGAAATATAAATTTTATTTAAAATTCTTGCTGTAATTTTTATTTTTAAAAAATCTTTAAATGCAAATTAAGACATATTTAAAGATTGTTTTATTTAGTTTTTTTTTGTCCCCATTTCAGTTTGATCTTTCATGCCGAAGCACTCGTACTGATGTAGGAACCATTTTTACTTCAGGAAGTTACGTAACGTTAAAGTACATTACAGATGCCCGTAGTCATGCAGGAAATGGTTTCAAACTCATCATGACAGCAGTGAAAAAACCAAGTACATCTTACATTTTTCTCTGTAAAAATAAATTATTTATGTACATGATGTATTTAAGGGAAAAAAATATATTTGGAAATCGAAAAATGAGTAAAGCAAAACAACTTGTATAAAGTACAAATGAAGGCACAAAAAGGACATGCTCAATGTCTGAACAAAATGTATTGCCCATTTAAGTACCTTTATTTGCACTTTATTCAGAGTGCTTTACTTTATTCACATGTAGCATAAAATATTCCATATTCTTATTTGGATAAATTTCATGTTGTCTGGGAGTTGAACAGCATTTTCCTCTCATCTTAAGTTTAGGTATTTTTTTTATAAGAAATATATAAATTTTTAGAAACTTGCCATATATTAAGAGCAACTGAAAAGTTTATTGTTGTTATAATTACTTTTTGGTACTAAAACACAATTTTTCAGGGACAAAATATAATAGGTGGGTTCATTTATTGAAATTCTGAATTAATCATTCTAGCCAATTTCATGTCTCATGGTTTCAAAAGTTAGCTGAAGTTGCATCCTCATATTTTGCACATAAGCGCTATCTCTGAGATAAATATTGATGACTGTTTGACTTGACATTTTGCCAGACAAAACTGACCAGCTAGCCTTAAATATTTGGTCACCATTGAGGAGATGGGGAGTGGAGATTTTGCCAACTATATGTACCAGAGTTCTCCCTGGTAATAAAGAAGGGCAGGGTGCTTCCTCACCGAAAAATACACTTTTAGTTTCAAAAGGGCTATCACTTAACACCGTAAAAATCTATCAAAATGCGTTATATTATGTAATAACTTTGTTTGATCCTCAACAATTTTCAAATCTCCCTCTTATACTATTTAATGTATATATTTCAAAAGAATACTCTCTCATCATCAAAATAAGAGAAAATTTTGTTGTTAATAAATAATAGTTAGAGGCATGCTAAGTGACAATATCTGTGCATACATTTGGTTTCTTCAAAAAAAAAAAAAAACTAAAAAAAAAAAATAATAATTTTGATAAACAGCTTAAGAGATTTTTTTCTATAATTTATACTGAAAATAGTTCGAAAATGAACATTTAAAAATGCATTTATTTTTTTAAAAAAAGATGCTTATTAAAAAGTAATTTTAAAATTCAAAATCTCTGAAAAAAAAGTAAATATATCCCCTTGAAAAAAGAGAAACTTAAAAAAATGTAACCGGTTGAGAATGATCCTAACAAAGTAAATATTTGTAATAGTAATCAGAATTAAACCTATAAACATAAATAATTTTTGTGTGTAATTATTATTTTAACAGTTAATTAATTTTTCTTAAAAATGAATGTGAATTAAAAGACAGTGTTTTTAAGGGATGGTGACTTATTTTTACAAAAAAGGCAAAGAGGGCACATTTATAGTGATCAAAAGGCAAGCTGCCCTTCTAAAACTGCTTAGGGAGAACACTATGTATGTTAAATTTCCCTCAAAAAAATCATTTTGTCCCCAATCTAAAAATGTTCCATTACCCTTACAAAGTTGGCATATCAAATATGGTACGAGGGTGGCTATTTATATTTCTGGCCTAATAATGAAAAAACAAATATGTAGGATCGAAATTGGTTTTATTGTTTTTCAAAATATTCTCCATGATGATCAATACACTTTTGCATGCGTTTGAACCAATTTTCAAAGCACTTTTTCCAGTCCGATTGAGGTAACTCCAAAACATGCGTTTTGAATGCATCAACCGCTTCTTCGGGGGTCGAAACTCGTTGTCCACGTAATTTATTTTTTATGTGTGGGAATAAGAAGAAGTCATTGGGGGCCAAATCAGGGCTGTACGGCGGATGACCCATCAGTTCGATCTTTCGCTCCGTCAGAAATGCCTTTGTTTGAGTCGATGTGTGAGAGCTCGCATTGTCATGATAAAGAATGATTCGCCTGTTCTTCTGCTTTTTTTCAAATTTCTCCGATGACTTCCGGCAAACAAATGGTCGTGTACCATTCAGAATTGACCGTCCTGCGTTGCTCTAATGCCACTGTTGCCACATGACCGTTAATGCCAAAGAAACAGGCAATCATTTGTTTCAATGTGCTTCTTCCTCGAACAACTTTTGTTGGTTTTGCCTCGTCTTGGAAGACCCATGCAGTTGATTGCTGTTTTGTTTCCGGCTCATATGCATAGATCCATGATCCTGTGTAGATGTTATACACAGCCTTTGATGTACCTTGAACATATTTTTCAAAATTTCCTTGCACCAATCGACACGAGCCTTTTTTTGAGCGTTTGTCAGATTATGCGGGATCCAACGCGGAAAAAATTTTTTTACGCTCAAATGTTCATGCAATATTTTATTGATGCTAGTTAAACTAATGTCCAAAGACGCCTCTATCTCACGGTATGTCACATGACGATCTTGCTTTATCAGTTCACGCACAGCATCGATCTTTTCTGGCACAACAACGGATTTTGGACGACCTGCACAGGATTCGTCCTGGATCGAACATCGACCACGATTAAATTCGTTATACCAATTTTTTACAGCGCTGTAGGATGGCGCTTTATCGCTGAATAAAGAATTAAGTTCATCGAAGCACTCTTGTCTTGACAATCCACATCGAAAGTTATGAAAAATAATGGCACGAAAATGTTCACGATTCAATTCCATTTTTTGAAAGAGAAGAACTTTTCAATTTACTGTCAACAACACAAATGAAGCTATAATGGTAAATCGTCTGCTGAATTTATGTTTAAAAATATCAAACTTTCGATTAAAATTGTCTGTGGTCGCCTAGCAACACTTACTGTTGCCAAAGCCAGAAATATAAATAGCAACCCTCGTACAAAGTCCATGTTTGGTATGTTAAAAAGTGTCTGGTGACACTTTTTAATAATCAAAATCAATTAAACTCCTTGCCGGGATAGCCTGATCAGTAGTAAACAGCTTTCTAAATTTAATTGAAATTTGAATTCAGTTCATTATGTAATGTATTTCCTGTTTTTTTCACCTTGTAAACTTAATTTGAAAGTCATTTTTACTGTTGGTTTGAACTGATGTTTTAGTTAGATCAGATTTTGTACTTTTAGTTTCAAATGATTTTCTAATTTTGATTTAAAGAGATACTCTACTTTTGGTTTGAAGAGACTTCTTATTTTTGGATGGAACAGATACACTATTTTTAGTTTGAACTGATATTTTTGATATTATTTTGTTTATTTTGCATTTAATTTGGTCACTGTAGCTTAACTTAACCTACCTTAACAGCAGCAATCTTGACTGTCTTGTATGATGAAATTGATTGATTTTGATCTTGATAGAAAGATAACTTGTTATGATTAAAAAATAACTTGCCTCAGATTGACACTGCAAATTCTACTAACAATTTTCAATGTAAATAATATTACAGTAAACCTAATGAAATGAAATGTATAATGAGATATTAGTAAGCCAAATGAAGACATAATATATGTTTTTTTAAATTGGATTTTTATTTATATTTGTCGGTCAGGATAACCTGGTTAGCAGGGTGCTGGACTTGCGTTCGCGAGAGTGGAGTTTGAATCCAGCCAACCAAATACTCCCCGTGTAGTAAATTATGACTTTGTGTGTTAAATTTGTCGGATCACAAAGTCCTCCATGTTCCCATAACAAATTATACCACTTGCGGAATTGGTGATTGATTGTTCTCTGGTTCAGGTCAAAATTGCGATCTGTGTATGAATACTTGGATGGATATGTGAAAGGGTCCGCCCTATGAAACGAGTGTGGCAGAAGTCGAATTCTTGACCATAGACGGCACTACTGGAAAACAAGAACAATCGCACCCCTTCTGCCTTAATGGCCGACGACGACAACAACAACATTTATATATGTCTTTAACATCTTTTTTTTTTAAAAAAATTGGTTCACTCTACAAAATTAAGAGTAGTGGTACATTATATATGTCACACTAGAGCTACACAATGGCCTATTGTTGATGGTCTGGGAAGCATCTTTAAAGATTTGAAAAGATTGACATGCTCACGAAATCAAATATTTTATGGTAAACAATTTAACGAGAACCAATACTTCACATGTTCGGTCCCTTCGCTGATCAGAGAGTTTATTTACTACTCACTGACCACAGCTTGCTGTTGGATAGACTTAGACTTAGACTTAGAGGTTGGGCAGCTCCGACGAGCAGGGCACATCGACCAGAGGTCTATTGTACCCAAACCCTAATCATGATTAGCAAGAAAGCCCTATAGCTGTAATAAAATTCAGCAGACACCTTACAGGAACCTCTTGCAGTTCCCAGGCTTTGACGCAGTGCTGCCCTAAGTGCTCAAATCTTTGAGCGGAATAGTAATCACAATCACAAAGTATGTGTCGTGATGTTTCTTCTTCTAAATGACAACCCCGACAAATAGGATTGGATTCAATACCCATAATGTGTAGGTGTCTCTTGAGGATACAATGACCAGTAAGAAGACCAATGATCTTCCTTAAACTGTTTCTATTAAGCTTTAAGAGCTCCTTTTGACGTATGCTAGGACAGTCTCGATTCAGCTCCTTAGCTTGTCTTTGACCGTCAGCAGCGCGCCATTGCTCATGGGCAATCTTGCCGTAGAGCTTGAATATGGTTGCCCTAAAAGAGGAGGGAGAAATTCCCAGTGCAGGTTCAGGGCCCCAGAAAATTGCATTAGAGCCAGCCCGTGCTGCTTCATCAGCTAACTCATTTCCACCAATACCCATATGTCCAGGTACCCAATGCAGGGATACCTTGTTATGAGCGGACAGGTCGCAGAGGACCGAGAAGCATTCCCATACTAACAAAGAGGTGAATTTACATCTTGCCAGTGATAGGAGAGCAGCCTGACTGTCAGAACAGATGCGGATAGTCTTATTTTGATATCTCATGTCTATGCATAACTTGCAGCACAAGATAATGGCATAGACCTCAGCCTGAAACACAGTGGCATAATTACCCAGGGGAAAGTGAAGTTTGGTACCGTCATTGGAGCAGTAAATTCCAGCTCCTGATTTGGTGCCAATCTTAGAACCATCAGTGTACCAAATTAGGCATTTGCCTTTAAGCCACCGAGGAGAGTTGAACCATTCATCTCTAGTAGGAAAATGGATCTTGAAGGGTTTATGAAACGCGTATCTTAGTGACATAAGGTCACTAGGCATAATAGAAGTGGGTATTCCCATCACTTGTGAAACAAGATGTCCCCAAGACAAGTGCTTGGAATACTCTTTCCATAGGCCAAGGTTCATAAGACGCTTTACGCCTGTTTGAGCTTCAACCTCAATGCGTAAGTTCAAAGGAAGAAGCCCGAGTAAGCTCTCAAGAGCAGCTGTAGGAGTGGTCCTGAGACATCCTGACAGGGCTACACAGACCATTCTTTGAAGTTTGTTTAGATTGGTTCTTGCAGAACTCAATCTAGTCCTTGACCACCAGACGACTGCGCCATAAGTGACTATAGGACTAATGATCATTGAGTAGATCCAGTAAACTATTTTGGGGGACAATCCCCAGGTTCTACCAATAGCATTTCTACAGGACCAGAAAATCTTTCTGGCCCTGTTGGTACAGTAATCAAGTTGATGGCCCCAATTTAATTTGGAGTCAAAGTAAACCCCGAGAAATTTGACTTTCTCTTTGAGTTCCAATTTATGGTTCAGGTAGTATACATTACCTAGACCAAGTTGCCTTTTTCGTGTGAAGGCTACATAGCTTATCTTGGATGGATTGACAGATAAGCCTGATTCAGAGCACCATCTAGCTACTTCTAGAAGTGCATTATTCATGATATCAGAGACTGTTTTTCCATGTTTACCTCTGACAACAATAACACCGTCATCAGCATACCCGATACAGGGAATGCCGAGAGTAGTTAACCGAACTAGCAGAGAGTCCATTACCATACACCATAGGATAGGGGACAGAACCCCTCCCTGTGGGCATCCTGAGGTTGCTTGCACTTTCATGCTTGCACCCAATAGAGAGGAACAAACATACCTAGAGGATAGCAAATTCATTATCCATCTGGTAATGACTGAGTTAATGCCTCTGTTTCTAAGTGCATTGATGATAGTCTCAAAAGGGACTTTATCAAAAGCACCTTCAATATCAATGAATACTGCAAGAGCTATCTCCTTATCTTTTATTGATTTCTCAAGCAGGTAGGATAGTTCGTATAGAGCTGTGTCAGTGGACTTGCCTGGTTGATAGGCATGCTGTGTGGAGGACAATGGCCTTTCTATGAGCACAGTGTCTCTGAAGTGTCTGTCAATTAGCTTTTCAATCGCTTTCAACAGACACGAAGTGAGGCTGATTGGTCTGAATGATTTAGCCTCAAAGTAATTCTCCTTACCTGGTTTTGGTATGAAAATCACTCTAGTATTCCTCCAAGAGAGAGGTAAATATCCGTATGCTATGCAGGATCGAAAAATTCTACATAGAGTAGGGGCTAAAGTATTTATCCCCTGAATAAGCATCATTGGTATGATGTCATCCATACCTGGTGACTTGTAGGGCTTAAACGACTTTATAGCCCATACAACCTTCTCATAGGAGACCACCCTCTTGGCGGCCTCCCAGTCATACCTGTTACAGGTAGTAGTAATATGTGGATTATCATTCTCCACAGGATGAGATCCAGGGAAGTGTGCTGCAAGTAGTTCTCCAAGAGCCTCTTCCCCTGATTCACTGTATCTTCCGTTTGCAAGACGGATGGCATTTAAATTGCAATTGAAGTCTTTAGTAAGAATTTTTGCAATCTTTGCAGTGGCAGAAGTGGTATTAATGCCATCGCAGAAAGTCTGCCATGAGCGACGTTTGGATGCTCTGATCGCCTTGTTATAGGCAGTTAGAGCGTTTCTGTAGGTCTGCCATTCTCCAGATTTCTTTGCTCTGTTGAATAGTTTCCTACATTTTTTACGTAATTTACTAAGCTCAGAAGACCACCAAGGAACTCGCCTTGGGGAGCTAGTAGACGTAACCTGACAAGAAATATGATATGAATCGAGTATGATTTGTTGCACTTGGTCAACAGTCCACTCTATATCATTAACATTATTGTACTTACCAGAGAAGCTCCTCATCCTCCTCTCCAGAGCTGCTCTGAAGGAACCCCAATCAGCTGTTCTGGGGTTCCTCCTTACGACCTTCAGTCCTGAGAGGCCTTTAATAGAAAAAGTAATTAGTTGGTGATCTGAAGCAGTGACTGCCCCAGATACCTTCCAATCATTAATGTAATCTACTGAACTAGAGTTACATAAAGTAAGGTCAATGACTTCCCTTCTGTTACAGGTAACAAAGGTAGGTTCATTGCCTTTATTAAGGACATACAAATTAAGATTTAAGATGTGTTCCATAAGTACATCCCCCCGCTGGTTACAATTACTACTACCCCACACTGTGTGGTGAGCATTTGCATCACAGCCGAGGATGATTCTATAGTTTACACTACATTGGGCAATTAGGGCCCTAGTAGTGTCATCTAGTGGGTCCTTTTCCTCATAAGGGAGATAGGCTGAAACTATGACAAAGTCAGAGATTTTCTTTTTGTCATAGAATTTTAGTTTTACAGCAACTAAATCCCTGTTAAGAAAGTTAACAAGATTAAGGGCATTTAGATTAGACCTAGCAACAATGCAGGTCCTGGGAAGGTCACAATGGGTGTCATAGAAGATATTGAAACCTTTAACATTGAGACCCAATATTTTGCCCTTGCGGGTCCAGGGCTCTTGTATAAGAGCAAGATCTAGTTCTCCATCATTTAACCTTTTGGCCATAAGGCCAGAGGCAGCAATGCTGTGATGGAGATTGATTTGGCCAACCTTGATTGTATCTATTTGGTTAGCAGTGTATGTGAAACCAGGATGGCTCTAACTATCCTGGCTAACTTTAGAAGAGATATCTTCCTTTATCAGCTCCATTGCTTCATCTAAATCAAGCATAGAAGCTGGCGAGTCAGGCCGTAAGGTTACGTCTGACCCGGAGTCCAACCCTAGCTCTGAAAAATCAAGAGCACCAATTGAACTTACCTTGGAATCAGGGGAATTAGCCGGCCAAGGTTCATCCTCCTGTTCCATGACTTCCTGGACATCAGGTTCTGCAGAGGGCTCCGATGTTGTTGGAGCCTCAACTGCCTTCTTTTTATTGGGATCGTGTAGGATTTTAAAAACCCCACGATCTATGCCAGTGAGTGCACAAAAATTTGCCCTCTCTATAGCCAACACGTCTTCAGGCTCCACCTCAAAGATCCATCTAGAGGTGTTAGGTCCCACAGCACTTTGCAGAACCCTCCACCCCATAGACTTCAACCCTGGGTTTAGTCTCTGAAGACGCCACAAGAAGGTGCTTTGCTCAGAGAATTGCTCCCTTGTTTTAAAGGCCACCTTTACAGGCTTGGGCAACTCATCAGCACTTAAGACTTTAAGCATGAGGTCGCCCAAGGGTCTGTTATCAAAGTGGCCCCTGATCCACTCTACAGTGTAATCATTGCACTGTAGTACCAACGCTCCTCTGAGAAGGTTGTTGCTGTAGATCTCAGGCATCCTTTCACCACCTGGGATGGCGTCAGTTTGCTCTAAGATTACCTTTAGTATTTCATGTGAGTCTCTCAGAGAAAGCCTGTCCGAAGGAAAGTCCTTCCGAACAATGGCAATCTTGATCGACTTTGCAGCGCATGCAAAAGATACTCCAGATTGGAGGCTCCCAGTTGGATCCCCCTCTCCAGTTCTGCTATCCCCGCTAGGGGGAACCGCTTCCCTGGATTGGGCTTTCCTCCCAGGAACACAATCCTCCCTGGGCTTCTTTTCACTTTGTGTTGGCACACTGGGTGAGGGCGTCGCATCAGAAGACCTAGGTCTCTTAGCTCCTCCGCTCGCCTCAGTGGCCTTGCTGTTGGATAGTCAGGGAGTCAACAAGATAGTTTATCAATTTATTTTAATGTGTATTAAAAGATATTCATAAAATTTAGAATTCCGAATTATTGTGATTTATTTATTATTTTTCAGATGCTGCCTGTCAAGCATTCCGTTGTCTCAATGATCTTTGCATTTCTCAAGATTTACGTTGTGATGGTATTAATCACTGTGGAGATAATAGTGATGAAACTAGTCAAGCATTATGTGGTGGTGAGTTTATTGGTCTCATTTATAGTTCCTTTTTTATTTATTGCAACTTTGTAAACTTGAAATGTAATTCACAATGTACAAAAATTTCTACCTAATTATTAGGTGTATAATAATATAAACTTAAAAATTTTTTTTTACTTATTAAACATTGAATTGCTTTCAATGAAAAACAAAAAACTATTGCTTATTTATTGCATGTTTTCTTCAACATGAACTGCTAATGTGAAGAGGTTTAGTTGAATCTTTAGTTTAAAATTAATTTTATTAATTTCCTTTTTTAATGCAGCATTTAATTCTTTAAGAAATGTTTTGATGCAAAATAACATGTGCACAAAAAAAAACATAATTTTTTTTTTTTTTAAATAATTCGATCATTCATAATTGGTAAATTTATTTTTACACATAATTGTATCTGTTGGGATCATTTTTATAGATGTTAAATTTTATTCATCGATTCATCTTTTCCTGGAGCCAGCAGAAGTGACATTTCCATACCAAGAAAATGACACTGACTAAAATTAAAATTGTTTGGGAAAAGTCACCTTTGATAATATTTTAAAGTCAATGGAGGTAGTCTGTAAGAATAGCCAACCTCTATGAACAACCATTTTACTATGGAACAGAGAGTGGTTGCTCCCGAGAGGTTTCACTGCATATATATAATTATATATATATATATATAAATTATCCTTTTTGAGGATTACTACTAATGTTTAACTCATTAGAAAAATACGATATCTGTATCTTTAACATTTTGACATGACATTGTTCTAATAACGGAGTATAATTCCACTTTAAGCATGATAATATATTTCAATGTCTAATAAATTAAATAAACCTTTATTTCTTTTCTGTACCTTTTCTACTTAAATAATGGTAAAATATCTAAATGACACTGTTACCCCTGTATATCTTTATCCACTCAATGAATATTTAAATTTATATGGAATTAAATGAAACTGTTGTCTATTTTTTCACTTAAAAGAATGATACCATATGTTTAGATGAAACTGCTACAAATCAAATAATGGGCCTCAACTTTGGAACATTTGTGTCCCTTGTGCTTGGAACATTTCTACTCTGCTGTGTGTGCATTGTTGGAGTCATAATATGTGTTTTCCGTAAAGAGCAGCAACAACGGCAGCTTGAAACAGAGGCGCAGTTCAGCGGAACTCCCCATTCCATGGTCATAGGCCAGCAGCCATATTCTAGTATGCCAGAAATATTTTTATTCCTAATATTTTTGAATTTTAATCTGAAATGTGCTCATTGCTAAATTTTAGTGTTAAAAATGATTTAAAATTTTTTACAATTTGAAGGTATACAGTCTTTTAAAGAGAATGCAATTTTTAATAGCAAAATCAAAGATTTAAACAAAATTGGTTAACCTGTTCTGGAAACTATTCATCGAATTTCATTTGTATTTTTCCATTAAAAATAAAATAAATTTAAGAGACTCAAACTTTGGATTTTTTTCCTGTAATAAACTATTGAGAAAATAATTCTATATTTCAACCACTTCCTCATGTTTTAAGTTCAAGTATAACAGTGGAAGGAGGGGGAAAAACATGTTTCTTTAGAAAAAGTTTTTTTTTTTTTTTTAACCTTATTCATACTGAGTTGCATACTAAAAATAAACCGAGGTTTCTATGGTTAGTTTTGCTGACAAATTTTTTAACATTTATTTCAATATTTCAGTTAATATAGTAATTTGATTTTTATATGTGTATGTGCATAGCATTTCAATATTTCAAAGTTATTTAAACAAATTTCAAAATGGTTCCTCTTAAGAAAAGCTTGCTGTAAACTATAATTCTATAGTATTAAACTTAATATTTATCACTTCATGATACAATATTTAAACATATATATCCATAATTAATAAATTTTTTGTACTCAAAATATATATTTATATATATATATATATTTTAATCGTGTCCATTTCCAGGAATGCCACAGAACATGAACATATTTAATAGTCAGGGAATTTTATCAATCTGGAACATATTAGAAAATTTTATTCAAATAGATAAAAAGTCAGAAAAAATGAATTAATTAAAGTTCAAGGTACATTTAAGTCCGAGATTATTTCCTAAAAATTTTTTCTTATAATAACGTTTTAAAATAAATACGATTCTAATTATTACTATAAGTGTTTTATAATATATTTTATGTATAAGAACAATGTGCAAAGGAAAAATTAATAATAAAATTTATCTCACAGATTAGAAAAACCAAGGAAGTTTGATAAAATTAGTCTGGAAAAGTTAGGAAATTTTTTTTTTTCAAAGTATTTCTGGGCACTCTATTTTCTATTTTTACAATTCATGCTCATAAAAATCACCATTTTTTTATGATACTAAAATGAATTTTTAGTCTTGTGCTTCATGGCTTGAAATAAATGGTTGGCCGTTAGGATCAATTTAATTAAACTCCGACCATAAAATAATTATCAGTGGTCCCCAGTACCAGCAACCAATGTAAATGGATGGTGTGCTATTTTGGTCTGTATTTTTGTCTAAAACAGCATATTTTATCATAATTATGAGCATGACACATTTTATATAAATGTAGTTTTTTAAAATAAACTCGCGTTATTAATCTTGAAAAAAAAATATTTGTACAATCGAGGTAGGCAAATGAATTATTAAAAATGTTTACAGACTATTAATACCTTATAGTTGTTAGGCATTTGGATCAGTGACTAAAGCAGGGTGCGTAGCGTTTATTTAAAGTGTTTATTTTAGATTTTTGTATTTTAAAAACCCTTAAAGGTGCTTTTTTCATGGGGTGTTTTTAAAACGTGCTTAAATTTCCTTTTTTGAAAATGAGATTTTTTTTCTTTACCATGTCAATTTTTGTTGCATATTATGCAAAAGCGTAGTTTTCACCACTGGCGTCGTAACCAAGGGGGTCAGAGGGGTCCAGACCCCCCCCCCAATAATTGGGAAGCCAGGGTCCATTATTTTGAGAACCATTATTTGTTTCTATGTCTCTTACTCTCTTTTTCTCTCTCCTCTTTTCTCCCTTTTTTTACATGATGGAACTTATTACATTATATTATTAAAAGAAAATTTATTAAAAATAAAATATGCAAAAAAATGCACTGCATAAAAAATAAAACAAGTGTTAAGAGAACTACAACTGATAGAAAACTGTCACTGTTACCCTTTCCTTCAATAAGCAATAAAACTCTTTGCACATTTTTTTTCCCTCATGCTCTTAACTAATAGAGATTGATTCTTTAAGCATCCTAACTTTTCAGCACCACCCCTGAAGAGTCATTTGATACCTCAAAACCCCTTACCTCAGTTATAAACCGTCTCAGTTTATGCTATGGCAAAATGTTCTTTGCATTTTGAAATTCAATGCATTTGCAATTGCATTTGCAAAATGCAATTCAAATGCATTTTGCATTTTGAATTGCTGTATTTTTGCCCTTGGTTCCTATGTCTATGGGATATCAGCAGAACCATCTCTTTGTTGGCTATCTATTCATAAATTGTCTAAAACAGGCAATTATCTAGAATTTCTAGGAAAAAAGATGTACTACGCTTTTAGGGAAGTAGGAGGGAGGGGAACTCTTGTTGAGTCTCTTTTTTTTTCTTTTTTTTTTCTTTTTTTTTCTTTCTTTTTTTTTCTTTCTTTTCTTTTTTTTTTCCTTCTTTTTTTTGTAATTTTGGCAAGAGACTCTCTGACATACAATCATTCTAAATCTTTTCTTACAAAGGGCTCACAGTTCTATTCCTCTATAATTTAAAGTAGCCATTTCCAGTTTAAAATTTTGATAAATATAACTATTTATTTTATTTAATTTTTTAACTTAAATTATTAGTTAGTTTTTTTTCATCAGTTTGATCAGTTATAATTTTCTAAATAAATTGCGCCCTCAAAAATTCCAGTACTTAATTAAGTTTACCTTTTGATTACAAGAACTCATTAAATATATCTATTTCTTGGTAGGGTAGGTAAGCAAATGTCTGTATTAAATTTATATATTTATAATTGTATGTTTATGTACTGTTAGAATTGTTTTATGTTTTATAGTTTATATATCAAATTTATTTGCATAGTACATTAGTTTATGATTTTACCACTCATTGTTTGTGCATGAATTTATTTTTAACGCTCGGAGTTTTCTTATTTTATATTTGTAAAATTAATGTCATTTTTAAAATTTTGATACTATAAATCAAAACTTAGAATTTTTAGGATTTTTCAATAACTTTGCTTTCATTGATGAATTAAATGCCATGTTTAATTTTATAAAAAAATTGCATATAATTTAATAAACAATTTTGAAAAAAAAGCATAATTTATGAATTTATGTCCTAATACAAAAAATTAACATCAACTTACATTTTAATTAATTAAAGGAAAGAAAAAATATTTCAAATGCAAAAGTTTCTTTCATAAAAAAATCCATATGATTTTATTATGCTTTATTGATAAAAACTGTAATAATTATATATTGTTATGAATTTGATAATTTGTTAAACTTAATTTATTTATTGTATGAGTGTGTTAATCGTACTTTATGTAGTTTTATTTATTTTGTTTTTATCAAAATAGTATAGGATTTTTAAAGTAAATTTTCCACTTTTTTTATAGTTTAGAGTTTGGTATATTGGTGATTCTCACGAAATATGACAATTTACAGTCACTTGCACCAAGATCTAATACTAAACTTCTAAAGGAACTTTTTTAAAAAAAAATTTAATAAATAGCATTGCTGTTAGCATTTTAAAATAACCTAGTACTAGCATCGACTATTTTGAATATTTCAAAAATTAAATTGAACTTCAAAATTTCATGTTTCTGGCATGTCACAAACAATGTTTCCAATAATAACTAGCTTCAAAACTTCGCATAAATTTTTCAATATCCAATTTTTTTTATCTCAACCGGTGTAAGCATTTCTAGAATATACGCAGAGTGTATTATTGACAGAAACTTTGTTTAAAGTAATTTTTTCTGTCAATAATTTGTTTGTCCCAAGAAAATCTGTCATTTTCCTGGCTACTTTTATTTAGTGGTTTATAACCAAAATAGATAGAGCCAGCAATCAATATCTTACTTTAATAGATTGATTAGATACCCTCCTATCTGAACATGTCTTGTTGCATGCATAAAGAATCAACTTTCTGGTTCAAAAGCTATTTCAAAAATTTTTTCAAGATGAGTAGGTTTTTGTGTTGTCATTTTCCTGGCTTTTTGAAATCATTAATAACATAAACTACTTAGATGTATCTGAGTTATTTTAAGAAATCCTGTTGTTTTCGGCAGAATATGAACATCTTAGGCCAAAATATTAAATTGAAGTTAAATTATCTAAAATGACGAATTTGTCATTTTCCTGGCTTATGAATGCCCCTGACATTGAAGTGTTACCAGAAATATTTTTTAACTGTTGATGCTGTAATGAGGGAAAACAAATATTAACCTAATACCAAATTTATGTATGATTGTAATAAGATTGAATGTAATCAAAGTTATTTAATGATTGATTATTTTACAAAATTTTATTCTGTACATATCAGAAACAAAAAATTTTTTGATTCTTTCTACAGTAGATAAAAGAATTAATTTAAGTTATTAATGGTCCATCTAACATAAAGTCTTAGGTTTTGTTACTTACTAATACTTAAATTACTTAAAATGACTGTTTTTTCAAACTTCTAAGCTAATATGTCATTTCCCTGGCATTCAAAATGTGGTGAATTTCTATTTTATTTTCATCTTGAGCAAATGTCAATAAACTACACTGCTGTCTGTAAGATATTAATAAATGTAACTAAATAAATATACTAAAAAAATATTTAGATTGTTTTGAAGACTTTAAATTTGAAGAAAAATTTGGGTCCAAATTGTCATGTTTCCTAATTGTCATGTTCCCATATACGTATTTTTTTAATCATAATAATCTTTACTTTAACCAATGTTTGAGTTACTCTAATATTTTTTTAATGTTGTATCTTTCATCGCAGAAATGCATATCAATTCAAATTCGTGGTACAAAAAAGTGTTTTCTTTTTGTTTATCAAAACTTTTTTTATGACTCTTTCTTATATTTCATTAAGATTTCGACTACAATGGGATTCACGTAGGATTACATGACGTAATAATATACATTTATAAATTTCATGTCATTCTGATCTAAACTTTTAAGAGACAAAATATTTAAAAAAATTTCTTTTCAAAATAAAACTATATTTTTAAGACATTGTAGATATTGAATTTAAGCAATTTTACTTTTATAATGTACTGTACCTAAAGAAATTCACTGCACCTAAAAAAATAAATTCTGCCTATTTTTCAATTGAGACTTATGAAAAAGAGTACATAATTTTACTATGAATACGAGGCAAAATCTGGACATAGCATATTTTAGGTAGAAGCGTAGATTGATGGAAAAATATGTATCCCTTCGTTAAATAACTTTAAATTTTCATCCATTTACTTAATAATAAAATTAACTTTTAAAAAAAACATTAGAAACATTTTTATTAATATATGATACGATTAATTTTAAAACAAACACTAATGTTTTACTTAATTTCTTAACCAGAAATTGACGCATATACCCTACAAATTGAGCTCAAACTTTTCCATAAAAACTTTAAAGTTAGTTGTTTAGATGACGTAAAAAACTCTTATCAGAAATCAAAGAAGTTAGGTGCATATTTAGAGTGTGGAAAATTTGCTAAGACTTCTTTGCCCCTCTTCGTCGTGTATTTAAGATCAACAATGACTCGAAAGAAATTAAACCATATAGCATTGTGTTAAAAAATTTTAGACATTATTGACAATAAGAAAGATGCACAAATTTTTATTTCTTAAAACAATCTAGGAAAAATGTCTGGTGTAATTTTAGTTTGTTTTTCTTAACCTAATGTTTGAGAATGTAATGTTGTAACTTTGTGCTAACCTAATGTTTGAATAACTTATTTGTATAGCTAATAACGAATTAAATTTCAATTTTTGTAAAATTAGAATTTGAATAAAAACTTAAAAAGCCAATGAAATAATCAAATGATAATAAAAGGAATTTAATTATTGTATAAATAATTGAAAAATTATTAAAAGTAGCGCGACAAACAAAATTTGTAATTTTATGATCATTATTTGTGATTTTATGATACTGTACAAAATTAGTATTTAAATTGAAGTCAACATAAAAAAATAATATTATAAAAAATTAGAAGCTTGTTTAAGAGTCGTTTTTCCAAATTACTTTTAATATTCCAATTTTTATAAAAGAAACTAGTTTTTAACTAAGTTGCGTTTTATACCATTGTAGTCTAGTCTTTCATCACGAGAGGACAAATCTTCTTTCGGCATCCTTTTTTATCATACTAGTCTTTTGATTTTAAGAACTTGCTGATTACAGTCTCTATCTCTATCATCGCAATAGTACGACTATTTATTCCTGTTGAAGAAAAAGTGTCAATCTGTACTTCCCATAGTCAGTTAACCTCTTACCTTTTGCAATTTTCACAAAGAGCACCAAAAATGCATGGGAAATTTGCA
Source organism: Parasteatoda lunata (assembly GCA_949128135.1). Taxonomy (NCBI): domain Eukaryota; kingdom Metazoa; phylum Arthropoda; class Arachnida; order Araneae; family Theridiidae; genus Parasteatoda; species Parasteatoda lunata. The sequence continues at coordinate 111,057,309 of OX421975.1, forward strand.
AATAGAAATGTTTTTACAATCTTCGTAGTTGCCATAGTATTTTTATTGTTACATTTATTTTTAAAAATTACTAGTGTCATTAAAGTTTTTACTCAGGCTGAAATACTAATTTTGCGTATAAATTTTTTGTCTGAAAACTATATAATTATAAATCTTGTTTGTCGCGTTATTTCTTAACAAGATACTGAAGAATATATTTTTTGATTTTCTTAAATGTTTTCACTAGTCTTAAAGTTTTTACTCAGACTGTACTTTCTGTTATATTTCATTATAGATACTACAACTGATTTGTAATTTTCTGTAACTAAATAGTTTTTTTTCATAGACAAATGAAGTAAAAAAAAGGATCACAAATTAATACTTAAGGGGGAAAAAATAAAATCAAACACTGACCAATCATCAATTGAGAAGACGAGATTAGAAATAAATGTGTGGTGGCCGAAGAAACCTAGAGGAATTTAAAGAGACTTCAAACTTAATTCGAATATAAAGAGACTTCAAACGTAATTCGGCAATTAAACTGGTTTTCCTCCAGGAATTCCTTTGTCTTCTGGATTGGGTTCAAAATCACTAGGCTACAGAGTTGAACATTAGAAGTCCTAAACCCAAAACATTGGGTCAGATGTTCAACGAAGGTTATTAAATAAAATAAAATGAAATCAAACTGGTTTGCCGTAATGGCTCAGGGGATACAATGTTCGCCTTCCAATGAGGTGAACCAGGTTTGAATCCCAGTGATGGTTGGTCGATACGAATCCTGCATCCGGCTTGTACCGACCACCGTGCTGACGTAAAATGTCTTCGGTGGTAGACGGCTAATGGGTTACAGTCCCCCTTGCCGCCAGGCAAACCGTGGGAGTTTTTCCTCTCCATGTAATGAAAATGCGGTTTAGTTTAATCAAAAATTCCTCCACGAAGGCAAATTTCCCTCATCACTTAATCCAGGAGTTCCCTTGTCTTCTGGATTGGATTCAAAATTACAAAGAGCACCAAGGCTATGGAGTTGAATATTAATAGTCGTAAACAGAAAAAATTGGGTTGGCTGTTCAACGACGGTTATAAAATCAAACTGGTTTTAAAGTTTTCAATTTCGTTTATCCTAATACTGATTCTTAAGATTTTCATGTAGTTTTTTCCTGCTCTTATATAATAGTTTGCTACCCCTAATTTGTAAAATTTTTTAACTTAATTCTTAAAGAAAAGGATGATTCTAAAATTATATATGAAGACGTAGATCACGAAACACTCTGCATTGTATCAAGACGTTTCCGTTTTCTTAATTATGTATTGAATGTTAGTAATAGATGACTTTATTGAGAAATATTATTATTTTATTTGATATCTTGTTTTTGTCATACATTAAGAAAAAGTTACTTTTATTAATCTATGTGTGGCATTTTAGTTCATATATATATATATATATATATATATATATATATATATATATATATATATATATATATGAACCGAATTTTTAAAATTTATTAATTAAATTGAATAATTAATTTTTTATTATTGAATTTATTAATTTTAATTAATAATTAAATTTTTTAATTAATTCTTTAATTTAAATTTTTTTCTCAAGTAATAGTCCGAGATTGTTCCCGCCCAATAAGTTTTATCTGCCGACGCCAATGGTTTTCACATTGTTCTATTCAAGGTATTCGCAATTCATTCAACTGCCATCCATTTCAGCGTACCGTCAGTCCGTAACGTATGAAAGCACCAATGATGTTCCATGTTTGAGGAAATACTTGCGAGTCTGCATGTGTGTCCTCTGAGCTGAGTTTTGGTGAGATTCTTGCACTCTTATGTGCAACTTTGCTGCATTTTGCAAGATATTCTCAATTTCAGCCTTCATTTCCTCCCCTCTGAAATGGAACCAAAAAATCTCGCAATCTTTTTATGGTGGCTAATATAATCTAGAAAATAGTTCTTTGTCACAAACTAGATATTTTATCATGATCATGTAAAGTTTTGAAAATTATTTTTCATTTTGTTAATGTATATAGTGCTTAAAAATATTTTTTGAGTGCTGAAAAAGTACTTTAAAGGTGCTTATTTTTGTTGAGAGATTTGGCTATGTACCCTGTAAAGTTTCTTAATTTCTACCCCTTTTTCTTTTTTAGCAATAAAATATATTGTGATTATTAAACTTATTTTTCTCCTCTCTCCCTTATGCCTCACCCATCACAGCCCAGCCCACATTCAGCACCTCTCAGCTGCAGGAGAAGCCGCCTCCTTATCCGGGAAATATGTTCCTCCATCAGTCACAGCAACAGCTGGACGGCACTCGAGGAGGAGTTTATTATCATGCAAAGTAAAGTCAGGCCGCAGGCGACCTCAGCCTCCTAAAAAAGAATGGCTAGTTTGACGACTACAGTGCACAGTTGAAATTATTATTTTTTTTTTTAATCTACAGTCAATTTTGGATAAATAAAGTTCAATCTATGGATAAAATATTTTAAAATACCAAATCTTTCAAATAAATTTTTTTTAAAAATAACAGTTAGTTTTATAATTATTTCAAAAATTTTAACCTTTACTTAAAATAAAATTTTATATAAATTATTTTCTTTTTTAAATAGATATTTATTAATTGAATATCAGTCCCAATGGGAAAAATTTTAAATAAGCTAAGTTTAATCTTTGGTGTAAAATGATATTAAAATGAAATAAAATTTAAACAATGTGTCAAAACTAGTAAATCAAAGTTGGAATGATTTGAATTTTAGGAAGTCTATATTTTCTAAATCACTGAAATATTAAAGTCTAAAAGCTTAATGTTGTATTAGTTAAAAAAAAATTACTTTAAATTTTATTTATATTGTGCATATTTTTAAAATTAAAAATTTATGAAAAGTTGCGCATAATTTCTATTAAATTATAGCTAACAATCATTATGAGAAATCAGCTAATAGATTCGAATTTTAAATTTATCAATAATTGACTGAAGTTTGACATTTTATCGTTACAAATGTTTTATTATTTTTTAAGACAAACATTGAAAGGTGCATTTAATAGTTAGAGTCAATTAAGTTATAAAACAAACCAAATTGGATTTTGTCTTCTCTTTTACTAAATATTTGTGTTTTAAAATATATGAAAAGGAAAACAATTGCTCGTAAATTAAGTAGAAGTTCTATATAACACATTTCTATTAACTGCAATTCTCCATAAGCCACACTAGCTATATGGGTGCAAACAATTTCTGTTATAAAATTCCTAAGCAAGAACTATTAACTTTAAAATTTCAGGTCAAAATTTCAAAAGCTAAGTAAACCGGAATTGAATAACTTGTTCCTTATTAGTTCTAATGCTGCCAAAAATTTGTAATTTTTTTTTTCTATGCCCAGGGGAACATTTTGTGTTTTTAAGTATTTGTATCTAAGAATTATTTTAAAGCATTTTCAATTGATCTGTTCCTGACTAAGGATGCCATATTTAAAGACAAGTGAAATGCTTTATATTACACAAAATTCCATGAAACAAAGTCTCTGGGTTTAAATGTTTGCGTTATAAAAATCTTCTACTCTAATTTACTTATAAATTATTTAAATTCATTACAAAATATTAGAAAAGACTTAAGAAGATAAGACTTTTAAACCACATACCTTTAAAGCCAATATTATCTATAAAATATTTTCCTGCTTTCAAATTTTAAGTATTACTACAATTATAAGAAAGTAATTTTAAAATTATAGATATGTTCGAAGAGGAAGTTAACGTAAGAAAATCCTATAATTGCCCATGTAGCATATGGGTTCAGATAAGTTGTTGATTAAAAAAAATTTCTGAATATGTAGCTATTTTCTTTTCTTATAAATTGATATTTTCCCAAATGCCCTGTGTGTACTGCATTACACACACACACATATATATATAATAAGGAAGCAGTGTCACAAGTCTTAAACTAATCTTCTTATTAAAGTTTGGGTATGAATTTTAATTTTTATAATAATATTTCTTTTACAAATAGTGCTCAAAATGTATGTAGAACCATTGTATGTAAAGGCATTTGAAGAAGTCTGGTTATCAATACTGTAGTTCCCGGGGCTAAATTAAATTTAAAAATCAAGTTCTTTACATTTGAACTATCATCAACTTAATTCTGGCTCGAATAGATGCTTTAATTAATAATAGTTCTTTTACTCGGAATTTTTTAGAAATTCTAGGAGATGATATTTTTTTTCCTTAAAAATATTGTTTTAAGTCAGTTATTTTAGTCTTCTCTTGTTTTTGTTTATGTAATAAAAGAATGTTTGTTAGCTAGGTTTAACTTAAAATGACTTAAAGATTTTCATAAATTAGCAAGGAAATTTAGTACCTGAGCTATTTTAAACTGTTAAAATAAATTCTTCAAATAGTAATAACCTATTTGTTGTCTGCCAAAATTACACAATTTCTTCCATATTACTGTCTTTTTTCAAATAATTGTTCTTATCCAGTCCAACAGTATTGTTGAGAGTGAATTGATTAATGATTTTGCCCAAATTAAATATAAAAAAAAGAAATAATTTTTCTAAGTACTTAGTACACCCATTAGACTAATTTTATCCCTTTAGTTTAAAAAAGAGTAATTTAAACAAAACTCATGAATTAAATTTTTGAAAATCATGTCTTCCGGAAACAGATTTCAATTATTTAGCTGTTCAATTTGATTTTTGATATTAATACTTTAGAAAATAATTAACTTTGTAACGAGTGCAATTTTCTAAATTAGAATTTACAGATCTAAACAGAATTTACAGATCAAATCTATGGCATATTCTTCAAAAATCCAAATTTGTCTGCAATATCAATGCAGTGAGACAGATTATTATTGCAAAAACTAAGCTTAATCTAACATGCATGTAATAAAACTTTCAAATATAAGATCCTTAAAAACTTAGTTGTTTAAATTAAAGTTAAACTTTATACAGTGTACTCTCAATATCTCCAAAACTTTATTATGTTGAAAAAATATTTTTCCCCTTGACATTACATATCCACCTAATGTTAATTTAAATGCCTATGTCGAAGAGTTTCTTCTCAAAACCTATATATATATAAGTTTTGAGAATGTCGAATTTTTAGTTACGTCTAATTTTTTTTCGAAATAGAAAATAAGTTTTTTCGGAGAAATCACAATGTAAGTTTATTGTAAACTAATTCTTTTCTATTTAATCCCTAATTATATTTTACTTATTATTAAAAATAAAATTATCATTGTTGTATTTTGATTTAAAGTCAGCTATCATTACGTATTTATTAGTAGTAATTCTTAGTTTCATGGCTCTACTTTTTAGTCATATTTTAGTTTTTTTTTTTAGAACATATTTAGTTCTGAACTTGTTATCTCGAATAATCGCTATTTCAAAAATCTTTAGCAACCCTTCAACTTTGAGATATCTAGAGTATATTGTGCAATGATTATAAAAAATACACTTAAGCTTAAAATCAAGTAACAAAGAACCACTAATGCCTGTTATTTAGATTCCTGCATGAAATTATTGTATAGCAATGCAATAATTTCTGTTTAGACATAAATCAGTGTTAATGGCAAAAAACTTTAGCTAATAATGTGTTGATTGGAAATAAATAGTACCATATTAGTTACTGTTGTAGAGTAAGTCATTACTATATAATTTAATTGCAATAAAATCCAATAATGACAGAAATAAACAGGCAAAAATATGTACTTTTATAAGCCTCTTCAGCGTCCGTGACGAAATCCAATAATGTACTGTCTGACCAATTTTAATTGATTAAATTAACTGTCCAGATTACTGTGAGAACTGAAGTTGAAAGTTTATATATTCTATTTTAATGTTAAACGTCATAGATATGCTAGGTTTCACTTTGGGATAGCTATATGTGTGTGTATATATACATCTCTATTGAGAAGAACAACTAAACGTTTATAAAAGAAGATTTTCATTAATTGTGTATATATAATATAACTGCTGTTAAAATATTGTAACCAGCAATTGTGCATTTATGCAACGTATTTTATTGCTAGAAAGCTACTTTTTTAATGATGCAAAGCTATGTACGTCCTGGTTTTATAATTTTTTTTTTAAATGAAAAAGTTAATGTCTTGTGTCCACATAAATTATTACAGGTTGCATCTCATAAACCTGCCCAGGTTTTTCCCTGAGGCGACAATTTTGTGTGATGCATCTTGGACTTCAGGAGTGCTAACTTCTTGAGGATTTTCTCAATTATTCATTCACCAATTCATTCATTGATTTCCATAGTAATTCACACATACTATGGAAATGAAACTGCTAACATTACTCAGATGCTTTCCCGCTATTTTGAAATGCATTGTTCAGAAATGTATACATAACAGTTAATTTTGTAAGAAAAATATTTTTTGAAAGATGCAAATCCATTAACACTTTTATATCCATGCAGTATTTATGGATCAGTAACAACTTCATGAAATTTGAAAAAATTTAAAGACGTAAATTGCAGTGGTGTAAATAACACCCCACAACTTCCGCAGTGTGGGGGGCTCTCGAGATTTGAGGGCGCACGATCCGGAAATAATGATGGGGTGCACAACCTGTGACCTAGGGTAGTATTTAAACCTGAAACACAAACAAAAAACTATTATATTTTTGTTTTGCAAAAAATCAGTTGGGAACCTATTATCCGGAACGATCGGGACCATCGCTATTCCGGATAACTGATTTTTCCGGTTTTCTGAATCACTACAAATGCCGTTTTTTTTATATCGTTAAACCCAACTAAAAAAAAATTAATATTTAGAAATAATCTTAAAAAGAAGAAAAAACGATAAAGTAATACACGAATGATTATTTCTAAAATGATGGTAAGGTAAACCTCTTTTAAAAAAGAAAGAAAAATCCTTAAATCTTATGAGGAAAAAAAAAAAATTAAAAAATGGTGGGAAAATTATTAAATACTAAATGAAAAGTAACTAAGTAATTAACTTTATATTTCAGATTTCAAGTTACATTACAATCTTTAAACTCGAAATTTAAAAGTGTTTGAAGTGTGAAATGTTAAGTGTATAGGGGAAAATTAGGAAATTTTGTTACTGGCCTGTGACAGTAGCCTTTTTAACAGTAGACGCTTTTTCAGAAATTAAAATTTTTAATTTATTAAAAAAAAAATTTAGATCATTAATGTGAAGCATTTCTCAAAACAGTACAAGTTTCAAAAATAAATAAAAATTTTAGAATCAAGCAAATTAATTTTCAGATTATTATAGAATATTCATAATAATTCCATATCTATTAAAAATGAATAATAGTAAAATGCACATTGACAGAAAAAGTGATGATTGTCTGAAAATTTTTTAATCGCCCTGTGTCCAGTAGCGACCATTAATTTTGCCCTACAGTCACGAGGCTATTTAATGTCATGACTCTTGTTATTTATTCATCTCAAAAAGTTGGCATTCTTGAAATTAAATGCTGCCTTGGGTGAAAATTCAGTCCTAAATACATGTTGCACTGGAGCTATGTATAAATCACCCTGGTCTGCTGAAAATGATATTTTTCAATATTATATTTTTGTTATGCGATGTTTATGCGGCTGTTGCACTGTAGTCAGTTGAAGGGGGCTCAGCTATTTGTCTGCCTGCGTTCACTGCCTGTGAATTTTCTTCCATTTTACATGTGCCTGTAAATTCTCAACAGAACTGCTGAAGATATTTGCTTAAAAAGGAACAATTAGCATGTGGCAAGTCTTTCTTTTTTTAATATAAATATTTTTATTGGTTTTAAAAACCGATTTAGCATTGATTAACTACTTCTATTATTGTTATACTTTACAAAAAGTTTTGGTGCTTTTATGTTATTACTATAGTTCAGTGGTACCTGCTAAAATTTTTGCAAAAGTCAGAATTTTATTCCACTCTACATTTTTTGTAATTATATTTCTCCCTAATGTATTTTTAATAACGTTAGAACTATCATTAGCACTTTAAGTGCATTTCTTAATTTTGATATTAATTCTAATAAATAACTATTTTTCAGACATGTAAACTTAATTATATCATATATTAACGTTATTAAAATGCTGAAATTTGACTTGATTTTTGATTTGGGGTTTTAAAAGCTTTTCATTAATTTTACTAATTTTTGCTGATTATTCGGCTACAGCTTTTGATAAAATTTAAAGTACATTTGTCTTTTTATTTATAAACAAACAGCATGAAAATGTATCCATATATATCTGTAAATAACTTGCTGTATTTTTTTCCTTGTAATATAGTTCCAAGAATTATAGGAAAAATTTTGCCTCAGAAAAAAAAAAGATAAAAATTTATATTTGAGTTTTAAAATACAGTCAAACCTCGCGATAGTGAACCTTCAAGGGACCGACATTTCGGATCACTATAACCGGGAGTTCACTATATCCGTTACGTAGACAATTTAACTAATGGTTCTTTAAATCCTCATATTACACACTATTCAAATAAATTACTGAAAAATATTATGTAGTAGCAAAAATCGTGTTTTTTTTATTACTCTTTGTCTTGCGTACAAAAAAAATTAGTATTCTTCAGCTGATAACCAATCCTCAACATCAGATATGGAAACACTTCCCAACTCTCAGATGATTTTTCCTGAATTTCTGTTATTCCGCTTTTCTAACCTGCCATTTTAGCACATAAAAGTAGTCTCATTAAATAGCTTAGCAAATTCATCGACATTTGTTTAGATACTGGGAGATTGCGGCTTCTTCTAATGCCGAACCACTTTAGTAATGCTTCATCAACATCCTTGTTATCTGCTTTTCTCAATTTTTTTCTGGCATCTTAATTTTTTTCTTGAACAGAAATTATTAACTGCCTATTTTTTCATATGTTACAAACTGCAGATTCGGATAGTTTGTATTCTCTGCAAATATCAGGTTGATTGCATCTATTTTCAATTTTTCTGATTATACCCATTTTTCATCAATGAAGAACGTTTTACGTTTACTGCTCGCCATAGTTAAATTTGAGAAACTTGTTTGCAGGCTTTTTTAAACTGAACTGAGAGCAAAAAAGAGTTGAAATGAGGGCCTTATCAACACATATTAGTGTCCAACCCTTTGATCAATAATGACTCATTCCCTCTGACAGAAAATGCATATTGATCCCACTGACACTTTACAGGTGCACTATCATCTACTTGGTTTGTTTAGGGATGGGAAAGTGAGATAAAAGAAGCAAACAAGAAAAAATGCCTATCGCTACATTCCCCTCTGTAGATGGTTTTAAAAATCGGTATATGTATTTACTTTGATGTAGAAATTTCAAAATTATTACAAAAAAATCAGTCGAAGACAGAATAAAGTTCATTATATCCAACTTCCTCACTTTTTTGGTTCACTATATCCACAAAAAATAGCATTATGCGTGTATAGCAAGGCACGGGACCGAACGTTTCGCTCACTATATCCGGAAGTTCACTATAGCGGGGTTTGACTGTAGTAAACAATATTTTTATTTATTATGATACAAAATCATTTCAAATAGTTGCAAATTTTCTAAACATATTTGTTGCTTCTTTTAATCAAGTGTGTAAGTTTTTATGGCTCTAATTTAGTTATTGGATAAATAATGACCAAATCAGGGTGCATAGCGTTTTTAAAAAGTGCTTGCTTTCGTTTTTTAAAAGCCCTTGAAGGTGCTTTTTTTTTCATTGGGTATTTTTAAAAAGTACTTATTTTTCTCTTTTCCAAAGGAAATTTTTTCTTTACAGTATCATTTTTTGCCACGAATTATTCAAAAAGCATGGTTTTCACAAAGTTCTATTCACCATTTTCACAATTCATTCAACCACAATCCATTTCGGCATACCATCGGTACATAGCGTATAAAAGCGCCAATCATTTTAAATATATGATGAAATACTTGCGGGTACGCATGTGCGTTTACTGAACTGGATTCTGTGGGGAAAATTCTTGCATTCTCATGAGCAACTCTGTTACATTTTGCAAGAGATTCTCAATTTCAGGCTTCATTTTCCACCTTCCGAAATCAAACTGAAAAATCTCTCAAGTTTTTACTAATCACGGGGACCAACTAAAAATTGTACATTTTTTTCCCCTAAAAGCAAATGAACATTTTTTTTCTCTTGTTAATTTCATCATTGGTGAAGCACCATCGTCTTTGTCACGAGCAAGCTAATTACCTCGCCTCTTCTATTTACAGATCAGTTTCATAATCCTTGAACTTGACTTGGGGATCATTCATTAATTACGTATTTTCATGTGGGTCCCCAGAGTAGTAAAGAATTAATTGAGATTTTAATTGGTAAGATTTTTTTAAGTGCGTAAAAAAAAACTTATTTTTTGTTGAAATGTTTGGCTATGCACCCTGTAAATAGATTGACTAATAAATATAATTTTAATTAAAGTGCAAAAATGTCTAATAGTATAAAAACTTTTGAAAAAGTATTATGCTTCATTACTTTTATTAAATTATAAATATAATTTAAAAATTATTAAATTATTTCATTTTACCTATTATAGCATTTCTCATAAGTTATCTTTTATAAAAGTTTAATTTTTTCAATTCCAATTGATCAATCAATTATTGAAAGGTAGTTATGATATCTTTTAAGTAAAATTCTGAATAGTTAGCTAGTAACACTGTTTCTGCTGCTTTGGTAACAAAAATTTTGTCCCAAAACTTTTTGACTACCTGTAAAATATATTTTTATTGTATTTTTTATTTAACAATTATAGAAATGAATTTTGTTTGATCAAGAAATTTATACATTTTGTGAAGATTTTTTTTATTTTTAATGTTGATTTATTATGTTTTTTTTGTTGAATTTATATATAGTTCTTAATATTCTGCTCTTATTTTGAAATCATTCTTTAAAATCAAACACAATTTTAAGATTTTTGAATCAATTATTTCTGCAAGCAACTCTATGATGACTTTAATTTTTTAAACTTTACTGAGGTGTAATAGGTGAATTATGATTTTGCAAGTTTAATGTTAGTCAAACAGTAACTGAAACTTTGTATTTAAAACATGTTAACTATAAGAACAAATGTAAAAGTTTCAGAAAATTGTGGCAGGTATGTATTTATTATCTATTAAATCACATTTCATTCTGCTATTAAGTTTATATTAATTAAATATTTTCCTTTTTAATTTATTATTTAATATATCATTAACTTTTTGCACAGTGTAGATTTTGAGAAACATAATTGCTATTGTAAGAAGAATGATGATAAATATTCAATTATATTTGTTCAACAATTTATAATTATCAATTTGTTAATTCAATTATCACACATGTTACTTGTGATAATTCAATTATCACAAGTAACATAGTCGAAAAATGAGCTTCAGTTACTTTCTGCAGCTAAATTCCTGCGTCTAAGTATTTTATTCCCCATTTAAATATTTTTGATTTATGCTTTAAGAAATTTTGTCAGCATTATGTATATTTTTTTAACAAATAGAAAATAACGAAAAAGGGAAAATGAAACTTATTATTGTAAAAGAAAAATTGAAATAATTTTAATTAATAGAAATTTTCAAGTTATTTAAAGAAGGTAAGCTTTTAAATAATAAAAAAAACATCAATTAACCTCATTTATTAAAAAAAAAATTCTTACTTTACTGTTTTCTTGCAAAACAAATCAGTTTCTCTCTTGTTACATATGTTTACAGTCTGCAAAGATTTCACACTTTTATGTTAGCTTCTGTACTCTTCCGTACGTAAGATTGAAGCAACTGCACATGTTTGCTTTTATTTTAGATAATATGTATCTTTATGTTGGTGTTATTTATGCTATGAAGACAAAGCTACAAGCACGCTCTTTATAGCTGTTAAATGTTGTTTTTTGTTTAAGCCAACCTTCGAACTAAAACTATGAACATGGAATGCGAATTTGAAGAAATGTATTGATAAAATTTAGAAATGAATCCTGTGATCTTACAATCATTGGTTCATTCAGTAAATAAATAATTTTATTGTATTTTGTTTAACATTATGGTTGCCTAATTGCATTAGTTCCATAAGAAACTAAACTTTCGCCATTTTAAAATTATAAATTATGTTTATTTTAACTATACAATTTAGTTAAAAGAAGTTCAATAATCAATAGAAGTTCAATAATAATTTTTAATATTATTAATAATAATAATAAGCTGCATTTTTTATCATTGCATTTTTTGTCGCTGAATTCATCAAAGTCTACCAAATTTTTCTGCTCACAGAACCGCAATTTTACATATCCATTGTAAATATTTGTTTTTATTTTGTAGTCAAAGTAAAAATGATCTTCCACTACTTACCCACTTGGGTTTTTAACTTACGGATTTTTGCAAAATCTCTTATTTTCTATTACTACATAAGTTAGAAATTTTTTCACAGGCACCTGCGCAATTACTTGAAATCTTACGTATGGAAAATAACGTATATTTGAAAAATCTCCCTATTAACAAAAATCACCCCCTTTTGTGACAGTCTCCGACCAGAGGTAAAAAACTATGTATGGAATATAATAAGGTTTTTGGAAGAGTAATGAAAAAATTTTATGAATTTTAATACAATTAAATTTCAGAAATAAAATGCCTAATAGACTACAAATGTTAAACATTTAGTTCCTTAGTATTTCATTAAATTTTTGTAGACCAAAATCTCTTTTTCAAACTGCATTTATAGTTATTTTGCAAGTGCAAAAGGTTAATGCCTGAAAAGATGGTAGAAATAAAACTTATTTACTTCTTTTACTGTTGCTAACACAATAGCAATCATTTGCTTTTATTCATATTCGTTAATTTATCGAGATATATAAATTTATAATTGAAAGTCACTCTTCTGTATTATTTGTATATTTGCCACATGACTGATATCACAAACATAGATGCTCAAGCTTTGCGATATAACTCTTCTTCTGAAACATATTAAAAGGGGGGAATCTGTTGCATTTAATTGTGTGATATAGCTTTACTGTTGTTTCTGGTTATTAGTTCTGAATATACCTTTATGATAACATATTCTAGTCTTAGAAAAACTATTTTATTTATTATGCTTTTTTTTTTATAAGGCATTAGTTATTGTTTATATTGAATCTCATTTTCCTAAGCATTGTTCAAGATTTATCATTTGTTGTTTATTTTATGAGAAATCTTTATTATTTGATTTTGTTTTACGTTTTTAAGCTTTTATTGTGCTCTACAATTTATTTTTATTCTATTTATTTAGTTACATACAAGTTATAATTTTTTATTATACGATGTTTTATTTATTTAATTATGTTAATATTTCTGCAGAACAGTGGTTTCCAATTATTTCATTACTAAAAGGGAGAACTTTAAAAGAAGTCATTAAACATTGCAATTTTTAGCTATTATTTTAACAATCAGAGATGTTGGAAAAATAAGTCGCAATAAAATAGTTATTATCATAAAGTCGTAAACCCATGTTTAATACCTTAAGCAAGTGATTCTCAAACTGTAGTCAGTAGGACATATTCATTTGGTTTGCAAAATATTGTCCTTTTGGTATAGTTTTAACAATGGAATTTTGGCACTGAGAATTTTCCTTGTAAAAACCTAACAGTATGCTTTTTGAATAATTAAGTATAAATATTATTATTATTATTTTTTTTTTTTTTGGAATTATATTACAAAAGTATAATGAAACTTTGCAGGATTTGATGGCCCGTTATGGGTTCCCTTTCAGAAACAATAACAATGCTTAATTAATTAGAAGTGGGAAAATAGTATTTTATGTTTCATTTTACATCATAATTTTATAGATAAATACAATTGTAACATTTACTTTAGGCATTTCTAGGCTTTCATTAATTTTAATGTCTGGCACTTAAGTTATTAAATTTAAGTTGTTGAATTAGACTGATATTATTGAAAATAGACCCTGAAAGACCAGGAAAATTTTGATAGCATTGCTTGATTTAAAATTATGGCACTGATGATCTATTTCATTCTATTGAAATAATAGCTTCTCTAAAAGTCAAATTTAGAATTTAACTGTTTTAACTCTACCAGACAAGCAAAAATCTAGACATGAGTGAAACATTATTTTTTATAAAACTATTTAATAAACTGAACATTTATTTGTGATAATCTTTTACAACTTATTTCTAATAGCATTGATTGGAATCTCAGTTGGAAAACACTGCTGCAGAAACTCTTTATGTATTCTGATCGTTTTGAAACTTAGTAATGAATGTTAAGTTTGAACTAATAAGTTATCATGAATTAGTTGTGTTATATTTTTTATTGAAATCTTAGCAAAAATACTAAATAATGAACGTGATTTCTGATTTTTTTTTGTTGGGAAAACTCTAAATCAATTAAGTCTTAATCAGATTACATCTCTCACATTTGATTTCTTTTGTCGATTATGAATTTTCGTAATTGTTACCCACCAGTTATTAAAATTTAAAGTGTATAAAAGTAATTGGAGCACTACTTATTAACGTAAGAGCTTTTGATTTCTTTATTAACTTATTTATCCTTACTATCCATTTCAAAATAAATTATTTTTCATTATTAAGTCTTAAAAACATTTGAATTATTATTTTAAAATTCTAAATACTTTATGAATAATGCTGTAAATCAAAACTACTACGTTCAGCATTTTCAGAACTGCATTGACTTAAAAAATAGAAAATAAAAACTAAAAATGTAGATATCGAGTGAAAATGGGAAATCAAAGCATGCAAATTTTTTCCTTCAGTTTCTTAATTGCTTTTACTTGGCCCGATTTACAAGTAATGGGGCCCAAGCAAAGTTGCCATTTTAGGTTTTCAATCTGTTAGTTTCCTACCTTTTATTTTGTTTAAATTATTTTGTACTTCACTTTTAAAAATCGCATTTTAATTTTTTTATCACTTTAAATGATAATATTGTGTATATACTTTAAATAATATGTATTCATCAAATCATTTTATATGAAATGTCAATTATTTTATAGGTATTTATCTTAAATATTTATTTTGTTACGCATGGATAGTACTGGTTGGATAGCAAGGGGATATTCCCCTACATACCTCTTGTCCTTATCGAGCGAATCTGCTGATTTCTTTCATGACATTGTATAATTTCATAAAAAAATTTTTTATATGTAATAGCCAATTCTGCCTCCTTATCAAGGAGCTTTAGCCAGTCTTTCACCAACCCTGTTAATGTGTTAAATCCAATGAAAGTTCATTCTATAAAAATCTATGTGTAACTACACATTATTCAGCTATTATTATTATTTAATAAATCTGAGGTAAAATTTAAAGGGTTTTATTAAGGAATTTTAACTAGGTTTTTTAATGAATTTTTTTTCATTTTTTCCCCTCTAAATTAAGATTTAATTAGAAAAAATTTCTCATAATTAAAAGGCAATAAACTTTTTCTCATAAAGGAGAAAAAAAAAAATTCATGATTAAGAGAAAAAAATTCTTCCGCATAGTTAAAAAAAAGCAAAGATTTCAAATTTCATACTGATCCCCCCCCCCCCCCCGCATGATTTTGAAGGTCAAAAAAGAAATAATAAGTTAGGTTATTAAATGAAAAATATCTCTCCAACTGAAGAAGAAGCAGATTCTAAAAATATTGATCTCCGAGTGGGTTTTGTCTTTCATCACTACAATGTGTGACATCAGTCTTCCTTTTAGTGAGCACGATCAATTTGTTTAGGGATTCGTGCCAACTTTGTTTAAGAATAAATGTGTAAAAACTTTGTAAAACTAAATTAGTTTATTTTGGTCTCCTTCTGTTGGAAATTTGTTAACATACAAATTTTTCTCAGGGTGATAATTGAAATTTATTTATTTGAAACTATATTTCTTTTATGTGTATATTGATGTCAATTTTTTTTTTTTTTATAATTTGATGTAGATATGTTTTCATCTATATTTGTTGCACTTTTATTAGGCTTTTGTATTCCAAGTTTTAATAAAATTTAATCATGTTACTGTAGATAAGTTTCTTTTTTTGTCATTTTAAGAATTTTTTTTATTACATTAGTCATTTAATAATTAATCAAGTTATTGTTAACTGTTCTTTTTTTACATGTTATGTTTTTTAATGACTCAATAATTAATCATGGAATAGTAATTTTCTTTTTTGACGTGCCAAAATTTTTAATGCTGTTGACTTAATACTAATTTAAAGTCTAAACATGCTGTTATACTTACTGAGAAATAGAGAAGAAATAAATCCCATTTTTTTTCAAATCTTGATTAAATCTTTTTTTAAATAAATAACACAACCACCTTTATTTTTCAATTTCATAAGGAACAAATTCTAATTTAGTATCATATCAAAATATGATTAAAGCCATTCAAAAGAAAAATGTGTAACATATTCACCTTCAATTTCATATTTAAATACTACAATTAGCTTAGTTTTGCTAAACCGGAAACCAGATTCTTATAATAAAAAAAAAAGTAATAATAAAAAAATCATAAATGCCTGATTGATTGTTTTTCAAACTATTTGAAAGTATAATTGCTATTTGTGTTTATTTTAAAAAGAAAATAAGCAAAAATGAAAGGTAAACCTCTGTTTAACTGGTTGAAGTTGAAGATTACCAATCCTTGTCAAAGTTTGAAAAATGTTCAGTGATTCTACATTACCCTACAATAATGGAAGAGACACTTTCAGTTTTTGACATATTTTTTAAATTTCTCAAGAAATACTTATAAATTATTTTGTAACTTTAGAGATATTGATGCTGAGATGTATTGAGAAAGAAAACATACTTTTATAGGAGGGGTTATCCCCACAATACCGGTCTAATTTTTATTAAATCTTTTTTTAATAGTGCAAGATGAAAATTATTTTAAATAGTACAAGATGAACAAAAACTACTTAAAAAATTTGTTGAAACTTTTTAAATTTTTAAGACATTCAAATAAAGCTTTTATCATTAGTTTCCAAATAAGATTCCCTACAAAACTATGAGAAAACCTTTTTAAATTTTTTCTGCGCATAATTCGGACGCACAAATATTTTACAAGATTTATTTCTGAGGAAATTTAGTGCTCGTCTATATAAATAAAAACATTTTTTAAAAATAAGTTTCTAAAAGAATTTTGTGATGACTGTTTGAATGCAAAATAACAAACTTAATATTTTGTTTTGAACTGGAAACATCTGCTAATAGAATTTTGATCTGCTAATAGTGGACATTTGATTTGCTTAAATGTTCCATAGCTTTTCTTAAATAGCTTCTGTTAAACGTAGAATATTTAAAAAATATTTTATCAAAATGGCAGTATATTAAATGAAAAATATCTGAACTATTATAGTTTAATTCTCAATCTTCCTATAACAAGGAAATTCAATTCACGTGTAATGAGATCTACATTTGTATAATCTCTTAAACGTTTCTATATTCATTGAGAAATTTTATCTTGTAACCAATGTTGAATAGAAGATTCATTTAATGGATTGGTTGCCCTTAATGTTACAACTCAATATCCATATCCTAGTCATTAAGACTTCTAGATGTAGCCACAAACAAGGGACAAATTTGCTTTCAGGGAAAACTTTCATTGAAACTAATGCAGATACGGAGGAAAAAACTATGAAAATTTCCCATGTTTAATTCGACGGTAAGAAAACTTTAACTAGACTAGTTGGAAACTATGTTTATTGACCTAACGAGTAAGATATTCGCTTACTAGTAAAAATTTCGTCCATACATGAAACATGCTTCTTTTCAACATATAGCAACTTATTTGAAAATGGAATAAAATATTTCCTAATGAATTTTTTGCAAAAATAAAGTTTTTGTTTTCAAATAAAATTTTCCTTTAAAAAATTTAATTCTTTTCGTTAAAACAATTAGTTATAGCATTAAAATAAATATACCATTTGTAAAAAAGTATTTGGTTTAAAACTGTTGTCCCTTAAACTCCTTTAAAATTTCCGGGCATTACTGAGAAGGAGAGCTAAATCTGGGGAGGAAACTTTGAAAAAGCATATTAACCAATGTGGTGGTAATGAAATGTACAGTCAGCAAAAAAAAAAAGATATCACCCTGAATAATTTTCGTTCTAATGATCGGATTTTCACGAACTAAGTGTCAATCTTAATAGTTTCTGGGGGTGACCTCAAATATGCTAATTAGTTAGTGCTAACTATTAATTAAGTTACGAAATCAGACACAAAAACGTACTTTCTCTGAATAAACATATATTTTTTTTTACATATTTGGAATCCAGATACTTGAATTAGGGGGGGTAGACAAAATATTGAAAAAAATGGGTGGTAAATAGGGTCGCAACAAAGGTTTATATATTTGGCGATAGTCCAGAAAACCGCCAAAAAAAGTCGCCAGCGCAAATGAATATTTTAAGATAACCCATTGACTAATTCAAAAGAAGAATGCTTAATTTTACTAGGTTGCTAAGCAACCAAGCTCTGACTGGAAAAAAAATTTAAATAATGTTCTGTGATTACTCAGAGAGGTTTAAAATTAATAGTTAATAGAAAATATCTCGAAGTTTCTAGGCAATTGACAATTTTTAAGCTGATTTCTGTCCAAAAAGCAAAGTTTTTTATTATTTTAATCTACCTTGAAAAGAAAATTTGAATCGATTATAAATTATTTATGATTTTCTAAGTTTTAGAATTTAAATACATGAGCATTATATCTGATATTATTTAGATTATGTTGTTTCTGCTATATTTATTCGAGGATTTCATACTAAAATCAAATTAACATAACTTATTATGGCTAAATACAAAATTTTAGGGATAATCACTTTTACAGCTTTAATCAAGTCTTCTAGGCAAGAAAGTTTGAAGGAAAAAAAAATGCTTGAAAAATAAAATGTATATTGTATAGTAATTCTAGTGCGCATTCACAAGTTTTTCTATAATTTACGATATTTCTTTTTCCTATAACTCAAGGAATTGCTGAATGTTTAGTGGTATTAAAAGCATTGAAATAGGTTATGTTTAAGAATAAGATATTGAAATAATATGTTGCATATAGTATGATTCATTGCTTCAAAAATCGCTTCATTCTGCTAGATATTTAGATTTTTTCTTTGGATAAAGATGATTGGCAAATAGCATCCTTATGCTTCGATACATTTAGAAACTTACGTTCGCAAATTCACCATAAAATATCGCACAGCATATTCTTCAATTACGATAAGCTCCATTTACCACCAAATACTGATACTATGATTATTTTTGTTTTCTTATATATATCTGATATGATACTCTCTTTTTAAACAGAGCTTGTAAGGCCCTTAAGATACTGAAAGGGGGGCACGAAAACTTAAAAGATAAAATATTTAATTTCATTAACTCAAAATATCTGGTCTCAAAATTTTAATTTTTAACCAAGTTAAATATAACTTTTACAATATTGATGCTCTTATGTTTTTAAAGACCACATAATTCCTGTTGAAATATGAAAATGCATATTTTTACTTTAACGAGTGTAAAATCCTTATCAAAATAATGATCAAGACCCAAATGTAAAACAGTATAATTGATGATAAAAACTCAACTGGCTTCAAAAAATATGAAGAGGGAAGTAAAAGTCGACATGTTTCGAGCGTTCAAATATATTCACCCATTCTCAAAACTTGTCAAGCTTGAATAACTTGTGACTTTTATTATTGTGCTCAAAACATGTCTATTTTTATCATCATCTATTAATTTTTAAATCAATGAAATTTTTATATTTTCAATTCAATTTCTTGGGATTATCTATTTAGTTACACAATATATTAAATTATTTCATTCGATATTAAAATAAGTTTTACTTAAGTTATAGGCACAGGTTTTTAGATTAAAAAAATAATAATTTGCTATTTTGTAAAAAAATCAATGCAGTACAATTTTTTTTGCTGCAAGCCTTAACATTTTAATTTAAAGACATAAAAAAATTCCGATTACAATTGAAATTTCAAAAGTCCAATGTGAAAATGGAATGTCCCCTAGCACCAGAAATCGAAATTAAAGAGTTACAAGGACAACTATTTTAAACAAGTCAGCGTTTCCGTCCTACTTGAAGTTGTTTGAAAAGGTATTTTGTATATATAGATTCCAAAGTTTATTCTACAAATATTTTAAGGTATACTTTCGGAGTATTTTGATCGAGTTTATTTTTACACCCTTAGTTGCTTAAAATTATTAAATAATAAGCTTAAAATAAATTATTCAAGCAACATGATTTAACGCATTTATAGTATAATAGTAAACGGGGCTTCCATCGCATATCCTTAACCTTGATACCGCTATCATTAAATGAATGGAATAAGCTTAGATAAATAATAAAAGTTAATTTTTTCCCCGTTTTTATTTTCAAGGAAATATGTTTCGATCAAACAGATTTCATTCTGGAAATAGCGAAATTATTGAGTAGGTCCCTTGGAGCAATATCATTCTTATCCTCTTTTGACGAAATATAGGAAAAACTGGTTTTCACAGTTCTGTAAAAAGTATGTTAGCCTTCTTGCCATGTTTTTTATTATTTTTTTATTTTTAATCAAAATAAGTTCGGAAATTTACGTATTTTTTATTGCATTTTTTTTAAATCAGATGATTCTAAAATTCGCACGGCTTCGGAAATTTTTTACAAATTTCAATTTTTAGTGTTTCCTGCTAAACAAAATAAGGCATTGTTCCTGATAACAAATTATACTACAATAATATCTTGGGAATCGTGTTAAAGTAAAAAATTAAACAAAATAGTTCAGTGTATTATTGGGAAAAAAATCTACATGGAATCATAAAGAAAGAATCATTTAAGATACTGAGATATTTTAAGACGCTTAAAAGTTTTGGCTACGTATTTGACAGCTTTTTATGTTCGGTATCTTTATACTCTTTGTAGTGACTTATAAAACATGGACACTATTTTAGATAATCTATGTTGAAGTCACAAGAAACAAAACAAAAAAGACAATCAATGATTTATATTCTTTTTTCGAAAAAAATAGTATGCTTAGTAAATAATCAGCTGTTTTGCATTAAATAATTTTAAACTGCGGAGTGTTTTTAATTTCTTAACAAGGCTTTATTCTTAGCTAGCAGACAATAATTCTTTTAAAAAAAAACTTGACTATAATGTAAAAAGGAACTTTACTTTAAAGAAAATCTAAATTAAAGTACTAAAAAAATTGATTAGTATATTAATGAAGAAATAATAAATGTAGTAGGGTAAAGAATAAAATTTTTAAAAATGCTAAAATTTAATTAAATAGTTGGTAAAATAGTTCTGCGAAACACTTCCGGACAGGTGATTAAAAAATTACTTTTAAGATTAACACGATATATAAGATGTTGAGAAATTTGCGATGATGTGAGATATGCTTAAATATGTTTACTGTGTATTTTTATTAATATTCATAAAAAATATATACAAGAAACTGAGAAATATTTTATTCCAAATCTATTCATAAGTATGTATATTATTGTAATTGTATCAGTTATTGAGGAAAAAAAACTACAAAATAATCACATTAAATAAGCACAATCTGGTGTATAATCATATTCTATCAAAAGCATGCTTTTATAAAACTCGACATTCATTGAATAAAATGTTTTTCATTCAATAAAATGTTTTATTCAAATTTCTTTACTTAATTTCAAATAGATTTTTAGAGGACTAAAAAAGAAACATTGTATTTCATAGTTTTAAAAAAATTAAAATAAAAAGATTAGCAAACGATTATTAGCGAAAAAAATATGAATGAAATTTTTCGACACGCGCGCTAAATCAAGTTCTTCGTAAGTTTATCACATTTTAATATTAATCGCCCATTTAATCATTTTTTCATTGTCGCCAAATTATTTTTTTTAAAATAATTAATTTTAATTTTTCTCATCTTCTAATAAATAAAAACAGTTGAAACTTTAGATTTTTCAATTGAAAAGCATGTAGATTAATATGGTATAAAAAAATCCATACCTTATAATTCAAAATTTTTTCATCCTCTCTTTAATTAAATAATAAAAAATAATTAATAATTATTAAAAATTATTTTTTTTATGAAATTATCTTTGGGTGAATGCGTTTTATGAGTTGGTCCAATATTTTTTTGAATTGCTTCATTAGTTTTTAAAATATAACTGAAAACGCAAAAAGTGAAATTAACATTAAGGGGTCCAAACTTTGAATCGCTCTCCTGACCAAACTATGGGGACCACATTTCCCAGATTGCGGCTACCCCCTATATTCTGAAGATAAGGAATCCAAATATGTAAAAAAAAATATATGTTTATTCAGAGAAAGTACGTTTTTGTGTCTGATTTCGTAACTTAATTAATAGTTAGCACTAACTAATTAGCATATTTGAGGTCACCCCCAGGAACCATTAAGATTGACACTTAGTTCGTGAAAATCCGATCTTTAGAACGAAAATTATTCAGGGTGATATCTTTTTTTTTTTGCTGACTGTACATCAGTCCATCCATTCAAAATGAATTAATAGAGATTTGTCGTAGCATTCTCCAAGAGACAATTGTTGATAGAATCAATAAAGCAAGCTGTTTTGCTCTTGCAGACGAAACTATGAACATAACTCAAACTGAGCAGTTGACACTTTGTGCAAGGTACATCGATGTGAGAGGTGATATGCCAATTGTCAGAGAAGACTGTCCAATTTGTGACTCATCTGGACGCGGAATAGCTGCTGTTATTTTAAAATCATTAAGAAATTTAGGAGTTAATGTTTCAAAAATTGTCGGACAAGGCTACGACGGAGCATATGCAATGCGAGGGGACTTTAACGGTGTTCAAGCAGCCATCAAAGAATTACACCCAACAGCTATATATGTACAGTCCGCAAAAAAAAAAAAAAAAACGAATCGCCCTGAATAACTTTCGTTCTAATGATCGGATTTTCACGAACTAAGTGTCAATCTTAATGGTTTTTGGGGGTGACCTCAAATATGCTAATTAATTAGTGCTAACTATTAATTAAGTTACGAAATCAGACACAAAAACGTACTTTCTCTGAATAAACATATATTTTTTTTTACATATTTGGAACCCTGACCCTTGAAATAGGGGGGGGGGGGTAGACAAAATTTCGAAAAAATTTGGTCGTAAATTGGGTTGCAATAAAGATTTATATATATGGCGAAAGTTTAAAAAAATGCCAAATTACCTCCCCAAGTAGCACCTGATATTAGATATTACCAGAAAATCTAACGTTATCCTGCACAACTTCTAAGATTAGAAAGATACAAGAGGTCGCTGTTTGCTCAGCATCGTATAATGTTAGATTCAATGCAAACTAAGAAAATCTAGCGTTCACCATAGTATCATTTTGCATTAGTTTTAACGCTTTATAATATTAGGTTTTGTATTTTCTGATATTATCTTGCTTTGCTCTTTATTTTTGGAGTAAGCAAGAGGAGGATTTGGGTGGTAGTAGAATAATTCGGTGATATAATTTTTTTTATTTCTGTATTGCTGTGAAGCAGTAAAACATAGAACAATAGTTTTATAATGTCATTCCATGCATTATTACACAGCAATGCAGAAATACTAAATAAAATTATTTTTGCGAACTCTGCTACCATCCATTTTCCTCCCTCTTACTCCAAAGTATATCTTATGTTCTGCTGATTTTTCTGAATATTTCAAATTTATTTAAGAAATAATACTATATCACAACTTTTATTGATATTTTTTTTCCTTTCTTCATGCAATGGGTTTTCTGACAAATTTTATATCATTAATAATTTTCAAGTTTTTAATTTTAAAATGTACTCTTAATTTTTTTTTTTTTTTTTTTTTAAAAATGAGCTTATTTTAACAAAATCGCAATTGAATTTGTTAGTTTGTAATATATATAAATATATTTTTTTTAAATGTGTAACTTAAGCCATTTGCAATTTCACAATTATCATTCCTTATTTATATTCTGAAATTGTAAATTAAAAAAACAACACCACATAATTGCTAAGTTAAATTTACATTTGAATTGAGTCGAAAATTTAGCTTAACTTTTTTTTCTACTATATAACTAAGTCATTCATTTCCAAAAATATTACAATAAAATTATATCTCGAATTTTTAAACTGTTATTTTTTGTAATAATTGAAACAATAAAGAAAATTAAAAAAAAATTCAAATTACTTACTTGCATAAATTATTTCACTTCTATCACTGAAATTAAAGAGAGAACTACTTACGTAACTTTATCCTTTTAGAATCTGAACTTTTACTTACAAAACACTTGAAACAAAACCTAAAGGCACCTGTAGAAATATTTTCAGGGAGTGGAAACAAAAAAAGCCTTCATGAATTTCTTTTAAAAAAATTTGCAATTATTTTTTGTAATGTAAAAATAATTTTACATTGGGACATCAGAAATTTTTAGCGTTTCATTAACTAGTTAAAGTACTCTGTACTTTTATTTACTTAAAGTTTAGATAACATTTAAATGTCAAAACCAAAAAAAAATTGTAAATATTGTATTTTATCAGAATTAAATTTGCACAAACATTTAAATGCATACAAGAATGAGACCAAAAAACATAATACTCTTTTACTATAAGTTGCTTTTATATTGATCCAAATTTGACTACCATCATCAGTTACTTTTGAAAAACCTTGCTATCACCAAATATTCTTTATAATATAAGCAATATTCTTTTCTAAATTGATCAGGAATTTTTATCATAATATAAATGTTATTCAGTCAAAAGAACTTTTTACGATTATAATTATTTTACAAAAATTATATTATTTTAAACATGATAAAAATAAAAAAGCAGAAATTTTCGTCTCAAATTTTAAATGAATAATTATGTGAAAGTTTCCAAAATTAAAATAATAAACACAATGTTGATAATGAAAATCCTCAAGAGTTTGAGTTATACTTTAAAATCAGCATTAAAAAAAATTGCTTTTGATATCATCACAGAAATTAAATGGTAAAATACTTACGTAGCTTTATTGTTTAAGTATTTGAAATTTTATTGAACAAAACACCTAAAACAAAACCCAAACACAAAGTGGAAATTTTTCCAGAGAGTGAAACCAGGAAAGTAACTAATATCATGAAAATTGCTATTATTTTTTGTAATGTAAAAACTACTTTTAGGGGCACATCAGAAATTATCATCAATTCGATAATTATATAAAGGTGTTATGTACTAAACCAACAATCTTTGCAAACAATTTACATAATATTTTAATTTCAAAACTGTCAGTAAATATTATGTTTAATCTAAATTAAATTTGCACAAACATATAATAGCAATCAAGAACGAGACGAAAAAATAATAACATTTTTAACAGTATCTTTTAAAAGTTGCCTTTGGTATGAATGATTAAAATTTGACTACAATCTATTACTCTTTTGAGAACGTTGCTATAAAAATAACGATTTTTGTTTAAAACAATTCCATTTCTTTCATTTTGCTGATTATAGATTATGCATTATGACATAAATAGGTTTAGAAAAAAGCAGGTGTAATATGTAAACATTTTAAACAGAGCTTTTCAGAAAATAAATTTAAAAAAATTAATCAGACGCTAGAGTCAATTTTTTGGTATTGATCAATTAGCCATAAAAAATATATATATATTATGTATTTAAAAACCTGCTTTGCAAAGAACCTTACTGATGAAAACTTAAACAAGATTCTACTCTACGTTGGCTTAAATTTTTTGCTTTAACAATATAATAAATGTAAATAAATGTCCAGCTAAATTTTTAATATTAAGCCAGAGAAAAGTTTACTATTATCATTATTTTAAACATCATTAAAATATATAAATACACTTCTTATCTCAAATTTGAACTAAATAATTCAAAATTAAAGTAAAAATACAATGCTAGTAGTATAAATGCCCATAAGCTAGAGTTACTGTTTAACAATGATGTTAAAATAAAATTGTCACCGATGTTTTGAAAATTTAAAAGAGACATAATTTTATCTACCTCTAATTTCAAAATGCTTAAACATTACTATCATGACTATAAAAAAATTTCCAACATTATATCTTATTAAGTTTTATTAATGAACACATATCTGCCTATCCCATTTTCTAAAATTCCGAAGATTTATTACAAAGATGCAGTATAAATTACACAATGCAGCAGTTAAGAATAAAAAGAAATTAATCAAACCAAATCATGACAAACATTATTTCACAATTTAATTATATTATTTTAAAACAAAACACAATATAAACTTCACTCTACTATAAAAGCAATATATTCTTACCGTCATTGTTTAACATAAACATAATCCTTAAGAACACATATTTGTCATTAAATAAAATTATTTTTATTTTTAATGCAAA
The DNA here is from genome assembly GCA_949128135.1 of Parasteatoda lunata. Classification (NCBI taxonomy): domain Eukaryota; kingdom Metazoa; phylum Arthropoda; class Arachnida; order Araneae; family Theridiidae; genus Parasteatoda; species Parasteatoda lunata. The sequence goes on from OX421975.1 coordinate 111,083,537, forward strand.
AAGCAACAGTTTCGACTATGTGTTATCATTTTAATTATTATTTTTAAATTGAAAGAATTCCAAAACTTTACAGTCATTTATTTCATGCAGTTCAAAGTTCTTTTCCCTTCACTTGCAACTTTTTGCTTATGTGCAACTATATTTCAGACCAATAAACTGATGAATTGTTGCTTGATTGAAAGATTTTATAAAATTGTCAGCAACAGTAAACAACGTGTAACACACAGCAGCGATAAATCACATAGAGATACATCTTTCGTCAAACTTCTACACAACAACAAGAGGAATTTCAGCTCCGGCAGATTTAATGAAAATCGAACAGCACATACACAGCAGTTGTTTTGTTTTCTGTCAGGATCGAAGTTATGGGCCCTCGTCTTCTACCAGTATGTCATTATCCATTTGCATTATCCAGCAGCCTCAGACGAAGCTAAAATTATAAGAGAAGAAGAGTTAAACTTTACATTGAAAACACTAAATTTAAAACTCTACATTACTTTACATTGAAAACATTAAATTAGTAAATTTAAAACTATTAAGCATTGAATATTTCTTTAAAACTTAAATCATTTAAAATAAATTTTAATAGGTCTAAAATTTAATAGATAGAATTCAGTAACAATACCTGCACCAAACAATCTTAGTATCACTGCGCAAGAATCGAAAAACATTTCATTTATAACCGCTCTCAAGTAATAATTTTATTCATTCTTAATTTTTTTTATTTTAAAAAAAAGTAGAAATTGTAGTTCAAAACCCTTAAGCCCTTTTTAATTGAAGTGAATATTCAAGTATATATACAGATACAAAAATATATCAAATTCAATGCTTTTAAATTTTTTTTTTAAAGATAAAGTACAATGATACTTAACTATCAAAATATTTTTGTACATTATATAAGCTCATAGAGCCATTAGGAAATATTCACACTGTTACCAAGAACTTTTTAAATAAAAATTTTAATACCTTTTCAGCACTGCTCTTCATTTAACGTAAACACAACTTTGAATAAACCATATTGTTGCTAATTTTTTAACCATTTGCTATCATTTATAAATTAATATAATTAATCATGTATCAAAAACATGCAAATCTGTCTATACTCAAGAAATGAAAATCAAAGTGTTTAACTAATTATTTTACAATATATTAACCAGGAAATTTAAATAATGTAACAATAGTGTTCTTCTTGTGAATAAAATTTCAAACATTCTAAAGTGTACCTAATGCTAATGGTTTTAACTAAAAAGTAGCCGATTAATTAATAATTATTTTAACATGGCAAACTTCTTTACTAAATATTACTTTTTATCTTTATCATTGTTGCAGTGAAATTCTGTCAGATGTGAATTACCATGTAAACATTGTTTTTACGAGCCTATTCTAAACTAACTGCAATATACTTGTAATTTATAGTCGGACAATACGTTTTAACAGAGTAGTCAACTACTACAAGCAAACATTATTAAAAATGAGCACAATCATAATATTTATTGAGAGATTTATTAAATCATTAAATTAATTCTTGAATGTTTTGAAGAAGCGGTCAAGATTATTAAGTACACTGAATGTTTCTACAGGAAAAACACTACCTACGATAATACTTTAAAGTTTTATGTATCTATCATTGAAATTTATAAAGTTTACTAAAAAATTACTAAATTATAAATACCTTTGAAGTTAAAAATGTCATTGTAGCTTATTACCACGATCAATGGCGGCGCTGGATGTAAACATTCCCAAGGAAGTTACAACTCAACAATTGCACTGGCGGAAACAGCTTATTTCTGCTAATATTGTGTTTTCTGGCATAAGTTTGAAGTGGCCAAAAATGATATTTTAAGTAATACTTAATTTATTGTTTTCTTTTATAAATAAATGTTTATTTATTAATAATATGGGATAACCTTTCGCAAAAATGTGGCGCTGTACCAAAAGTAATGAAATAGATGATTATTTTGAAATTTTGGATGTTAGATCGAATACTATATAATCTTATATCAAATTAGTTCTAACATTAGAAGATAGGATTCAAGAGTATTGCGTTTTCTAGCACGGCAGTATTATATTGCATCTTGCCAGTATTAGATCATATCTTTTTGCTACCTGGTTCGCCATATAAACTGAAACAATTTAAAACAACCATAAAGAAACTGAATGAATGACGAGACGTTATAATATTGTGTGTCTCTGTTGCTATAGGCAACCAAAAAGAGAAATTTTGGATTTGATTTCTGGACATAGAGAATAGTATTCGTTTTAATAAAATTTGAAAATAAAAACTTTGAATTTAAAATGAAGAAATGAAATTATTTTTGATTTTCCAATATTTCAAAATTTAAACGTTGAACTTATTATCTGAAATTTTTTATTTTTTTAAAGATGCTATTTGAATAAAAATGTTGCACTAAAACCAAATTTACTTAAGTTATTATAAATTTATGATTTATGAAGAGTTGTAGGGCTAATTGCTTTCACACCTCAGTTCAAGTCTTTCAGGTAAGGAAGAGAAAAAAAGAGATCCTGCAAAAAGTTTTGGACATGATTCTGATGCGCAATCAGAAGGTTTTATAAAATTCACGGTATTTTTTTTTCGATAAAATTGAAATATATATATGTCACGGCAAAAGCCGAAAAGTCCGGCCAAATCGCGAATTGGCCGGACTTTTGGCCGAAGTCTGAAATTTTCTTGATTTCAGGAATTGGCCGGCCAGATCGCGAAGTGGCCACGATGTTCCGACCAAACTGCGAAATAATTGAAACGATCAGTGAATATTTTACTTTCGCGGCCTTCTATAATTTTATAAATAATTCTTATAAATCTTCTAATTTAAAAATATAAAAAATAGAAGTTTTTAAATTGTCTATTAAATAATCATTAATTTAATAATCATTATTAAATTGTATATTTAATTGTCTAGTCATACATACACCAAAGGTCTAGTCATACTAGGTCTAGTTAAGTGCCACTTCCCGGTATACATTTACCCGGTATATCCTACACTGATGTTTTTTTAAGGTTCAGTGACACTGCCCGGTATATCCTACACTGATGTTTTTTAAGGTTCAGTGACACTGCCCGGTATGCATTTGCCCAGTATTTACCTTCGAATCTATCGTCAGTAAGTATTAAAATATCGAATAAATGTAATCGATCGTCAGGTATCCACATACCGGACAATTTTTTAATATTTGTTTTACTAAAAAGTTTATTTGCTAATATTGCCCCTTTTGTTTTCATTTTTAATTTAAATATATAAATCTTTTAACTTAAAAATATTAAAAAAAATCGAGAAGTTTTTAAATTAAAATTTTAAAAATTTAATTTTTTACTTTGTTTCAAATGAAATCAAGAAAATATCGGACATTGGCCGTAACATATATGTATATATATATATATATATATATATATATATATATATATATATATATATATATATATATATATATATATATATATATATATATATAAACACATAAACAAGGGAAAAATTACAGAACAAGGAAAATTGGGGGGAAATGAAAAAAAAAATAAATAAATAAATAAAAATAACAAAAAACCGCGTGAAAAAAGGACAATTTTTTTTTAAAAAAATCCGGAAAATAAAGAAATAATCTTTTCATCTGCCCACACGATTATATCCGCAATATTAGAAAGCACTCTTTTTTGCGGATATAATCGCGTGGGCTGATGAAAAGATTATATCTTTTATTTTCCAAATTTTTGTTAAAAAAAATTTTTTGTCTTTTTTTTCCCTCCTGGTTTCTGTTATCTTTCTTTTTTTATTATTTTTCCTTTTTTCCCCTTTTTTCATTGTTCTGTAATTTTTTCCTTTTTTTGTCTACATTTGGAACTTATTTTATGAGTTCTATTTACTTGCAGCTTATGCGCAAAAAATAAAACTTATTGTTTTTCTTAATTTTCGTAGGATTTGCAAATAGCATCCTTATGTATAAATACCGAAACTGACTTTTGCAAATATGTTTTTTCCCTAAGCTCTTCGATTGCGATTAGTTACTTATTTATCACCAAATATGGTTACTAAAGTTTCTTTGTTTTATTTCTATATTTAAAGACTTATTTTACTAATCTCATTATCACTACCGACATCTTATACGATAGCGTCATTTTAAGTAGAGTTCGTAAGGTCCTTAAGAAGTTAAAAATGTGGGGGCCAAACTAAAAAGATGTATTTTATTATGTTTATATTCACCACAACATTCAATATTTATATTTAAAAAATTTAATTTTAAATTCAATGATAACTTTATAATTACGATCGATACTGATACCACAATGTTCTTAATTTATTAAGGACTAGATTCTTGACTTTTTAAATGAAAGGTCAAATCAAAAAAAAGAAAAAGAGTTTCAAATCTTTGAAAGAATTGAAATTCATCAAAAGTTGGAGTCAATTTTACTAAGAGTTTATCGTTGTATTTTGCAGTTGTAGATTATTTAGAGATTTGCTAATTTTAATTAGAATTTTACTAGTTTTAATTGTCGAATTAGAGAAAATAATGAGATCCCTCTACCCTTAACTATTTCCAGCATTTATGTAAACAAATCCTTTCATTGGTATTTTTTTTTTTTTTTTTTTTTTTTTTTTTTTGAAATTATTAGAAGATGGACGCAGAAATTATAGATGAAAAAATAGCTTAGCAACAATATTTAAAAAATAAAGCTGTTGGTAGGAACTATTCAACCCACCGCTTTATATAAGGTAAAAAATGTTTAATAAAAGAAATTATCTGAAACTTAAATGCATATGTGGTAGATAACTCTTTTAAGTTTTACTGAGTTAAATTAATAATTTAACTTTTTAATCAATAAGTCAGTGACATTCTTTGGTTCAATAATCTGTGGCTTAATAAATAGAAAACTATAAATAGAATCAAAATGTTTGAATTCCTTCCTATAGGATTTAAGCGGATACCTTTTAAGCATTTTGAACTTTGCAAATATTGTAAAGCATAAATTAGCTGAATGCCATCAAGTTTCTCCTTTTTAAATGTAAAAATTATATAAAACAAATATTTTGTAAATTTATATTTTAATTATTTAATATAAATAATTTATTTAGTGTAGTATAGCAAACTTTTATGTATTCTTTCCTATCAGTTCTTTTATTTCAGTTGCTTTGCAGCAGTTTCTTTTTACAAAAACTAATCAATTTTATTTTATTTTATAACCGTCGTTGAACAGCCGACCCAACTTAATGGGTTTACGGCTACTAATGTTCAACTCCGTAGCCTTGTAATTTTGAACCCAATCCAGAAGACAAGGGAACTCCTGGATCGAGTATTGGGAGAAATTTGCCTTCGTGGAGGACTTTTTTGATGGAGCAAACCCGCATTTGCGTTACATGGAGAGGAAGACCACGAGAACCTCCCACGGTTAGCCTGACGCCAAGGGGACTCTAACCCATGATCCGTCTACCACTGAGGATATTTCACGCCAGTACTGTGGTCAGTGCAAGCCGGATGCGGAATTCGTATCGACTGGGATTCGAACCCGGTTCGCCTCATTGGAAGGCGAACGCTCTATCCCCTGAGCCATCGCGGCTCAATCAATTTTATCATCGAATTTTAAATTGAGGGGGGGGGGAGTATTTAGAGGATAAACTAACTCACAAATTGTGATAAATTATTTTTTTATGATTCGCTGAAGTATTGTTAGAGATTCGCTCTCTGAAAAAATGAGTTCAAATTTCTTGAATTATGTTGATGTATGTAAATTGTAAAAAATATAAAAAATGCCAATATTTTGACTCAAACAAAAAATATTACAGCGGATCATAGAGTTTAAATAGCAAGATTAGAGAATTAAAAAAAAAGAAGTCGAAAGATAATAATTCATAATGATTTAGTTTTTGGCTGCTTACTAGGGTCTTCGTTTTTGCTTCATCAACGGAAAACTAATGGCCAATGTAAATAGCCATTTAAAAAATACACATGCTTTATAACATTTGTAAAATAGCAAGTATTTTTCCGAATTAGAATTTTTAAAGAAGTTAGGTGCCTTCTAATATAAGAATTTACTCCTGAAACTACTGATCATGCATGAAATATCCTACTACTCAACATCTGAGGTCAAGAATTTGCACTTCATATGATTTCCGAATGATACTAAGTAGACTTGGTTTCTAGTAAAACGAATGGATATTACAGTCGAATCCCGTTTTTGCGAAATTCGAAATAGCGAAAATTTCAAAGTAACGAATATTTTCCAAATCCCCAAATGTATTTCCATGTGAACAATGTATAAAAAATACCGATATTACGAAATCAATTATCCGATTTAGCGAAGGCGAAAATGAACACCAGGTCTTATTTTCTTTGATGAACAAGACACATTTCTTCAAAAATGTTCTCAGAAATGAAATGTTTTATCACCCTTAAAATACTAATAAGTTTCAAATGTGAAAAACCTGTCAAAAAAAGAAGAATCACTGGAAAGAGACCACCCTGAATTGACCCTTGCATTGATTCATTCATGTTTTAAGAAGTCAAAATACACATGCTTTTAAAAGGGGGAATTCTATTCAATAGAAAGGGCTAGTCAAGAATGATAGATTAGAAGTGACCACCCTTAGCAGAACAATTCCTTCCTTGAATTACAACAAACTAAATAGGGGGGGGGGGGGGGAAGCTGTTCTAAGAACTCAAGGTGTAAAAGGCAAGTTTCAGAAAATTACCAGAGTGGTGTGCAACTTCAATAGGAGAAGGTTAATTAAATCAGTTTGTCTGCTTTCAACGTTTGCAAGCATTTTATTTTCCTTCTTAAGCATAATGAGTGGTCAAAAGCGTAAACAATTTTCCATTAAGGAAAAACTGGAAATTATTTCAGAAGTTGATCATGGGATAAAAAAAGCTGACGTTGCGACAAAGTATGGACTATCCCCATCTACTCTATCTACTTTTTTAAAAAATCGAACGAAGTTGGAACAGCAAGTGCAATCAGCATTGATCGGATCACATAGAAAAAAGATACGACTTTCAAATTTTCAAGATGTAGATGCAGCTGTTTTTACATGGTTCCAGGATATTCGCTCCCGAAACATTCCAATTTCCGGGCCCCTCATTCGTGAAAAGGCTTTAGAATTTGCAAGAACTTTTGAAAACGAAAATTTTCAAGCAAGTGTTGGTTGGTTGAATCGATTCAAGGAACGTTATGGTACTGTTGCAAAGCAAATTTGTGGTGAAGCTAACTCTGTTGATTTAAAAACTGTGAATGACTGGAAATCAGAAAAAATATCGGATGCAATTAGGTCTTATGATCCTTCTGATGTTTTCAACGCAGACGAAGCGGGAATTTTTTTCTAGTTGTTACCAAACAAAACCTTGGCGTTTAAAAAGGATAAATGCATTGGAGGCAAAAATTCAAAACTGCACTTAACTGCTTTGTTTTGTTGCAATATGTCAGGCACTGAAAAGAGAAAAGTTATGGTTATCGGCAAATCTGCCAAATCTAGGTGCCTAAAAAATGTAAATTCACTACCTTGTGATTATAGATCTAGCCGCAAAGCGTGGATGACGACTGGAATATTTAATGAGTGGTTGGTTAAGTTTGATGAAGATATGAAACGTAAGAAAAGAAAAATTCTGCTTCTTATTAATAATTGTTCACCCCACAATGCGCCACCAAAATTGGAATGTATTCACATTGAATAATTTCCTCCTAATTATACGTCAATTTAACAACCTCTTGACCAGTGTATAATTAGAGTGGTAAAGGGAAAGTATCGAACACAACTTCTGAGGCGTATGCTTGTGCAAATCGGAAACAAAGAAGCAATTATGAAACCATATGTAAAGCAAGCAATGGATATGATTGCTGGAGCATGGAAAGACATTAGCCAAAAAGTCATCTGTAATGGATGGAAGAAAGCAAATTTAATTTCGGCAATTGACAATGAAACAGTCGATGAAATTAATGATGTTATCATCGATTTGCAGCCTTTATGGGAACATGTGACAAAAGAAACATCAGTGCCAAACGAAGTCAGTCTTGACGATTTTCTGACTGCAGATGATGATGCTAGAACATGCGAAGCATTGACAGACAATGATATTGTACGTATGATTCAAGAAATCAGAAGAAAACAATGTACCTACAGCTTCACAAGCCTTGGCCAATTTGGAAGCTGTAAAGAGATATTTATCGGCACAAAAAAACTTTTCAGATACTTTGTTTGAACATGTGCATAATTTGGAAAAATTTTTAATTTCTACTGGTTCTAAATCATTTGTTCAGAAAAAAATTACTGATTATGTATCTGCCTAATTAGTAAGTGTTAATAAACTGCTGTTTGTAGAAAATGCAACACCATGAAAGAATCATCAGAATCAAATGAAATTTAATGCAGAAACGACTTGTACTGATACAAATAAATGATGAAATTTTCAAAACAAAAGAAACAAATTAAGCGTCCGAAATCAGTATTTGGTGCAGCCACCACGCGCTGCAATAAGTGCTGCTATACGACGTGGCATGGAGTCAAACAGATGTTGAATATCTGCTTGAGGAAGAGAATTCCATATCGCTTGTATGCGCAACCAAAGTTCGTCTTTGGAAACTGCAGGACGCGGATCACGAGTGAGACGCCGACCAACCATATCCCACACGTGCTCAATAGGCGACATATCCGGCGAATAAGCAGGCCAAGGAAGAAGTTGCATGCGTTGTGCTGAACAGAAGTCTCTAACAGTCCGCGCAACATGTGGGCGTGCATTATCCTGCTGAAAGATAGCTCCAGGGATGCCTTGAAGGAAAGGAACGACTTCGGGCTGTAGCACTTCACGGACGTATCTGTTGCTATTGAGATTACCCTCAATTCGTATCAAATTGGATCGTCCATGATACGAAATCGCACCCCAGACCATAACTCCGGGTGTTCGACCACTATGTCGTTCAATAATACACTCAGGAAGGCAGCGTTGACCGGCATAACGTCTAACACGAACACGGCCATCATGGGTCCACAAATTGAAGCGTGATTCATCTGAAAAGACAACTTGGTGCCAATCAGCTCGCCAGTCTCTGTGCTCAAGAGCCCACTGCCGACGCAGCCGTCGATGATCCGCCGTGAGGGGAATCCTGTATAATGGCACCCTTGCACGCAATCCACGGCGCAGCAGACGACGACGAATTGACGAAGCCGACAATTGTACACCTGTAGCAGTAGACCAATGTGCTGCCAGCTGCCTGGAGGAAGCTGTGCGATCATTCACCGCCATGCGGAGCAGGTGTCGATCATCGCGCTCTGACGTCACCTTCTGTCGTCCAGTGCCTGTTTTTCGAGTTGTTCGGTGCTCGTCGGTCCACTGCTTCCAAACTCGCATCACTGTGGAACTGTTCCGCTGCATACGAGCTGCTATTGCGCGATAGGAAAATCCTCCTTCTCGAAGGCCGATTATCCTCCCTCGTTCAAACTCCGTAAGTTGCTTGAATTTCTTATTCTTCCGTCGTGGAGGCATACTCAGGTCTCACTAAACGTTTGCCACTAACAAATAATCATAGACTATTTTCAACGTCCCGCTACAGCACTTTATTTATACGCTTTCAGCATCAATTCAGAGGGCGCTGCGCGCGCCACGCACGCGCGATGGCTCTGAAACTTTATTAATTTGCATAATATCCTATAATTGACATTTGCTGCGAATTTCATTTGATTCTGATGATTCCTTCATGGTGTTGCATTTTCTACAAACAGCAGTTTAAATTCATTGTTTACATTAGTTTTGTGCGCTCTTTTAATATTGCAATATTGCATTGATATTTTCCCAAATCTAGATTAAAAATATAATATCAAAACTGTAAATTGATTTTTCATACGAATAATCCCAATGTAACGAAAAATGTTGGAAATTCGTAATATCGGTATAACGAATTTTCATTATTGCGTAGAAATAGCTTCGGTCCCATGGAATTCGCTAAAACGGGATCCGACTGTATTTGCATACTCATTTCGTTAGTTTATTAAAAATATAATTTAAGAAATTAAAAGAAAAGAAAATTTAGATTTATAATACCCCAAATTAAACAAGAGTAAAGTTTTTAACTCTGACATTCTTTTCATGAGATAACTTCTTTTGCCGACGATTTTGTCAGTTTTTTTATTATTAATTAAAGCCAGCTTACGCATTCTTGTAATTTTTATATTTGAAATTTTAAAGTTGAATGACATGCATGAAATGTCCCATATTTCAAAGAATCAAAGTTAAATAGTTGCAAGGCTGATTGTTTCGAAAAGAATTAACTACTTCGGTGCAATGAAACAATTATCAATGAATTATTAATATTCTTGTTTCTTTATTACGAAATATTAGATCCAAATTTGCATTCATTATTTCTTCAAAACGTGTATTAGAACTATTATTATAGGTTATTTAAGTAGAAAAAAGTAGAAAATGTTAGAAAAGGAACAATTTTTGAGATGATGATTCTAAAAATAGCACGTTTTTTGAATCTTTCTACAATTTTTTATTTCAGTAGTTGTTTAACGAAACAAGGCATATCAAACATTTTCCTGATATAGCAATATTTTTTTGAACTGTGCAAAAGGTGAGAAATAATATAAACAATTTTTTAAGCAGATATTTTCAACTTTTTAAAAGAAAAGGGTAACTTTCTTACAGTTAGCGGGCAAGAATAACTTTGAACGTCAAAATAAAATTTTATGTCCATAGTTTTTTGTTCATTTAAAAAAAAAAAAATCTGTTGTATGTTTCGATGTGCTCACATACGCATTTACTTTTCATTACTCAAATAAATAATAAACAATAAAAAAAAGAAAATTAATAATTTATCTTCATTTTTCGTAAACAATAGTATTCTTAGTAAATAGTCAGCTGTTCTGCATCGAATGATATTGTGTGTGATCAGTATAATATTTTTAATTTCTTAGAAAGATTTAATTCTCAGATAGCTGGCAATAATTCTAAGTTTTCTTTCAAAAAGAACTTAGCAATAATTTAAAAAGTAATTTTATTTTAAAGGAAAACATAAATTAAAATACTAAAACGATTGATTAGTATATTATTGGAAAATAGTATAGATGGTAGCATAAAAAATAAGATTTTGCTTTAAAATTTAATTAAAAAGTAGGAAAAATAATTCTGCGAAACAAGCGCAGACAGATAATTTACAAATTTATTTTAAGATTAGGGCGATATATAAGATGTAAAGAAGTTTTAAGATCATTAAAATTGCTGACTACGCATTTTTTTTTAATATTTATAAAATATATATTCAAGAAATTGATAAATATATCATTCCAAATCTATGCAGGCGTATGTATATTATTGACATTGTTTCAGTTATTGAAAAACAAGATCAAAAAATAAAAAATAATCACATTAAGTAAGCACAATCTGGTGTATAATCATATTCTATCAGAAGCACGTTTTTATAAAACTGGACATTCGTTGAATAAAGTGTTTTTTATTCAAAATGTTTCATTCAAATTTTTTTACTAAATTGCAAATAAATTTTTAAACGACTAAAAAAGAAACATCGTATTTTATAGTTTTAAAAAAATAAAAATAAAAAGATTAGCAAACGATTATTAGCGAAAAAAATATGAATGAAATTTTACGCTCGCGAAGTCAAGTTCTTCGCAAGTTAATCACATTTTAATATTAATCGCCCAATTTAATTATTTCTTTATTGTCGCCAAATTATTTTTTTAAAAATAATTAATTTTAATTTTTCTCAGCTTCTAATTAATAAAAACAGTTGAAACTTTAGATTTTTCAATTGAAAAATATGTAGATTAATATGGTATAAAAAAATTCATACCTTATAATTCAAAGTTTTTTCATCCTCAATTTAATTAAATAATAAAAAATAATTAATAATTATTAAAAATTATTTTTTTCCTGAAATTATCTTTGGGTAAATGAGTTTTATGAGTGGGTGCAATTTTCTTTGAATTGCTTTATTAGTTTTAAAAATATGACTAAAAACGTAAAAAGAGAAATTAACATTAAGGGATACGAACTTTGGATCGCTCTCCTGACCAAACTATGGGGACCATATTTTCCAGATTGCGGCTACCCCCTATATTTTGAAGGTTAAGAATCCAAATATGTAAAAAAAAATATATGTTTATTCAGAGAAAGTACGTTTTTGTGTCTGATTTCGTAACTTAATTAATAGTTAGCTCTAATTAATTAGCATATTTGAGGTCACCTCCAGGAACCATTAAGATTGACACTTAATTTGTGAAAATCCGATCATTAGAACGAAAGTTATTCAGGGCGATTCGTTTTTTTTTTTTTTGAATTTAGCAATTAGTCACTCTTGTAGTATTCAAGATATTAGAAACTGTGTTGGCACAGTTAAAACAATAACAAATTTCATCAAATCGTCTTCCAAAAGAACAAAAATTTAAGAAGACATCATCAATACGAATTTGCCGAATGAAAAATTCAAAAAAATAATATCTTTTTGCGAAACAAGATGGATAGAAAACCATGATGCAATCATTAGATTTAAAGAACTTTATCCAGAAATAATTCAACTTCTCGAAGAAGTAAAGCAGTGCCGTAACTTCACCCCTCGGGGCCGGGCAAACATTTTTGGCGGGGGCCCTGTTATTTATTATATTAGCGAATATATTTATGAAAACAAGTTATTTGTTCGCATATAAATTGGATTAGAAAACATTGTAAGCTCTCCACATGGCAAAATACAAAATTTCAGCGAAATCGATTAATCCTGAGAAATTAAATCTTAAAAAAGTCGTACTTATAAAACTCGATTTCTCAGGAACTAATGCACTATTCAACCAATTTCGCTCAAATTTGTATTTTCCATGTGCAATTAGATACTTTAAAATGATACCAAAAAAAAAAAAAAAAAAGAAAAAAAGAAAAAAAATATATGCCTTACGATTCAAAAGTTTTCGGACTATTATTGTTCCAAAGGGATCGTTAAGACACGGTTCCTAGCAGATTACCGAAGTCAAGCATCACTGGCTGCGGTCAGTGTGCGGGTGGGTGACCACTTGGATCAGTCTGCGTAGGGACCGAGGGTGTGCGGTATTTGTCCTCGTTAAACTGTTCTACGATAAAGTGCTCGACTTCGCGTGCAGGTCACCCGGCTACCGAAGCAGGGGGGATATCCTATATGGCCCAATAGATAACTCATTGTACTACTCAAGACAGTCCCCTCCCTAAGAACACACCTGTTATTAATGATGTTCAGGCGCAGAGAGGGAGGAAGAAATCCGAGAGAGCTTAGGGGTTGCACAATGAGATTGGTATTGGCGTACTTTAGTACCTTCGAATCCTGCTACAATTCTTGAAGACTAGAAACTCGCCAATTCTCTCATCTCTCAAGAGAAGTTGCATACTAGTATATTAGAAGTATTTTAAATGAAGCTATGCACTATGTATTTTTCATGTTATTACTGAAATTAACTTTTTATGGACTTCGTTTTAAAGGAATGTATATCAGTAATTTAGTATTTTTTTGTGTTCTGAAAGTATTAATACAAAAAAGTTACTAAAATTGAATTGAAATAGTTTAATTAAGTTTAAATTAACATCATCTAACAAAGAATGAAAAAAGTAAAAACATAAACATGTAGGAAACATTCAAAGAAATATACTCGCTAATGAAAATAACCACATGGCAAGAATATAACAGTAACACAATATAAATTAAAGATAACCGCGTGGCAAACACAAATCATCAATTTAAGATAAAATTAAAATTAACCATGTGCTGAAAATATATCATTTACACGATTTAAAGTATAATACCATGTAATAAATGTAAGACTATTCATTAACACATTAAATGAAATTAAAAATAAACACGTGGCAAACATAAATCATCAATTTAAGATAAAATTAAAATTAACCATGTGCTAAAAATATATCATTTACACGATTTAAAGTAATACCATGTAATAAATGTAAGACTATTAATTAACACATTAAATGAAATTAAAAATAAACACGTGGCAGGTATATAACAGTAACACAATATAAATTAAAAATAACAACGTGGGAAAATATAAACCTATAAATAACCACCCTAGAAAACATTAAAAAATTAACACGTGGCAAAAATAAACCTACACATATAAATCAAAAACTCAACACATTAGTTAAAACACATTAGTTAGTCGGGGTTGGCGAGCGACAGCGAGCAGGGTGCGGAGCCGCCTAGTATAAATATAAAATTTAAATGTATTAAATGAGTTAATGCAAACATTTACTTACCTCCTTATAAATAAATTTACATTTGGTTTTCTTGTTTTCCAAAGAAAAATTTTATTAAGAATAGGAATTATCGATATCATGATTTATGTTTGAAAAAAGGAAGTTGCAAATAATTTCAATAACTCTTAATTAAATTAGCTATTATTTTGCTCAATTTTTGAAATTAAAATTTAACAGAAAATTTATATCTGAATTAAAAATAGTTAATTTAAATGACGCAATTAAATGAGCTAAACACTGGAATTTAACTTGAACGTTTTACGTTTGTCTCAGAAAAAATCTCTTGACAAAATGACCTAAGTAAATGTCAACAAGAGTCATCCCCTTGGATCCCTTTAAAGCTTACATCTATTTTCCTAGAACATCTAGATAATTGCTAGTTTAAGACAACTTAAGGGACATATGGATGGTACTGTAAATATATGACATTTTATAGAAGCACAAAAGAGCCCAGCGTCATAAATATGATTAAAGCAATTTAAAGAGGCCAAGATCATTTTCCCATGGTGTAAAAGGAGATGGCTATTTTTTGAGGAGTCAGATAACTGTGGGTCAACTCTGTGGGTGGTATGAAAGTTTTAACACCTTCATACCACCCACAGTCAAAAGATGCTGTAAAATATATCTGTAGGATGCATTTTTCAGGATGCAAAACAGTGGTACTTATTTTAGCCTTCTAAACACTTGTTATGTTTTTTATGATGCGCTCCTCTTCTCTTTTCGTGTTTTAGTTTTAAATTTTTTTAATAAATTAAAAGTTGTAAAATGTTGAAAAAAATTGAAACAAAACCGAAGTATTTTTCTTGTGAATTTCTAATTCAATTTGGAAAATAGCTAGTAAATTGGAAAAAAAAGTAGTTTCTTTTTCTAAAATTCTCAATTCTATTTTACTTTATTGTAGCGAATGTCAAATTTCAGAAGGGGTGGCGCACATTATCTTCCATCTCAATTAAATTTCAGAGGAAAATAAAGTTTTCTATTTGGAAAATAGCTTTAAAGTCGAAAATAAGAGTTAAATATAAATTTTACTTGACTTTATTCCTGCGAATGTCTGATTTTCAGAAGGGGTGAAATTTATTCTTCGCCCCCTCACTTTAATTTAAGAGGAAAATAAAATTTACTCTTTGGAAAATAGCTTCAAAGTTTTTTTAAAACAAAAAAACAATTATACTAGACTATTATTTCAAATGTTTAAATTTCAGAAGATACAAAACACATTTTAGCCCCCCTTACTTTATATCAGAAGAAAATAAAGTTTTCTATCCCCTTACTATAATTTAATACAAAAATGAAGTTTTCTATTTGGAAAATATCGTCGAAGTTATGAAACAAAACAATTTTTTTCTTCAAAAATTTCCAACTTTACTTGATTTTATTCTATTAATGTCTAAATTTCAGAAGATGAGAAACAAATCCCCCTCCCCCTCACTTTTATTTCAGAAGAAAATAAAGTTTTCTATTTGGAAAATAGATTCAAAGATGATTTGTTTAGTTACCTTACCAATTATTATTATTTTTTAGCACTTTGAAATTTCAGAAGGGGCGAAACATTATGTCCGCCTCCTCATTTCTATTTCGGAAGAAAATAGAGAGAAAATTGGAAATAAAATATTTTTTCCATTTTTACTTGACTTTTCCAAAAGTGAAAAAACACATTAATCGCCCATAACAAAATAAAGTTTCCTACTTGATGTATATCTTCAAACTGAGAAAGAATAGCGTTTTTTTTCTTCTCCAAAATTACTTATTTTACTAGACTTCGACTTGGCGAATAATTAAAAATCAGAAGAGGCAAAGCACATAAATGTTAGAGGAATATAAAGTTTTCTATTGCAAAAATTCCGATTCTATTGCAATTTTTCCGATTTTACTTTATTTTTGTGAGCGTCTAAATTTCAGGAGGGGCGAAACGCATCGTCACTTAAATTTCAGGGGGGCCCTCTGCCCCCCCCCCCCCCTGGTAGGCATGCCTCTGGGTCTGACGCTGGATAGTAGAGGAAACAACTAAGTAAACCAGAAGTGCAATATACAGAAAGTGTTAACAATCAACTTCATGCAGCTGTGGCCTTTCCCCTTCTCTGCAAAGCGTGTTTGTTCTTATGAGAAAGGGAAATAATTCGCGAAAAGGTATTTCACCGTTTTTTACCCTTCCCTGTATGTTATAATAGGTACGCAATTATAAAAAAGAAAATTTTCATCAACTCTATCTTAACACAATTTCTTTCCTACATATATATAATTAGAGTACTTTATTTTGAAAAATCATGATGTGGTCTCTTCATATGGGGCCCCCTTGACCATCGGGGCCCCGGCGTAGTTACGGCCCTGAAAAAAAGGCTTCTGGAAACTGCGATGCTTCCTCTAAAGCGGACAATCTTATTTCTACTATCACTAAAATAAAAGTGAGTTTTACATTACTTTACTTGTTTGTAGAGATATTTTTTCTGTGACTCTCCCACTGAGCAAAGCACTCCAACAAATTCATCTAGATTTGAATGGAGCTTTGATACATGTAAAATCAATAAACACAGTTCTAAACAAAAGAAAAAATGCCGAGCATGAATTTCAAAAGCTATATTCGGAACTCCTTAATACTTTCACAAGTTTGGATCTAGATGTAAAACTTCCTAGATTGGCATCCTATCAAAATCACCATGGCAATATAAAAAATCAGAACACAGACTCAGAGCAGTACTTCCGTCAAAATATATACATTCCTTTTTTAGATTATTTCGCTGCCCAACTGATTGAAAGATTTTCGAAGCACGAAGATACTCTTGCATCTCTCAATAAAGTGTTACCTAAGTATTGTGTGAACGTTGATATTAATTTATGCAATTTCCGAATCTACGCAGATTTCATTGACATCGAAAACCTCATGGGAGAAATGGAAGTATGGGCATCAAAGTGGAACCTGCGTGAACCCCTTAGTAGACCAGATACGGCACTTTCAGCAATGGAAAAATGTGACAGTATCTTTTTCCCAAACATTTATTGCTTGTTATCAATATTGGCTACGTTGCCAATCACCACAGCAACTGCAGAAAGAACTTTTTCTACTCTTAAACGCGTAAAAACAACAAGAAATGCTACTAAAGAAGAAAGGCTAACTTTATTAGGGATATTTCGGTTTGTCCTAAAAAAGTAATCGTAAAATTTTCTTCAAATCCCCGTCGCATGTCTTTGTAAACTTTGTTTATAAATTGATTATAATTATTATGTAATATTAATTGAAAAATAATTACGTAATATTTTTTAATTACTAGTTTAACTTTCGCAAACAGCAGAATAAACAATATTTGTTACAATGTTTTTCCCTACTTTGCATGCCTGAAACTGTCCTTGCTTCTTACCATATCCCCCTCCCCGAAAAAATATCCTGGCTACGGCCTTGTATGAGAGTAATACACATTTATCGTATTTTTTAAGCGGACACTTTACTTAAGCAAACAGATTGCTTTGTTCTAAAAGTGTTCATTTTTTGTCAAGGTTTCACTGAATTAAAATTCTGCACAAATATGTCATAATTAAACTACTTATTTCTATTTGATTGCTAAAAAATTGACCTAATGCATGGATTTTTAAAACTACTTACTATTAAATGAAAAGTTTTAAAATTACTCTAAATCTGAATAGGGTTGCGCAATCCATACAGTATTATCCAGTAAAGTTGACCGAGTGCTTGAAACTAAAAATCAGATTCGGGGACCTGGTAGAGGAATTTTTATTTCAGATCCGTGTTCCCTGTACAGCCCTAGTTCTGAACAATTTTGGTTGGCTAGACTTATGTACATAAAGTGCTTCTATTAAATTAAAAGTTCCAAAACTAAAGGGTAAAACTAGCATACGAAAAGAATCGTAAGTCATAAGTAAAGGGGGTTCAAAATTATATATGTAAAATACTAAGATAGAATTCGTTTTATTTATTCTATATTACCCTACATATTTAGAACTACAGGAAAGGCTCGAAAATTTTGTCAGATGCCAGAAGAAATGCATAATAAAGAATGCAAAGACAGAAATGCTGATGTACTTTTTATCGTGTAAGAATGGCACAATTTCTCAATCATTCCTTAAGATTTGCAACCCCCTCTCTCTAACCGGCTCAGGGTGGTGATTAGGAGTCCTAGATAATTTTTGTTTTACTTTTCATCTTGGTCACATTTTGAAGCACCTATAATACAAATAAATTTTAATAACTGCATTATTTAATTCATTTTTACCAAATAAATTAAAAACTGAAATTTTATTTCTTTACAATTTTTTTTTTCTTTTGATATAAAGAAATGATTCCATCTCATAGATTATTAAAATTGTACTTATAACTTATAAGGATATTAATTACTTCAATATCTCTTTCAAAGCAACTTTACAACCCTGTAGCAGATCCTTTATAAACATATAGGAAGCTTCTATTTAAAGTATATTGAATGCCCTCCCAAGATTATTTCTCTTCAACATGAGAAAATCAGTATTTGATATGTGAAGCACTGCATATTAAAATGATCACTGTTGAAACTGCAAAAAAGCTGACAAAAACTTTGCAACTCATCAAATAATTGGTACAGCCTCTGCACCATACAAGTTTTGGAACATTTTGAAAAGCTGATTTTCTGACTGAATATTTTGAAGTTATTCTTCATTTTACTCAGGGGGAAGGGAAAAAAAACACCACAAGTAATAGATAATCTTCATTCCAGAATGTACTTTATTTTTAAAAAGTTACAGAGAGCAAATAAGCTGCACAGCAATACTTTATTTAAGTAATTCAGCAGGTAGATACAAAAATACATAAATGTATAGAATATAAGTAAAATCACTGTGGATAAAATTCAAAATAAAACAGTTCTATAAAAATAAAGCTCTAGATAAAAAGCAGTAATTGGCCTTCAGTAATACTTCAAGAAAAATAGATTTTTAAACGTAACAATGTTTAAACACAGAACATAGCATGACTTAGAATGAGAGGACCGGTCAATAAGAATAAGGTGGGGGCATTGGACAAACGCATAGACGGTCAAGGAGCGCGTGAATTAAGACCCCAAAGTTTTCTTTAACTTGGTTGGGTCCAACAGATGGATCTCTTGGAAGGTTGGCAACACGAATTTTTTTATCCACCCAACCTATGTACGTATTTTCTCCATCAACTACCCGAGCTGCATACAGACAGTGGTCTTGATTCCCGCCAGCAACAAATAATAGATTACTTTCAAAATCTGGTGACTCAAATTCTAAAGGATTTCCGCAGTCGCATGTAAGTACCTAGAATAAGTAATTAAAGAATGTACTAAGCAGTAAAAAATTACATTTTTATTCAAATTAATAAATAAGATTCTTAAAACACTCTTATATTATCAGGATGCTCACACTTATATTATCAGGTTTCAAACTTCCCTGATGATTTTTCAAGGTAAAAATCTTAAAATTTCACCCTTTTTTTTCTTCTCTTAAAGTGTAGGATGGATACAAGAAAAAGTACCAATAATATAAAGTATTTTTATTTAAATTTCCCTAAATTTTCCAGTATAAAAAAATTAACCTGATAATTTCAGGTCTTCCAGGTGGGTGGCCACCTTGATTAGCTAAAAAACATTCACATTAGCAATTTTCAACAATTTTTAAATTTGAAAATATGATATTTTCAAATAAATAAAAGTGCACTTTTGCACAAATGCTAACTGCAAATAAAACAAATACAGGCTATTGGAAAAATATTCAATATCTTTCATTTCCATATTTTTATGACTTATCTTTGCATAGATTTCTTTTTAAAAAGCTCATTTTTTTATTTATTATTATTTGTTAATAGGCTAATCATGAGATTAAATTTCCTAAGCTGAGTTATTTTCTAACAAATAAAATTTTTTTTTTGCTTTTACAACTCATCATCCTATTCTAGTGACAAAAATTAAGATTGCAATGAATATTGGGTGTTAGATTAAAAATTGGTTTGGCTGAAAAATGAAGTATTTGTCCAAATATTAAAAATAAAGGTATTTACATTAATAATAACAATTATTACACAACTTTAGGATTACAATTTGGTATCACACATTAAGGAAATTGCTTATTAAATTTTAAACACTATTTTAATTTAATACAAATATGAACTATAAATTTATTTTAAATTAACTTATTTGAATTTTATAAATAAATAAAAATTTAACAATCATTGATTTTTATTTAATAAGAGAAACATGAAAAATAATCTTATGAAAAATAAGTGTGCTTTTCAAAATTTGAAAAAGAAAAAAAAAAGAAAAATGTTGGGAGAATTCTAAGAGGAATACTTTTCAGGAAATGTATCAAAAATATAGGACTTGAAATAAAAGGAAATGAAAACTATAAAAAAGATTTCATTATAGGCCAATAAAAAAAAAAAACTACCTTAATGGTCAAAAATAATACTAAATGTTAAAGTATAATATTATATGCTTTATTTGAATTTGTTTAAAAATATTGTGATGTGAAGCAATTGAAAATTAATTTTAAAAGTTTAAGCAAATAAGTTCGTTAGTAAAACCTAATAAACAAAATATTTTAATATAAAAACAAAATAATAAAGCTGTAGTAGCTATAATCTTTATAAGCAACTTTTAAAAATTAATCATAACAACAGATAAGAGCTCACAAAATAAAACTCATAAGTTAGTGATGTTATCGTAAAGGAGATTATTCAATGCTTTATAGATAAAATATTCTGCTACTTAAACACTGGGTATTTTTGTTTAGTTTTAATAAAATGTTTAAATTAAATCAAATCAGTTAGCACTATCATTAAAACTGAGCATGTTTAATAAGACCATATTACAGTATTTTGATTGAGCTTAGAATTTACAAATCATGACTTGAAATCAATATTAGAATTTATTAATTAATTTTTCAACTCTTTTTTTTTCAATTGTAATTTATTTTATTAGATTTTAAAACATAAGAGGATTTTAATGTCTCTTACATAAGCATTACTTATATTCCTCTTTAGTCAGCAAAAATCAGCTGATAACATTATAAAAATAACAAAAACAGCAAAATAAGATTATCAAATATTACTTTAGGTGCTAACTTAATATTTGATAATGTCCCTAAGGTAGGTGTTTTATTTACATAGCACTAGAGCTGCACAATGGGCTATTGTCTGGGACAGAGGATGATCACAATTTTGGCTCCTTTGCTTTGGTAGCCCTTCGACCTGCACTTTACAGTAGAACAGTTTAACGAGGACCGATACTGTGCATTCTCGGTCCCTATGCAGGCTACGTAGTGGTCACCTACCCGCTTACTGGCCACACCCAGTGATGCTAGACTTCAGTGTTCTACTGGGAACCATATGTTTGTGATCAGTCCACTGCGGGTCCCTGAGGTAAAAGATATGTACTTACGTCATAGGAATCTGTAGATTTGAGTTCAGCATTTCTGCTCAAGTAATGGCAGACACCTTTTGAAGGAACAGCAGTACCAATCAGCCAACAGTCATTATCATAGACTCTTCCAATGTAGACTTTATCTCCATTCAGCTTTCCAAACTCTACAGCATTTTCAGATATGCTGCTACCAGGGCTCACAGATTTCCATGGACAATCAGGAGGGCCGAATGGAGCTAAAATGAATGATATTGTAACAACACATAAAAAATACAGTGCACAACATTTATGAAAGTCATATTCATAAACTTTTGCATATAACTAAGTTTAAAAATATGAAGTTCTAATAATTTTTACTAAAATAAGAACACAAAACCCAATTTTTAGTCACATTTAAAACTTTTAAACAAATTAAAAACTCTGTTCTGTTCTATAGCACCCAGTTTTAAATTTTTCAAATTAATGGAAGTTACTGGAAATCAAAGTGTAATATCCATTTAAAGTCTGCAAACGTGCCATTCATAAATGGTAGAATTGCCCATAGATATTAGATCAAAAGGCTTCAAGTCAACTTAGGAGAATTACAGTTAGAACATTTCTAAGTGAAATTTTATCTCAATAGTTGCAATGATTAGATAACATGCTTGTCTTTTAGCATATTGCTATTTTTGTAACAATCCATCTAGGAGAATGTCATCTTCTGAAAGCAATTGTTTACAAATTTTACAAGAAAAGTAATGTAATTAAATAAAACTTAGTTCTCTTTGAATATATGCAAGCTGTGGCTAAAGAAATTTCGCAGCGACCTACAATAGAATTATTCTGTCATCTTGGCGGCGTCTCTTCTGCCCTCTAAACTGAGACTGATGGGTCTACGCTAATGAAAAATATACTAAACGAAATGAAAGAAAAAAAAAATTTTTTTTTCTTGCAAAAGGTAATTTCTAATATATCTAGGTATACAAATAAAAATGGGAAAAAAGGGGTTAATTTCAAAAATTGAAAAGATAAAGATTAACAAAAATTGTTACATCAAAAATAAATTAATAATAAATAAATCATGTTATAATAAATAAATAAATTAATAATAAATGTTAATAATAAATAAATTTTGTTATAAATAAATAAATTATGTTAATCTGATATTAAGAACTTGCATAATAAAATTTGTTGCCTCGGAATCTTGTATCCATTACAAAAAAATAATTCCATTATATACAGTGGAAAGTCCCAGATCCAGAATTGTGCGACTTATGCAAGTTCAGCTAATAGGACTTCAAGGTATAAAAATATCAAAACATGTGTAATTTAACAAAAAAATAACAAGCAGAGGCTAAGTCCATAACATACAACATTATTTTCTAACAGGATAAATGAATGATAAAATACATGCACAAAAAATTATACTTTTCCATTTTGCTGGTGCAAGTAAATTCTTTTTTTTTTTTTAAATCACCAAAACATTTGACATTTCATTTGGCAACAAAAAATGGTAAAGTACTAAAAATATAATTCTTTAACCGCTCTTGTCTTTACAATAACTAACAGTGAGTTTATTGAAGCTAACAGAATGAATGTTGAAAGAAAAACAACAAAAAGAAATAAAATTGCTTTTTTAAATAATGCTTTTTTTAACAGATCACAAACATAAATTTTTTTTTTAATTCTTAAAAATTATCTAAAAATTAGACTTTTCACTGCATACATAAAATTTTATTTTCATTTGTACTTCAGTAAAGGAATCAGTTTTAGAGAAGATTTTTTAAATATACAGATAATACATTTTTATGATTAACGCTTTATGCCACCTATAAATTAATACAGTATAAATTATGTGATTATACTTTAAAAAGTTATTACTTGCAAAAAATTATAGTATGCAGTTGGATTTTTTTTTACATAATATTATAATATAAGATGCAGGGTTAAAATCCAAAATCAATTATTGGAACCATTTTCAACAGAGAGAGGCCTACGTCAAGGGGATTCCGTCGCCTGCCTACTTTTTAATCTGGCTCTGGAGAAATGTATCAGAGATTGTGGTTTAGACCGAAAATGTACCCTTTGGAATAGATCAGTTCAATTACTGGCATATGCCGATGACATCGATGTCATAGGAAGGTCAGAGAGAGCTGTGAGAGAGGCCTTTCTGGCTCTTGAAACTTCTGCTACAAATATGGGCCTTACCATCAACGAAGATAAAACTAAATTTATGGATTCTCCAGTCACAACTGTAAATCAAGATCCTTTTTTTTATAAATGGTTACACCTTTGAAAAGGTTAATGAATTCAAATACCTTGGAACAATGATCAATGACCAAAACAGCATAAAAACAGAAGTAGACAACAGAATTAAAATAGCAAACAAGTGTTTCTTTGGACCAAGAAAGCAATTAAGATCAAGCCTAATCAGCCGAAAAACTATAATTTATATAACTCTTATTCTACCTGTATTGCTCTATGCAAGTGAAACATGAACACTACACACAGACACTCAGCGTACTCTTGGTGTTTTCGAAAGGAAAATCCTTAGAAATAATTTTGGCCCAGTACAGGAAAGAGGCTGTTGGCGAATCAGATACAACTTTGAATTATATAGATTCTATGTACAGGCCATCTCTAGTACAGGTCATCCAAAGCAATAGAATAAGATGGCTTGGCCATATTTGGAGAGGTCCAGAAAATAATGCAGTCCGAATCGCCACCTTTAAAAATCCTTCGGGATCTCGGGCTAGAGGAAGACCCCCAACTAGATGGCTGGATGACACTGCTAAAGATCAAAAAGTGTTAAAGATTAACAACTAAAAGGCACCATGGACAGGAGGCATTGGAGGCTACGTGTGGTTGAGGCAGCCGAGGCCTGTAAGGGGCTGTAGCGCTGAAGAAGATTATTTCATTTTTTTTTACATGGTGACATTTATGCACAATGATGGGGAATATGATGAGGTAATTATGGATAAATAAAGAGAAAGTAATGTACATTTTGATTAATTTTGAAAAATAAAAAGACTAATTGTGAATTAAATTGTTGTGGAACTTTTAAATTATAACTTTCCATTCGCTATATATAAAGTAATTTGTTATTTTATAAACCTATTTAATTTTATATTTATATAAGTAAAAATGCTCTTAACATTTATTACACATTGTAATTTGTGTATATAAATAATAAAGAAAGATTTAATCTGCAAAGAGTATAATTAAGAATAATTGTGTTTTTTTTTGTGTGTGTGTTTCCTAAATTAATTCTTCATTTGATTTCTAACCCACAAATTTATTCTTTATCTTTACAAATTAATGAAAGTGTTGAGTTTGAATAAAAACAACTATGACTTTATTCTTTTCAGTGATTAGTTTGTAATAATTATATAATAAATTTAACAACTTTAGTTAGAAATTACATTATGGATATATTATTGTTTTTTTAAAAAATAATATTAGGCATTATTAATATTCTATATTATAGCACTGATTGGTAGATGTAATAACATAAATTTAAAAAATCTGCTTCAGATTAAAAAAAAAAATCTATTTCAATTTGTTGGTCTTTTTTTCAAGAAAAAAAAATCTAAGCTGAAATCTAAAAACTAAAGTAAAAAATTTAAAAAAATGTAAGAAAATAAAACTTATTCCAATTTTATAAAAACGGAGTAGACAATGTTTATTAACAGGTACTTCTTCATAGAAGTTTCTTATATTAAACAATTTAGGCAGGTTACGCCCTACTATTTCTTACAACCATTAATTGATAAGAAATAGTTCTAATCTTTAAAATCGAAGTCTACTAATAATGATTTAAAATGAAGTTTCGATATTTTTTTAAATATATACATACGTTTAATTCTTCCGTCAGGTAAACGTGCTGGATACATTATTCAACAGGCTAAATTACTTAATAAGTTGAGTAAAATGTTTAACTTTAGAGTGAAGGGAAAGAATATGCCGGGTCTTTTCTTTTTAAAGGGGCATCAATGTAAACAAATACGTTGCTTTGGAGATATGTAAGCCTGTCACGAGTTAGATAGTAGCCAAAGATTCTCATTGTGACGTAACATCGTATTTTCTTTTTTTATCTTTGTTTACACCTACACCGATTTTTTTTCTTAACTTCCTATGAGTCATTAAATCAATTCTTTAATAATAGCGAAACCAGATGGCAATTTTCATTGTTAATTTTGAAGGTGCTTCCAACTGCCTGTTTTTGTACAATTAAGGTCCCTTAAGCACAGTTAAATGGGCTCTTCCCACGTGACGTCACACTCCCGGGGTGTAGGAATAAACATTCCAACACCTACACGTGTTTCTACAGTGTAGCAATCATAATCTGCTGTTCTCTCTATTTTTAATATCTTCAATTATACTAATTACACTATGTATAAACTTAGTGAAACACCGTTATACGTTACAAATTTTAATTCATTGACGATTTTGAATTATAGAGCGAAAATTAACGAAAGTAAACAGAATTGCAACAGTGATACTATGTTTATGAATGAAAATACTAAAGGTTTTAAGATGTTTTTAGAACATTTTGTGAGTAACGTAGAGTTTGTTGATTTTGTGGGAGATAATAATGTCCCTATATTTACAATTCATGCCAAAGTTAGAGCAGAAATGAAAGTATCGCAAGTATATAAAGTTGAGATGGATATTCAACAAGATGATTGTGAGGTAGGTGTTTTTATTATTATTTTTGCCTAGGTTCATGCCTTACTCATTATTTATTATAACTTAAAATTGTAAGATAGTAAAATGCATTGCTGTAAACTGTGAAGATAAAAAGCATATTAACATAACAGCAAATACAAATGGTTGATTATTGAATGAAGAATGGGATAGTGTAGTATGCTGTTAACAACACATTAATTTATATGTTGTGGTTGAAGTATAATTTTCTAATAACTCTTCATTTAATCTAAAAGTTTGTTGTTACTTTGATTTTTGACAATAAATCATATCAAAATTTTTTATCTATATTTTTATCTGTGTATTATTAATTTTATAACAGAGTTGACCATTTATGAAGTTTACAATTATATACACTCCAGAAACAATTTGTTGTTAACCATCTAATTGAAAGTTATCTCTTAATTATAGTGTAATGTATAACGCAATAATATTAAGTAACAAAAATTTGAAAGGGGTACTTAACAGTTAGCTTAGCTAACAGAAGTGCAAATATTTTTTTAAAATTTTGTTTATCTCTTTTAAAATACATTTAGTATTTATAATTAATGTTAAAACTTATTTATTATCTAATTATAATTCTTATATTATTAATATCTTATAATATCTTATCTATAATTAATATCTTATTTATAATTTAATACTACACTTTGCTATTGATTATTTGTCTTTCATATATCTACCCCTCTTGTTCTATTCAATGATAATAACCTCTCTGCTTCTTTTAAGCTGTGCATATTATTTTTTTTAATATCTTGATAATTTAGGATATATATTTATTTCAGATTGTGAGCGGAACTTGTGAGTGTCCCGTTGGTGCGAATCCAGCAATTTGCAAGCATTTCTTTGCTTTAGCGGCCTTGCTTGAGGATTACAGCAAGAAAGAGTTGTTTTCAGCTCCAACTGAAAAACTTCAGAGATGGCATCAACCTTCTAAGAAAAAGTTCTCCCCAAAAAAGGCTGAAACAGTCTTTAATGTTAAAAATTGTCAAAGTGTGAGTGAAGAGTTAAATTTTTCTTCACTGAAGGCACTTTCGCCAAATTCTTCAATTTTTCATGTCGTAGATAACAACCATTTCTTAAATGAAACAATCCCTTTGCCAGCTATACCTTTTGCAGGTAGCGTTAAAAGTAAATTTGTGGATGAATTGAGTTTTGATGAAATAACATTTATCAATTCAAATCTTTATTATGAAGTGACTGATTGTTACATCTTAGAAAAAAACACTGTCAGTCAATCTGACAATCCTCTATGGATAAAAGAACGGAAGTGTAGGATAACTGCGTCTAATTTTTATAAAATCCTTAAATATACTAAAGATATGAACGCATTGGCGAAGCAAATTTTGTCCCCACCTGATATTTCCAAGCTTCCTGCAGTGCAATGGGGTCAGAAAATGGAGCCTGTCATCAGAAACAAAATTCGAAATTTGTATTTAAACCAGAATGTGAGAAGAGTTGGTTTGGTTGTAAATCCCATGTTCCCGTATTTGGGTTGCTCTCCGGACGCTCTCATTTTTTCTGCTATGGAAGGACCGCTATTGGTTGAAATTAAAACCATATACAATCCAAAGAGGCAGTCTTTAAACGACTTATGTAAACAGAGAAGTGACTTTTGTGACAATTTGATGATAGTGACCAACAATATAAAATCAAAAAAAGTCATAGATACTATTATCAAATTCAGGGCCAGATGGCGATCAGTAATTTGCACAAGTGTTTATTTGTACTACATTTCAATGTTAACCAAATGCATATGGAAGTGGTTCCATTTAATAATGATTTTTGGTTATCTATGCTACCTAATTTGAAGTCTTTTTATTTTAAATATTATTTGAAATTACTAATATCTCAATAAAAAATTTTTTTTAAGTTTTTATTAACATTTCTGTTACTTTACACTGTTTTATTAAGATTTATGTGTTATTATTTAATATATAATGCTTTTTTTATTGTTCATCATGTTAGTATTAATTACAGTACAAAAGATATGCTCTTTATATAAAACTATTACGCATGTTTTTTGCTCGTTTGTTTCTCTTCTTGTTTTTTGATCTCGAGCTTTTGGGTTGTTAAAACTGAAGATCCTCCGGAATTTAGACAGAACACATCCTTTTACTTGCGGTAATACTTGTTGTGAAATGACAGGGTGTAAAGTGCTTTTAAAAATGCTTATTTTTCTTTGAGTACTTCTAATAAATGTTAAGTTTTTTTTCCCAACAGTGTTATCTATACAGCCTTTTTTGATAAAAAGAAACCAAATACCTTTATAGATGTGTCAGATGTTTTATATGTAGAAGTCGAGGGTCATCGTGAGTATATGATGGATCTGATTCATCAAAGGTGCATGAGAATCCCATAAATACCTTGGATATTTATTGTATTACAATAATAACTTACATATTTAAATTAATTCTACTGATTAATTTTTTAAAACATATAAATTTTATTGATTTAACCACATTCATTGTCGATTGAAATTGTTAATTATATGTCTATTTGAATAAGGATGTCTTTTAAAGAGTGTGAAATTTTGTGTTTCATGAAATCAACTGATATATTATTAAATTTCTCTACAATTATTATTCAATAAAATATTTCATTCTAGAACTTGTTCTGTGATTAATATATATAGGAAACTTCACTAAAACAATCTCATTAAATTTACGTCTTGTGCATTATTCTTTTTATAAAAAGATTTCAAAATTAACTATTAGAGCCTTTACATTTTCAAAAGAAAATTACTAATCTCAATATTAAACAAGAAAAACTCAAGTATTTATCTATCATTCTCAGAAAAAATAAAATTTTCTAGTGTATTGGAACTAATACTTGTTAGGATAACATAATTTTGTCACATAAAATAAATTTATTATGGCCAGTGTCCTTTAATCCTTATATTTGATCCAAAAAATTCTGTTTTTATTTTAATTATCCACTGATAAAATTATGTGTTTGATTCAGATTATTTTTAAAAAAATTTGTTATTCAATCCAACTGGTTAATTGAATAACTTAATAAATTTTTCTGAACTTTCTTATGTTTTTTTTTTTAATTATAGAACTATAGAATAACTTAGGATCTTCTAAATCTAATATAAAAAAAATTTCCACACAATTATAACATTTGTTAATGCAAAGAAAGACAGACATTTCGAAAAAGATCATACAATTTTTATTAAAGGTTCAGAAAAATTAGTGAAAAATGCACAAATAAAAAAAATTCTGTTTACTTCGTGGAAGCATTGTGATGGCACAGGCCCTTTAAAATATCGATATTTTTTTATTCTAGATATTGCTCTTTCAACATGCACTCGCAGATTAGATACTTTTTGTTTTCTTCTCTCTCAGCAACACTAAATTGAATCAAGTTTTTTAAAAAGTGAGGAGTCACTAACTCACAATTCTTTTGTTTCAGTTCTTTATGGATTAAAAATCCTCTATCGGCAAGAATAGTGTCGTCTGATAAATGGTTGAGAAGTCCAGACTCAAGGAAAAGTTCTTTGTCTGAAATTCCCCCACACCACAGATCTGAAATGTAGCATATTGCTCCAGACGGTGTTATTCCTATTAAAGCTTTCAGCGTGTTTTTATTTTTATAGTGGCTGAAAGTTAGTTGCTGAATCCTTGGATTTGAAGTCTTGTGGATTGCTATCTCTGTGCAATCCAGAATTACTCTACAATTTGGATATGCCCGCATAAATGCCTCCGGCATGTATTCTAATACTTGCGATTTTGAGGGCCAGATATCTATAGCCTTAAGTTTAACATACACAAAATCAATCACAGACGATAAAATCCTACTTATAGAAGTTTTAGGAATATTTGTGACTGCACTCAAGAACTCAATTGTCACACCAGATTTAATTCGAACTAAAAAAATAAAAAATTTGTCTTTCGCTGAAACAGTGCAACTATCTTTGAGTTCTGTCAGCATTAAAAAATTAAAAACTGTTTCAAAGACAGTTGGTGTAAATCCAGTTACGGAGTTAAAAAGAATATTATCTTTACACATAACTCTGTAACAAAACGTTTTGCTAGCTAGCAAACTTTCCAACTCTTCAATTTTGCTTTCAGCAAGACTCAGTCTGTCTATCAGACAAGAAAAAACACTTTCATCTGTCTGCACGCTGACATCTTTAAATGTAGCATCTTCCACGGAATCATCGGGTACATAAGCAGGCCTAGAAATTAATATTTAAATTATTCACAAATGCATAAACATAAATCAGCTATTTATAAGTTTTAAAGAACTTTATGTAAAAAATTATTCACAAATGCTAAGAAAATTTTAATGACAAAACTGTTGTAAAGTGACTTTTTTTCGTAAACCAGACATAGAATTTATCAGAAAATAAATTCCGTTACCATAATAAATATATTATCAGTTTTTCTTTTATGTACAAAACAGAAGTGGAAGAACTCCTGGAAAGACTACCTCTGGGTAGCAAAAATTAGTTTTTACAATACAAAATTAAATGTATTTTTTTAAAATTAATTTATTTAAAATAGTTCTATCATTCATAATTGGTTTCTTTCTTTTTAAACATGGTTACAATAGTAAAAATCATTTTTATTGACACTTAAATTTATTCATCAATCTAGTTTTCATAGTTCCAACAACAAGTGGCATTTCTGCATGAAGAAGATTACACTAAGTAGTAAAATAAAAATTTCTTGCGAAAAATCATGTGTCGACGAAGACGTAGTACATATAATATTTATGTATGCGCCAAAAGGAGATAACCCATGATAAGTAAATGCAGTTACCAAAATGAATTTTAAACTTTTATACATACGTCAACTTTATAAATATTTCATATCTCAAGATCAAAGAATTTTAATTCTTTGGGTGTACGATTTATTCGACTATCACAACAGGTCAACATTCTCCATTACTATTATATATTACATCAGTTTCAAATAGAAATTGTTTACACATTGTAATATTGATTAAAAAAAATAATAATTGAGAAAATTACTAAAGATTCTGCTCATTTAAAAAATTATAATTGATTTACATTTTTAAATATAATAAAGAACTTTTTATGTTATTGAATAGAAAAATTACACAAATGCGAATTATATCACAGAATTTTTTCATAGCATTGAATGTAAAAATGTAAGTATCAATCCCCGCAAAATAAATTTTTATCAGTTCAGGTTAAAATTTGTATTAACGATTTTATAAAAAAACTGCTTTTGTGAATTACAGTTTCAGGAAACAACCCTTTAAAAAGATATTTGATCATATCATTTTTTTTAAATGGGTAAAGCTTAATTGGCTTTGAGTCCTCATGGTTATATAAGAACATTAATGAATGAAGCATTTACAGAAGTGAAGAAAAGCACCAAAATATTAAACAAACTTATTTAAACTAATAAACACATCTTTCATACAAAGTAGTTTATTATGAACGTTTTCTGAATAGAATTGTTGAGCATTTATTGATTGTAGATAATAAATAAATAAAAACTTACTGAAATTGATAGGTGTTACGCTTCCTCTTTGGTGCAGGTTGGTTATGTTTAAACTTTGTTGGGGCTGCATCAGGTTTCAAGAATCTTCTATTCGAAAAGGGTTGATACGTAAAACATTCTTCTTCAAAATGCTCAGAACATAACTGAGAATACTGAGTTGGAGCGAAACCTTCTCTTTTCATTCTTGCCAACCATTCCTTTAACAAGTTTTTGTTTCCCAGAGGAAATTTATGATACGATACTTTCTTTTCTTTACACTCTGCTTTGGCTGATGAATTAGAGCATCCAACAGCAGCACAGAATGAAGGCATCACCTGAAATTTAAACAAACCATTTTATAGATCAAACAAATTTCAATATTTTTTAGAAACTGTGACAATAGAGTTTTTTTAAATTTAACAACACCATAGTGAAAATTCAAATCCTTCAACTAAGCGTTAAAAAATTCAATTTAAGCATTTGAAATTAAGAAAACATTCAAAACAAAGGTTGTTTACTGTTGTTTTCAACAAACATTAAAGATAAGTTTAACAGATTTAAAAGTTTATACCATGCATCTATTCTTATAATCATTGATACAGCACAATATCACTATATACAATCAGTAATATTAAACAATATAATTAAAAATTTGCCTACCTTTAGTTATTGGTAAAGAAAAAATGTGTTATAGTTGACAGCAAATCCCGACAATTAAGGATAAGAAATCAGAAAAGAAAAACATGCAGAAAAAGCTTCTTTAAAATAAATTTATACAGAAGATTAATATTAAAGCATAGAAACAATAATAGATATAAAAGTGTTTTTAAGAAAGGATAAAAGTAAACACAAATGTGCACGATACAAGACAGTTATAGAATAATAAGAAATAAAAGCTTAGTTATTATGAAGTAGAAAATAATTGCTTTGCGAATATCTATTTACAAAATAAAGTGAAAAGTTAAGGCAAAAAGAAATTGTTTTAAAGGAAAATAAAGTAAAATTCAGTTTAAATTATGCGTCTGCAATGTAAACAACGGACGTAGTCGGTCGGGCATTACAACACCACGTGACCAAACAGACGAAGTTGGGAAGAACCCATAGTGAATACAATAATATAATAAGTGAATTACAAAGCCTCAAGCTGAGCTAATAAAAAGTTCCCCCTCAAAATTAAGATTCAAAGTGAAAAGAGGCATTTACCATGTTTGTTTACAAATAATACTTTAATATTGCATGCAATTGCTGCTAATTTTTTTCTTTATTTTCTAAATAGTATATTCAATCGTTTGAGTTTTATTTCAAAGATTTATTTCAAATATTTTTTAAAGCTATGGATAAAATAAAAGTCAACAATCAGGTTGATTTTTTTTTTATTTTCTAAATTTTGTTTTCGATAAGATGAGTTAGACCTGATTTAAAATTTTTATGTGTTTTATTTATATAAAATAAAATTATATTCTAATCAAATAATATTATTAAGTAAAAATGAGCACTTGAGATATATTTTATTGTCTTGCAAAGTTTGTTTTCGATATCGATGAGTTTGAAATGAAAGAAGATTTTGTATCTGTCCTAATTGAAGTTAATAATGTATTTATTTTAAATAATAAATGTTATTCTAGGTGGTTAAAATGAGGAAACACGTCAAACGTGCCAAATTGTTTGCTATCAATAAGTTCACCAAACAACTCAAACAGTTGCAAAACAAAAAGTAAGATTAAGCTACTGAAATTTATTTCTTAATTGCCTTTTATAAAAGTATATATTAAAAACATAAAGTGATTTTTCTATTAAAGTTCGAACAAATGTCGAATACTTATACAGACTATTTTCTTTCTTTAAAATGTTGTGCAATTAGTTTTAAAAAAGAATCTGGTCTAAAATTAAGGGGAGGGAGAATCTATGTTTTTTTTATCACTTTTGGGTAATAAAGCCCCTGAGAAAAAAAAATTGCTTTTTTTGACCATTTATCCTTTTTTTTATCGCCCCAAAAAATATCAGGTTTATTTATCGTTGATACTAATCATTACATTTATCAGATTAGCTTTTCAAAATTTAATTATTATTTCTAATAGTTTAAAAATGTCAGCATAAACTGGTTACTTAGTATATTTTTTTACAAAAGCCATGCCAAAAATCTATAATAAAAAGAAAACATTCACACTCCTTCGTCAGTTATTTTGATTTGTATTATCATTAATTTCATATTTGATTTGTAACTATTAAGCGTAAACTATAAACTTTTATCTCTCCCAATCTTGCTATATGTGTGAAGTTCATAATGGGCAAAGAGATATAGAAAAAATTAGAGAGAACAATATCTGTCACAGTTTCATACCATGATTGCCATGTCAACACATGAAAACCTAGTGTAGGTACATTGGTTAATGGAACAATTTAAAAAAATCTCTTATGTCTGTACCATTATGTGTTTGAGTATAGCATTGATTTTTTTTTTTTTTTTTTGATATGAAGAATAATTATAAATATGTTACTTTTAACCTCACATTAAAAAAAAAAAAAAATATGTATGCATACATATTTATGTGTGTCAACATATCATTTTAGGGGCAATGGTAGCCAAGCTGAAAAGAATCAGAGAAAAGTTGAGAGACTTCTAGAAAAAATTAAAATACTTAAGGTGTGTATATTTCTTATGGAGTTTGATTTTCTGTTTTTATTCATAAAATAAATGGAAGGTTTAATATTAACATACCAGACATTTTTATATCAGTATCATTTGTTGTCAGCTAATGCATAAAGGTATAAAAAATTTTATAACCTCATAAACTATGTGCTTTTAAGTAGCAAAGTTCTAAATTTTAACATAATCATGTCAATGATTTTCAAAAGTCAATTCAATTTTGATTTTCAAGTCACTTTTTCTTTTTTTTTCAAATGTGCCTGTTTGAAGTTGTATTGACTGAGTTTATTTATGTTTTATAATTTGAAATTACATTTTGTTTAAAATGATCTCAAAATATGTATGTCTGTAACATAAAGTTTTTCTGACCAACTTAAAAATGTATATATTTTGAATGGAAGATCTGAGGGTAAACAATTTTTATAATTGTGTTAAAAATTAAAAAAATAATAATAATAAATTGTAATGACTAAATTTGATTAAATTTAATGTTTTTGCCATTTAGAATCACGTACTTTAAAATGATCCAGAAATTTGTACGTCTGCAACAGGAAGTTTTCTATTTAGTAAATCTAAAAATTTTTTGAATAGAATTATCATGGTGTAAACTATTTTTGTTATTGTATGCAAAATTTTTTCATTTTCTAAAATAGCTTGAAAATTGCTATAAGTAAAATTAACTTTGGTGAGGCTAAACTTAGGATAGCTCTCCTAAATTAACTATTCTTACCATATTTTCAAGGTTACAATTTTCCTTCTTATTTTTAGGATCAGGATTCCACATCTGTCAAAATTTTTTATTTAGCAAAAGTATGTTTTTTGTTTGAATGCATTATTTAAAATATTGTCTGCTCTAATTAATTAGCATATTTGAATTCCCTCCTTTGAACAATTAACATCAGTTCATGAAAATCTGATTTTCAGAAGAAAAAAAAATTATTCAGAATCATACTTCATTAACTTCATATTTTAACATATGATCAAGATTAATTAACTAGGCTATTTAAAGCTACTCTTTTAACAATTAAAATTGCATCTAACTGTGTGAAAACCTGAATTAGTAGTTGAAATGTTATTTAAGTTAATGTT
Source organism: Parasteatoda lunata (assembly GCA_949128135.1). Lineage (NCBI taxonomy): Eukaryota > Metazoa > Arthropoda > Arachnida > Araneae > Theridiidae > Parasteatoda > Parasteatoda lunata. Next base: position 111,119,017 of record OX421975.1, read on the forward strand.
ACTCCCCCTGGCAGAATTGCGACGACACTGCAACATTGTCGCAGAATAATACCGAGTCTTTGCTGAAAGATATTTAATTTGGGAAGGTTTTCCTTTCCGCATTATTTTTTAAATTTTTTTTTTTTCTACTCTCATTTGAGATTTTTTTTTTAGAAATCAGTAATTACTGGCTTAATCTAGAATTTCAAACTAATAATATAAAAACAAATTTTAGCAATCGTGAAAGTTTAAAAGATAGTTCGGTCAAGAAGTAATGTTTTTTCTTTCATTTTTTTTTCTTTAAAGAAGACCATATTTTACATACACTTATTTGAGTACAGTGATACCTCGAGATACGAGTTTAATTCGTTCCGTAACCTTGCTCGTATGTCAATTCGCTCGTATCTCAAAACAATTTTCCCCATTGAAATTAATTGAAATGCCATTAATCCGTTCCAGCCCCAAAAATGCAATCCCCAATTGTTTTTGTTATGTGTTTTTGAATAAGAAAAATGTATTTATGAATGACAAATATTGCATAAAAACATTAAAAAAAGAGAATGTAAAGCAAAAAAAAAACTGGTTTTATAAAGTTTACATACATATTTGTCTTTTTGTCACTTAAATGCAACTAACACACAACTTAAATCCTACTAACACACAACTTAAATGCTACTGTATGCTCAATTTTAGTCACTGCATTTCTCTTCACTGGTCTTTGCTTTTTTAGCCGTATTAAAGACAAACTGTCCTAGGAGGTTTGTTTCCTCCTCCTTTTCAGAATGCTGCGGAACTGAGTTAGACAAGTGTCATTAAATAGCTCTGATGTTCGACCAGTTGCAAGTTATCAGGGTGTTTTTTTACCACAAACTGTAAAATTCTCTCCCACATTCCCATGAACTCTTTTATCTCACTTGTAGAGATAACCTCCTCCACCTCTGGCTCTTCCTCGAAACCAATTTCTTGTAGCACCCCCGAATGCAGCTGCGACTGTAACTCTTGTAATTATTCGGTCGTCAGTTCCTGAAAGTGCTCCTCGGCGAGCTTGCTCACGTCTCTCTCACCCATAGCCATGTCCATGGATTTTCCCAGAGACACAATCTCCTCTATTGGCACTTCGGGTTCGAATCCTTCAAAGCTACAGACTCGGGCGGCAGCACAATTTTCGGTTACAGACTCACTCAGGCCACAGCTTTCATGCAGAGGTCAAGGTTCTCGTTGTAACACTCAGCCGGGCCTGATCTAATCATTCTGAGGCATATCACAATGTTAAAGTGGTCCTTCCAGTATTCTCGAAGGGTGAGGTTTGTGTTCTCTGTTACCTCAAAGCAGCGCTGGAACAGGTGCTTAGTGTACAGCTTTTAAAAATTAGAAATCACCTGCTGATCCATGGGCTGCAGGATAGGAGTGCTGTTAGGTGGTAGATAGAGAACCTTTATAAACTTTTTAACGGCCTGCATGGCCGTTCCTCGTATCTCAAATGTTGCTCGTATCTCAAAGCAAAATTTCGCTCCCTCGACAGCTCGTATCTCAAATAACTCGTATGTCAGGGCACTCGTATCTCGAGGTACCACTGTATTTCTTTTTTACAGAGTCCTATTCGCGTGATTCGTGATCTTTATTTTGGGAGTTACTGCACGGATTTTACGATTTTTAATTTATGTATGAATTTTATATTTTTATTAATGTTGTATTTATTTACAAATTTTAATTTGTGTAATGATTTACAAAATTCAAAAGAAGAAATAATTCGTGCGTTTTTCCGCCTGCAAAATGCGAGAATATCACTTATAATATTAGAATTTGAAAAAAAAAACATTATTTGACTTTTACAATTAAAAATTTTTATTTTATACACAATGTTTCTGTTACATTAAATTAATAATTGTTAGAATTGAAAGTGTCTTAAAGCAAAATATTAATGCTAGGAAAGTTTGTCGCAGAAAGCCCGAAAAAATTCTGCCACAGGGATGATACTTAATCTACATAAATATTATATGTAAAATTTATCTTTTGTTTTATTTCTGTGTTTGTTACAAAATGACAGTATTGTAACAAAATGCAGTGAGAAGCAATATATTACATATATTTGTCTCGTTTAGTTGTAATTTTATTTAATTTTTCATAAAATTATTTATTTATTTTTAATTATTATTCTTGTAGAAAATGCTGCCTGATTTTGTGAGCAAAAAAGCATTATCAAAAGCACAAAATTGGAATACTCTCTTAACCCAGGTAATGAACATGGAATGTGTCTGTTTTATTTCAATTTCAGGAAAAGGTTTATGATCACAAACAAGTACACTATATTTGTTTATTTATTAATTAGAAAGCTTTTTAAATATGGTTTTATGCAAGGCACACGATCTTTTTTTGATTTAAGCATGGAAAAGGGGCAGCTGATGGAATCGGTGGAGCTTTAATCAAATAGCAGATGATAGACTTGTGGCATGTGGTACAGACATAGCAGATGTACACCAGTTTATAAATTCTGTGCGTAAATCCACTGAAATAAAGTTATTCTGCATCACTTAAGACGAAATTGAAGCGATTTCCAAAACACTTCTTCACAAGATTCCTATGCCATGCTGAAAGGGACAAGATCCTTACACCAGAATTGTAGAAAAAAGAGGGTGGATATCTCTGTTACCAGTTATTTTTGCTGAGTACAAAGTAGAAGGGAACTTTGTCACTGCTATGGAATAAAAGATTTATGACAACTGCCAATCCAGAAATGAAACATGATCAGAAAGCTTTTAGCTCGGGAACACATTCAGTTTGATTCTGTGATAGGTATTCTAAAAATTTTTTTAAAAGAAATTGATTTTTCTATCAATTTGATGGCACAGTTGATGTTTATGAAACATAAAATATATCATAATACATTTCAAATTGTTTAATTCTTGGTGCTAAATACGTAAGTCCACTTTGTTACTTTAGCGTCCCCTGTGTAACTGACATGAACTTTTTACCTCAAAAAAGACAAAAATACTTTCATTAAAAAGATAACAAGAAATATTTGATGTATAATAGGTATCAGTAATGAATTCTATAAATTTCTCAATTCAATATATTTTTAATAAAATTATGCTTCAATATATTTTTAATGAAATTATGCAAACTTTCATGTTGTAAAAATAATAAAATAGTAACATAGAGGACATAGCTTATTTAATGACAAATATACATCCATAATTAAAAAAAAACTTTATCTCTAGAAAAGAATATTCACATCCATTTTCCTTTACTTTAGTACTTCTTAAGCTTATATTTAAATTTTGAATTACTATGCTTTTTCAAAAAAAAAAAAAATAAATAAATAAATAAAAATTCAAATAACTTTGAAATTATAAATAACTTAAAGTACCTTTAAAGTTTTGTGATATGCTTCATTATAAATTTTAAAATTGAAATAGTGAAAAAATTCAATATATTTTCTTGAAGCAATTTTTAGTTTCAAAGAAATAGTGTTTTTTTCTCTGGTTTGACACAGAATCTTGTTTTCTAATTTTAGTTCAATACTTAATTTTAAAAACAATTTAAGTTTAGATAGTTGTGCTGTTAAATGTAAATATAAGAGTTTTGTATACATTAAAATTGAGAAAGATTGTCTAAATGGCAGTGTATGTCTAATCAGCTTTCTTAAAAGTAACATATCTTTAATTAAGTATAATATTTTAATTATATAAATTAAGTAACATTTCTTTTGAAAATCGAGTTTTGGCTCTTTGTGTGTCACATTAACACTTAGACCACTTTATCCCTACTATGTAAATTATTTTAAAACATAATTTATAATACTTAAGCTTTTATTGCTTAGGAGCAGTGTATAAAATTATTTAAATAGTCATTGTGATAAAACTACTTTGCCACAAAATATTCATGAATCTTGGCTCAGTGAGGGTTTTTTCGATATTGGCCCTTTATAGAATTTTTTGATTTGCAAGATATTTTGCAGCTACTTAATATCGGTCCTATATAGAATTGTCAGATGCATCCGATATTTTATATCCATTATTTAGCCGAAATAGGTTTTATGCTAATCAATGTAGGCCCTATATAGGTCATTCTCAGAACAATATTACAAAATATTGACATCCCAATATTGGTCTTCTGTTGTATGTTCTTATAGAACCCATATTGAGCCCAACTGGGGTCAAGGTAAAATTGTTGCTAGGGCATATGTATAGGAAAAGTTATATGTTATGCTACAATATAAGAATATTGTGAAAACAAACGAAAACAAAAACCCCTTGCTAAAATGTTTACGATTAATATAGAGGGTGCCTAGCGTTTTTAAAACATGCTTATTTTTAAAAGTGCTTGTTTCATTGGGTGTTTGTAAGAAATGCTTAATTTTCTTTGCTTAAAACTTGTTGAATTATCAAGGCATTCCAATATAAAAAAAATTTTCAATAAAAAATTTTCAAAAAAATTCCAAATACGACTCTCTATAAAATTATGGGGAATTTCGGTAAAAAAAATTTATGGGCATGCACAGTATGAAAAGATTATTTTAAATGTTCAGCTGTTGCCCAAATTTTTGTAAATTTTTTCAAGCTAAGTTTTAAAATACTATTTTTGTTGCCTTAAATATTTTGTTTAATTTTATTTAATATTTTCGCAGTTAAGTTTTAAAATACTATTTTTGTTGCCTTAAATATTTTGTTTAATTTTATTTAATATTTTCGCAGTTATAGTATAAAAAAATGTGAGGCAAAAAAATTACTTTTTTATAAAAATGTGGGTATTTCCATAAATATTTAAGCTCGGTTTATAAAATTTTATACAATATTCTCTTTTTTACGTCATCTCTCTTTTCTCTTATTCCTTTGAATCAAGCAAAATTTTTAAAGAAAACAAAAATGCATTAAAATATAAAATTTTTATTGTTAAAATGTCCCATTAAGGATAGCAGTGTAAAAAAAATATAAAATTTTCTAAGCACTAAACTTTTTACTTAACACTTTCTTCCATTATCACTTTTCATATTGGCCCCTGGTGGGAACTTTCGAAAATCTGGGCCCCAGTAGCCCACTTTAATCTGTCCCTAATTTTGTAAAGGAATCATTTTCACATTATAGTAGTTTTTAAAGAGTTCGTTATTGGACCCGAAATTCAACTAAATCAACGCTTGGAAGCTAATTCAGAAATGATAAATTAAAAAAAGAGCAGTAAATTTGAAATAATTAGGAGCAACAAGGGATTTTATTAGTCTTGGGGAACCCCACCCTGAATATTTCAAAAATTCGAAAAAAAATTTATGGCATTTTTCGAATCTTTGTATCCTTCCTAATGTCTGTCTAAAACGATTTCTCGGTACCTAACTTCGTTTGGAAGTTATACCGGAAAATAGAGAGTCGTCGCTAAGCAGGTAGAAAGGCCTGTTCGGCCGGATTAGAAGGGGCGACATTCTTTTTGTGTCTCATCCATTCTGTTGACTGTATATAGAAACTTATTGTAGGCATTTCTTTTATCGACCATTATATATAAGAAATTAAACGTTTTCCCCTACCATAAGTCAAAACTTTAAACACGTTTTCTCAAAACGCTGTTTTTTGACCTGGCCTAACGTTTTTCTCATGATCTATACAACGAAATCAGCTGTTCTTTATTTTAAATTACGTAAAAATATATTCTTTAGAAAGTAGCATAGGATTTTTTTGATATTTTTATATTTCGATTTTAATAAATATTTTTTAATGAGAAACTTAACTTTTTTTTTTAAGTTGCCACCATTTTGGTAATTTTGCGAATATCAAAAAACCGCTATGCTACTTTTTAGATAATGTCTTTATTTCAGAAAATCTAAACAAAGTCGTTTTCCTATGTTTCAAGGCTTCTAACTCCATGAGGCCAGTGAGATGCTACTTTTTGATGACCAGCCACACACGAAACTGCCACCAACCTATTTTTTATTATTTTGTAAAAGAAAAAAATTTAAATTGTAGCTAAATAACTTTAAAAAAAACAAGGAGTCTGCATTGTCTCTATTACTTAAAAAAAAATTCAAGAAAAAATTTAATATTTTACCATCTCAGGGTGGGGTCCCCCCTTAACTTTTAATTGAAGATACTGTTTGTGAAAAGGTTTGATTATGAAAGGATTATCACAAATCTACAAAACTTGTTGATTGGTTGTCAAGATTTACTTACCTAGAGTTAAAACTGACGATTGAATTTTTTTTTTTTTTATTATATACCTTATTTTTTGTTGAAATGTTTTTTTATTTTTTATTCAATCATTTGCTTTTCTAATGGCTGAGACAAATGTTTTCCAAATTATTTTGATATCTGTTTTGTTTTATTTAGTTATAAGGCAACTAACAAACTAATTATAATTTAGCTTTGTTTAAAAACTGTTGAGTGACAATTCAAAAACATTCAAGCTTTCATATTTAAGGATATGTTATACAGCTTTAGGTGTATAACATTAATTTTCCTTTAAAGCTTTTTTTTTTCCTCCAAGAAAAACCAAGCAACAGTTTGAGCTCCTGAAACTCAAAATAAAATGTTAATTACATAATTGTGGTTAGATTTTTTAAAAAAGAACAAATAGCTAAAACAGTGTTGAATCTTTAAAAATTTCTATGTAATTAGCAGTTTTTCACACACCACTTAATATTAATGAATAATTCTCAAGTTTTGCATATTTCCATTAGCTCAGACAGTATTGAAGTCACTTTTCAAATAATACATATTAATGTGCAAGCGCTTTAAAAAAAAATTCGGATTTTTTTTTTTTTTTCATCTTAAAATTTAACTCTGTTTTCACTATCTACATAGAAGGTACTAGCTAGAGAAATTTATAACCTTAAAAAAATAGTTACAAACAGCTGTTATGATACTAGAATTTTATTTATTTATTATTCCATATGTCGAAAGAGCCTTTAAAAAAATTTCAATAAGGAAGATGAGAAAATGCTTTGCTCTGTTGATGTTAAAACTTATTTTAACAAATTTATTTATTTTGTTCTTCCACTAAACTTAACAATTCAATCGCAGGTCTTAAAATTTAAAGGGAACTTTTGTTCTGGGTTCAACTAAAATCCAACTCGAACAATCATAAAATTATTTTGAGTAGATCAGTTATAGATCACCATCAATCAAGTGTAAAATTTATCATACTCTGATTTTTTTATTTTTTTTTTGTTTATTTATTTTAGTTTGTGTTTCTGCTAAAAAATGACATTATTTTCAGTTGTGAAAATCACACATTTACTGTTAATTTTTCATTCAATTTCATTTTGATAACTTTTTATTATATAATCTAATTTTTGTAAATATGTAACTTTAAAACTATTTATTGAAACATATTGATAAATTTCAATTTTAATAAACTTTCACTTTTTAATGATTTTTTTCTGCAGAGATACAGAAGTTAAAACATTGTATTTGTTTGCTATAATTTACTTCATAATTTTTTTTTAAAAAAAGTCAAGAAGGAGTCTTGGCAATAAAAATTTCTATGGGCTAGCAGTGACTTGTTCTTCAGGTCAAGTTTTCTCAATTTCAACCTCTGTGTTTTAGTTTAATAAAAATATGTTATTTATCTTGCAGAAAAATATCCCTCTGGAAGACCAGTGTTTGGCCTTATTGGCTAATGACAGTGAGATTCAAAAAGAAGTCGAAAAGTTTCATGCTAAAGAGTGTCATTTAGTGGAGAAAATTCCAACTCTACTTTTGGAATGGGAAATGAAGAGTCAAATGCCCAAGTCTCCCGACAAGAAAAAGAAGGCGTCTGACATAAAGAGACAAAAGTTAGATAAAATTGCAAAGAGGAAAAAGAGCAACTTTAAAGGTGCTACTTTCCCAAATAATGTCACAATAGACAAAAGTCTTAACTCACCAAATCTTAAGAAGAGAAAGTTTTCACAAAATTCTAATGTAGAAGATAATGATGCAAATGAAAAAAAAACAAATGAAAATCCGGAACTTATGGAATATGGTACCAATGATAAGGATCAGCTGAATTCAGAATCAACGAATAATGGCAGTGAGGAAGGGATCGAAGAATTTTTCACAAAAGCTGCTGAAAGCAAAGAAGGCTTAGTGTCTAAAAAGCAAACAATTAATAACAACACATGTCACAAAAGTGTTAAGACATCAGATTCTAAAGGAATGTGTTCAGAAAATTCTAATGGAGTAGAAAGTGATGTAGATGAAGAAAATGAGGATGAAAACGCAGATTTAATGGAAGATGATTTAGTTGGTGATGATCACTTTAATTCAGAATCATCTAGTGATGGTGGGTCAGAAGAATTTTTTGAAAAAGCTTCCAAAAGTAAAAAACACTTTGCATCTGAAAAGGCATTAAGTAAGAACTGTGCACGTAATGCAAAATCAACTAAAGACTCCTCGAGTAATGTTAAATCTTCAGATAAAGAAGAGAGTAGAGTTTCATGCAAGGATAATATTAAAGATAGTATTTCTTCTAAAGTAGAATCAGCTGAAGGCTCAGCCACCAGCACCCAACCTTCAATATTTGAAAGACTGGCTGCACTCGCTAATAGAGATGCCAGAAAACTGAAGCCTAAAAATAAATCAAATGCGCAGAATACAAAAGCTATCAAAGTTCTTGATTTAAATGAACTGCAAGATTCTGAGCTAATTCCTATTCAAAGTTCTCCCACCCATTCTGAAGAGCTTCACACTCCGCAAACTGTTGTGCCAAAAAAGGATTCATTTTTTCTAAATGGAGACGAGGAGGTTGAAAGTAGTGATGATGATGAATTAAACAATTACAGGCACTCTCAAACCAAACGCAAATTCTCTGATTTCGATGAAAGTGCGAGAGGTGGCAAATTTAAGAGAAATAATTTTACTGATAAGCCTCGTAAATCTTTCAACAGTTTTAAAGATAAAGATTTTAGTGGAAATGAAAATCGATTTCAAAATAAAAATCGAAATGATTTTAGTAGAAGTGAAAATAGATTTCAAAATAAAGGAAAAGATTTTAATCGAAATGAAAATAGATCTCAAAATAAAAAAGAAGAATATTTTAATTGCAAAGAAAAGAGATTTCAGAAAAATATGAAAGGGGATTTCCAGCTGAAAAATATCAAAACATTTGATAACAAGTCTAGAAGAAATCCTCAAGATGACTCATTCAATCAGGGAAGGTTTGTAATCTTTCATACCTTCTATTAATGTATTTTTTTTTTCAGACCATTTGAAGTCTATTACAGGGTTGCCACTCCACAGGGAAAATAAAAAGAATTGCAAAATCACCTAAAATAACTGGGAAAATGCAGAAATGATATTTCAGCTATACTAAACTATTTCATTCACTATAGCATTATTTAATATGTTCAGCTGTTGATCCAGCAATTAAAACTAATAAATATAGTTAGCCCACTATAGCTCACGCAAGAGCACAGTAATTGTTGTTTCCTCTTAATATAGTGTGTACAGGGAAAATACAGAGAATTATTTTTTCCAGATTTGAACCGTGTATTTTTTATTGTTTTTTTTATTTTATCAAACAGCCCATAATTCTAGTGGATTCCTTATTAGTCTAATGCAGTGTTTCCCAAAGTGTGGTACGCGTACCCCCTGGAGTACAGGAACAGTTTAGCGGGGGTACGCGTTCTTATGCGAAATATCTTGCAACAAACGAAAATTTACATTTTTTTTTTTATTTAAAAACAAAGCTAGCCATGAAAATTTACGATTACGTATTTTTATATAGGCTATTTTTTGCAGAGTTAACAGTTAATAATTAGTGGTGTCAACAGCCAGCTGTGATTTGTAACTTTTGTGAAATTTTTTATTGTAAATAATACATTCATTTTTTTTTACTAGTGGTTTATTTTATTAGTGGTACACAGCGTTGCGAAAAACTTAGAAAGGGTACACAAAAGTCATAAGTTTGGGAAACACTGGACTAATGGATTTTGCATGATTCTCTTGGTTTTAGTATATCATTACTAAAATTAAGAAAGAAACTAACCTAAAATTATGAAATCATAAATACTTAAAATTAAGAATGCAACTGAAAAAAAAATTTTTGAAATAAATTTTTTACTCAACTTAGCTGTTACTTACAAATTTTTAAAATAATTTTTATATAAAAAATTTTTTTGCTGCTTCCATAAGAATTTTTCAAAAAAGTTTTAAAAAAAACAATTAGTTCATGAACAAAAAAGAATATAAATAAAAGTGTTTACTATTTTACATAAAAACTTAATTAAAGATAAATAATTTTGGTCTTTATTCAACCTAACATTTTCACAGCATTATTATAAAAGTTTTTTTGTTGTTTTTTTTTTTTACTATTTTCAATTATTTAAAATTTTAACTGTCAAAATGTTTTTGTTTTACAGAGAGAATAAAAATAGCACAATGAGTAATAGTTTTCAAAAAAAGAAACAATCAATTGAAAAAGGTAAGCATCGTAAATTTTTGTAAAAAGACAGGTTTATGTTTTCGATAAATTTATTTTCATTCTGTTGTTTTTCTTACAGGGGAGAAAAATATTACTCTGCATCCATCGTGGGAAGCAAAAAATAAATTGAAAGAAGCTGCAAAAAGTGGATTTAAAGGAAAGAGAATTGTTTTTGATTAGTGATTTAAATTTTGTTTTTGGTGTAAATAAATTTTATCTCATATCGATTGTTCTCTAAAAATTAGTAAAAATCCCCCATCATTTATATATATAAAATCACCCTATAATAATTATATGCATGAAAAAATGTTAGAATTATATTATTTTGAATTATATTATTTTATTTGAAAATAGAACAAATATCAAGCACCGAAAAAAAAATTCAAAATGAGTTGTTCCCCATCTGCCAATGTTATTTTATTATAATCCATAAAAATAACAGCAATGGTTATTACAATACATAAAATTATTATATATATTTTTGTTTTCTTTCAAGTTACAAGATTCCAGATAACAAATTCACAAAATTATTTTGTTACCTGGCATAACTTTTACAAATGCAGAAGAATTTCTGGATCTACGCATATTTTAATTTTGGTAAAATTATTTCTAATCATTAGGAATAAGTGAAAAGAAATTAAGAGGTTTAAAATGATTATTTAAAAAATACATAATTGTGAGTTATATTAATATTAAGATGTCACGAAAATAACTTCTGACACTGTTTTGTCTTTATAATTGGATTTGATGAAAACTTTTTAAAATATTCAGATCAAAACAAAATTTATGTTGAATGCTCACTACTTTAAAATAAAAATGAGTTAAAACCAAATAATATTTACATTTGCCCAAGTAGAAGCCAAATAAAATTTATAATAGGAAGGGATAGAAGGAAATTTTCTACTTTGCGGATTGACAGAAGGAAGAGGATGAATCCCCAATTTCTCTTAAAAATGTATTTTCCCCTGCCTTTTTTGGCTACCGTCACTTTCTCGGTTACCGTAGTTTTTCTCCTTTATTATTTTTCGTTTGCTACGTTGCATTTACTTTTTTCGATTTAAATCTGTTTTCATCTTTCTCGTTTGTTTTGGTTCGCCTTGATAATGGAGCGTCGGATGCAAGAAATCTGTTCCGGAATCGCAAGGGTTCGATTCTCAACTCCACCGAACACAAGCGATATATACGTCTGTTTGTGGAATCGAAAGTGCTGTTGTCGGTCGTTGAGCACTAGAAAAAATATCCTTCAGATCTATGTCTAAATTCTGGAAACGAATTGTGATGTCTCAGGCATTGGCGTCGTCAGATAAAATTTATTGGGGGGGACCATACTTCAGAATGTATATATATCTATATATATATCTTAATGTATGTCAAAAACATGATATCGAACAGAAGAAAATTATATTTCACAATCAAATCAATATCTTTTACTGACATTCAATATATAATTATGAAAATTGAAACGTCTTGATTCTATGATGCAGAGTGTTCCATAATCTACGTCCTCATATATAATTTTAGAATCATCTTTAAGAATTAAGTTAAAAAAAATATACAAATTAGAAATCGCTAACTACCATTTAAGAGCGGGAAAAAACGATCAGAAAGTAGTAAGATAAACGGAGTTAAAACTTTAAAACCAGTTTGATTGCCGAATTTAGTTTGAAGTGTCTCAAATAAGTGTCTTTCAATTCCACTATGTTTTTTTTGGCAACTAAACATGCATTTTTAATTTCACCTTCTCAATTTATGATTGATCATGTTTTGATTTTATTTTTCTCCCCTAAAGTGTTAATTTGCGACCCTTTTTTTTCACCTTAATTCTTAGAATAATTCTAAAAATTTATCCAATAAAAGCATCACAGAAGTATTTTTCATTTATGAAGTTTGTCATAGTAGTTAAACGAGTTATCTAATATCGAGAGATAATAAAAATACATTTTGTTTCAAAATGCTTTTTTCAAATATGCTTATTAAAACATGACTTTAAAACAGAAATTCCTAATATTTTTTTACGAATATTGAAAAATATAATTTTAGATTTAATTAAAAAACGTCATTTATTGCAGATTCTTTAATAATAAAATATTTTTTGATTTGTTTCACCAGGTAAACTCAAGGAACAACATAAACGGCATTTAGGCGCAAGGTCCTCGTCTAAAACCATGTGTCGTGTTTATTTTGTTTATAGTTACGCTTTTGTAATATTTTTATGAAACTAAATATGTTAAAATCAACGGTAATTGAAATAAATAGCAAAAGTTATTTTTTTAGAGTAAAATTAATGAAGAAATTTGTCTGAGGAAATTTTGACTATAATGAGTTGGCATGCTTGATCAGTGGCAGCTATGTTTTGTTAATCTTTATTTTGTTTAATTGAACTTCTTAAAAAATGTGTTTCTCTTAAACTAACGTAAAGTCCTTAAAAAGAGCAACAAATAATAATAAATAACAAAATTTAATTATTTTAACTTTATTAATTGCTTTGGTACAGGCTTGTGCATGCTGATTAATATCGATTTATTGATTATTTACTTTTCTATTTTCTACCTTGTGTGCTGAACTGGTAATAAAAAAATAAAATAATTGTAATAAATAAAAAATTTAAACTAGAGTGTTCTTCCGGATAATACAGATGTAACTGTGCAATGTTAAGGTGTGATTCAAAATGGGATCAATAGAATAAGCAGTAAATACAATTATTACATTAATATCAATAAAAATTGAGCTGTGGTGAGTCGTAAGTTTGTAATTTACTTCAGGTGAAGAAATATATTTGTCCCTAAAAACTGCCTTGAGAGCTAGGCTTGTTAGTCTAAAATAGCTAAATATTTTTTTTTAATGAAAATACTATTTATTTCAATTATAGTAGCATACTAAAAAAAACAAACAAACCGGGTTCTGTTAGTCAAATTTTTGCTATATAGGCAGAAATCGCAGAATAGTATATGACAAGAACATTTTGACAAATGAATATTTTATTTATTGATAATTTCTATTTTTACTTTTCATTTTTTGGTTAAATGATTATTTCGTCTTTTTCTAATACGTTTTTTATAAAATAGCATTATTTTAAAACAAAATTTCATCAATTTTATTTTTTAACTTTTGAACCTTTCATATTTTTGTATTCTATGTTTGATTACTATATAATATATGAAATACTGCAAATTTATTCTATGATTATAAAATGAATTGTTTCATAGAAACGACTAAAACCATACAAATTGATAAAAATTAATAATTAGGTATGCCCTCCCCGTTGTTTTGACGGTGCATATAAAACACTTGAAGAAAAGGTACAGAAAAAAACACCTCATAAATAACTATATGAATTTAACAGCCTACTCAATGGGCCAGTTAAACCACAATTTAAGGTAATGAAATATTTATTCAAGTGAAATTATAAATATTTCTTAAAAAATTTTAATACATAAGGATTAATTTAAACACTTCATAGTATTTAGGAAAATGATTACGGTTCTTAACACCTCCACTACGCATTTTTTTAAAGTAGAAGAATAACACTGGGGGCCAAATTTTTTGCTGCATTTATATGAGTGCTTGATCTTACCGATTTAGGATAAGGGGATTTCAAATCTGAAATTAGTAATGTTAGAAAAGTTACAGATTTTTTTTCCCGAACCGGTATTTTCGGTATAGTTTATTTATTAATTTTTTTTTTGTCGGGATGTACAAGTTTATTAAGAACGAATAAAGGTTTACATATACATATTTTATGAAAAACTCCAATTCAAATTGTAGGTTTGTAGACATGGAAAATGTGCAGTAAAGGATTAAATAGTTTTAAAATTGTTCTTAAGTTCTCTAAAACACACTTATAGTATGGCGATGTAATAATATCAAGCGATGCTTTTTCGACTAAGTATTGTTTTAAAGATTCTGTTAAATTAAAATAGTTAAAATTTTGTTTATATTTTTAACTAATTAAAAGATTTAGCCCCTGAGAGATTGTTGATTGATACATTATTTATATCAATGCTATATATTAAATAATTAAGAAAACTGAAAATATGTAAAAATTAAAACATATGAAGTATTAAAAATATATGAAGTATAATCATATATCACAAATCATTTTTATATATCACGTATGTCCCCTTTTTCAAAAGTCTCAATTGAAAAATAAGCATAATTTTTTAAAATAATACATTGAAGTAAAAGTAAAGTTACTTAAATCCAATATGTACAGTGTCTTAAAAATATAGTTTTATTTTGAAAAGAACATTTTGTCTGTTAAAGTTTTTGATGAGAATGACATGAAATTTATAAATGCATAATATTATGTTATGTAATCCTACGTGATAAAACGACCACGAAGGAGATAAATTTTTTGGGACATATATTAACATTTTATAAATAAATATAAGAAAAAGGCCATAAAACGTTTTGCTAAAAAAAATAAATAAATAAATAAACAAAAAAAAAAAAAAAAAAAAAAAAAAAACTTTTTTACTATGAATTTGAATTGATCTGGTTTTTTGAGATGAAAGATACAACGTTAAAAATAATACTAGAGAAGCTATCTTTAATATTGGTTACAGTAGAGATTATCATGATTAAAATAAATATATTTATAAGACCCTAAATTGTAAAAAAAAAGAAAAAAAAAAGTGAGAAATTCAAGAATATTAAAGCGGTTTTAAGTTTAGCTATTTTCTCATCTTGTTCCGATTCAACTTATGCAGTTTTAAAAATCGAAATTGTTATGTTTAAAAAGGAAAATAAAATTATTCAGTTGATTGACAGAACTAGTATTCATATTTTGAAGAAGCGATAAATTATAAAAATTGTGATGGGAATAATTTGTATGCACATTTTATTTAATGTTTTTACCTTCTTATTATTTTCAAGCAAAGAAACAGCAAAAATGAGATATTTTGGTTTTTTTGGATCGCATGATCCATTTTGGTAACCATGAAAACTTCATATAAATGTACACGGAGAAATAAAAAAGACAACACATAGAACTCTTATTGTCCTTCCTCTATCGGCAGTATTTATAGTTTCAGTAGTAAAATTTTAAAAATTAATACTTTAAATTCAGAAAAAATATTTGTTGAAAATACCAAATTATGAAAATGCTAATTGGCACAAAATAATTACTTTAAAAATCCCATATTATTTTGATAGAATCAAAATAAATAAAATTACATAAAGTAAGCATTAAACACTCATACAATAAATTAAGTTTAACAAATTATCCCATTCTTAAAAAAAATATTTTTATTAGTTTTTATTACTGACCGTAATAAAATCATATGAATTTTTTTATGAAACTTTTGCATTTAACGTAATTCTTCTTTGTTTTAATTAATTAAAATGAAAGTTAATGCTAATTATTTATATTAGGGCATAAATAAGCAGTATTTATATTTAAAATAATTTATTAAATTATATGTAAATTTCCATATAAACATAAACGTGACATTAAATTTCTGAATTAAAACAAAGTTTTAGAAAGGTCATAAAAATTCAAAGTTTTGATTTATAATTTTAAAAATTTAAACATTGATTTGTTTAATTACATTGATTTTATAAATATAAAATAAGAAGTAACTCCGTGCGTTCAAAATAAATTCATGCACAATGAACAGTAAAACCATGAACTAATGTATTATAGAAATAAATTTAATACACAAACTATAAAACAATTCTTGCAGAACATAAACATACAATTATAAATGAATTAAGTGATTTAATACAAACATTTGCTTACCTCCCCAAAATTTATTTAACGACTACTTGTTATCCAACGATAAACTTTATTACAAAAACTTTATATAAACTTTATTTAAAAAAATAACAACTAATAATTTAAGTTAAAACGATTAATGAAACAAAATATAACAGTAAACAGAATTTGTTTATTAAAATTTTGTACCGAAAATGTCTAGTTTAAATAATGATGGAATAACACTGTGAGCGCTTATACGTAAGAGAAGATTTAGAATCATTGTATGTCAGAGAAATTTTCTTGACAAAACCACCAAAAAAATAAAATGTTTACAAGAATCTCCCCCTACTGAAATCCCTAAAAGAAATCCCCTCTAGAAATTCTAGATAATTGCCTGTTTGAGACAATTTTTGAATAGGTAGGGGTCTGTTGATATTTGACATTTTAAAAAAGAGGACAAAAGAGCCCAGGGCCATAAATATGATAAAGATAATTTTAAAATGCTAAGACCATTTTCCCATAGCGTAAACTAAGGCGGCTATTTTTGGGGTATCAAATGACTACGTGTGTGATGTTGAGGGAGAATGATCTTTATCAGTTAACAGTGAGAAGAGAAAGAATGGTGGGAAGAGTGTTTTATTGCTTATTGAAGGAAAGGGTGGCAGTGATATTTCTTGTAATTCTCTAAACACCTGTTTTATTTTTTTATACAGTGCATTTTTTTGTGTGTATTTTACTTTTTACTAATTTTCTTTTAATTATATAATATAATAAGTTGCACTATGAAAAATAAGAGAGAGAGAAAAAAAAATTAAAAGTTATGGAAACAAAACAGAAATATTTTCTCAAAATAATGGACCCTGGCTTCCCAATTATTGGGGGCCGGACCCCTATGGTGGCGACGCCAGTGGTCTCAGGGATGTTTCCCAGACCGTCACCAATAGCTCCAGTAATAAAGGACATATCCACTTTGAAGTCTTCCAATTCAAAATTATTAGTTTCAACTGGACAATATAAAACAAACTAAATTAAGATAAAAATCTAATTTAAGATTCTAAATAATACATCACTTGACTCACAACATATGTTTTAGATTGGCGATAAGATGCTTTTTAATTCTTTTTGGCTAAATTTTTAAAATGTTCTATAAACACTTCTAGTGACGTATAAAGCAAGATTTTCTGAAAATATAGAGAACATTATTTTGTTAGAATCATGGGGATTAATTAAAAAAAAAATGTTTAATGTCTGACGCCTGCAACAAACAATTAGGCGACATTAACAAAATTAAGCAAATGGCTCAAGGACACGCAATGCGTACAACGTTTTACTATCCTAAAAGTGACACATCTTATTCATACACATTTTGTAATAGAATTGAGATGTGGACATCACCTATACAACCAGTTTTGCGGAATTTTGTCCGAGCTTTTTAAAATAAATATCTCGAGTTAAACGTGTGTAATTTCCTATCTACCTCTTGATATACGGGCTTGAAATAAATACTATAGTTTAAAATTTCTGCGTTTTCGAAGAGTGAAATACTAAGTTCGGCGTCTATTCAGAATGGGAGAGATATAATTGGCATTATTCTAGAACACTCCGCTGATGGAAAGCCGGATTAATGAGTCGCGGGGCCTGGGGTTAATGCGTAAGTTGGAGCTCTATTTATTATAAGAAGTTTTAAATTTTGAAAAATTAAAGAAACGTTAAGTTAAATTACGATAGTAATCGAAGTTAAACCAGTTTAAGACTTAATTAATTCATGTACAACATATTTGAAGGAATAAGTTATCTTATGTGCTTATTAAATTGAATTATCTTAAGAAACTGAAATGAAAAAATGTACTTGATATCACAATAACTTCATTTACTTAATATAAGCTGCAAAAAGCTCCAAAACTGATCGTCTGTCATCATCATCATTTATTTTTAAAAAAAATATGAAAGTGGAAAATATCGATGTGTTTCGAACGCGAGACCTCCGACAAAAATTACATCTTTGGAAATTCCTTGCAAAAGTTTTTCAACTCGTGTTTAGAGCAGTGGAGATGCATCGAGATACGCAAAAAGTTATATTTTTTACGGACGAAAGAAAATTTAGAGCAACTGTGAGCTCCACCCACTCTATCCTCAACTCTAAAAACAATTTTAGGATTCAATGTTTCCTATAGGGTTGCTTTATCTCCCGTATTTCGTTTACCATTGTTTGTTATTTATCTTAACTTCTGTCCAGCAATTCTTCGAATGTTATTATCCCATCGCTTTTTTTTAATTTTGTACTTTTAAAAATCTTTATTTATCATTTAAAAATTCTGAATTTGCACATTAGTGGAACTGCGTGATATAAAAATAATTATCATCGTTAGCGCATGATTTGAAAAAGATATTGGGACAAGTCGTATTCCAATTCGAAAATGATAAAATGGGAACAGACTTAAATGACTGCTTTCTTCTTCATCTATTATTAGCTGAATCGAGTGATACAAATCTCATGTCAATAGAACTAATATTTTATAAGCTATTTAGGGTCTATGTATAAAAAGTAAAGTTCCTTTTTACGTATAATCTAAGCAAGTGAAGTTTTGTTACCTATGTATACAGGGCAACTGTTTCTTTTAGGGGTAGCTGAGTTTATGCTTTAATGTATGATTCTTTGTTTTGTAAATATAATTTATTTACTTCACCACTTCGTGTTCAAATGAAACGCTCTTTTAAAATGTTGCCAAAATTACTGAAAGTTTAGCACTCTATGAATTGTTTTGAAAAAAAATAGTTTAGCAGTTATAAAGGTTTCGTGTGTGCAATTTTCGACCTATTTACGCATCTCACATTGCTATCTAGAAAAGTGGAGCATTGCTTTGCAAGAAATCTTTTACATTAAATTCAATAAAATTAAGTCATTTGAATTAATTATTTAGAAGAAATGAGGGTTTCATAGATGAAATATACAATTTTTGACTTAGCTTTGAGTCATAAAATACTTATAACATCAAAACTGTTAAATATATCAAATCAATTTTGATTTTTTTTAAAAATTTAGTGTAAAATTACACATAAATAATGTGTGACTTAATTATATAAAAATATCACAGAAATACATTGCGTGTAATGCAATGGGATGCCTGCAAGTAACGTACTGTTTGTCTACGATAGGTACTCTGCCCGCCACAAATTCTGCGACAGTCCGGTGCTATGGAAACAAGAAGAGGGTAGCTTCGATGATAGCTTGTATGGGAAGTATACCAGATTGGCTGACTCAGCCACCAGTAGGAGACTTATTTAATCTGATTCAATAACTTTTTTAAAGATTCGCATGGATATTTCTTTCTTACTTAAAATGATTCTCTTTACTCAATCGGTTGCTATTTTTTATATACAAAAGAAGAAAAAAAGTGAACAAATTCTGATATTAAGGGTAGAGCAGGTTTTTTTTTTTTATGTTACTTTTTAATTTTACGTTATTTATTATGAATGTTCATTGATTGTTAGATGGTTTAATTTCTAAACTTGCAACTTACACTTTTAAACTGAAAGCAAGTTACCGCAAATAGGATGAAATTTAAAAATATCAACGATGATTTTTATCAGCACCCATCAAACCATCTGAAATTATCTAAGTTTTTTTTTTGCTTAAATTACGTTTTCTTACTCGTATTTTAATGTAACCTGTATAGTTTTTCTCACTATTTGTTAAAAAAAAATAATTCTAACAGTTTTTTATTAGCAAATTAATTTTTTTCTTTTTTTTTCTTAATAACCAATTTACTATGATGATAAATTTATAGATGAGTTATTTATTAATAAAACATTGAGCTTGCTTTAAACAATTTTATACAATTTCCATACATATCCTATTTATCAATTATTACATAGAAATAACAATTTTAATTTGTCATTGAGTCAAAATTTAATAGCGGTTACACCCAAAATTTGATATCATAATTTTTAAATTTTTTGTTGTTTTTTGAAAAGTATATATTATACAAAATAATAGCCCAAAACGATTTTTTTTTATTTAATTTATTTTACAAAATGTTAACAATTAAATTTTAAAGCTCTTTTTAATTAAAAAAATAAATATCTAAGGATAGAATAAATGGATTTTAAAAAATTTTATCTCATCTTACGCGGAAGTAATTGAAGTTTTTAGTAAAATAGTTGTAAATAAAATATATTCTTCTAGTTCCGAGTTTGAACTCAAAAAATTATGTAAATAAATTAAAAATTATTCATAATATTATTCACCTAAAATTATAAATGTATTATTTAATGTAATGTTTGTTATTTTGTGAAACTTTAGTTGAGGTTTTTAAATTCCCTCCAAATCAACTGATAGAGCGCGATCAGCGGAGTGGAGTGGCAGAGCGCGCCGCGGTGCAGCGTTTCGCGAAAAAAGCTATAATTTTTTATGGAATTGCGATCCATTCTTTTTGAAAAGCCATTTTGTTCAGAATAAAATTTACTTTAAAATGGGTTTTGTTTGAACTTTGTACGACATTAACAACATTTTCGTTTTTTATTTTACAACTTAATTTTGCAATAAAAATTAAAATTTTTAAACATTTGTTTTATTATAATTATTTTATCAAAAACTTCAATTATTTCCCCGTAAAATGAGATACATTTTTTAAAAATCCATTCATTCTATCCTTAGATATTTATTTTTTAATTAAAAAGAGCTTTAAAATTTAATTATTAATATCTTGTAAAATAAATTAAATAAAAAAAATCGTTTTGGGCTAGTGTTTTGTATAATATATACTTTTTAAAAAACAACAAAAAATGTAAAAATTATGATATCAAATTTTGGGTGCTACCGCTATTAAAATTTTGACTTTTTTAAAAAAGAGAAAATCGAACGATCTAAACGATGTTTCAGGCGCGAATAATTATTACTCTTCACTCTAGAGCTAACACAATAGACCGAAGAAAGAGGTCTCATTTTCTCTCGCCAAAATCAGTCTTAAAGAGGGACCCTCACCCCTACTTGAAATAATCATACCTCGTTACCATAGTCACCGCCACACCTCCGGACGAATGTCTGTCAGAGTACCTATCGTAGACAAACAGTAGTGTGGGTATCTCGATCCTGATTGGCTGCTGAAATGTGGCATTTGTTTACGTTAGTAACTGTTTTTTCCATTCCATTTTGAGAAAACTAAGCCCATCAAATATCAATTATCTTAAGTGACACATTCTAAATTCTTTCTCAAAGATTTCAGTTATCTGATAAAAGAAAATATCTGAAATAAAAGAAAAATTACTATCATAATAAAACACCACCATAGCATTAATATTAGAATAACAGAGATTAAATTCCCTTTATTTGAAATCAATAAAATCTTAAGATATCCCTCCAATGCGCTTAAACTAATTCTAATAGACATTTTAATTACTTTGTATGATTGGATTAAAATTTATTTATTTTAGAAAACATAAATTGTATTTCTGAAACATTTTTTGCTTTATGGAAATTGACACTGCATTAAAAAATTAGTTTGGTAAGCTTATATATGTGCTTCTTTACTAGAAAATTAAAGTATCAATAGTTAAATGTATTACAATTTTGAATGATTAATAGGCAAAATAATATGCAAATCATGATTCATAAAAACAAAGAAGGAATGAACGTAGAAACAGATAAGAAAATTAAAAAAAATTGAGGAATTGAAATTCTTGAATTGGCATTTTTAAAAATTACTCTTCATAAATTATATTACTACCTTTTTTAAACTTTTAAATAATTACCGTAAAGTGGGGAAACTTTATGGAAGGAAAATATTTTCTGAATTTATACGGCTCATAGCTAACTTGTTATTATTTTACGATAAAAGCTTTTCAAGAATTAAAAGAGTTTTAAGAGAAGAATTTAATTATTTTACAAATAAAAAAAGAATTCTTTTCAAATAATCGGACACTTGGCTTTTACAAACAGAAGAAATAAAACTTAAAGAGACAGATTAATAATAAAGAAATACATTTTGTATTTTATATGTTAGAATAATGCAACGAAATCTGGCAAGTTGCTTGGCGAATATTTTTACATGAAGTTTCAAGCTAGAAGAAATCATTATCTATGTAAAAAAAAAAAAAAATTCTGTTTAAATTAATAAAAAATTTGATTCAAACAAATTATAATAGGTTTTAATGTTATTAGTTAAGAACGAATATGCATTTTCCAAAAATATTCAACTAAAAAATGGTTCACTGGATTTACCGCCATTAAGATGATGTGCCGGTTGCTGGCACGGTACATCAACAGCATTGAGTTTGCCTATGAAAGTCTTTTTAGTGCTCGAATTGAAAAAAAGCTTATTTTTACATTCTAAATGTTCATATAAATGGGCATATATCTATTTCATCAGTGAAAAATTCCGGCAGATCATTTTCTCTATCTCTGTTGTCGCATTGATTATTTACAATTGCAAATGACATCACATAGAATTATTTTAAGCTTCATAAAATGCATACGATCTGATAGGATTTAAATTATAAGCAATATTTTTTTTTAGAGGAGAGAAACGGTTGCTGATATAACTGCGATTCCCTTAACACACAAGCATTTTCGAGCAATTTTTTTTTTCTAGAATTTGAGGATACGGTTGACTTGACGGTTTCGTTGTCGATAATTTTTATCGTGTGATATCCCTTCAAGGGCTCTAATCTTTCTCTCCTACGCTGGACCAGGTTTTACAGATTCTTGTTCAAAAAACAAATAATCCGTTAGTAAAAAAGGGTATGTTTATTCAGAGAAACTACTTTTTTTTTTTGTAACTTAAAATATCCTCTGCACAAATTAAGAACAGTATTTTAAAACTTGGCTTTTGAACCATTGTCTTGTGTGAAAATCGGATCATTAGATCATAAGTTATTCAGGGAATTCACTTTTTTTGCACACCGTTCATATCAGAAATTTTTCTCAACTAAATTTAATTTAAACCACTGAACCAACAATTTTTTGTCAAAATATTAACATTTACAACAACATTCAAATTTTGAAACAAAAAAAAAAGATTAATAAATAGCATGCTTTATTTAATTTTTAAATTTTACATGGTAAAAGCTCAAAAACAAATCAGTGGATTCTATGTATGACTTACAGCAGTAAATTTTAAAATGCAACTATTGCACTCAGTTTATAAAGAGGGATAGACTTTGGGTTAATATACACATAACAAAGATAATTTGTTATTATTTAAGATAATAGCAAAATATAATTTATTGGATTACTTATTTGGGTGACACAAGTCACCTACTTGCTCCCCTTGCATGTAACCAGGGGAGATACGTCGTTCTCTCGTGCCTTCTCTTTTTCATTACACCTGTGTAAATTAATATAAATTTAAATTTTTCTTGATCTATGAAAAATATATATATACTAGGGGGCTAAGCCCCCTGTTCGCTACCGCTCACCAATCCCGATGCAATAATTCTCATTTCTTAGCAGAAAACAGTTTTTCTACTAAAGTTAAAATTATTCACTTAACATACTAAAAGGAATTCATTCTGTTTGCTTGTGCCTCTGCTTCCCACGTATTACTATATTATAAACATTTAGATCCTGTATTAGGATCTAAATGTTTGCTAAATGATTGCTAAAAACAATCGAGGTGACTAACATTCTGGTTCATTTCTATAAATATTTATAATAAATTGTTATAAGTGAAGAAACAATATTTCTTGCATTGAGTTATCTACTCTAACAATAACAAATAAATGAGAAACATCACAAGCATTACAATTCTGTAGAGTAAAAGCCCGACTGAAGATGCGCACCATTTCAATAATTATGTTTAATTAACAAATTCACTCATTTTATTTTTCTTCTAGCTTCAAGGGTTTTTGAAAACATTCATTTAGTAATTCAATTGGAGTAAACATTTTCAGGTTGAGAAATTTTTTAATAACACTAGTTAGTTCCTTCACTTGAAACCAAATTCCATTATTACCAAATTGAATTGGGTCGTTACCAAATTTAATTTTTTGAAAATGTGTCCTTATTCAATTTGAGATAAATTATATTAAAGTTGTTAGTTCTGTAAATAAAATAATTAATATTCAACTAAATGATGGGTCCAATGGTGTACGCACGCAGCATTTTATTTCTTACATGAAATATTATTTTTTACGCACGGAATTTTTTTTGTGTGTCTTAAAGAGTGTTATACGTGTGTTACGTCAGCACTTTGGTCAGTGCCAAGTCGGATGCGGAATTTGTATCGACTAGCCATCGTGGGATTCGAACGCGGTGCACCTCATTGGAAGGTGAACGCTCTATCCCTTGAGCCATCTATCTACCATTAAGAATATTTTATGTGGTCGGTGAGATCCAGGTGTGGAATTTGACACATAATTGGAACAATTTCATTTCAGTTTGGCAACCACCTTCTTATCTTAAAGGACCATCTTAAGGACTTAGTCGACCTCCTTTTTATATTCAAGGGAATTGTATTTTTGTAGATACACTACCTTACATTTCAAAAATTTAGGACTACTATTAAATGAAATAATTTACTAAAAATTATATTTTGCATGGAACTATATTTAGATAAATAAATTTAATAATTGTGTGTTTCAATTTCCTTGTCGAGATGTGGCGAAATACGCACCTCACCAAATCCTATTTTTTCTCCTATACCACCACAAGGGGCAGAATTCGTCAAAACAAT
Source organism: Parasteatoda lunata (assembly GCA_949128135.1). Lineage (NCBI taxonomy): Eukaryota > Metazoa > Arthropoda > Arachnida > Araneae > Theridiidae > Parasteatoda > Parasteatoda lunata. The sequence goes on from OX421975.1 coordinate 111,143,752, forward strand.
TAAGCAGAACGTTTTTCTGCCCCATTTAGTCATTTAAAATATCGTCTGCAATATTTAATTAGCATATTGTAGGTCATCCCCTCCAACCATCAAGTCCTAGATCATGAAAATCCGAACAAAAGGGCAAAAAGTATTTTTTAGGGTGGTCCGTTTTTTTTTTTTTTTTTTTTCGTGCACTGTACGTTATTTCAATTATGTTGCCTAGTTTTCTTTAAAATTATTGTTAACAAAAAAGCCCATTTTTTTTATTTTTTAAATAAAGAACTGGGAATTATTTATAAAGCGAAAAATCATGATTTTACATTTTTGACTTCAGAGATGACTTTTTCAATTGTATTTTTCCTAAAACGTCTTTATTTTATTTGGTATTGATTCGTAATTATCTTTTTTGTTTTGTTTTATTTTATTTATATGCAATGTATATAATATGTGTGTGATTGGATATTTCAGATGTATTTCTATCTGATTAAAAATGTCGACAATTTTACGTCCAATTGGATGAACGTCTTTTTGCGTTCACTGTACAATATTAAATTACCTGTACAGAACTACTAGCTACCTAACTTGGTTACTTTAAAGTTTTGAAGAAAAAAATTCATTGAAGTTCGAATGCATTAGTCTATGTTCGAATGTCTTCGAACAATAGATAAGTGAATTTTGGGGATTCGGAGAATCAAGTGCTATTTCTTTTAATCTAATAAAGCAGCTAAAAGAAATAAATTAACAAAAAATTTAAAACTAAACATTTAAAATAGAATCCAAGTTGGTGAAAGAAGAAAATGGCCGATTAGTGAATGAGTAAGAGATTTTTTAAAAAAATCACTCAATATTTGTTGCATCCATCATTTAATAGCTACTGTTCGAGAGTGTTTTATTGTATAATTTTACGTTGGCGATGACAAACAGATTGCTGAGATAAACTTTAATGATTCTAAACAGATAGCACGTCCTCAAAATAATATTATGTGTTACTTTCCCTTGTAAAAACGGTTGTTGGAGTTCTGAAGATAGAATGCTTTATTTCATTATTCATCTCTTTTACATTTACATGAAAGTTACGGGGGAAAAAAACGGAAGAAAAATTAACTGGTAAGTTTATTTTAACTAATTTATATATACTCCGATTTTCATTTTAGTGTTGCGATATTGCCTCTCCCCTCACCACAGTATTTCTTTAAGAACTGGAACTTTAGTTTGATATTACACAGATAAACAAGTTATATGGTGTTTAACCTTATCTTCTTTATATGCTGTTTTTAAATCTTAAAACCATTTTGCTCTATCACCTCAGATTTTTAAGGAATCAACAAATATTAATTTCCAAGTTTAATATTTATAGAATACTGTTTAATGTTTACTAAATTTAATTCAATACTGTACAAATTTTATTACTTTGAATGGAATACTGTCGAAATCTTATTCATTTTAGAGAAATACCGTTTAAAATTTTATCAATTTTAAGGAAATAGTGTTTAAATTTTATTAATTTTAATGGAGTTTGTTTGCATCCGGTACAACAACTGCATGATTTCACCACAGCTACTTAGATTTTCTAAATTTTTTGGAAAGAGTAACATTTTATGCTAAAACCACTGAAAAAAAGCTCTCGAAGAAAGGGGAAAAACATTACTTTAAAACAATCACTTTAACAATTATAAATATAATTTAACAATATTTATTCGAATGTAAATAAATACTTTTTTAAAAATTGATGAATATGCAAAGTTTAATTTGATGTTCATGTAAAACTAACTTTTAATGCATGTTTTAATTTTTCTTAATTGTACATAATACAATTATGTAATATACTTAATAATATTATTAGATAAATTAAATAAATTTACAATTGTTTCTCAGATGATTATTTTGGCGATAAGTTGACATAATATTGACATCATAATATGAACATAAATTATGAAATAATTCATTTCAAAACAATTTTTTAAAAAACAATCTCCCGTTGACAAAACATTACGAAGTCATAATTAGTGTCATTATTGAAATTGAGAAAAATTATGATATTGCTTAAAATTCTTAAAAATGGTGTTGTATTGCACGTAAAATTCCTTCCATGAGCTTTAAATTAATCCTTGTACTTCAGTTAGTTTTTTAAATAAAAATAATATCTAATTTTATTAGAATAAAGTATTTGATTACTTTGAATTTGGGCTTAATTCGCCGAACGATGCAAATCAAATCGAACTTAAAATCGTATAATTGTCAAAGTAATGTTTTATTTATTTATTTATTTTGCTGCTTTTTTAACTGGTCTTTTTTCTTGAGCTTCTCTCTGTGTGTATGGTTATTATGTGTGCTATATTTTGAACTAAAAATTTCTATATAATATACATGGGATGTGATTTAATCTGACTGTTTTCTAAGCTAATGATGTGTTCATGAGTACTCAATATAACAGCTCAAGTGAAATATAAATGGTTAAAGAAGTATATAAAACTATATTTCCATCTCAAACTGTAATAAATAATAGCTGTATTTAATTTCCCTGAATAGATAAAGTAGCGACATGCCGCCATCTTGGTGACCGCAACTTTTAATGAAGAAATGCTGACTTTTTATGGATGATATTTTCATGTTCTTAAAGATAACTTAAATATTTACTATTTTATCTTTTTTCTTCTGATTTTAGATATTTTGCTTTTATTCCATTCAGGGAATATAATAACTTATCTAAAGTTAATACTTTCTCATTTCGTCTTTTGTAATTTGCTATAATTCTTTTAAACTTTCTGCAGTCGTTTTTTTATGAGGTTCAAAGGGTTAAAATTAGTTAAATATAATTAAAGTGATATCAGTTTTTTAAACAATCAATAAAACAGTCATTAATTAGTAAATAGAAGCTTTGTCACATTTAATAACAAAATAAATAGATGAGTTGAGAATTCTTATTCAAATTCAGAATAATAAATATAAATAAGTTTTATTATAACAATTCTACTGTGTTCATAAAATGATTATCTATTACCAAAATACAAACTTCAATATTTCACTTTGTTGGCCAGTAAAAAATTATAACAATTTATTATAGTTCTTTGTTCAATCAAAGGAGAATAATATTTGCTGTGGTGGAAAAAGAAAAAAAGATAGAGAATGAAAAAAAAATATTTAGAATTTCATTTGTCTTTCGATTAGGGCTCCTCAAATTACAAAAATACGGAATGAGTTTTATCTCCAGTTGTATTGATAGACTGTTTATCGATAAATACGAAATTAAAATGAAATATATAAAGCTCTTCAGTACTTTACATAGTTAACCATTTAAAAATTATTTCAATTTATTATACTTCTTAATAACGAAGAAGAAGAATTTTTCTTATCTGGTGAAAATAGAGCCACGATAGTTTATAATTGCTTTCATTAAAGTAATGAAAAATATTTATTAGATTTCATAAAAAATCATTAAGACACCCAATTCTGCCCTTAAGAGATTGAATAGTTTACAGGAATTAATAGAAGTTTTACATTTAGAAAATCTTTTTCGACTTACTCCAAACATTTATTTTGTTACCTACTTTTAGTTTCTTAATATTTTTTATCATTATTAACAACCTGAAGCAAATCAACAAAAATTAATAAATAAATAATTGTTATAGTTTTCGCTATTCATGTTATTGTCGAACAGATATTGATATTTCTTTAAACTCTTAGAACCTGAAAATATTGTAATGGTGTACCTACCTGCAAGTGACATAGTGTGGGTATCTCGATCTTGATTGGTTGCTGAAATTTGGCATTTGTTTATGTTAACAACTGTTCTTTCCATTCTACTTCGAATAAGCCAAGCCGTCAAGTATCAATTCTCTTAAATGATACATTCTATATTCTTACACAAAGATTATTTTACGAAGATTTCAGTTCTTTCACTATATATTTCTTGCTTAACACAAAAATAGACATGAATCCATGTAGAACATAAACAAACTATTATCGCATCAAAGTTGCCAGGTACACAAAGCAAAACTATATCAAGATTACAATAAAGTACATAAACAAATAATAATTCTAAGTTAAGTAAAAGGCGTAGAAGAGAAATAATTATATTTCAATTAATTCGAAATGTGATACGGCACTGTATTTAATTAACAACACGTCAATTACAATTCTAATTTATGTGGAGAAACTTAGTTCGACTTTAACACGCCATTTTTTTATAAACGATCAGCTGGAACTGACGTCATAGGTCACATGTGTGGGTATACATGGTCTTCTTGAAATGCAAGTTAGCACCCATTTCTAAACGATTTAATTCAAATAGAACATTTTCAGTGTTTAATTGGGTTTAGAATTTATGACGGAAACTGACTTTAAAAAAATGAAGTATATATCTAAATTTATATTTATTGCATTCAATTTAAGTCTAATGTCTTTCTTTAAGAAAGAGTAAAAAGAATTTTAGGAAAGATATAACATAAGTTTTTCAAACTGTTTCGATGGTGCGTTTTGCTTTAACGACTTTAGTTTCGTGGAAATTTGACGGAGAAATAAACAGCATTACAATAGAAAATTTTCTTTCGGTAATAGTGATGGTGCTTTTTAGAATTATTCTATTATTGAAACAAAATGTAATGAAGTGAATTTTATGTTACAATTTGTCTAAAACGTGTCAGAGAGACAAATCTACGAAGATATGGTTCATTTGCTCGTGGATTACAGCAATAATAATAATACTACACGTGACATTTGCTTTTTATTCTGTACAAGCATTAACAAATGGAAACTACAAAGGACTGTATAATATTAATAACATGGGTTTGATATTTAAATAATTGTTCATAGTAATGTATATTTTCTTTAACACGATATGTTTTATATTACCAATCAGCACATTCTCAGTATTTTATGTAATTGTTTGCTACACATTTATTCTGTGACTGGAAAACATTGCAGATAGACTATCATCAGGTGGCCCAGTAGTTTCTAGTAAATTAATTCAAAAGTTCGATGAAATTAAAACTGCGGTCTACATTGTTGATGATAAAATTTCGGTATTGGTGTTTATGGTGTTCGTTTATGTGTCGGCTGCAACATCTACTTCCGCAATCTTACACCCTGTTCGAATGAGTAGCATCGAAATGCGTCTTTATTTGTTAACAACTTTTTATTAGTTATCACAATTTCTGCTTCTATGATGTCTTCAAAAATAAGATTCAAAGCAAATAACCAGCCTGACAACTCGAAGTTAAGGCGAAAGTTTTTGTCTGCTCTTAAAAGTGAAGTAAATTTCACCCTATGCAATATTATACCGATAAAAAGAAATTTCATTATAGGGTACATCTGTGCTATGTTTACCTACATTGTTTTATTTGACAACATGAAATCATAAACCGCATAAAAAATGTAAAGACTGTTACCCAACTTATTTTGATTATTCTTTCTTTTTTTTTTTTTTTTTTTCAGTTTTACAAACAGCCCGTTTCTCATTTCCTAAAAACACAAAATATGTATCAGTAAAAGCTCGTAAACTTTATAACTGGTTAATCTTAAGATTGACTAAGATGATCCTTTATCGCACGGGATCAAAAGCTTTTTGCAATTTATCAAACAAGAAAACGTTCTCAAAAACAAAACTTTTAAAATTTCCTGAAAATTAGCTGCTACATCGTAAAGGTAAAGCTATAAAAAATTTTAAAAATGGTCTACTTTAATGCCAATTTGCAAAACCAAGTAATCCGAGTTTTTTTTGTGAGATTTTAAATTTATTGAAGACTGATTTTGCATTCGAAATCATTTGATATCATATTTAAACATATATTTTCCGTTTAATAGTGCATTTTCTATTATTTTTTAACAAGAAGTTTCATAAAATAATAAAAGGCTTTAACTTTCTGTTATTTTGCTTGATAGTGAAAAATCACTTTTATATTTGAGTTTAATCGAGGATTCTTTTTCTCTATATTGAAAAGCCTTTTTGATAGTATTGTTTATTTTTTTAACTCGATTTTTAAAAAAATTAATTATTTTTATAAGTTTAGTGACCTTAAAATAATGTCACAACAGATTAATACTTTCAACTAGGTGTGGACGTTGCGCAACGAGTCTCCTATTCAAGAAATAGAACTATTTGCTTTTTCAGATGCTTAAATAATTTAAAAAATAAAATAATGAACATTTCGATGAAACTTGAATGTATTTATTTACTAAAAGTTTAGCGATTAACTAGTCATCGCTATGAAAAGGAGTTCTATGGTTTTAATTTTGACAAAACAGAGACGACTGATGAAACGTTTGTAGATTGTAAGTCTGATATTGAAGAATGTTAATATTTTTCATTTGAAACAAATCGTTTGTTAATCATGTACCCTTAAAAAAAAAAAAAAAAAGATTCGTGATTTGAAGATAGTCAGATGTTTGATACTGATAATTGGAATACCTACAAGTGACGTAGTGTGTGGTATTTCGATCCTGATGGGTTGTTAAAACGTGGCATTTGTTTACATTAGCAACTACTCTTTTTTTCGAATAAGCAAAGCCCGTCACGTATCAATTCTCTTAAGTGATGCATTCTATATTCTCACACAAAGATTTCAATTATTTCACTATATATTTCTTACTTAACAATAACAGACATGGAGCCATGTAGAACATAAACAAACTAATTAGGCATCGAAGTTGCCAGGTACGCAAAATGTGGAGAACTTATGTGGAGAAACATAACTTAAACATGCCATTTCGCTTAGAAACGATCAGCTGGTGCTGACGTCATAGGTTACATGTGTGGGTATCTGTGATCGTCTTCTTCTTGAAGTGCAAGTACCCTATTGTCATTTAAAAAGGAAACTCATTCAGAGAGAACACTTGATTTGGTGTGCTCCAAACAGAATGTAATTGTTTCCCAATCCATCCATGCTACGACCCATTCGTACACCGGAATACCCACAATCAGCAAAAATTGTAAACTGTTATCGCCTTTATTTTTTTGTGGAACCTAAAGGAGAATTGGGAAGCCGAGTTCGTCAAAATGTGTTTCCATCCGACATTAATGCATTTATTTCAAAATCAGAGAAAATGGGATCAAAAGATTTATCGTATTTTATGAAATTATATTTTTATTGACACTTTTTGAAAACAAATATTTGATGGCAACCAACAGGTAAGAAATGCTCACAACTCATTAGTTTCCGTAGGGGGAAAGTTCAAAAAGTTTCTGATTTAGTTACAACTGATATTTTCCAATATTTAATAAAAAGCAATCCACAATCCATGCTGAATAAACATGAGGAAATACATCCTAAATATTTTAAAAATAAGAGTAATTTATCATTTAATGTAATGTAAAATCAAGAGTATTTGCTCAATGCCTTCTCTCATGAGCTTCATATTTCTGATACTTTTAAATATGTAATCCTTTGTCGTCAATCTATTATATTACCTTTTATATAATTACTGGGTACATAAAATGCATTTTTTATTTTGCAAAAAGATTTGTTTTTCAGATATTACGTTTGTAAATGCATCATAAGAGTGTTGAAACTAAAGTTATCGAAATAAGATAATATAATTGCAATTACCTAGTAAAAATAATTATTGATTTAAATAATGTCTATTTATTTGTTAGAAGTAATAAATTGAATTAAAAGCAACTACTAAAGATCTAATCATAATGTTATGCATTTCAATCCAAAAATTACCTTCTAAATGCTAATAATAAATTCGAAGCATTAGCATCTCTTCATTTGAAACTAGTATCCAATTGTTCAATCAGTATATTATTTAGTAGGTAAACACGATTTCATCTTTCTGTCTCGCTGATTTCTCACCACTGCCGCTATTAAACAGAGAGTCTCTGCTTTATGATTAGTCAAAACTACTTCCATCTAACTTAAGGATCATTCACACTGCGTGCGGGAAAAAAAATCGCTTGTGCAAATATGAAGATAAGTACAAGAACTTGATTTGCGAGTTTTCTGCGGGTAATGTATTTTACTAATCAGATTCTTGTTCGCATCTCTGAATAACTTGCATACGCGAGTTTTTTTTGTATAGAGTGTGAATGGCTTATTAGCCATCAAAGTCAAACTATCGTTCCGGTCACATGTCAAAAAACGTTCGAAATGTTACAGTCGAATAGAAAACAGAAATTTTTTTTCTTCAAATCTTCAGAGCAGATAACAGTAGTTCAATCGAACAACGCATTATTCACATAAAATTGCCATGGAGTGGTTAAAGACAAATAACAATGTTTTTATTTTCAAATTTCCTCTCCATTACCTCTACTTTGTCCGGCCAGAAGTATTTCAGGTAAAATAGTTTCATAAAATTAACATCTATTAAACTATCATGCCGATCACATGTCAAAAAAGAAAAAAAAACAGAAACGTTTGAAATTTTACACTTGAATTAGGAAACAAACATTTTTCGTGTCTATAGAGTGAAAATCAGTAGTTCGATTAAACTTGCATTTGGGTCGTTAATGTTAGGTGGTGGGATCGATTTCACTTGGCACTGTTGATCCATTATAGGTTTACTGGGTGTTGCTTATGTAGCGCTGCTTGTTCTAATGTGTGGATTCGGCCGGACACTACATGGCTGAAACAACCATACTAACAAGCGAATAATCTTTGCTGACACAGTTATGGTTGAAATTAAATTTTGAACAATTTGTATTAACATTGTACCTTGATAATGACTCTTTGCAGATCGTAGAAAATGTGGCTAGTAGATATTTTGAGTGCTGGTTTCGGCATCGGTTCATGGATTGCCATGACTGGTTTGTGGGTAGAACTTCCACTCTTGGTGCAGAGATTACCAGAAGGATGGGCATTGGCGTCTCAGCTCTCCTTATTTCTTCAAGTGAGTAAATTTAAAAATCCAATACGCAAAAATGAAGTATTTTAGCCTTTCACTAGCCGTATCGCGTTTATCGGCCGACAACAAAAAGTACTGTGTGTGAAAATCGCAAAAAAATAAATAAATAAATTATGAACTACAATAATAAAATGTTTTTCTGTCTGTCTGCATCTCTCATAACTCCAGAACCATTTGTGCTAGTGTTTTGAAATGTGGGCAGTGGTTGAAAGAAAGAAGCAATTTTAGCCCCCGATCCTAAAAAGCATTACAAAATTTCAGTTAAAACGTTCTTGAAAGATCTTTGAAAAATGGAGTTTTCCAATTGGCTTAGAACTTGCGCCATTGGTATTAATTAAACTGATGATTCTTCTTCTTCTCTTTTTTTTTTAAAAAAAATATTATTATGATAACATCAGTGATATTGGCTAGTTAATAGCTCTCATTCGAATTCTTTTGCGCGTTCTTTAATGTATAGTTTTTTTATTCGTCAAGTCAGATAAATTTTATAATTAACGTAAACGTGGTGATATAAGAGGACAAAGTGCGAAAATATCATTTGTTTGTCTGCTTGTTCATGTCTCTCTCTTATAACTCAAGAACCGTTTGTTTTATCATCCTGAAATTTGGACAGCAGCTGCAAGGGGACTCTTTTTCTCAAACGAATTAATACTATTTCTCGATTAATTTTGATTACAACTTAGCTTAATTTTTCTTATTTTAACTAGAACTTTCTAACAAAATTAATTGTCATGGCATCAAAAATGGTACATAAGGATTGTTTACATCACTCCTAAACGAATTAGTATCGTTTCTCCATTAACTTTGCTTTTCTTTTCCCATTAACTTTGCTTTTTTTTACTTGGCTCATTTTTTTATTTCAGTTAGTACCCATTATTAAAATTAACCAAGTAACTTTTCTTGTCTGTAATAGTATGGCAATTTCTTACTCGTCTCCTGAAGGAATTATTACTAATTCTAGATTAATTTGGCCTACCAGTACATAAATTTTTTTTTTATTTCAGTTACCGATGATTTTAGATTACTTAATTTTATCGAAACACGTTTTTAAAGCTTAACTATAAACCAAATGAACACATAATTTCAGATAAATTTAGGAATACTAATTTTGTGACACAGTCCACCTATGCTACCACTTTCACGTTGATCATTCAATTAACTTGACAAAACGAATAAAAAATAATTTAATATTAAGAATGGGCAATAAAATTCTTTTTTCAATGAAAGTTGAAAGTTAGAAAACAACTGAGGTTATCATTAAAATATTTGATTTAAAAAAAAAAAACGGAATTGTCTGCAATTTAGTATTTATCAATGGCGAGTTCTAAACCACTAAAACAATTCAATACGTATTTCGCTAATCTTTCTCGAACGGTTCATAGTAGGCTATTCTAGAGATCCAAAGTCGACAGTGACTTTTTCTGTGCTTCGCACTATCAGTATGCAAAGTTTCCTCACTTTCAGTCTGAGAGTTTATAAAGGACAGACTTTTGTAGACTCTTAAACTACATAGATTTCAAATTATGTAGTAATTTGAAAAATAGAGTTGGCTGCCCTCAAAAATAGACAAATTCTTTAAATATTCATAACATTGAGTACTTTTTTTCAAAAAAGGAGCAAATCCTACAAGATTTTATCACCTATATAACGTTTTTTTTTTCTTCTTAAAGCTCTGCATACTTTTAAGAATTTAAATGATGCTGCAATGGAGCAACTTTCCAAATCATTAAAAAATGTAGTTCACGAACACTTTTATTCTTTAAAAACTGTGGATTAAATTTAAGTTAAAATTATGTATCATTTTAGACAAGACAAACTAAACATTGAACAAAACAAACTAAACTTTCGAAACTTATTAAACTCAAAACAAACTTATTAAACTCGAGCCAAAACTTAACTGTTACGAGCTCACAGCAGTTTTAAAAATAGCATATAAATCACTAAATAGCTTTATTTCCATGAGAAGATAGACTTCAAAAATAATAAAAAATTAAATATAAGTGGAGAAAACTATACTCCATTGCAAATTAAAAAAAAAGAAAAAAAAAGAAAGACCATATATAGGATTGAAGTAATCATCCGTGACTGCATATAGTTCCGTTTTTATTTCGTTAGCAAATTATACAAATATGCTTTTAAAACAACATAAAAGTTAAATTCGTCAGGCAGAAATTTAATTCGAGCTATCATTTACGATTTATATCATAGAAATAGTTTTTAAAAAAAAGGTTTTAGTTTCGTAGGCTAACTGATATTCTAGACTTGGCGACATATTTCGATAAATAAGGAGAACATCCACTCTTGAAATAGAATAAACTATATGGCGGAGCAAGAGCATTGGATTTGATTGGACTACTAAACATGGAGTGTCTTATACTGACATGCCCTAACCAAATCAAATGAGAGATATAAAATATTTAACTTTTGTTTAGCTGTGGAAGAAAATCGTCTGCAAAGAACAATATTTGTTATTCCTTTACGCTGGGACCTTTGCATCCATTTGGCGTGCACTTAGATGCAAACAGGTTCTCTCCATAGGGATAATGTTTTTTTCTTAACTTGCCACAGAGTATTTTAAATGAAGAAACTTTTAATCATGTTTGCAAAATTTATAAACTATAAAAAATTGTTTCGTGTTATTCTGATTAATATCTTATATCGAAAGAGTTAGTCTAGGTAGCTAATATAGGTCCTATACTCTATGGATTGCTTCATCATTGCTGGCCAAGATGCACGACGGAGCGTACAGCCACGCATTTTCAGCTGGCTGTTGGAACTTTGTCCACTTTCCTTTTGATCTTCATGTGGCACTGGACTTTCTTTGGACGAAGTATACCGTTTTTCATCCTCTCTTTTGGCCTATCTCTCGTTGACTGCACCTCCTCTGTTGTTTTCCTTCCATTCATGGCAAATTTCAGGTAATTTCATCTTCTGTTTTTTTTATTCTTCATCACCACTGATGAAGATTTTTTTCCCTTTTTAATTCGCCTGTTATTATGTTAGATGTACCCTGTTAACAATGCATCGAGTAGCAAAACTCAGGAACCCAGTAAAACTTAGGATAAGCTTATAAGGATCCTATAACAGCATGCATCGGAAGAACAAGATTGAAATGCTTATGATTTTGCTCCAATGCTTTTCTATAGGTGTGACATTAAGTCACAATTTCAATTAAATTTCATGTTTTTAACATCCAAATCCTAATTTTTTAGTTAATTCTGATACAAATCCTTATTTCATCATCCATTTCCGCTCGCCCCTTAAGCTTTAGGCAATTGTGACACTCTCCCCCTAAAATTCCTTTTCCATTCTTTTGACCCCTCCCTTTGCTAGAATTTACATCCTTTTTTTGAACACCTGCTTGTCGGCGCCTTTGTTGTCCACGCCGGTGCAAAGTAATCTGCATCCTGTTTCTTCACTTTCAATTGAGAACCCTTTTGTAAACGTTAAGTGTAACTCCTCAACTCAGTAATTTTAGGAAATTCAACTTTAACTTGCAAATATGTAAGGAAAAAACTTCTTTGGTTAGACTTTTTTGGTTAGCATAAATATCATGTGCTAGGAAATATCGCCAACATTCGAATTCGAGTCGCCTCAAATTTCACGTCTCTCCGCCTAACGGAGATTTCATTTTTCTCCCTCCTCACCCCCGAGGTCGGAATATGGGGTCAGCAACGCCATGGCTGGTTGTCGGTGCGGTCTTCATTTTAATTTAAATCAAAAATTTTGATTCATCTTCATCCAACATTTGTATCTGACTCCCGCCATTTATGCCTAGCCAGAATAACTTAATTACAGCTTCCTTGCAGTAGAAGAATTTTTATGGTTTCTCATTTTCTTGATGCGGTAATAACATTTCATGATGTGGTTCTTCCCACAATAGTGCCAGTCATCTCGAGTCTGCCAAATCTCACCAGCTCTTTCCTGTGATACCCATCGCGAAGCTTTGGTGTCTTCCACTTTAATGATGTTGTGCCTTAAATCCTACAAAGTCTTCAAAAATAAATAAAGAGTGTTAACGATCCAGAAAATAGTTTTTCTTGACTGCCTTTATTGGAACTCCTTCTTTTCAGTTAGGTATTAAGGATGACTCTTTAAGTACGAAAGCCACCTCATCTTTTCTTCAAAAAGGTATGTGCCATTACAGTACATTGCAATTGTAAAATTCCATTCCTGGTTTTTCTTCTTCGATAATTTTTTCAGAGCAACTAGTTATGGTTTATCATAACGGCAGTTGTCACTCCACTATATATGTATGTTTTATATCCGGCCATATTTCTCTTCCAAGATTAAGTTGTGGAATTTTCAAGGGGTGAGCGATCATTCAAAACAATAACAAAATTTTTATTTCAGTTCATTAGGCTTACAACTGCCTTCAATGGATTCTTAATACAATCTATCTTTTCTTTTTACATTATAAGACGCCATCTGGTGGCATTCCGCGACACTCCCCAGCAAATTTAAGTAATTTAAATTTACAAAAAAGTAAACAGTTTACCAGACTTGACATTTCAGCTTCTCTGGAATGAAATCTTCTAAATAAAAAATAATCATTAATAAAAAAATACAATATTAGAGAGCATTACAAATATGTTAAAGTTCACACAATTTTTTTTTCCTTTTAGTTATTAATTTCCATATTATATAAAAGCTGTATAGGCCTTCTAATAATTCCAGTTCGAGTTTTTATTGAACAAGAACGAACCTTGCCATCCCTTCCAGGAAAAATTTCAGTTATTCTGCCCAATGACCACATATTTCTAGGATAAAGTTCCTCGTGAATTAACACTATGTCATTGGGTTTAAACTCTTTTACATTCGAGACCTTTTGACTCGTGTTAGCTGACCTTAAATTTAACAAGTAGCCTTTTCGCCAGCATTTCCAAAAATGATTCAACAGATTCTGTTGATGTTTAAATTTTTTCACAATTGATTCTCTTGATCCCAATAGATCAACCTTAGAAATTCTGGTAGGAGGGAGGGATAGCAAGCGTTTACCTATTAAAAAATGAGCTGGAGTGAGTGGAGAAGGTTCTGAGGGGTCACTATATAAATAAGTGATGGGTCTGGAATTTATCATGGCTTCAATCTCGACAAACACTGTTTCGAGTTCGACGAGAGAGAGTGATGATCGACCAACAATTTTTCTGAGCGTAATTTTGATAGTTTTTATCATCCTCTCCCAGAATCCTCCCCACCATGCTCCACGCTCAACAATAAATTTCCAGTGAATGTTGTAAGCAGAAAATAAGTTTTTAACAGAAGGATCAGAAATACATTTCCACAATTTTTGAAGTTCAATATCTGCTCGTTTGAATGATTTTCCATTGTCAGAATATATTGTTGAACATAACCCTCGACGAGATATAAATCGCCGAAAGGCTAGTAAGAATGATTGAGTGTTTAGGGAATGTACAAGTTCTAAATGTACAGCGCGAGTGACGGCGCAAGTGAACAAAAGCAAATAATGCTTATTTTTGTTTTCGTTGGAGAAAAAGGGACCTGCATAGTCACATCCCGTTATAGCAAACGGTGGTGCTTCCAGAATGCGATCTGGAGGAAGTGGGGCCACATCTTGTTCTCCAGGACGAGCACTATATCTCTTGCAAATGATACATCTACCAAGTAGGGATTTGATTCTTTGTCTCCCTTTTATAATCCAAAATTTTTCCCGCACTTGAGTTAGTGTTGAGTCTACTCCCGAGTGCAAGACCTGTTCATGGGCATTGAGAATCACCAGTTCTGCATAACGACACTTGGACGGTAGTATCCATGGATGTTTAGTGGATTCTAAACAGTCTGCAAATTGTATCCTGCCCTTTAATCGCAAGAGACCATCTTCATCGAGTTCTGGATACAATGAGTAAATATTAGATGTTTTGTCTATAGCTCTTTGACGAGACAAATCTGAAATTTCTTTATGAAAATAGTTCATTTGAGTATTTCTTACCCAATATCTTTCAGCAGTCTTTAATTCAGGAGCAGTCAAAGGTCCATAATAATTTTCAGACGAAGGATTGGAATTATGGACAAATCTGTGCACCCATGCTGTTATACGATGGACTTTACTTAACTCGCTGAATTTATTCAAATCAAGTAATTGGTTAGAGTTCTGCAAAATTTCATCACCTGTAGCAGTTTGAAACACATTGAGATGTTTCCTCATCTCATTGTTTACCAGATTTTCCTCAACAGAAGTTAAGAGAGAAACGTAAGGTTTACGGGCTTCTAAATCCAGAGTACTGTTATCACTATCTGAAACAATATGTGGAGCTTGAGGCCAATTTTCTTCTTTTAGCATCCACTCAGGGCCTGACCACCATAAATCACTGGTAATCAGCTCTGATAACCTTTTTCTTCTGGTAATGATGTCGGCTGGATTTGTTTGACCAGGACAATGATGCCAAATTCCTGGGTCAGTCAAAGATTGAATTTCTCGCACTCTGTTGGCCACATAAGGCTTCCACCTTGAAGACGAATCCTTAATCCAAGAGAGTGCAATGCTTGAATCAGTCCAGCAATGATAGCTGATATTGACACACAGATTTTGAAAAACGGGTTTGATATGAGATATCAATCTAGCACCTATCAAGGCAGCAGTTAGTTCGAGTCTGGGAATTGTCAATTTCTTCAGAGGTGCTAATCTACCTTTAGATAAAAGAAACTTTACATTGATATCATTATTAGTGTCTGTAAACCGTAAATAGATCATGGCTCCATAGGCAATTTCACTACTGTCAGTAAAACAATGAATTTGGATGGATTTCATATCTTCGATCAAGGTTGAATCAAAATAATATCTTGGGATTTCGAGATTGTTGACTAAAGGTAATTCTTCACACCAAATGTTCCATTGGCGAGCTATATCAACTGGTAGTTCCTCATCCCTGTGTATTCCCCTTTCCCAAAGTTCTTGGAAAAGCGTTTTCAATCTCATTGTGAAAGGTGATAAAAATCCAATAGGATCAAAAATTCTTCCAGCAGATCTAATAAGTGTTCTTTTTGTTTTATCAGAGTTCTTTATAAATTGGATGAGATTAGTTACGTCAAATTTAAAGATATCCTGGTATCTATGCCAAATTAATCCCAGAACCTTTATTGTAGTTGTTTCATCATGATTCTGAATTTCTCTTGGATTAAATTCAATTTCGGAATTTTCCCACAATTTTTCAAGTTTCGGAGAATTGCTCTTCCATTTCCTGAGTTTCATGCCTGCTTCATCCATAATTAGCTTGGCTTCTTTAGATATCTTAAATGCCTCCTCTTCATTCGAAGACCCTGATAAAAGATCATCTACGTACATAGCATCATTAAATATGTTACATGTTTCAGGGTATTTATGGCTATATTTTTCTACGTGCAACTTGATCACACCCGCTAAAAGGAAAGGACTTGAAGTAACACCAAACAAGACACGCTTCATGCGAAGAACTCTTGGTTGAATTTCAGATAAATTTTCTGGTAACTTGTCTACCCATAAAAATCGCACAGCATCTCGATCCTTCTCATTAAGTGAAATCATCAAAAATGCCTTTTCGATGTCAGCGATGAATGTTATGTAGTTGAGTCTAAACTTAAGAAGAAGATTTAATAAGTCAGGGTTTAAGTTTGGTCCAGAATGCAACAAATCATTTAATGATGGGGATTTCGGAGGATGTGACGAAGCGTCAAAAACAATTCTTAATTTAGTTGTGTCATTGTCCTTTCGAATCACAGGATGATGGGGCAAGTAGTAGACAGGTTTCTCAATTTTATCATTTTTATCGGCGACAATTTCAACAATTCCTAATCTTAAATATTCTTCTATAACTTCATTATAATCTTTGTATAAGTGAGGATCTTTAATGCATCTACCAATCAAGGAACGTAATCTTTTTTCGGCATTAAAATAATTGTCATTCAAATTAACACTGTCGTGTTTCCAAGGAAGCTTAACTTCATACCTGTTATCTTTAAAGTTTAAATTTGACTTCAAATTTTGATAGGCTTCATTATTCGAAATATTCTTATTGGAAATTTCATCTCTAATGCCGATCGATTCCAGTTCCCAAAAGGATTTTATATAATTTGATGTTAAATTATCATCTTCTACGTCCTTAGAAATAATGGCATTCAAAACATTAACTGATGTTGATTCATTTATTAAGGGGGTTTGGGAAACTGGACCCTGAACAGCCCATCCCATTTGAGTTTCCATTAACATCAAAGAAGAACTTAAGCGTTTTGTTTTTCCAGTCACTATTTTCCAAAAGTAGTCTGATCCAATTAAAATATCTATTTTTTGTGGATGATCAACACAGTCTGAAAGTTTAATGTTTAAAGAATTTATTTGCTTAATGAATTCTTTACTAGGAGCTTCAATGAATGCACCACAGATTTCGGGTGATTCTAAAGCATCAATCATAACAATTTTATTTGTATCATCAACGTTACACAATTTAAATCGAAATTTAGATCTAACATAGTTAATTGAATCAGTGCTGCCAAATGTATTTAAATTAATAGTTTCTTTCCCAACTATGGGTAAATTTAATTTGTTGCAAACTTGTCTATGGATAAATGTTCTTTCACTGCCTGAATCTAATAAACACCGAACAGTAAGTTTTTCATCAGGGGTAACAATAACAGCTTTAAATGTTGACATAGTTTTATCGTTTGTTTCATTTTTATAACCGAGGTCACAACTGTATTTGTATCAATAACAGTCGTTTGGGAAATATTGTTTTCTGTAGAATCAATTTTATCACATAAACCCTTTCTATGTTCTTTACTATGGCAATTAGAACATTCTACATTTGCATGGCAATTTCGTTGTAAATGATATTTTTTATAACAAGAAAAACATCTTCCCTTTTGTTTTAACAAATTTTTCTTTTGATTTAAATTATAGCACTTGCAATTATCAGACACATGATTTCCTAATTTATCACAAAAAATACAAAATTTCTCAGTTGTAGCATTCAAAATGGCAGTTTCTTGTCTTTTATCTTTATTATAAAAGGAACGATTAAATTTATTCGACCTATGTTCTTGCGGTTTAACAAAATTTTTTATTTTGTTACTTTCGCACGGCGTTTCCGCCAAAAGGTATGCGCGCTCACGTGATTCAACTTCTGTTTTCAAAAATGTTAATAAATCGCTGATTTTATTTTTATCCGAACTGTGATTTCGAGTAAATAATAAAATAATATCATTCGGAAGAGCCTTGATCAAAATTGGAAACAAAAGTGTTCCATAACTATCTGGTTCAATACCAAGGCTTTTCAAAGAATTAATTTGTAAATCACAAACATCATAAATATTCCTCAACGAATTCACATCTCTCGAATTACGACATGGCGCCATATGTAACAGCGTAGACACATGTCTGTCTATAATCAAATCCTTACGCCCGAACCTTTCTTCTAATATTTTAATTGCAGAGTCACAATTTTCATCTGTAGTCAATAAACCAGCGATTGCTTTTTCGCCATCTTTGGTCAAATACGATTTTAAATTACAAAGTTTTTCTACTTTCGACAAAGAGTTATTTTCATGAATGGAAATCTTAAATCTTGCCCAAAATTCAGGCCATTTAATTATATCACCATCAAATTCTTCAATTATTAAGTGTGGCAATTTAATGTTGTTGTATTTCGTTTCGTTATTAATGTTTATAGATGAGGCGTTATTAGATACCAATTGCGTAGAGGTTAGTTTTGTTTTAGCTCTATTTAATTTATTCTTACACAATAATATGTTCTCTTTATAATTTTCGACGGAAGTTAATTCCTTCTCCAAATCTTCGGTTTTCGTTAAATCAAAAATTTTCGTATTCAATTCATTTAAGTCTTTTTCTTTTTCAGATAATAAATCAAAACAATCAATAATGTCCTCAACTTTTGAGTCTGTATTAGCTAACATAGTTTCAATTTTATTTACGAGCTTAGTAACAGCAGTTCTATTTATACTTCTAGCAGCAGTATATTTTTCCATTTTAAATCAATGTCAATTCAATATTTTTACTAACAAGTAAATCAAAATTTTTCGCTCACCTTTTCAATCAGTTTCCCGGGTTTCGGCACCATTGTGGAATTTTGGGTGAGCGATCATTCAAAACAATAACAAAAATTTTATTTCAGTTCATTAGGCTTACAACTGCCTTCAATGGATTCTTAATACAATCTATCTTTTCTTTTTACATTATAAGACGCCATCTGGTGGCATTCCGCGACATAAGTTGTTAGTTTTTCTATATACACTTGAAACCGTACCACAATAGGTTTTGACGACTATATATAAATCCTATTTAGGGTAAATAGTATTTGAAAAATACCTATGGATTTTGCCCCAATGGTTCACGAAATGAATGAACGATGTGCCTCAGTATTTGAAAATAGATTAACAATGGCAATGCAATGTCGAAAGTTGGGAGAAATGTGCGACACGTAGCTCCAGAGAGTCTCTAACTTCCATTTGTAACTTTCATTTATGACTCCTTTTTTTTCCATTAGATTTGTTTGTATTTTGCCAATTTCTTTATAGTGAGCCCTGTTAGCTCAGGGGATAGAGCTTTCGCCTTCCAACGAGGCGAACCGAGTTCGACGCCTCGACCACAGTGTTGATGCAAAATATAATCAGTTGTATACGGATCATGGGTTCGAGTCTCCTTGCCACCAGGTTAACCGTGGGATGTTTTCGTGGTTTACCACTCCATGTAACTCAAATGCGGGTTTGTCCCATTAAAAAGTCCTCCATGAAGGCACAATTTCTCACAATACTTGATCCCAGAGTTCCATTGTATTCTGGATTGGGTTCAAAATCACAATGCTACGAAGTTGAACATTAGTAGTCGTAAACCCAAAATTGGGTCATTACTGTGTGAAAATAAAGTTGGAATCCCCAAAATGAATATGGCACAGTTTCGGCGAAAATGATTGACGGGATAACACGTAAGTACTCAATAATTTTAAGGACTTTATATTTTGTTTTTATTTCGTTACAGAGCCCGTTATTTAACACCCTATCTAGTAGGTGAGGGTGTGAGTGGTCTCTTACCCAGTCTTGTGGCCATGGCTCAAGGTATTGCGAATCCAGAATGTGTGAATGAGACTCACACAGTTCTTGTTGAGGGAGTCAACATCACCGAAGTCATTCTGATGCCACTCGTCAAAGAGCCCAGATTCGAACCTGAATGGTTCTTCGCCATCCTGTTGGTCATGGTCCTACTCAGCTGGATTGCTTTTATTGCTTTGGATAGGAGCCCCAGCTGCAAAAAAGAAAAAGTTTGTTTCATTATATTTTCAATTTCGTCAAGTCAGAAATTTGCACGGAAAAAAAAGTTAGTTGACATCTTACAGATATAGGGAATTATTTCTTTCATCAAAGCATGCATCCATATTTTCATTTTCACCATGCAAGCGGCAACCTTGTTCATGCAAGTGGGAGAAAATCCTGAAGTCAACTAATTCCTAAAGGGCCAGTTTTATAGCATTTTCGGAATTAAATTGGTTTTTAATTAAAAAGTTGGCCAAATTTAGAAAGAAGTGGTAGTGAGTGTGAAGGATCTCCAATTCTTGTAGTTTTGCTCTCTAGTCATTTGTGCATAATGTGGTTTGGCAATGCAATGCAGTAAGACCAATCTAAGTTAGGGAGATGATCTGTTGGCCAGTCTTTGTATCCTTTCGTCTAGCCAGTTTCAGTATGTTTCTATTGTGACCGATAAGTCAGGTACAGGTTTTATAAAATCATAATGAATCGAGAATCATAGAGTACCAAACACCCACTATTAGCTCTTTTTTTAGTGTTTTGGTGATTCATCCTTGAAAGCAGCGAAACACTAAAGCCAAGTACATAAATATGTATAGTATAGTTGACTACGACCACGACGCTGTCCTTGTTAAAACTCACACTTAATAATAGTACTTTTATGCGAATGCCATTAGTACTAATGCAAATTTCCGATAAAATTACTGCGATAAGATGCACTTTTCAATAAACTCAATTTAAAAAATAAAAAAAAAACATTAATTTTTAGGGCTTACGATGAATTTTTCAGGCAGGTAAGATCTGTAAATTTTCATCAAATGGAAGGAAAAAAGGGCAAAATATTTAGCCAATGTTAAATAAAAATTGTTAAAGTTGACACATCCAACCTATAAATTTCATCCTTGATGACCTAATACTATTTATTATAATAGCAATCGATTAAGATTTTTATTTGTGGCACAAAAACGAGAAAAGTTATACCCGGTATCGTTACCTGAGGTAGTGGTTTCCATTTTTTTCGGCCATAGAACCCCATGTAATTAACCTGCTTTCAGCATAACCCCAACTTTATAATGAAGTATATAAAGGAAATTCTGAACGAATTTACCAATAAAAACTTTATTTAGAAAATACTTAATATCAAAAAATTACATCCCGTTTATTAATCTTAATAATCTTCAATTAGAGAAACCGTGATAGTCTCAGGAGAGAGAACGTTCGCCTTCCAATGAAGTGAACTGGGTTCGAATCCCAGCGATGCCTGGTTGATACGAATTCCACACACGGCTTGCTCCGATCACAATGCTGACGCAAAATATCCTTAGCAGTAGACGGATCAGTCCCCTTGCCGTCAAACTAACCGTGGGAGATTTTTGTGAATTTCTTATTCATGTAACGCAAATGCGGGTTTGTCCCATCAAAAAGTCCTCCACGAAGGCAAAATTTCTCCCGATACTTGGTCCTGGAGTTACCTTGTCTTTTGGATTGGGTTCAAAATGACAAGGCTACGGCGTTAAACATTGGTAGTCGTGAACTCAAATTCGGGTCGGCTGTTCAGACGGTTATAAAAAAAAAATAGTGCGTGGAGTCCCTCCGCGCGGAAGAAGTTAAACTTCGTAACCTGCGACGTTAATTATTAACATTGCTTACAATTCACAATTGATCGCATCATTTAATTATTATTTTGAAGTGGAGAAATATCAAAATCTATAAAATTTACAATGGGATTATGATAACTAAAGTAAGATATTACATGTTTGAGTTCTATTTTTCAATTCTTTTGGCAAAAACTGAATCAATGGTAGTTCCCCCTTTGGTTGTTGGATCATTCCTACCATTTATCATTTCCAATCCAAATTTGTCTTTAAGGAAGGTTATTAATGTTTCAGCTTCAGGTAACGCGAAATTCACATTAAAATCTCCTGCAAGGATCACAGGCCGCTCACAATAAACAATTTCTTCACCAGTAACGTCTGCCAGAGCTTGTGAACCTGCAGTGGATAGTGGCGATAAAGATTTTGCAATAAATAATTTAATATCCCTCATGGCTGCATTTGGGGAAATATAAATGGCAATTAGAATAAATTTCTTCGGATTATTTTCGCTGTGGTTGACTATGCACTCTACAGCACATATGTCTCCGATTCTTTTTGACGCTGAAATTGTCACATCAGGGTTACCTGAGTAAGAAGCTTTTATATCTAAATATGGAGTCACAATATTACATCTATTTTTCTGATTGTGATAGATAGCAACCCATGCATTCCGAATTTCGTTACGTTGAAATCTTACAATGAAATCAAAATTTGGTATGAGAACAGGAGGTTCATTATCGTCCATAAACGTTTCTGATAACATTAAAATGTTGTTTGATTTTTCAAAAACTCTATCCGTCAAATCATTGGCGTGTGCACGAACACTTTGACAATTAAATGCTACGATTGATAAGTTTCTTTTCGAGTTGATATATTTACATAGATCCTCATCCAAGGTGGAAAGTGGGTTTTGACGCAATTTCATCATCTCATTCCGTAAAGCGACACACGAGCGGTCGTTACTCCCGTTCCCATGGTAAAATTTCTTATGTTTGTTGACTGGGATAATATACAAGCCTTCAATTGAAACCACTCTCGACATGGCAACGTAAACCAACTGTTGGGATTGATTTTTTTCATAATAATAAACCACCTCATTGAAAGTTCCCCCTTGCGACTTATGTAGTGGGTGTAGTTAATTTACGTCGCACTAGAGCTGCACAATGGGCTA
Organism: Parasteatoda lunata; assembly: GCA_949128135.1. Taxonomy (NCBI): domain Eukaryota; kingdom Metazoa; phylum Arthropoda; class Arachnida; order Araneae; family Theridiidae; genus Parasteatoda; species Parasteatoda lunata. Next base: position 111,166,588 of record OX421975.1, read on the forward strand.
TTGGCGACGGTCTGGGAAACATCCCTGAGGATGATCCAAAGACATGCCATCACAATTTTGATCCTCTGCAGAGGGGATGTCTCCCCTGCTTCGGTAGCCCAACGACCTGCACGCGAAGTCGAGCACTTTACGGTAGAACAGTTTAACGAGGACCAATACCGCACACCCTCGGTCCCTACGCAGACTGATCCAAGTGGTCACCCACCCGCACACTGACCGTAGCCAGTGATGCTTGACTTCGGAGATCTGCTGGGAACCGTGTCTTAACGATCAGTCCACTGCGGGACCTTGCGACTTATGAATCGTCAATCCACAGGCTGGTGCTAGTGGAAAATGATTTCTCTTAGCTGAGATACTTCTTTGTCTATTAAGATAGATTGTAGCATTTCGTCGACCGATCGGAAATGCTAAAGGATTGAGATTATTAGCGACCACAAATGAACGTGCCACGGCCCGAGCTTTTTACTCCAGTACTTTCACAATTCGGAAATATCAACCATACCCGAGTAACTTCCCCGTTATCATTTCTTTCGACATGGTCCAATTTTCCCATGGCGCCGTTGGCCAATCCATCAGCAACTTCAATGTTGGTCTTTATGATGTAATACTGCCCAAGGGCGAATGTTAAACTTTTCAGCAATCCACCGGTGTCTGCTGGTAATTTTTTCTTTTCAAGTGCTCTACGTGCACTTTCAAGTTGTTCCTCGTTGTCACAACCTGAGATGAAATCAATAGCCTCGGATATTGTCTGATTTGGTTGATTTTCTAGAATTTCTCTGTTATATTTCTCAACAGTTTGGTTGGAATAAGCCAGACGTATGCCCCGCGGGCATAACCGATTAGCCTTTTCTTCTGTCACAAATTTCGATTCCACTAGTAAAAGTTCGACATCATTCAATCGATCTCCATTTCCTATCTTCGTTAAAATCGTCGAAAATACAACATTTGATTGACGCATGACTTGGGTGAGTTCGTGAAGTTTGAATGAGCACCAAGTTTTTGAGCCAATATAATGTTTCGATTGTTTGAAGATAGGTGTGGCTTTGACTGGTGGGAGTTGTCTTAAATCTCCAACCAGTATGACATCCAGTCCTCCAAAAGGGGTATCTGATTTGCCTGTTATCAATTTCAATATTCTATCAATTCGTTCCAAAAGCTCTGCTCCAACTATACTGACTTCATCGATTAACATCAAGCGAATGTGTTGAAATAATGATCTGAATTGTTGTAATGCTTCAGAACTCAAGCTATTATCTGAGCTGATGGATAGTGATAGAGCAGTGTGAATGGTCGTACCGCTGATTGCCACTGCAGCTTTTCCTGTCGAAGCACATGTTAGGTACGCATTGCAATGTGCATTTGTGGTTCCATATTTATTATAAATTTCCATGATTAGACGAATCACGAAGGTTTTTCCGCATCCGGCTGGGCCCGTCAGGAACACCAACAATGGTTGAAGTGGTTGAGATTTTAAATGATGGATAGTTTCTAGTAAAATCGATCGTTGTTCAAGATTGGTTGCTCGCATCAGTTGGCAAAATTCTTCATTTGGCATTAAATTCTCTCTCCGCTTTGCAATCGCTCGGAGACGACTCAAAGTTGCTAAACGAAGATCATCGTTGATGTTTGAATAGGGATCCGCATACATGTCAGTGAATGGAGGTGGCTCTGGAACTGCTCCCGGACGAACTTGATTTTCTAGTTGCCTCAAATCTTCTTCTTCACAATATAACTGTTCACATAGTCTCATAGTTTCCTCAATATTGATGTTAGATTCGAATTCCTTTCGACGCTCCATGATGATGTTCTCATTATCTGTGTAGTTTTCCAGAAATTTTGCCTCAGATAGTAGATCTATCTCTTCGTTGCGGAAGGGAATATGTAGCATCACCATTTCTCTTTTGTACTCTTCAAACTGAGTTGCCATATTATAATTTGTATATCTTATAATGTGTGAGGTGTTCATTTTTTTTGTATTCATTGTTATTACATTTATAATGCGCACAAAATTGAGCAAGAGTGAGATCATTTAATTCCTGAGGCCGTCTTTCGTATTTATCAATGGCATTATCCTTCCAAATATCGGTGGATTCATCATTAAGGTCTGCCAATTCCGCATAAGTTGGTATTTTGTTATGTTGCACTGACTGAAAACACGTTGCACACAATTCGATACTTTCTCTCGGAACATTTGGTAAGATTCTGTCCAGAACTTCATGACCAATATCTGAAGAGAGTTCTCTCAAATTTTGTTTAAACCATAATCGATCACATATCGAGCATGCGAAACCAAAATTGTTCTTGGTGAATTTTGTTCTAATGTAGTTGTGAGCTTTCTTATGCTGATGGAATTGAGTATATGGGACTTGTGGATTTATCCTTGCATTTTCGTCACCAATATTGCTAGTATTTTCATCAGCAATCTCCACTGAACCGTCGTTGGTTTTCGCAGCCCTCATAAATTCCCGTTGAGCTTTTTTCCTTGCTCTATATTCTCGCTGATATTGTGCGGGTATTTTCCCCCTTGTTGGCTTTGCAAAACCAATATCACTACTCGTCAAGGCCCAGCAGTCGTTGGTGGATTAATAGAAGACCCAGCAGTCGTTTGTGGATTAATAGAAGGCCCAGCAGTCATTTGTGTATTAATAGAAGGCCCAGCAGTTGTTAGTTGGTCTACTATAGTTGACTGATGAGTGGTAGTAAATCCCCCTGTCGAAATTGATGGAATTACAGCTAGCGAATCAATGAGTATATTGTCACGTTTGGCTTTTTTACGTGCTCGGCACTCTCTCTGGTATTCCGCGGCTGATTTCCTTTTCTTGTATATTACTGATCCTGCGACGTTAATTGTAGGAGAATCACTAGTTTTATTCAACTCTTTTTCCTGCTCCATATTAAATTATATGTGTATCAAAACAAACTTAAATAATATTTATGGAAAGTTTTATGACTTTTATTATTTTTATGCTAGTGAGAACCAAAACAATATGGAAATGAATGAGGGAAAACTGGATCCTACCACGTGATTTCCCGGCCAATAAAAATTTTGCGTTAAACGTTTAACGCTTTCTTGTTGCAAGTCGCATAAGAAGTTTAACTTCAAAAATTTCAATCAGGGTTTATAGTCCTAGTACTGTATCTAGTCTAATAGTGAATTAGTTTTAGGTGCATATATAAGCTGAAAATGAATAAATAAAAGTTGAATTATATTTTTCTTAATGAAAATTAAAAAGAACTACTATACATGCTTGCTAGAGAAGCATATTTCTTTAACGAATTGACGCTTGAAACGTAGGATGGGAAATACTAAAGCAATATATTAATAAATACATGTTTTTCTCCCAATTTATTCAATATATTGCTATTAAAACGTAATATTTTTTTTAAAAAAATGGAATTTCTTTTTCATGGGCATTTTATTTTGAAAACTTTATGCAGGCAACTAAAATATTAAATAACAGATTATTGATTGGGTCCAAATGTAATTAAAAGGTAAGAAAAAGTCCTGATTCTCGGAACCCCTCCTTACCTAAAGAGTACACATAGTTCTTGAAAACATAATTTACGAACTAGTTAATGGTTTAAGCTTAACTAAGAGAAGAATAGGAATTTCAAAATAAATAATTATATGTTGTTAGATAAAAGTTTATATAAATGTTAAATGTTTATATAATTTCAAAATGTATGTTTATATTTTCAAAAATTGATTTCAGGTGAAATACATAAAAAGAGAATTGAATTGCTATGAATTAGTAGAAGTATGTGAAGAAAAGAAATTGGAAGAAAAATTGAAGGAACAAAATAAATCTCGAACTATGTATTTCCATTTATTATTTCTCCAGTTATGGGCGTCCATCATTACATTTGGTGTTTTTCCAGCAATACAGGTACATTTTTTTTTATCGAAATGTTATACTTTCAAAAGGAAATAGTTGAAGAGCTTAGAATTCCACAGTGTTTTAGATAAGTTGCTTTCAAGCAATACTTTGTCCATCAGGATTTTCTTTTTTTAAATCAAAGTACTTTTTATTGCAAAGCAAATGTAATGAAGTTATATGATTTTCACTAAGAATATCATTTTTTTTTAAAAATAGAAATTTATTTTTGTCTGGTAATGAATTTATCAGACGAGAAAGTTTTTTTGAAAAGTCGGTAAAAAAAAGAGAAAAATGGAAACCATATTGAATAACTTTTGATCTTATGATCGGATTTTCCTGACTGAAACTCAGTCATTATGATTCGAAGGGTGACCTCAAATAGGCTAATGAGTTAGTGCAGACGATATTTTAAGTTACAGAAATCAGTCTCAAAAACGTTCTTTCTCTGAATAAGCGTGCTTTTTTTTTACGATACATCATAATACCGAATTCCAAAACAGGGGATCGATGCCATCAAGGAAATAGTTTGGTCAGGAAAGTGGTTCAAAGTCGCTCATTTTACTTTCTGTGTATTTCGCCATATATCGAGAATTTTTGAAGCGAATCAAAAAAGTTCTGCACGCAATTGTAAAATTCGGTTATCCTTGGAAAACTCCGAGCAAAATATAACTTTTATTAAACATTTATTGCTATTAATTATTTTATTTAATAATAATCGAAAATAATAAATGGCAAACTATGTAAATTTTGCCATTATTTTAAAGAATGTAATTAATTTTAAAAGATAAAATACAAAATTTAACGAAATCGAATGTTTAGTTCCCGAAAAATCAAATTTTAAACGTACGATTTCGATGCACTTCGATTTCTCAGTATTTGATGACCTTGTAAAATTATATTCTATAAAATGATTGCTAACTTTGCACACAAATCAAAATTGCAAATCATTTTAAATTGCAATTTGCAAATCAAAATTTTTAATACAATTTTTAAATAAAATGATGATAAAATCATAAATTATTATTAAACATTGTTTGCATGGAATTTGCTTTGGAAAAACGAATTGCGTGCGCAGGAATATTTCAATTTGCTTTCAAGATTCTCGAGGTAAAACAAAATACGCAAAAAGTAAAATTAACACCAGGAGTTCCAAACTTTGCTCCGCTCACTGATCATACTATGGGGACCCTATTTTCAGTATGCATAAAAATACACGTTTATTCGAAGACGTTTTTGTAACTATAACTACTTAATATATTTGTTGTCATTCCTGGCAACCATTAGGTTTGAGTCCTACCAATGATTAGATCAAAAGTTATTTAGGGTAATTCTTTATTTTTTTTTTAATGTTATACATCGTAGAATGTTTCCTAGTTTACGAAAGAACATATGTAAGGGATTTTTTTTAAGTATTTAAATGTAGGATCAAATATCCTAGTATTTCATATCCAAGTTTGTTACAATATGTCTAAAAATGAGGAGACGAATTTTAAAATGAAAGAATAAAAAATACATTGTAATCAATTTCCAGGTATTTCGGACTTTCTAAACTGACATTGAATAATAAATTTTTCTGAAACTGACGAAAATGTCACCTGATAGGATTCATATCATTTCGGAACCAGTTGGAATTTATTCATGACTGAAAAAAGTTTCTACTTAAATTAGAAGAAAGGAAAGAAATAAATTTTTTTAGAAAGTATTTTTTTTTATTATATTAGTATTTTTTGGATTTTATTACGTAATTTTAAGTTTCTTATTTAAATTTTATTTATTTTCAATTCTTAATACCAATACGTACTGTCTCAGCGCTGTTAAACATTTCATTTCACTGAAATTTTCAATAGTTATTTGCTTTTGAACAATAAAATCCTCAACATTATGAGCTCTAGGTGGCCGCGCACTATTGACCATAAAAACAAAGTGTAACCTTATAATAGCACCCAGGGAGCCGTGATGGCTATGGTGATAGAGCGTTCATCTTCCAATGAATGGGAACCGGGTTTGAATCCTAGCGATGGCTGGTCGATACAAATTCTACATACTGATTAAACCGACCACAATGCTGACATAAAATACTCTCAGCGATAGACGGATCATGGGTTAGAGTCTCCTTGCCATCAGTCTAACTGTGGTATATTTTCGTATTCTTCCTCTCTATTGAACGCAATTTGCGGGAGAGTTCCATCAAAAAGGAAATTTCTTCCAATACTTGATCCAGGAAATCCCTTGTCTTCTGGATGGTTATGAAATAAAATAAAACAGCACACCAGAACAACCTCTTCAAGAACCCCAGTACTATTGCGACATGTGGGGACATCGAATATGTACAGTGGTGCATGAGTACTCAACGTTATGCCGGCCCAGACAAAGGTTCCTTTAAAGCCAATTTGGCGATTTCTATTAAGTAGAAAGAAGGATAGCAAGCTCGACCTTTTCTCCAGATGAATTCGACGAGATTCATTTTATGTGATGGATCTCGATTTATTACTGAAAGGACCACGCCCCCATTCTTGTTGTGTAAAAGACTTCTCTACACCCTCTACTATTGCAGATGCAGTTAAAGGAACATGCATGACTGGAGGCCAGACGTAGATCTTTTTCACTCTCTCTGAGGGGGCAAAGGCCCTGTGTGATGCTGTTACCAAGTGGAATTACTTTATTTCATAACTGACGTTGAACAGCAGAGCCGATTCTGAGTTTACGACAATCAATGTATCAACCTTCGCAGCCTTGTAATTTTAAAATTAATCCACAAGAGAAGAGAACTTTTGGATCAATCATTGGAAAAAACTAACCTTCGTGGGGAACTTTTTGGATCGCACTAACCCTCATTTGCTTTACATGAGGAAGAAAACCAAATCTTTCACGGTTACGCCGAATGCAAGGGGATTCTAACCGATGCTGGGTCTATATTTTACGTCAGCAGCATGGTCTGTATGAGCCGAAAGCAGAATTCATATCTACCAGCCACCACTGGAATTCGAACCTGGCTCACCTTATTGGGAGGCGAAAAGTCTATCCCCTGTGTCACCCCAGAATGCTATCAACCCACATGGACGATAGTGCGCGGTTACACAGAACCCACATTGTTCAGAATTTTATTGAAAAGTATTTCCACCTTATGAATTGGCCCTCCAGTTATCCGAGTCACACAACCTCTGTCTAGGAAAAATCGTTTAGGAGGGGCTTCGATGCCACAATAACTTCTTCACCTATTCCTAAACAATATAAAAGCTCGTTGTGAGGCTTGCATAGCTCGCACGGAGGGTCGCACTCCATATTAGACAGACTGTTACCGAGATGATGCATGGTTTAACATTCTCTGATATTCCCTCAGCCTTCATTCGCAATTACAAGCTTTTCCTTATGGTTATGTTTTTATATTCTTTTTCTCATTGTAGTACATCCCTGTTCGAAAGCAATACAATGAATAGGTTATCTGTTTTCACAGATTTTATATTTTTTACCTAAATTTTGGACACCAGTGTAATGAACTGTTACTCTTACCGATTTGTAAGGCTTCGTTTACATCAAGGGTCCGCCAATGGTATGAATGGTGGTCAGCGCATTGCGTACCTGTACCTCCCAATTATGCTGGTTTGAAATTGGGTTGGGTTTTAAGTCATCACCGAGTCTCAATTCTTCTCTATAATACATTACCAATGTACCATCGCGGCTGTTATTCAACTGATTTATATTTACCATAAGAAAACACCCTTAATCCTTATTAACTAAACCATTTAGTTTTTTTTTTTTTTTTTTTTTTTAAACAAGCAAAAATCTAATTTATTTTATTTTTAATGCATGATTTTAATCCGAGGTTTTCTAATCTTTTTTCCGCCTAGTCCATATCAAAAAGACAACTATAAGATCATTTTTCTAAAAAAAAAGACAAGCGAATTTTCAGTCCTCAACATTATATTCTTCCCTTTTTTTAAACAAAACAAAAAAAAAACTTATATTTTAGTATATTGTATTTAAACACGGAGATTTTTAAAATTAAGAAAATTTATATTTGAAGAACTGTGTGAATGAAGAACGGAAAATAAAACAAAAATTTAGTGAATATGAGCTAAATAGCTTAAAAATACGCATATTGATATTACGAATTAAAGACAGTGCTCTGCCTTTATTAGTTACTAGCTGTACCCTGCGTGCGTTGCAACGCTTTAAGTTTGAATTTTAATTTTGTATTTAGGTGTGTAAATGAGATTTGCGATTATGATTTGAAATGAGAATTTTATTTAATGGTGAAATAAACCAGTGATAGTCTCAACAGTTAATTTTCTATATGATATCGTTAGTGCATTTTCAAACAGAGTGGTATGGTGATGCACACCGATCATGAAACATATTTTGGATGATGATCTGAAAAAAGTCTGGATCAATGGCGACATCAGGTATTTCTGCTGATATGAGCTGACCAATTTGGCATGGTATGATTTTCTCACTAAGCCAAATTATGTGGTAATTCTCTTTTTTTGCCATTCAATGGAATACATCAAGCACCGTGTCTCTTCAAAAACATGACTTTTCGCAATAAAACCAAGTATAGAGCTTAATATTTGTTTAACTCACGTGCGGTAATGCATCATGAAGATCCGATGATGTTTGTCTAGGTTGCAAAAGCTCTTTAATTTTAGCTCGAGCAGAATTGCATGTGAATGTAATAAATAACTCTAGCTACCCGTATGCTCACCGACACTTGTACCACCGAATGAAGTAATTTGGAAACACGAATGTACCGACATATATTCGCCAAGAAAAGTTTCTATTGATTTGCTTGACCCGATAACAGCGTTCATAATGGCTCGGGTGGCGACGTAAAGTCAGGTAGTTTCACTTTGCCTCCAGAACAGCAAATTCCAGCTGTTTCATTCTTAAATTTGAGAGCACTACAAAACATACATAATTGATCCATTTTTCCGATGATGACGCTTGGGCGAAGACTATAGTTGGTGGTCGGATCAGAGTGAAATGTGTTAAAAGTTGTTAAACGCTTTCTATGTAAGCTAAAAGCTAACTTTTTGATTTATGCAAAAAACTGCCGAGTTGCTATAGCAACGTTACTGCTTCTTTTTGTGGAACAAAAAATGATCGTTTAACAACTATTATGTAAATAAAATGTTGTTATTTTTTACTAAAAGTTGGAGTCAGATTTATTAATTTGAATAGTAGAAGAGAACGACCGAATATTTTACTTTCGGATAGAGTCTCGTAACATTTTGGTGACCTGAAGACGTGATATTAAGAAGTAATTCGAACTTGCATATGAAGTATTTTCAATAATACAATGGATAAAATTCAAAAACAGCGGAAGATTGTTCGTAGCTCTTTTACAAGATTATGCAACCAGATTTTGGCTGAAGTAAAATCAGAAATAACGGAGGAATTATTGAAAGTTAAAGCCAAATTTAAAACACTGAAAGCAATCAACTTCAAATTTTAGACAGCGAAATATTAGATCTAATGTTACAATCAGACGATATATCTGAGGAAGTCATTGAAAATGAAAGTAAGTTAATTGATGATTATAGTAATAATTATTATGAAGTTGAAATTATTATTGATAAGTGTTTTAAAGAGCTCGATGAAGAAAATTTATCAATAAGTAGGGAACATTCTAATCGTAAATTTAAACTTCCTGAAGTTGAACTTGTCAAATATGACGGTAGTATAAAAGGCTGGTTATCATTTTGGTCAATGTTTAAAAAAATAGATGAAGATTTAACTTTAGATACCGGTGATAAATTTCAATATCTTATACAGTGCACGGTTGACAATTCTCGTGCTAGAGAACTTGTTTTAAGTTATCTGGCAACAGCCGAAAATTATTCAAAAGTGATAGAAAGTTTCGAATCTCGATTTGGCAAAGATGATGTTTTAGTTGAGTTTTACATTAGAGAACTTTTATCTTTAGTTATACAAAACACAAAATCACAAATGGTTTTTTCACTTTCTTCTCTATATGACCAAATAGAATCACAATTAAGGGCTTTGGAATCATTAGGTATAACCACTAAAATGTATGATGCAATTTTATTCCCGTTAGTCATGTATTCCTGAGGAGCTTCTTAGAGTGTGGCAAAGACAGTCGAAAATTGGCGACACTCCGAAAGATAGACTTGATGGTCTGATGTCATTTATGAGAAGTGAGGTAGAAAGTGAACAGAGAATTTCGATGGCTGTGTGCGGTTTTGACTTCAAGAAGCCTAAATTGACGAAAGAAAAAATATCACCAAATGCGCATGATAAAGTAGTACCAACTGCAAACGATTTATTTTCTGGTAACCAGAAAAAAGAAAAGTTTGCCAATTGTATTTTTTGCCAAAAAGTACATGAAAGTAAAGATTGTTTTTTGGCATCCAGGTTGTCTTATGAAGAAAAACTAGAAAAGATAAAACAAGAAAAAGCTTGTTTTTACTGTCTCAAGGTAGGACACCGTTCAAAAGCGTGTAAAACATTTGTCAAGTGCATCAATTGTGGAAAAAAACATTGGACTGTGATGTGCGCTGAGCTCAAAATCAACCAGAAGTCAAAAGAAGTACAGAGAAGTGACAACGAAAAAACTTCTTTATCTAGTACTAGCTGTTCTGGAGAGGTTCTTTTACAAACTTTATTAGTGAAGTTAAAATCAAACACCAAAGAACGGACTGTTCGTGCGATTATTGACAGTGGCTCACAGCAGTCGTATATTCTAAAAGAAACAGTCCATAAAATGGGTTATGGGGAAAAAGGCTCAAAAGATTTGACTCATATTTTATTTGGAGGTTCCACGATACAGAATGAATCTCACAAATGCTACAACATAACAGTTGCAGACTTGAAAGATAATTACAACTGCACTTTTCAAGTTCTGGATCAAAATGTTATTTGCGGAAATTTGCCAAGACTACGAAAAGGACCTTGATTGAAAGAGCTGAAAAAACTGAAAATTTTGATAACAGATTACGGTGAATACCAACCGGAAATTGAATTACTCATTGGAGCTGACATTTGTGGACAACCTTTTACTGGAAACATGTATGAACTGGAATGTGGTTTAACGACTATGGAAACAAAATTAGGCTGGATCATTATGGGGAGAGTTCCAAAAGAAACAGAAAATGGGTTGGCAAGTCTCATCATAAATTCACTACTTTCTCAGACCTGCAGCATAACGAAACTATGGGATATTTACATTTTAGGTATAAGAGATCCTATGGAGACAAAGTCGAGAAAAGAGTTAGAGACAGCAGCATTGGATTATTTTCAGAAAACAGTCATGAAGAATGAAAATGGGCGTTACGAAGTCCATTTGCCATGGCTGGAAACTAAAGATTATCTCCAGCAAAATAAGTACGTTGCTGCAAGAAGATGCATTTCAACTTCAATGAAGCTCAAAGCTGAAGGCAGATACGAAGAGTATGATGCAGTTTTTAAGGAATGGGAAGACTCTAAAATAATCGAATTGGTGCCAGAATCTGAAATCGGGGAAACTTCTCACTACCTACCACACAGAGGAGTTTTTAAGGAAAATTCTACAACTCCTGTCAGGCCAGTTTTTGATGCTTCTTCACATGAAAAAGGTTTTCCTTCGCTGAATGACTGTCTTGAAAAGGGACCTAATCTTTTAAAAGACATACCACCATTGTTAATGAGATTTTGGATGGACAACATTGGAGTAGTATCAGACATTAAAAAGGCCTTCCTGCAAATTTCTGTTGCTAAAGAAGATCGAGACTTCCTTCGTTTCCTCTGGTGGGAAGATTTTGAGAAGAAAAAATTTAAGATTTTTAGACACAATAGAGTAGTTTTTGGACTCACGTGTAGTCCTTTCCTTTTGTCTGCAGTAATAAATGCAATTCTAGAAGCCGGTCCATCAGATATCAAAGACACTGTTGATAGTTTAAAAAAGTCTTTTTATGTTGACAATTGCATAACTTCAGTACCTAGTCAACACAAGCTTGAGAAATTTATTCAGGAATCGACCCAATTATTACATAGTGCATGTTTTGATCTCAGAGGATGGGAATACTCGCACGACAATTCCAATGGTGAAGAGCCTACTCATGTGTTGGGATTACTCTGGGACAAACAGCAAGATAGCATTTTTTGCGATTTGAACAATATTAAAGAAGTGAAACCTACTCTAACAAGAAGATGTGTTTTGTCTACAGTTCACAAGATTTTTGATCCTCTTGGTATTTTGTGCCCAGTTACTCTACCTCCTAAAATCATAGTACAGCACACGTGGACTCTTAAGATAGGATGGGATACGGAACTACCAGAAAATTACTGAAAAGAGTTTGAGACCTGGTATGACGATTTGTCCTTATTGAATGATGTCAAAATTCCAAGATGCTTAGGTATGAGTGACTTGAAAACTGAATTTAGTATTCATGTATTTTGTGATGCCAGTAAACTCGCTTACAGCACAGTTATATTCCTTCGAAAGGTCCAAGAAGAAAAAGTATCCTTACACTTTATACAAGCTAAAAGTAGAGTAGCTCCACTACGCAAGATGACTATTCCACGGTTTGAGTTACTTGCCTGTTGCATTGGAGCACGTCTTGCTTCGATTACAATAAAAGCGATGGAACTAAAAGAAGTACCTATCATTTACTGGACCGATTCTTTAACCGCTCTTTGTTGGATTAAGAGAGAAGAGCACTGGGGTGTATTCGTCAATAATCGAGTGAAAGAAATCCGATCATTAACGGAAAAGAATTCATGGAGACATATACCCGGGGAGCAAAACCCAGCAGACTTACCTTCCAGAGGTTGTTCCGCTAAAGTCTTCTTAAAATCAAAGTGGTGGGAGGGTACATCATGGTTAAAATTGCGTGTAGAAGAATGGCCAAAAAATGAACTCAATGAAGAAGAGGAGGATGTTTTAAAAGAAAGACGAAAAAGTATTATTTCTTCTCTTGTTTGCAATGATGCAGATGTTCAATGGTACTGCAGACGCTTTTCTAAGTACTCACAAATATTGAGAATGTTTGCTTGGATGTACCGATTTATCAATAATACCCGAAAAAGCAAAATTCAAAAAGAAAAAGTTCTTTCAGTGAATGAATTAGAATCGGCGGAGAACAAATTAATGAAGCTTGTGCAACTTGAAACATTGAGGAAAGAAGATGTAAAGACTCTTTGCACTTTTATTGACAACGACGGAATTCGCAGACTAAAGACAAAAATCAGCAGAAGAAATGATGATAATGATTTTTTGTGCCCGATTGTCCTTCCTTCAAAACATGAGATTGTTGATAAATTGATATTCGAGAGACACTTGAAGTCTTCACATGGTGGAGTACAATTTGTGTTGGCTGATATCAGACAACACTTTTGGATCTTGAGAGGGAGAAAAACCATCCAAAGAGTGATCTTGAAATGTGTTCGATGCAGGAGACATGATTCAAAGGGAGTGGAATCTGTGCCAACACCCTTACCAGAAGATAGAATTCGTGATTCTTTGGTATTTGAAGTTTCTGGGGTGGATGTAGCAGGCCCGCTTCATTTGAAAGATGGCAAAAAAGCTTGGATTCTCCTGTTTACTTGCGCCGTATACCGAGCCGTGCATCTGGAACTCATTCAAAGCCTGTCAACAAGCTGCTTCATGTTAGGTTTCAGGAGATTCATTGCTCGACAAGGACGGCCCAAAATAATTTATAGTGACAATGGAAGTAATTTCGTTGGAACGGATAATCTGTTGAAGTCAATTGATTGGGAGAAAATCATTAATGATGCTTCAATATTCAGGATACAGTGGAAATTCAACCCACCCACAGCAGCATGGTGGGGTGGGTGGTGGGAGAGAATAATTCAAATGATTAAAAGATTACTAAGAAGAGTTTTAGGAAAAGCCTGTCTCATGTATGAAGAAATGTCAACTATTTTGTGCGATGTGGAAGCTGTTATCAACGGCAGGCCTCTTACCTACATTTCAGAAGATTCAAAGGACTTACTCCCACTCACCCCATCAATGTTCATTCAGGATATACGAGCCATCGGTGTACCAGATTTGGATCACATAGATACTGTTAACATCACAAAGAGATGGAGATATCAACAATCTTTAAGAGACACCTTTCGAAAAAGGTTCAGGGACGAGTACCTTAGTCTTTTGGTCCAAAAACCACTCAAGAATAAACATCTAATACGAGATTTAAAACCTGGTGATGTTGTTTTGATATGCTACGACAATAAGAAACGAATCGATTGGCCCTTGGGAAAAATCATTTCCACATTCCCAGGAAAAGACAATCATGTTCGAGTGGTAAGAGTAAAAACAGCAAATGGAGAAGTTGATAGACCTGTACAAACAATTTATCCATTAGAGATATCCCACCATGATCCACTGTTTAAGAAGAAGTCATTTAATGAAACTTTTGAAATTCAGTCCAACGTTTCAGAAATTACGAAATCAGAAGATGTTGATATATGTATACACTCAAAGACAATAGCTTGCCATTGAAAACTAGATGCGGAAGGACTTAAGTGAAACCTTTACATTATAGACAATAATTTATTTATTTTGTTATATTTTTTTGGATATTATTATTTGTTTACTTTTTGAATTTTCATCATTTAGAGATAGATAATTTAAAAAAAAATTTAATATTTTGATTTTCTCAAAATCAAAAGGGGGGAGGATGTTAAAAGTTGTTAAATGCTTTCTATGTAAGCTAAAAGCTAACTTTTTGATTTATGCAAAAAACTGCCGAGTTGCTATAGCAACGTTACTGCTTCTTTTTGTGGAACAAAAATTGATGGTTTAAAAACTATTATGTAAATAAAATGTTGTTATTTTTTACAAAAAGTTGGAGTCAGATTAATTATTTTGAATAGTAGAAGAGAACGACCGAATATTTTACTTTCGGATAGAGTCCGAGATTCAAATCAGAGTATTGGCAGCGTCTGAATAGCGAAGTGCGTTCTTGATTGAATTTCATTCTTGCATCCCGTTGCTCTGATGTTTCCGACGAACGGACTTGTGTAGTACGTTCTCGATCGGATTTTATTCTTGCCTTCCGTTGCTCTGATGTTTCCGACGAACAGGATTGAGTAGTGCGTAGTTGATTTGTTAACAGTCTCCTTTCCCGCTGCTCTGATATTTCCAACGAACGGGCTTGAGTAGTGCGTAGTTGATTTGCTAATAGTCTTTTTCCCCGTTGCTCCGATGTTTCTGAAACACGGGTAGTTCTCTTTTTGCGAGCTTGAGATGTTGATCGACTAAGAGCGATTCGTTTAGGCGGCATATTTCTGCAAATATTCTCTCTCAAACAAAAAGAAATGTAAAAGTTGACAGTGGTCGCAAATTTGCTAAATCGAAAATTCACATATTTATTTTAAATAATAAAAAAGCAATAAAAATGAAATAAATTAAATAAGAAATATAAAAATGATAAAATTTAAAACAAAAATTTATTTTTTAAATGAAAGAAATAAAGTGAATGTGAATACGAAAACTTTGTAATAACAAACAATCTAATAGTTTTCAAATGACTGTCAGCAATGAAACCTTCAAAAAATATATTTAATTGTGCTAACCTAAAATTAATAACCTAAATATAAATAAGTTTTGAAAACGTGCAATTTGAATGAAAGTTGCCTTTATTTTTATTAAACAGTTTTCACAATTCGCGATCGCAACGAACTATAGGGGGCGTTGTTGTATGTGCCGAATCCCTGCGATTTCCATATGAACAGTCATTCAGTTACACTGCAGACGTCTTTAATGTAGCATGTAGCATTGTAACGTTCCATCTTTATTGTGGCTGATTAAATTTAAAAAAGAAAAATTTTTGTTTTCTTTCTTATGCAAACGAAAACAAAATGGTATCTCTTTTTTTTTTTTAGAGAAGGAACATCCAGAACACATCGGAAAAATATTTGTAAATAAAGAGAAAAAAATAGGTATATTCTTATAATAGTTCAAACCTAATGCCCGAGAAATAGTTTTACTAAATTAAATGGTATAACATGAAAGGCCCATTTAAATTTTAACGTAAAATAAAGAATGCTTACGAAACAAAAACAAAAAAAAGAACCATTCTTTTTTTTTTGTCGCCATTTCACTAAAAAATGCGTCTTTGGGACTTGCCAAAAACAAAACAAGATGCAATTTTATTTTTTTAGGAGCGAAATATTTTATGGAGTGATATATAACGAAAATTTACCAATGTCCATAACATGAAACTTTATCTTAGTAAACGTCCGTTTTGGAAATGTTATTTCATTTTGAATCTTATTTATTAGAGTTCATAATGGCTATAGAATCAGGTGAGAGAAAATTTTGTTTTGAATCTATGCTAAACTCTATATCGTCCCATTTTCCATCGAAATCCGATTGACTACTTTGATTTTAAACAAAGTGTTTCATTTTAAGATTTTTTCCAAAAATTTTAAGTGCAGATTGGCGGCACTTAAAAATCTGCCAAATCTGTAGCTGTGGTTAATACGTAAATACTGAATTTTTCTTCCATACTTTCCTGAATCATATTACTTCAAATATTGGAATATGCAAAAAGTATACATAAACACATAATTTAATACCATTTAATTTTTCAAAAAAGTATTTTGACAACAATTTTATCAAAAAATTATAAACTAAAAAACGTCAAATAAAGAATTCTTAGGATAAAAACGATTTTAAAAATTCCTCATTTTTCAATAAAAACTTTCGTATTGTTTCTTTTTTTTTTAATTCTTATAGTATTTAATCAGACGTAAAAAAAACCATTTTGTAGAGAACGATCATCAAGTAAGAAAAAAAATTCTTTACAAGCAAATTTTTTATTATAAAAATCATAACACTTACCTGATTTATAAGTCCGGAGAATTCCAAAATGATATGTTCTTTGTTTGAAAACATTATTCTCAAATAATATATACATAGTTTATCCCTTCATTACTTTTAGGTAACATACCACACATCAAAATTTTATAATTGTAAGATCTCGATATGAATTTTAATATGTAGCTTAAAAACAGAATAGCTGAATTCTAGTTGAAATTCTTTCAAAACTAAAAAACACTTACCAAGAAAACGATAAAAAATTTATTTATAATCAGCACAAAAGATACTTTTTCAAATAATTCGGATTATTCTTTATTGTTGTTTTCTGAATTATGTAGATACAGAAATATATACTATTCTATGAAGAAGAATATTCTATAACTATTACAGTTCTGTATGGAATTCATTGGAACACATTTATTCATTGGAATGACGAAAGCAATGATGACTTCATTTTAACTTGTAATGAATTGAAGACAGAAAAATTATTTTACCACAATACACACAACTGTAACAGCAAGTGATCATGAAATCATGTTATGTTGTTGGTAATAGAAAGGTAAAAATTATTGAGAAGTTTTTCTTCAAATGCTTGGCGTGTTCTGCTTCAATGTTTGGCATGTTCTGATTAGTTTTTTCAAGAAGTTTTACCTTTTCTTTAGGGAAATTTTGCTTCTTTTTTGATGCTAAGAAAATGGCGTCCATCATTGCCAATGGTTATGTGGGAACTAATGCCCGATATTTACAGTCTCCCGCTAGATGGCGTATCGAGTGTTGCGATCTCGAATACTAAATCCGTGATACAACTAATAATTGCGAAATCTATTCTCGTTGATTTTACGTGCTTGTGCTCACTTGACATAAAGAAATTTGCGCGAATTATAATTAAATATTAAAATATATGTAATTTACTTTTCTAAATGAATAGAGCTATAAGATAGAAAATATCACTGTTGTTATCTTCAAGATATTTGAAAACTGAATCGTTTATAGCAAAATTTAAAACAATGGCTAACTTTTAACCAATCAGAAAATTCCATTTCGATTTTCGCTGATACCGCTGGAACGGTTTGTCGCAGAATGTTCTAATGTCGACAGAAACCTTCCTCGTGCTTTGAACTATCTGTATGCCAAGTTTCATAGCTTTCTGTCGGATGGTTTAGGAGTCTATAAAGGACAGACAGGCAGACAGACACACATTCACTTATATATATATATAGATTCACAGATTTCCAGTTAAAAATATCTTTAAATCCCTTTAGCACTCATAAAAACTGTTCGTTTTATAACATTCTCATTCTCGGTGTTTTAGTTTATTGCCGAAAGATTGGTTTTCAAATGACTCGTTAACTATTTAGAGCTTTCACCTCCCAATGAGGTGACACAAGTTCGAATCCCTGTGGTAGCTGGTTGAAACGTATTCCGCTCCAAGCTCGCACCGACCTCAGTACTGATATGAAATATTCCCAGTGGGGAAACGGATCATGGATTGGAATCCCTTTTCCGTGGGAGGTTATCCTGATTTTCTTCTCCATGTAGCGCAATTGCGATTTAGTTCCATCAAAAAGTCATCCACGAAGTCTAGTTTATCCTAATGCTTTATCCAAGAGTTCCTTTGTCTTCTGGTGTAGGTTCAAAATTACAGGGCTATGGAGTTAATCATTGATAGTTGTAAACCCAGAATTGGGTCGACTGTTCAACGCCGGTTATAAAATAAAATATTGAAAGTACTCAAAGGCAATCACTTAGTTGTTTGCAGTTTCATCCACTTCAAAAACACACAAAATTTTTTATTTAATATCTGCATTTACTGAGATTTCTGAGAAAAGTTAAAGTAAAATAAATCAAAGTTATAAAGTTAAAAGGGACTTTTCTTGAGAATACTCACTTTTTCAAACTTGGCTAATAATTTTCATCCACTAAGCTCTTCCATTGTAGTTTAAGAAACGTTTTTGCCAAAACATTAACTCAAATCATATACATAAAAACTCAAAGCATATTAATAAATGACTGAAAATTACAGAAAACGAAAGGAACAAAAACAAGAAAAAATTTTGAAGTTCGATACAGTGGAGCAAAGATACACTAGAAGATAAATACTCTTGATAGATAACCTGACGGCAAAAATCACTCCAGAGACAAAACCATTCGTCAGAATCAAGTGAATTTGACCTAAAATTGGCCGTAAATACGTTTAAAAGAAAAATTTCACCCTAACGAAGAATAAATTCTATCAAAAACTTGTTTCCATACAAAGATAATATTTTTTCAGCCTTACAGTTGTCTTCCTTATGGTGAAACTCCGTTTCATCTGACGGTGACTCTGTGCGGTGTAGCCTATCCCGCTGCCTGTCTTCTGGCCATGTTTCTGGAAGTGAGGAACATATCCTGGATATCTTGGATGTCTGTGATGTTCACCCTTATTTCTGCTTATGCCATGATTGCCGCCCTCCTCTCCCCTCTTCCACCGCTTGTACACTCAACACTGGGATCCTGCTTGATTGTAATTTCATTTTACATTCCTTTTATTTTACTTCAAAAACTGTTTCGGATTTAATTTTTAAAATAAAAACCATTTAAGGTAGAAAAAATTCTATAAAATTATTGTATAACTGTATGTGCGTGCCGAGATAGCCTGTTGGGTCAGGCTACGGACCCATGTTCAAGAGGTAGCGAGTTTGTTCCCTGCCGGCCGAAGACTCCCCGTGTAGTAAATGGTGACTGGTGCGCGTTGAATCTGTTGGGTCTCAAGGTCCTCCATGTTCCCATAACAAATCATACCTCTGGGGGTACTGAATGGGAGATTGATTGTTCTATGGTTCAGATCAAATTTACGATCTGTGTATCCGCAATATAAACGGGCTGTGACTTGCGTGTTTCGTTGAAGACGTATTCTTGGTCATAGATTCAAACAAGAAACGCACTCTCTGCCTTAAGTTCGCTTGATTTCACCAAGTAAGTTTTCTGGTATTGGCATGTGCCATTAGAAACAACAACATAACTGCATTTTGATACCAGGTTGAAGATTAAATTCATCATAATGTTTAGCCTTAAGTGGGCTATGACCTTCTGTTGAAGATTTCTCCAGGACAATATGTTTTTTGACCTGGATTGCCAGTTATTTATCCCAATCACTCGAAAATCTTATTCCACAGAATCGAGCCAGAGTTGTTTTGCCATTCATCTATCTCAACTAGTGAAGGTCTTTGATACAAAATTTCTTTATCAGATTTTTTTTTATCCATTCTAACGATTAAACAAACACATAGAGAACATTTTCCATTTTACTAAGAATAAGTTGATTAGATAAGATTTAATTAGATAGGAAAAAAGCCAACTTTATTTTTTCATTTTGAACAGTTATCATAGTCATGTAACGAAAATAAAATTTACCTTTTCTTCTCGATCTACACGTCTGATGGTTTCTAAACACATGCCAAAATTTGTGAAAGCAATCCATGAGTAATTGTATATGAGTTAGGTAGAAGTTTTATCAATTATTGTTGTTCAAATTTATTTGAAACCTTTATAAATGTTCGATTCGGTGTCAACTTGAATTAAAGTATTCCTTCGCAAAATGTTAGGAATTTTTTTTCACTCTGAATTTGGATAGGTGTTACGCTACTGTTCTTACAGTGTACTGGAAAGTTGAATGAACAACTAACTAGATAGATCACGCCACCTATTGTCTCTCAAAATTTTATCTGAATTCATCGAGAGAAATACCACTAAGAGCGTCTCGACAATAGTACCATCATCTGTAAAGATAATTTTATGTTAGAAATATGGTCGGTGTGAAGTATTTTCCCAAAAATTCGAGCTGATGATATGATATCAATTTCGTATCATACAGGTTTGAAGATCTCAAAGTTAACACGTCATCATTAAAAATGTTTATTTTACTATAGCACTTATGGCTCTAATTAACACTTTATTCAAACTACGGAAAACTTATTACGGTTCGAGGTAATTGTATAAAGTCCCGCCGAGCATTTTCTGCAATACCAAACAATGGGACACCTGCAAGTGACGTAGGTTAGGTACCTCCATCCTGATGGATTGTTGAAACGTTGCATTTGTTTGCGTTGGCAACTGTGCTTTCCATTCCATTTCGAGTAAGCCAAGCCCGTGAAGCATCAATTCTCTTAAATGATACATTCTATATTCTTAAACACTCTTTCACAAAGATTTGAATTCCTTCACTATATATTTTTTACTTGACAGAAAGACAGGCATGAAGGCATGTAGAACATAAACAAACTAATTATGCATCGAAGTTGCCAGGTACACAAAACAAAAATATATCAGGGTTACAATAAAATACAAAAACAAATAGAAAATCTAAGTTAATTAAAAAACGTAGATGAGAAAGAATTATATTTCAGTAAATTCAATGTGTGATACTGCTTTGTATTTAATTAACTTCGCGTAAATTAACACTCTAACTTACGTGGAGAAACTTAGCTTAAATTTAACATGCCATTTTGCTTAAAAGCGATCAGCTGGCGCTGACGTCATATGTCACGTGCGTGGGTATACGTGTCTTCTTCTTCTTAAAGTATCCAATTGAGCCAAACAACATGAATTTTCGCCAACAGTGGGAAACTATACTTGGTTATTCTTTCATGGATTTCTTATAGAAATATCTTTGCCGTTGTTTTTTAAAATACAATGAATTTAAGGTATCTTTATGTTTAGTTATTTTTGCAGAAAAACTGTGCCATAATTTTTTTAATCGTATATTCTAAAATAGTAATATCAACATTTTTTAAGAAAGAAAATAACTCTTTGTTTTAATTGGGAACTTGGAAATAATCGAACGGTAGAGCATAGCGTGTAACGTTAAAACTTTTAGGATTGGGTTTATTATCACACTAAATCAATTTCCGAGTGAGATTTAATTGGATAAGCCAGACTGACTGACTCACGCGTGACGTCGCTCGCAAGTATCGGATTCCCATTAAATATATGCTCTGGTTACGATATGAAACGATTGGCTGTCAATTTGGTTAAATTTGTGAAAACTTTGATGGTGGGTAGGATTTTACACGCTATGAATGATATCTAGTTAAACTGAGCACCATTGTTTTGTTAGTATATTTATTTTATTGATTTCAGGTAGTATGTTGGGTAGCTTTTATGTTTGCTTTCTCCTACATCAAAACAATGGTGACCATCATCTTGGGTGATGACTACGGCCACAGGGCGCTCTTCTGGTGTGGAGCTGTAACACAAGGTGGCGCTGTATTGGGAGCTTTTGTTATGTTTCTGCTTGTTAACCTATTCAATGTCTTTGAAGATAAAGGAATGTGCATTCTTTGATGAAAATATAAATAAATAAATATTAGTTTAGACTCATTATTTCATTTTATCAATTAAAATTCCTGTTTACCAATGCAAGTTTTATTAAACCAGAGACTATTTTTAATAAAGTAGAGCCTAAAAAAGCTAAACACGATGAAGGAGTTCTTTAGTAAACAAACAAAACAAAAAAAATTTAACGCTCATCAAAATTTAGTTAAACACAGCAAAAGTTTTTTTTTATCGGAACGTAAATCCACGTTGCTTGCTTGCAAGTTTTGAGTATGTACGAGTATAACAATACAAACCGTGGGCCTCGAAAACTTACAATTTCTTACTAAGTTTTTTTGGTTTTCTAGGCATTATTCATACATACAATAATCTATTGCTGTACAATTTTACTTAACTAGGAGGATCAATGCATCAACCCCGTGGTAGCTTTTTATTCGTCTTTGTTTTTTCCCCCTTAAAAGTCCATAAAAATTTTTTTTACTTTATTCCCCACCGTGTTTCATGTTCTCCACGATAGGGGGCAGTATATACAAACAAACCCAGAACGTCAAAAAAAAGAGAAAGAAATAATCACGTCAATGCTATGACGTCAGAAGAGGATCTTAAGGTTTGTTTATTATTTAAGGATAGATGGTGAAGAAAATATATAATTATTGTAAGTTAATGTAAGAGCATATTTAGTTAATATGTTAATCATGACAAAATGCGTGCATATCTAGATTTGAAAAAATAATCAACTGCTCTAAAAAAAAAAATTCTACTTAAGAATACAGAATATGCATCCCAATGAATGAAAAAGAATGAATAACTGGCAACAATTTTACTTGTAACGATAACCTTTTATTATATAATGTTTATCATAAATTAAGGAAAAATTACAAAAATAGCGCTAACTGTCCCAAAGATAAGCAAATCCCAATGAAATTTGAATAGGTTGTCGAAGGAAAGTTACTAAGGGAGACTGCAATATGTAAATCAGAATGGAATGGCGTCATCAGCCATGAGCATAAAATTGCACGTTTGATCACGAATTTCGCTGTGTTTCTGAAATTAGAAGTTTGATATAGCCCATTTGTTACAGTCACCTTCCAGGCATCATTTGTCCGAAGAACTGCGATGGAGATCTATTGGAAGAAAGAACATAGTCAGACAGAACTGTGAGTCCGTGATTCATAGACTTTATTGACCGATATTTATCGATATTATAGCACGAAGGAATAGAAAGCAACTTTGAGATCCTCTCTTCGTACATTCACCGAAAGATTTTATAACTGTCGTTGAACAGATGACCCAATCTTTTGGCTTTACGACTACTAATTTCCAACTCCGTAGCAATGTCATTTTGAACCCAATGCAGAAGACAAGGGAACTCCTAGAACAAGTATTGGGAGAAATTTGCCTTAGTGAAGACTTTCTGACGTAACCAACCCGTATTTGGAGGGGAAAGCCATGAAAACCTCCCACTGTTAGTTTGACAGCAAGGGAACTCTAACCCATGATCCGTCAACCACTGAGGATATTTTACGTCTGCAACTGTCAGCATTTTCAGACTTTATTACTTTCCATATATACTTTTTATAGGTATGCTTTTTATTGAAGTCCGAAATAGAGAATGGTGGCATTTTCTGACTCATATCATCATTTACGTGATCGCTTTGGTGAATGTCTTAAATATTTGTTATGCATCAATATTCAGTGTTTCTGGGCAACTCATTATTTGACAAAATTCTTTCTAGACACCCTGTTCGTGATGTTTTTTTTTATCACTATTTTTTTCATTTTTAACCATTTTAAAGAGCCATGTGCACATTAATTCAAAGATTAACTAGGAAGGTTTACGTCTGTACAATGGGCTATTTTCGACTGTCTAGGAAACATCCCTGAGGATGATCCGGAAACATGCCATCGCCATCCTCAGCAGAGGGGATGGCTCCCCGGCTTTGGTAGCCAGGCAACCTGCGTACGAAGTCGAGAACTTTACGGTAGAGCAGTTTAACGATACCGCACACCCTCGGTCCCTAAGCAGGCTTATCAAACCCACATACTGACCGGTTGTCTTCAGCATCTTTACGATCAATCTTGAATGCGGCAAAATTATGAGTTTCCTTCGATTCACCTAGGTCAGGGATTTTGGGCACGCCACCGATCACAATTATTATTACACAAATGTTATTACACTATGAAGCATATGTAACAATTAAATTTAAATTAACAAATACAAACAAAATAATAAACAATTATTAATAAAAAATTAACAATTAATGCTAAAAAATGATTAATAACCATAAGAAACAAGCTAACAATAAATAACTAGCAAAAAAAAAAAAAAAATAACAGTCCTGCTAAACATAATAATAACATCTTACAACTTAATATAAGTTATTTGTCATCTAATCTGCAACAACAGAAGTCACACGGATGTTACTTTAAGTTGAATTACACGTATAACTGAGACATTGCAAAATGTTTTTTTTTTTTTTTTTCAATGTAAATAAAGAGTTTTGAGTTGATAGTATTTAGTATTATTATTTTCGCAATCATCACGAAGTCAAAATTATTTGACGGCACGTCTATGACCTCATTAAACATTTTTTTTAGAAAAAAATGGCACGTTGGTGTATAAAGGTTCGCCACCCCTGGCCTAGGTTAAATGCACATTAGCGGTTTCCGAATCGTTAAAGTTCAAAAGTTAGTTTCTCTCTTTCTATCTTTTAATTTGTTGATTGTTTGATAGTATTGATTGACTTAATTTTTTAGATGTTAAAAATAAATAGCATTACGTTAATTTTCTTAATTGTAATAATATTTTAAACAGCTTGATTCATTATAGATTTTAAAGAGGTTGATGATTGATTCTATCAACTTATCCGTTGATCGTAGTCACTCGACTTTTTAGATTGCGAAAAATAAATAAATAACAGAGCAGAGAATGCATTACAGTAGTTCACAACATATTAAATGCATATATGTTATTCGCACAATGTTTTCAGGTATTATCGAATCAATTCTGAAAATAAATACTTGTTTGAAAATGTTATTTATTTTAATACACATGCAATTTCAATAAATCAGATATTTAGAACAAAATAAAAATGCAAATTTTAAAATTTTTGAATTGGGATAGTTTATTTTCAACAATGTAACATTTTTAATTTTTTGTTTACCGAATCATAGAACAAACGGAAATAAACTAGAAAGAAGAATTACTCTTTTTCTAAAAAAACTGTAAAATAACTTCAACAGAGTCATATTCCGTCACTTCCTGTGCATCATGTCAACAGGAAACCTGCGATCAAACTTTATTTTATTAATTCCATAATTAGAGTGATGCCTTTCATTTTAGCATGGACCGTATTTTTAATTAATCTAGCCAGAACAAATGGTAAGTCGGAAAAAAATTTTGTTATAAAATTTTTTATACCATATAAATTTTTTACTATGAAGATGTTTGAAACATTTAATAACTATGATAAATTTCTATACGATGCTGAAAAGTTTGGAGAGGGTTGACCCTACCGCAATCTTGGCTCCAAGTTGAACTTTAATATCATTCAAATGAATTAATTTCGAACTTAATTACGCGATATAAAATGGTTTGATTTGACGACTTAATAAAGTTGCAGTAAATATGTACGTACAGTGCACAAAATAAAAAACCGACCATCCGGAATAATTTTTGATCTAATGATCGGATTTTCACGTTTTGAGACTCAATCTTAATAGTTCGAACAAGTGAACTCAAATATGTTAATTAATTTGCGCACATGATGTTTTAAGTTACGAAGTCAGTCACAAGAACGTACTTTCTCTGAATAGACATACTTTTTTTTTGGACGGATTAAGATTTCTGAACCCCAAAATATAGGGGGTAGCCGCATAATAAGGTCCCAATAGTTTGGTTAGAAGAGGGGTCTTAAGTTCGGACCCATTATGCTAATTTTACTTTTTTCGTATTTCGCTATATCTCAAAATTTTTTAAAGCGAATCAATAATTTTGTTCCCGATTATAAAATTTGTTTATCTAAAAATGCATTTATCCATCCAAAAAAAAAAAAAAAAAAAAAAAAAAAAAAACATTTCAGTAAATATTTTTTATTTTATTTAATAATGAACGAAAACACTTTGAAATGTATGGTATATGATTTTTTTACATAATTTTAAAGAATGCAATTTCAAATGACAAAATTGAATGAAATTGAACAAAGAGTTCCTGAGAAATAGAATTTTAAAGAATCTTTAAAAATCGATTTCAGATTCTATCGATTTCGGAAAAAATTTTTGTATTTCGACGCATAAAATTGCATTCTTTAAAATGATGTAAAAAATCGTATACCTTACGATTCAAATATTTTTTTTCGGCCATTCGTAAATAAAATAATTATAAAAAAAATATTACTACATGTAAACACACACATACACACAAAATATACACAACATGTAAAATTAACAATAATGGGTCTAAACATTTTCCCGCTCTCTTTAACAAACTAGGGTGACCCTATTTCGTAGAATACAGCTACCTCCTGTATTTTGAGGCTCAGAAATCCGAACCCGTTGCAAATAAGGTATGTTCATTTCGATAAAGTACGTTTTTATGTATATATATATATATATATATATATATATATATATATATATATATATATATATATATATATATATATATATATATATATAAATTTGTTTCCGCGTTTTTCAACAGTCTTGAAAAAGACTGTTGAACTTCAGAAGTTTCTTGTCGACAACCTATGCATTTCCTCTCCGAAATCCTTACAAATTTTATTTTGATAGAATCTATTCTCGCTTAATATGCAGAGCGTAAAATGTTAATAGTTAAAGCAATAAAACCTCAGACAAAATAGTTAAAATGATTAAGAAACCTTCACTAATTTTGTTTTATTACAATTTATTTACATTGAGCCGCGATGGCTCAGGGGATAGAGCGTTCGCCTTCCAATGAGGCGAACCGGGTTCGAATCCCAGTCGATACGAATTCCGCATCCGGCTTGCACTGACCACAGTGCTGACGTGAAATATCCTCAGTGGTAGACGGATCATGGGTTAGAGTCCCCTTGCCGTCAGGCTAACCGTGGGAGGTTCTCGTGGTCTTCCTCTCCATGTAACGCAAATGCGGGTTAGCTCCATCAAAAAGTCCTCCACGAAGGCAAATTTCTCCCAATACTCGATCCAGGAGTTCCCTTGTCTTCTGGATTGGGTTCAAAATTACAAGGCTACGGAGTTGAACATTAGTAGCCGTAAACCCATTAAGTTGGGTCGGCTGTTCAACGACGGTTATAAAATAAAATAAAATTTATTTACATTGGACAGGGAAAGCCTGGTCGATAGGGCACTGGCCCCATGTCCAAGAGGTCGTGGGTTCGATCCTTGCCGGCCGGATGACTCCCCGTGTAGTAAATGGTGACTGATGCACGTTAAATCTGTCGAGTCTCAAAGTCCTCCATGTTCCCATAACATATCAATACCTCTGGGGGTACTGATTCAGGAGTTTCCTTGTCTTCTGGATTTGTTCAAAATTACAAGGCTACGGAGTTGAAGATCAGTAGTCGTAAACCCATGAAATTGGGTCGGCTGTTCAACGACGGTTATAAAATAAAATTTATTTACATTGAGCAGCGATGGCCCACGGGATAGAGCGTTCGCCTTCCAATGAGGTGAACTGGGTTCGAATACCGGCGAAGGCTGGTCGATACGAATTCCGCATCCGGCTTACGCTGGCCACAGTGCTGACGTTAAATATCCTCAGTGGTAGACGGATCATGGGTTAGTGGTAGACGGATCACGTCAGGCTAATCGTGGGAGGTTCTCGTGGTCTTCTTCTCCATGTAAGGTAAATGCTGGTTAGTTCCATCAAAAAGTCTTCCACGAAGGCAAATTTCTCCCAATACTGGACCCAAGAGTTCTCTTGTCTTCTGGATTGGGTTAAAATTTCAAGGCTAAAAATGTTTTTCCATAATTTTGTCGGAAATCGTATTTTGGCGACTAATAGAAAAAAAAATTGATTTGATTATCTTAAAAATTTAAAAAGTTGCAAGCAATGTTCTAAGTAGTTTTTGTATTTTTCCAAAGAAAGCTAAAAACGATCAGGGGTTATGCACAAATGTCATCTTGTACGATTAAACAAGATTTATTAACAAATGGGTCGTAAAAAGATTAGTTGAAGCTTTATATGTTGTATATATTTAAATCAAATTTATATACTATTTCGATATAATATAAAGTATAGTATACTGACGAATATGATTTGCCGCAACCCACCATAAATTAACTTAGAATCAACTGGCATATGAGGGTGCTTATCAAAATTCTTATCATCTTATTAAATAAAAGATTTTATTTTGTTCCTCTACTAACTAGGAAACGAAAATGTTTTGCGGACGCTTATTTAACGGCGTAGGACAACAGTTAAAAGAATGATGAACAGCTACCATTACAAGATATCATGACAGAAAAAAATGAGGCCACAACTGATTAAAAGTTTTCTATTCTTAGATAAAAACTTTCATAAGTATTAGGCTATGTTTGAAATTATAAATAAATGGAAAAAAAAATATTTTTCGAAAGACAAAGTGGTTGTTGTAAAGTGGCCGGAAACTCTCCGAATCTTAATCCGATAAAAGGTTTATGGCCTATCTGCAAGCAAAAGCTCACATGATTGCCGAGTCACATGATTGATCTCTATACGATTCCTGGTATAGGGATGAAAAGTGTAAAGCCTGGCTAGAATCCATACTAAAAGAGGAATTCGGTGAGAAGAAGTTTTAACTACTTCTGAAATCTAAGGGAAGCCATATTAAAGTTTAATTGAGAAGAGAGAGGTAGTCGTATTCATATAACCACAGTTTTTGAAAATATGAAATTGATTTCATTAATACGCTCGCAACTTTAGATTATTATTAGGTTATAAAATGCTTCTCTCTCTCTCTCTATGCTTACCAGGCGGCCCCTTAGCAGGCAACGCTTGCTACACGAATCTTGACCACGAAACCGAAGACTTTCCTACCCTTGTAATGTAGGTATGTTGAAACAACAATCTGGATTGTGGTCAAGAACTGGTGTCAGATGCATCGTACCAAAACACCCGGTGAGATGGAAAACTGATTGGTGTGAATCCTAACAACTAACCATAACTTTCAGTCTTAAAAATCCATTATAACATATGTTCAACCTATTTTGTCTATTTCAGACTGTGCTATATCGCATTTGGAACTGTGCCTTTTCCATAAACAGTGTTTTCAGTTTCAGCTATGTGTTGCGCTTCCACTAAGTCCATTTTATTTTGTCCATTTGCAGGTGTGCCATGTCAGCCACCAGATGTGCCATTCGGAGGGTCCTATTTACCCCTGGAGAAGAGCTATTTACCAGGGGACAGAGTGACATACTCTTGCAAAAGAGGATTCACCAGGATCGGCAGAGAATACAGGTCATGCCAAGCTATTGGAAAATGGCTTGGTTCAATGCCTTTTTGCGGTAAGCAATTGTTCTCGCTGCTGTGAAAGACCGAAACTAGGGAATTTCAACCTCTGATATATATGTCGGCATTCAGCATGAAATGATGATGATGCTTAAATATTTCCATTAAATTCCATTTGTTCACACTAACGCCAGAAAATGTCGACAGTCAGCATGCACAGATAAATGAAATGTGGGGGGGGGGGGATAGAAACAAATATTTTTAGCATACACTGCTAAATGTCGACATTTTCCATTGTAGAAACAAAATTTTGAGGTTAATGATTGAATGATGTTTGGATTTAAAAGATTCACCTAAGTGACTGTGAGAATGTCAAAATAAGCCAGAGGAGGTAAATATTTACCGAATTTCAGACATCCGTTGTAATTGTTCTATGCATTGCTAAGCAGCCAAAACCGAATCGCTCTGTTCTTTTCATTCTCGTCCATTACAGCAGTTGCCGGAAGCTTTCTTCGAATGATTGATAAAACTAGTTTTCATCGAAAAAGCTCTACGGAATGTTCCAACTTTTTATGTTACTTTAAAGAAAAGTTTAGTAGGTCTATTATAAAGTATATTTGACTTGGGTGGACATCCACCATCTGATATATTTTCCAGCTATGATGTCATCAAAGATGGCGGTTGCTCTATTATGACATTGGAAACATTTACGTATGTACTTGAGAGAAATTTGTCATTATAACCGTTCTTGAACAACCGATCCAATTTTTAGGCTTAACACTACTAACTTTCAATTCCGCAGCCTTGTCATTTTGAACCCAATCTAGAAGACAAGGGAACTCCTGGATAGAGTATTGGGAGAAATTTTCCTTCGTCGAGGACTTTCTGATGGAACTAACCCGCATTTGCGTTACATGGAAAAGAAAATCACAAAAAATATCCCACGTTTAGCCTGACGGCGAAGGGACTCTAATCCATGATTTTAGGTTACGCCATTTTATGTCAGCACTGTGATCAGTACGAGATGGTTACGGAGTTCGTATCAACCTGCCATCGCTGGGATTCGAACCCAGTTCACCTAATTGGAAGGTGAACCCTCTATCTTCTGAGCCACCACGGATCTGAGAGAGATTTGCAAAAATATTGAGTTAGTATGCTATAATTACTGTTTATAAGTTCAATAACAATGCGCTTGAAATTCCCGATATTTCGATCGTCATGGCGCCTAAAGAGTCTTAGATGGTGCCCAACATTTTAGTATTTTTTAACTGTTTCTTAGACTCAGAACTCCAGAAACTACCCCTTACATCGAATTACAAAAAGTTCGACCACTTTTGTTTTTTATATTTTAATTTTTTTGTGGCTCATCTCACAAAACATTTTATTCATTTTTTAAGCCAGTGGGTCGAACGGTTAGCGTGCCTGACTGCGAAAGCAATTTTACTAGTAAAAATTCATTCATGTCGTAAAAATTTTTAGCTAATTCATTGTTCAAATTCATAACTAGAGGCTAAGCTCCCTGTTCGCTGCCGCTTACCAACCCCGATTATTGCTTCCCATTAATTGACATTTCTTGGCAATGAACAGTTGAAATTATTCAACTAAAAACATCAATTATCCCTCCACTTCATTTTTTTAATAACATTTATAATTAAATGCATAGTGTTATAACAAATTTAGCGAGATCACAACTGTAATTCATTACTTTTGCTCACCAAATGAACGGATGTATATTTTAAATACAATGTCATCATCTTGTGAATGAATCATTTAACGAATCTCTTTAACCGTAATTCATAATATTAATGCAATTTGCACCAAAAAATAATATTTCTTAAATTATTAATAAGATCAGACACAGATTTAAATAACTTTATTTTAAAATTTAAAGTAGAATTACGTTACATTTTAGGCTGATGACAAACCTAACTAATATGGAAATGAATGAGGAAAAACTAGATCCGGCCACTAAAAATGCACCACCAGGAAGCGACCTCATCATTAGATTATGATGATGTTGAGGTCTGTAGGTTAATAGAAATTATAGAATCGCATTATTTCTGCTCGCAAAACAAAAAAATAAATCCTATAAAGTGAGAACAAAGTATGCAAATATTATCTTTTTTTATTATACTACGACCTATACCATTTAAAGGTTCAAATTATTTGAATCTTAACTAGTTTTTAAGAATTTTTTTTCTGTTTATTGGCAACAGTGTGTCAAACATTACTGTTCTGACAGACTCAGGCTGCGCATTTGAAACTGTGCTTTAAGGATCAACTTTAAGCCATGAAGTTTCATTTTGATCAGTTAGTCAGCTACGCTTAGATCAAGTTACTGACTGTTCTCAGTTTCCTTACAGATAAAATAAAATTAAAAAAAAAAAATTTTTGTTTAGGAAATAAATAGTTTAAGTCATTTGGATTAGCAGTCCCACACGTTACAGAAAAGATGGTTTTTCTGAATAACAAGAAAATGCATTATTTTTATATTTTCAGATTTTATTTTTAAACACTGATTTATAATTCCTATAAAATAAATTCATTAAAATTATACAACTTTTTCAAAAACAAAATGTTTTGAAGAAGAAATCTTGTACCGCATGAAATCGAAATTTTTATAAAACACTGAACTTTCAATTGCCTTAATAGATGAAACCAGATAAAATGAAATGAAAATAATATCTCTTTTACACTCTGTATTCAAAAATTATGCAATTCTGAACTGTTAATTTTCAGTTTTACTTGCTTTCTATCTATATTTTCAAATTACATTTATAGAAAATTCTAATGAACGTAATATATGTTTTTAGTAACATAAACTTTATTGAGCCTAGTTTTGATATACAAATGTTTTCTTCATACATGTTAGAAGACAAGTCACAATAATAGCCCTCAGGATTTTTTTCAGTGATCCTAACGCTAAATTAATATTAATAAATCAATCAATTAATAAATATTCAGATTAATAAATCAATCTTTATTAATTTTAATTAATAAAGATTGTCTTCGCAGATAGACTCATCTACCAGAGGATTGACAACAACAGATTTCTTTTTCCAGATACACCGAGTGGAGTGAAAAATCCGAGGGCTTCCACCGTCTCTACCGATCCCAAAAAAGGTGTCACGAATTTGGTAGATGGACTCACTGACACATGCTACAGTTCTCGCAACGGCACTGGACAGATGTTGCAAGTGTTTCTGGATGAGGTGAACGTTATCACCGGTATCCGTCTCTTCTTGCCAAAAGGTCTGATTCTTTAAACCTTTATATAAGGCTATGGCAACCAGTTTCATTAATTTTTTAAATGTTAATGGATAGTTATTTTCCTGATTTGTACAGTCACCTGTTGGTAACTTTAGAAAAAAATATGAATAAATAAAAAAATGAAAATGGAGAGCCTTGTTTACAAAAATATGGATCCCACAGTTTGCAATACACTGTTCCCAGTAGATCATCGTTGTTAAAGATCTCTAGCTGCGGTCAGTGAGCGAGTTAGTAACCTGGTCCATAAGATCACCTCGCTATAAGGGACCGAAGATGCGCAATATCGTTCCTCTTTAAACTGTTCTACCATAAAGTACTCGACTTCGGTCGTTGGGCTACCAAAGTGTGGAGTTTATCCTCTCTGCAGGGGATCAAAATTGTGTCATCCTCTTCCCTCAGGTTTCCAGGTAGAGCATCACTGGCAGAGGTCAGTAGGTGGGTGGATGATCACTTTGCGTGTAAGGACCGAAGATGCGTGGTATCGGTACTCGTTAAACTGTTCTACTTTGAAATGATCGACTTCGGTCGTTGGGCTACCAAAGTGTGGAGTTTATCCTCTCTGCAGGGGATCAAAATTGTGTCATCCTCTTCCCTCAGGTTTCCAGGTAGAGCATCACTGGCAGAGGTCAGTAGGTGGGTGGATGATCACTTTGCGTGTAAGGACCGAAGATGCGTGGTATCGGTCCTCGTTAAACTGTTCTACTTTGAAATGATCGACTTCGGTCGTTGGGCTACCAAAGTGTGGAGTTTATCCTCTCTGCAGGGGATCAAAATTGTGTCATCCTCTTCCCTCAGGTTTCCAGGTAGAGCATCACTGGCAGAGGTCAGTAGGTGGGTGGATGATCACTTTGCGTGTAAGGACCGAAGATGCGTGGTATCGGTCCTCGTTAAACTGTTCTACTTTGAAATGATCGACTTCGGTCGTTGGGCTACCAAAGTGTGGAGTTTATCCTCTCTGCAGGGGATCAAAATTGTGTCATCCTCTTCCCTCAGGTTTCCAGGTAGAGCATCACTGGCAGAGGTCAGTAGGTGGGTGGATGATCACTTTGCGTGTAAGCACCGAAGATGCGTGGTATCGGTCCTCGTTAAACTGTTCTACTTTGAAATGATCGACTTCGGTCGTTGGGCTACCAAAGTGTGGAGTTTATCCTCTCTGCAGGGGATCAAAATTGTGTCATCCTCTTCCCTCAGGTTTCCAGGTAGAGCATCACTGGCAGAGGTCAGTAGGTGGGTGGATGATCACTTTGCGTGTAAGCACCGAAGATGCGTGGTATCGGTCCTCGTTAAACTGTTCTACTTTGAAATGATCGACTTCGGTCGTTGGGCTACCAAAGTGTGGAGTTTATCCTCTCTGCAGGGGATCAAAATTGTGTCATCCTCTTCCCTCAGGTTTCCAGGTAGAGCATCACTGGCAGAGGTCAGTAGGTGGGTGGATGATCACTTTGCGTGTAAGGACCGAAGATGCGTGGTATCGGTCCTCGTTAAACTGTTCTACTTTGAAATGATCGACTTCGGTCGTTGGGCTACCAAAGTGTGGAGTTTGTCCTCTCTGCAGGGGATCAAAATTGTGTCATCCTCTTCCCTCAGGTTTCCAGGTAGAGCATCACTGGCAGAGCTCAGTAGGTGGGTGGATGATCACTTTGCGTGTAAGGACCGAAGATGCGTGGTATCGGTCCTCGTTAAACTGTTCTACTTTGAAATGATCGACTTCGGTCGTTGGGCTACCAAAGTGTGGAGTTTGTCCTCTCTGCAGGGGATCAAAATTGTGTCATCCTCTTCCCTCAGGTTTCCAGGTAGAGCATCACTGGCAGAGCTCAGTAGGTGGGTGGATGATCACTTTGCGTGTAAGGACCGAAGATGCGTGGTATCGGTCCTCGTTAAACTGTTCTACTTTGAAATGATCGACTTCGGTCGTTGGGCTACCAAAGTGTGGAGTTTATCCTCTCTGCAGGGGATCAAAATTGTGTCATCCTCTTCCCTCAGGTTTCCAGGTAGAGCATCATTGGCAGAGGTCAGTAGGTGGGTGGATGATCACTTTGCGTGTAAGGACCGAAGATGCGTGGTATCGGTCCTCGTTAAACTGTTCTACTTTGAAATGATCGACTTCGGTCGTCGGGCTACCAAAGTGTGGAGTTTGTCCTCTCTGCAGGGGATCAAAATTGTGTCATCCTCTTCCCTCAGGTTTCCAGGTAGAGCATCACTGGCAGAGGTCAGTAGGTGGGTGGATGATCACTTTGCGTGTAAGGACCGAAGATGCGTGGTATCGGTACTCGTTAAACTGTTCTACTTTGAAATGATCGACTTCGGTCGTTGGGCTACCAAAGTGTGGAGTTTGTCCTCTCTGCAGGGGATCAAAATTGTGTCATCCTCTTCCCTCAGGTTTCCAGGTAGAGCATCACTGGCAGAGGTCAGTAGGTGGGTGGATGATCACTTTGCGTGTAAGGACCGAAGATGCGTGGTATCGGTACTCGTTAAACTGTTCTACTTTGAAATGATCGACTTCGGTCGTTGGGCTACCAAAGTGTGGAGTTTATCCTCTCTGCAGGGGATCAAAATTGTGTCATCCTCTTCCCTCAGGTTTCCAGGTAGAGCATCACTGGCAGAGGTCAGTAGGTGGGTGGATGATCACTTTGCGTGTAAGGACCGAAGATGCGTGGTATCGGTCCTCGTTAAACTGTTCTACTTTGAAATGATCGACTTCGGTCGTTGGGCTACCAAAGTGTGGAGTTTATCCTCTCTGCAGGGGATCAAAATTGTGTCATCCTCTTCCCTCAGGTTTCCAGGTAGAGCATCACTGGCAGAGGTCAGTAGGTGGGTGGATGGTCACTTTGCGTGTAAGGACCGAAGATGCGTGGTATCGGGTCTCGTTAAACTGTTCTACTTTGAAATGATCGACTTCGGTCGTTGGGCTACCAAAGTGTGGAGTTTATCCTCTCTGCAGGGGATCAAAATTGTGTCATCCTCTTCCCTCAGGTTTCCAGGTAGAGCATCACTGGCAGAGGTCAGTAGGTGGGTGGATGGTCACTTTGCCTGTAAGGACCGAAGATGCGTGGTATCGGTCCTCGTTAAACTGTTCTACTTTGAAATGATCGACTTCGGTCGTTGGGCTACCAAAGTGTGGAGTTTATCCTCTCTGCAGGGGATCAAAATTGTGTCATCCTCTTCCCTCAGGTTTCCAGGTAGAGCATCACTGGCAGAGGTCA
Organism: Parasteatoda lunata; assembly: GCA_949128135.1. Taxonomy (NCBI): domain Eukaryota; kingdom Metazoa; phylum Arthropoda; class Arachnida; order Araneae; family Theridiidae; genus Parasteatoda; species Parasteatoda lunata. The sequence goes on from OX421975.1 coordinate 111,202,468, forward strand.
GTAGTTGGGTGGATGGTCACTTTGCCTGTAAGGACCGAAGATGCGTGGTATCGGTCCTCGTTAAACTGTTCTACTTTGAAATGATCGACTTCGGTCGTTGGGCTACCAAAGTGTGGAGTTTATCGTCTCTGCAGGGGATCAAAATTGTGTCATCCTCTTCCCTCAGGTTTCCAGGTAGAGCATCACTGGCAGAGGTCAGTAGTTGGGTGGATGGTCACTTTGCCTGTAAGGACCGAAGATGCGTGGTATCGGTCCTCGTTAAACTGTTCTACTTTGAAATGATCGACTTCGGTCGTTGGGCTACCAAAGTGTGGAGTTTATCCTCTCTGCAGGGGATCAAAATTGTGTCATCCTCTTCCCTCAGGTTTCCAGGTAGAGCATCACTGGCAGAGGTCAGTAGTTGGGTGGATGGTCACTTTGCCTGTAAGGACCGAAGATGCGTGGTATCGGTCCTCGTTAAACTGTTTTACTTTGAAATGATCGACTTCGGTTGTAGGGCTATCAAAGTAGTCTACCTACCTATCAGATCAACGTCAGATATCTTTACCGAACCGTTGCCACTAGGCTGTTGTGCAGCTCTAGGGCGTGCGACGTAAATAAAGTGCCTGCCTACCTACCTAGAAAAAATTACTCCAAAAAACTTTGTTTAATTTTATCTTCAGCTATAGTAAGAAATCGTAGGTTAAAAGTTTTTTTTTTTTTTTTTGTATATCCATGTTTCATATCTCCATAATATTCATTAAATCTCCATAAATATTTAAGCTGGATTTACGAAATTTTATGCAATTATTGACAACTAAAACAATTGATAAAAGTTCCAAACTTATTGCTATATTTTTTGCAAGTGTTGAAAAACAGTATTTTTCGTTAGCAATTTATTGCCAGTCCCTCAAACTTCTGAAAGATTTGAATTTTAGTAATTTCTCAGAAATTGCATGGAATTGAACTCAGAAATTACATGGTTTAAATAAATCTAAATTCTCTTTGTACTTCTTGAGCAATATGAGAAAAAAATGAGTTACTATAGAAGTACCTCCATATTTTTCTACTTGTATGTGCCTTAAAGATCCAGCTAGTGGGGGGGGGGGGGTGGGATACAACCTACTTATTGAAAAACAATAAAGTACTTAACACACGAAAAATAATTGACCCGTAAAGAAAACTAAATACAAATTTCTTACTTCTTGTTGACACAAAAAATAATGCTTTGCAATAATTAATATACAAGTTAAATTGCTTCCCGATGCGGAAATTATACTGCAATCTATTAACAAATATCGGAGATACTTAGATTGGCCACGTCTTGTGTCTATGACCAACTTACTCCATTTGGTATTTGGTACTCCCTTACCTATAAGGTAAGCCTATAGCCTATTGATTTTCCATCCAGTTATTAATTTTTTTTTAAAATTTGAATTATGTGTTTTTTTTTTTAATTAAAGAAATTAAATTATTAATTACTTTTTTTTAATAAGGTCCCTTAGCTTAGAATTTTTGTTAAGTTTTCTCTTTCAATTTCAGGCTCTATAAAATTTGATATCAATACTTCCTACCGAGGAGCATCAACGCATTGCACAAGTTTCGACAGAGATATGGGTATGCCTTATTAAATACATTATTCATTCATACTTTTCTATGGAAATTGTCACAACAATTTGCAATATTTATTAATGCATACATTTTTCTTCCAATATTTATTGATATACCATTTATCGGTAATATTTATTATTCAAAATTATTTATTAATATTATTATTTTAATATTATTACTTTAATATTTTAACGTATATGCCTACCAGGTGGCCGAGTGGTTAGCGTGTCTGACTGTGGAGCCGCTGGTTGCGGGTTCGAATCCTGCTCAGGGCATGAATGTTTCTTTCTCTCTCTTTGTGTTCTATGTCATTTCTCCTTTGTGTGTGATTGTGTGAATGTGACCCGCCCTATAAACGGGTTTGTGGTAGAGTGACGTGTGACGTGGGCGACGCTGCTCCACCGCCGTGGCTTCGCCGCAAGTGCCCACTGGGTAACGAAAAGAGAGTAAGCAGTTCCGGCATCTTCTGTGGCCAATGGGTTTTATATATATTAACGTATTATAAATTCGCAATGGTAATTAGTATACCGTATGCAATAGTTAAAATTCAAATCTAGTGAATATGATTAAATTTAAAATAACGGATGTTTATTTAATTTGCAATAATAATATACCGCGGGTAATACTTAAAGTTGTATTATGGATTATTACCATAGTTTAAGCTACTAATTAAGTCAGGGTGCTCTCGACAGCCCGTCACTGACAAACTGATAATTTAGAGAGTAAGCTTTGTCTTATTTAGTAGTATTATGTTCAGTGCTTGAGTTTACCTTTAATAGATCAGTCGCAACTTCGGCAAATTTGTCAGCCATGATCGCTCAGGGGATGGAGCGTTCGCCTTCCAGTGAGGTGAATTGGGTTCGATTCCCTGCAATGACTGGTCAATACGAATTCCGTTCCCGACTCGTACCGACCACAGTGCTGACCTAAAATATCCTCAGTGGTAGACAGATCATCGGTTAGAGTCCCCTTTCCATCCACTAACCGACAAATGATATTTTAATGCGAAAAGGCAGTTGTATACAAATATGAAGTGTTAAGAGGAAGCTACATCACGAAAGAAACACTTCATGAGAAATTCTGTTCGACCTACATCAGTATTTTAACATTTTATGTATAAAAAAAAAGTGAGTTCATGTATGACAAGAATGAAACAGAAAGTTCCAAAAGCTAAAATTGTTTTTTTTCTTCGATATATCAAAATGTAAGCAAATTATGACAGGAAGTAATCCTAATTTGTTAGCATTTTGATAGCTTGAAATTTTTTTTAAAAAATCAGCGTTTGAAACTTGTATACAAAAACTCACTTTCTTTTGTATTTAAAATGTTACTGATGCAGGTCAAACAGAATTTCTCATAAAAGTTTTTACCTCGATATGGCTTCCTCTTAAACGTATGGAAACATTTCTGATATTTTTATTTTTATTTTAATGGTATGTTGATGATATTGAAACCAAAGAAATATTATGGCAACCCTATTTAAAATTAATATTTTAATTTTTAAAATGCATTATTTAAATTAAAACATATTGCGATAAATATGAATGTGAATTTTCTACATTCTTTTCCGGTTTAAGTCACCGGAAGTTCTTTATTACTACTACATTTTTTAACATTTCAAAAATAAATAATGCTTTTCGTGAAAAAAGTGGCTTGCAAATATTTCAATCTGGCTCGTACCCTTAAAGTTGAAATGTCATGCCCTGTTTTAATTCATTATTTTTCAATAATTTTGAGTGCTAGATTGTCATATTGTTGTTATAAATATTGCGAGTAGGCGGGAAAAAAAGTACAAGCTCGTTAACATTATAACATTTTGTTGTTAGTATTGCTTCTAAATAACTTCAAAAACAAACTTTTGCACTGTGTTCAATAAATTTTCAGATAACTGGGAAATAAAATTTGTATATAGATTAAGGGTGTTTATTAGATGATAGATTGGATAGGATTCTAATGTGGGTAACTTGTTTAATTTTATTATGATAATGAAGTAAAATTAAGATGACAGAAAATTGATAAGCAGATGGTTTTATACTCTGAATTAAGTACTACTCCCATATTGTTGTAACAGAGGTTGGACAGTGGATTCAGCTAAATTGCCAAGATACTATCAAGAGTGCAGATTCCATAAAGATTTCTGATTTATCGCCAAGAGCAAATATTTTGAGTGTCTGCGAGATTGAAGTATACGTAAAAGATGGTAAGAATTTTATTCGATTTTTTTTTTAACAGCATCGTTAAATTTCTCATTTATAACCGTGAGATTCAAAGCATTTAAGGCCCGGAAGGGTTAAACGAAAAAGATATTTTCAACTAAGATTAAAATATTTAATTTTTGTATATTTATTTCATATATTTTTTAAATATTTACATTTTAGGTTCGCGTGAATCAGGCGCCCTGACTGAATTTTTTCCACTTATCGTTTTCCAAACTATAGTTCATCGACAGGGTCATTTCGTCGACAGGGTCATTTCATCGACATGGTCATTTCGTCGACAGGGTCATTTCGTCGACAAGTCATTTCATCGACATGGTAATTTCGTCCACAGGGTCTTATCTTTGCCAAGGTTATTACATCGACAGGGTAATTTCAGCGACATGATCGTTTCATCGACAGGGTAATTTTGTTGACAGGGTCATTTCGTCGACAGGATCATTTCGTTGACAAGTTATTTCGTCGATAGGGTCATTTCGTTGACAGGTCATTTCGTCGATAGGGTCATTTCTTCGACAATTCATTTCGTCGATAGGGTCATTTCGACGATAGGGTCATTTCGTCGACAGGGTCATTTCATCGACATGATCATTTCGTCGACAGGGTCATTTCATCGACATGATCATTTCGTCGACAGGGTCATTTCATCGACACGGTCATTTCGTTGACACGGTCATTTCATCGACATGGTCATTTCGTCGACAGGGTCATTTCGTCGACAGGGTCATTTCGTTGACAAGTCATTTCGTCGATAGGGTCGTTTCGTCGATAGGGTCATTTCGCTGACATGGTCATTTCATCGACATGATCATTTCGTCAACAGGGCCATTTCGTCGACAAGGTCATTTCGTCGACAGGGTCATTTCATCGACATAGTCATTTCGTCGACAGGGTCATTTCGTTGACAAGTCATTTCGTCGATAGGGTCATTTCTTCGACAAGTCATTTCGTCGATAGGGTCATTTCGTCGACAATTTCTTTTCGTTAACAGGCCATTTCAGCTGCAAAAATTTTCTGTTGATAAAAAAAAAATTATACTTGTATAATGTTCCCCCCACAATATAATACGCATTAATACAATTTAAAATTTTGTCAAAAAAAAAAGAGAAAGAAAAGGAATAAACTTTTACAATGATAACAATGATGTTTACAAAGAATTTAATCCTAAAAACACAAATCTTTTAGATAGTTAGCTAGTAAAATTACTTCTTGTTTTATCAAAAATTTATGTATTCCCGATGTTTAGTTATTTATTTTTTCAAGCTAAGTTGATTTTTTTCATATGCAAGTAATCGTTAATTTTGTTACTATTGACATATTAATAAAATTTTCTTACATAAAATTTCAATATTTATATATTTCCTCTTTAAAAAAAATATCGATATAGGAAAAAACAAATTAAGTTGTATGAGTGGCTATTACGAAGGTTGGTGAGCGAAGTGAACAAGGGACGGAACTTTCTAGTATTATAAAAATCTTTAAAAAAAATGCATGTGGGGAAAATGAAAATCCAACTTGGAAAACATATTGGGAAATTTTGTTGATAAAATTTTTTCCTCATGTCTTTAACAGCTATGCTGCTGAAGAGGGAAGTTTCTGATAATTCTTGTGAAATTTAAATGAAATATTATTTGAAACAAAAATCTCGTTCTCGCATTTCCAGTTTATTTTATTTCTTATTTAATTAATTATTTATAACGTTTTGATGTTTAATAGTTTGATATATATTTTATCCTATATATTAAACTATTAAACATCAAAACATATATATTTAAAATATCAATATCAATACCTATATAATAAACATCAAATATATATATTTAACATTTATATTTTTTTACCTTATAAAATAAACTTCGTTAATGTGAAAAAAAAAAAAGAAAAAATTCAGAATGACTCCACATCCTCGGTATGCGATGCAATCGAGATGATATAAAAAAATGGTTCCAAATCAGAGGAGGGGAGGAAACCTGTCTAATTGGTTTTTATGATTTAAAACATTTGGGGAAAAAACGCAATTTATTATGATATAGCAAATAAATTGACTTTTGAGTTTATAATTGAGGAGAGTTATCCATATGCATCTGATTTTATTCTCATTAACGTTTTATTAAAATAAGTTAGCAAACTTGTTTTTTTACTTAAATGTTAAAATGTTTTTCTTTTCGATTTGCCAGAGAATAAAAAATTAATTTAAATTAATAAAATTTGCAGTAAGTATTTTAAAGGCGAGCACTAAAGAAAAGTCTTTTAAAAAGTGGAAATGGAAATATTTTTTAAATATCATGTTTGATATGTGTTCTGAAAAAGAAATGTTTTGTCACCAAAACGAAAAAAGTGGAATTTTGAATGTTGTCAGAAATTTATTGTGAAATTTTGCCCTTGTGGTTTTTGCTATGCGTGAAAATTTTTATAAATTTTTTTCTCATTTGTAGTCTACTGAACAAACTTGATATTTTAAATATATATGCATTTTTTAATTTCATTTTTTCTACATTTTAGTTTTGAGCCTCCCGGCTTGTTCAGGCCAAAAATAATCAAAATTTTGATTGGTGATAGGTCGTGCTAATAGTGGTCAGTAAGCGTTTGAAAATCGTGTTTTCATCCTGTATAGAAAATCAGTTAAAAATTTCAGCAATTAAACTAGTAAAAAATTGGTCAAATTTTAATTGCAAGATTTTTCTTTTCTTTTTTGTAAAGTAAGAGTTATTTATTCTTACGTTTAAATTCCAGGTTTGACTTTTTGTTAATTTTCTTTTGAACAAAATGTGTCTAATTTAAATCCTGCAAATAAAAGATGAATTAATTCATCATTTATTTACTACTACTATTATTATTATAAAATTATACTATTATTATTTAACTATAATAATAGTATAATTCAAAAAAAGTATAATTTGATAGTATTAAATTTGAATTTAATAATTAATACTATTATTAAATTCACTATTCATAGAAAAAACATATTTTGTGAAGAGCAAACACTAACACGCTTGCAACGTTACGCCTTTTCTTCTAAACATTTTTGGTAAGGTGAGTAGCACTTTAAATATTGTAGGAATCTACAACCGCCTCGATAAATACCTAAACATCAAGTTTGCGTTCCTATTGTTCTTCGAAATTTCTAATAGTAGAAACGAAACTAAGACTAAGTTCGATTGTTCGAATAAGCATATTCCTGCCCTAATTTTAAAGATGCTGAATAAAAAGTTTAAAATTGCAATTAAAGTGAACTTTAAGAAATTACTCTTTCGCATCATAAAAAACCTAGAATTCTTTTTCTACTTATGCAGATATAATAATTAGGTCTATGATTATTTTCATTTCCGTGAGAATTCGACTGAAGTCTATGTTTTTGTTAAAATGTACGTAAAAAAGTTGAAACTTTTTACAGCAATAGATTTATCTTTTCTCTCCTAGAAATAGTGTCTAAATTTTCATTATAATATATTTTTATTACTTTTAATTCTAAGAATATATTTTTTTATTAATTTGATTTGATATTAAAAGTAATTTGACTGCTAACGTCGCGCTAACTTTTGACCACAGTCCGGATATCATGCTTGGTAATGTTCTGAAGACAATCCTTACCTATCCTGAAAATAAGTGTCGAGCTATTACGATTTAGATATAGAAAAGTAGGTTTTTATACATCAACCGTTCTCGATTAAACGCTTCTCAACTACCTATTAATTAATTTTAAAAGCGAACATCTTATAGTGCAATTGGAACAATACACAGCCATAAAGAATTTTACTTCAGTATAAAAATTAAATAACTGCAATTTTCTAATTAATAATAAAAATATTTAGATTAAATCTCTAAAATAGTTTCAGAATTACGCATGACACTATCAACGAAATGACCCAGTCGACGAAATTACTTGTCAAAGAAATGACCCTGTCGACGAAATGACCCTGTCGATGATATGACCCTGCCGATGAAATGACCCTGTCGACGAAATGACTTGTCGACGAAATGACCCTGTTGACGAAATGACCATGTCGATGAAATGACCCTGTCGACGAAATGACTTGTCGAAGAAATGACCCTGTCGACAAAATGGACCTGTCGACGAAATGACCCTGTCGACGAAATGACTTGTCGGCGAAATGACCCTGTAGACGAAATGACTTGTCCGTGAAATGACCCTGTCGACAAAATGACTGTCGATGAAATGACCCTGTAGACGAAATGACTTGTCGACGAAATGACCCTGTCGACGAAATGACTCTGTCGATGAAATGACCCTGTCGACGAAATGACTTGTCGACGAAATGACCCTGTTGACGAAATGACCTGTCGACGAAACAACCCTGTCGAGGAAACGGCCTGTCGACGAAATGACCTATTCGATGAACTGGCCTGTCGATGAAGTGGTGTCGATGAAATGGCCTGTCGATGAAATGATTGTCGATGAAATGAACCAGACCCATCCGACGATACTATTTAGCTATTTTTGGGAGAAGGATGTCAGCAATCCTGAACGAGGTTGCTATTTGGCGATCGTATGACAAAAATATTTATTTCGCAATCTTTATTTGTATTTTTTTACTATTAAATATTTTATAAATTTGATGATTTTTCTCTCTTTTGGGTGAATAGTGTGTCCCTTTTGAGATATTTTGCTGCAATATATTTAATTAACTATAGTAACGAAAGGTATAATAGCAGATGATAAAGCGAAGTAAGTGACTGAAAAAGAATTGACTGTTTGTGTTTGGCGAGCATTGAGGATTGTCTCAATTTCAAGTTCGGAGAACCTTTTACTCCGCGCTGAAATGAACTGTTAGTCCGAGGAGGCAGACCCAAGTGCCAACTCCTGGTGAACGAACTATATATAGCTAAAATGAAATCTTCTTCAATCAAAGCCTCATTGCAGAATAAATATTGACATACTTTAATTAAAATACTAATTTGTAAAACAGCATTTCACTATAGTAAGAACTATCGTTGTTCACTATAGTTCGTTCACCAGGAGGTTTGCGTCCTTCTGCCGTCAGGCTAACCGTGTAAGGTTTTCGTGGTTTTCCTCGCCATCAAACGCAAATGTTATATCAAAAAGTTCTCCAAGAAGGCAAATTTCTCCCAATACTTTATCTAGGAATTCCCGATCAAAATTTCGAGGCTACGGTGTTGAACATTAGTAGTCTCAAACCCAAAAATTGGGTCGGCTGTTCAACGACGGTTATAAAATAAAATGTTAGATCGATCATGAGTTAAAATCTCCTCGTCGTCGGGTTAACCGTGGGAGGTGGTTTTCCTCTCCGTGTAACGCAAATGCTGGATAAAAAAATCCTCTATGAAGGCTAGTTTGTCCCAATGGGTGATCCAGGTATTCCGTTGTCTTCTGGGCTGAGTTCAAAATGACAAGGCTACGGGATTGAACATTGATAGTTGTAAACAATGAATATGAAATAAATAAAACCATATTTCTAAAAGCCTTATCCGTATAACTTACTTTTAATGCAATTTGATGTCCTATTGTCCTTCACGCATCAGTGGAAATGCTTTCAGACGTTTTATGTAAAGAAAATCAATGAAAACCTTTCACGGCCAGCCCGACAGCAATGAGACTGGATTCTATAATACGTTAACAACCACAAGACTGTTATTTGGTAACGTCCACCGTTGTGCACTAAGACTCTTGTTGGGATTTAAACCTGGGTCGACCTCTTACCAACTTTGAATACTTCAGTTGTAAATGTTTTAGTTATCAAATAATATTGTATAGTACAATTCAAATGCAGATGTTTGGTGCAAGAATCCACCAGAGATATTCATCCCCAATGGACATCTTGAAGTGAGTAGAGAAAAAGCTAGTCTTCGATGCAATCCCGGATACAGCGAGGGTGAAAACACGCGCCTTGTATGTGGCATGAACAACACCTGGGCAGGACCCAACCTTCAATGCAATGGTAAAGTTCATTAATATAAATTTGTATTAATTTGACCTTTAAGGAAATATTCAGTTTTTAACGCTGATATAAATCATTTTAATTTTTATGTAATTTGAACAAAGCCAGCCTATTTCAGTAATACAAATTATAATTAAAACTAAAAATCGCATTTAGAAAATTTTAGTTTCTACTTTGAAAATCTAAGGTTTTCATAATTGCTGTTATTTAAAATAGAACAGGAACTTTAAACTGGTTGATATAGTTTAAATAAATTTTGTATGCATTCATGTCATCCTTTTTAAATGTCTTAGTCGTGACATTTTAAACTGCACTATCAGTTTTGCCACATAAAATCTACCACGGGTAGAAAATTTTAGATAAAACAGCTTAGTTAGTCACGGTGATTATGAAATCCATAGAGAGAGAGAGATTGAGTTATAGTGATAGTGATACCCATAGATATATATATATAGAGAGAGCCCTAGTGATAATGATATCCATAGTAATATAGAGTGAGTCAAAATGATAGTGATATCCATTGTGCGCTCAAGCATTTTTCTAGAAGTGCAGTTTATTGAGAAAAAAAATTCACAAGTGTATATTAAAAACGTACAGGACGCTCTGTTATATTTTTAAAATCCATGAAAAAATGAATCTAAAAAAATACATAATACTTATATTTATCTAGAAAAAGAAAAAATACTTTATCTAAACATGATAAATCATTAAAGAGGGAGGTGAGATTAAAAATTTAAAACCTGGTTGATTGCTGGAGGAAGTGAAAGGTTACTATTTGAATTCAGAGAGGTTTATTTTAATCCCGTCTTTCTCACTATTAATAAGTCAAATTTTAACAACGTTTTTCTATTTGTTTCCGTTATAAATTCACTACCTTTAATGCGCATAGTGTCATTTTTGGCAATCATTCTAAAATTATATTTAAATGTATTATAAGTATATTTTGACAAATATTCAAAAATTATTTATGAGAGCATACTTCTTATAAGTAAGTGAACTTATGGTAAAAGTATATAAATATAAAAGAATATAAATGTAAGTATATAAGTATACTTATGGAACATCCTGCATAAGTATATCCTGTTTTGAATTAAAATTTATATTGTTCTTAGAGATTTTCTGCGATCTATCGTATGGAAACTCTTCTGGATTTGAATGGCGCCTTGAAGGAAAGAAACCATCTGTTGGTTCTCGAAGAGTGTTGCAGTGCCAGAAACCAGATTTCACCATGACTGGTCAGCCTGATAGTGTTACGTGCCAGAAAGATGGCACTTGGACACCTACAGATGCCAAGTGCGTTCGTAAGTACTATCTAATCTTATTTCCCCCGCTGTCGGGTTAGATGAAGATCTTTTAAACTAGTGTATCCTTAACACATCTTTACATCTATAGCTTAAATAAGTAAAAAGTATTTTTTATGTTTATTAGAAACAAATTACAAAAAAAAATTCAAAATGAAAAATTGTTTGTCTGAAAAATAGACGGAATAAGTTTTTCAAATCAATAAGTTATAGGATCACTATTTTGGGTATACTATAAAAGATAGCGTAATTTTTTTTAAAACATTTAAACTCGATGGATTAAAAAAGTCAATTTTAGAACAAATTTTTAAGGCGTAAATTTTAAACAAACTTTAGTTTTCAAGTTCAAAAATGTAAAGTTTAGTACACTACAAAACTAATTATAATGACATGTAATATTTAAGAGACAATTTTTCTAAAAATCACAGGCAGAGTTTAAATGCTACACATTTTTGATTTTGTTGAAATTTTCAGGATGGGGTTTTTATGCAAAATGATGACACACTTGTTTTTTTTTTTTTTTTTTTTCGCGAAAATTTATTTTCCAAGGATTTTGGGGATCAAAACTGAGGATTCTCTGGATTGTGAGATCACTCTAGATGATCGTGAGATCTCTATATGTGGTACTATATACGGTACTACTTCTTGTGAAGTAAGTGAACCACTTCGTTGACCATTATTTTGTGTTTTACGCTAACTATTAGGACACAATTACTCTTAGTGGACCTTTGCATCGAAGGTCAACTATACTATAAACTATACTATGAGATTAGCTGGAAAAGAAGCCGTAAGTATAGCAGAAACAGATTCCATTTGTTGAGGCCCTAAACCTTAAAGCACGTTTAATTCCCAATCGTTTCTCATTTTCATCTTTTGTTAGAATGCTATTATATTCTTCAATTAGTTTAATACCTTTTTCAGTAGCCCAGTTCACGACCTTCCAAAGTTTCCAGTTTTGTAATCCACGTTGGATGATCATTTTCAAAGACAGAAAGTTTAGTGAAGAAGCTTTTTGTAGCGATGATTACAAAAGGCGAGAACTTGTTGGGTGAAAGAAAAATCGACTTTAAGAATTATAAAGGGGAAAAAAAATCATTTTATTATTGAATGCATCGCTTTTGTTCATTCATTTCTTCTTCATCTCGCCTATAACTTGAGCCAAACTTGTCTTAAAGGTGGTTGGAACATTATCATCAAATAAGCTGCAATTTTGGTTTGTCCGTTACAGAAAGACAGTGCGTCTGGTAAAAGCAGTATAAAATGGACATGTAATTCACATAATGTTTTCAGGAGTTATCTAATTAGTTTTGGAAATTACTAGCCGCTCCATGTAAAATTAAACAAAATGCATCATAAATATAACATTTCTAAAAGAATAATAAATTTTTTTCTCTGAATTTTTAGGTAAAGAAGTGGGCAAGAATGTATTAAAAATCGTGGGTAAGTTTGATCTATTTTATAATCATTGATTGCATTATAATATATGCAAATTCTTTTTAGCTTATGAAATGTGAAAAAAATAAGAGGCGAAAAAAAGATCATCCTTCGATTAAGCTACACTTTCTTTTTAATTTATTCAGTTCGTATTGAAAGTAGCATTCTAAGTTTGAGAAAAGTTAAGTATGTTAAATTAATATTTACAAATTTAATATTCGACACATACTTCTGTCCATTCTAAGAATACTTCAATATTCATCATTCTGCATTTTAATGATACTTTTTTATTAGAATTCCAATTATTTTAGATTTTGATAATTTTTTATATTTTTCATAATGTTAAAATTTTTAGCATTTTTTAACAACTCTCCAATTGATTTCATATTTACAAAATATTTCACAATTAAAAATTAGTATGAAAAAGCCAATAAGACTATTAATAGATCTAAAATGGAAATTGGAATTCTAAACCAAATCAAGCCGCTATGACTTGGAGATCAAGATACTAAACAGTGATTGTGAGAAACTGGGGCTCGATCCCCAATGGCAGCTTCGTGCAGTTCACCCAGCTTCGGATCGATTAATTGCCAATTTTTCATTGAAGTAAATTGTGCGTTATGCACACCACACTGACGCAGTTGATTACAAAATCTGGACCTCCATGGATCACAACGGACTGTTGCAGAAATGGTTTACTTTGCTTTTTTGAATGAACCTTCATATGTATTTTCGTCCTTTTGCCTTCATTATTTAAAAAGAATGTGAGATTTGTGTGAAATTATTTGCTAAAGAAACTAATAGATAAAGTTAGCTTTAAAATAGGTAATGTATAATAGCTAAACAACTTCATCGTTTTTATTTCTTTCCTCTTCTCGATTTTTTTATTTATGCATTTTGAAATGTCTTTCTATAATTAAACTTTTTTTGTTAATTCAAATCGTACATTTTAGCATAAATATAATTTTTTTACACTTATGTCATTATATACTTGGTTAAATTCTTTTACACATTTTTAGCATAATTTCATTACATATTATTAAATGATGATCACAGTTTAAAATTTATATGACAATGTATCTCGGAATTATTACGGAATAAATAAATACAAATGAAAGGAATTAAAAAATGGTTTCCTGTTCTTCAAGTATAATTAAATAACTATAGTTTATTACTTTTCAGGCATAGCTGTTGGAGCAGTTGTCATTTTCATAATATTTTTATGCTTGGGCCTCACTCTTTGCTGTATTTACAAACAGAAGTGAGTATACATAGTTTTACTATAGAATTATTCTAAATTAAGGACAACATTTTTGCTATCTAATTATTCAAAAACAAATACAAACACTTTCTAACTTATTCCATAGATTTTTAAAATTCAGTTTGTAAAACAAAATAGAAACAATAAGTTAGTACTAATAATTTGTTTATCATTTAAAATTATAATTTATTTTAAAACAATTAATTCTTTTTTTTTTTAATTTTTGGTGACAAATTATAAGAATGTTACATAAAGTGTTTTAAAAGATTATTTACGAAGTTAAGAAAAAATAATTAATTTTCATAAAATCTTATAAAAAATTAGACACAAATTGCAATTTAAATTGAAAATCCTAAAATCATTTTACGTAAGATCAAAAGACTTAAAGATTAAAAATTGTTTTTCGCAAATTGCATATTTCTGCTACGTTTAATTGAAAATTAAATATGTGTGGTGTTTTGATTAAGTTTTACATAAATATTTCATATTCTATGAAGCGTGGGACACAATATATTGTGTATATGTACAGTTGACATACACAAAAGAAATTAGATTTTCTAGGAAGAAAAAAAAAAGCGAGAAAAATTGTTTATTCTTTATACCATTTAAAGTCTACAGCCTACTTCAAGGTAAAGCCCATTTTTTATTAAAATTTAAAATAAAACATTGAATTATGTTTAACAAAACAATCTTTATTTCCTTTAGAGCCTTTATTAAAATTTCACAGAAGCTGAATTATATCTAACAAACCAGTCTTCATTTCCTTAAGAGACTTTATGAAATATTCAAAAAATCTAGATCATGTTAACAGATTCATCTTCCTTTCTTTTAGAGCAAAAGAAGTGGTTGTTGTGTACAGAAATGGGGAGGATTCAACTACAGTGAATTCAGAACCAGAATACTCATCTATCTATTACGAAAAAGTGACTCCACCTACTATGAAGAAATTGCCCAAAAATATGATTTCCTCTAACGTACCCTTTGGGACTTTAAAATCCTCCACTCTATATGGAAAGTGATGCCTAACTATTTCGACTAAACTCAATTATTATATGTATGTTACGAAATAAATGATAAACATCTTACCATTCATTTCAGCAAATTTTAACCCAGCTTTCTAAAAAAAAGATGTCGAAATACTACAGTGTGCCCCGCTTAATAAAGAAACCTTAATTTTGTAACATAATGGACGCTAAGAAAACCAATTTGAACCGAACATATATACACTCCTCAAAAGTGAAATTGCAACACCAAGAAATAATGCATGTAGCGTCATGCAAATTTCAGGAGCGATAGTAGTGAGATGGATATGCAAATGATTAAAAAAACAGACTTAAAACGATTTTTTAATCATGTGCATATCCATCTCACTACTATCGCTCCTGAAATTTGCATGACGCTACGTGCATTATTTCTTGGTGTTGCAATTTCACTTTTGAGGAGTGTATTAAGAAAATTTACACCTAAACACATATTTACAAGGAGTAACTCATGAACTGCTCCACTTGATCAGAAGAAAAACATCGAATAAGTAAAATAAAAACAGTGTCCCATAGAAATAAAGTCGCTCCAGATTACAGTTAATATAACTGTCATGTTTATATATGACTTGAAATATATGATGTTGCATACCATTTACTAAACCCTGCATCAGTGTTATCCCAGGTTTTAATGATCACAGACTTCAATTCTGCTGCCAACTGAAAACTGCTACTTTTTAGCATATACAATCTAACTGAGTACAGCCTCGCGTTTTCTTCTCGTTTTTTTTTTTTTTTTTTTGTTGGGTAAGAACAAAGGTCAAGTCAAAAAAAGCCTACCTTCATGAAATACACCCTATTATGAAAGACCCAACGCTGTGAAGATTTTTCAACGTAAATAGAGAGACTAAACGTTGCTGGAAAATCCGATTTGAACCACCAATTCTCCCTGCAAATGGCAATGAATGAATTTTTAGAATCTTTTAAGTATCAGCAGTCTTTCTACAGCTTGGGGTAGAGACAAGGTAAGTCTTCCACAAAATTAACGAAGCCTCCACCTTGCAATCGAATGAAGAAGAAATCTTCATCTTTTCTCATGCCTTTATAATAGCACACAAAACTGCACGGGTCATCTTAAGTCTTTCATTTTCTACTCTCCTTTGCTTGTGGATAGTTTTGCTGTTAATTTTTTTATTTTTATATTGTAAGTTTCATGTGTATGATATATAAAAGGAACACTAGACAAGAAGAATAAAAAGAGAGAAAATCTTTTCCGAATGGACAGCAATGAAGAGGTTCATAAATTCAGTGGGAAGGCTATGGTGGTAAACTTAACGTGGCCTTCCTCCCAAGCCGTTTGAAGGCTACCGATCATTAAAAAAAATGCTATAAGTTCATTTACTAACATTTAAAAGGAGAATTGCTGACCCGAGTCAGGTTTTTCAGGAAGAGAATACAATGAAGATTTTGCATTTACGTTGAAAAATCTTCAAAGTGGTTGATTTTTTGATAATAGGTTGCTCATGACCTCGATCCCCAAGAAGATGTGAAGGGGTATCCTTAGTGAAGCTATATATACAAAAAAAAGCTGTTTTATTCAATGGAACAATTGAAGACTGTCATCAGTGAAACTTAACACAAGGGCTATAATTCCCTCCTGAGATTGATAAATGGTATGAAACATCACTTAATATAAAAAATATAGTTGGCTATTATAAGACGTGGCTTTATTTCAGCGGGAAACTTTTTTCCCTCCCTTTTTCACTTATTCGATGTTTTCTCCTGAGAAGGGAGTGAGTTACTCCTTATGGTTAGATATGAACTTCATTAATATATATTAGTCCAGTTCTAATATATACGTTCTAATATATACTAATGTGTAATATATAATATGTTCTAATAATATATAATATATTCTAATATATACGTCCAGTTATTGCACAAAGTCAAAGTTGTTTAATTAAAGTGAAGCACGCTGTATAAGAGCCTATAGACCATCACAAAAGTGTCTAGGATGTTATTTTAGAAGTAAAACGTTTATGTGAACAGAAATAAAATTACCTTTGGACAGAAAAAGTACATTAAACATTAGGAAGAAAATTTTAGATCGGTAAAGTAGATTAGACATTAGAAAATTAAATATTAAGAAAATTATTTTTAGACGGGAAAAGTAGAATATATATTAGGTTAATCCATTATTTTTTCGATTGACTGTAATGATCGATTATCTTGTGAATCAAACAATTTATGCTCGTTGGAAAGGTGACATTTCGCATCAAAAAATAAAAATATTATGTAGAAAGATCATTTAAAGACATTCTTTAAGCACTTTTGGACAAATGTGGGCATTTTCCGAAATGTGACTCACGTATTTTAACACGAAACCAGTTTTGAAAGATTCGCTCTTTTCAAAAAATTTGAAAAAAATTCACAAAGTGTCCACTCTATTGCTTTTTAATATGGATTGTGGAAGTACCATGTTTTGGTAAAAAACAATCTTATTTAAAGACATTATTTGAGCAATTTTGGACAAATGTGGGGATTTTCAGAAAATGTGACTCACGTATTTTAATATGAAATCAATTTTAAAAAATTCGCTTGTTTCAAAAAATTTTTTAAAAAAATCACAAACTGTCCACTACATTGCTTTT